>OX596193.1:0-2400000 GCA_951394245.1 Cyclophora punctaria
AACCTAACCTAACCTAACCTAACCTAACCTAACCTAACCTAACCTAACCTAACCTAACCTAACCTACTACTACCTAACCTAACCTAACCTAACCTAACCTAACCTAACCTAACCTAACCTAACCTAACCTAACCTAACCTAACCTAACCTAACCTAACCTAACCTAACCTAACCTAACCTAAACCTAACCTAACCTAACCTAACCTAACTAACCTAACCTAACCTAACCTAACCTAACCTAACCTAACCTAACCTAACCTAACCTAACCTAACCTAACCTAACCTAACCTAACCTAACCTAACCTAACCTAACCTAACCTAACCTAACCTAACCTAACCTAACCTAACCTAACCTAACCTAACCTAACCTAACCTAACCTAACCTAACCTAACCTAACCTAACCTAACCTAACCTAACCTAACCTAACCTAACCTAACCTAACCTAACCTAACCTAACCTAACCTAACCTAACCTAACCTAACCTAACCTAACCTAACCTAACCTAACCTAACCTAACCTAACCTAACCTAACCTAACCTAACCTAACCTAACCTAACCTAACCTAACCTAACCTAACCTAACCTAACCTAACCTAACCTAACCTAACCTAACCTAACCTAACCTAACCTAACCTAACCTAACCTAACCTAACCTAACCTAACCTAACCTAACCTAACCTAACCTAACCTAACCTAACCTAACCTAACCTAACCTAACCTAACCTAACCTAACCTAACCTAACCTAACCTAACCTAACCTAACCTAACCTAACCTAACCTAACCTAACCTAACCTAACCTAACCTAACCTAACCTAACCTAACCTAACCTAACCTAACCTAACCTAACCTAACCTAACCTAACCTAACCTAACCTAACCTAACCTAACCTAACCTAACCTAACCTAACCTAACCTAACCTAACCTAACCTAACCTAACCTAACCTAACCTAACCTAACCTAACCTAACCTAACCTAACCTAACCTAACCTAACCTAACCTAACCTAACCTAACCTAACCTAACCTAACCTAACCTAACCTAACCTAACCTAACCTAACCTAACCTAACCTAACCTAACCTAACCTAACCTAACCTAACCTAACCTAACCTAACCTAACCTAACCTAACCTAACCTAACCTAACCTAACCTAACCTAACCTAACCTAACCTAACCTAACCTAACCTAACCTAACCTAACCTAACCTAACCTAACCTAACCTAACCTAACCTAACCTAACCTAACCTAACCTAACCTAACCTAACCTAACCTAACCTAACCTAACCTAACCTAACCTAACCTAACCTAACCTAACCTAACCTAACCTAACCTAACCTAACCTAACCTAACCTAACCTAACCTAACCTAACCTAACCTAACCTAACCTAACCTAACCTAACCTAACCTAACCTAACCTAACCTAACCTAACCTAACCTAACCTAACCTAACCTAACCTAACCTAACCTAACCTAACCTAACCTAACCTAACCTAACCTAACCTAACCTAACCTAACCTAACCTAACCTAACCTAACCTAACCTAACCTAACCTAACCTAACCTAACCTAACCTAACCTAACCTAACCTAACCTAACCTAACCTAACCTAACCTAACCTAACCTAACCTAACCTAACCTAACCTAACCTAACCTAACCTAACCTAACCTAACCTAACCTAACCTAACCTAACCTAACCTAACCTAACCTAACCTAACCTAACCTAACCTAACCTAACCTAACCTAACCTAACCTAACCTAACCTAACCTAACCTAACCTAACCTAACCTAACCTAACCTAACCTAACCTAACCTAACCTAACCTAACCTAACCTAACCTAACCTAACCTAACCTAACCTAACCTAACCTAACCTAACCTAACCTAACCTAACCTAACCTAACCTAACCTAACCTAACCTAACCTAACCTAACCTAACCTAACCTAACCTAACCTAACCTAACCTAACCTAACCTAACCTAACCTAACCTAACCTAACCTAACCTAACCTAACCTAACCTAACCTAACCTAACCTAACCTAACCTAACCTAACCTAACCTAACCTAACCTAACCTAACCTAACCTAACCTAACCTAACCTAACCTAACCTAACCTAACCTAACCTAACCTAACCTAACCTAACCTAACCTAACCTAACCTAACCTAACCTAACCTAACCTAACCTAACCTAACCTAACCTAACCTAACCTAACCTAACCTAACCTAACCTAACCTAACCTAACCTAACCTAACCTAACCTAACCTAACCTAACCTAACCTAACCTAACCTAACCTAACCTAACCTAACCTAACCTAACCTAACCTAACCTAACCTAACCTAACCTAACCTAACCTAACCTAACCTAACCTAACCTAACCTAACCTAACCTAACCTAACCTAACCTAACCTAACCTAACCTAACCTAACCTAACCTAACCTAACCTAACCTAACCTAACCTAACCTAACCTAACCTAACCTAACCTAACCTAACCTAACCTAACCTAACCTAACCTAACCTAACCTAACCTAACCTAACCTAACCTAACCTAACCTAACCTAACCTAACCTAACCTAACCTAACCTAACCTAACCTAACCTAACCTAACCTAACCTAACCTAACCTAACCTAACCTAACCTAACCTAACCTAACCTAACCTAACCTAACCTAACCTAACCTAACCTAACCTAACCTAACCTAACCTAACCTAACCTAACCTAACCTAACCTAACCTAACCTAACCTAACCTAACCTAACCTAACCTAACCTAACCTAACCTAACCTAACCTAACCTAACCTAACCTAACCTAACCTAACCTAACCTAACCTAACCTAACCTAACCTAACCTAACCTAACCTAACCTAACCTAACCTAACCTAACCTAACCTAACCTAACCTAACCTAACCTAACCTAACCTAACCTAACCTAACCTAACCTAACCTAACCTAACCTAACCTAACCTAACCTAACCTAACCTAACCTAACCTAACCTAACCTAACCTAACCTAACCTAACCTAACCTAACCTAACCTAACCTAACCTAACCTAACCTAACCTAACCTAACCTAACCTAACCTAACCTAACCTAACCTAACCTAACCTAACCTAACCTAACCTAACCTAACCTAACCTAACCTAACCTAACCTAACCTAACCTAACCTAACCTAACCTAACCTAACCTAACCTAACCTAACCTAACCTAACCTAACCTAACCTAACCTAACCTAACCTAACCTAACCTAACCTAACCTAACCTAACCTAACCTAACCTAACCTAACCTAACCTAACCTAACCTAACCTAACCTAACCTAACCTAACCTAACCTAACCTAACCTAACCTAACCTAACCTAACCTAACCTAACCTAACCTAACCTAACCTAACCTAACCTAACCTAACCTAACCTAACCTAACCTAACCTAACCTAACCTAACCTAACCTAACCTAACCTAACCTAACCTAACCTAACCTAACCTAACCTAACCTAACCTAACCTAACCTAACCTAACCTAACCTAACCTAACCTAACCTAACCTAACCTAACCTAACCTAACCTAACCTAACCTAACCTAACCTAACCTAACCTAACCTAACCTAACCTAACCTAACCTAACCTAACCTAACCTAACCTAACCTAACCTAACCTAACCTAACCTAACCTAACCTAACCTAACCTAACCTAACCTAACCTAACCTAACCTAACCTAACCTAACCTAACCTAACCTAACCTAACCTAACCTAACCTAACCTAACCTAACCTAACCTAACCTAACCTAACCTAACCTAACCTAACCTAACCTAACCTAACCTAACCTAACCTAACCTAACCTAACCTAACCTAACCTAACCTAACCTAACCTAACCTAACCTAACCTAACCTAACCTAACCTAACCTAACCTAACCTAACCTAACCTAACCTAACCTAACCTAACCTAACCTAACCTAACCTAACCTAACCTAACCTAACCTAACCTAACCTAACCTAACCTAACCTAACCTAACCTAACCTAACCTAACCTAACCTAACCTAACCTAACCTAACCTAACCTAACCTAACCTAACCTAACCTAACCTAACCTAACCTAACCTAACCTAACCTAACCTAACCTAACCTAACCTAACCTAACCTAACCTAACCTAACCTAACCTAACCTAACCTAACCTAACCTAACCTAACCTAACCTAACCTAACCTAACCTAACCTAACCTAACCTAACCTAACCTAACCTAACCTAACCTAACCTAACCTAACCTAACCTAACCTAACCTAACCTAACCTAACCTAACCTAACCTAACCTAACCTAACCTAACCTAACCTAACCTAACCTAACCTAACCTAACCTAACCTAACCTAACCTAACCTAACCTAACCTAACCTAACCTAACCTAACCTAACCTAACCTAACCTAACCTAACCTAACCTAACCTAACCTAACCTAACCTAACCTAACCTAACCTAACCTAACCTAACCTAACCTAACCTAACCTAACCTAACCTAACCTAACCTAACCTAACCTAACCTAACCTAACCTAACCTAACCTAACCTAACCTAACCTAACCTAACCTAACCTAACCTAACCTAACCTAACCTAACCTAACCTAACCTAACCTAACCTAACCTAACCTAACCTAACCTAACCTAACCTAACCTAACCTAACCTAACCTAACCTAACCTAACCTAACCTAACCTAACCTAACCTAACCTAACCTAACCTAACCTAACCTAACCTAACCTAACCTAACCTAACCTAACCTAACCTAACCTAACCTAACCTAACCTAACCTAACCTAACCTAACCTAACCTAACCTAACCTAACCTAACCTAACCTAACCTAACCTAACCTAACCTAACCTAACCTAACCTAACCTAACCTAACCTAACCTAACCTAACCTAACCTAACCTAACCTAACCTAACCTAACCTAACCTAACCTAACCTAACCTAACCTAACCTAACCTAACCTAACCTAACCTAACCTAACCTAACCTAACCTAACCTAACCTAACCTAACCTAACCTAACCTAACCTAACCTAACCTAACCTAACCTAACCTAACCTAACCTAACCTAACCTAACCTAACCTAACCTAACCTAACCTAACCTAACCTAACCTAACCTAACCTAACCTAACCTAACCTAACCTAACCTAACCTAACCTAACCTAACCTAACCTAACCTAACCTAACCTAACCTAACCTAACCTAACCTAACCTAACCTAACCTAACCTAACCTAACCTAACCTAACCTAACCTAACCTAACCTAACCTAACCTAACCTAACCTAACCTAACCTAACCTAACCTAACCTAACCTAACCTAACCTAACCTAACCTAACCTAACCTAACCTAACCTAACCTAACCTAACCTAACCTAACCTAACCTAACCTAACCTAACCTAACCTAACCTAACCTAACCTAACCTAACCTAACCTAACCTAACCTAACCTAACCTAACCTAACCTAACCTAACCTAACCTAACCTAACCTAACCTAACCTAACCTAACCTAACCTAACCTAACCTAACCTAACCTAACCTAACCTAACCTAACCTAACCTAACCTAACCTAACCTAACCTAACCTAACCTAACCTAACCTAACCTAACCTAACCTAACCTAACCTAACCTAACCTAACCTAACCTAACCTAACCTAACCTAACCTAACCTAACCTAACCTAACCTAACCTAACCTAACCTAACCTAACCTAACCTAACCTAACCTAACCTAACCTAACCTAACCTAACCTAACCTAACCTAACCTAACCTAACCTAACCTAACCTAACCTAACCTAACCTAACCTAACCTAACCTAACCTAACCTAACCTAACCTAACCTAACCTAACCTAACCTAACCTAACCTAACCTAACCTAACCTAACCTAACCTAACCTAACCTAACCTAACCTAACCTAACCTAACCTAACCTAACCTAACCTAACCTAACCTAACCTAACCTAACCTAACCTAACCTAACCTAACCTAACCTAACCTAACCTAACCTAACCTAACCTAACCTAACCTAACCTAACCTAACCTAACCTAACCTAACCTAACCTAACCTAACCTAACCTAACCTAACCTAACCTAACCTAACCTAACCTAACCTAACCTAACCTAACCTAACCTAACCTAACCTAACCTAACCTAACCTAACCTAACCTAACCTAACCTAACCTAACCTAACCTAACCTAACCTAACCTAACCTAACCTAACCTAACCTAACCTAACCTAACCTAACCTAACCTAACCTAACCTAACCTAACCTAACCTAACCTAACCTAACCTAACCTAACCTAACCTAACCTAACCTAACCTAACCTAACCTAACCTAACCTAACCTAACCTAACCTAACCTAACCTAACCTAACCTAACCTAACCTAACCTAACCTAACCTAACCTAACCTAACCTAACCTAACCTAACCTAACCTAACCTAACCTAACCTAACCTAACCTAACCTAACCTAACCTAACCTAACCTAACCTAACCTAACCTAACCTAACCCAACCTAACCTAACCTAACCTAACCTAACCTAACTCAAACCTAACTTTTGCCACCCTAACCGACTCAAACCTAACTTTTGCCACCCGAACCGACTCAAACCTAACTTTTGCCACCCTAACCGACTCAAACCTAACTTTTGCCACCCGAACCGACTCAAACCTAACTTTTGCCACCCTAACCGACTCAAACCTAACTTTTGCCACGCGAACCGACTCAAACCTAACTTTTGCCAACCTAACCGAATCAAACCTAACTTTTGCCAACCTAACCGAATCAAACCTAACTTTTGCCAACCTAACTAATTCAAACCTAACTTTTGCCAACCTGACCGACTGAAACCTGACTTATGGAAACCTAAGGAACTCAAGCCTAACTTTTGCTTACCAAACCGACTCAAACCTAACTTTTGCAAACCTAATCGACTAAAACCTAACTTTTGGCAACCTGACAGACTCAATACTAACTTTTGGCAACCTGACCGACTCAAACCTAACTTTTGTTCTGGGTCTCCTGAAAGACTATTCTTGGTCTCCTGAAACACTATTCTGGGTCTCCTGAAACACTATTACGAGTCTCCTGAAACATTATTACGAGTCTCCTGAAACGCTATTCTGGGTTCCTGAAACACTATTCTGTGTCCCCTGAAACTATTCTGTGTCTCCTGAAACACTATACTGAGTCTCCTGAAAACACTATTCTGGGTCCATGAAACACTATTGCGAGTCTCCTGAAACACTATTCTGGGTCTCCTGAAACACTATTGCGAGTTTCCTGAAACACTATTCTGTGTCTCCTGAAACACTATTCTGGGTCTCCTGAAACACTATTCTTGGTCTCCTGAAACACTATTCTGGGTCTCCTGAAACACTATTACGAGTCTCTTGAAACACTATTACGAGCTATTCTGGGTCTCCTGAAACACTATTCTGGGTCTACTGAAACACTATTACGAGTCTCCTGAAACATTATTACGAGTCTCCTGAAACGCTATTCTGGGTTCCTGAAACACTATTCTGTGTCCCCTGAAACTATTCTGTGTCTCCTGAAACACTATACTGAGTCTCCTGAAACACTATTCTGGGTCCATGAAACACTATTGCGAGTCTCCTGAAACACTATTCTGAGTCTCCTGAAGCACTATTCTGGGTCTCCTGAAACACTATTCTGTGTCTCCTGGAACACTATTCTGTGTCTCCTGAAACACTATTATCGGTCTCCTGAAACACTTTTCTGGATCTCCTGAAACACTATTACGAGTCTCCTGAAACGCTATTCTGGGTCCCTGAAACACTATTCTGAGTCTCCTGAAACACTATTCTGTGTCTCTTGAAACACTGTTCTGGGTCCATGAAACACTATTACGAGACTTCTGAAACACTATTCTGTGTTTCCTGGAACACTATTACGAGTCTCCTGAATCACTATTCTGTGTCTCCTGAAACACTATTCTGAGTCCCTGAAACACTATTCTGGGTATCCTGAAACGCTATTCTGGGTCTCCTGAAACACTATTCTGTGTCTCCAGAAACACTATTCTGTGTCTCCTGAAACACTATTCTGTGTCTCCTGAAACACTATTCTGTGTCTCCTGAAACATTATTCTGTTTCTCCTGAAACACTATTCTGGGTCCATGAAACACTATTACGAGTCTCCTGAAACACTATTACGAGTCTCCTGAAACACTATTCTGGGTCTCATGAAACACTATTCTGAGTCTCCTGTAACACTATTCTGGGTCTCCTGAAACACTATTCTGTGTCTCCTGAAACACTATTCTGTGTCACCTGAAACACTATTCTTGGTCTCCTGAAACGCTATTCTGGCTTCCTGAAACACTATTCTGTGTCTCCTGAAACACTATTCTATGTCTCCTGAAACACTATTCAGTGCCTGCTGAAACACTATTCTAGGTCTCCTGAAACGCTTTTCTGGGTTCCTGAAACACTATTCTGTGTCTCCTGAAACACTATTCTGTGTCTCCTGATACACTATTCTGTGTCTCCTGAAACACTATTCTGAGTCTCCAGAAACACTATTCTGGGTCTCCTGAAACACTATTCTGAGTCTCCTGAAACACTATTCTGGGTCTCCTGAAACACTATTCTTGGTTCCTGAATCACTATTCTGTGTCCCCTGAAACTATTCTGTGTCTCCTGAAACACTATACTGAGTCTCCTGAAACACTATTCTAGGTCTCCTGAAACGCTTTTCTGGGTTCCTGAAACACTATTCTATGTCTCCTGAAACACTATTCTGTGTTTCCTGAAACACTATTCTGTGTCTCCTGAAACACTATTCTGTGTCTCCTGAAACACTATTCTGGGTCTCCTGAAACACTATTCTGAGTCTCCTGAAGCACTATTCTGGATCTCCTGAAACACTATTCTGTGTCTCCTGGAACACTATTCTGTGTCTCCTGAAACACCATTATCGGTCTCCTGAAACACTTTCCTGGATCTCCTGAAACACTATTACGAGTCTCCTGAAACGCTATTCTGGGTCCCTGAAACACTATTCTGAGTCTCCTGAAACACTATTCTGTGTCTCTTGAAACACTGTTCTGGGTCCATGAAACACTATTACGAGTCTTCTGAAACATTATTCTGTGTTTCCTGGAACACTATTACGAGTCTCCTGAAACACTATTCTGTGTCTCCTGAAACACTATTCTGAGTCCCTGAAACACTATTCTGGGTATCCTGAAACGCTATTCTGGGTCTCCTGAAACACTATTCTGTGTCTCCTGAAACACTATTCTGTGTCTCCTGAAACACTATTCTGTTTCTCCTGAAACACTATTCTGGGTCCATGAAACACTATTACGAGTCTCCTGAAACACTATTCTGTGTCTCCTGAAACACTATACTGAGTCTCCTGAAACACTATTCTGGGTCCATGAAACACTATTGCGAGTCTCCTGAAACACTATTCTGGGTCTCCTGAAACACTATTGCGAGTTTCCTGAAACACTATTCTGTGTCTCCTGAAACACTATTCTGGGTCTCCTGAAAGACTATTCTTGGTCTCCTGAAACACTATTCTGGGTCTCCTGAAACACTATTACGAGTCTCCTGAAACATTATTACGAGTCTCCTGAAACGCTATTCTGGGTTCCTGAAACACTATTCTGTGTCCCCTGAAACTATTCTGTGTCTCCTGAAACACTATACTGAGTCTCCTGAAACACTATTCTGGGTCCATGAAACACTATTGCGAGTCTCCTGAAACACTATTCTGGGTCTCCTGAAACACTATTGCGAGTTTCCTGAAACACTATTCTGTGTCTCCTGAAACACTATTCTGGGTCTCCTGAAACACTATTCTTGGTCTCCTGAAACACTATTCTGGGTCTCCTGAAACACTATTACGAGTCTCTTGAAACACTATTACGAGCTATTCTGGGTCTCCTGAAACACTATTCTGGGTCTACTGAAACACTATTACGAGTCTCCTGAAACATTATTACGAGTCTCCTGAAACGCTATTCTGGGTTCCTGAAACACTATTCTGTGTCCCCTGAAACTATTCTGTGTCTCCTGAAACACTATACTGAGTCTCCTGAAACACTATTCTGGGTCCATGAAACACTATTGCGAGTCTCCTGAAACACTATTCTGAGTCTCCTGAAGCACTATTCTGGGTCTCCTGAAACACTATTCTGTGTCTCCTGGAACACTATTCTGTGTCTCCTGAAACACTATTATCGGTCTCCTGAAACACTTTTCTGGATCTCCTGAAACACTATTACGAGTCTCCTGAAACGCTATTCTGGGTCCCTGAAACACTATTCTGAGTCTCCTGAAACACTATTCTGTGTCTCTTGAAACACTGTTCTGGGTCCATGAAACACTATTACGAGACTTCTGAAACACTATTCTGTGTTTCCTGGAACACTATTACGAGTCTCCTGAATCACTATTCTGTGTCTCCTGAAACACTATTCTGAGTCCCTGAAACACTATTCTGGGTATCCTGAAACGCTATTCTGGGTCTCCTGAAACACTATTCTGTGTCTCCAGAAACACTATTCTGTGTCTCCTGAAACACTATTCTGTGTCTCCTGAAACACTATTCTGTGTCTCCTGAAACATTATTCTGTTTCTCCTGAAACACTATTCTGGGTCCATGAAACACTATTACGAGTCTCCTGAAACACTATTACGAGTCTCCTGAAACACTATTCTGGGTCTCATGAAACACTATTCTGAGTCTCCTGTAACACTATTCTGGGTCTCCTGAAACACTATTCTGTGTCTCCTGAAACACTATTCTGTGTCACCTGAAACACTATTCTTGGTCTCCTGAAACGCTATTCTGGCTTCCTGAAACACTATTCTGTGTCTCCTGAAACACTATTCTATGTCTCCTGAAACACTATTCAGTGCCTGCTGAAACACTATTCTAGGTCTCCTGAAACGCTTTTCTGGGTTCCTGAAACACTATTCTGTGTCTCCTGAAACACTATTCTGTGTCTCCTGATACACTATTCTGTGTCTCCTGAAACACTATTCTGAGTCTCCAGAAACACTATTCTGGGTCTCCTGAAACACTATTCTGAGTCTCCTGAAACACTATTCTGGGTCTCCTGAAACACTATTCTTGGTTCCTGAATCACTATTCTGTGTCCCCTGAAACTATTCTGTGTCTCCTGAAACACTATACTGAGTCTCCTGAAACACTATTCTAGGTCTCCTGAAACGCTTTTCTGGGTTCCTGAAACACTATTCTGTGTCTCCTGAAACACTATTCTGTGTTTCCTGAAACACTATTCTGTGTCTCCTGAAACACTATTCTGTGTCTCCTGAAACACTATTCTGGGTCTCCTGAAACACTATTCTGAGTCTCCTGAAGCACTATTCTGGATCTCCTGAAACACTATTCTGTGTCTCCTGGAACACTATCCTGTGTCTCCTGAAACACCATTATCGGTCTCCTGAAACACTTTCCTGGATCTCCTGAAACACTATTACGAGTCTCCTGAAACGCTATTCTGGGTCCCTGAAACACTATTCTGAGTCTCCTGAAACACTATTCTGTGTCTCTTGAAACACTGTTCTGGGTCCATGAAACACTATTACGAGTCTTCTGAAACATTATTCTGTGTTTCCTGGAACACTATTACGAGTCTCCTGAAACACTATTCTGTGTCTCCTGAAACACTATTCTGAGTCCCTGAAACACTATTCTGGGTATCCTGAAACGCTATTCTGGGTCTCCTGAAACACTATTCTGTGTCTCCTGAAACACTATTCTGTGTCTCCTGAAACACTATTCTGTTTCTCCTGAAACACTATTCTGGGTCCATGAAACACTATTACGAGTCTCCTGAAACACTATTCTGAGTCTCCTGAAGCACTATTCTGGATCTCCTGAAACACTATTCTGTGTCTCCTGGAACACTATTCTGTGTCTCCTGAAACACCATTATCGGTCTCCTGAAACACTTTCCTGGATCTCCTGAAACACTATTACGAGTCTCCTGAAACGCTATTCTGGGTCCCTGAAACACTATTCTGAGTCTCCTGAAACACTATTCTGTGTCTCTTGAAACACTGTTCTGGGTCCATGAAACACTATTACGAGTCTTCTGAAACATTATTCTGTGTTTCCTGGAACACTATTACGAGTCTCCTGAAACACTATTCTGTGTCTCCTGAAACACTATTCTGAGTCCCTGAAACACTATTCTGGGTATCCTGAAACGCTATTCTGGGTCTCCTGAAACACTATTCTGTGTCTCCTGAAACACTATTCTGTGTCTCCTGAAACACTATTCTGTTTCTCCTGAAACACTATTCTGGGTCCATGAAACACTATTACGAGTCTCCTGAAACACTATTCTGTGTCTCCTGAAACACTATACTGAGTCTCCTGAAACACTATTCTGGGTCCATGAAACACTATTGCGAGTCTCCTGAAACACTATTCTGGGTCTCCTGAAACACTATTGCGAGTTTCCTGAAACACTATTCTGTGTCTCCTGAAACACTATTCTGGGTCTCCTGAAACACTATTCTTGGTCTCCTGAAACACTATTCTGGGTCTCCTGAAACACTATTACGAGTCTCCTGAAACATTATTACGAGTCTCCTGAAACGCTATTCTGGGTTCCTGAAACACTATTCTGTGTCCCCTGAAACTATTCTGTGTCTCCTGAAACACTATACTGAGTCTCCTGAAACACTATTCTGGGTCCATGAAACACTATTGCGAGTCTCCTGAAACACTATTCTGGGTCTCCTGAAACACTATTGCGAGTTTCCTGAAACACTATTCTGTGTCTCCTGAAACACTATTCTGGGTCTCCTGAAACACTATTCTTGGTCTCCTGAAACACTATTCTGGGTCTCCTGAAACACTATTACGAGTCTCTTGAAACACTATTACGAGCTATTCTGGGTCTCCTGAAACACTATTCTGGGTCTACTGAAACACTATTACGAGTCTCCTGAAACATTATTACGAGTCTCCTGAAACACTATTCTGTGTCTCCTGAAACACTATACTGAGTCTCCTGAAACACTATTCTGGGTCCATGAAACACTATTGCGAGTCTCCTGAAACACTATTCTGGGTCTCCTGAAACACTATTGCGAGTTTCCTGAAACACTATTCTGTGTCTCCTGAAACACTATTCTGGGTCTCCTGAAACACTATTCTTGGTCTCCTGAAACACTATTCTGGGTCTCCTGAAACACTATTACGAGTCTCCTGAAACATTATTACGAGTCTCCTGAAACGCTATTCTGGGTTCCTGAAACACTATTCTGTGTCCCCTGAAACTATTCTGTGTCTCCTGAAACACTATACTGAGTCTCCTGAAACACTATTCTGGGTCCATGAAACACTATTGCGAGTCTCCTGAAACACTATTCTGGGTCTCCTGAAACACTATTGCGAGTTTCCTGAAACACTATTCTGTGTCTCCTGAAACACTATTCTGGGTCTCCTGAAACACTATTCTTGGTCTCCTGAAACACTATTCTGGGTCTCCTGAAACACTATTACGAGTCTCTTGAAACACTATTACGAGCTATTCTGGGTCTCCTGAAACACTATTCTGGGTCTACTGAAACACTATTACGAGTCTCCTGAAACATTATTACGAGTCTCCTGAAACGCTATTCTGGGTTCCTGAAACACTATTCTGTGTCCCCTGAAACTATTCTGTGTCTCCTGAAACACTATACTGAGTCTCCTGAAACACTATTCTGGGTCCATGAAACACTATTGCGAGTCTCCTGAAACACTATTCTGAGTCTCCTGAAGCACTATTCTGGGTCTCCTGAAACACTATTCTGTGTCTCCTGGAACACTATTCTGTGTCTCCTGAAACACCATTATCGGTCTCCTGAAACACTTTCCTGGATCTCCTGAAACACTATTACGAGTCTCCTGAAACGCTATTCTGGGTCCCTGAAACACTATTCTGAGTCTCCTGAAACACTATTCTGTGTCTCTTGAAACACTGTTCTGGGTCCATTAAACACTATTACGAGACTTCTGAAACACTATTCTGTGTTTCCTGGAACACTATTACGAGTCTCCTGAATCACTATTCTGTGTCTCCTGAAACACTATTCTGAGTCCCTGAAACACTATTCTGGGTATCCTGAAACGCTATTCTGGGTCTCCTGAAACACTATTCTGTGTCTCCAGAAACACTATTCTGTATCTCCTGAAACACTATTCTGTGTCTCCTGAAACACTATTCTGTGTCTCCTGAAACATTATTCTGTTTCTCCTGAAACACTATTCTGGGTCCATGAAACACTATTACGAGTCTCCTGAAACACTATTACGAGTCTCCTGAAACACTATTCTGGGTCTCATGAAACACTATTCTGAGTCTCCTGTAACACTATTCTGGGTCTCCTGAAACACTATTCTGTGTCTCCTGAAACACTATTCTGTGTCACCTGAAACACTATTCTTGGTCTCCTGAAACGCTATTCTGGCTTCCTGAAACACTATTCTGTGTCTCCTGAAACACTATTCTATGTCTCCTGAAACACTATTCAGTGCCTGCTGAAACACTATTCTAGGTCTCCTGAAACGCTTTTCTGGGTTCCTGAAACACTATTCTGTGTCTCCTGAAACACTATTCTGTGTCTCCTGATACACTATTCTGTGTCTCCTGAAACACTATTCTGAGTCTCCAGAAACACTATTCTGGGTCTCCTGAAACACTATTCTGAGTCTCCTGAAACACTATTCTGGGTCTCCTGAAACGCTATTCTTGGTTCCTGAATCACTATTCTGTGTCCCCTGAAACTATTCTGTGTCTCCTGAAACACTATACTGAGTCTCCTGAAACACTATTCTAGGTCTCCTGAAACGCTTTTCTGGGTTCCTGAAACACTATTCTGTGTCTCCTGAAACACTATTCTGTGTTTCCTGAAACACTATTCTGTGTCTCCTGAAACACTATTCTGGGTCTCCTGAAACACTATTCTGAGTCTCCTGAAGCACTATTCTGGATCTCCTGAAACACTATTCTGTGTCTCCTGGAACACTATTCTGTGTCTCCTGAAACACCATTATCGGTCTCCTGAAACACTTTCCTGGATCTCCTGAAACACTATTACGAGTCTCCTGAAACGCTATTCTGGGTCCCTGAAACACTATTTTGAGTCTCCTGAAACACTATTCTGTGTCTCTTGAAACACTGTTCTGGGTCCATGAAACACTATTACGAGTCTTCTGAAACATTATTCTGTGTTTCCTGGAACACTATTACGAGTCTCCTGAAACACTATTCTGTGTCTCCTGAAACACTATTCTGAGTCCCTGAAACACTATTCTGGGTATCCTGAAACGCTATTCTGGGTCTCCTGAAACACTATTCTGTGTCTCATGAAACACTATTCTGTGTCTCCTGAAACACTATTCTGTTTCTCCTGAAACACTATTCTGGGTCCATGAAACACTATTACGAGTCTCCTGAAACACTATTACGAGTCTCCTGAAACACTATTCTGGGTCTCCTGAAACACTATTCTGTGTCTCCTGAAACACTATTCTGGGTCTCCTGAAACACTATTCTATGTCTCCTGAAACACTATTCTGTGTCACCTGAAACACTATTCTGGGTCTCCTGAAACGCTATTCTGGCTTCCTGAAACACTATTCTGTGTCTCCTGAAACACTATTCTATGTCTCCTGAAACACTATTCAGTGCCTGCTGAAACACTATTCTAGGTCTCCTGAAACGCTTTTCTGGGTTCCTGAAACACTATTCTGGCTTCCTGAAACACTATTCTGTGTCTCCTGAAACACTATTCTATGTCTCCTGAAACACTATTCAGTGCCTGCTGAAACACTATTCTAGGTCTCCTGAAACGCTTTTCTGGGTTCCTGAAACACTATTCTGTGTCTCCTGAAACACTATTCTGTGTCTCCTGAAACACTATTCTGTGTCTTTTGAAACACTATTCTGTGTCTCCTGAAACACTATTCTGAGTTTCCAGAAACACTATTCTGGGTCTCCTGAAACACTATTCTGAGTCTCCTGAAACACTATTCTGGGTCCCTGAAACACTATTTTCGAGTCGATTAGGTTGGCAAAAATTAGGTTTGAGTCGGTTAGGTTTCCAAAAGTTAGGTTTGAGTCGGTTAGGTTGGCAAAAGTTAGGTTTGAGTCGGTTAGGTTTGCAAAAGTTAGGTTTTATTCGGTTTGGTTAGCAAAAGTTAGGTTTGAGTCGGTCACGTTGGCAAAAGTTATGTTTGAGTCGGTTAGGTTTCCAAAAGTTAGGTTTGAGTCGGTCAGGTTGGCAAAAATTAGGTTTGAGTCGGTTAGGTTGGCAAAAGTTAGGTTTGAGTCGGGTAGGTTTCCAAAAGTTAGGTTTGAGCCGGTTAGGTTGCTAAATTTAGGTTTGAGTCGGTTAGGTTTGCAAAAGTTAGGTTTGAGTCTGTCAGGTTGCCAAAAGTTAGGTTTGAGTCGGTTTGGTTAGCAAAAGTTAGGCTTGATTTCCTTAGGTTTCCATAAGTCAGGTTTCAGTCGGTCAGGTTGGCAAAAGTTAGGTTTGAATTAGTTAGGTTGGCAAAAGTTAGGTTTGATTCGGTTAGGTTGGCAAAAGTTAGGTTTGAGTCGGTTAGGTTGGCAAAAGTTAGGTTTGAGTCGGTTAGGTTGGCAAAAGTTAGGTTTGAGTCGGTTCGGGTGGCAAAAGTTAGGTTTGAGTCGGTTAGGGTGGCAAAAGTTAGGTTTGAGTTGGTTAGGTCGGCAAAAGTTAGGTTTGAGTCGGTTAGGGTGGCAAAAGTTAGGTTTGAGTTTGTTAGGTCGGCAAAAGTTAGTATTGAGTCTGTCAGGTTGCCAAAAGTTAGGTTTGAGTCGATTAGGTTTGCAAAAGTTAGGTTTGAGTCGGTCAGGTTGCCAAAAGTTAGTATTGAGTCTGTCAGGTTGCCAAAAGTTAGGTTTGAGTCGGTTTGGTTAGCAAAAGTTAGGCTTGAGTTCCTTAGGTTTCCATAAGTCAGGTTTCAGTCGGTCAGGTTGGCAAAAGTTAGGTTTGAATTAGTTAGGTTGGCAAAAGTTAGGTTTGATTCGGTTAGGTTGGCAAAAGTTAGGTTTGATTCGGTTAGGTTGGCAAAAGTTAGGTTTGAGTCGGTTAGGGTGGCAAAAGTTAGGTTTGAGTTTGTTAGGTCGGCAAAAGTTAGTATTGAGTCTGTCAGGTTGCCAAAAGTTAGGTTTGAGTCGATTAGGTTTGCAAAAGTTAGGTTTGAGTCGGTCAGGTTGCCAAAAGTTAGTATTGAGTCTGTCAGGTTGCCAAAAGTTAGGTTTTAGTCGATTAGGTTTGCAAAAGTTAGGTTTGAGTCGGTTTGGTTAGCAAAAGTTAGGCTTGAGTTCCTTAGGTTTCCATAAGTCAGGTTTCAGTCGGTCAGGTTGGCAAAAGTTAGGTTTGAATTAGTTAGGTTGGCAAAAGTTAGGTTTGATTCGGTTAGGTTGGCAAAAGTTAGGTTTGATTCGGTTAGGTTGGCAAAAGTTAGGTTTGAGTCGGTTCGGGTGGCAAAAGTTAGGTTTGAGTCGGTTAGGGTGGCAAAAGTTAGGTTTGAGTCGGTTCGGGTGGCAAAAGTTAGGTTTGAGTCGGTTAGGGTGGCAAAAGTTAGGTTTGAGTTGGTTAGGTCGGCAAAAGTTAGGTTTGAGTCGATTAGGTTTGCAAAAGTTAGGTTTGAGTCGGTTTGGTTAGCAAAAGTTAGACTTGAGTTCCTTAGGTTTCCATAAGTCAGGTTTCAGTCGGTCAGGTTGGCAAAAGTTAGGTTTGAATTAGTTAGGTTGGCAAAAGTTAGGTTTGATTCGGTTAGGTTGGCAAAAGTTAGGTTTGATTCGGTTAGGTTGGCAAAAGTTAGGTTTGAGTCGGTTCGGGTGGCAAAAGTTAGGTTTGAGTCGGTTAGGGTGGCAAAAGTTAGGTTTGAGTCGGTTCGGGTGGCAAAAGTTAGGTTTGAGTCGGTTAGGGTGGCAAAAGTTAGGTTTGAGTTGGTTAGGTCGGCAAAAGTTAGGTTTGAGTCGATTAGGTTTGCAAAAGTTAGGTTTGAGTCGCCTAGGTCGGCCAAAGCTATATTTGTGTCGGCTAAGATTTAAAATATAGTAAATAATTGATAGGTTTTATGCCAGAGTAAGAATCCCAATACAATTTTTATATGAAATTCATAATATGGATTTTTTCAGATTTTCCCATTTTTTGACATAATAACATATCAGCGCAGTATGTTTTTTATTTATTTCCATATACCATTTTCGAAGACGAATCCAACGGTACCTCTTTCGACATTGTGGCACGTATGGAAGTGCCTTATTTCGTCGAACAAACGGGCCCACGCCACCTCTCCCAACTTCTGTTACCTTTGGTAAGAGACGTTCTGTGCGAATTATAAATTATTTTATTTCAACGGTAATTTCAGCCTTTTCATTTTTTTCATTAGAATATACTTAAATAGACTAGGAATAGTATTACTGGAAATAAATACTCGAATTTTCAGACTATTTTACAAGTTTTTCCGTATTTTGTATTACCTTGACTGTTAACACCGCCATCTAGCGATGACTAGATAAAACTCAAATACACAATCTGGTATCAATAAAGTTTGACGATCATCGCGTTATAATTTCATATAAAAATAAATAATAATTTAAATTAATAATGCGCTATAAGTAGGTTCCCAGGTTTAATTCAAGGTCGGGCGGGCGAAGCCATGTTTTCTACTTTTCTGCACATGACTCGGATTTTAATATCACCCACCCGGATTAAGCAAGCGTTGTGATTACGACATTCTCCTCACTGTACTGATATCTTCAGTTAGATTAGTGGCATTTGCCTGGTGGGACATTACAGGCTTTTACTTTTAGGATACCATATATCTATATTATGGTAGGTAATGGACATATTCAAACATCTTTTTGCACTATTAGAGATCAATCCATTCTTTGAAGTAGCGACAGCATGGCAGGTTTGAGTACACGGCGAAAAGGTAATCGATGGTAATTCGCAGTGAGGTGTTTTAAATTAATGTAAACAAAGATCTTGCCGGCGATACTGATAGTTACGCACCTAAAGACGTGTGTCTATTATTTCTGTTGTAAGTCATTTAAGTTAAACATGTAACGACGTGTTAACTCGTAAGTTTTTTTCATTTCATTTCATTTCAAATAATTTCTGAATTCTGATTATGTTACGTAATAGTGCGCGTTCACCCGATTTAAATAGTGTTCGTTAGGATCATTTTTATTTACCATGTGCGAGTCGCTTCGTGCACAGTTGGTTCCGTTTATTACATTTGTTAATTTTACCAAATATAACAAGTATGCATCCAATTAACTGATTATTTTTGTAAGCTGATAATGTTGTCCTTAATATGTTTCTATTAAGATACAATTCAAGGTATTTGATACATAAAAAACATTAAACCGCATTGAAAGGATTACATTTACAATTTATTTGTTTTAATTTTTGTTATCAACTCATTTTCTTTCGGTCTTATATTCATGAAACCGTTTCAAGTGAGATCACGACAAAAAATAACTAATTAGTAGGATGGCCCCGTTTTTCTACAAGATACGGAACCCTGAACAAATTAAAAAAGTTCCTCTACTTACTACTAGATGGCGCTGTAATAAAGAAGTGATTTACTATGCAAGAATGAAAATATATGTAATACCTGTTTAGCTATTTAATTTAATTTTATATCTTTTGTTACGAAATTTTTTATTTAATTATGAGTTATCTAATTTATTTTACGATAAGATTCGAAATTATGTAAGTAATTGTTATTAATGTATGAGAATTGTTCGATACTTATCGAACACCTTAGCAACAGCACAAATCTGCTTAACTAGGCCTAAGCAATTTGGCTCAAGTAGGTCGCACAAGTCGGCGCTCCACGCAGACCGAGCGATTGACACGAGTCAGTGCAGTATTAGCCAGCAGATCCATCGCACTCATTAAAACTCATCTTAGCCCTTAAATAACTGAAATAATCTATTATCAATAAATTCCTATATCTATATACGCGTCTATCATTCAGCACAGCTTAGCATTTGTACGTACCCGTACATATTGGTCCTTCGAGCCATCCGGGAAGAGCGGGACATATTCGCGAGTGACATACTTTAACTGCAACGCGAACATACGTGCCAGTGTAACGTGTCATTCGTGTTACGCGTTCTGAGTTCCGGAGAATTGGTGTATGGTAATACATTGCCAAAGACTTTGAGAGAAGTTTCGAAGCACAAAGTGGACAAGAAGATCGCCCGTCGAGCAGCAGCAGCACCTAAGCAGGCGAGAGGCTGTCCCTAATCTAATTGTAGCAGGCGAGTGACTCGCCAGGTTCCAGCAGCGTCAGCAACCCCCAACTACATAGCAGCCGTAGGATAAGCGGCTTTCAAGTAAGAGCGTTCCTTTTATTAACGAATTACCTACTTCTTAAATATGGAAACTCTTTATTTCCAACAAACCGAGTTAGCAGAGAACATTCGGAAGATCGTTATTAATTTTAAAAAGGACAGTAAAGAGCGTAAAACTACTGACTATTGTAAGAAAAAGTTAGAGGTTTTAGAGTTGTATTGGAGAGAGTATCAGCATAATGATGAAAAACTTTTACCTTACGAAAGTAGGGGACATAAGTACTTTGTCGATTGTGAGTTTGAGAGAATTAAACAAACGTATCAGTCAGCTAAAGATTTAATAGTTAGGTGTCACGATGAGTTACAACAAGACGACCAATCGGGAATTTCTGAGCGTAAAGAAAGTCCCACCACCCTAGCAGCGACAGGCCCGTCGGCTAGTGGAGAGCAAAAGAAACCAGCATCAGCAGCAACCGCGCCCGTCGCCAGCTCGCGGCACGAGACGGCGAGGGGCACGTACAGTAAGTTAGATGAAATTCTGCGAAAACAACGCATCAATTTCAAAGCATTTACGAGAGCGGTAGATAGCATCGATGTAGAAACCCTACGGGACAAGTGGGAGTTCGAAGATGCACTGCGCGTCCTACAAACTCGCTGGACAGTAGTGGATAACTGTCACTGGGATATAATGTTAGAATTAGAAGAAGATGAAGCGTACGAATATAACTACAACAAGCATGAGTCTACGTACAACTGTCTGAGAAAAACTATCAATTCCAAAATGTGGTCAACATCGTATAGAGAAAAATCTACCCCGCAAATGGACGTCCCGGTATTCACAGGAAGCTTTCACCAGTGGACATCGTTTAAAGATTTGTTCAATGAAGCTATTCATAATAACACTTCACTTTCAAATGCGCAGAAGATGCAATTCTTGAAGAGCAAAGTGAAAGGTGAAGCCGAACGCTTGATTCAACATCTTCCTATCAGCTCCGACAATTACGACACGTGTTGGGAAATATTAACTAATAGATTCAATAACAAGAGGCAAATTTTTAACACACACATAAGTTCCTTTTATAACCTTCCCAACATTCAACAACAATCGTTCGGAGCGATCAAGCGACTACATGACGTCACGTTAGAGAGTATTCACGCTGTAAAGAACCTAGGTATTGATATTTCAACCTGGGACCCACTCATCGTGTACATACTATCGCAAAAACTGGATAGCGAGTCGTACTCCGAATATATTGAAACATTGTCAAACTCGCGAGAACTATCAACATTGAAGGATTTCCTGGAATACCTAGAGAAAAGGTTTACTACGCTGGAGTCATCCCGTCGGCGTCACGACGTAAACCCAAAGCCATCTCAGTATCAGCAACATCGAAACTCAAACTTTCCAGTTCATAAATATAATATCAAACCGAATAAAGAATGGAAATCTCACAATAATTACGAAATTGTGAAATCAATGCACGTAGCAACAACCAAGTGCCCTCATTGCAATAGTGAACACAATTTGGTAAGTTGCAGCAAGTTCTTAGAACTTAGCAACGATCGCAAAATTAAATTATTGAAACAATTTAATTATTGCTTAAATTGCATTTATGACCATAATGGAGCAAATTGTTTTTCTACAAAACGATGTCATAAGTGCAATGAGCGGCATCATACGACCTTACATGATTACTTTTCAACTCAGCAAAGACCGCATTACTCAGCAGATGTTTCGAGAGTGAAAACGGAGTATGCTTACAAACAAAAGGAACAATTTAAGAATAGCAACGGAGTACAGGCATCCCCAAAAAGCGAGTCCTCGGAGATATTGTTAGCTACAGCTTTAGTAAAAGTAACAGCGGCAGACAATATTCAACATATGATGCGAGCACTGATTGACCAGGGCTCGCAAGTATCAATTATAAGCGAAAAAGCAGCTCAGCAGCTTGGTTTAAAGCGGAAAAAATGTAATGGAGTTATTTTTGGAGTTGGAGAGCGGGAAAATAACTGCAAAGGGAGGGTTACTATCACTTGTCAATCAAACTATTCAGATTTCAAGTTTAACACGGACGTTTTTATAATGAACAATTTAATAAAAAACCTACCGAACCAGTCCTTTGACAAACCTTCTTGGAAACACCTAGGTCATATTGCACTAGCCGATCCTGAGTACAACGTGAGTCGCCCGGTTGACATTCTACTCGGAGCGGAGGTATACTCTCAAATAATGTTAGAAGGCTTAATTCGCGGCGAGAGTCAATCGGAGCCAATAGCACAGCATACCGAGTTGGGGTGGTTATTATGCGGTAGTGTGAAAACATCATTCCAATGCAACGTCATCTTAAATAATATTGAGGATATTCAGCAATTTTGGAAAATTGAAGACATTTCCGAGCAAAATGAAATGTCAGTGGAAGATGAAGAGTGCCTCAATTACTACAACACTACAACAAAACGCTTAGAGAGCGGGCGTTATGAAGTTAGACTCCCTATGAAGACGGAATGGCGAGAAAAATTGGGAGCATCAAAAGGAATAGCAATAGCACAGTTCAGAAATTTGGAACGTAAATTAATGAAACAGGAAAGTTTAGCAACACAATACAAGCAGTTTATCAAAGAATACGAACAGCTCAACCATATGAAAAACGCGAGAGGACAGACAACTAATTTAGAATGCTTCCTACCTCATCATGCCGTACAAAGATTAGAATCAAGCACAACGAAACTACGCGTAGTGTTCAACGCTTCAGCTAAAACATCCTCAGGCTTTAGCCTTAATGATCTCATGTACAAGGGTCCGAATCTGCAGCAGGACCTCCTTGAGCTCATTCTGAAGTGGAGACAGTATCAATACGCTTACACAGCGGACATAGAAAAATGTTTCAGAATGATTCGGGTTCATGAAAATGATCAAAACCTTCAACAAATAGTCTGGAGAGAACATCCAAGTCAAAATATTCAAACTTATAAATTATCTACAATAACGTACGGAACTAAATCGGCACCATTCCTTACAATGATGACACTTCGTAAATTGGCGTCCGATGAGCAGCACAAATTCCCTAAAGCAGCAAGGTGCATCCAGGAGGAGCTATATATGGATGACTGGATCTCAGGCAGTCACAGCATCCCTGAAGGAAAAGCGAGCATAACGGAGATGAACGCATGTCTCAATAGTGCCGGATTTTCACTTAGAAAATGGTCCTCCAACGACAAACAGATTTTAATCGATGTCGAACAAGCTATAAACAAGGAGCCGACAATGTTTACTTTCAAAACAGAAAGTTCATCAAAAACTTTAGGCTTAAGATGGAACTCAGGGGAGGATTCATTCACTTTTCAAAGCACTTTAAGCAGCACACAGGAAGACAAGTTAACTAAAAGAATGCTTTTATCTGAAATTTCTACCATTTTTGATCCTTTAGGCTGGTTGTCTCCATTAATTACAACAATGAAACTATTGTTCCAACAAGTGTGGCAAAATGCGGAAATACTATGGGGCGATGAAGTTCCTACAAACATCAAAGAACAATGGTATCGGCTGAAAAAGGATATACATCTTATAAACCAGTTCAAAATTCCACGGTGGATACAAAGCAAACAAGGTGACGTCATCGAGCTACACGGATTCTGTGACGCCTCGATCAAAGCATTCGCTGGTGTAGTGTACGCAAGAATCGTAAAGGATAATACCATATCAATAGTGCTAGTCGCAGCGAAAACCCGGCTAGTGCCTAGCAAAAAGGCCGTCTCATTACCGAGACTGGAACTATGTGCCGCCGAACTACTTTCAAAACTTATAACAAAGATTATTAACAGTTTTAACAACTTTAGCATCAAAAGGTACGGGTGGAGCGATTCAAAAGTTGCCCTCGGTTGGATTAAAGGGTCTCCAGAGCGATGGAAGCCTTTTGTAGCTAATAGAGTAAAGAAAACTACCAACGTAATGCCCCCTGAAACGTGGTACTACGTAAACACTAAAGAGAATCCAGCTGACGCGGCTAGTAGAGGACTTATGCCATCACAGCTGAGCGAACATGAACTATGGTGGAAAGGACCCGCCTTTCTATCTTCATCAAACTTTCAGCCGAAGGAATTTGACATGAAATACACAACAAGCGAAGAAGCCAAGAAGCAAGTTAGCGTAGTTCAAAACACGAATCTAAAAGAAAATACAATCGACGAGATTTTAAATAGATACAGTTCTATTTCTAAAATTACTCGCATTGTATGTTGGATACGGCGAGCATTGACGCCTAATGTTTGTAAACAAAAACATAGGTACCTAACCATACATGAGCTTAGATCAGCAAGAAATATTATAATAAAACATGTTCAAGGCAGTGAATTTTATGAAGATATTGAATATCTATTACATAACAACAAATTAAAATCCGATAGCAAGCTAAAGAATTTAAACTCGTATTTAGACTCCTATGGTATTTTAAGGGCTAAGGGCAGACTGAGAAATGCGAACATAAGCGATCAAATGAAATATCCTATAATCATACCATATAACAGTCGATTAACGGAACTCCTTATCTCGCAAGCCCACAAGCTCACACATCACGGCGGAACCCGTCTCACCACGTCATTCTTACGACAAGCCTACTGGGTTATTAAAGGAACCCGAGCAGTCAAAAAACAGCTTTTGCGATGCGTAACTTGTAGGAAACAACAACCACTTAAATTACAGCAGCTAATGGGAGATCTACCCGATTATAGAATCAACCCAGCCCCAGCCTTCTATCACACCGGAGTAGATTTTACGGGGCTCATTCCAGTGAAAGCGAATAAAGGACGTGGAGTCAAGACATCCAAAGGGTACGTGGCACTGTTCATATGTATGGTAACAAAGGCTGTACATATCGAGTTAGTGTCCGACCTCAGTAGCGCCTCGTTCATGGCAGCTCTGAAACGAATGGCGGCACGACGAGGAACACCAAAGCATATGTACTCGGACAATGGAACCAACTTTGTAGGAGCAAACAAGCTCATACAGGAAGAGTATAAGCAGTTGGAACAAGTCCTTAGCGATTCGCTTCAAACAGAAGTAGCGGAGATGAACATAGAATGGCACTGGAATTGTCCTTCATGGCCGAGCGCCGGTGGCATCTGGGAGCGATCAATCAGAAGTCTAAAGCAGCATCTGAAAAGAGTTGTAGGTGAACAAGCTTTAACCTTCGAAGAATACAGCACGGTGTTAGCACAAATAGAGGCGACTCTCAACTCAAGACCTCTGTGCCCATTATCCGAAGACATCGATGACCTGAACTTCCTGACACCGGGTCATTTCCTAACCGGGCGAGGAGGGTTAACAGTCATTGAAACAGCAACAGACGCCAGGGCTAGATGGAACTTAATAAATAAAGTTTTCCAAGATTTATGGAAGCGATGGAAAACGGAATACCTGAGCCAGCTATCCATTCGTAGTAAATGGCTTAACAAAAAGGACAACATAAAAATCGGCGACATGGTAACCATACATGAAGACAATTTCATAGCGGGAAGGTTCCCAGTCGGCCGAGTAGTTGAAGTACATCCGGGAAATGACGGTTTGGCTAGGGTAGTAACCCTTAAGACAAAAAACGGGCTCATTAAGCGTCCCGTAATTAAACTATCGATTCTGCCTATCAATCCGTCAAGCGATCCATATCCGGATACCAAGCAAACCCTATCATGTACCAAACGGCGAGTAAGAGAAAAATCATGTCCGACAATTATTAGCTTGGCGCTATCTTTGTTATTATTTATGAATATGTTGTTGCCAGGCGATGCTCACACTAGCAATATAACCCAACTCACCAGAAATCAATCTCTTTTTTACGATACAATCGGAAAGATGAATATAATAAGAGATAAATGGACAATCGTCTCGTACTACGATATGCAACCTTATTGGCAAGGAGATAAAGCTGCTAACACTTTCATTCAGTATTTAGAAAAAACATGCAACAAAATCAAAGAATCGTCACAGTGTAATATAATATTAACACAAATATTACACGACTATAGCGAACTACGGCATTATAATCAGCTGTTGCTAAATCAGCATTTCGGAACGCAATCGAGGACTCGCCGCGGCTTGATAAACGCTGTGGGCTCAGTAGCAAATACATTGTTTGGTGTACTGGACCAAAGCTTCGCAGATCAATATCAACGCGACATAGAACTTGTGAACAGTAACCAAAAACATCTTCTACAGCTTTGGAAAAATCAAACATCAGTCGTAGAAACAGAGTACAATATACTAAAAAGAACAGAGAAAATGATTGATATACAACACAAACTTATAAATAAACACCTAAATAATATAGAGCAAACAGCGAGGCGATTTCATAGAGAACAAGAGATAACAGCTATAATACAAGAGTTTACACTCACAGCTTTAGCGTCCACTAATCTGATTCAGAACTTAAAACGTATACAGGATTCATTGATTGACACAATGACGGATATCTATCATGGTAAAGTAAATTTCCATCTCTTAACTCCAAGCCAGCTCAGCAACGAACTACAAATTGCATCAAGTCAAATATCCAAAGAATTGACGTTACCCATCGACAGCTTACATTCCAACTTTTATGCAATATACGATTTACTAAAAGTCAAGGCGAGAATGAATACTGAGTACTTTATATTTGAAATCACGGTGCCATTAATCAGCAGAGATAGCTTCCAGATATATCGACTATTCCCCGTACCTCTTCAAGTCAAAAAGGAAATGATCTCTATAATTCCCATCACTGAGTATGTGGCAACCAATCTCATTAGAGACTCCTACGTAACAGCCAGTAGAGAGGACATTGAAGGGTGCCAACGCCAAGGCGAAACTTACCTCTGTCAACTGGAAGTTCCAATCAAGCATTTAGACCAGGAAGAAGTATTTTGCAAAGTAGGAAATACGAATAGATGCGAAACAAAGAAAGAACCCTGTCATAACAAATGGGTCCAATTGCACGATTTATCATCATACCTATACTTCATATGTGACACCTACTCTATGACAATAATATGCAGCGATGAAACACGAAACCGCCAACTCAGCAAGGCCGGGCTCATTCACTTGGATAAACAATGCACAGCTAAAGGTCGTGACGTAACGCTTTACTCTTATCAGCAACATAATACAATATCAATTAAACCCGACTTAGCGCTAGTTAACATAGCTCCAATACAACATCACAGTATAACCAATATAACATCATCTTCCGAGTTAAAAGACTATAAAGATGACTTAAACGATACCCTTCAGCATCTCGGTGATCAAATCTCAACCATGAAGGAAGCAGCTCAGCAAGACGTGATCCTTACCCCTCATGACGTACACCACTACGTTGTATCGTACGGGTTACTAGCCGTAGTCGCAATCCTAGCAGCACTCCTAGGGTTGCTATGGAGGAGAAGCAGGCGAGCAGGTCGGGCCGAGGCGGCCCCACGCGCCATTGTGGAGTTTGTGCGCGACCCCGCGCCCGCGCCCTCCCCCGCGGCGCAGGCGCGCCACACCAGTGAGAACATCAGTGTCAGTGCTTGTGCGCGAAATCTAACTGTGCCTGAGACTGCGTATACGCGTAGTGCGTGTGAGACCAAGCGTTGGTCTAGCTTACGTATCAAAAAAGATAGACCTACCTCCCCCCTAAATAAAAGACAATCTATTTTCACCATAGATAAGGATTAACGTATTATATTAGTAAAATCAAGTAAGAGTACGAGCTCATATATTGTTCTAACCCTCACTAAACTTAAGAAAAACATTGGCTCATCGATGTAATAACTAACCTCATATAAGTATTGTTACACCTCATTTCACCGCATCTCCCAGCTCTCCCTCGGGAGTATGTTCGATACTTATCGAACACCTTAGCAACAGCACAAATCTGCTTAACTAGGCCTAAGCAATTTGGCTCAAGTAGGTCGCACAAGTCGGCGCTCCACGCAGACCGAGCGATTGACACGAGTCAGTGCAGTATTAGCCAGCAGATCCATCGCACTCATTAAAACTCATCTTAGCCCTTAAATAACTGAAATAATCTATTATCAATAAATTCCTATATCTATATACGCGTCTATCATTCAGCACAGCTTAGCATTTGTACGTACCCGTACAAGAATGTTACCAGATGGCGCTAGTAGCATCAATACATTGATACCGTTTAAAATATATTTGTAACATCCCAACAAAAACATTAAGTAATAAAAAACTAAGTGTCGATGGAGCTGCTTACGTACGAGTATATCTCTAAACAGTAATGAAATCCAGACAAAGGCGTGCCAAGTGTGCCTTACTGCGATTTCTTGTGACTTGGCCGTTAGCTTGTTTATTATAGCTTACTGGATGAAATGGTTCCAGTAAAGGATGGTACGGCAGTGTGCTTCGCGCTGGACTCGGCAGGGGCACTGCCGGGCCCCCAGATTAATAATTTATCGCCTGACACCCAAACAGTATTTATAATGTATAAAGATTCATAATGCATAACTAATTAACTATGAATACATTAGCTCTTGATTGCTATGATATTTTTGTCAGGCGTTATATTTTGTTTTTCCCTTTGGTATGGAGGGTGTTCTCATGTGTGACAATTCAACGTACCCTACTCATCACGGTAGCACTCGGATGAAAATGCTACTCTTGGCCACAATTATTGCAATGTTTTTATATCGACAGTATTACAAACCGACCTACCTGAAATAAGGTTCCAGGAGACTCAGAATAGTGTTTCAGGAGACTCAGAATAGTGTTTCAGGAGACACGGAATAGTGTTTCAGGAGAAGAATAGTGTTTCAGGAGACTCAGAATAGTGTTTCAGGAGACTGAATAGTGTTTCAGGAGACTCAGAATAGTGTTTCAGGAGACACGGAATAGTGTTTCAGGAGACACAGAATTGTGTTTCTGGATACCCAGAATAGTGTTTCAGGAGACATAGAATAGTGTTTCAGGAGACTCAGAATAGTATTTCAGGAGACACGGAATAGTGTTTCAGGAGACACAGAATAGTGTTTCTGGATACCCAGAATAGTGTTTCAGGAGACATAGAATAGTGTTTCAGGAGACTCAGAATAGTGTTTCAGGAGACACGGAATAGTCTTTCAGGAGACTCAGAATAGTGTTTCAGGATACCCCAGAATAGTGTTTCAGGAGACATAGAATAGTGTTTCAGGAGACTCAGAATAGTGTTTCAGGGGACACGGAATAGTGTTTCAGGAGACTCGTGAAATAGTGTTTCAGGAGTCTCAGAATAGTGTTTCAGGAGTCTCAGAATAGTGTTTCAGGTGTCGGTGAAATAGTGTTTCAGGAGACTCAGAATAGTGTTTCAGGTGTCGGTGAAATAGTGTTTCAGGAGACTCAGAATACTGTTTCAGGAGTCGGTGAAATAGTGTTTCAGAAGATTCAGAATAGTGTTTCAGGAGACTCGTGAAATAGTGTTTCAGGAGACACAGAATAGTGTTTCAGGAGACTTAGAATAGTGTTTCAGGAGTCGGTGAAATAGTGTTTCAGGAGACACAGAATAGTGTTTCAGGAGACTCGTAATAGTGTTTCAGGTGACTCGTAATAGTGTTTCATGGACCCAGAATAGTGTTTCAGGAGACACAGAATAGTGTTTCAGGAGACTCAGAATAGTGTTTCATGGACTCAGAATAGTGTTTCAGGAGACTCAGAATAGTGTTTCAGGAGTCAGTGAAATTGTGTTTCAGGAGACTCAGAATAGTGTTTCAGGAGACTCAGAATAGTGTTTCAGGAGTCAGTGAAATTGTGTTTCAGGAGACTCAGAATAGTGTTTCAGGAGACTCAGAATAGTGTTTCAGGAGTTGGTGAAATAGTGTTTCAGGAGACTCAGAATAGTGTTTCAGGAGACATAGAATAGTGTTTCAGGAGACACGGAATAGTGTTTCAGGAGACTCAGAATAGTGTTTCAGGAGACTCGTGAAATAGTGTTTCAGGAGTCTCAGAATAGTGTTTCAGGAGTCTCAGAATAGTGTTTCAGGTGTCGGTGAAACAGTGTTTCAGGAGACTCAGAATAGTGTTTCAGGAGTCGGTGAAATAGTGTTTCAGGAGATTAAGAATAGTGTTTCAGGAGACTCGTGAAATAGTGTTTCAGGAGACTCAGAATAGTGTTTCAGGTGTCAGTGAAATAGTGTTTCAGGAGACTCAGAATAGTGTTTCAGGAGTCGGTGAAATAGTGTTTCAGGAGACTCAGAGTAGTGTTTCAGGAGTCGGTGAAATTGTGTTTCAGGAGGCCCAGAATAGTGTTTCAGGGGACACGGAATAGTGTTTCAGGAGACTCGTGAAATAGTGTTTCAGGAGTCTCAGAATAGTGTTTCAGGAGTCTCAGAATAGTGTTTCAGGTGTCGGTGAAATAGTGTTTCAGGAGACTCAGAATAGTGTTTCAGGTGTCGGTGAAATAGTGTTTCAGGAGACTCAGAATAGTGTTTCAGGAGTCGGTGAAATAGTGTTTCAGGAGTCTCAGAATAGTGTTTCAGGAGTCTCAGAATAGTGTTTCAGGTGTCGGTGAAATAGTGTTTCAGGAGACTCAGAATAGTGTTTCAGGTGTCGGTGAAATAGTGTTTCAGGAGACTCAGAATAGTGTTTCAGGAGACTCGTGAAATAGTGTTTCAGGAGTCTCAGAATAGTGTTTCAGGAGTCTCAGAATAGTGTTTCAGGTGTCGGTGAAATAGTGTTTCAGGAGATTAAGAATAGTGTTTCAGGAGACTCGTGAAATAGTGTTTCAGGAGACTCAGAATAGTGTTTCAGGTGTCAGTGAAATAGTGTTTCAGGAGACTCAGAATAGTGTTTCAGGAGTCGGTGAAATAGTGTTTCAGGAGACTCAGAGTAGTGTTTCAGGAGTCGGTGAAATTGTGTTTCAGGAGGCCCAGAATAGTGTTTCAGGGGACACGGAATAGTGTTTCAGGAGACTCGTGAAATAGTGTTTCAGGAGTCTCAGAATAGTGTTTCAGGAGTCTCAGAATAGTGTTTCAGGTGTCGGTGAAATAGTGTTTCAGGAGACTCAGAATAGTGTTTCAGGTGTCGGTGAAATAGTGTTTCAGGAGACTCAGAATAGTGTTTCAGGAGTCGGTGAAATAGTGTTTCAGGAGATTCAGAATAGTGTTTCAGGAGACTCGTGAAATAGTGTTTCAGGAGACACAGAATAGTGTTTCAGGAGACTTAGAATAGTGTTTCAGGAGTCGGTGAAATAGTGTTTCAGGAGACACATAATAGTGTTTCAGGAGACTCGTAATAGTGTTTCAGGTGACTCGTAATAGTGTTTCATGGACCTAGAATAGTGTTTCAGGAGACACAGAATAGTGTTTCAGGAGACTCAGAATAGTGTTTCATGGACTCAGAATAGTGTTTCAGGAGACCCAGAATAGTGTTTCAGGAGACTCAGAATAGTGTTTCAGGAAACTCAGAATAGTGTTTCAGGAGTCTCAGAATAGTGTTTCAGGAGTCGGTGAAATAGTGTTTCAGGAGACTCAGAATAGTGTTTCAGTAGACTCAGAATAGTGTTTCAGGAGACTCAGAATAGTGTTTCAGGAGTCGGTGAAATAGTGTTTCAGGAGACTCAGAATAGTGTTTCAGGAGACTCAGAATATTGTTTCAGGTGACTCAGAATAGTGTTTCAGGAGACTCAGAATATTGTTTCAGGAGACTCAGAATAGTGTTTCAGGAGACTCAAAAATTCAAAATATATTGGTAAATGGTAAATAAAATTGCCAAAAATAAAATTTGCATCAATTGTGATATATTAATAACAAAACAATTTACTTCTGAGAAATCAGTTCAATTCAATTCATTTATTAATTTCAAATATAATTACATTATATTTCGTTCAATTATCGAGACAGTGAAGTCACTGTTGGAACACTGAGCACGATAACTTGGACCTCGTTACTCTCACATTATTTCCCTTTTAATTTCTTGTCCGCCGATCATGTAACAGTTAACATAATTATACTCAGTACATCCATGACGTATCTCGCCCGCACACGTAGGCACCGATCTCTTATCACATATCTACAGTAACCGACTTCTCTAACTTCCATTGTGTAACGGTTTGCTGTCACTAGGTAAAAAATAAATAAAATGAAAGAATAATTAATAGTACATCAACAGTCGACCGACACACCCGCACCGCACGAACAGTACAAAGTATGCCTAAAGATTCATAATGCATTACTATGGATATCTTCAGCAGGGAATCTATTAAGTTCATTTTTGCTATAATGTTTTTGTCAGGCGTTATAGAAATAGAAAATATTTTTGAAACGTTCGATTTTGAAATTTATTTCAGTAATTAAAGGGATGTCCACAGATGACAAGATGACTACTGTCACAGTAAACTGACACAAAGTGAGTGAGTGCCTCTTGTACTCGTATTGTCTCCGCACTGACCTGATCCTTACCGATTATTTCCGTTGTTGGCCGCTCTCGTCACCGACGTGTTATAATGACAATACATGAACTTCCCTCAATTAGAAAGTGTTGTACACCGACTGTCGCCTGTGACGAGATAACTCTGATAAACGTACAAAGTACAAGTAAAATGTTGAATGTTGCGTCCGACTCTCGCGCCCGCACGCGGTCCCCCGCGTCTGTTACTCCGCGCCCGCACGCGGTCCCCCGCGTCTGTTGCTCCGCTCATTCCTTGTGATCCGCGCGACACAATGTGATGCAATGTTCTCTACCGTCGACATGATTTCCCCCTTAAGGTTCTTCGGTGCACTGGTTCCGTCACGCGGACGAGATGGTGTCCCGCCACCGCGCGAGCGCCTCGTGTCGGGGACTGGTCGGGGAACCGCAGGCGGTAGTGTTTCTTATCTCTGAGGACAAACGCTGACGCCCCCGTCAGCGAGCTGAAGGACTGACGTGACTCACTGAGGTACTGAGCGACCTGCGGACGTCAGTGGCACGGATATGATACTTTAGATCTTGCGGGACTCTCTGACGGCGACTGCACTGACCGCACATAATACCACATGATACCTACTCCTCTTTTCGTCCCGGGCAGTCTCGGGGCCGGACGCGTCAGACGCCTCAACTAGACATCCGATAGTCTTTCCGCCTTGTTCATAAACGATATTTAACTTATACAGTGTTTCAAAGTGTTTTGTCTCCTTCGCTCTTTGGCGAATAGCGTATGTCGGAAAGGGACAAACCGTTTGATAGATAAAGTGCTGCTAGTAAGCGTTTATGAATAAGGCCCTTTATATATACATACATAGACGGCCACATTCAACAAGAAGGTTACAAGCAGTTAACATCCCTCGGGGACGGGCACCACGCGGGTGAAACCGCGGGGAGCCGCTAGTATTATGTATACTAGCTGCCCCCGGCCCCGGCAAACGTTGTTATGCCCTATAAACATTTAGGGGTGGACCACCCTAATCACTATACATTGAGATGTAAGCTATCCTATCTTTCAAGTTGGATCAAATTGCACACGGTGTGCGAATTAAAATGGGTTCAGTAGTATAGGAGACGTGTTATATACACTATTTATAATTATAACTCGAGAATGTTGGTCGGGAATAGGATAGGTAATCTCGAAATGCACGGGAGAGGATGCGCTGCGGGTGAAGCCGCGGGCCGCGGCTAGTGTATACTATACTCATAACAAGGTGAAGTATCACTCAGGGGCGGGAATAAAACGCCTTTACTTACAAACTGAGGTCTCGGGTTCAATTCCCGGGTCGAGCGACAACATGATTTCCTACTTTTCAAACACGGCTCGGGTTTGAGACCACAACCCGCATGAGGCACGCGCGGTGATCACCACATCCTCCTCACACGTGGGACGCTACCAGTTGGTACTCCTCCTTGCACTCGCCCAGCCCGGGCCGGTGATCACCACATCCTCCTCACACGTGGGACGCTACCAGTTGGTACTCCTCCTTGCACTCGCCCAGCCCGGGCCGGTGATCACCACATCCTCCTCACACGTGGGACGCTACCAGTTGGTACTCCTCCTTGCACTCGCCCAGCCCGGGCCGGTGATCACCACATCCTCCTCACACGTGGGACGCTACCAGTTGGTACTCCTCCTTGCACTCGCCCAGCCCGGGCCGGCTCGCTCCTCGCGTCACCACTCACGCTGTAATTGATTATTCGATTCGACGAGCTGAGTTAACACAACCTAATCAAATTAATTAGATCGATAGCTTGATTAACCGACGCTCGCGAAGGAGGTATAATAATGAGCGGCGGCGGTCGGCCGCAGTCCGCGATGAAGCTAATCACAGGTGAGTGTACCGGTCGACGTGCCGTCACGGAAGTAAAGGTAGCTCGGTCCTTGGTTGATCAATGGTGGCATTTCTACCTGAGCGCTACCGTGCGGGGGCACGTTAAATTGTCGGCCCCGGTTGTCTCAGTCCACTTTAACACGTTTAATAATTAGTATAATTATTTTTACAAATTAATTTGAGTAATTTAAATTATTTTGAATGAATTTATTTTCAAATGAAGTTTCATAATATATTTGGCCTAGACATTGAGTCGTCGCCTCCCATACAAGAATACAATCAAATGAAACTGTTGTATCAAGGCTGCGGCCCGTGTGGCCGCACCCTTAATGCAAACCGAGACCATTATTTGTTATTGATTAGTAAACATTGTGGGCCTTAAGACAAGTGCTTACTGTGTGGGGGGTTGCGGGTTCGATTCCCGCTCGGAGTCAACAATATGTGCAGACATAGTTGTTGATGACGTCTGGGTGTCAATTATATATTTCTATTAAGTATTTGTGCATGTATGTATATGTAGTAGTATCAGTGAGTTACATTCCATAACACAAGCCTAAAGTTTAGTTTGTGTCTAATTAACCGTGTCCGAGTATATTATATTATTATCTATAATAGGTAATAGGTATATACAATTCAAAGTCCTGACTGACTGACTGACTGACTGACTGACTGACTGACTGATAATCAACGCACAGCCTCAACCGCTACACCTAGAAACATGGAATTTGACAGGAAGGTTCTTCAAGTGACGTAAGTGCATACAGAAAGGATTTTCGAAAATTCGTACGGGAACGGGCTCAACGCGGGTAAAGCCGCGGGGCGCTGCTAGTTATTATAATATATTATTAAAAGCATAACAGTTTATCTATCAAATGGTTTGTCACTTTCTGACAGACGCAATTTTCCAAAGAGCAAAAGAGACAAAACACTTTGTTTAGTGTTTTAGTTACACCGCGTTCTTTAATGAGGCCCCGTGTCGGGAGGAGCATGACACGCATCGTCATGGTTAATGCTGACATCGTTGACGCGCTGAACTGATTCGGTTCAAATACTTGATTCATTTTGATATAACAGCAAATAAATAACAGCTGCAGTCTCCGGGACCGTCTGTACTCTTGAATATAATGAAGCTGACGAGTTTATTATTTGTTTGCTCGCTCATCTCAGAAAGTCTAGTCAGATTCGGATAATTCTTTTGGTATTGGATAGATACATTTAAAAGAAATATAGGCTATAAATAAGCTTTTTTTATCCCAAAATTCGTACGGGAACGAACGGGCACAACGCGGGTCGCTGCTTATGGGTAGTCAACATACTGTATGGTCATCACCCCCCACTTCCATGTGCGTCCGCGGGAGCCCGGGGCCTGTTACCCGCTGTGTACCCGCTGCGTACCCGTTCCAGTGAGATATCGCTACTTTTATCCCAAATATCTGGGTTCGGGAGCAAACTGTGTTCACCCCCAAGTGCAAAGGTGTAGAGAGTATTCAGTTCAAGTATTCTTGTGTGAATAATATTATCTATAACGACGAGAGGGAAGCCCCTCGTATTCGGTTCCGATCGGGTTCATTACGGGGACTACTAGTTTACAAAAAATAATCCAACTCTGTTGCAGTGCTGTGCGTGGTGAGTTGGTCGGTGTGGGCGGAGGGCGGCGGGGCGGCGGCGCCCTGGCGCGGGCTGCGGGCGCCCGCGGGCGCGGCGCGGGGGCCCGCCTGGTCCCCGCTCTCCGGCCAGAAGGAGATCGTCGAAATCCACCCCATCAAAGGGAAAAGCCTTTTCAAAAACGGCAAAGCGCTCGCCTACATCGTGCGGCGACCGAGCCCGGCGCAATACAGCAGTCTAGACGTCAGCAACAGCGAACAGAGTAATGAACAGAGCAACAGCGAAAATCAAAGCAGTCAGAGCGACAGTCAGAGTACCGACAGCGACAACCAGAGTCGTGATAGCGAAAATCAGAGTAGTCAAAGCGAAAACCAGAGCATTTACAGTGAAAATGTCAGCAGCAGCGGTGACAGTCAGGAGGACACCAGCGAGTACCAGAGCGGCGTGAGCGACGGCGGCGACGACATGTTACGAGATATGCTCTACGGTAGTGTCGAAAACAACCATCATAGAAAGCACAGTAATGGCCTCGGTAAGAGCGAGCAACCAATCAACCTCGAGCAACTCAACGACCTGAGCAACTACGAGATAGTCCCTCTCACACAAGACGAGCAAGACTTATTGAACCACCAGAGACATCACAATGAACTGACAAACAAACATCTCGATACCCACAGTCAGCCTTCAGATATTGGTAGTCATAGTCGGCATTCAGATAGTCATATTCAGCACACTGGTACAGGCACAGATGGTCATAGTACACATATAAAAACAGGTGTTGATACAGAAAGTCATAGTTTGCAAGTAAATACAAATATAGATGGTCAAAGTCCACATAAAAATATAGGTGTGAACGATAGTCATATTCAGCACACAGGTACAGGCACAGATGGTCATAGTCCACATACAAAAACAGGTGTAGTTACAGATAGTCATAGTCGGCAAGTAAATACAGATATAGATGGTCAAAAACCACAGATAAATACAGGGGTAGATGATAGTCATATTCAGCACACAGCTGCAAGCACAAGTAGCCATAGTCCAAATACAAAAACAGGTATTAATACAGATAGTCATAGTCGGCAAGTAAATACAGATATAGGAGGTCAAAGTCCACATAACAATTTAGGTATAGCCGATAGTCATATGCAGCACACAGGTACAGGCACAGGTGGCCATACTTCACATATAAAAACAGGTGTAGATGATGGCCATATTCAGCATATCGATACAGATATAGGTGGACATAGTCCACATACAAATACAACTGCAGATGGACATATAAAGCATATTGGAACAGACAGACATGGCCTTAGTGGCATAGATACAGACCCAAATAGTCAGCACATAGTTACAAATGGTCACAGCCGACCTATAGATACAGACGGAGATCATATAGATAGTCAAAAGTCGGTAAAGTTAGATGACGTGTTGACAGACCACACTCATCATCACGACAATCATTCTAACGGGACTCACCACCCTGAGCCGCACGCCGACCACCACTCTAACGATATCCATATTCATTCGATAGATGATCATTTAAACAATCACTCGAATAATGATAAACATAACGATAATGCTTCATTAAGTGATATTACCATTACTAATGACTCTAATGTTAAAATATTGCCATTATCTCTTCACGAAAATGATGACGATGACGTCGCCCTGAGATCAGAGTTAAGTGATAAAAATAATGATGAGAATGATATCGTAATGCCATTAGCACCAACAATCACTGATGTTGACGAGGACATGTCATTATCAGAAGAAAACGAATCATACAATGAAGATGACTTATCAGTATCATTATCCAAAGAAAGAATATCATCTTACATAAATGAATTACAACTCACTGAACTACAAACTGAAAACCAACCTCACAATCATAAAGTAAATGTACAAGATCACGGTAATATATTGAATATAAACAATAATGTGTTGAACAGTAGCGGTATCTTGAACAGTGACACCGATCTTTACTCCAAGATATTGAGCTCCGGGGTGCAGGCCTACGAGCTCCCTTCGGGAGAGGACGAGGGGCCTGTTCTGGACACGTTAGAGGCCGTGCTGCGGGGTAGCGGCTACGGGCGGGATGTCGGTGAGAGGGACGGCTCTCACAAGTACGTCAGCTTCTATAACATTACCTTCCTGTTCAACAAATGACTTCACTTCCTGTTCAACAAATGACTTCTTCTCCTGTTCAACAAATTATTGATTAATTTATGATTAGCCTATCTTACATCTATCCTTTATCGATATTCTATCGCATCACGACACTTCCCGGACTCCTCTACACTACACGGGCGCTCTTCATGACACCTCTTGTCTCTGTCTAGCTGTCGTCCCGTACTCAAATAACATGTTTTCAACACATTTCGTAGAGCTCCCATGAACACATGTATTACCTGTAATGTTCCACCGCTGGGCGAAGGCCTCTTGTTCTGTGAGAACTCTTAATAAAGGTCTATTGATTGTGATTTATGCGCTATAACTAATTTTGTTTCAAAAATGGGTTTTTAAGTATATTTCCCGGATTCAATTCCCGGCTCGAGCGAAACATGTTTCCTACTTTTCAAACATGGCTCGTGTTTGAGATCACAGCCCGCAGTAGACGCGCGGTGATTACGACATCCTCCTCACTGTACTGATATCTTCAGTGAGGTGAGACGCCTTTGTCCAGCAGTGGGACATACAGACTAATCCTTCCTTCTCTTTCTATGTTTCCCTTCTCTTTATATTTTACATCGAGGCCCTTAGCAATGAACCACGGACCATGATAGATTAAGTTTAAGTTTTAATAACGACCCAGGCTGCGCCCCGGACTCGGATCTAAAGTAAACTATACCAACAATACTGTTTACACACGGAGATTACAGCAAACACTTACAAACTTGTTAATACGTGATTTACATCAAAATAACAAATAACTGAAATACTGAGTAAGAAATGCTATCGCTTCCGTGATGCGACAGTTGTTGTGGTATAACAACTAGTATATAAGTTGCATGCAAATTGAAAAATGTAAAAAAAATGAATAAAGAACATGTATCACCTTTAAACCTCGCAATGTATTAATTTTGTTTTATGCCACCCCATGCCACCCCCATGCCACCCCCTCACCGACAAGCCAAACATTTATAAATAAAATAAAATAACGAATAAACACAAAAGTTCACTCACGGTTAGTTAGACTTAAAACTAAGCTCTAAAATTCATAACATAAGCCCGCAGGAGACGCGCGGTGATCACATCCTCCTCACTGTACTGGTATCTGACAGAGATGAGAGGCCTTTGACCAGCAGTGGGGCGTTACTTGTAAAAAGTACCTCAAGTAAAGTAATAATAAGTTGTGTAGTATTAGGCCACTGAAATATATCTGAGATTAGACATAACCACCCCTACTGCGGGGTGGTGATCTCAACCCCGAGCCATGTTTGAAAAGTAGAAAACATGTTTTCGCTCGACCCGCCACACACCACTGGAACACCGAATAGAAATAATAAAAAGCTGTTGGCGAAGCTTATAATTGTTGCATCATACTTAGGTACTATTTTTAGACAGCCTCCGTGGTCTTGTGGTTTGAGCGTTCGGCTCACGATCCGGAGGTTCTGGGTTCGATTCCCGGTGGGGACAATAGCTCACAAAAATCTCTTTGTGAGACTTTCCTCAGTTTGGTTAGGGCATTGCAGGCTGAATCACCTGATTACTCGAAAAGTAAGATGATTCCGTGCTTCGGAGGGCACGTTAAGCCGTCGGTCCCGGTTACTTTCTACCGATAGTAGTCGTTACATGAGCCATGTCAGAGGCCTTTGGCGGCTCAATAACTCTGACACCAGGATTGGTCAGGGTGACCGTCCGACTCGATGAAGAAGAAGAAGATTTTTAGGTACTGATTGAAATGTGTATGTTAATACGACAGGGAAGTACCGAGACGAGGTGACAATGAAGTGATGACGCGGGTCGTTACCGAGAACGGCAGCGCGGTGGAGTGGCCGGCCGCCGGTAAATAAAGCACTCGACGCGATAACACTAGCTGTCGGCCCGCGAGACGTGCGCGAGGACGCTACCTGCGAGAGGTAACTCATTGCCTTTGGTAAGCAACGTGCAGCTCGGCCCTAGCTGGGATGGGTGGCCGATTTCATGCTGGCCGCTGGGATTGGCCGGGTTCAGTATTTAGAGCTTTATTCCTAGAGGCTTATTAACAGCATTTAGCTATCAAATGGCTTGTCCCTTTCCGACGTACGCCATTTTCCAAAGAGCAAAAGAGACGAAACACTTTTAAACAACGCTTAGTTTAAAGAGCGTTAAATAATAAGTTATTATTAGTATCGGACAGACAAACAGACAGACCCACACAATGAAATGGATACAATGTAAGGAAATCAAGTGATATAATCACAACACAAGCACCTCCTCTCGAGCCGCGGTTCTCTCCAGCGCCCACTCGACACTGATAACACTCTATATTAAAGCCACCGCCGCACCAACTGACCAATCAGCGCCGATCGATCGACCCGATCAATAAACAATCAATAATGTACGTGATCGTGCTCCTGTTGGCCGCGCCGGCGTGGGCGAGCGTCCTGCCCGAGGTATCGGTCGATTCGATTGTGACGCCGCTGGCCGATCTATCGGTCGGACCGATTGCTGTGACGTCGGCAGTGAGTGAGAAGGGGTACCATGGGGAGGTGGGGGTGGCGCTGGCGGGGAGCATCCGGGCGCGCGAGGACTCGCCGGCCGGGAGGATTGTGGGGGGGCTGGCCTCCTACGTGGGGGAGCATCCGTTCTTTGTAAGACTTTTTTCTTATTTTCGTTATTTACTTGTAACTGCACTTATATCTTCAGTGAGATGAGAGGCGTTTGTCCAGCAGTGGGACATCCTGTTCATTTATATTTTTTGTATCTATCTACATTTTTATCTTTTAAATGTAAAGATATTAAAAATTTTCCTTTTTCTTCACATAGTCGACTTATTGTCTGTTTGTCTATATCACGTATCTCTGCTCTCAACGCAAACAATGCTGAACCAATTTTGAATTCAACTTTTTGTAATAGGAGATCGAATGTCTATGCTATTTTCGGGAAAAAATGCACAAGATTATGAGCTATATTTTGTATCGGCCACCCATCCATAAACGTTGCTTAACATCGACAAATTTCAACCGCAAGTCTACATGTCACGGGTGAATGTTCATGGCTCGGGCTTGAGACACCAACCCGCATTAGACAACCGTGATGATTACGACATCCTCCTCACTGTACTGATATCATCAGTGAGATGAGAGGCCTTTGCCCAGCGGTGGGACATTACAGATTAATACTTTTTGATAACACTGAGGCACGCACTGACTCACTGACGCAGGGCGGGCTGGTGATCTCGCTGACGTCGGGCGCCACCTCGGTGTGCGGCTCCAGCCTGCTGACGTCCACGCGCGTGCTGACGGCGGCGCACTGCTGGAACGATGGCTTCTCGCAGGCGTTCGCCATTGAGGTCAGTGACGTCAGCTATACGTAGGTGACGCAGGGTGAAGTCACTTAAGAGGTTTGTAGGTGGGATACGGGTGGACTTCCCTTATGGAGAAACGGCTGGACCGATTTTTGACAAACAACTACGAACAGTGAGGGGACGGCTTTCAAATGAAATACCTCGCTCGGAAATCGGTGCATCCGTTTGAGAGCTACATACACACACCAATCCGATTCAAATAATTCTTTTTATAATGAATAGCCACATTCAACGGGAAGGTTATAGGCTATTTTTCATCCCGAAATTCCTACGGTAACGGGCACAACGCGGGTAAAACCGCGGGGCGCTGCTAGTTTATAATTGAATCGTCTATTGTATGTCCTCTCGCGAGAGTTACAAGTGGATCGCTGAACCCTTTTCCTCAACCAACGAAGTAGTCTTTGGTTGAAAAATCCCTCGTGTCGTGATGAATCGAAATTAAAGCTTTGTTTTACGATGTCCTAGAGGCCATAGAGACCGTAGCGGTGTCGCGGGCGGCTGTAGCTATACGGACCTTCTCGTAAGACATTCTGAACCCCCCCTCCCCCTCTCCCCCGCAGGTGGTGCTGGGCAGCGTGCGCCTGTTCTCGGGCGGCACGCGTGTGTACGCGACGGCGGCGGCGGCGCACGCGCAATACGCGCCCGGCGTGCCGCACTACGACCTCGCCGCGCTCTACATCCCCGCCGTCGGCCTCTCCAGTCAGTACTCACGTCACACTTCACCAGTGGCATCTAATGACTACCCGCACTCTTCAATACTAGAGTTTGAAACAAAAATCCCGAAATACCCATCTTCTTCTTCATCGAGTGGATGGTCAACCTGATCCATCCTGGTGTCATAGTTATTGAGCCAAATTCCCATGGGAACAGGACAAGTAAACAGCAAGACGCTGCTATTCATGGTGCTACTGATATTAGGTATAAATGCGACAGTTTGTGAGGATGGATGTATGTATGGATGTTTGTTACTCTTTCAAAAGCTACTGAACTTTACAGTTCCCGTTCGCTCGAAACGTCGGGTACGTATTTTAGTAATACGTTAAATTATCTAACGCGATACAGACCCGTTTCATTTAGTACCTACAATAAATGTATACATTTTATCTCGAAATTCCCGCGGGAACGGACTGAACGCGGGTAAACAGCGGGACGCTGCTCGTGTAGTAAAGTGAGCAGTGATCGCGGGAGGTCCCTGTGTGTGTGTGAGTAACGCGTGTGGTTGCAGCGGCGGTGCGGCCCATCGCGCTGGCGGCGGGCTCCAACACCTACGAGGGGTACACGGCCGAGGCCATCGGCTACGGCCGCACCAGCGACTGTGAGTACTCGTACCAGACTAATTGATATATATATAAATAAATAATAATAAAATTACTCGGACTATTACCGCCATGTCCGGTCCGCAGCGAGCCCCATCACGTCGTCGGCGAGCCTGCGCGACGTGTTCGTGCCCGTGATCTCGAACACGGCGTGCGCGGCGGTGTACGGCGCGGCCGTGGGCGCGGGCACGGTGTGCTCGAGCGGCGCGGGCGGCCGCGGCCCGTGCGGCGGCGACTCGGGCGGCCCGCTCATACTGTACTCCTCCGCCGGGAACGACGTGCTGGTACGTACCGCACACACACACAGACACACTCACACACACTAGACAGGGGCAGACGACACTGTCACCTTTAGGCGGTCTCACCCCGCCACCCGGGTCACCCACTGACCTCGACCTCACTCCCCGCCCTGTATCCTCTCCGTATCGTTTCAGATCGGCGTGACGACGTTCATCTCGTCCCAGGGCTGCGCCGCCACGCTGCCCGCCGGCTACCAGCGCGTGTCCTACCACTACGCGTGGATCACCGCGCAGCTCTAGATCACTCTACGACTCTACACGACTCAACTCTACGAAACTCTACGCAACTCTACGAAAACCCGCATTTTAACTCATAAAACACAGAATTCAGTTCAATAATTTGGAGTTTACAGATATTTTTGAAGTAAATTAAATAGTGAAGTCATAACCACGAGACAGTGCCCATGACCAACCAGACACGATGAATAATGCGAGTCAAGGACTCTGAGCGGCTCTGGATGTGATTATTGTAATAAATATATTTTCATTAAAGTATGTTATTTTTTATTTGTTGGAAGGGTGGCACGTGGCAGTGCGTATGCGTGACTGTGGCTCTCAAACAGATCGACCGATTTCGATGCGGTTTTTTCATTTCAAAGCCCGTCAAAATCGGTCCAGCCATTTCACTGACAGACAAAACTTAATTCATTTTTTCTCAATCTAATTAATTACACTCCAATTTTATTTACATATATGTAGTTATGTATGAAATAAAGTATTAATGTATAGAGTAATCCTTATCCTATCCTACTATAATCACTACATAGTATAAAACAAAGTCGCTATTTTTGTCTGTTTGTTTGTCTGTTTGTCTGTATGCTTAAATCTTTAAAATTACGCAACGGATTTTGATGCGGTTTTTTATAATAGGTAGAGTGATTCAAGAGGAAGGTTTTTATGTATAAAAATTCCCGATATTCCCACGGGAACGGGCACAACGCGGGTAAAACCGCGGGGCGCTGCTAGTAACATTATAAATGAGAAAGTTTGCGAGGATGGATGTTTGTTACTCTTTTACACAAAAATTACTGAACGGATTTGGATGAAACTTTACAGTAATAAAGGTAAACATCAGAATAACACATGGGATACATTTTATCCCGTAATTCTTAGTAACGGGTACAACGCGGGTAAAACCGCGTGACTTATTGAAAGCATCCAACACTACTGAGCTACGCTGAATGAGAGTCCAGTCTACTGACGTCAGTTTATTGGGAGGTCAGTGCAGTAACAGAACATGTTGAGGTGCGGGTGAGTCTTCTCGACGCAGTGCGGCTGGCGGCCGTACCTGCGCAGAGATCGGACGTGACTCCACTGACGTCAGTGTCCTGGTGCCGGGCGATCGACTGACGTCAGTGAACTAACGTTTTAAGTTTGTTTTAAGGTAATAAGGACGTCATATTCAAATCATTATCTACGTTGAATTGGGACTTTGGGAAGTTGCTGACGGACTGACTTCAGTGAGCGAGCACTGCTCTCTCGTGTCAGTTACGATGCTCGCTCGGTATACGAGACATTGCCTTCATCGAGCATCTCATACTAAAACTTATCCTTTCGTAAACATACATCTATCTCTCTTTCTCTCTCTCTCTCCCTCTCTTATTCCCATATGTAGAAAAGAGATAATTGTATACTATCTGATGTGCATCTCAACCTGGACAAAAACTTTCTAGTCATTCGTCCACTTAACATATCTCTCTCTCTCTCTTCCCATACGAGTAAAAGAGACAGCGACTCACTGGTCGAGGCGCGATATCTCCCGCGTGTTGAAGCGGAAGACGCGCTCCCAGCTGCTGTACGAGGCCGTCGCCTCGAACACGCTCGCCCCCGGAGACAGCTCCAACTGGGGCATGTGTGGGTCGCGTGAGGCGGGTGGGTCATGTGGGGCGTGTGTGGGTCGTGTGTGGGTCGTATGGGGCGTATGTGGGTCGTGTGGGGCGTATGTGAGGCGTGTGTGGGTCATGTGTGGATCGTGGGGGGCGTGTGCTTATCTATTTTTATTACGAAAGTTATAATGTGGACTAAAGTAGTCGATTTAACAAAAACTGAATGGGAAAGAAGTTTGATGTCATTCCACTCTTACTCCATCACTGAACTTTTTCCTCAATGGAACTGCAACGAATGCAACAACCGGGACCGACAATTTAACGTGCCCTCCTCGTCACGGTAGTGCTCAGATAGAAATGTCTCTATCGGCCACCCAACGAAGTAGAGGTGAAGGTACATGTTGCTTAACAATCGCAATCAGCTAACATCACTCAGTCAAACTACGCCACGAGCGCGAGTGTGTACGTGTGTCGCAGTGTTTAGACCGCCCGAAGGCCTCTGGCGGTCAGTGGGTCGCACCTTGACCTGGTAGAGCTGCGGGTGGTCGGGGCGGTGGTCGAAGCGCGCGAGGAGCCCGTCCGCGTCCGCGCGCACGAACGACAGCACGGCGCGCCGCGGGGCCACGCGCGCCGCCGCCCACACGGAGCGCAGCGCGCGCGCGCGGCACAGGGGCCTGCGGGGGGCGGGGGATGCTACATCGTGCTTGGGTGTGTCACTTTGAAAGACACACGCAATTATATGCGTAAACAATTTGAAATTATGCTTAAGAGATAAATAAATATAACAAGCATATAAGTCATAGATAAAGATATTAAGATAGAGTACGTATGTATAGACAGAGAAAACAATAGAGGTTTACTGACCTCACCGGGTGAGTGAGTCGGTTCACGAACTCGACGAACTGTTGGGCGAGCTTCAGGTAGAGCGGGTCAGTGGGGGCGAGCGGGCGCCACTGGACGCACGCGCACCAGTGGGGCAGCACGCCCGCCTCGGAGCACGAGCGGGACGGCGGGATCTGGGACCGAGGGGCGGGTGACGGGCGGGCGGGGCGGACGGGGCGGGCGGGCCGGGGGACGGGCACGTACCGGCGCCAGCAGCGACAGGCCGCGCCGCAGGTCGGCGCCCGGCAGCGTGAGGTTGTTGGCCAGCGGCAGCAGGCCCAGCGCGTCCAGCGCGGTGGCGTGCAGGTCGTGCGCGGTGACGAGCGCGGCGCCCGCGTTGGCGCGCAGCGCGGCCAGCGCGCGCGGCCGCCGCGCCGCCAGCGCCGCGCCCAGCCGCACGCCCAGGAACGGGAGCCGCTCCTCCAGCTTGGCGCGCGTGCCCGAGATGCGGACGCTCTTCTCAAACCTGGAGAGTTAGTATTGCACACGCACACGTCCACACACACACTCACACCCTCACCCACCCCCCCTCACCTGCGCCCGTGGTCCCCCATCACGTACAGCAGAGCGCTGTCGAGCGCGCCGCGCGCCTCCAGCCCGCGCAGCAGGCGCTCCATGTCCTCGTCCGCCGACGAGATCAGCTCGAAGTCGTCGTGCGAGATGTCCGACACGAACGTGAGGCACACGCGCGGCCCGGGCAGCTGGAAGAACTGGCACACGGAACACACGCTCAACACGGAATATTTGACACGTCGGGACCTATTTTTATCGAGCACAGCTAAGAACCACCGCATGGGAACTGGGTCTCAAATGAAAAACCCGTTCGAAATCAGTCTATCCATTTGAGAGCCAACAGCCACAGAGAGTCGCACACACCGACGTCGACGTCAAACTTATTCCCCTAAAGTAAGTAAGTTCTGATGAGGTCACTGACCAGCTCTGGTGTCGGATTTCTAGACTCTTCTGCGTTGAAGGTTAACAACTCAATTGAGTCAGCTGAGTCGTCGAAAAGGTACCCTCACAACATGTGCCTGTTCAGTCCTGTTCGCCTGTCCACGGACCTGGTCAGTGAGGTTCATCAGCACTTTGAACATGGGCGTGTCCCCGAAGCAATAGGGCGTGTTGTGGAAGGCGCGGTAGTCCTGCAGCAGCGCGCGCAGGTAGTGGTCCGCGGGCTGGGAGTCGAACCCCTTGAAGCGGTACTGGAAGGTGCCGATCTCGGGCCGGTCCTCGAGGTAGGCGGTGCGGTACCTGGGGGATGAGTCATATAGATTCATTCATATTTATGAGACATAACCTCACGCGGTTCATTAGACCCTGACTGAGCTGTTAGCTGGTATTATGGAATCTAACTATTTAATACGATTACATACACAAACACTTTATATTTCACGAGTATAAGAATATTACAATTGACACCCAGACGTCGCGGGACGATCCTACTAATACTATGAATCGAAAGTTTGTGAGGATGAATGAAACTTAACAGTGATATAGTTATACATCAGTATAACACGGGACACATTTAATCCCAAAATTCCCGCGGGAACGGGTACAAAGCGGGTAACTCCGCGGCTGGTGTATGTATGTAATATGTGGCACACTCACCCGTACGGCTTCACCTTGTGGAAGAGGAACTCCCCGGCGGGCAGGCGGCCGGCGCCGGGCGCGCCGCGCCGCGCGTCCGGCAGCTCCAGCTCCGTGCGCCCCGACAGCAGCGGGAACAGCGCCGCCGCCGTGCCGTCGCCCACCACGTTGAACCTGGACCACGGACACATTGACACGCTGACATACTGACGCACCGACGCACCGACGCACCGACGCACCGACGCACCGACGCACTGACGCACTGACGCACTGACACACTGACGACTAACGGACTGACTCATTGACTTACTTTTTAAACCCACACGATTTGCACTCATTATACTAAATGAAACGGGTCGGTATCGCGTTGGAATATATTACGTCGGGTTCGTATTTTAATAAATACGTTATATATATTCCAACGCGATACAGACCCCTTTCATTTAGTAAATAACTCATTGACTGACCCACATACACACTGACAGACTGACCCACTGACCTACTCAAGGACTAAGGAACTGCCACGTCTGTATCTCAGACTTCTTTTTTTAAATCTTTAACAACCGCCACTACACTATTAATGTTCAGACCTCACCCATAAACAATAGACGCGTTCATGACTTCCGTCAAATACTTGTACGTCTTCGGCATGAGGCTGGTGAAGCCGGTCCGCGAGGCCGAGTCGAAGATGAATATCAACACGTCGGGCGGGGGCGGCGCGGGCGCGGGGGCGGGGGCGGCGGTGGGTGCCGGGGCGAAGGCGGGGGCGGCGGGGGCGGCGGGTGCGACGGGCAAGGGGCGGAACCCGACGCCGTGACCCGTCCAGCGAGACCAAGCCATGCTGTGGAGGAAGCATGGATCAAATAAACATAGATCAAATATACATAGACATGGATCGGGTTAGCATGGGAACGGAAACATGAACTCTCTAAACAGGGCCCAACTTATCATGGTCTAACTAAGTTTAGCATGGATACAGTAAACATGGTCCAATTTAGCATGGTCCAGCAAACTAAAGAGCAATTAAGCGTGGTCTAACTAGGGTTGGATAAATCACCATGGATCTAGTATACAGAGATTACTATTTAAGCATGCCAGCAAGTATACACATGAGCTTTGATGAACAGTAGATTTGACATATGGACGGTGACTAAGTCCATGTTTCATTGCTTCATGCTTAGTTAGTTTACGATTATTGACCCATATTTACTATGTAGAGTCATGTCTAGATGGTTTTGCATACCTTGGTGTATAGTTATTAGGTCCATGCGTAATTAATTCTGACGTAGAAGAGTTTAGATGGAACCTGACTCTACTACCCTCGAATGAGGACTTACTTATCGGCCCTCTGTCCGATGCAGACGATTTGCACGTGGTCAGACTCGTTGAGCGCGAGCGGCGCGGCGCCGCGGCGCACGTGGTGGCCGGCGGGGCGCGGGGCGGGGCGGGCGGTGGGGCGGGAGGTGCGCGGGGCGGGCGGCACGTCCCAGTACTCGCACAGCAGCTTGCGGTGCGCCGCCACCGCCCACGGCAGCGCGCGGCACTCCGACAGCTGCGGGCAGTGGCCTGGTGTCGGAGGCTGTACACCGCCTAGAGTGCGTTTCCTGAAGCGGGACGGAGCCCGATCTCCCAATCACAGCGCATTGGGATTGTCAAAACTTTTTCGTAATGCGTTGTGATTGGTCAGTCGAGTTCCGCTTCGCTTCAATGGAAACCACCTCAGCCGTCACAGAGAGATGCCACACGGCGCTGCGACGACGCAACGCAACGCAGTTTCGTTATTCTAAACAATACTGCGCTGTCGTTTTTTGTTACGAGAGGTCAAATGTGGACTAATATGGTCACTTGCCGAGAGAGAGGATGTTCTGGAGACGAAAAAAGTTTGGTGATGTAATTCCTTTCTTATCCATAGCTGAACCATTTTCCTCGACGGAAGATTTTCCAATAAAATAGCACAAACATGAACAATCGCAATGAGCCAACGGAGATACAGTGTTGGGTCGCTATAGACTGAAGGTTAAACCCCTCTGCTCACGTGACAGCGCGCCCAGTCCCGGCCCGCGCACCGCACCGTCCGCGGGCCGCCGCCGCGCTCGCTCGCCGTCAGCCGCGGCACCTCGCAGCCGCGCCCCTTCTCCGAAGACATCCATTCGGCCAGGCTGGACTCTATCAGTCTAACACACAGAGAGTTGGTTTGAATTGGCACTACGCCTCTGTGGTCTAGTGGTATGTGCTCTCGCCTGCCAAGACTTAGGTCCCGGGTTCAATTCCCAGGTCGAGAGAAAACGTGTTTCAATATATCAAACATAGCTCGTGTTTGAAATCACCAATCCGCAGTAGACGCGCGGTGATGACGACATCCTCCTCACTGTACTGATGTCTGAGATGAGAGGCCTTTGACCAGCAGTGGTGCGGTACAGGCTAATAGGTACTTTTTCTATTTATTTTTAAGGTCAACACTTGTCTTGGAGTTTCAGACCGCTTATTGTCCTCCGACAAGTCTCAACCTGTGTCCAATGTGTGTCAGTAGCTCAAAGCGCTCACTTGATCATCTCCTGTCTGAAACAAAAGAATCTTCATTAGTACAAAACAAATACGTAAGTGCGAGCGAGACCATATATATGCCTCTCGCTTGCACATGCGATCGTTAGCACTTTTCCAATTTACGATATCATCAAATGAGAGCAGAATTAGAGTAAGTTCGAGTGCGTCAGTGGCCAACGGTGTAGGAGCAGTACGTTGCTTAACAATCGCAATGTCTCAACACTGTTTAGTCCAACCCCGCCACGAGTGCTACAGCAGTATTAACGAACACGTGTAGGGAACACACAGTCACGAGTGAGACACACACAAGCTATCAACAAGTGCGAGCGAGAGCACCTGTTCCCCCATTGCGCCTGCGCCTGCGCCGTGGTGACGACGTAGAACAGCAGCCCCAGGGCGGCCATGAAGAGCGCCCAGCAGAGCAGCACGAGGCCCGGGGCCGACACCATCTGACGAGTAAAGGTGTGTTTGAATCACCGACTGCCGACTGCAGACTGCAGGCAGCAGGCAGCACTGTGCGGTCGCAGTCGTCCGCAGTGCTGTCTGCGGTCGCTAATTCGATTCCGGCTCCACGCCGCGACTGCCGGCTGCATGTCACATAGTCAATGTTAATCTGTATGTATAAAAATCAATCTTGTTCCGTTTGTCTCGCTAAAACTCGAGAACGGCTGATCCGATTTAGTCGATTCTGGTTTTGAAATGTTTATCGTAATCCAGTGAAGGTTTAAACGGTAAGTAGTGAGGCAAAAAGTGCGGGTGAAACCGCAGGGCACGGCTGTATTAGCACTGTCGAGAGACCATCCTACTAATTGTAAATAAATATTTGCGAGGATGTTTGGATGTGTGTTCCTTTAGCACGTCAAAGCAACTGATCTGAATGTTTTAACAGAGATAGGTTCGATCTAAAACAACACCTATGGGAGCGGGTACAGCGCGGGTATACAGCGGGTACACAGCGGGTACACTGCGGGGCGCCGCCGCGGCTCGTAGACTCACCATTTCCTTAATGTTTCTCCCCATTTTCAAGTAGGTTTAGTGAAACTCTTCACTCAATATTCAACATCTGTTCGCACAACAAGCTAAATAATTTGTAATAAGTAGCCAATGGCGTTAAATATTCAACAATTTATACAGAAATAGTATAAAAGAAATAATCTTCTAAAATTGCAACGGCATGTTTCTTTTTCTATTCAAAATAGGTATTTGTGATTTGGTCACGACATTGATATATGAGTTGTAATGTGCTAAGTTGCTCGCATGGAATTAGTAAGTACTACCGTTGTACGGTAGTACTTACTAATTCCATGGTTGCTCGTATTATGATAGTTTCTCTCAAAGAGTAATTACGAATCTCTTCCATTGATATATTTCTATATTTATAAAATACCTTGAATACCTATATCATTGTCACTGGCGGTATAACAAACTTCACTGACCTCTACTATAGGGCACTGACCTCTACTACAGGTCAGTGACTAAGTATAGGGTGACTATAGGTCAGTGAACAAACTTAGATTAACACAACCACAGATTAATAAATAGTGAACACTAAGTACCTATTGGTCTTTTGGGACCGTCCCAAACTCTTGTAACATTCTTTCTGCTTTCTGTGTAACCACTACTATATGTGTAACCCATGTGTAACCATTGTGTAACACACTAATAATATTTTGTCTTTGTCTACACCATTGCGAGTAAATGAGATAGATGATGTAGTTTAACAACCTCAAGAATAAACTATTAGAGCACACTCAACGGATTTTCAAGTGATTTTGGTAGAATGGACATGAAGCATAAGAAATAAAATTGCACCTTGTTGTATATATTTAAATTTATTTTATTTAAAGACAAAATAACGCTTAGATATTAAAGGGATTTGGAAAGAAATCAATATTATGGGCTCTTTCACTTTAAGCGTTTCTGTTCGTCCGGCTACGTGCCGCGTAATGCGCCGCCCGTCGTCCGCGCGCGGATATCATTTACTTTTCATACAAAACATATTGGCGGGCCGAGTCAAAACGATGAAATTGAAAAAGCCGAATAAGAGTTAATAATTATGTTACAATGGAATAAACTTACATTTATGGAAAATCTAAATAATATTTATAAAATACTAGCAGCGCCCCGCGGTTTTACCCGCGTTGTGCCCGTTCCCGTGGGAATTTCGGGATAAAATGTAGCCTATAGCCTTCCTCGATAAATAGACTATCTAACAGTGAAAGAATTATTCAAATCGGTTCAGTAGTTTCTGAGATTAGCGCGTTTAAACAAACAAACAAACAAACAAACAAAACAAACTCTTCAGCTTTATAATATTAGTATAGATTATGTTTTAAACAAATTCAAATTTTCAGGACTTCCACATTCAGGTGCCTCCCATTATTATAGTTAACATAACTATAATAGTAGTTTATGCAACTGTCATATAAAGAAGGGTATTAAAACACGAGTGTGAGTTTATGAAACGAGCGCAGCGAGTTTCATAATAGTAACGAGTGTTTTAATACCCGTGTTATATGCAGTTGCATACACTACTTTATCTTCACTAATGCAATTAATCAAACAAAATTTTAAAAAACATTAAATTCACGCGTACGTGTATTGTCACAGTGAACTTGCCGCCATTAAAATCTAACCAATGAGAGCGCAGCTGCGCGCGCAGGGCCGCAGGGCGCGATGTTATAATGAGATTTTACGATATCGATGTGGATATTATAACATCATGTGCAATTGCTTAATTGAGTGTTTTAGTTGTCTGCGCTATAACAGTAGTAATTATAAGTCAAGTATTGGAAACATAAGTAGAATGTTACAACATTAGTGTAGATAAAATAACTTACTGAATAATTGCTTAAAATATGTACAACAAAATTAAATTATTGCATTAAATAATACTGTATATTTTCACAACAAAATCTATATTTTTATAACAACCAAAATTCTTCTTCGTCTACGATTTAAAACAGCGCCATCTATTAAAAACTTAAAGAACTATTTGCTAAGTTACCGATATCTCGTTCTAATATAATATAGGAGATAGATAGATTTTCAATCACTCAACGCTGAGATAGAAATATTTATTTTGGTCAAATGTTTTATTTAATACGTCGTTCTGTTTGGATACACATTATTCTTCTTCACCGATGGATGGTCACCCTGACCAATCCAGGTGTCAGAGTTATTGAGGCGCCAAAGGCCTCCGACATGGCTCATGTAACGACTACTATCCGCAGAGAGTAACCGGGACCGACGGCTTACCGTGCCCTCCGAAGCACGGACACATTATTAAAAAATAATAAATATAGAAAACTGTATGGTTGCACTTTCATGTAGCGCCAAAATATGTTTAATTAACAAATGGCGTTCATTTTAAATAGTGCTCTATTTCATACGAAATAAAATACACAATTAAACGAACACCTTTTGTTAGAGAGGAGCTGTGCGGGGCTCAACCGACGAATCACAACGCATTGACTGTCAAAATCTTCTCGTAACGTGTTGTGATTGGTCAGTCGCGCTCCGCTCCGCTCCGATGGACACGCCCTCACAATTGAATCATACTCGTGTTTGTCGATCTCTACAAATATTATAAAGAGGTAAAATTTGCAAGTTTGTTTGTTTGTATGTTCGAGGTAATCTCGGGAATTATCAGTCCGATTTGAATAATTATTTTTGTACTTAATAGATAGCCACATTCAACGGGAAGGTTATAGGCTATTTTTCATCCCGAAATTCCCACGGGACCAGGCGTATAAATGTGTATCCAAATAAGAATATTTAATTTCGCTAAAGATTAAGGCTCAAAGGTAAATAGAATTTGGACTCTAACTACAATAGATATAAGGTAAATATTCGAATATCTAGAAGTATTCATTTGCTTAGCCTAATTAGTATTGCCTCGAATGTTCCACGAATTATTAAAGCTATAGTTTAGAGAAAAATAATAATTCATAGTTTATGACCCCCGACTAGATATCATTTATTTTTGGTCATTGTTATGGGGTTGCCACAGTCCAATGACATTGATGACGTTGACTATGACATTTGTTGATAGTTTTGAAAAAAACAAAATCATTTTTTAATTCTCTTTAAAAAAAAAAATTTGTCACCGCTGCTCTGTGGCAACCCCTTTTTGGTCATTTATTCGATATCAACGTTTCAAGTGGGCACTAACACGTTAATACATACATCTACATTTCAAACATATAATTTTGCGGCGGGGATTAAGGTGCGTTTTTATAAAAGCGGAGTGGACCGGCGCGGAGCCCGATTCACCAATCACAACGCATTGACAATGTATATTATTATGCGTTGTGTTGTTCACAGCTCCACTCCGCTTCAATGGAATGCACCCTTGCAGTAACGTTAATATTTAAACTACCACAGGTATCATACAAGAACCATTCTTTGGAGTTGACAGTAAGTCGCCAAGAGATGGCGTTGTTATTAATTAATAATAATAATAATAATAAGCCCGCAGGGCAGCTTGTGGCGAGCTGTTGGTGAGTAGCGACACCACGGGCGATTCCCGAGTGCCCCGGAGAGTCGGTCAGGGCCCTCGTCTCCGGCGAGCCTTCACCGGTCGGAGTGGACCCCAAGGGGGCCCGCAGGACTCTCAGCTCTGGCTTGCTTTCACCGGCCGGCCAGAGGGGGGTCGTTAGAGGCACAGTCGATGTCGGCTGTGTGATCCGGGGGTGGAAGTGTTAAATGGCATAACGCCGCGAGTAACGTAAGAGAAAGCGCAGCACACCTCTCTACACCCCCGAGTCGCCCGCGCCGATGTTGCCCCCTTGCCGTCTCTACGTCGGCTGTTTCGGGGGGCCCATCCAGCGGGCGGCGAGCCACGGCCTGCCGCCGATAACTTGTTCACCACTTGTTATGGCAGGTGCCGACCTCTTTGCAATATCCCATTTCCAGTCCATCCAACCTTCATTTCCATAGCCCAGTCTTTTTCTTTCATTTTTACTTACAATAGTCCCTACTTCTCCAGGTACACATTCCCGGACATGTTGTACTGATGTGGTCGGGAGTGTGTCCCTGCAGTTGTAATCCATTACATTAAACATCTCCAAAGGGCCTCTACGAGTTGGATCTGTATCCCCTCGCATGCCTCTCAAAAAGACCGGGCTTGTCCCGTGACTCCGAGGAGAAACACTATAATAATAATAAAATAAAATTTATTGCCACAAAAAATACAAAAATTCACAAGACTTAATTTAGTTCACTATCACGAATACGAAGTTTTTGTACGTGGTTTTAAAATCTATTTCATTATGTGCACTTTAATTGTATGTGTAAATATAGCTGTTGTATTTTATTATCATTTGAGTCTTAACTAACGAGACATAAAGCTCGGTCGCGAATTAGGAAGAACTAAGTTCAATGACCTGTATCTATCTCAGTCTCTGTCACTCGAACCCAAAAGTATTGCCGTCTCACCCCGCTGATGGATTGTGCGAGTGAGACAGTCATATTATTGTGTACTCCTAACACGTGGTTGGTCTAGTGGCATGTTCACTTGCTTGCCAAGACTATGGTCCTGCGTTCAATTCCCGGGTCGAGCGAAAACACGTTTCTTACTTTCAAACATGACTCGGGTTGCGATCACAAACCCGCAGTAGTCGCGCGGTGATTACGACATCCTCCTCACTGTACTGATATCTGAGAGATGAGAGGCCTTTGTTCAGTGGGAAATTACAGGCTAATACTTTACTTTGACTAGTGACAGAGATACATTTAAAAGGTCAATGAACCAATTTCTTCCTGTTCCAAGACTGTGATTTGGAAAGAGATCAAAATATTTAGAGAGAGAGAGAGAAGCTTAGAAGTAATTAAAATGTACGCACAAACGTTGTCCAACATGACTTTAAATGATATCAGTGTATTATGGAAGAGTTTGTGCCCTAATATAAAATTAATATTAATAATTATCAGTATTAATAATATTTCATAAGTACGTATCAAAGTTGTACGTTTCTTCGTGGATCGAAATTTTGCATGTTTGGTGCCCTCTGTATAGTAACTTTGAGTCTGTACTCAACGTGAATCGTCTCGCTTGCTCTCCTCGATCAACGTCAGGAACAAATCTATAATGTGACATCGCAGAGCTTGACTTTCCACTGACTCATTTGATTTGTATTTTTTAAGATCTAAATATGAATCCAATGAAGGATTGTATTCATTGATCCACGTCCCACACACTTCTTAACGATTCAATATTAAATATTTTACAAGATTTAGTAAATATATCTCTGGAAAAATACTTATTAATTATTTAAATGCTAATTATTGACAAAATATTGCCATTGGGATAGTTTTAAAAATAGAGATAAGAAAGGTTCGTTACGATAGAAGCGGAGTGGAGCGGAGCTCAGTAAACCAATCACAACGCATTGTCATCGTCAAAATCTCCGTAGTGCGCTGTGATTGGTCAATTCAGCACGGCACCAATTCACTCCGCTACTAGGAAAACGCATCCTTATTGGCTTGTGCCTTTGGAGTTCCTAACAATAAGCAAATTCGCATTGAAATCATATTATTATCTTACTTATCATTATAAATGCGAAAGTCAGTGAAGATGAATAAAATGTATGTCTTTTTCATGCAAAAACTATCTTACGGATTTGGATGAAACTACAGTAATATAGATTATACATCAGAATAACACATGGGATACATTTTATCCCGAAATTCCCACGGGAACGGTCACAACGCAGGTAGGACCGCGACGCGTGGCTAGTTACACACGTGGATCCTGAGGGACTGAAAATTAGCTCCTGGGTAAGACCCACATTTTTCAACTCAAGATTTTAAAAAAGCGTTCAAGCAAATTGTATTAAAAGACAATTAATTATGATTATCAACAAAGAGTCTTACTGCTAATGGTCAAATTGTCTTACGTATGGTTTAAAATGTAAATTACATACTCGTATTTAAAGAGGATTATTATAAAATTATTTTAGTTTTATGTAGACGACTCATTCACATATTATTTGTACGAGAATTGCGTGAAAACTCGAATGTACCTTAAAAGCTAGTTTTTAAAGTCGAGATTAGCTTAACACGGAATCACCGAGATAAAGCACGTCGTAGCTAGGAGTTAGAGTCTTATTGTAAGGGGATAAGGTTTATTTTTCACCGGCGCGGCGGGGAGGGACGTCGGTGCTTGCGTTTTGGCTTTCGTTGGACTTCTTCTGTGATCTGAAACGATGAGGAAGATATTTTTAGATGTCACTTGTCACATAAATATTAGTCAGTGAGTACAGTACTCACCCCGGCGGAGACGCGCGCCGGCACGGGCGGCGGCGGCACGGCCCCCGACACGGTGACGAGCCCCCCGGGCGCGCCGCCCCGCGCCCCCCGCGCCTCCCGCCCCCCTCTCGCCTCGTTCAGCGTCACCCTCACGTCACACACCTGTCTGTCATCTGTTATCTTGACATTAACCGGCTTGTCTGTCAACTTGACGTTGATTGGTCTGTCTGTCAATTTGACGAGGTCTCTCTGACTCTGTGTATCTGTCGTGACGTTTGCTATATTGAAATCTGTTTCTTTGAAACCTGTATTAGTTTTAGTTCTCACGATTACCGGTCTTAAGTTTCGTTTGAAATCTTTCAAATCTACAACGGATGAGTCGAAATCTTTACCTGTCCTCATCGCATCTTTCTTTATTTTAGCATCAATGTCGCTAATATTTCTTACTTTAGCTGTCATTTGAGTGCTACTAGCTCTGACATCTGTCATGACTTCTTTGACATCCTCTATTTTCATATCTGCTACTCTAACACCTGTAACTTGCACATCTGCCCTTAAAGCTGTCATTTTATCATTTCGGACATTGACATCTGCTCTGACACCCGTCTCTTTTTCATCTGTCACGTTGTCACCTCGCCTGGCACCTGTCACTTTGACATTTGTGTTGATATGTGTCAGTTTGTTTGCTTCTCTAGTGAGCTGCGTGTCGAGAGAGCTGGTGCTGGAGGCGAGCGAGCGCGGGGAGGGTGCGGCGCGGGGCGCCGGCGGGTCCTCCCTGGAACGAACAAAAGTGCGTGTTCCGTTAGAGCTATATATTAATTGTGTCAATTAAATGCCAGTGGACATTTTCTGAAGAAGACATGGTCTGCTTCAATACCAGTGTCGTAGATGTATATCTACCTCACCCCGTGTCCTCGCATCACAACATCGTGTCCACCGTGTCGACTGACCGCAGCAGCGCCGGGTCCCTGCCGCCCCCTACCGCCCCACTCACCCCGTGCCCTGGCATCACAACACGGTGTCGAGCGTGTCGAGCGAACGCAGCAGCGCCGGGTCGCGCGCGCACCACCGCGCCAGCTCCTCGCGCGACACCGCCCCGTCCGCGTCCACGTCCATCAGCTGCGGGGGAACAGACACGTCTTCAGCTGGTATGGGAGCCTGCTACTTTGAGCATGAAGACTTGAAGGATTATTTGCCCTCCGCACTCATGTCATGTCAAAAACTCTTCAGCTTTATCATATTAGTATAGATAGTATTATTTATTCTCTTTGGAGTCACGGGACAAGCTCGCTCTTTTTGAGAGACATGCGAGGGGATACAGATCCAACTAGTATAAAACGTAGAGGCCGCGAGGAGATGTTTAATGTAATGGATTACAACTGCAGGAAGACACTCCCGAACAGATCAGTACAACGCGTCCGGGAATGTGTACCTATAGAAGTAGGGACTATTGCAGGAAATAAAAATGGGATATGGGAATGGAAATGGGTTATTGCAAGGAAGCGGCACCTGCCATAACAAGTAAATACAAGTTATCGGCGGCAGGCCGTGGTTTGCCGCCGATGACTATTATTATCATTGTATGTGTCTCCTTTAGCCGATGTGTCCACTCACATGGAAGATCCTGTCGACGTGGTCGGTGGCGGCGGCGCGGTGCACGGGCGGCGCCGCCGCGCGCCCCAGCAGCTCGTATATGGCCTGCGAACCGGCACACATACACATTTGCCGCCCTATTAATAAGCGCGGTGTAACTAAAACACTGTTATAAAGTGTTTTGTCACTTCTGCTCTTCGGAAAATTGCGTATGTCAGAAAGTGACAAACTTCTTGATAGCTAAAACGTTCTGAATACGCATTTATGAGTATGGCGTTTCCATTAAATTGGAGCGGAGCTGTGCGAAGCGCAATTGACCAATCACAGACCTTTAAAAAATGATTTTGACAATCTCGATACGTTGTGTGACAATATCTCTGCATTATGATTGATCGATGGGGCTTCGCTTGGAGCAGAACCGTGAATGACATTTTCATTTATTCGTAGTACTACCTACTTTGTGATTGGTCCGATCAGCTCCGCTCCGCCTCGTTTTGTGTCTGAAGTTTATCATAGCGCGTCTGTTATCGGGTGTGTTCTAAGCCACATCTTAACTCAAAAGCTGCAATTTATAATTTACCCAAAGGCTAGACAACCCCCTCCCAAATCCCGCCTCACATCTCAGGGAGCTAGGAAGAACTGAAAACCAGCGTTGTGTGGACTCAGTGTCCACACAACTCAAGCTGAGTTCGTTTTCTTTTGTCTACTTCGTTAATAAGTATTTTTTTCTTTTGCTCTTAATTATTTTCTTTTTTATTAATTTGTATAAGTATGGCAATAAACGTCTTTTTATTTTTTATTTTTAAGCTCCTTCATCCCCATTGGTCCCTCAACTTCAGACAACTAAATGCTTTTTCCCCTATTGGTCGTACGATGTAACGCGCTGCTCTGATAGGCTACCTGCACGACGCGCAGCATCTCGGCGCGCGAGATCCTGCCGTCCCCGTCGAGGTCGTACAGCGAGAACACCCACGACAGCTTGTCCTCCACCGAGCCGCGCGCCACGCGCGACAGGATGTCCAGGAACTCCTGCAGAGAGAGAGAGGGGGAGAGAGGGGGAGTTATAGTAACTTCGTGTCGAGTTGTAGTGATCGTGGCGTAGCTTGACTGAGCAATGTAAGATCATTGTGATTGATAAGCATCGTGCCGCTCAGTCGCTACTTGGATACCTACATTTCTATCTGAGCGCTACCGTGCTTTGAAGGGCAAGTTAAAATTATCGGACCTGGTTTTTCCAATCGTTACCCTGGTGTCAGAGTTTTTGGACCGCCTAAAGGCCTGCGATATGGTCACATGGTATTTAGAATTCGTAAAATACAACATTACATACCACTGTCTCATCCATTGTTTTACTCAACAGTCTCCCTTCACCAAGTAACAATAAGTACAAATTACGACATTTGGCTCTCTCACAGATTAAATTCATTCCGTACAATAGAATGCGGCGATATGCAGAATGACAATAAATATGTTGTTATGCCGCTGGCGAGTGGCCAGGGTGCTATCAGTGCGTATGTATGCAAGGGATGTTCTCCGACTGCGCCGGAAAGAGGGTTATAACATTAGTTTTGTTCTTGTAAACTCGAGTAGGTCGGTGGCCCGCCTGTATTACTGTAAAATCCGTTTAGTTTTTCATACATACATCAAACCTCACAAACTTTCGCATTAATAATGTTGTAGGAAGTAGGATTTATTTAATTGTGATTATGTTCTTGTTCTGTGTCAGCGATGGTTCCTTCATCTGTAACTCACCTCGAAGTTGATCTTGCCGGTCTGTTTGTGTTTGATCGTGTTGAACACGAGCTGCGCGTACTGCGTCGCGTCTGGAACACACGTAGGTACCTACTTACTTTGTCATACTAATTTTATAACGAGAAATATTATGTCTTTTCAACCATACTCGTATGTATGTACGCAACGACCCCACATTTGTGAAAAAACAAAAGCGTGATCTACAAGCGACATCTCGGAACAGCTAGTTGTATATGAAATTACTAGCGGCTTTGTGCTCGTTCCCGGGGGAATTTCGGGATAAAAATTACCTTTATAACCTTCCTCTTGAATGTTACATTCTACATTACTATCTATTACAATAAGGATTATTAGAAACGAACTAGTAAATTGGTAAAACCGCGGAGTTACTATTTTCCCAAGGTCCTTTAAAAGAAACATAAAATAGTTCTGTATTGATATAATAGATGGCGCTGTAATGGATCTATTTCAATACAATTATTTAAATATTCAATTAAGATTTCAATATAAACAAAAAGCTGCTTCCTTCATTCAAAACATCATCAACGACATTATATTTACTTTATTGAACATCATTTAACTATTATTTAAAAGTTTAAATTTATATTTATTGCAACTAAAGTGTTCAATTAGTTCACCTGTATTCTAATAGATGGAGCTGTAACGAATCTTCATAGAACTCACCTCCTAGTGGAAAGAACTGATTGAAGATGTTGGTGAAGGCCTCTTCATCCACCACTCCTGACGGACATTCCTGGAAGAATACGATATGTCAGTACTGCACTGAACTACTGAAGACACGAGCATACTGATGTCAGTGAGTTTTCATTCGTGAAAACATAATAACTTAGTGATCCAAGAGATCTATTATGGTGTAAGTAAGACGGTTCATTTTTCGTTCATTTCCTTGTTTCATTTTGCATCTATCACAAAAGTGACACATCTGACAGGAAAGAGCAAAAAAATTGCCGAATGAATTCATTAGTGAACCGCAAAAATCCAACGACGTTAGATACTTTTATTGGGCACCATTCATTCCCACTCCGAATGAACAAACATCGACGCCATTTTGAATGAATTTTCAGATAATTCATTTTTCATTTATACATCATTCCAGCAAGAAAAAAGAAGCATTCACTTGAACAGTAGGAAACATGTTTTCGCTCGACCCGGGAATTGAACCCGGGACCTCAGTCTTGGCAGGCGAGTGCACACACTACTAGACCACAGAGGCGGACCCTCAGATTGAATCAAACCTGCTTGAACCCGCGGTACATGAGTTTGATCTCCTCGGTGGAGAAGCGCGTGGCCCGCGCCAGCGCCCGCAGCCCCTCGGGCCGGTGGCGCGCCGCGCCCGCCGCCTCCGGGATCTCCTCCTCTGCAACACACACCACAGTCATGACATTACACACACGCCACGTCATGACATCGTGATGACGTCGCTGTACCCGCATTGTGCACGTTCCCCGGGGGAATTCGGGAGGAAAAATAGCCTATAACCTGCCCGTTGAATGTGGCCATTTATTATACGCGTTGACACACACATTATTATAAATAAATCATACTGCTTTATTCTAATTACACTAAATATTATAAAACAAAGTGTCCCCGACCGTGTCTGTCTGTCTGTGCGCGATAAACTCAAATACTACTGCACGGATTTTGACGCGGTTTTAAACAGATAGAGTGATTCAAGAGGAAGGTTTACGTGTATAAAAGTTCCCGAAATTCCCACGGGAACGGGCACCTCGCGGGTAAAACCGCGGGGCGCTGCTAGTAGAACATATGGTATGGTATACGAGTAGATATGTCACCGTTATATTTGTAATTGCCGTTGGTTTATAATCCAACTAGTTAGTAATATTATAAACGGACAGATTGTGGACAGACAAAATATTATTTTCGCAAGATCATAATCTGTCAAGAGCAAGTCGTACAGTTTTACGAATGTGTAACGCTAGTCCATCAAAGAGATCACAAATACAAAGTGACCTCACGAAGTGTCACACCGCACGCTATTAGAGTGAGTGTCACGGTGTCACCGGTGTCGCGCTCTCGCTAGAGCTCAAACGTGGTGTCGCTTCAAGTGTCACTCTAGTCATAGACCGGCTGCCACCGCGGGCTTACTTCCTGGGGTCAAAGGGAATATTTTAGAATACTTTTACATCAGTTAGAGGGTGAGTGCGAGGGAGGTAAGGGGGAAAAAGTAAATCCTACTTCCTAGTACTATTGTAAATGTGAAAGTTTGTGAAGATATAGGTATGTTTGTTACTCTTTGAGGAAAGGAGTTACAGGACGGATTTGGATGAAACTTAACAGTAATATAGGTTATACATCAGAATAATACATGGGATACATTTTATCCCGGAATTCCCGAGGGAACGGGTACAACGCGGGTAACACCGCGGGGCGCGGCTAGTACGTCAATAAACCTCCCCTAGTAGGGGTATAATAATATTAATATTACCCGGTATTGTATCACGATTATAATTGGTTCCATGTTAATGATCGTGTTTGTCCGGAGCGGGCTGGCGATGGAGTCTGTTTATAGTCGGTACAACAGTGTTAGTAAACAACAGATCTATCCATACTTCCATTCATACATCCATCTATCCATACATCCATCTATCCATACATCCATCTATCCATACATCCATCTCTCCATACATCCATCCATACATGCATCCTCACAAACTTTCATTGATATTATTAGTAGGATAGGATTTGACATTATTGTGGATATCAACCGCAGCATATTAATATTGACTACTACTGGTGGAAAAGCGCCTTTATTTTATATCACCTATTTGTTTAAATGATTATTTAAGTTATTTACATCGAAAATTGACTAAGATTTTCTTCTGCATTTACTGTGCGAAAAAGATTCTATAGCTACTCGAATACTGCAGGCACCAATAGTAAGGCTCTAGTCCTTTTACAATAACTACAGACACCGAGTGTTTGCTTGTAAAGTTTATGGTACTTATAACGAAAGGCGTAAGGTCGAAAATGTGTTAACTTTTGAAAGTATTTGGGGAAAGTATGTTGGGTGATTTAGAGGGCAGGGGAGGACTCAGGGTTGAAGGAGAGAGGGCGTTACGTGTTTATCTATACTAATATTATAAAGCTGAAGAGTTTGTTTTGTTTGTTTGTTTGTTTGTTTGTTTGTTTGTTTGTTTGTTTGTTTGTTTGTTTGTTTGTTTGTTTAAACGCGCTAATCTCAGAAACTACTGAACCGATTTGAATAATTCTTTCACTGTTAGATAGTCTATTTATCGAGGAAGGCTATAGGCTACATTTTATCCCGAAATTCCCACGGGAACGGGCACAACGCGGGTAAAACCGCGGGGCGCTGCTAGTTACTAAATAAACAATCTGTGCTAATATTATAAGTTTGTTTGAACGCGCTAATTGCAGAAACTACGAATCCAATTTGAATAATTACTTTTGTAATGGATATTCACATTCAACGGGAAGGTTATAGTTTATTTTTATTCCGAAACTGCTGCGGGAACGGGCTCAACGCGGTCAAAGCCGCGGGGCGCCGCTAGTATGTCTATATCGTAATTGACACCCAGACGTCATAGAGTCGCGAACCGACACGTCAAACTCACAACCCCTCTGTTCCTGCGTGGGGCGACGAGTGTGAGAGCCCCCGCTCTCGATCCGGCCCTGGAGGGATGTAATTATGTTCTCATAAATACTTGAGCCCAACTATGAGGAATAAACTAATTGTTTTGTACCGACTTGAGAACAACAGGGGGTGTGTTGATGTGTTTAAAAGGATTTTACCCTTCAGATGTGGGACGGTTTGGGTAATTTTAAATAATTTAATAAGTCAATAAGATTATAGGATACTTTTCATATAATAATATAATATATATTTTTTTATCCCGAAATTACCACCGGAACGGGAACTCTGCGGGTAAACCCACGGGCGCTGCTAGTTAGTCTAACATTAATGGAGACCCGCCATTTTGAGCCACTTTTGAAAACTTCAAAGATAAAAAGATCTTTACAAAATGTCGGGTTTCTTTCAAAACATGAAAGATGTTCTCTCTCGCTCGCTCTTCAAGTGCTGAATATCTTGCGTCTCCCTCGCCCGCCATCGCTTTATGTCGAACAAGTCTTTATTTCTTTTACAACCTAAAACACTTTTATATTTGCATTTGGTGATTATAAAGTAAACGTTACTCGCTGCTCCCCGCGGTTTTACCCGCTCCATGCCCGTTCTAGTGGACATTATCTGCAATAATAGACGCCTATAACCTTTGTCTTAAATGTAGCTATCCAACACAGAAATAATTATTAAAATCGGACTGGTAGTTCCTTCTCCTTCTTCTTCACCGAGTGGACGGTCACCCCGACCAATCCTGGTGTCAGAGTTATTGAGCCGCCAAAGGCCTCCGACATGGCTCATGTAACGACTACTATCCGTAGAGAGTAACCGGGACCGACGGCTTAACGTGCCTTCCGAAGCAGGGAAAGGTAGTCCCTGATATTAACGCATTGAAACGAACAGAACATCAAGTTCTCCAGTTTTGTTATCCCTACTAGCAGCGCTCCAGATTTTGCCCGTTTTCGTCTGAATTTCGGTATGAAAAATTTGTTGAATATTTCATATCAATACAAAAATAGTTATTCAAATCGGATTGATAGTTTCTGAGTTAGCGCGTTCAAACAAACGAACTGACAAAAAATCAAACAGCATTATTACATTAGTATAGATAACACCGTACCCTCTCTTCATCAGGCGGGTACTTTTCATATCTTTATTTCAGCCCCTTTTTCAGCGGCGATCTTTTCAGTGCGTTTATTTGCAGAGATAAGAATAACAGCGTGTAGTCAACCGACTTGCAAATAGGAGGCTCTCAGTTCGACTCGTTGTGTGTCTGTTTGTATCTTGATACCTCCGTCTCGTTTAGAAACCGATTTTGATAACTATTTCTGTATATGAAAGGATGTACTAACATATAATATAAAAATTGCGTTTTTTACATATTTCAAAATGGAGGTGCTTCTTTAAAAAAATCCCAATTCGATTGTATGTTTGTCACCTGATATCTCCGGCGTTGATGAATCGATTTTGATTCTTTCGGTATGTGAAAGGGCATGCTTACATATTTGTCAAATTATTAACCGATTTATAAAAGGTGATAGTTCTATCCGTATAAACTCGCAATGAAATCGCGTTAAGAGATTGGTAAACGCGTTTCATAATCTCTACATGACTAAGGTCCCGGGTTCAAATCCCAGTTCGAAATGTTTCCTACTTTGCGAACCCGCCTCGTGTTTGAGATCCCAGCCCGCAGTAGCCGCGCGGTGATGACGACATCCTCCTCACTGTACTGATGTCTGAGAGATGAGAGGCCTTTGACCAGCAGTGGGGCGTTACGAACATACTTTCTTTCTTTACTTCTCGTCAAAATTCAAGTGAATTCATATAAATATAAATGGAAAATTGTGTACGAACTTAAAAATCAAGCTCTAACAAACATCAAACAAGCGTATTACATACACAAATACCAAACACACAACCTCCTTTGTTCCTAATCGGTGGAACACAATGTTCTTTCAATTCACACCACTCCTCAATGTCACAGTTTACAACTAACTGCTACCCACTCTGTGGCGGACAACGCATTAATTAGAGCCTTAATGAAAGGAGACAGAACTCATTACTGTCATATTTTACGCGTCGGTTAACGTTATCATTTTGTATCGCTTTGTTTGTTGTATAGGGGATGCGTCTATTGTACGTTTGGGGATTAATTAACATCCCCCGCTACACCATACTGTACTATAAGTCGGTTCGACGAGTATAGCCTGTCATGTCCCACTGCTGGACAAAGGCCTTTCGTCTCACTGAAGATATCAGTGCAGTGAGGAGAACAAAAGCAAATGAACATACAAAACATAAATAAAGCACCTTTTTCAAATCGGTTTAGTTACTCATTAGACATCATCGTCTTCACTTCGCGGCACCTTCAACTATGCAGTTGACCTTCTTATAACCTCTTTAGTTGACCTCTTAACAAAATGGCGACTATCATTTGAAGATGTTTGCGATCCTAAACCAACAGATTAGGACCCTAATACAAGATATCCATAACCGACGACTGTCGCAGGATTAGAGCAAAAATGTTTACGTAAATATTAGCACTAACCTCTCCCCGCGGTTTTACCCGTGTTTTGTCCGTTCTTGTAGAAATTACGGGTAAAAAGAACCTTATAAGCTGTCTATTGAATGAAGCTATCTAATGAAAAAAGAATTATTCCAACCGGACAGGTACTTACTGAGATTAGCGCGTTCAAACAATGAAAAAACAAATGGAGAATCGAACTCCTTTAGCTTTATTATATCAAGTACAAGTAGTGCCCCGCGGTTTTACCCGCGTTGTTCTCGTTCCCGTTGGAATTTCGGGATGAAAAATAGCCTTCCCGTAGAATGTTAATATCCACTAAATTTGACTTATTCAAATAGGATTAGTAGTTTCTGAGACTAGCCCTTACAAACAAACAAACAAAGTCAGAAACTTTACCTCTTTATAATAATAATCGATAGTGTGTATATTTCTTCTTAAAAGATTAACTACCCCACTCAGAGACGCCAATTAAATCTATTATTAACTTAACTAATTGACGTCATATCTACATGCCAAAAATCATTTGACGTCTCTGCGTAACTATAATGCTACGAAATTGTGTGTAGCCATACTACGTAGCGTAGCGCGTAGCGAGCGTAGCAAATTATATTGTAGAAAGTGTAGCAGACCGTAGCGAAACTATTTATAACTCCCGACGCAAAAATATGGGAGTTGTAAGTTTGGCGTTTCTGTGGCATTAGTTTCTAAGCGTCCAATATTTTAATTTAGCTTTTTTTTGTTTGAAAGACAATTTCAAGGGGAGGGTTATGGCGATAGTCATTTTAGGATAAAGCTGAATAGTTTGTTTTTTGTTAGAACGTGGTTAGTCGTATCTCAGAAATTACCAATCCTAAATCATTCCTTTTATAATAAATAGTCACATTCAACGGGAAGGTTACAGGCTATTTTTCATCCCGAAATTCTCAAAGCACCGGGTACATCACGGGTCGAACTGCGGGGCGGAACTAGTTCTAATCCAAAGGTCAGTGCGTGCGTGACCACACGACGCATAAATAAGATAGAAGTCGCGTAATTCTTAATTTAGTTCCCATCCGAGTCGGAGCGCAGATAAAACGTTTCAGGGGATCCCATTAGGGGCAATTCTTTTAGGCCAATCTATATTTATGCTAACGCCTCGGTGGTCTAGTGGTATGTGAACTCGCCTGCCAAGACTGAGGTCCCGGGTTCGATTCCGGGTCGAGCGAAGACATGTTTCCTAGGAACAACGCGGGAAAAATCGCGGGGCGCTACTAGTAGATAGTTTAAAACAAAAATTCTTGTTATAATCATTATATACTCGCAGTGCCCAGCGGTTTTACCCGCGTTGTACATATTCCTGTGGGAATCTATAGTCACAAACCTTACTCTTGAATCACTTTGTAGTTTAATGAACGCCGCATGCACCACCGTTCAGTAGTTTTAGACTTATACTATTTCATAACGAGACAAAGCGGACTAAACCGCGGGGCGCTGCTAGTATACAACATATTCAAATGACAGTCATGCACAAGCCGTTTGTATTAGTACGACTAACGAAATATAGCAGATACTGCGGGACTGACTTATGTTATTGGACAGACAGACAGACGAACGCAGAGCCGATATGTCGGGACACAAAGTGCGTTGCGCCGCTAGGGACGGGACACTGACGTATCGGTAACGGAATAACTTGAAAACGATATATCAATGACAATCTAGGTTTCTAATAAGCTTTAAGGGAATAAACGAGTTTGTATTCATAGATCCCGGGATCAGATGTAATTGGACACTGATCCCGCCAACTTGTATCCACCGATACCGTGGTCCGTTTCTAATAAAATGACAATCAAATATTTGTACCCACCATTACCGAAATACGTGGGTACAATATAGGTTGTACATCAGAATAACACATGAGATACATTTTATCCTAAAATTCCCGCGGGAACGGGAACAACGCGGCTAACACCTAGGGGCCCGGTTGGTATATTTTCTAACGTGAAACAAACCCGTTTCATTCAGTATAATGAATCACTACTTTTCAAGATACAGGTTACCCTAGTTTGAAAAGTAGAGAAATGTAGTTGTGACTGTATTAGCCGATATGATATTATGTAACATTAGTTAAGTATGTATGTAACTATTTTGGCTTGAAATAAATCATTTATTCTTCTTTAAACTTAAGAGCTGGGCTCTTGTCATTTATTATTTATTATTTATTTAATGAGTGCAAGTTTCAAAAGTATGTTCTTACTATCTCCCCTCCGTGTCCCCTCCCTACCGTCAGAAGTGTTGCCACTCGCGCATTCCGTTTATGACGGACCCAATTATACAAATACATATTTATAATATTAATTCTGTATTGACTACCCCCGGGGTGGGTAGATATACAGGGTGGCTTTTAAACCGTCAGTATAAAACTATGAGAGGTCTTTCATGCTTTTTAAACTCACACTATTTGCACTCATTACACTAAATGAAACGGGTCTGTATCGCGTTAGAATATAAAACGTATTTATTAAAATACGTTTCCATATCTCCGTCGTCTCTTTACCCACGTTTTCTCGTTCTCGTACGAATTTTGGGATGAAAAATAACCTTCCCGTTGAATGTGGCTATCCAATACAAAAAGAATTATTCAAATCAGATTGGTGGTGAGATCAGCGCGTTCATACAAACAAACTCTTCATCTTTATTATATGTATTAGTTTGTATAGATAAAGTAAGTAAGTATAACCAGTAATGTCCCACTGCTGGGCAAAGGCCTCTCATCTCACTGAAGTTATCAGTACAGTGAGGAGGATTAGGCATGATCACCACGCATGCCAAATGCGGGTTGGTGATCTCAAACTCGAGCCATGTTTGAAAAGGAAACATGTTTTGTTACCCAGGAATTGAACCCGGGACCTCAGTGTTGGCAGGCGAGCGCTCATACCACTAGACCACCGAGGTGTTTGTTGAACCGAGTTGGTATAGATACAGATAGTAAATGGACTACTACTTACCCATCGGGTCAATGGTGACGGCTTTTGAAGACGATTTCTTGAGAAAAGACACTTATTTAGTAATTAGATCACTTGTTCACACACACACTCACACACTCACACTGTGACTACGTTATAAATAAGTATTGGTACTTAATTAATGAACAAGGCTGCCAGGTTTAAAAGCTCAAATGTATTAAGAAAGTACTTAAGTAATATTTTTCCCGTTCGCTCTCTTTTCTTGTTTTCAAACTTGATAATGTATACTAATATAAGCTAGTTGTCCCAGTGGTTCACTGTGTCGGGGGTCGCGGGTTCGATTCAACGGAGTAACAATATGTGAGACATAGTTGTTGACGACGTCTGGGTGACAATTATATATTGTTATCAAGAATATATACTAACTAATACACACACACAAATATATTTTATGTGTTAGTATCAGTTAGATTCCAAGCTTAGACCTTCAACGGGATAGTTACAGGCTATATTTCATCCCGAAATTTCATCACGATCGGGCACAACGCGGGTAAAACCGCGGGGCGCAGCTAGTCGTTGTCTAAAAGACTATTGAACAAACCTTATAATCGTTCGAAGAGCACTCTACACTCTCCGCTAGTCATCCGGTCTGAACCGGTTCATATCCGGCCGCAGTCGGCGCCGGACGGACGTAATATCACATCGCGAGGGGAGGGAAGAAATCTAAAGTGAGGTGGAATCAGGACTTTTTTTCTCTCGCAGTAATGTAAGAAGTTCTTTAAATAAAAGCTGGTCCCGCGGTTTCACCCGCGTTGTACCCGTTCCCGTGGGAATTTCGGAATAAAAAGTTACCTATAACCTTCCCGTTGAATGTGGCTACCCATTACAAAAAGAACTATAAAATCGGATTCATAGTTTCTGAGATTGGCCTTTATAAACATACAAACAAAGTCACAAATTATATTATTGAATTAAATATTAGTATAGATACATAGTTGTAGGAAAACAAATCATCTTTACGCTGCAGTTGGGATCCGTTTCCAAAACTATGTTACTATTTTATTGTAGCCACGGATCCCGGGATCAACGGGTAAAGAAATTAGCTTGTTTTGTTATCGGTAACGGATCCCGGTATCGGTGGACACAAGTTGGCAGGATCAGTGAACAATTACATCTAATCCTGGGATCCGTAGATACAAACCCCGGATAGATGACCGTAAACGAGTTCTAACTACTTTCACTGTTTCTTCGCGAGTAGCGAGTTATCGAGTAAAGCATAAGAGAAAAGCCAGCGAGTGAATAACTTTTCATATGTTCCGGGTTACTTTTTACACATGGCTCGGGTTTGAAATCACCAACCCTCACTAGGCGAGTGTGGTGATTAGACATCCTCCTCACTGTACTGAGCAAACCTCTCATCTGACTGAACACATCAGTCCATTCAAATACTCTTGGAAAGTAATATTCATAAAATGGTAATAAAATAAAACCTCAGGATCTGAATGCCTTCGAGGGCTCGAATTGGCTCGTATATTTATATGACGCAATAAATCAGGGTTGAGTCGATTTTGATGATTCGGAAATCACCTCGCAGGGTTGATAATAACTCATACATTATGGGAATCTATACTAATATTATAAAGCTGAAGAGTTTGTTTTGTTTGTTTGTTTGTTTGTTTAAACGCGCTAATCTCAGAAACTACTGAACCGATTTGAATAATTCTTTCACTGTTAGATAGTCTATTTATCGAGGAAGGCTATAGGCTACATTTTATCCCGAAATTCCCACGGGAACGGGCACAACGCGGGAAAAACCGCGGGGCGCTGCTAGTAGTTATATTTCCATGTAGAAACCGCGCTAGTGGGTACGCGATCGATCATAGGCTATAAATAGAAGCGGATATCGGATATATCTGAATCCTCCGGATCACAGCTCTCTATGATTATTATGGACTAATTATACAATTCATTAATTATACAAAAACACTGGTATAAACTTCGATCATCAATACCCAACTAGATATCGGGTCACGTACAACATCAAAGCTAAATACTGTCCGCGCGGATGACGTGCGACAGCTTATTGTGTTTACTACCGAACTGAAACAAAAGTTTTAAAACAGTTCGAAGTTCAACCTAATTACAACCATGACACCTAGTAATAAAGTAGCAAATCTTATGAATAAAATAAGAGCTCACTTTTCAAATGAGGCGTTATTCACCGAGACATATTTTTGTTAATAATGTTCTGTTACAAACATGACTTCAATTCCACTTCACCTGTCAAACCCCCCCCCCCTCCCCGTAGAGACTTCAACAATAAACTGAAGAAAGTTCATTTGTTTCAATCGCCCAACTTTACCAAAAGTCCCGGGAATCATTACTTTCATAAACCCCGGGAACTCCGCCGTCCCGCGGGACCGGGATGTTTATATTTGTAATAGAAATAAAATGGTTGCTTGTTTGTTTGTTTGTATTTTAAATTATTAAGAACTCTTTAAAAAGGAAAAAACTGAACTCAAATTGATATTTTTCGCTCAGAAAAGTTGGCCGTTGTTAAACCGACTTTAAAAGAGGATGGTTGTACTTATGTATGCTTAAGCATTAACCGCGTTACTTCAATTTTCAAAACTGCCCAGTGTTTCTGTTTGAAAATGGTTTATTACGAAATTATCCTTTCAACTTTCATAGGAATAGATGGATTTGCGAAGTGGAGGAGAAAAATAAGGAAGGCTGACCCCACCACCGTGGGGGACACACAGCCAGGAGGAGAGTGAGAGAGGAAGAGATGGATTTCACTTGAGCTATATATTTAAAATGAGTGTTCTTTATTCGTCTAAGAATGTTTTTCAAATGTTTTTCTAAAATATAAACCTCGTTTTCATTCACCTACAAACTCGTGTTTTGAAAAAAAAATCGGTTGAAAAAATGTCACATACTTAGTAAAATTAAGCTTTGTTTTTTCGATTGTTTGAACGCGCTAATCTCAAAAACTACTCGTGCGATTTAAACAATTCTTTTTGTAGCAGATAGCCACATTCAGCGGAAAGCTTTACAGCTATTTTTCATCCCGAAATTCCCACGGGATCGAACACAACGCGGGCAAAACCGCGGGATGGTGCTAGTGATAGATAATTGTGATTCCCCCTCCACACTATCTTCATCCGTCTATAATATAATATTGTCTATTCCCGGGCCTCTTTATTTACGACGACACGCAGCGACGCGACGTGACACTTTATCACCATATTTTATTTATTTATACAATTTATGGCGAAGACTTTCCTTTAAAACGTATGTTTATAGGCACGTACAGTCGGGATGTGAATAACAGAAGCACAAGGGTGTGTTTTCATTGAACCGGAGCCGAGATACTGAATTCAGATCGAAAACCGATCGAGGCCGCCCTTAGAACCAGGGGAGGCAATTAATAATCCAGATAAAAGTATAATTAAAATTAGTTTCAATATTTTTTTTGTTACTAAAGGGGCGCATACACGGTAAGATTTATCTGTACGATCCGTCGTGTCAAACCGATCGAAACGACGAATCAATCGAAACGAAAGTTTTTACATTTTCTTACGACCGCTAAGACTGATATTTAGTGGTAACGTGGTGCGCGATCGTAAGCTGAAGCTCGTGCTTGTAAACAAACAATTGTTAATAGACTGTCTAAATATAATGTCTGGGCCACAGTCTAAAGACTACCCGAACAGTCTGCACGTGCCCTTAATGTTTCCGTTAACAATGCGCCCAGATTTCAATTGAAAGTTTCGAAGAATCCATAGATTAGTAGCTCAAAGGAGCGGGACGAGTGAGTGAGTGAGATGAGGTATGTGGGTCCTCCTCAGAAAGGGGCGAGTTCAATTCGTATCGTTTTTTATTTAAAGTTCGAAAAAATCATACAGAAAAGTCCCTTCCGAAGCACGGTAGCGCTCAGTGTGCTTAGTGCGAGTTATCCAATTATTTAACTTTAACTTCACGTTTGCGTTTAAATGGGTTTCCAACCAGTGGTCCGTGAACCACTGGTGGTCCGTGAACCACTGGTGGTCCGTGAACCACTGGTGGTCCGTGAACCACTGGTGGTCCGCGGAAGACAAAATGTGGTCCACAGACGCACCAAAAGTCGAAATATAATTCGCGAACATTTTCAAATTAATTTGTGAAAATTTAAGGAAAGTCGTTGATAAAATACTGAACGAAATAATATTTCACAAATTCGATCGAATAGAAAACTTTTCTATTCTTATTTCTAAGAAAAAAAAATATTTGGTCACTCAATTATCATTCTGTAAGTATAAAAAGGTAAGGTCGGACTTAAAATGGCTTTAAGAAACAAAAACTATCGGCCACCGTCCGATAAATAAGCTAAAAAATTTAAATATTGGAAAATGACTTGTTTCTTAAGTTGTTGCGAACACTACTCATTTTCAATTGGAACTACGTTCACGGACACACTTCGCTTTTATTTACATTTTTAGACGCAACGCCTCAGTCTTCTGTGACCTCGGTTCCTGTAAAGCGTCCGAAACGTCAGATAAATTAAAATAAAAGCGAAGTATTGGAACATTATTTGTATCTATACTAATATTATAAAGCTGAAGAGTTTGTTTTGTTTGTTTGTTTGTTTAAACGCGCTAATCTCAGAAACTACTGAACCGATTTGAATAATTCTTTCACTGTTAGATAGTCTATTTATCGAGGAAGGCTATAGGCTACATTTTATCCCGGATTTCCTACGGGAACGGGCACAACGCGGGTAAAACCGCGGGACACTGCTAGTATTTTGATATTCGTAATTACCTCGATTGACGCACGTTCATTCCATCGTATTGTCTACGTTTGTGCAGACCACACGCAGCGGCGGTCGCGGGCCAATTATACCTTACATTATTGATAATATTAGGGTTCCAAGAGCGATACGTCGATAGTTATTAGAACTAGCCCGCGGGTTCACCCGCGGTGTACCCGTTCCTTTGTGAATCTATACTAATATAATAAAGCTGCAGAGTTTGTTTGTTTGTTTGTTCGGGCGCTGCTAATCTTTGTATACAATTAAAAAAACAGTGACACAGAAAAAATTGTTTAGAAAGCATAAATAAAATTATATTAGAATAAATCGTATTTTTATTTGAGCGCTGCCGTGCCGTTCGTAGGGCACGTTAAGTTGTCGGTCTCGGATGATTCACTCGTCAGACCATGTATTCGTTGCGGCGGTCTGGAAACCAACGCCAGGGTCGGCCACAGACCTACTCGAAATGAATAAATCATTAAAATACGTATTGTTTTATTGGTAACCTGCTAAAATCGCACTTGTCATTTATCCCGGAGAAACCGTCCATATTTATTCTGCCCCATCGATTCAAACCTCCTTACACATCGATACAAAAGAATAACATCAATCGTAACCGCGGAATATGTATCAAATTTATTATTCCTAATTCGAACCTTAAAGCTAATTCAAACAAAAGAGATCCGATACCTGGCTACCTTTGTTCTTTATTTGAAAATGTTTGTTTTTTTAACAGGTGGTTTTTAGAGAAGGGACACGACGCGTGCGTCCGCGAGTGATTTGAGACCGAGACTGAACGCAAGCGTGCGTGAGGGTGGGGGCGTGTAGGGATGGGGGACTCGACAGGTTGAGACTTGCGTAATGCGTAGTGGTCTTGAAATATCAAGTCTTTTTGTGTTTATAATTTGATTTAATTTCGTTTATTGAATATCATAAAATGGGTGTAATGATGATTTATAATCATTATATAATGTCCATTTTTCGAGCGATACACAGCAATGTTTTTTTCATATTTTGGTAGGTATCGGTAGGAATTAAGGTAAATACTTTATTAGATTTTTGATCATCGGAAAATGGAGGTATGAATTATACAATCCGCTGGTCAATAATTAATAATAATTATAAACATAAATCAAATCTATAAATCAGTTTTGTAGATTGGAGAAAAAAGTGAATTAATGGGAAAATCATTTTGCATTGTTTAAGTAAATCTATGTTCCATTAAAAGTCTTTAAGTGCGTCTCCTAATTTTATCCGCCTCAAGACTTAAGAAATTCGCATCACTAGCTGCCATTTCAAATTTGGAAAGTTCTCTATCTATGTCACAAATGAAATGTTACCTTATATCATTTGCATTAGAGTTGAAGTTCCTTTAGTTTAATTTACTGTGACTAATACTCTGTTACATTCTGAAAGAACTTTAGTCACTTGTTGAGTTAATACAATTTTCGACTTTATTCTGTTACTGTTAAGGGTTAAAATTAAGTGCAATAAAACTTAAAACTTTGACATTCAAATTAAAATATAAAATGTTATGTCAAGCACTTGTTACTCAGTTCATTTGCTAAATTGAACTTTATGTCATTAAGTTTAAGTGTCAAATTCGTATGTAATTAAGTTTTATTTAGCCATTTTTCTTTCTGACACTTGTGTTTTTCAAAATGTTTGTTTTTAAAGTTTAGAGAAGTTTTAATTGAATTTAATAAATGATTTTTTATTTAACTACCGTTTAATCGTTGTACCTATATTAGACGTCCCGGGGCGCCCGCGACGACTACTGACGTCAGTTATTTCACTGTTATTTTAATTGGACAAACTATTTCGACGTTTATTTTTGCTGACGTCAATTGTTGGCGGACAGTGCTCGCTCGTCACTCATCATTCGCCAGCTAGCTACTAGTAAACTCGCTCAAAATAAACAACGCCTAACTTACATTTCAATTAAAAATCATTAAAAAAAACTACGTTTAAAAAAACCGACTTCAAAACTAAAAAGCAAAAAATAACTACGAGTATATTCATAATATGAGTACTACTAAGGTAGTAATAATTATTAATTATAAACTAGTATTGTTATTTTTGGAGTCGGTGACATAAGCACGCCGATAAATGATTTTTGCTATACCCTCCGTTACATGATTTCAATTTTAGTTAGGTTCCCGAAGGAAATTTGGGATAAAACTTTAAAGGATACTAATGGGAATGTGTACAGCATCGAACAAAAAAAGAATCATGTAAATCGGATTAGAAACCTCAGAGTAATCGGTGTACATACATAAAACAAAAAAAAAAACAAAAAAAAATTCCAAAAAATATCCCGGCCAAATTGAGAACCTCCTCCTTCGGTGTTTGAAGTCGTTTAAAAACATCACCGGCGTGTCCTACAGTCTTACCAATTGGTAACAATACTGTTTCTTATTTTCAACCCATCGCCCAACGCCTCGGTAGCGCAGTAGGCAGCGCGTAAGTCTCATAATCTTAAGGTCGTGAGTTCGATCCTCACCCGGGGCAAGATTTTGTGGTAATCGAACGTTTTGGTAAAAATGATTTATTTTTCCTGCCCACAATAATAAATGCGTAATATTGGAATGTAATGTTAAATAATACTAAAATGATATTTACTTTTGAGATAAAGCATTATATACTAGTATTGTTATTTTTGGAGTCGGTGACAGCCAAGAAAGAACTAATTATTCGAAAATTGTTAAGCTTAGCTATGTTGGGATAAAACTTTAAACGGGTCCAATGGGAATGTCTACAGCATCGAACAAAAAAATCACGTAAATCGAATGAGAAACCTCAGAGTAATCGGTGTACATAAATAAAAAAATAAAAATAAAAAATAAAATATACCGGCCGAATTGAGAACCTCCTCCTTCGGTTAATAAAATTAGAAAAAGTATTCCTAAACAATGCGCTGGGTTTACATCGTTTCCTCAACGTCGCCCCGAGCAATACCGAACCGTTTCATTTACCATGACCACTCTACAAGTCAAAAATACCTTTTCTCTCAATAAAAATCAGTCTTAAAAGATTAATATACTAAAACAAGAGAACCAAACCTCAGTAATTTGGAAACCAAAAGAAAAAATAGAAAATTTTCGTAGCAATACAGTCGTAGGCATTCGTAGCACGTAGCATTGCTACGACGTAGTCACGCTACGCCGTAGTCCCGCTACGGATCATTGGCTACGATTAAAGTATTATGTAGAAATGTGAAAAAGTCCGTTTATAACTCGTAGATATAAAATAAACATCGAAAGACGAACAAAGAAAATAATATTTAGTATCTATACTAATATAATAAACCCAGAGTTTGATTTTATTATTGATTTGATTTATATTTGACAAGCCCGTTGGCACAGTGGCAGTGAGAGCGCTTACTGTGTCGGGGTCGATTCCCGCCCGGAGTCAACAATATGTGAAGACATAGTTGTTGGCGACGACGTCTGGGTGTCGATTATATATTCTTACTAGCAGCGCCCCGCGGCTTTGCCCGCATTGAGCCCGTTCCCGTAGGAATTTTCGAAAATCCTTTCTTAGCGGATGCTTACGTCATAGCATCTACCTGCATGCCAAATTTCAGCTCGATCCGTCCAGTAGTTTGGGCTGTGCGTTGATCCCTCACCAACCACTTTGAGTTTTATATATATAGATAAAGTATTTGTTGTATATGTAGTAGTATCAGTGAGTTACATTTTACAAGCTTAGAGCTTAGTTTGGGTCTAATTAACCGCGAGTGAATTTGTCCGGGTATATTATTATTTGTTGAAACGGGAACTTACGTACGACGGAGGCCACTGTTGAGAGTTCCTCGACACGTTTCGTTTTGATTTTAATGTTTGTTTGAACGCGCTAAACTCGGAAACTACGAATACGATTTGTATATTTATTTTTGTACTGGATAGACACATTCAATGGGGAGGTTATAAGGCTTTACACCCCGCGAGGTATAAGCTGAGCTTTGCATTAGTGTGAGTGATCACCAAAAGTACCAAGCGCGGCGAGACAGAATGGCGCCGCGCCTCAAGCCGGTTACCCAAAATCAGGTTTTTACCGGGCGAAAATGGCGCCGCGCCTAAGGCCGGTTATCACACCTACACTATCCATGTACACTCACACAATTGCAAAGCTCAGCTTATACCTCGCGGGGTGTATCAGACTGAAATTGCCGCGAGAAGTATAACCACTGTTAGTAATAACTAATAATTATCTAGAAAAATCTATTGCTATTCGTAATTATTAGTCTCTCTACAGCGGCTGGCTGATTTGTAGTCTGGACATTTGCTAATGCCCTAGGACGTTCGTGCACTGGCTCAATGGGGTGAGACGAGGGAGCAGTGAGTGAGTCCGAGTAGGTCCATAATAAAATAATTATTCAAATCGGATTGGTAGTTCCTGAGATTAGCGCTTACAAAACAAACAAACAAAGTTAGAAACTACCTCTTTATAATAGTACTAGCAGCGCCCCGCGGTTTTACCCGCGTTGTGCTCGATCCCATGGGAATTTCGGGATGAAAAATTGCCTATAACCTTCCCGTTGAATGTGGCTATCTATTACAAAAATAATTATTCAAATCGGACTAATAATTCAAGAGATAGCTCGAACATACAAACAAACAAAATTAAAAAATTTACCTCTTAATAAAAGTATAGACATAGATACAGATAGTAAAGGTATATAGTATAAGCGTGAGCTTAAAAAACATCCCCTGTGAAAATCATTAATCCCCCATTCCCCGCACATCAATCTGCCGGCTCTCGGACACGTCACGGAGCCATTCAGATGTCATCATTGATGACTCGCGGCGACAGAGTGGCGGACGGGACGGACGGATAGCGACGGGCGCCGGGGTTGAGGGGAAATACCTTGAATAATTTAATATGTGCACTTTTGATAAAACCTTATTTAAATATGCACTTTTATAAAAATATTTACAGACTTTCATATGGATGAATTAATGGATGGGATTGTTTCGAGAACGCTATTTCAAATAAAGCAATAATTTTGGAACATGAAAAATCAGCTGAAACATTTCAGAGTGATCCTGACACATGGTTCTGAAAAAATCTGATTTTATAAATCAGAGTGTGTGTTCTCGTTAAATTATTGGTAACTAGCAGCGGCCCGCGGTTTTACCCGCGTTGTGTCCATTCCTGTGGGAATTTCGGGATGAAAAATAGCCTATGTTACTCGTGGATAATATAGCTTTCGAATGGTGAAAGAATTTTTTAAAACGGTCCAGTAGTTTTTGAGCCTATTCATTACAACCAAACAAACAAAGTTTTCCTCTTTATAATATTAGTGTAGATAATTGTGGGCATTCCATATCCAACATCTGCACTTCAGACCTTCTTCTTTCAGGTTCTGGATTCAGATCGATATTCACCACGTATGGTCCTGTCCTAATTCTCATTAAAATCTCGCCTGAACTTTGGTTTTTGCCTGAAAAACTAATTTAATTATTAAACTAAGTAATTAACCCCACCTCAAATCCCTTCCAATAAACGCCACCGATCAATCTCGATGCAGCACCGAGACGGACCTGTCAAACAGTTTGACAGCGGCTGTCAAAACTGACAGCTCTGGGGGGTAACCACGATCGTGAAGTTGATCGCTCGCAAGTTGCTTCTAAGTAATCGAAAACTTGGTACCATGACGCCTTCTAATTAGTGTCAAATTAAAAGCGCAGCCATGTTTTAAAAAATACAATGCCACGCAATTATAAACCCTATTACAATGAAAAAAAAATGTAAACAAAGCACATAGTACCTTTTCGAATACAACGAGTTGTCAAATTGCAATAAGTCATTAGAGTGTCTATGATGCCGTCAGTAGTTAGGATACGTTCCAAATAAATATAAGTAAATTAATGTCAGGGCTTTATATTTATTATTTCCTCAAAACAGTTGAGAGTTATAATTTGAAAAAATACACTTAAAGTACTAAATTAATCATTGTTGATATTATTTCTTGATTATATCAATTACTTGATGCTTTAAATGATTCACGTCTGCGGTCATGGACGCATAAAAAAGGTCTTTGCGTGAAAATATATTTTTGAACGCATCTGTTACAACCGATGAGTTGCTAAGAGACGGACTGACAATACAAATAAATAAATTATTCATTACAGGGATTCACACATGGTTTAAAATACTTAGTTTAAATATCTTAGTTAGGAAATTAAAATGTAACGACTTCTATATCATTACGGATAAACTACGCTTGTGCTCAAGAAAACCTGCCTAATTGGTGAAAAAACACAATGAATGGTTGTCTAAATGATAGCCACAAATACCGACCTGTGTGAAACTTCCCGAAATATATAGAATACCTAAAATACATAAGTACGTACTCTAAACCAAATCTATTCTCCAACTAATAGATTGGCGCAACATGTGGCAAGAAACTTTATTCATTTTCTGTGTAAACCAACATAGAGAAATTCTTGAATAACTTGACTTTTCATCACCAACCAAGTCAGCTACGTGGGCCAGTCACTGTTTTAGAGAGCACAATATCAAGTGCAATATTCCTTTGGATTATACTGGTATCTTTGAGATTGGCTGTGATTGAGAACTCTCCTCTATTGGTCAAACGAAGCGGAGTCCAGGGACCAGTGCGATGAGGAACACAAACCATAGCTGATGTCAAACAGCGACGTAATTTGAAAACGTTAGTCCATACTTTGGATAAGCACAGTCATAACCTCAGATTTGATGAATCCCAAATGAATTAATTTAAAATATAACAAAAGTGTATCCGTAATCTGGTAGTTTTAATTTCTAATAGCTTATTTAATAGCTTTTATCAATATAGATGTTAAACATTTAAAACTACATCTCCACTTAGTGTTTTCCAATTTTAACCAGTATTTCTTAACCCTGTATTTGCTTTAATAGAAAACACAAGTTTCCATTAAATGGATAAAGAACCAGCCTATCATTAATGAACGAACATGCGTTATGATTTATTTCATTAACCAGCGATTTGTAACTCTGAACTATTCAAAAAATTAAGGAGAATGATGAAGTAAGGATGTTTGTATGTGAAGTTTCACACCTAAAATGTCCCACTGCTGGGCAAAGACCTCTCATCTCACTGAAGATATCAGTTCAGTAAAAAGGATCAATCACCAGGTGATTACTCCAAATCCTCAAACCCGATCTGTGATGTCAAAACTGAGACATGTTTTTAAAGAAGGAAACGTGTTTTCGCCCGACCTGGGAATTGAACCCGGAATCTCAGTCTTATTAGGCGAGTGCACATACCACTAGACCACCGAGGTGTTAAGGGAATGAATGAAATGAAAAAACCTCTATAATGTGAAAAATATTTATTAAGTTTTATGGCACTGCACTGAGGTCCATTATTTAGTTCACTTTTAATCATTTAATTACAGAAGTGTGTAAGGGACTTTGTTTTCCATGGCTTGATTACCAGAAACCCATGTTTTTCAGACTGTTGGTACCTATACCAACAGTCTGCACTGTCAAGATAGGATTAAAGTTCTTATTAAGAAACATTTCTTTCTTTCGAATTATCTATCTATTATTGCGTTACAAATGATGCACTATTACGTTTCTGTTCCATTTATGTACATCCTGCATTATATATAATGTGCTAGAATATAAAAATTAAGGTGCTGTAGGATCACTGAAATATATATTTTTTCTTTTTTTTTTCTTCAACCTGTATCATCCCACTGCTGGGCAAAGGTCTGCTCCAAACGCTTCCAACCTTCTCTATCCTTTGAGGTTTCCCACCACTCGCTGTCGAAGGAGTTAAGGTCATCCCGCCAGCGTTTCCTCGGCCGTCCTCGGCACTGCGCTCCGCTCGGGGCCCACTGGGTGTTGATGTGGGCCCATCTCTCGGGGGCCATCCGCGACACGTGCCCCGCCCACTCCCACTTCAGCCGGGCGGTTTTGGTACCAACATCGGTGATGCCGGTAAGTGAACGCAGCGTGGTGTTCGCACTCGGTCGACTCGTTTGAGTCCAAGGATGCTGCGTTCCATCGCCCTCTGGCAGATCTTGACCTTGGAATTCTGGAGCTCTGTTAAGGACCATGTCTGTGCACCGTAGGTTAGGACGGGCAGGATACACATATATATAAAGGTAGAAAAGTCCTGAGATATTAATCATGCATACCAATGACATGATTTTTTGGTTTCAATATTAATATAGGTAACTCATCGATCTTCATCTGATATCAACAATTCAGAGTCTGATTTTTGCACATGCCTCCATGTGGAGGAAACCCGCCGGTGGAACCCTGGAATGAGATTAAGCCAAGCTAAATAGGTTGCAAAATAAAATAAACAAGGCTTGGGGTAAAAATGGAGACGTGATCACCTAAGCGGGAACATCAAGACACGAGGCTATAAAAATATTAAAACTGCAAATAATTAGGTTTAATGCAAGGCTTAGGTTTAGTGCATTGTGCAAAGGCTAGCCGGTGATGGATGAAGTGAATATTAAAGGCCTAAGCGTCCCGTAAAGGAACCATGATACGCACACGCGGCACACACACATGTGGTTACCCGGCGTGGTTCCGCAATTCACTTCCCATCCAGAATAAGCACAAGATGGATTGATAAATGGCACTGAAATACTAGTAAATTCACAACACCGATTAGTTTTAAAGGGAATCTAAACGGGGCGAAAGTGACACAACTCTTACCAGTAAGACTGGGTTCCAAAAAGGCGAGTGAGTAAAAAAAGAGATGATATTATCTATAAGTATGTATGTAGTGCTTCTATTAATTGTTGATCGAAGATTCAATTCAATTACATTCTAATTCAATTAAATTTTTTGTTATTGGCTTCAATTACATTATATTCTACTAACTTCATTAGCAATCAATAACAAACTGTAAACTGACATTACAACTGTCAAGTAACTTTGACGTTTTTATAAATAGTGAAACAGATTATATTTTTAAATGAAAGCTGTGTCGACGGTTGCTATGGTAGGTACTACAAATAATGTCCGCGCACTCCAAAATGAATACCTTCATACATTTTGGCGGGAAACAAAAAACATGGCGGCCACCTGATTTGAGTGACAGATCCCGCAAGTTCCTTAAAAGTTACTCCCTATTGCTAATAACACGATAGGTACGTGACGTCAGCATAATGCGACCAAGTTTGAAGGTTGATATTGTGTTATAGATCTAATTGTGGTTTTTTAATTTAGGCGTATTATAAAATTGATGAAAGTATCTGTCAAACAATGTCCGCGCAACAGTGTGCAGTACAAAATTTCACGTTTTGGCGGTGGATCTGTAAGGGAATGACAGGCCGGTGAATCGACCGGTCAACGATTTCGATCGTGCTTGGAGTAAGGCCCCTGGTCGTTAATATCAGTCAGCCGACGTATAGTGACGTACGAGTATAGTCGCAGTGTGTTGTGTGAGCAAAAACAAAGGCTTTGGGGCGGGGCGGGCGTGGGAGCGAGTAGCGAGTGTACAAGCGAGCCAGTCTACAAATGGCAACAGTGACTGACTTCGATAATAGTCCATTGAAAAGTTACATTCGGGGTTGCGTTTTTTAGAGGACGCAATTTTATTTTTTTGATGTGTAGGGGGGGTCAGTGTAAAGCTAAAACTAAGTTTGTCGGGTCGCCACCCTTGTCCCACGGCCGCCATCTTGAAAATAGGGGTTGAAATGGTTTTTACGATATATGTATTTCTTAAACTATAACCCACATTTTGTATCTCTACTATAATAAGAGGTCGTTACATAAAAATAAAAACAGCATCCGTGAGCCAATTCAAAACTTTCTTAAATCTTGAAACAAAACATCTCCAACTCTTGAAGTACTAATAACGTTTGAAGCGTGCCAAATGACATGCTCGGCGCCGCACCGCCGGTGGGCTCGGGTGGACTCGCGGGTAGACTCGCCGACAGTGTGGACACACCCTGTGGGTGAGCTAGTGATGGGGAACATTGAATGATTAATCATTGGAATTATTAGTATTTGTGTTATTGACGGTGATGGCGATTGTTTAGAGTATAAACACGTCAATTATTTATGGTTATACAAAAATAGAATTTTTTGAGGGTTTTTATTTATTCGGCATAATTTTGAAGGAATTTACGTAGTCAGCTTTTTTAAATCATTCTTTTGTACTAGTTTTATTTATAAACAAAAAATATAACTAATGATTTATCAATTATCTAATATCATTGGAGCAATGATCAATCATTCGAAAGACAATCAATGACGAAGATCATTTAAATAATTCTACAAATATTTCATTGAATATATTTTTACTTGAAAATCATTTGAAAAATGATTAATCATTCAAAACAATCATTCGGTTAATTTTTGTTACTGTTATCTCTCATCGTCCCTTATCGTTGCTGGGCAAAGGCCTCCCTCCACTCTCGTAATTTGTGAATCAATCGTAAATAATTCGATAGTGAATTCGCTAGCGACTGAGTGTTTGTCCCCTCACTAGTGATGGGTGATCAATCACAGACGTCCCTAAACGAAGCTTAATGTACTTGTAGTAAATAAATACAATAACACGCACCTCCATTAGGGCAGCCGTCAGATCACCGGACAGACACACATTATCTATTAGATACTAATATATATAGTAGTTGACAAAATGTGTTCTAGGTGTTTTCGGTACTAGTCAATTTGAGTTTTAGTAGATGTGAGTGTTCGACCCATTGCAGTAGTCACTTTAAGCTCTAGGCAAAAATCAAATGTAGTCAAATTGTGTTCTAGACAGTCCAAGACCCACCCGTTTATTTCTTTGTCTGTATGTTCGGTAATATCAGGTAATCTCAGGAATTAGCAGTCCGATTTGAATAATTCTTTTTGTGATAGATAGCCACATTTAACAGAAAAGTTATAGGCTATTTTTCATCTCCAAATTCTCACGGGGACGGGTACAACGCGGGTAAAACCGCGGGGCGCTGCTAGTCTATACTAATATAATAAAGCTGAAGAGTCTGTCGTCTGTTTGAACGCAGTTATCTCAGGAACTACTCGTCCGATTCGAATAATTATTTTTGTATTAAATAGCTGCATTCAAGAGCACTATTATAGGTATATTTTTATCCTAGAATTCCCACGGGAACGGTCACGACGCGGCTACAACGCGGGGCGCTGCTAGCTCGTGGCGTGGTTTGACTAAGCGATGTTATCTAGTTATCAAGCAACTTACAGCGGAGCGATGCGGAGCGATGCGGAGCTGTGCGGAGCTCGATCGACCAATCACAACGCACCACGAAAAGATTTTGACAATTTCAATGCCTCGTTTGATAATTTCAATGCCTCGATAGTCGTCAATGCTGTCTAAAAACTGTCTCTTCTGCGCCAGTTTCTATATATTATACTCGTTCTGATATTCGATGTTATTTACAGGTCAGATCAGCTCCGTAAATACATGGAGAATAAATAATAGAAGCCAATCCCGAGATGAGAGTGAATATTGTATCGTGTCACCGAATGTAGCCACAGTGTGGCGGATACGGTAGGACGAGGGCAGGGACCGAAGTGATCCTTTGAATGGAAACTACGTTAACGGATACACTTCGCTATTATTTCTCACTAGCAGCGCCCCGCGGCTTTGCCCGCGTTGAGCCCGTTCCCGTAGGAATTTTCGCAAATCCTTTCTTAGTGTGCACCTACGTCACTTGAAGAACCTTCCTGCCAAATTTCATGTTTCTAGGTGTAGCGGTTGAGGCTGTGCGATGATTATCAGTCAGTCAGGACTTTGAATTTTATATATATAGATTTTTATCTGACGCTAAACGTTGAAGACCGAAGTCTTCTGTCACCTCGGTTCCTGTAAAGGAGCCGAAACGTCAGATAAATATTTAAAATAAAAGCGAAGTGTATCCGTGAACGTGGTTTCAATTCAAAATGAGTAGTGTCCGCTTAGACCTAAAAAAACAAAAGTAATCCTACTAAATGTTATAAGCTACCAACGCCTGCAGTTTCACCCGCGATGTTCCCGTTCCTGTGGGAATTTCGGAATTAAAAATAACCTATAACCTTCCCGTTGAATGTCGGTTTTAATACCAATAATACCAAGGGATGCTGCTATGTATATGAATATTAGTAAGTACACTATCCGGTTCGTATAGTATAATCCATTCCACATTAAATTCCTGCGGGAATTCCCATGATCCACGATAATATATGGTAGGAGCAAAAACAAAAGCTTATTTAAAACTGTTTTCTTATTTACTATAATTTTTGAAACACTTCTCTCTTACACATCTGCGCGTCCCCGCACTGTGTCAATCCATACTTGTGGCGCAATCTCCGAATATTCGCGAACGTTCGGGCAATGGGGACATAACTCATATATACGATGCCCGACTGAGACTGCGGAGGTTGTGCGCTAGGGCTGTGGCGCATCTTGGTTCAGTTTCATATCGAGTTTACTAACGGCAAGCGGTGAATTGAAGATTTAATAACTGCCTCAGTAGTACATTTAATTAAGGCTGAATCACCTGATTGCCCGATAAGTAAGATGATTCCGTGCTTCGGAGGGCACGTTAAGCCGTCGGTCCCGGTTACTGTCTACGGATAGTAGTCGTTACATGAGCCACGTCAGAGCAGAGGCCCTTGGCGGCTCAATAACTCTGACACTAGGATTGGTCAGAGTGACCATCCACTCGATGAAGAAGAAGATACATTACATGTCCAAAGTCACTTTTATGGAATCCATGATAACTCTGAATGTAGAGATGATTTTTTTTAATTCGCTTGTTCGTTACTTAATGGCTTACTTATTATATGAGATCAAGCAACGTGCAGCTCGGCCCCTACTTGGATGGGTGGCCGATAGGGGCATTTCTATCTGAGCGCTACCGTGCTTCCGAGGGCACGTTAACCAGTCGGTCCCGGTTGTTTCACTCGTCAGACCATGTCGTCCTTTAGGCGGTCTAACAACTCCTACTCGAGTTTACTTTTTTATCATATCTAAAACCGCGTGGTCTCTAACATATCGTAAGTCTAAGTTGGCAACACTAAAGCTGAGTCTTTGATCCGATTTCCATAGACATGAATTATATAGTTATAGATGAATTATAGAGTTTGTTGTGGTTTCAAGATTTCAGCCTGTTCCATTCAATTTGTGTTCAACTCGCCAGCGAGTAAACTAACTCTTCACGACTAGTTGATAGTCATCCAATAAAAAACCTATACTACAAATATAAATATTTTTTATGTATGGCAATTGATGTATTAAATTGTTCAAAGAGATTTTATATATGTGTAATGTTTATACGAGTGTTCTAGGCCACTTCACTGCTTATAATGTTATTCAGCTAGGTAACATTTGTAAGTTTGTTTGTTTGTTTGTATGTTCGAGGTAATCTCGGGAACTATCAGCCCGATTTGAATAATTCTTTTTGTAATAGATAGCCATATTCAACGGGAAGGTTATAGGCTATTTTTCATCCAGAAATTCCCACGGGAACGGGTACAACGCGGAAAAGACCGCGTGGGCGCTGCTAGTTTCTAATATTTTGTATTTCAGTTAGCCAGTTGAATACTGTACCTAAATAGTCTGTAATCGCACTCCTTGCTACCTCACGAGTCACGACACAGAGTAATCTAGTGCGAGGGCCTCGGAATTATATTTTGTAAAATTCGTTTTTCTGTAACATAATCATTTTCATTTCCATCATTTTAAATGTATATCTGACGTTTCGGCTCCAGTAGGAGCAGAACAGACACACGGTTGATGCATGATGCATTGAAGCCGTTTTTTCGCATCAAACCTTACCATTTTGGGTTTAACAAGTGACTGGAAGTGATCGAGGACCTACTCATAATAATACCCTCAGGACCTGCGCTATCTCCCCATCTCAACGCGTCCTCTGATTACGTCGCGGCACGTCTCGTCAAAATGCTTCAATATTACTAGCCGCGCCCCGCGGTGTTACGCGCGTTGTACTCGTTCCCGCGGGATTTTTGGGATAAAATGTATCCCATGTGTTATTCTGATGTGTAACCTATATTACTGTAAAGTTTTCTAAAAGTCTGTTCAGTGGTTTTTGCGTGAAAGAGTAACAAACATACATATAGCTATTCTCACAAACTTTCGCATTTATAATATTAGTAGGATTAAATAAAAAGTCGAGCGCCCTCTAGCGGAGAGTTTGAGAAACAGGACACACCAAATACTTGTTAAGAATATCATTTACATAATTATGTCTTGGGTAAAATAATGATAACAAATATCTGACTAGCTGTGCCTGTGACTGTCCGCGTGGAATTTAACAAAAACTTATTCAAAAGATTTTTCCTAATATAAAACGAGCTTGAGTTACTCCTTATTACAGCAGCTACTGCCAGTAACGTCCTATCAAAAATGGCCCAGTCATTTCAGCGATTACCCGGATCCAACAGATAGTTAATATCGGGTAACAGGGTATCTAGTGTAAAAGTCGGGTGATAAAAATAATTTCATCATACTTGGATAGGTGACCGATAGTGTCATTTCTTTGAGAGCGCTACCTTGCTTCTAGGGCACGTTTAACTGTCGGTCCCGGTTGTTATAACCGTTGTAACTTCTTGTCTTATCTTACTTTAGGCGGTCCATGAACTCCGACACCAGGGTTGGTCTACTCGAAATTTAAAAAAAAAAAAAAAAAAGTATTAGCCTGTAATGTCCCACTGTTGGGCAAAGGCCTCTCGTCTCACTGAAGATATCAGTACAGTGAGGAGGTTTCAGAATTTTCAGAGTTTCAGAGTTTTTTTTTGATTACTCGAACTTAACTACTTAATAATTGATTTGTAGAATATTTGGGTTCGTCCGTAAGAAACAAACACACACAAAAACCTCTCCGCAAATGATAGTTACAGTCCCAACCTAATAAATAACCGTTACAGATACCGTTCCGTTATTGTATCGGTATTCGCGTTCCATTGTATTTGTCGTCATAAGTTCTGGGATCAAGTGAACTTAATAAGGATTAATGTTCCAAGTTTCGGGTTAATCGTTATTGTAACGGTATTGAGTGACTTTTCGTTGCGAAGTTATTGAAGTTTGGTGAAAGTGAATCGATAGCTATGGGGTGTGGATTTGTAAGGAATTACAGTGCCGCGGCTTTACTCTGTAATATTTACTCTTAAATCTAATCTGTACTAATCTTATATATAAAATTCTCGTGTCACAGTGTTCGTTCGCGTACTCCTCCGAAACGGCTTGACCGATTCTCATGAAATTTTGTGAGCATATTGAGTAGGTCTGAGAATCGGCCAACATCTATTTTTCATCCCGAAATTCCCGCGGGAACGGGTACAACGCGGGTGAAACCGCGGGGCGCAGCTAGTATTATAATTATATAAAGAGGAAGGATTTGTATTTTTGTGTGTATGTTTGTAATGAATAAACTCAAAAATACTCGACCGATTTGAATAATTATTTTTGTAACAGATAGACATATTCAACGGGAAGGTTACAGGCTATTTTTCATCCCAAAATTCCCGCGGGAAAGGGCACAACGCGGTTAAAACCACGAGGCGCTGCTAGTTACTAGATAAAAATGTAAAATAAAAGTGAAGTGTATCCGTAAACGTAGTTTCAATTCAAATACGATTTTTGGAACGAAGTTCCTCATCGCGCGTTGCGAAAGGGGGCTACACGGAAACAATGGTAATGACATGTTTTAGGGCTCCCACACAAAACTGCGAATTCGCATCGCATCGCAAAAATCTGCGAATTCGCACGACGCATCGTAAGAATTTCCGATCTGCTTCGCATCGCACATTCCTGTCATATTACGTCATCCTTGGTGACACCATTTCAGGACATTTCAGGACAGGAATTGGGCTTTTGAAAAAAAAATTTTTGTGATAAATGGAAAGATTATATATTAGTTTTATAACAAAACTATTAAGCTATTGCATAGCTTCTATCGCGGGCCTTGAGCGCGGGGACCGAATCCAGAAATTCCGTAACGAAAAAACCTCACGCTCCCCACTCCGACGGGCAAGAAGGTGTGGCTTGAAGGCCGTGCATTTGGCATTGGCGAATTGGCGAGATGGCGAGTTGGCGAGCTGGCGAGTTGAACAATAACAGCAGTGCAATAATCTTTTTGCGATCCATCTTACGCTTCCTAAAAACACGTCCAGTACGGCCTACACTTGAAGGCATGGTCACCCTACCAAACGGTTCGCCGCACTAAATCGCATCGCAGAAATTCGCATCGCATCGCATCGCAGTTTTGTGTGGCAGCCCTTAGGCCTGTCTCTCTCTCTCTCTCTCTCTTACAGAAAGCAAGCCAGATATTTTCGTTTCGTCTTTCTATTTCGCATTGCTCAGTGTGGTGTCGCGACGATTATTTTTGTTGATAATAAATAAACTTCGTTCCATCCGGGTGTCCCTTGACACCTCTCAAGTTTTTTATTTTGTAATACGGAACATCGTTTTCAACTTTTAAAATAAATATTGAAGTGCAAGACTCTCACGCCGACCTCCTAACATCAAATGCTACAAAAGGCACGAATAACGATCTAACCATTTATAACGTTCCAGTAACGGTATTCAAACTAAAAGGTGTTTCGTTCCAAAGGCGCGCTAACGAGGAACGGAATTATAAATTTAAAACGAGTATTATGAACCACTTGACCTGGCTAGGGATGGGGTACAAGTACCGGTATTTAAAGGGTAACGATATCTGATCTGAGATGTTTGGGTGATTTCCTAATTAACGGCAAATGCATAAGGGTTTTATAAGTTTGAGGTCGTGTCTATGGCACCGTAGCTCCCAAACGGATGTACCAATTTTGATGCGCTTTTTCCATGTGAAAGTCAGTTTCCTTATGGTGGATCTAAGCTATATTTAAATAATGATGATGGATTTGCAAATAATAGTTATATGAATTATTTCATTTGTCTGACTTACTTCAAATCTACACTAACATAAAGTAGAAGAGTTTGATTTCTTGTTTTTTGAACGCGCTAATCTCAGAATATACCAATCCGATTTGAATAATTATGTTTATATTTCTAGATAAATATAACCGTGGAGAAACTACTAATAAGTATAATTTTCTTTCCCACGCCGATCCGATCGTTACGTTTCGTTACCCGTTACCGTTACTCCGTCCCCTCCCTAGCTGCAAGTCAAACAGTATTCAATAGTGTGTGGCGAATATCAACCCGCGGAATGAAACCACGGCCGGGGGCCCGCAGACAGACGTTACTAGCTTTTTTTTTACATTGTTATTATAATCTATACTAATATTATAAAGCTGAAGAGTTTGTTTTGTTTGTTTGTTTGTTTGTTTAAACGCGCTAATCTCAGGAACTACTGGTCCGATTTGAAAAATCCTTTTTGTAATGGATAGCCACATTCAACGAGAAGGTTATAGGCTACTTTTCATCCCGAAATTCCTACGGGAACGGGTACAACGCGGGTAAAACCGCGGGGCGCTGCTAGTTTAATATATTTTTCGATTCTGTTTACAACGCGGGTAGATTTAAGTTAGCTCTTGTGTTACAGAGGTGTGAAGATGTTAGCTCGCGAATGTGTTAAAGATTATCATTCATCGTCATGTACTCGTATGTCGGAAAGAAACAAACCATTTGATAGCTAAAGTGCTGTTAGTAACCGTTCACGAAGGCCCCGTGTACGGAACCCAAGCCCGGTTCTCTCTTGTCCGTTTGCTCTCCGTAATAGCAGTTTTTCAAGTTCTCAATTCGTTCGTATGCCAGTTACATGTTGGCGGGTCATGGTTTGTGGATCGAGGGAAATTAATTACATATGGCGTCGCGTCGGGTTTAGTGTTTGAGCGAGGTGGCGAGTGGCGAGCTGGCGAGTGGCGAGCTGGCGATGGGATCACTTGCCTTTTACGCGTAGTATATAGTCCATTGAAAAGTTAAATTTGGGGTTGCATTTTTTAGAGGACGCAATTTTATTTTTTTGGTGTGTAGGGGGGTCAGTGCAAAAGCTAAAATTAAGTTTGTGGGGTCGCCACCCTTTTCCACGGCCGTCATCTTGAAAATAGGTGTTGAAATGGTTTTTACGATATATCTCTTAAACTATTAATTTTATTTTAAAAAAAATAGTAGTCGAAACTAAACCGCCTTCCATGATACGCGTCTCGTACACTATAATCTATACTAATAATATAAAGAGGTAAAATTTGTAAGTTTGTTTGTTTGTTTGTATAAGCTAATCTCGGTAATTACCGGCCCGATTTGAATAATTGTTTTTGCAATGGATAGGCACATTCAAGGGGAAGGTTATAGGCTATTTTTCATCCCGAAATTCTTACGGGAACGGGCACAACGCAAGTAAAACCGCGGGGCGCTGCTAGTTCAAAATAATTTAAAAATAAACGCAAAATACCTTAAATGATTTTACGCTTTCATTCCTCATAAAAGATTTAAGCACAATACGAAAATATTAAACTGCCCTCATCATCATCAAACACTTAAAAAGCCAATAACCCTCAAACAAAACCAACCTCTTTACTCCACGCTTTCAGAACGGGATCTAATTTCCGTCGCCATCTTGTTATGTGATAATCTGTGGCTAATGTAAAGCGCGGGAAATTGTAAGATTACAAGATGGCCGCCGCGGAGTGAAATAAAGTAGATGGAAGATTGTGGAGTGTTCAGGGTATTGGAAGAGTGAGACTGTGGGCTTTATTCAACAACGCTTTTTAAGACCATTTTAGCTATGAAATGTTTTATCTCTTTCCGACAAACGCTATTTCCCAAAGAGGAAAAGAGACAAAACACTTTTCAAGTGTTCCAGTGGTCACGGTAGCGCTCAGATAGAAATGCCACTATCGGCCACCCATCCGAGGAGCGGCGGAGCAGCACGTAGCTTAACATCGCGCAGCAGTCATGCAACGCCGCGACCTACAATGAGAGTTGGAATAAAAACCACACATTCAAAGTTAACAAGAAAACTTTATTTCGAGAAACTTTTTGTATAAAATTCTCTCAAAAAACTCGTTTATGAAAACAAACGCCGTAAAGTTTTATAGAAATTAGTTAATCCTTCGTCATAAGTTGTTTTGTTTCACAAAAATGTAAAATGTTGTGTTTGTTGTGGACACTGAGATGTTAGGTCAGACTCACACTGGGCGACTTAAATGGATTTATTTAAGTAGCAGCGCCCCGCGGTTTTACCCGCGTTGTACCTGTTCCCGTGGGAATGTCGGGATAAAATGTATCCCATGTGTTATTCTGATGTATAACCTTCATTATTGTAAAGTTTCGTCCAAATCCGTCTAGTAGTTTTATCGTGAAAGAGTAACAAATATGCATACATCCCTCTTCACAAACATTCGCATTTATAATATTAGTAGGACACTAGTAGCACCGCGCGGTTTTACCCGCATTTTCCCAGTTCCTGTAGAAATATTGCCATGAAAAATAGCCACAAACCTTCCTCTTGAATCACCCTATATGTTGGTGTGAACCGCATGAAAATCCGCTTAGTAATTTTAGCGAAATCAATAATCAAGTTTTAGAGAAATTTACACAGAGACAGACAACTGGAAGCTTTATTTTATAATATAGATATGGATAACTAACTTTGACAACTAAAATAACGGTTTAACAGATTAAAAACTATACCACAGACAAATAATCCGCCGACTAAAGCCCCCCATATAAACCCGCCCTTTCTCCAACAGGCGTGTACGACTAATCTCGTAATTTAGCGAACAAGGGCCGGCGAGGGAAAATTAAAACAATAATTAAACAGAACTCCACCGAACGGGTGCACATTATTCCGGTTAGGGCGAAAAATTGGTTAGAAGTCCAAAACGGGTTAACAGGGTGCCTTTTCGATAGAAATATGTTAAGCAACGTTTGATATTAATATTTACCTAGCAGCGCTCTTCGTTTTACCCGCTTTGTGCCCGTTCCTGTGGGAGTTTCGCGATGAAAAATAGCCTGTAACCTTCCCGTTGAACGTGACTATCTATTACAAAAAGAATGGTTCAAATCGGGTCTGTAGTTCCTGAGAATAGCGCGTTCAAACAAACGAACAAAACGAACAAAGAAACTTTCCTTCTTTATAATATTAGTGTATGTAGATTTAATTTAAAAAAACATGTAATACACAGTGTTGCTTGAAAAGTCGACCTTATTTGTTCACATTTAAGTCATCTTTTACAGTAATAGAGCAAAGCATTATCAAGATAAATAATTACCCGCAACAGAAATAAACTCTCGTTAGCTGCGATTCATTAACTAATGTACCAATTAATCTTACGATATCACATGTTTAACCCAGTCTCACGTCTGTCTGTGTGTCCAATACCGGCTGCACCTGGCAAACGTGGTGATTACGACATCCTCCTCACTATACTGATATCTTCAGTGAGATGAGAGGCCTTTGACCAGCTGTGGGACATAACAGGCTAATACTTTTATCGGATAGAAAAAGGGTAAAATAGTAATAGTGCGAGTAGGTCAGTGGGCAACCCTGGTCTAATGGTTGAACAACTGGGAACGACAACCGACAAATTAACGTGACCTCCTAAAAAATATAATAGACCCGGACAAATTCACTCACGGTTAATTATACCCAAAGTAAGCTCTAAGCTTGTAATAATTTTGTAAAATAGATTAAGTTTTTGAACAATAAATTATTCTTATTCTTAATATTTTTTTTTTTTTTTTTTTTTTTTTTATAATAATAATATAATATAATCTTTATTCACATTCAAAAGTACAGGTTTTTGGACACATGTAGAGTATACTTAAGTATTGTACGGTAACTTAAAAAGATTGACGCACTGATCTCTAAACTGAGTCTAGCTCGTATTTTAGATGATCAGTAGTTCCTCAATAGTAGCGTTAACTTACAAATTATAGAGGTCTAAGAGGCTGTACATACAATGTGTTTTTTTTTTTTTTTTTAATTTTTTAACTTATATTTTATTTTAATGTTAGATGGGTATGAATTTATACAATTAAATATTTATATTGAATATTTATCTGTTTATACTTCAGTTTGTTAGATATTTATATTTCCAACAAGATGTTCTGTCTCATCATATGAGAGCAGTTGTAACCAGTTGCGAACTTTGAATTTCACATTAAATGAACTAAGTCGATAAATAGGGACGATTTTGTTTATTTTGTTGTAGAGCCTAGCACTAGTTGATTTGTACTGACGCTGTGCAAATGATGTTTTGCATTTCACTATAGGACATACGGACTTACCTTGACGTTTGGTCAGGGTACTAGTTTCTATAGGTAGAGATAAGTGACGTCGTAAAATGGTGCGAAGTATGTATAATTGCCTAACTGTTAACGTCTGGCTTTCTTTGTGTAGTTCGGATGTAGAGAAATCTCGTCTCTTAAAAAGCATAACTTTTAGAAGAGTGCGTTGTGCTCTCTCTAGCTGGATGAGTAACGTCTTGTAAGTTCCACCCCAAATAGGGATGCAGTACTCCAAAATTGACTGACAAAGTGCGGTATATACGGATTTCATTATAGTATAGTCAGCTGAGTGACGGAGATTTTTAAAAATGTATATAAGGCGTCTAACACGCGTGGTTAGGGCCTCAACTTGAGGTCGCCAGGTAAGACGTTCATCCAGGATGACTCCCAGATATCGGACGTTATTTTCCTGAGTTAGTTTGGAGCAATTGCACACTTGAAGGCCTGGTGTACAGGTATGAGCGGTTATGGACAAGGACTCATCCGGGGGTTGTCGTGCATTTGGTAGGTAGAACCTCACATAGCTTGTCTTTTTAACATTTAGTGATAATAGGTTAGTAGAGAGCCAATCCATGACAATACGTAGAGCATTTTCAGCATTTGCTTTTGCATCAATCCATGTTTTCCCACTTATTAACATTGCAGTATCATCTGCGTAAGTCACTATACTGCAGTGTGGGAGCTGGAGTTTACACAAATTATTTATGAAGATGATAAATAAGGTGGGGCCAAGAATGCTTCCTTGTGGGACTCCGTAGTTTATTTGCTCTTCATCACTTAAAAGTTGGTCGATCTTTACTGCCTGAGTTCGATTTCTTAGATAGTCCTTGAAAATGTCGAGACATATACCACGTATACCAATGCCTTCAAGTATCACTAAGAGCGTAGAAACAGAGACAGAATCAAATGCTTTGATTATGTCTAAAAATATACCGTAGCATTTTAGTCCTTGGTCCATTTTGAAAACAACCTCTTGCACAAATTTTGAAATAGAGTCCTCAGTAGAGCGAGCAGATCTGAAGCCGTATTGGTTTTCAGAGATTATGTTGTTTTTGTTTAAATAGTCCATTAGTCGGTTGTTTAGGACTCTTTCGATTATTTTAGATAGTGTAGTCAAAACGGAAATCGGCCTGTAATTCGTGACTAGGCCTCTGTCTCCACTCTTGAATATCGGTGTTACTATGGCCTTTTTCAATGCGTTTGGAAAAACACCGCAGGTAATAACAAGATTACATATGTGAGTTATTGGCCGAGTTAAAACTTTATGTGCAGACTTAATGACTTTAGCTGGTATGTTGTCCCAACCAGCGGCGCAATCAGTTTTTAAACATAGAATAATAGATTTAATTTCATCTTCGCTTACTGGAAACATAGCCATAGAGCCATAGTTTGTTGATTTACGATGTAGCGTTTTAGAAAGATGTTTTTTACGGGGTATACTTGATGCTAAATTCTTACCTACACTTACAAAGTACTTGTTGACAAGGTTTATGGATTTCTTTGAATTGCCCGTCAGTTTTAAGAGCTCTGTAGGAGTTGTACTTTCCTTTTTTCGTCCTGAAATGCTGTTTATTGTTTGCCACATAGCTTTCGTATTGTTCCTAGCCTTGAGAAACTCCGATTTCTCATACTCCCTTTTCAGTTTCTTTAAAAGGTTATTGCAAAAGTTGCGATACCGTTTGTAAGATATGAGTAAGATAGTATTATTGGGGTTTTTCCTTAATTTATGGTGCATTCTGTCGCGATTTCGGATACATCGAAGCAGACCCGAAGTTATCCAGGGTTTGATGATACGTTTTTTACTTGTAACTGTCTTTGCTTCAGAGTATCTTGACATAATGCATCTAATTGTGGTTATCAGTCTGTCAGTGGCGGCATTTGGGTCAGATTCTTCCATAACTGGGGCAAAATTACACTCTAATAGGGCTTTATGTATAGAATTGTAGTCAATTTTAGTAATAACTTTTTCCCGTTTATGGCGTGAGTTTTTCTGATCATTTAGACAGAGAATTGTGGGCTGGTGATCTGTGATATTTGTGTCTAGAATAACAACTGACGCGGGACAAATCGTCTTCAATAATATGTGATCAAGGCAGTTGCCTTCTCGGGTGGGGTGTAGATGAGCTGGTAAGAGGCCTAAAGAAGCAGCATGAGTTAAGTAATCACTAGAGTTGCGGTCAACATTGTCATGCAACTTAATGTCAACGTTTATGTCACCCATTATCGCGATCGATTTTTGCAACTTTAGTGGATCCATTACCCTTCCTAGACTCTGATAAAAGTTACCTAAATTGGTATATGAGGGAGATCTATATATTCCAACGATGGCCGTTTCTTTGTTTACGATAGCTACTAAACAGTTTGCTTCTTTAAATGAAGGTTCATATATAGTATATTTTAAGTTATTTTTTATATAAAAGACTATTCCATCATTTTGTATGAGGTTATTTGTTGTAGCGTGTGATGAATATCCTTCTAGATGGGGTAGGGGTCCAGTTACTTTTAGCCAACATTCGGAAAAGATAATTATATCAAATTCAAAATTTATTAAAGAGAGCATTGCAATGAATTTGTCAAAGTTTTTACTAATACTGCGTATATTGACGTGGATTACTTTCAAATTATGGCTAGGATTGGTAATATAATTTGTTACATGTTCGGGCAGGCATAAAACAGTAGAAGCTATGTTGAAATTGTCGATATTATGGTTAACAGCATTTATGTGATCAGTCATTGTTTAGATTTTTAATTACTATATTAGTTCGATAAATTTTGTGAAAGCTGGTTACGCTAGATTCAAACAGAAATCTCATCGTCGTTGAAAGTATAAACATTACATATTTAAAACATATCTTATTTAACACAATATGACATGAATTACCAAAGTAAAATGGAATAATATAAATTGATAGAAATAATAAAAGAATATAAAAGTGTAGAATAGAAAATAAAACTAGTCACTTAGCGCATTTTAAATCGTTTAAAATTTGTAAGGACTTAATATAGATTTGTTTCGAACCATTTTCCTTGCGTAGATATATCCGGGCGTTAGAGGTCCAACAGAACATGTAATTATTTTCTTTCGCGAACTGCCGGGTTTCGAAGAAAAGTTTCTTTGTAGATGCCGGTAGAAGTTCATCTATATAGAAGGGTCTACTTTCTCCAGGGAGGCCGATGTGTTTGGTGTTTAATTTTTCGACAGGCTTACGCGATCGGTTGAAGGTTCGTGTTGAGGAGAGAAAATCTTGTTTTGTTTGCACCTTGGTAAAGTCTACTATAATATTTCTGGTTGACCCAGGCTTTGTAAGAGGTCCTCGGTAGATATCCCGAATGTCTGCTGGCTGGGAGGAGAAATTCATTGTATTACACACCCTAGAGAAAATGGACGAGAGATCGGCAGTTGTCTCCTTGTCTTGTTGCGGAATATTGCGTATTTCGATAGTAGATGGTCTAGACATGCGTTGTAGCTCGATAGTTTTGCTCTCAAGTGACATTAAGTAATCTTTATTCTCTTTTTTCTCTCTTTCAAGATCATTCACTTTTGTTTGTATGTCTTCATATTGTTTGTTTATAAATTGCAGCGACCTTTCTAGTTCACAATTTGTTTTTTCTATATTTTTGCACTTTTCCATTACTACTGAGATGTCCGAAACCAGTTTCTTTAGCGTAGAGGCCTGTTCGGACATCCAAGCGGCAAGCAAAGAGTTTTGTTCGGCCTTCCAATCAGAGATTATATTTTTTATATCCTCTCTGAATTCAGTAAACCGGTCAATCTCCTGAGGTGAATCTATGCGAAGTCGTTTTTGTCTAGCAGTCACAAACGGTTTTTCTATTTCTTGTGCTACTTTAGAGGGAATATCTGGTTCCGAGTGAGCCTGTGTACTTGCGGCAGAACTCGATGCGGTCGGGGAGTGTTGCAGAGGCATAATGACTTGAATTGAAGAAGCGATGCGCAGGCGCAATTTCTTGTCTTACTCTACTATGCCCCGAGGGGAGCACCTGAGGTCCACGCCACGCAGGAGTGACAAGGAGGCACCGAGAGTACAGCGCAGCTAGCGAAAAACCAGTCGTGCGAGACACTGGTGGACGCGTGAATGTCCGTAGCGTAGGGGTCTTACTAACTGGTTTTAGTTTCTTAGAGCGACCAGTCGTGCGAGACACTGATGCCTGGGTTAATCTCCGTAGCGCGGGGGTCTTGAACACTGGTCACGTTACGTTATATGGAATCTACCTCACTGATACTACTACATATACATACATACACAAATACTTCATCTTATATATAAAATTCTCGTGTCACAGTGTTCGTTCGCGTACTCCTCCGAAACGGCTCGACCGATTCTCATGAAATTTTGTGAGCATATTGAGTAGGTCTGAGAATCGGCCAACGTCTATTTTTCATCCGAAATTCCCGTGGGAACGGGTACAACGCGGGTGAAACCGCGGGGCGCAGCTAGTAACAATATATAATTGTCACCCAGACGTCGTCAACAACTATGTCTCACATATTGTTACTCCGTTGACCGACACCACAACCCCCGACACAGTAAGCGCTCCCACTGCAACTGTGCCAACGGGCGTGTCAAAGAAAAAAAATACCTTTAGAAAAAGGGTAAATCTGCGAGTCAATGTCGGCCTGTTAATCTGTACTTATAAGAGACATTAATAACGCCAGTGTGCCGCGCCGCCGACCTCAGGAACATAATGCGGGGATGGAGCAAAATGGTCGCCGGATGATTGATAGAGCCCCTACCAGGGGACGGAGACGGCGAGTCAATTGAGAGGAACGGATAAGAATGGGTCGAAGATGCTCTCTGGGAAATGGGTCGTGAATGCATCTTTAATAATGGCTTTGAAGTAGGCAATTGCACATTGAATTTGTAAACGGGTCGAAAGTACACAGTTACACATTGAGTTGTAGGTGCACCTTTATAAACAGGTTGCCAGTGCAAGCACTATTGCAAGCAGTTTGAACAATTTAAGAATATTTTACCATTAATTGAAACGTACGTTCATGTCATTATTATTTGTTCAAACGGGAACTTACGTACGACGGAGGGTACTGTTTTAAGAATGGGTCGTAGGTACAGATTTAAAATTGGGTCGTAAGTGCACCTTAATAAATGGGTTGAAAGACTGGGGTCGTAATGGTCTAAAGCCATGTCGCGCTGCACGCTGTACTGTACACTGGCAACAACTAACTTTATCTTTATAATTCCCCATTTGTAACCGACTCCCAACACCGAAGGCGGAGTTTCTCAATTCCGCGGGTATATATTTTTAAACCCTCTTGTAATGAACTCCTGTATTAAATCGATTAAAGTACTTCCTCTCTCGCGTTGTGGTTAAAACTTCTGTTTCACATGGTTACAAGTTTCAACACGAGTTCACGTTTGTTTGGTTAGAGTTTAATTCTTAAAGAGTTTTATCAAAGTTAGGTTGCTGGTACTAGCGCCCCGCGGTTTTACCAGCGTTGTACCCTTTCCCGTGGGAATTTCGAGGTAAAAAGTAGCCTATGTGTTATTCCAAACTTTAAGCGAGGGGCGCACGCGACGGGCGCACGCGACGAGCGCACGCGACGAGCGCATGCGACGGGCGCACGCGACGAGCGCACGCGACGGGTCACTTTTGTATGAAACCTAAAATCTCTGACACCAGGTTGCCCACTGACCCACTCGAACTAACTCTACCATACTATAACTACTACTATTCACGACAGTCTCGTGGTAGCGGCGACGCCGACTGTAAGTGACAGGAGCGTATTATTTCATTATTGAGCCCAAATAAATGGGCCCGAGGAAAGATTTCAGGAAAATATTACTAATGTACTGCGAGAAAAATGGGCCGAGAAATGTAGGTAATGTTTCACGGGAGTGGGCTTAGGAGGGGTTGGTTAATCCCCGCGGATTGACCCGCGATGTGGAGCTCGTGGCGTAGCTGGAGTCAGCGATGTTAGGTCATTGCGAAGCAGCTCGGTCTACTTGGATGGGTGGCCAATAGTGTAATTTATATTTCAGAGCTACGGTGCTTCGGAGGGCACGTTAAATTGTCGGCCCCGGTTGTTTTAATCAATAGAACAAGTCGGTTTAGCCTTCGCCGGTCGCCGGTCGCCTTGAGGTTGTCTAAAACTCCAATACCAGGGTTGGCCAACCTACACGAACTTACTTTGTTTCACCCGGGATCTACCCGCTGGTGAAAGAGTATCCGGGTAAAATGTAACTTATAGGTTAGATAAACTATTTAATTATGCTATATTACTGTAAAGTTTCATTGAAATCTGTTGAGCAGTTTTTGCGTAAATGAGTAACAAACATCCGCCTAGCATTTTTACCTATTAATGATTGGTCAACGTAACATACGAGTACGTTCCTTAAAAAGTTGACGACTTCTTACGCTGTTAAATGTACAAAATGTTTCATGACTAACTGACGGTCTGTTCAAGTTATTCAGGGGTCAGTAGAAAGACACGAATTTTCATTTTCATTGCGTTTGTTGAGACTGACAACGTTTACTGATGCGAGAGTGTATCTGAAGCAACCCGCCCGTCAATGAAACAGTCTGTTATTATATTCTATACTAATATAACGAAGCTGAAAAGTTTGTTTGTTTGAACGCGCTAATCTCAGGAACTACCAATCCGATTTAAATATTTGTTTTTTTAACGGATAGCCACTTTCAACGGGAAGATTAAAAGTTATTTTTCATCCCGAAATTCCTACCGGGAACGGACGCAACGCAAGTCAAACCGCTGCCTGGGCGCTACAAATTCAGTTAATGTAATCTAAACAGCTGTCTTGTACGCGTCTGGATACACGATGGGACGAACTAATGATTAATGATTGGAACCAAATCTGAGAATTACTTTTAGAACACAATTTGTTAATGATTCTCCCCTCCCCCGCCACTCCCACGGGGCGGCTGACTCCATATGACTCGGAGTTTTGAGAAAATTAATTAATTACTTTCGCAATGTGGCGTATTCATTTTAAGACTAGCAGCGCCCGCGGGTTCAATCGTGTTGGGCCCGTTTCCAAAATAATTCAGGGAGAAAAAATATCGGATAGTCGCGGATATCCGTATTCAGATCCGCGGATATCCTTTGTTTCCGATCCGGCACGTCACTTCGAGATCGCCATACAATTCTTATAAAATTTATAATTTGTTTATTTTTAACTAATGTAATTTTAAAGAATGTAATGCTTTTTAGTAAATAAAGATTATATACTTATCATTTATCATCATTTATCACTTTACTAATATTATAAATGCGATAGTTTGTGAGGATGGATCTATGTATGTATGTTTGTTACTCTTTCACGCAAAAACTACTGAACGGATTTAAATGAAATTTTACAGTAATATAGGTTAAACATCAGAATAAAATATGGGATACATTTTATCCCAAAATTCCCGCGGGAACCGATACAACGCGGGGAACACCGCGGGGCGCGGCTAGTAAAGTATTAATTCTCTATATACTTTGACGCACGTAAAATACCCGTCAGTTAGTTTGAGTAATGGCCGCCGCGGCTGTCAAACAGAGGATATGATTTATAAATGGGTTACAGGTGAGTCGAACTATTTACGAAATAATCCTTCATTTAAATACTTATGGCTACACTAGGAATGCCGCGACGCGTGTTGTATCCATTCCAGCGGGGATCCCCATGTGGTATTCTGATGTATAACATAAATTACTATGAAGTTTCATCCAAATCCGTTCAGTAGTTTTTGCGTAAAAGAGTGACAAACAATCATACGTACATCGTCACAAACTCTCGCATTTATAATATTAGTAGGGTACATGATGCATACTAAATTATTAATATGAATGTGTAAATGCTCCAGCTGATGTAATAACTAAATAAATCAATCAAATAATACCCTCTCCTTCTTTGAAGTCGGTTAAAAACTTTAAAAAGTGTATACAAACGTAGCGACATCTAGTAGCAGTGTTGTTAACTAAAGTAAAACTGACATCTATTTCATTTTAGTTCCGCAAAGATTCACAGATGGCGCTCGCAAGAGACACTGTGTTAAAGTAGTACAAGAAGACGTCTGTAGATGGCGCTGTAAGTTCTAATTTTAAAGAAAACGCTTTGCTATAGAACTGCACCCACAATATAAGTATACCTTAAAAAGTGATATTATACTTGTAAAGAGTCCAACAAGTTCTAAACCTCCTTCTTTTTGTAACGGGTTAATAAACAGTGCCAGTACTCACCGGGCGGCGGGTTGAACCGCCTCTGAATGTAGTCGAGGATCTTGTCGGTGAGGCCGCGCTTCCTGGCCGCGGGCTCCTCGACTATCTGAAATACGAAAATGATACGATTATTATACAGCAAATTAGTTAATCATCTATTTCATTGATTGTTTATTCAAGCACCGATTTTGAAAACTCTTTCGTTCACGGAATCGTGTCCATTTTAAACCGATAAAAAAGATGGCTGCTTCTCAAACAAACACAAACTATTTTCAACTTTTACTAGTACATATTTCGAATATCAATGTTTTTTCAAACTAAATTCCTCAAAAAAATCTTTCCAAAATGCAGTTCCTACCACGGAAGACTACGCACTTACTGACTTCTCTATCTCGTGGTACCTGCCTATGTTAAAGGTCATTCAAAAACCGACTTTAAAATCAACCCCGCCCCTCGCACCCTAACTACACCGCAGAATCTCAAGACGTTCCATAAATCAACCCCCAGATTACTCCCTCAAATATTTAGACGACACGACATGAGCGTTAGGGGTGTAATCAACCCTGTATTACAGTATGTACGCAACACTAGTAGTACCCGTGGGTTCACCCGTATAGTACCCGTTCCCGCGGGAATTTCAGGATAAAATGTATTTCATGTGTTATTCTGATGTATGACCTATATTACTGTAAAGTTTTACCCAAATCCGTTCAGTAGTATTTGCATAAAAGTGTAACAAACAGATAGATATAGGACTGCATTTATGACAGCGAGGAAGGAATAGCATTCATGTTAGTTAAATGTTCGTAGCATTTCTATCTGAGCGCTGCCGTGCGTCGGAGGAATAACTCTTCTCTATGTCGTTAAATTGTTGGTCCCGGTTGTTTCGGCTCGTTCTTCTTCTTCACCGAGTGGACGGTCACCCTGACCAATCCTGGTGTCAGAGTTATTGAGCCGCCAAAGGCCTCTGACACGGCTCATGTAACGACTACTATCCGTAGAGAGTAACCGGGACCGACGGCTTCACGTGCCCTCCGAAGCACGGCTCGTACTGTGTTACACAAACGATCCTTCACCCTTCTTCAGAGAGAAGAGTAATGCGTTTAATATGAAGGGTATCGGGGGGCGCGGGCGGCGCGGGCGGCGCGGGCGGCGCGGGCGGCGCGGGGGCGCGGGTCTCAATCTAACTTGACTAATTAACTTGGATTTATTAAAGGAAGCTGCTTGCTTCAAGGAAGTAAGTAAAACGGAAGAGTAGCTAGCATGCTGGTTAGGTGTGTACAAGTAACTCGCGTTACTGTAAATATTACCGAAAATGTTTAAACGCTGTTGGTTTATAATACAACTAATAAATAAATAGCCCCAGAAAAATTCACACACGGTTAATGAGACCCAAACTAAGCTCTAAACTAGTAATATGTAATCTAACTAACTGATACTTCAACAGGCTCCGTGGTCTTGTGGTTTGAGCGCCCGGCTCACGATCCGGAGGTTCGATTCCCGGTGAGGACAATATCTCACAAAAAATCTCTTTGTGAGACTGTCCTCAGTTTGGTTAGGGCATTGCAGGCTGAATCACCTGATTCCCGAAAAGTAAGATGATTCCGTGCTTCGGAGGGCACGTTAAGCCGTCGGTCCCGGTTACTCTCTACGGATAGTAGTCGTTACATGAGCCGTGTCAGAGGCCTTTGGCGGCTCAATAACTCTGACACCAGATTTGGTCAAGGTGACCATCCACTCGGTGAAGAAGAAGAAGACTAACTGATACTACTACATATACATACACAAATACGTTATAACAATAATTGACACCCAGACGTCGTCAACAACTATGTCTCACATATTGTTACTCCGTTGACCGACCCCGCAACCCCCGACACAGTGAGCGCTCTCACTGCCACTGTGACAACGGGCTTGTCAAATATTATTATATTAGGATAGATTTGGTAAACAAACACGTCAGAGCGAACTAAAGTATTCGCCACCAGTTGTATCATCACCACAAGTATAACATAAACAGTATTCTCGAAACGAACAGACACTTTTTCTTAGAAAAAGCTGTTATATTAGATATCACAATGTTATTGCAATTTCATGTTATGTTCGTCCACAATATATTCTTTATATAACCTTTGAACTTTGTATTCTGGATTATGGCTTCTTTCAATGTAAGGGTGCGTTTACATTGAAGCTGAGCAACTCATTCAGATTCTAAATCGACGCATTGACATTGTCAAAAGACGAATAGTCATACTACGAGTATCTTTGAAGAAAGACATGAAAACAGCTAATAATTTGGTTTAAACTACTTTTCTAACATGGCCTGTAATACCACACTGCTGGGCAAACGCCTCTCATCTCACTGAAGATATCAGTACAGTGTATTTCTATTTGAGCTTTACCGGGTCGTTAAATTATCGGTCCCAGTTTTTCCGGTCTGCAGACCATGTTAGAGGCCTCGGAGGCCTTTATCGACACCAGGGTTGCCACTGACCGACTCGAAGTCACGTCTCACCGTCAGGCGGAGGCTGTCTATCGAGTGAAACTATATATTTTACTACTGATGCGCGGCTTCCAATACAACCCGCTGTAAAAGCTATAAAACGCACTCGATACAACCAGCCAAGTCGGAAAACAACCTATTGTAAACTAATTTAATAAAGCTGAATAGTATTGAACGCGTGAATCAGAAACTATCCGTCTGATTTTAATGATTATTTTTGCAATGAATAGACATTCAACGGGAAGGTTATAATATGCTACTTTTCATCACGAAACACAAGGCGGGTATAACCGTGGGGCGCTGCTAGTGTTGGTATAGCGTATTTGGAGATCTGAGAGCCAGTTTCAATGACAGTTGTCACTGCATTTTTTAATATATGCGTGGTCTCCTCTCTCGCTCTCTCTTTCTCTCTCTTCTGTCATTCACCACAGACAGATGCAGACACATCATACTTATAGCAACCTTCTTTATGCTGCTTCATACACAAACAATCTACTGATATCTTCAGTGAGATGAGAGGCTTCCGCCAGCAATGGGACTTTACACTTATTTCCTTAACGCAGGGCTCGAGGCGGCCTAAACCTCCATCAGGGTTGGCCGCTACTCGAACTTACTTACTTGCTCTAAAAACGCTACATAGTGACTTTGTTACTTGTACTTTTTGTGTGAATAAATCAAAGCACAGGGGAGGAGTAAGGAATTTAAGGGGGCGAGTCGAGGGAGGCGGGGGTTGACTTTACGAGCCGATAAAAATAGGATTAAATGGAGTTTGAATAGATTGGTGGCGACAGGAGAGTGTATCGGTTTGTTGTGCTTGGAGTGGAAATGAATGGACCATGTTGAGGCAAAATGGTTTCTTGACAAGAGACACTATACATTGATATGTTCTCAGCCCTGCCTTCAGGTTTTACCCCCGCTATATCTCTATGGTGGGTGTCTGGATGAAAATTAGTATATAACCTTCTTTTAGACTGTAGCTATCATATACAACATTAATATCTTTACCCGCGTTGTACCCGGTCTTATAGAAAGGGGGTGAAAAATTGCCGCGCCGTTGAATGTGGCTATCTATACTAATATTATAAAGCTGAAGAGTTTGTTTTGTTTGTTTGTTTGTTTGTTTAAACGCGCTAATCTCAGAAACTACTGAACCAATTTGAATAATTCTTTCACTGTTAGATAGTCTATTTATCGAGGAAGGCTATAGGCTACATTTTATCCCGAAATTCCCACGGGAACGGGCACAACGCAGGTAAAACCGCGGGGCGCTGCTAGTCCTTTATAAAAATAATTATTCAAATCGGATTGGTAGTTTCTGATTAGCGCGTTCAAACAAACTCTTCAGCTTACTAGCTAGCCGCGCCCCGTGGCGTTACCCGCGTTGTACCTGTTCCTGCGGGAATTTCGGGATAAAATGTATCCCGTGTGTTATTCTGATGTCTAACTTATATTACTGCTAAGTTTTATCCAAATCAGTCCAGTAGTTTTCTCGTGAAAGAGTAACAAACACTCATATACATATACATACATTCACCCTCACAAACTTTCCCATGAAAATATTAGTAGATATAGATATATAGATATCCCACTAATAGTATCAGACGAGAGATCTAGAGTAGACCTAAATCCAGACATAGTTACAACCTGAAGATAACTTCATGGTAGAAAGTCCTATGAATTTAATTATAGTAAACTTCTATAGATATATCCTACGAACATGTAAATGTCCAACACACACATTTTTTATCACAGTCGGTGAAGGTATTAAAACTCGGACGGTGCAATAAAACGCACTCTTTGTGCCGTTACATCGAGTGGGAATAAATCAGAGCACAGGGCCGGAGTGAGGGCACGGACGGGGATAGAGTTCCCGTGGGGCTTTCGGAATAAAAAATAGCTTATAACCTGTCTGTGGAATGTGGCTCCATTACACAAAAAAAATGCATATTGAAATGGTAGTTTCTGACCGATTCCGATACCGCCAACGATCATCTCGTTCAAATAAACAAAAAAATACCTCGACCGGTGTTACCCGTGCTGATCCCGTTCCCGCTGGAATTTCGGGATAAAACGTATCCCATGTGTTATTCCGACGTATAACCTATATTACTGTAAAGTTTCATCCCAATCCGTTCAGTAGTTTTTGCAGGAAAGAGTAACAAACATACATACATTCTCACAAACTTTCGCATTAATTAGTGCGCGAGGCCCGACTCGCACTTGGCCGGTTCTTTTAACTGAAGTTTGTAGACTCGTTTTATATTAGCTATCGCTTGTAATATGCAAATGTGTTTTCACTGAAACTCTAAGGTACCATTTCCTCAACTCCGGAGTAAAACAATAATTATCACAATTCGTTTACGACTCCAGCTGAACTCAGTGTCGTGTTTCTGAAGTTATATTTTGTTTGTTATTTTAAAATCATTTACTTGCAGCGAAATGTTTTGATACGGTTACTCGGAAAGTTGTGTTGACGGACGTCTTTTGCCTGAAGAGGACTTTTTGTCCGTGACAGTAGGACGTAAATTTTTTTAAGTATTAATCTGTAATGTTCCATTGCTGGGTAAAATCTCTCATGTAAATGAAGATATCAGTACAGTGAGGAGTATTAGGTGTCATAGCCATGGGTGAATTTATACGAAAAACAATATTTTGAAGATTAACATTCTGTAAGAATGGAATGAAATTAATAAATCTTTTTCCTCTTTGCTTGGAAAATCGGCAACATTCGATTTTATTCACTCACTTTATTTTAAGGAACTTGTGAGAAGACAAAGAGTGTAAAAATCAAACTAACACCGCATTCTTCGGCTGGTTTGCCTTGAAAATTAAATGTCCCGTACTAGCGACATTTTGTCCGCGGACAACCGTCCCGCGTCTCCGCGGCCCTGAGTCTTGAGTGGGTATTCGTGTCGCGGCGTAAATGAAGGGCTGGCGAGAGTATGAGTAACTTCAGATGAAGTGTTGTAGAGAAAGGTGATGGTGGCTTACAAATATAAGAGTGACAATAGTCATTAAAAATCTGCTATCAAACAAGCATTTTAAACAGATTGTTTAAGAAAGGATGTTCATATATCAATTTTTGTATGTAGCGCTTAGTTTGACACATTGCGATTGTTAAGCAACGTGCAGCCCGGCGCCTACTTATATGGGTAGCCGAGTGGCATTTCTATTTAAGCGGAGGGCACGTTAAATAGGTACCTCTAAGCCCATCTGTAGCCAGATTTGGTAGCTAGCTTCCAAATGGGAGAAATAATCCCGATTCGAAGCTGGCTACGAAATAGGAATTCGAAAGTCCAAGATTTAGGAAAAAGAACTAGTAAAAAAAATAATAACCCTAACCTACCGAATAGATCGTTCCCATTTAGTAGCTAGCTACACAATGGGAAAACACTTTTCTCATTTCGTAGCTAGCTACCAAATCTGGCTACGAGATGGGCCTAAATAGTTGGGTTTGGACTTTTCAATCGCTAAACCATATCGAAGGCCATTAGGCGATCTAAAAACTGACAAAAACGACACTCTGAGTACGAGTGTTTACCTACAAAGTTGGTAGTAAGTGAGCCCCCACGTGCCGCCTGCCCCCGTTGTGCCCCCACCCTCATTGCCCCCGTCCTGAATCCGCCCCTGTGAGTGGGCTCGGCCGCGGGCGCTGAGAGCCGTGCATGATATATCGCATGCGGGGAAAAATCACCGCAGTATTGTATGGACTGGTGATTAGTAGCGAGGTTTACCCGCTGTGTACCCGTTCCTGGGGGAATTTCGGGGTAAAAATTAAAATCAGCATGGAGTTACTTACATGAACCAATTTGTATTGGGCGATGATATACGGTACCTAATCTAATGTCTTCATCTACACTAATATTATAAAGAGGAAAACTTTGTTTGTTTGTAATGAATAGGCTCAAAAACTACTGGACCGTTTTTAAAATTTCTTTCACCATTCGAAAGCTACATTATGCACGAGTAACATAGGCTATTTTTCATCCCGAAATTCCCACAGGAATGGACACAACGCGGGTAAAACCGCGGGGCGCTGCTAGTAAAGCTTATATGTTTGATTTTGTTTTTTGAACGCTTATCTTAGAAACTACTAAGCCGATTTGAGTAATTATTTATGTAATAGATAGTTACATTCAACGGCAAGTTTATACAAAATTTTGCCTTCAAATTGAGAAGACTGGCGGGAATGGAGGCCTTTTCCCAACAGTGGGATAATACAGGCTAACAACAACATAAAAAGATGCTATGCTAGGTGCCACAACTTCTTAAAATTTACAATTCAATAAATCATATTCACTGTACTGATATCTTCAGTGAGGCGAAAGGCCTTTGCCCATCTGTGGGACACAACAGGCTAATACTTTACTTCTATTACAATACAAGAAGTACAATCTCTCTCAATAACTCTGACACCAGGATTTGTCAGGTTGACCTTCCACTCGATGAAGAAGAAGAAGAATTTAATCTTTAAAAATCAATCACGACATATACATTACGCAGTAATACTTAGCTCTTGCGTGTAAACAACACATTTTTTGGGCGCGAAACTCCGAAGGAAGTCAAGTACCAACATAACAAAATGAATCGGCCACAGATGGCCGTGACGATCATTAATGAACAATGCTGGCAACTTGCCGAGCGATTAGAGAGCTAAGGACGATTGATGGGGCAGATTATTAACTAGCATTATTATATTAGGCGGCCCCTAGACCTACAATAACATTGTACAATATATTTAATTGTGCAATAAGATTGAATTGCGTTTGGATCCAAACGGTCAATTACATTGCACAATAAGAAAATTGTGCAATGTTTTCTTGTTCAGTCGGAGAATAGTTTGATCCCGAGCAACATGTACAATATTGCGCAATACTGACCCTACACGAAGCAATATTGTTCAATATTAAATATTGTACAATAAAAATTAAACTCGCTCAAACTTTCGTTCAATCATTGCGCAGTCAATATTAGCCCTAGACGATCAATTATATTGCACAATATTCAATATTGCGCAATATAATTGATCGTTTAGGGGCCGCCTTAGGTATCTCACTGTTATTTACTTAGCATTATTATATTAGGTATCTCACTGTTATTTACTTAGCATTATTATATTAGGTATCTCACTGTTATTTACTTAGCATTATTATATTAGGTATCTCACTGTTATTTCCTAAAAAGTAAGTAAGTTCGAGTGGTCAGGGGCCCACCCTAGTGGCAGAATTTTTAGACTGCTTTAAGGCCTCTGACATGGTCAGACGATTGCAACAACCGGGACCGACTGCTTTACGTGCCCCCGAAACACGGTGGCGCTCTAAAATTAATGCCACTATCGGCCACCCATCCAAGTAGGGGTCGAGCTGCACGTTGCTTCACAATCATAATTAATTGACATCGCTTAGTGATACAACGCCACGAGCGCTGCAAATGTTTTAGTTGAACTTTTATGAATAAGTCAGTTATAATAATTAGGTATCTACCAATAAGATTAGTTAAAGTTTTCCTTTCCACAAGAGTTAATTTAAACAGCGACACTACGAAAGCTATTAGCTAATTGTGATTGTTAAGTAACGTGCAGCTCAGCCCCTACTTGGATGGGTGGCCGATAGTGACGTTTCTATTTGAGCGCTATCGCTCTTCGGAGGGCACGTTAAATTGTCGGCCCCGGTTGTTTCATTTTCACCATGTTGGAGACTCCTCAGTGTTAAAACTCCGACACCAGCGTCGGCCTCTGAAATACTTTAACTTTATTAATTTGAAACTACGTTTACGGATACACGTCGCTTTTATTTTACGTTTTTATCTGACGTTTCGGCCCCTTTACAGGAACCTGTCTTCTGTGAGCACGGTGTGCTTAGTGCGAGTTTTCCAATTATTTTACTTTAACTTCACGTTTGCGTTTAAATGGGTTCCCAACCAGTGGTCCGTGAACCACTGGTGGTCCGTGAACCACTGATGGTCCGCGGAAGACAAAATGTGGTCCACAGACGCACCAAAAGTCGAAATATAATTCGCGAACATTTTCAAATTAATTTATGAAAATTTAAGGAAAGTCGTTGATAAAATACTGAACGAAATAATATTTCACAAATTCGATCGAATAGAAAACTTTTCTATTCTTATTTCTAAGAAAAAAAAAATTATTTGGTCACTCAATTATCATTCTGTAAGTATAAAAAGGTAAGGTCGGACTTAAAATGGCTTTAAGGGCCAAGTAAAACATGCACAAACTTCGATCGCGTTCCGCGCTCGCTCAAATGTTTGATTGAATGAAGTCGAAAATACATTTTCTTTGAGGTCCAAGATAATAATAATTCATGCTCAAGTCGGACTCGCGCACATTCAATGTGAAATACAAATAAATTAAATCGCTAATTAATGAAAAAAAATTGACTGGAGGTCCTTGATGACAACAATAATTAAAAAGTGGTCTCCGGTCTAAAAAAGGTTGGGAACCCATTCTTAACTCTGTACGTAGTGAGCATCGAATAACTGTGAGTACGAGTATACTCATTTATAACGTTTTTTCACCGTAAACCGTGAGTATTTTTATTTCTAAGTTGGTAGCTCTGTGGCGTCCAAACAATAAACCGGCAAAATTGAATATACCATATCGACCGTGTTTTCATAAGGTATAAAGTACATATAACATTTATGCGGGTTATTTTATTAGACATCCACCATGGAATTAGTATGTACTAGTTGTACGTAGTACATACTAATTCCATGGTCGATGTCTAAAAAAATTACCTTCTAGTTGTACGTAGTACATACTAATTCCATGACATCGACATCGCGCACTTGACTGACATTGTTTGTTGTTTGTAGGTTGCCATAGCTCCTTACTTATGACATTTTTAACCGACTTCAAAGAAGGAGGAGGTTTCTCAATTCAACCGTATATTATGAATTTTTGGTAAAGCGATATCTTTTTTAAAAATCGTTTTCCGTCAATTCCGTCAGAGGATCACTAGGAACTCGAGCAGTAGAACGAACGCTGGACATTATAACAAAGATCATCTTGAGCTCTTGCGGTCGTAAACATCTTCCAAGCGAAAAAATAATATGCTGACCATGACATCGTTTGTTTATAACACTACTAGAAGCACCCCGAGGTTTATTTACCCGTGTTGTGCCCGTTTCTGTGGAAATTTCGGGAATCAATATACATATAAACCTTCCTCTTAAATCACTCTATCTATTTAAAAAAACCGCGTCAAAATCCGTTGCGTTGTTTTAAAGATCTAAGCAAACATAGAGACAGACAGACAGACAGACAGACAGCGGAAAGCGACTTTGATTTATACTACGTATTGATAAATCACTATAGTTACAAACAAACAATTACATTTTACGTCCGTTCGCCCGTCTCTCACCAATAAATTCAAAGTGAGAACTTTACTTTACGCACAGTGAGCGTAACTGTCAACTTGCAACTCACACTCGCGAAATGTACATTTACGCGCTTACTAAGTCGATGGCAGATTTTAGTTCGCATTGTGACCACTAGGGGCGCTTTTTAGCTACATATATTTCTGAGTTAGGCAGTGGTCCCACAGCCGGCGAGAAAACGAGTAACTCTCGGCGATTTTCTCTCTCAAGAAACGCACAATAAATGCATATTCCGTATAAACGAAAGAGGTGCAAATATTAAAAGTTTCTCGCTGACTGTTCACACTGCCGGCATCGACTCGTTTTACTACTTAGTTTTGTCGCTGAGAGAGGAGCTTCAAAAATAAACTCGATCAGCGATACTCGTTCAACGATGCTAGCTCAAATTATCATTTCTTTACAGTGCGACAATGAAAGTAGATAGAAGTAGGTTTGCACAGGATTGAGCAACTGCGGGCGAGTTGCGCGAGTAATCGCTCGTCGCACTTGCGCACTCTCTTTTATATAATTCAGCTACAATACTATCGAAACTACACACTGACTTCCTGTTGATCGCCAACTCGTTTATACATAGTTTCTAGTTCTACTCGTTTCTCGTTCATCGTCGGCGTCGGCCTTAATGTTGACGCTGTGAACGCGTAAAAATAACCATGGCAACTTAAAAACAACAGACTCACAGAGTTTTTTCGCTTACGCGACTGTAAAGTTATTTGGAAAACTCCCACTAAGCACACGGTTCCTGTAGGAGCCGAAACGTCAGATAAAAATGTAAAACAAAAGCGACGTGTATCCGTAAACGTAGTTTCAATTCAAAATGAGTACTTAGTGCTCGCTGCTACTAAGGAACCAGTATTAAGAACTTTATTAATTTGGTTACAATAATTAGCTACGGATCTACCTAGTTTACTTGCTCGGACAACATAATGTACACTCACAATGGTTTCCATCTATATATATAAAATTCAAAGTCCTGACTGACTGACTGATAATCAACGCACAGCCTCAACCGCTACACCTAGAAACATGAAATTTGGCAGGAAGGTTCTTCAAGTGACGTAAGTGCACACTAAGAAAGGATTTTCGAAAATTCCTACGGGAACGGGTTCAACGCGGGCAATGCCGCGGGGCGCTGCTAGTAATAATTATAATTACACGAAAAGTCAATAAACCTACTTCCTATTCAACGGTCCCACAGACTATAACTCAATTAAACAAAACAAATATTAAACTCATTCAGTTCGCGCCATCTGAATGAGTCATTAATATCACTCGAGAGTGAGTGACCGGGATAGAGATATATGATGTTAGTGAAGTGCGAAAGAGATGGATTGATAATCGGTCAATGTACGGGAAGGGTTGGTAGATAAGTGTGTTTGTGGGTGGCGCTAGTAGTTATGTTATTTTAGATAAGATTCGAATATGACAATCTTTAATACAGTCTATTTTTGTTATGTTTATTAAAGATATTACGTGTAATCAAGTATATAGATACTTGTAGGTTTTGGAGGGCACGTTAAGTAGCCGGTCCCAATTGTTTAAATCGTCAAACGATACCGGGGCCCTTTGCGCAGTCTAAAAACTCTGACACCAGGGTAAGATACTTTAATGGACAAACTCATTAAATGGACACTTAACTAATTGGCGTAACTTTTCATCAATACATTACATGTCAAAGTAATTAAACTCTACTAAGGAATCATTTGACGTCTCTCAGTACGGGCTTTAGTTCCAATTTCGCCCGCATACCATGTTATCTATCGCTATACAATTTGTAACTTTACAGTACTTTAGGGAGTATGCAGATGAATCGTGGACCTCTGATTATGACTAGCGGGTCGGGGGGTATCCCGAGGGAAATATGGGATGCATAATACTATGTGTTAACTGTTTCGTTTTTAGTTTAAAATTTAGTTGCTTGAGATGTCCCATCACGGGCAGTCTTCGTTCAAGAAACGACAAAACTTAAGAAATCCTAACTAATATTATAAATGCGAAAGTCTATCTGTCTGATAAGCTTTCACGCCAAAACTTCTGAATGAAATTTGGTACACAGTTAGACCAGAGCCTGAGAAAGGACATAGGCTACATTTTATCGCGAAATTCCCGCGGGAACGGGTACAACGCGGGTGAAACCGCGGGGCGCTGCTAGTCTATATATATTTAAGTCATTGAAATAAACATCGGTAAATTGGTTTTCGATGAGTTATTACATCGGGGAATTAAAGCTTTGTTCTAATAAAGCATCGATCAATAGAGCAATCGATCAGTGGTTTTCGTTGAATTGAAAATCGATTATTTGTGTTTCGTTTTAACGTAGGGAACCCATGGCTATCCTAGACATAAACAATTTGATTCGAAAACTTGCTCATTAGAACACATGTAGTGGCATTTCTATCTGAGCGCTGCCGTGCTCCGGGAGACACATTCAACTGTCGGTTCCAGTTGTTTCACTCGTCAGATCATGTCGTCCTTCAGACGGTTTATAAACTCCAGCCCCAGGGTTGGCCCCTCACCTACTCGCTCTACTTATATGTTCAAAGTCCTACCTGTTCCTTGATTGGCGTCTTCTTACAAGCCGGCTTCTGTCCAGCGACCACTCCGTACATGATAACACACACTCACACACAGATTACACACACAATGTTACAGCACTTGTTTTTTAGTAAAATAGTTATGTTGTTATTGGAGGCCGTTACTTTTAAATATGAAAATAAAGTCCTCTAAGGGTGCTTTTCCACCAAAGCTATGCTATTTGACAAGCTTGTTGACACAGTGGCAGCGAGAGCGCTTACTGTGCCGGGATTACTCCGGTTTACTCCGGCGCTTACTCCGGAGTTCCCGCCCGGAGTCAACGATATGTGAAGACACAGTTGTTGACGACGTCTGGGTGTCAATTATATATTCTTATAAAGTATTTGTGTATGTATAAGTAGTAGTATCAGTGAGGTAGATTACATGATACAAGTTTAGAGCTTAGTTTGGGTCTGATTAAAGTGACTGAATTTGTCCGGGTGTGATTTTTCAACAAAAAAAAAACTTTTATTAATACTATGAGTGTTAAGATTTGTGGATTACACTACGCTGTGTTTCGTTGCTATATTTAATAATATTATGTTTGGTGGATATAGACGAACGTAGCAGAGCACCGTAGCATAGCTAGCTCTAGTGGAAAGACGTCTTAAGACTTCTCAGCTCGTCATAGACTTAATAAAGAAGGATTATTTGTAATCACACGTCTGATTAAATTAAACTTCAATTAAACGTAAGTAATTTTAATTAAAAGCCGAGCAGCACTTGGAAATTAACTAAGCAATGCCTCGAATAGTATTAATGTGTGTACTACAGACACATTCTACACTTAGCATGATTTGATTACGAAATGTACTTATTAAGATCAAGTTAATTAATTAAATAAATATGTTAAATAATTAGAGGGTAGTACAAAATAGAATTAAATAAGTTAGTTATCAAATTATTTCTTATCACAAGTCAAATAATGAATACCAAAATATATGTATAAGCAATTATTTTGTCACTAATGTAATTTTAAAATTCGTTACCTACATCAATTAAACAATTACTTTTAAGTCAAAATAGATTCTTTTATCACGGTAATTAAATTAATTTATTTTTGCATAAGTCAAAAAAGATCCTTTTATCAGATAAATAAAATTAATGCTTTAGTCAAATAACGTACTTTTAATTCATAAAATTTAAATAATTAATAAATTACGTATTTTAAACTTTCTTGTAATTCAAATTAGCTACTTTTAAACCTTATTTTTTCACTAGTTAAATTAAGTACTATTTAATTTAAATTAAAATAATTGATATTATTAGTCAAATTATGTCTCATTAAACAAAATAATTAGAACTTCGTGATTAGAACACTGACTTTAAAGTCAAATATCGTCCTTTTATCACATGAATTCAAACGAATTCTTCCGCCACTAGTCAAATCCCGTCTTATTATTTCCCGCGCTCGCACAAACGCACCACGCGGATTCTGTAGACACACTGCTGATTCGTTTCGTTATGTTGGTATAGTCGACAATGCACCATCTCAAAAACCAAACTTTGTCATTTCCATTTACACAATTTTCAACCTTATTGAGACGTAATAAGGATTTTGTGGTCGAAAAATATAACGTTGTTGAAATCCTTTGGAGCTAAATTGTATGTGACGGTGAATTGAGATGTTGTAGCTCTTATTGTGTTATGTTAAGGGTGATTTTTGATTGGCTGGAGTGTAATCTTAATTTGGCAGGATAATAATATAAGTTTAACGCTTTAGCGTATCTCTTTATACTACTCGCAGTGGGCCGCGGCTTCACCCGCATTGTACCCCTATTCAAGGGGTGAATCATTTTTCGAGCGAAAAAGGGTTTTATAGAAACTACCCCCTTTTTGAACTAAACTGTAAATCGGTGAAAATCTGTAGAATTGTTTTGATTTTATCTTGAACAGACAGACAGACAGAGCGACGGCCGGGGGCTCTCTTCTATATGTCTATGTAAATTAAAACCTCATTTTGCAGACTAGCAACCCGTCCGCGCTTTGTTTAAGATAATCAAGATTGCGTTATGTTGCCTTACGAATTATCTATACTCATATTATAAAGAGGTAAAATTTGTAAGTTTGTTTGTTTGTATGTTTGTTTGTATGTTCGAGGTAATCTCAGGTATTTTATCAGTCCGATTTGAATAATTCTTTTTGTAATAGATAGCCACATTCAACGGGAAGGTTATAGGCTATTTTTCATCCCGAAATTCCCACGGGAACGGGCACAACGCGGGTAAAACCGCGGGGCGCTGCTAGTGGAATAATAAGTAGCAAAAACCATCCTCTTGAATTATCCCTTCAGGGATAAAAAGTTACACTTTCATGTAAACTGCATGAAAATATATTTAGTAACATACAGACAGACAAAACTTACGTATCTTTTCTTCAGACTTTACGTTGCTTTGTCTTTTTAGAGTAAAAGATTTGTTTGTCATTTTAACCGACTTTAAAAATGGAGGAGGTTCTTAATTTGTCGGAACCTTCTTTTTGAATATGATTCCAGAGTAGTTCAGCTATTTCTGTCATTTAATTCTTCTTCTTCATCGAGTGGATGGTCAGTCTGACCAATCCTGGTGTCAGAGTTATTGAGCCAAAGGCCCTGACATGGCTCATGTAACGACTACTATCCGTAGAGTAACCGGGACTGACGGCTTAAGGCTTGGATACCCCAGCCATTTCGACATTTGAGGGGGTGAAGCAGGCGGTGAAGCCGGGGAGGAATAGTACGCGCAGCGGCCGTCGCGGCGGCGCGGCGCTGACGTCACTCTATGAGATACGGGGCCCGCGTGCGGTCGTTTTGTAACAGAAGATTGCGAAGCGCTTAATTATCTAATTCACATAATAAAAATCAGTAGTAGATATTGAATTGGGTAGAATAGTCATCAACATTGATAAAATAGATTCTAACAATCAACATTTTATCGCATTTTGTATTTATCAAAATTACGTACATATCCTATCCTACTAATATTATAAATGCGAAAGTTTGTGAGGATGGATGTATGTATGGATGGATGTATGGATGTATGTATGTTTGTTGCTCTTTCACGCAAAAACTACTGAACAGGTTATATAAGCTACAATTTATAATGAATTTGTGTAATTTTGGTCGTAATAAATAAGTATTTGTAAAGCAAGTCGGAGAAAAATCACCACCGTACTGGTTTGACACATGTGACATGGTCGCCATGCGACGGCCTCCGTATGAGCACGAAGCATCGCCGAGTAGTTCCGATATACGTATGTCTTATATTTTAGTCGTTAATTTCAACGTGTGACGTGTCGTTACGATAGCATAACATTGCAATTAGTGAATGAAACCTAAGTACAGGAAGAATCATTTTGCTTATCTCGAAGGCCGCGGGTTCGAATCCGAACATTACGATTCATTTTTATTTTCTCACATTAGTTTATCAAAACTCTTTTTCATTTGAGGTTGTGTAAAGTACCTTAATATTTTACAAAAAAACTTTAAAAATATGCTGTATAAAATAAATTATCAAAATCGAAACACCTATTATAGGTATTTTTCGTTTAATTAATTTACAACTTTATCTATTGACTACTTTTGGAAATAAACCGTCTTATAAAATTTTATCCTACTAACCTACTAATCCTACTTCCTACTTCCTACTAATATTATAAATGCGAATGTTTGTGAGGATGGATGTATGGATGGAAAAAAATCTGCCCTCTAAGAGCTATCTTGGCGTGCGCTGCCTAAACTATTGGAGTTATAGTCCATCGAAATGTTACATTTTTTAGGCCTAACCTTGCGTTTTTTAGAGGACGCAATTTTATTTTTTTGATGTGTAGGGGGGGTCAGTGTAAAGCTAAAAACAAGTTTGTGGGGTCGCCACCCTTGTCCCACGGCCGCCATCATGAAAATAAGGGTTGAAATGGTTTTTACGATATATCTCTTAAACTATTAATTTGATAAAAACATTTTTTTAACATTTTTGTTGCGAATTAAATTCTCTACAACTTTGGTCCAGTAACTTTTTGTCGTAGAACTATAAATAAAAAAGTTATAAGCGAAAATGTTCAGAAATTTTAAAAGTAAAAATAAAAGACATAAGGGACATTACAGCTGCTGCTGATCCTAATACCGATCTATCGAAGGTCGTAGTTCAATTAGGTGGGTTCCATTTGCTCATGTCGTTCATAGATGCGATTGGATATATCATGTCTGGTAGTGGACTCGAGGATATCTTCAAATTAATTTATGCTGAGAACTGTGTACAGCACATGTCTGGACATGCTTATGGTAGGGCTGTACGTGTTCAGTTATAGTACTATTATCATCCAGAAAATCTCGTTCTCCTTCTGTAAATTCTATTGAATCCATAAATATTTTTGTTTCTGATAAATGCACTAGCAAATGAGCACGTACAGCCCTACCATAAGCATGTCCAGACATTATGTGCTGTACACAGTTCTCAGCATAAATTAATTTGAAGATATCCTCGAGTCCACTACCAGACATGATATATCCAATCGCACCTATGAACGACATGAGCAAATGGAACCCACCTAATCGAACTAAGACCTTCGATAGATCGGTATTAGGATCAGTAGCAGCTGTAATGTCCCTTATGTCTTTTATTTTTACTTTTAAAATTTCTGAACATTTTCGCTTATAACTTTTTTATTTATAGTTCTACGACAAAAAGTTACTGGACCAAAGTTGTAGAGAATTTAATTTGCAACAAAAATGTTAAAAAAATGTTTTTATCAAATTAATAGTTTAAGAGATATATCGTAAAAACCATTTCAACCCTTATTTTCATGATGGCGGCCGTGGGACAAGGGTGGCGACCCCACAAACTTGTTTTTAGCTTTACACTGACCCCCCCTACACATCAAAAAAATAAAATTGCGTCCTCTAAAAAACGCAACCCCAAATGTAACTTTTCGATGGACTATTACACAAAGATGATGTACTCGTTTGTCTTTCGCATTAAGTCAGTGGTCGGCAACCTTTTGACAGGCAAGGGCCACAAAGTAGCCAAATAAAGTAAGGCGGGCCGCTTTTGTGACATAGGGGTATATGCGGAACCAAGAGAGTGCTACAATACGCAGGTGGGAGTGTGCTACGACGCGGAGGTAGCTACGATGCGGAGGTAGGAGTGCGCTACGTTGTGGAGGCGGAAGTGTGAAGAATATTAGACACATAATGTCGTTGACCAAATGATAGTTTGTTGCTAATGGTGGTTCTACCTACTATGTTTACTTCTTTAAGATATTTTTATATTGCCACAAGTGACGGCCACAAGTGACGTGTACGTGCGGGCGAGCAAGTAGTAACTAAAATAGAATAGTAAATTAAAGGAACTTGGGATACTATGGACCCTGGCCCAATGCACAACAGTGGCATGACTTATTTACAAGTCACTCTTTGACGGTCATATCGAAATCGACGGCCAACTCGGTGTTATGGCTACCGAAGAATAGAGTTGGGCTATGTTATGGACCATAACCGTGTTGCTCAACAGTAACATGACCCATGTCATTTGAAAGCAAAAGGCGCCTCTTTTTGCTTCGGTTTAATAAAAAAATGTTTTAAACCATATACATATCACCAAACTTAATGTGGCAGACTAAATTCCATGCGAGCGAAGCCGCGGGCAAAAGCTAGTGTTTTATAATAACCTATTTTGAAAAAAGTTTATTTTTATTATAATGTCACAATAATCACATTTTAGGCGGCCCCTAGACCTACAATAACATTGTACAATATATTTAATTGTGCAATAAGATTGAATTGCGTTTGGATCCAAACGGTCAATTATATTGCACAATAAGAAAATCGTGCAATGTTTTCTTGTTCAGTCGAAGAATAGTTTGATCCCGAGCAACATATCAAATATTGCGCAATACTGACCCTACACGAAGCAATAAAAAATATGATGCAATAAAAATTAAACTCGCTCAAACTTTCGTTCAATCATTGCGCAGTCTTCAATATTAGCCCAAGACGATCAATTATATTGCACAATCTATACTAATATTATAAAGCTGAAGAGTTTGTTTTGTTTGTTTGTTTGTTTGTTTGTTTGTTTGTTTGTTTAAACGCGCTAATCTCAGAAACTACTGAACCGATTTGAATAATTCTTTTTGTAATGGATAACTACATTCAACGGGAAGGTTATAGGCTATTTTTTTATCCCAAAATTCCCACGGGAACGGGCACAGCGCGGGTAAAACCGCGGGGCGCCGCTAGTATTCAATATAATTGATCGTTTAGGGGCCGCCTTAATAAAATATAGAAAAAAAAGACGTGTGGCACTCGGGGACTGCCGCGGTAAAGCTATTGCATAGTTATTTTTTCTATCACTAGATGGCGTTAGTGGGGAGCGATAGGTTTTTTTTTCTATCATTAGATGGCGTTAGTGGGGAGCCTTAGGTTTTTTGCGCGAGGTTTTTTCGTTACGGAATTTCTGGATTCGGTCCCCGCGCTCAAGGCCCGCGATAGAAGCTATGCAATAGCTTAAAATATAGAAAAAAACAATAAGATCTCAATGAGAAAACACTATGAAGTTTCGTAGCACTGGAATGAAAAAAGCGACACACGTCCGACTAGCACGGCGCCTCAGCGCATACTGTCACTCTGGGTACAAAAGAGCGAGAAACACTACGGCGCGGAAATTGTAATGGCGACTCATTCGCAAGAATCTACCACCTTTCGTTGGAAATTTATTTTAATTACAAATATAATATTGAAACAAAAATTTTACTCCAACAGTCCTGAGTCATAGTTTATTTTACATCACTCAAATTAATTTTAGAAATATGCGTTTGAAATTGTTTAACAAACTAAGTGTTTAAAATTCACAAAGTAAGGTATAAAAGACCCAACTTTGTGATTATTTTCTATCGAGGAAATTAATAGTCAACGTGTTTCGGAAACAGTAGTGTCATTAAACATATGATCAAGATTAAAAACAAACAAAAATTGTTCTTGTAACGTTAAGACTTTTGGCTAAAAAATTGTTTAAAGTAGCCCGTTTTAGGAACTCATAGGCCCTTAACGTGCCCTCCGAAGCACGGAATCGTCTTACTTTTCGGGCAATCAGGTGATTCAGTCTGTAATGCCCTAACCAAACTGAGGACAGTCGCACAAAGAGATTTTTGTGAGATATTGTCCCCACCGGGAATCGCACCCGGAACCTCCGGATCGTGAGCCGAGAGCTCAGACCATAAGACCACGGAGGCTGTTTTCATTGATATCACAATAGTGAAGCTATTTCTGTCATTTCATTGATGCCACAGTAATGTTAGCACTGCCCGTGTACACTGCGGCCGCGGGCGCCGATGCGTACACCGTACAGTGTCCGCTCGTAAATAATAATATACTGTGACAAGGTTCGATAAGCCGGCCATTGTTTCGTGAAATACTGCGGAGTGGATAGTTGATACAACTATTTCAGATAAACTGGTGTAATTGTATTCAGGGCTATGCTTCGATGCGATGCTACGCTACTACGATGCTTTGCTAAGATACTCGTAATGATACGATGCTACGTTATGTTGCGAAGCTACACTGGGTGCTCTATGTTACTTTTTATGGTCGGTGACTAAATAACATAGCAACGTAGTATAGCATAGCTCCGGTGGAATAGCTCCTATGATTATATAGTATTGAAGTCATGGATTTAATATAAATAGTAAATCCATGATTGAAGTCTTCCGTGACAGAAAAATAATTCTGCTGTTTTCGACATACTGTTGACTATGATTTTTAATTACTTGTCATAAAATTGACAGATACAGGACTTTGATACTTTATATCAAGCAAATTGTTGTGTTTCTATTAAAATCCTTCATTTTTAGTATTAGTTAGTACAGGAACAATGAATAATATCGCGAGTTTATGAGACAAACCTTATTAATGTTCTAATGTGTGTGAGTTTATCTATAAATCTGTTTTCGCGTTATTTTATACTGATAACATCAAACACTTGCACCACCCGCAGTTTCGCGCGGGTTGTGCAAGTGTTCCCGTGGGAATTTCGGTATAAAAAGATACTCTCCTTCCTACGAATAAATAATTTCAAAGAACAGTGACGTGACATGTGCCACTGCTGAGCAGGCCTCCGTCTCACCGAGGACAGACAATACATTGCAACAACACTATACGATCAAACTAATAGTTTTTACTTCATTTTGTTCCCAAAAACGAGAGACATTAAAAATGCCTACAGACAAGAGTAACGAGCCCAAGAGTAATGCAACAGAGTCTGAAGAGGGTCGCCGGAACGTTGAAGAGGAGAACAGTGGATTCGTATGCTATCCAAAATACTGCGATCCAATATTAACGGCGCTGGAAATATTCTTAGAAATTGCATTTATTGTAATCTTCATTTTAATGATATTGAAACTTAGTAAAATAATATAAAAAAGTGACGTGAGGTGTGGAGTTTCATTCGGTGGGCGCGCGGAGTGTCGGGTCATCCCAGGACGCGTTCTGTGGAGCAGCGCGGAGCTCAGTGGACCATCACAACGCAACGCAACGATCAGTGGGCCCCTTGAGTACCTATATATCACCATACAATATCTGACCTTATGTTCTAAACAATAAGAATTATTATACCAAAGCAGAGCAGAAGAAAGAAATGCTTTACAAAAATCATATGGGAAGCGAATCCTGTTCTACGATAAATTCAAATTAGAGCAAACGAAAATAACTTTTATCGCTCACGAAATAGAGTACAATATCCTGTACAATTGTTTTATCAAACTCACACTGCTATAAAATTCAAACTGAAATCATATGGAATTTAAGTTTATACTATTTTCAACCATAACTGTAAAACCATAAAGCTTATAATGGCTTGAATATTCTTAACCCGATCATATGACTGTGTTTTACTAATAATAATTTTTATTGAATGTCATTGGAATAAGGTTTAAATTACAATCGATATATTTTAACGGTTTATGTCAAACTTAAACCGCGCATTTCTACATGTTCCCGAGGGAATTTCGGGATAAAAAGTAGCCCATTTTCTTCTCCATATCGACGGGGAAGTGCGAACAACTCCTAACTTACAAAAACCAAATTTTACAGGAGGCGAAAAAAACCGTTTTTTATTTTTCCCAGATGTTTAAGAAAAAATGTGTAAATGGTAATTTTATACTTAAATGGACCCGCATGTAAGGTAATAATCAAAATTTGTTTGGAATAAGTATTTAGCAAGATAATGTAAGATAGGAGGTATCACCAAGCTCGTGTGGCTAAAATTTTGAAGATAGGAGTATTTTCCATACTTCAAAAAAGTAACAGAAATCATTTAAAATTATCATTTCTCGTTGAAATCAATCTTATTAGGTAATAATATAACAAAGGAATCTAAAAATTACTAAAAATAGACCAAATATTCAAACTAGGCGATTTTTTTGAAGATAGGAGTTATTGGCTTTCTAATATCAACATCATCGTCACTATATCGGTTAAGATAGGAGGTATTTTCAAAATGAAACACTGTTATAACTCTGAGAAATCAATGTTTATCCTTTGCAATTTTTATTGTAGTGTTTGAAACTATAATCCTATAATTACTGTAACATTTATTGAAAAAACATCCTTTAAAAAATCAAAGATAAGCTTAAATAAAAAGTCTCAAGTTTGTCTAGTCTCAAGGTTTGCCAACGGGCGATGGAGCGCAGCATCTTGGGTGTCAAGCTGACGGACAGAGTCCGAAACACCGAACTGCACTCCCGATGTAGGTCGCAAGTCTGCTGAGCTAAAATGGAACTGGGCTGGACATATCTGTCGCAGGCCTGATGAGTCTTGGGCAAAAATCGTCAGTTTATGGGACCCAGACCCAAAGAAACGATGCCGCGGCAGAACAAAAAGGAGATGGCGAGATGAACTAAACGAATTTTTGGCTGGTTGGCGTCGTGGAGCTCTAAATAGAGAGAAGCGGAAAAGATGGGGGGAGGCCGTTACCCAACAATGGGACATCCAAGGCTAATATAATAATAATAATAATAGACAACGCCTGGAAAAGCTACTGGTCCATGAAAACGCTAATGAAGGGAGATTTGCCAATCTCTCTGAAGCGCAAACTCATTGACATGTGCATCTTGCCCATCCTCACCTACGGTGCGCAAACATGGTCACTTACCAAAGCACAGAAGACCCGACTCAAGGTTAGTCAAATAGCAATGGAACGCAGCATTGTAGGTATCAAGAGACAAGACCGCGTCAGAAACACCATGCTGCGTTCCATGACAGGCATTGCAAACGTGGGAATTACAGCTGTCAAGCTCAAATGGAATTGAGCTGGTCACGTAAGCAGGATACACCCGGACAGATGGGCAAAGATTGCAACGGAATGGGAATTCCAGGATGCCCCAGGCCCCCAGGTTGGCCTCCGACTCGATGGCGGAAAGAACTGGGCGATTTTAATAAGGATTGGAAGGAGTTGGCTATGGAAAGAGATAAATGGAAAAAATTGGGGGAGACCTTTGCCCAGCAGGGGAACAGCGAGGTTACGTAAAAAAAAAACTTTATGAGGCAGGTTGTTGAATCCAAGTAAAATATTTGTCGTCCAGCACAATTTACATAGTAATTGTAACTATTATTTACTCAAAAACAATCAAAAACGCTGCAAATAGATTAAAAACACAGCCCTTAGTGACGAGACGTCGCGCACGTAAGCCGGTGTCCCTTTCACACTGCGAGAGACGCACCGTTTTTGTCTCGCTCTAGAGCGGGAACTCTGTACTTGCGTATGAAGATAGGAGATATTAGCTCAAAGTTTTATTTTAAATGAAGTTACGAGATGTTTCCATTTGTAAGTTAGAATATATTTCCTGCCAAAATTAATCAGGTTATGTTGGACCTTAACTTAAGAGATGTTTCTTCGATGCCTAGCTACGTCAATTTTGCGAATTTCAACTTAATTCATATATCAGTAGACGCGCAAATTCATTCTCTATCGAACTGCATTCAAAAGTCGTTTTCGTAAAAAATGTAAGTTAGGAGTTCTTCGCACTTCCCCGTCGATATGTCAGTCTAACTGATGTTACAATATGTTGTCTTAATAAAACTTAATTTTCTTTTACAAATTGTTTAATTTTTATATCCTCAGAGTAGGTTTAAACCGTAGAGCAAAGTTTTAAAATCTGTTTAAAGAGGATATAAGTATACATTCACTTAGCCCCGGACATTAAAAAGCGGTATTTATTACTAAGCAATAACGCAGTAATCAACTTGCGCTAAACCATAATGCAGTAATGAGCGCGAGTGCTGCGTTTAGTTTTAGTATCCTGTGATTTTCACAACACCTGATGCTAAAAGTAATACGCATAATTAATGTATATACTAATTTATGAAATAAAGGATAATTATCTTTGAAAAGCTTGTATTTTTTCCTATTGCATTGATATATTTGAAGGGCTATAAAATACATACATCTTCCTCAAAAATGGTAAAATGTCTTTCCCGCGTTTATCTCGAAACCGCCATTTTGCGATTACTGCATTCTTAGTTATCACGGCAGAATGCACCATCTCAAAAACCAAACTTTGTCATTTCCATTTACACAATTTTCAACCTTATTGAGACGTAATAAGGATTTTGTAGTCGAAAAATTTAACGTTGTTGAAATCCTTTGGAGCTAAATTGTAAGTGACGGTGAATTTAGATGTTGTAGATCTTATTGTGTGTTGTTAAGGGTTATTTTTGATTTGCTGGAGTGTAATCTTAATTTGGCAGGATAATAATATAAGTTTAACGCTTTAGCGTATCTCTTTATCTCTTTATCTCTATAAAGTACTAGCAGGGGGCCGCGGCTTTGCCCGCATTGTACCCCTATTCAGGGGGTGAATATTTTTTTAAGCGAAAAAGGGTTTTATAGAAACTACCGCCTTTTTTGAACTAAACTGTAAATCGGTGAAAATCTGTAGAATCTTGAACAGACAGACAGACAGAGCGACGGCCGGGGGCTCTCTTCTATATGTCTATGTAAATTAAAACCTCATTTTGCAGACTAGCAACCCGTCCGCGCTTTGTTTAACATAATCAAGATTGCGTTATGTTGCCTTACGTTAATTATGGAATACATAATGAGAACCAAAAACCATTCTCTTGAATTATCCTTTCAAGGGTAAAAAGTTACACTTTTATATTACAACTAGCTGTGCCCCGCGGTTTCACCCGCAGCGCTCCCGTTCCCGTGGGAATTTTGAAATTTTTATTCCATATAAACCTCACGGAGCCCGAGACCTTTCCAACGAATGCAAAACCGTGGAAATCGGTCCAGCCATTCACGCGTGATGCCTTGACCAAGGAAAACGGGTTTCATTTTTATATATATAGATAGACTAGCAGCACCCCGCGGTATTACCCGCGTTGTTCCCGTTCCCGTGGGAATTTCGGAATGAAAAGTAGCCTATAACCTTCCCGTTGAATGTGGCTATCCATTACAAAAAGAATTTTTCAAATCGGTTCAGTAGTTTCTGAGATTAGCGCGTTTAAACAAACAAACAAACAAACAAACAAACAAACAAACAAAACAAACTCTTCAGCTTTATAATATTAGTATAGATAGATAGTGAAGCTATTTCTGTCATTTCATTGATGCCAGTGTAAAGTTAGCACACTGCGGCCGCGGGCGCCGGTGCGTACAGTCAGTACCGACCGCTCGTAAATATACTGTGACAAGGTTCGATAAGCCGGCCATTGTTTCGTGAAATACTGCGGAGTGGATAGTTGATACAACTATTTCGGATAAACTGGTGTAATTGTATTCAGGGTGTCTTTCCAGGGCTACGCTTCGATGCGATGCTTTGCTAAGATTGATACGATGCGATGCTACGCTATGTTGCGCAGCTACACTGGGATGCTGTGTTAAACTGCGGTGCGATGCTATGCTAAACTACTCTGCGATGCTCTAGGTTACTTTTTATGGTCGGTGACTAAATAACATAGCAACGTAGTATAGCATAGCTCCGGTGGAATAGCTCCTATGATTAATGTAGTATTGAAGTCATGGATTTAATATAAATAGCAAATCCATGATTGAAGTCTTCCGTGACAGAAACATAATTCCGCTGTTTTCGACATACTGTTGACTATGATTTTTAATTACTTGTCATAAAATTGACAGATACAGGACTTTGATACTTTATATCAAGCAAATTGTTGTGTTTCTATTAAAATCCTTAATTTTTAGTATTAGTTAGTACAGGAACAATGAATAATATCGCGAGTTTATGAGACAAACCTTATTAATGTTCTAATGTGTGTGAGTTTATCTATAAATCTGTTTTCGCGTTATTTTATACTGATAACATCAAACACTTGCACCACCCGCAGTTTCGCGCGGGTTGTGCAAGTGTTCCCGTGGGAATTTCGGTATAAAAAGATACTCTCCTTCCTACGAATAAATAATTTCAAAGAACAGTGACGTGACATGTGCCACTGCTGAGCAGGCCTCCGTCTCACCGAGGACAGACAATACATTGCAACAACACTATACGATCAAACTAATAGTTTTTACTTCATTTTGTTCCCAAAAACGAGAGACATTAAAAATGCCTACAGACAAGAGTAACGAGCCCAAGAGTAATGCAACAGAGTCTGAAGAGGGTCGCCGGAACGTTGAAGAGGAGAACAGTGGATTCGTATGCTATCCAAAATACTGCGATCCAATATTAACGGCGCTGGAAATATTCTTAGAAATTGCATTTATTGTAATCTTCATTTTAATGATATTGAAACTTAGTAAAATAATATAAAAAAGTGACGTGAGGTGTGGAGTTTCATTCGGTGGGCGCGCGGAGTGTCGGGTCATCCCAGGACGCGTTCTGTGGAGCAGCGCGGAGCTCAGTGGACCATCACAACGCAACGCAACGATCAGTGGGCCCCTTGAGTACCTATATATCACCATACAATATCTGACCTTATGTTCTAAACAATAAGAATTATTATACCAAAGCAGAGCAGAAGAAGGAATGCTTTACAAAAATCATATGGGAAGCGAATCCTGTTCTACGATAAATTCAAATTAGAGCAAACGAAAATAACTTTTATCACTCACGAAATAGAGTACAATATCCTGTACAATTGTTTTATCAAACTCACACTGCTATAAAATTCAAACTGAAATCATATGGAATTTAAGTTTATACTATTTTCAACCATAACTGTAAAACCATAAAGCTTATAATGGCTTGAATATTCTTAACCCGATCATATGACTGTGTTTTACTAATAATAATTTTTATTTAATGTCATTGGAATAAGGTTTAAGGTTATTTTAACGGTTTATGTCAAACTTAAACCGCGCATTTCTACATGTTCCCGAGGGAATTTCGGGATAAAAAGTAGCCCATTTTCTTCTCCATATGTCAGTCTAACTGATGTTACAATATGTTGTCTTAATAAAACTTAATTTTCTTTTACAAATTGTTTAATTTTTATATCCTCAGAGTAGGTTTAAACCGTAGAGCAAAGTTTTAAAATCTGTTTAAAGAGGATATAAGTATACATTCACTTAGCCCCGGACATTAAAAAGCGGTATTTATTACTAAGCAATAACGCAGTAATCAACTTGCGCTAAACCATAATGCAGTAATGAGCGCGAGTGCTGCGTTTAGTTTTAGTATCCTGTGATTTTCACAACACCTGATGCTAAAAGTAAACGCAATAATACGCATAATTAATGTATATACTAATTTATGAAATAAAGGATAATTATCTTTGAAAAGCTTGTATTTTTTCCTATTGCATTGATATATTTGAAGGGCTATAAAATACATACATCTTCCTCAAAAATGGTAAAATGTCTTTCCCGCGTTTATCTCGAAACCGCCATTTTGCGATTACTGCATTCTTAGTTATCACGGCAGAATGCACCATCTCAAAAACCAAACTTTGTCATTTCCATTTACACAATTTTCAACCTTATTGAGACGTAATAAGGATTTTGTAGTCGAAAAATTTAACGTTGTTGAAATCCTTTGGAGCTAAATTGTAAGTGACGGTGAATTTAGATGTTGTAGATCTTATTGTGTGTTGTTAAGGGTGATTTTTGATTTGCTGGAGTGTAATCTTAATTTGGCAGGATAATAATATAAGTTTAACGCTTTAGCGTATCTCTTTATCTCTTTATCTCTATAAAGTACTAGCAGGGGGCCGCGGCTTTGCCCGCATTGTACCCCTATTCAGGGGGTGAATATTTTTTTAAGCGAAAAAGGGTTTTATAGAAACTACCGCCTTTTTTGAACTAAACTGTAAATCGGTGAAAATCTGTAGAATCTTGAACAGACAGGCAGACAGAGCGACGGCCGGGGGCTCTCTTCTATATATCTATGTAAATTAAAACCTATTTTGCAGACTAGCAACCCGTCCACGTTTTGTTTAAGATAATCAAGATTGCGTTATGTTGCCTTACGAATTATGGAATACATAATGAGAACCAAAAACCATTCTCTTGAATTATCCTTTCAAGGGTAAAAAGTTACACTTTTATATTACAATAGTGAAGCTATTTCTGTCATTTCTTTGATGCCACTGTAGAGTTATCACGCCCCGTGTACACTGCGGCCGCGGGCGCCGCGCGCCGCCCGGTGCGTACAGTACAGTCACAGATTACTAAATAGTTACTACGTACAGTCCGCTCGTAAATATACTGTGACAAAGTTCGATAAGCCGGCCATTGTTTCGTGAAATACTGCGGAGTAGATAGTTGATACAACTATTTCAGATAAACTGGTGTAATTGTATTCAGGGTGTCTTTCCAGGGCTACGCTTCGATGCGATGCTTTGCTATGATTGATACGATGCGATGCTACGCTATGTTGCGCAGCTACACTGGGATGCTGTGTTAAACTGCGGTGCGATGCTATGCTAAACTACTCTGCGATGCTCTAGGTTACTTTTTATGGTCGGTGACTAAATAACATAGCAACGTAGTATAGCATAGCTCCGGTGGAATAGCTCCTATGATTAATGTAGTATTGAAGTCATGGATTTAATATAAATAGCAAATCCATGATTGAAGTCTTCCGTGACAGAAACATAATTCCGCTGTTTCCGACATACTGTTGACTATGATTTTTAATTACTTGTCATAAAATTGACAGATACAGGACTTTGATACTTTATATCAAGCAAATTGTTGTGTTTTTATTAAAAATCCTTAATTTTTAGTATTAGTTAGTACAGGAACAATGAATAATATCGCGAGTTTATGAGACAAACCTTATTAATGTTCTAATGTGTGTGAGTTTATCTATAAATCTGTTTTCGCGTTGCTTTATACTGATAACATCAAACACTTGCACCACCCGCAGTTTTACGCAGGTTGTGCAAGTGTTCCCGTGGGAATTTCGGTATAAAAAGATACTCTCCTTAATAAATAAATAATTATAAAGAACAGTGACGTGACATGTGCCACTGCTGAGCAGGCCTCCGTCTCACCGAGGACAGACAATACATTGCAACAACACTATACAATCCAACTAATTGTTTTTACTTCATTTTGTTCCCAAAAACGAGAGACATTAAAAATGCCTACAGACAAGAGTAACGAGCCCAAGAGTAATGCAACAGAGTCTGAAGACCGGTTCGTTGAACGCGTGAACAGATGCTGGAACAATAAATACTGCCGACTACTAGTGATTACGCTGGAAATATGCGGGGCTATTGTATTTATTGCATACATAACTTTTATGTTAATGAGATATATGAAAAAGTGACGTGAGGTGTGGAGTTTCATTCGGTGGGCGCGCGGAGTGTCGGGTCATTCCCAGGACGCGTTCTGTGGAGCAGCGCGGAGCTCAGTGGACCGATCACAAGGCAACGCAACGATCAGTCGGGCTCCGCCCCGCTCCGATGAAACGCGCCCTTAGAAGAGGCCGCGTGATTGTTGACATGTATTACACTAATTAACGTAATCTTCTTCACCGAGTGGATGGTCACCCTGACCAATCCTGGTGTCAGTTATTGAGCTGACATGGCTCATGTAACGACTACTATCCGTAGAGAGTAACCGGGACCGACGGCTTAACGTGCCCTCCGAAGCACGGAATCGTCTTACTTTTCGGGCAATCAGGTCATTCAGCCTGCAATGCCCTAACTGGTCAGGTTGACCGTCCACTCGATGAAGAAGAAGATTAATAACAGTTGTGTTGTCAATAGTAGCTGCACGGGGTCCATCTGACAATCTGGAATTAGTAAGTACTACCGTACGTACTTACTAATTCCATGAGTAATACAGTAATTCATAGACACATCGGCACCATTCGGGTGTTATCATTGTTCCGAGTTTTGCCGATAGGAAAGGATATTCACTACATCTTTATGTGGCCCATGTAAAGACAAAATATTGAGCCATATACTGCATCAGAAATATTGCCGAGATAAACATTTTCCAGCCATATGCTGCATTAAAATGTTTTTAGTATTGCCGGGATATAGTCGGCAATTTTGTGGCCACATATTTCATCAAAAGTATGGCCCGTCTGGGAGGGGCTTAACAAAAACATTTTATTTAGAAAAAATATGTTTAATAACCAACAAAAAGAAAAGATTATTCTTGTTTTTAAAACATAAAAATTACACTAAGAATTATACTTAAACATTAGTTTTAAACCCCTCATTGAAAGAGTCGTTTTTACCCTTAAATAAAAAAAAATTTAATCGGCTTACTAAAATTTTAAAAAAGCGGCCAAGTGCGAGTCGGACTCGCCCATGAAGGGTTCCGTAGCAGCGAGTAACATAATAAAGAAGTTCTTGAAATAAATGTTTTTTTATTTACATTTGAGTTATTGAATGAATAATCAGTATTTTTTTGCGGTTTACGATTTATGTCGTAAAAAAAAACTACTAACTAGACCTCGTTCAAACCAATTTTCGGTGTTAGATTACATTGTTATGTACATCATATATTTTTTTTAGTTTTATCATTCTCTTATTTTAGAAGTTACAGGGGGGGGGACACACATTTTACCACTTTGGAAGAGTCTCTCGCGCAAACTATTCAGTTTAGAAAAAAATGATATTAGAAACCTCAATACCATTTTTGAAGACCTATCCATAGATACCCCACACGTATGGGTTTGATGAAAAAAAAAATATTTTTTTCATTTCTAAGTATGGGAGACCCCCCTAAAATTTTATTTTTTTTCTATTTTAGTGTGAAAATATTAATGCGGTTCACAGAATACATCTACACACTAAGTTTCAACAACATAGCTCTTATAGTTTCGGAGAAAAAAGGCTGTGACATACGGACAGACAGACAGACAGACGGACGGACAGACAGACAGACAGACATGACGAATCTATAAGGGTTCCGTTTTTGCCATTTGGCTACGGAACCCTAAAAAAATGTTTCTAATGGTTCTGATGAAGAATTTGCTTTTTAATTTCAAAAATGTTATCTAAGAACTGCATCTCATTGATGTGTCCATGTTTCAGTGATGTAATTTCATTTTTGAGCATTTTATCAAATTGTATGTGGCGACGCAACCGTCGTGATTTGTTAAAATAGTACATAAAGGAAAGCTAATAATTACCTTTTTGAAACTTCTGTAACCCTAGTACTTTTCAGAAACTGAATCAGGATGCAACATTATAATATATATGATATTTAAACCATAACCACTGCTCATTCTAACAAGTCTTAAAATTTCAGTATTTAGTAAACACGACATGATTAGGATTTCAACTTTTTATAAATGACTGTACCTGTTTTGAAAAAGTAGTCTTTTTGCTACCAAGTCAGTTTAGCGATGTCGTTCAAATGCTATGAAGAGAAGATGAGGTGCTGACGTATTGCTAGCTAGTCATTTTGCTAAGTAGGTTTTGTCAGATGGACCCGCTGCAGGTTTTTTTTGTAGGATCAATTATAGGGTTGGTGAAAATAAACCACGGACGAGAGATATGCTTAATTTTTATATGGCTTAACAACGTTTGCCGGGTCAGCTATAACAATATTTTATAATTTTCACTCTTAGTTAACTAATTTTTTTTGGCTATTTGAGCTTGGATTTGTTTATTAAAATTGTTTTTCTTTTATAGACAACGAGCGACCCGGCCACGGTTCGATCCAGTTGGCGTGCGATTCCCGTAGGAATGTTGGGATGAAATTAAAGTTATATGTCAATCCGTCTCGTGAACTCCTTGGTTGTGGTGCACAACGCATGGACATTAGTTGTTTTTAACATACTTTAAATGCATGAAAGATTGTAAAGAGTGCATTTCGTGCTCGTCCTTTGTCACCCAATGTCTCCGTCGTTTAACAATCAATTACGAAAGGTCTTTCGGTTTGTAAAACGGTATTCTTGTTTGCCATTTTTTGGTAGTCCTTTTTGATTTTAAAAAGGGGTTAGTTTACAAATAAATCGAAGTGAACACAGACAGACGAGACGAATGAATAATTTTGAATTGTTTTTAAATTATATCTCTTCTATATACAAAAGAGACAAAAGCTCCTCGCAAAAGACAAAAGATACTCTCCTTTCTACGAATAAACAATTATAAAGAACAGTGACGTGACATGTGCCACTGCTGAGCAGGCCTCCGTCTCACCGAGGACAGACAATACATTGCAACAACACTATACGATCCGACTAATTGTTTTTACTTCATTTTGTTCCCAAAAACGAGAGACATTAAAAATGCCTACAGACAAGAGTAACGAGCCCAAGAGTAATGCAACAGAGTCTGAAGAGGGCCGCCGGAACGATGAAGAGGAGAACAGTTCTGGAATTTTATGCCATATTACTGAGGCATGCTGCGACCTAATATCATGGGTGCCGGAAATATTATTTTTTTTTATTGTATTGATTATAATGTTAATTTCGAAATTGACTAATATAATATAAAAAAGTGACGTGAGGTGTGGAGTTTCATTCGGTGGGCGCGCGGAGTGTCGGGTCATTCCCAGGACGCGTTCTGTGGAGCAGCGCGGAGCTCAGTGGACCGATCACAAGGCAACGCAACGATCAGTCGGGCTCCGCCCCGCTCCGATGAAACGCGCCCTTAGAAGAGGCCGCGTGATTGTTGACATGTATTACACTAATTAACGTAATCTTCTTCACCGAGTGGATGGTCGCCCTGACCAATCCTGGTGTCAGTTATTGAGCCGCCAAAGGCCTCTGACATGGCTCATGTAACGACTACTATCCGTAGAGAGTAACCGGGACCGACGGCTTAACGTGCCCTCCGAAGCACGGAATCGTCTTACTTTTCGGGCAATCAGGTCATTCAGCCTGCAATGCCCTAACTGGTCAGGTTGACCATCCACTCGATGAAGAAGAAGATTAATAACAGTTGTGTTGTCAATAGTAGCTGCACGTTTTTTTTGTAGGATCAATTATAGGGATGGTGAAAATAAGCAACTGACGAGAGATGCTTAATTTTTATGTGGCATAACAACGTTTGCCGGGTCAGCTATAACAATATTTTATAATTTTCACTCTTAGTTAACTAATTTTTTTTTGGCTATTTGAGCTTGGATTGGTTTATTAAAATTGTTTTTCTTTTATAGACAACGAGCGACCCGGCCACGGTTCGATCCAGTTGGCGTGCGAGTCCCGTAGGAATGTTGGGATGAAATGAAAGTTATATGTCAATCCGTCTCGTGAACTCCTTGGTTGTGGTGCACAACGCATGGACATTAGTTGTTTTAATTTGTCACCCAATGTCTCCGTCGTTTAACAATCAATTACGAAATGTCTTTCGGTTTGTAAAACGGTATTCTTGTTTGCCATTTTTAGTAGTCCTTTTTGATTTTAAAAAGGGGTTAGTTTACAAATAAATCGAAGTGAATACAGACAGACGAGACGAATGAATAATTTTGAATTGTTTTTAAATTATATCTCTTCTATATACAAAAGAGACAAAAGCTCCTCGCAAAAGACAAAAGATACTCTCCTTTCTACGAATAAACAATTATAAAGAACAGTGACGTGACATGTGCCACTGCTGAGCAGGCCTCGTCTCACCGAGGACAGACAATACATTGCAACAACACTATACAATCCAACTAATAGTTTTTACTTCATTTTGTTCCCAAAAACGAGAGACATTAAAAATGCCTACAGACAAGAGTAACGAGCCCAAGAGTAATGCAACAGAGTCTGAAGAGGGGCGCCGGAACGTTGAAGAGAACAGTTCTGGAATCTTATGCCCTAATACTGTGATATGCTTCGACATAATGGATTGGGTGCTGGAAATAATATTGTTTATTATATTTATTGTAATGTTAATTTTGCTATTGACTAATGTAATATAAAAAAGTGACGTGAGGTGTGGAGTTTCATTCGGTGGGCGCGCGGAGTGTCATCCCAGGACGCGCTCTGTGGACGCAGCGCGGAGCTTAACAGCCTCCGTGGTCTTGTGGTTTGAGCGCTCGGCTCACGATCCGAAGGTTTCGGGTTCGATTCCCGGTGGGGATATCTCACAAAAATCACTTTGTGAGACTGTCCTCAGTTTGGTTGGGGCATTGCAGGCTGAATCACCTGATTGCCCGGAAAGTAAGATGATTCTGTGCTTCGGAGGGCACGTTAAGCCGTCGGTCCCGGTTACTCTCTACGGATAGTAGACGTTACATGAGCCATGTCAGAGGCCCTTGGCGGCTCAATAACTCTGACACCAGGATTGGTCACGTTGATCATCCACTCGATGAAGAAGAAGAAGAATTAAAACGGGGACCCAATGGAAATTAACAACCGTTCGCCACCATCATCCCCCCTGTTGCTACCATGTTGCCCTTTCCGTCTCTACGTCGGCTGTTTCGGGGGGGGGGGGGCATCCAGCGGGCGGCGAGCCACGGCCTGCCGCCGCCCGATAACTTGCTCTTACACGTTAGGACAGGTGCCGACCTCTCTGCCATAACCCATTTCTAGTCTATCCAAACTTCATTCCCATAGCCCATTCTTATTTCTTTAATTTCCTGCAATAGTCCCTACTTCTGCAGGTACACATTCCCGGATGCGTTGTACTGATGTATTCAGGAGTGTGTCCCTGTAATCAATACTATATAACAATAACCATTAAACATCTCTCGGCCTCTACGAGTTGGATCTGTATCCCCTCGCATGCCTCTCAAAAAGACCGGGCTTGTCCCGTGATAGCTCATGGAATAGTTGTTTGTGACCTCCGTGGCAGACAGGTGGAAGAGTGATTCAATGGACGAACTCTTTTAATAGTCTTTGATATTTGAATAGATGTCACAAGAGTGGCGAGACATGTTGTGACAACATTGAGACTTTCAAATTATTGTGGCTGTAAAATAAATAACAATCTATCGTATTGAATACACCAAGCATGGAATGCATTCCGACTCTATGAATACACCTTTTAGTATGTTGTTTGTGTGTGTGAGTGCTTCTTCATTTATTTAATCTTCTGGATCGGACTCCCCCCTCAATGTACTGATAATATCTTTACAAAGACAAATCCTGGATCTTTAAGATATGCTGTGAGGTCTTAAGGTGGTTTACCACGCTACGATACGCTAGGAGAGTGTACAATGTACATTAAGTGAAAAATATTAGCCTGTAACGCCCCACTGCTGGTCGGCGGCCTCTCATCTCTCAGACATCAGTACAGTGAGGAGGATGTCGTAATCACCGCGCGGCTACTGCGGGTGATCTCAGACACGAGGCGGGTTTGAGAAGTAAATAAGAAATAATAAAAAGTGACATTGTATACTATTCCAAGGCTGCAGTTTGTTTGTTGGTTTGTTTGTTTGAAGGCGCTTATCTCAGGAACTACCAGTCCGATTTGAATAATTATTTTTGTAATGGATAGCCACATTCAATGGGAAGGTTATAGGCTACTTTTTATTCTGAAATTACCACGAGAACGGGCACAGCGAGGGTAAAACCGCGGGGCGGCGGCTAGTAAATAACATTTGCGGACATATATTGGTGTGTTCGGGAGTGTTTCCCTGCAGTTGTAATCCATAACATTAAACATCTCCTCGTGGTCTCTACGAGTTGGATCTGTATCCCCTCGCATGCCTCTCAAAAATCCCGGGCTTGTCCCGTGACTCTAAGGAGACATAATATAAATGTACAGGACTAATTCACCCTCGGTTATTTAGACCCAAACTAAGCTCTAAGCTTGTATTAAGGAATCTAACTCACTGATACTAAAATATAAAATAAGCTACCTCTTCTACTATGGTATTCAACTGTGCTACGAATATGTGCTACGAATATTTGCTACGGATATTTGTTACGAATATTTGCTACGGATAATTGCTACGAATATTTGCTACGGATAATTGCTACGAATATGTGCTACGAATATTTGCTACGAATATGTGCTACGAATATTTGCTACGGATATTTGCTACGAATATTTGCTACGGATAATTGCTACGAAAGTGCGCTACGGCTAAGTGCTACGGACTACGGATAAATTCCCTAATTTGGTCATTATACCGGTCGTTGCGTTGTTCGACTAATCAATGTTAACTCATTGCTATTGTTGAGCAACGTGCATCTTGGGCCCTACTGGGATGGGTGGTCGATACTGGTATTTCTATCTGAGCGCTACCGTGCCTCGGAGGACACGTCAAATTGTTGGTGCCGGGTTTTTCTAACGTCAGACCATGTCGGAGGTCTAACAACTCCGACACCAGGCTTGGTCACAGACCTACACCAACTAACTGATCTCTACGAATGCTGTTTCTCGCCCGATAGAGTCACTGTATAACTAACTAGCAGCGCCTCGCGGTTTTACCCGCGTTGTTCCCGTTCCCGTGGGAATTTCGGGATGAAAAATAGCCTATAACTTTCCCGTTGAATGTGGCTATCTATTACAAAAAGAATTATTTAAATCGGACTGATAATTCCTGAGATAACCTCGAACATACAAACTCACAAATTTTACCTTTTTATAATATTAGTATAGATGTAGTTCAATAGTCGTATTATCGCTAGTTTGAATAATTAATGAATATTACATTGTTGCAGGTCAAATGTGGTGGTGTCCTGTGCGAGTGACGTCACGGCGGCGTCTCGTTCAGTGTGGTCTGTCGACTGCGTGTGTGATACTTGAGAGACTGCGCCTGGACTGGTGAGTGCGTGTGTGTGTGTGTGTGAGTGTGTGAGTGGGTAGTATCGTAGCTTCGAAGAGAAGAAGCGGATTGGAGCGGGCCGGAACTCCATTGACCAATCACAATCTATCTATAATATAAAAATGAATCGCTGAATGTGTTGGTAAGCGCATAACTTCAGAACGACTGCACCAAATTGGATGATTCTTTTTTTAATGTGTTCCTTATTGTCAGGACAAGGTTTTTATATAAGAAAAATAAGGAATAAAATCTCAAAATTCCCAAGGGAACGGGAGCGCTGCGGGTGAAACCGCGGGGCACAGCTAGTAGGCTATAAATATAAAAATCAATGCCACTTTTCGTTGTAATGTTATAACTCAAGAGCGGGCTCACCTATACAAACCAAATGTTCAGGCTTTGTTTGGACTATTTAGTAGATGGTTTATGTGAAGTTTGCACAAAATCGGTCGAGCGGTTCTTAAATTCCCACGGGAACGGGCACAACGCGGGTAACACCGCGGGGCGCAGCTAGTAGGCTATTTAATACTGCTACATCGCCACTAATCCTCTCCACTTTACTGATAAGAGGCCTTTGCCCAGCAGTGGGACATAGCGGCTGCATAATTATGTTGGTTAATATTGCCGCAATATTTTCTCAATGTGATTGTAATGCTGAGGACACACGGCGACACTGACACTCATCACAAATGTCGACACTAGTGTAGATTGCGTCCTCATGGTAAGCAATTTTTTGTGTCGACATCGGTGTAAACATTTTACATGTCCCGGTTATGTGTGGTTAGCTGTCTACACGGAGACACTGCAATTCAGTGTGGTACATTTCCTCGCCATGAACATTTGGTCGGTTATTGGTCTAGCTAAAAATTTAGCGCAAGTTCGAAATTCGCGACACTTGCGTCGGACACTGCGCACGACCTGTCTCCACGGCTGCAACACAGACACCAACCTACATTGCCACAACAACTGCAACTAAGTGTCGCGGCAGTGGACACACACAGACATTCGATGTATACATTGAGTGTCTAATGTCAAGTGTCGCCGTGTGTCCTCAGCATATGATTCTACGGCCTCATTGTAAACACTAATCTAGACGGGACTTAATCGCGAATAAAACATTTAATGCATACCTCCAGTACCCTCGTGCACACGGCCGTTGCGACACGACCGAAACGTTGAGGTATGCATTAAATGTTTTATTCGCGATTAAGTCCCGTCTAGATTAGTGTTTACAATGTGTTCATATCGTGACAGTTTAAATCTATACTAATATTATAAAGCTGAAGAGTTTGTTTTGTTTGTTTGTTTGTTTGTTTGTTTGTTTAAACGCGCTAATCTCAAAAACTACTGAACCGATTTGAATAATTCTTTTTGTAATGGATAGCCACATTCAACGGGAAGGTTATAGGCTATTTTTCATCCCGAAATTCCCACGGGAACGGGTATAACGCGGGTAAAACCGCGGGCGCTGCTAGTAGTGTAATCTACGGCCTCACTTGTGGTTTTTTCTCGACTTCGTTATGATAAGCGGTTTTGAGGCAAAATACCGCACCGGTTAACCGTGGTGATCCGGTCATGACCGGTTTGGAAAGGTCCTTTCATAAGGAGCGTTCTTAACCGTGAGTAAGAGACAGACAGTAAGGTTCATCATTTTTAGTAGTTGGTGAGCGAGCGGGCACAACGCAAGTAGAACTACGCAACATTATTTAGGCAGAACAGTTTTAGGTTAAATTAATAACCGGTATTATTTATAAATTAAAATTAACTCCATCCAAGAAGTCACTTTTGCGTCGTATACTAAAAATAACCGTTATTTTAAAAATTAAAAAATAAACGATCTTTAACGAAACCGGTCTTTTAAAAATAGAAAAATAACCGTTCTTTAAAAACCGGTATTTGTTCAAAACGAAATTAACGGGTATTTTTTCTTTTATAGATAATGCCGGAAGACAACCCGCAGCCTATTTTCCGCGTGCTCAGCCCCATGTACGGGGAGGGCTGTTGCCTAGGGCGCCACCTGTTGGTCTTAGTTTGTCTGATGCTCATCATCGCCACCGCCATCATGATTCTGGGCATGATCATAGCGATCGTCAAATTACACCAGTGACGTTTGATTTGTAGTTTTATTTGTAGAATTTACCGTCTTGAAGCGATCATAAAACTCCGATACCGTGTTTGGTGACTAATCTACTCAACATTGGTCACTGAAGGCCTTGGGGCGGTCTAAAAACCCCGACACCATGATTGGTCATGGTCACTTACGTACCTGGACTTAGTTTTTTTGCTCGCGTTGTACCCGTTCCCGTAGAAATTTCGGGATAAAAAGAATTCAAATTCAAATTATTTATTTGTTCATAAACATGGGTACAATCTTAGGTGGTAATCATTGTAGTAAAGAACAGCCATGCTTCACCTTATAGGTACACGAACAGTTGAAAGTTAAAACATCTGAACAGATAAAGTAATACAAAAACTTATAGGAAATAAACTCAAAAACAAAAAATTAATGTCAGAAGAAAATCTTAAATTAATAACAAGTGTAACAACGGCGCGGTGGCGTCAACTTGAAGTAAAGACTAATAAAATATCAAAATACTAGCAGCGCCCCGCGGTTTTACCCGCGTTGTGCCCGTTCCCGTAGGAATTTCGGGATAAAATGTAGCCTATAGCCTTCCTCGATAAATAGACTATCTAACAGTGAAAGAATTATTCAAATCGGTTCAGTAGTTTCTGAGATTAGCGCGTTTAAACAAACAAACAAACAAACAAACGAACAAACAAACAAACAAAACAAACTCTTCAGCTTTATAATATTAGTATAGATTAAACATAACACAATAACCTGAATGCAGAGAAGTGTATAAAATGTATCTTAAATGTAGCTATCTATGTAGTACCAGAAACAAATATCCCACTCGGATTGGTAGTGTCGAGATAGAAGCGTTCACATGAACACTCTTCAGCTTTTTTACATTAGTAGATACTAGCCTCGCCCCGCGGTGTTACCCGCGTTGTACCCGTTCCCGAAGGAATTTCGGGATAAAATGTCCATCCCATGTGTTATTCTGATGTATAACCTATATTACTGTAAAGTTTCATCCAAATCCGTCCAGTAGTTTTTGCGTTAAAGAGCAACAAACATACATCCATACATATACCTATATATCCTCACAAACTTCCGCATTTATAATATTAGTAGGTAAGATAGCCGAGCGGCCTTGCCGGCGTCGTGCCCGTTCCTGTAGGAATTTAACAACAAAATATAGCCTATTTGTAGCTCGTCAAAGTCCGCTACAAGTAGGTAATCGAAAACCGTTTCAAAATTTACAAACGGAATCAATTTCCGGACACATTCTTTATAATAATCTGAAACTATCTGTACTGATATCTTCAGTGACATGAGAGGCCTTTGCCCAGCAGTGGGAAATTATAGGCTTTTGTTTTTACTTTTTTAGGGTTCCGTACCTAAAGGGTAAAAACGGAACCCTTAAGATTCGTCATGTCTGTCTGTCTGTCCGTCAGTCAGACACTTTCTTCCGAGACTATAAGACCTATACTGTTGAAACTTGGTAAGTAAATGTATTCTGTGAAATGCATTAAGATTTTCACACAGAAATAAAAAACACAATTTATAATGGTGGTTCCCATACTGAAAACTGAAACTGAACATTTATTTTTCATCAAACCCCTACGTGTGAAGTATCTATGGATAGGTCTTCAAAAATGTTAACGAAGTATATAATGTAACTTCTAAAATATGAGACTGATATCTACATAAAACTAAAAAGTATAATATGACTAGCTGCGCCCCGCGGTTTCACCCGCGTTGTACCCGTTCCCGCGGGAATTTCGGGATGAAAAATAGATGTTGGCCGATTCTCAGACCTACTCAATATTCTCACAAAATTTCATGAGAATCGGTCAAGCCGTTTCGGAGGAGTACGGGAACGAACATTGTGACACGAGAATTTTAAGATTATATTAGATGTACACATAACCATGCAAACTTCCACCGAAAATTGGTTTGAACGAGATCTAAGTTTTTTAATACGTCATAAATCGTTAACCGGAATTTACGTTTCATTCAATCATACTTCTCTCTATCTACAAGAACAAGTTATATATTATGTTATTTTCTTCGACGGATCCCTTCATGGGCGAGTTCGACTCGCACTGGGCCGTTTTTTTATTTTAATTATTTGTTCCCATAGCGATGAGGTTTATATGTGTATGTTTGTTCCAGTTGAGGAGCATGCAGGATCTGCCGGATCCAAAACACCGCGAGGGAGAGCCAGCGGTCCGCGTGCGGGGCCCCCTCCACGGGTTTGGCCCCAACAGCTGCTTGGGGGAGAACTACACCAGGTTACTTTTTTGTATAGTCGCCTGTGTAGGCATCGCTATGGTCACGATAGTTCTCGTAGCCTATTTCAAAAAATAAAGTATTGATTCTGAGGACTAGTTGTTTTAATATGAATCGAGTTTGCGAACAAGCAGTGAAGATAAATTGAAATCAGTTTTCTTATTCTGTGGTTTTGAGATGAACGTTTCGCTTCGCTGCGTGGATAAATAGCTTTCACTATTTATCTGTGGTCTTGAACACAGACTGTCAAATAAGCAAACAGCAAGCAATCAACATCCTTCATTCATTCTAACAAAAAAAAAAACAAATTACAAATGGCGGCTTGATTTTGTAAGCTGGAGCGTCGTATGCATTATATTGAATTAAACTATTATTTTAACCATTCTTACTGTTATTTCGTTGAAAATACGTGATTGTGTGTATGTTAACCCAAGTAAAGTGATATTTGGTTGTGTTTTGTAACGGATAATGGTGTATTTGGTTGATTGATATTGGCGTGTGTAAAATAAGATGACGCAGTTTTTACCACCGAATCTGCTTGCGTTGTTCGCGGCGCGGGACCCGATCCCCTACCTGCCGCCCGCGGCGAAGCTCCCCCACGAGAAGAAACAGAAAGGTTACGATGGAGTCGGCGCGTTCTTGTCCATATTTGAGGTTAGATATCCTTTTCATATTTCACATCTTTTCGATTCATACTTCATTTGCTATATTTGACTGTCAAATAGATTTAATTTTCAAAACTTAATGCTCATATAGATATCTATTTTAAGTTGATTCATCCCCTTACCGCTTGCACTTTGCACACAACTGTAATCGGTAATCAGCACTACAAATACATTTTCTCTGTAAACAAAGTCTTTCACCAATACTAAAATTCAATTGACTAGCCTTCACAACATTCATTCCATATCACTAAGAACACTCCTTATACCTACTTTATACTAATATTATAAGAGGTAAAATTTGTAAGTTTGTTTGTTAGTGTGTTCGAGCTAATCGGGAATTACCAGTCCGATGTGAATAATTATTTTTGTAATAGATATCCACATTCAACGGGAATGTTATAGGCTACTTCGAAATTCCCTTCCCACAGGAAAAGGCACAATGCTGGTAAAACCGAGGGGCGCTGCTAGTTAATTCTAAAGACTCATTACTTAACAGTTAACACCTATAAGTTATAGTCACTTACCTTATCCCCGTAGCACCCGTCCGAGACGCCGCCCCCCACGCGCGTGGAGACCCGCGAGGAGCGGCTGGAGCGCCGCCGCCGCGAGCGCGCCGAGCAGACGGCCTACAAGCTGGAGCAGGAGATAGCGCTGTGGGACCCGGCCACCAACAGCCGGGCCACCACCGACCCGTTCAAAACACTGTTTGTGGCTAGGATTGTAAGTTTATTGTTGATATTGATGCTTGGTGGTCTACAAGCATGTAATCACCTGCCATGACTAGGGTCCACGGTTCAATCCCAGTGAAGCATGCTTCCAATTAACTATTTGAACTTGACGGGTTTGAAATCAATTTGTACAGAACCCTAAAAAGATTGTCTTAATTATGTTGTGGCCCTGTCCAACCATGTGTCACTGGCTACAATGTCCCAACAGCCCCGTATCCTGCACTGTGGACAATGAAGGCAAATGACAGTGCCATAGACCTGACCGGGCCAAATACTGGCGTTAATATAACTGATTTAAAATAACTATCTCAACGAGAAGAAGGTTTGTCTTGCAATTCCATATAGTATACTGATGATTTCTAATACAATATGTTATTTTCAGAATTATGACACGTCCGAGTCTAAACTGCGGAGAGAGTTTGAAGGCTACGGACCCATTAAAAAGGTAAAACATTACAATAATGTAGCAAATTCAAGTTCTGTCAGTGGCCGACCGTGGGTCAGTTTTAGACTGCCTTAAGACATCCATTATGTTTGAAGCAACCGGTTATTAAATCTTTATTCTTAAATGTCGTGGGTTGCTGGTTCGATTCCCGCCCGGACTCAACATCATCATTTTAAGAGCTTGTCTCTTGTCGGTGAGTCCGATGCAGACTTCTCCATCTATTCCTGTTCAGTGCAAGCTCCTTCACATCTCTATATGACATGACAGACACTTTTTCTTTAATCTGACTCATGTAACTGATTCTAGGCCTTCCCCTACCTCGCTTTCCTTCAACTTTACCTTACCGGACTCAACAATATGTACAAAAATTATTGTTGGCGATTATAGGGTGTAAATTATGTGTTCATATAAAGTATTTATGTATTAGTATCAGTTAGTTAGATTCCATAATACAAGCTTAGAGTTCAGTCTGCGTCTAACTAACCATGCAACCATGTCCAGTAACATATATTTATAAAACATTTCTTGGTTTCCAGATCTACATGGTATTTAACAAAGAGAACGACAAGCCCCGCGGCTACGCCTTCATAGAGTACGAACACGAGCGAGACATGCACTGTGAGTGGAGACCTGATACGATGGGTGTACCGGGCGGGTGGGGTGGTGGAGATAACGTTGAGGGTGGTGGGATTAGTCTCAGATATATACCTATATGAAGTTGTGTATATCACTATATCGCTATATGAACACATTGTAAACACTAAGGATGGGATACTACACTCAATTTTTTCTTGATTGTCCCAAAATGTGGACCAACGTCGTCAATTTTCCAGTCGAAGACAATTGCTTCTGAAGAGGAAAAAGGTCTAGTGATTTATTTTATTCTTACATATCTCTAAACCTTTTTCCTCTTCAAGAGTATCATCTTCAACTGGAAAATAAACTGGAAACGACATTGGTCCACATTTTGGGACAATCAAGAAAGAATAGAGTGTAGTGTGAGTGCACACGGCCGTTGCGACACGACCGAGACGTTGAGGTATGCATTAAATGTTTAAATCGCGATTAGTCCCGTCTAGATTAGTGTTCACAATGGAAGTGATGTTAGAAGTGAGGGCAGCCATTTTGTTCGTCAACTGAAAATAGTTCAGAGGCTGTCACTTCACTGTGTTCGTGAAATAGTTTGATAACCGATGTTAGCTCATCACGATGGTTAATTTTCAAATATCTCTTTAGACGAAACAAGCCAAATATGCATTCCTTATATCTCTCATATTCTGGGGTTGTATTTAAATATATTATATCACAATAGCAACTTCAAATTATTTGATCAACTAACTACCTGCAACTTATCTCCACCACAACACATCTATTATAATAAATTATTTACGTCATATTATTGTGATTATCCTATTTTCGAACCCGCCTCGTGTTTGAGATCCCAGCCCGCAGTAGCCGCGCGGTGATTACGACATCCTCCTCACTGTACTGATGTCTGAGAGATGAGAGGCCGCCGACCAGCAGTGGGGCGTTACAGGGTAATACACAAAAATATTTCTACCATGTCCCACTGCTGGGCAAAGGCCTCTCATCTCACTGATGATATCAGTACAGTGAGGATAACTCTACTGCGACATCTACAGATGTATTCTGTGTTGTCTGTAATAATTGTTTTTACAATATTTTTAATGTAATATGACATGAATAGTTTGTTATACCTGAATTATTATTTTTATTATTATATTTGAGACTTTCTCGGAGGGGTTGGTCTCAAATTTGCGACACAATATTGTATTTTAAACTTGCATTTGTATATGTGAGCTTTAGCTTAGAATTTCGTCGCTAAAATTAATTTTCTGTGAGTTAGTGATTCTGTTAGACATCCTCTCCTTGTTCTATTTGTTGGTAAAAGCATGTTTACCCTATTGTAGGAAAATCTAGGAGAGTTCAACTTATACCTATAGTCTATCTAGAGGCTAGACTTTAATAAGTCTGTGACTACGAAAGTATATGTACTCAGAGGAGGGTAGGAGATCCAGTTTGTTCAATTTGTTCTTTATATAATAATATGTATCATTTATTATATTTAATTATTATTTTAAGTATTTCCTTAAACTCGGGCCCACAATCACTCCGAGAAGGTATCAAATATAATTCGGATATTCTATTTTGTCACAAACCGTAAATATCTGTCATTTGACATTTCACGTTTGTTAGTTCAAATCGTTAGTCCTAATTTAGGATTAGTACATCCCCATCTGACACAAATTGAAATGACACAACCTGTCATTAATTTTTCTCGTGACACTTAGTTTATATCGTTTTTCTTGCGTGTCACTAATTTTCATAGGATAGGCTAACAATTATAGACTATTTGTGTCATGGAGAAAAACATGTTTGTTTCAGAATGTGACAATAATTCCTTTATTTAATTGTCGTAGTTACCTTTTAATGTACTGTTTAATTTATAATGTCAGATTAAAATGTGCAAACGTCCGTATAACGATTCACGGTGTCCCAATATTAGCCTAACACTAGTATACAGGGTGTGACAATACCACCCTGTTATTTCGTAAATGCCAGTACCTACAGAGTGTTTCACTCGCACCCTAATACTTCGTAAATGCTAGGTCCGTGTCGAGTGCTAGGTCCACGGATAGGTGACGTGTAAACATGGCTTATGTAATAATAAGTATTTTTTTATTTACCACACAGACCTTGCCGTATTGCCCAACCTCAGAGAGTCAATCGACACACAATAAAATAGGTTTGTATGTGGTAAGACGCCAACATACAATTATGAAAAGATCACCGAGTGTGGCGTGTGACCGATTTCAAATGTTACTGTTACCCCGCTACTGTTATTTATACCTGTTATTTTTGAACTGATATCCGTTATCTGTTACCCACCTGTTATATTTCAATCTGTTATCTATACTTATTTATATTTCTTGTCTATATTACCCGTTATCTATCACTACCCAATATCTACTATGACTTCTCCAAATTCCTTCTCTTTCCCCTTTTTAAAATCTTTTCTCTTTTCTTATTATTTTAGTGACATTGTAAGTAATTGAAATACTCCAATTTTGTTTTACCACAATGACTGACCGACTCAAAAATCTAACTACTTATTCTCTTTTTAAGTCACTCTGAAGTCCACTGAATTTTTCTACTTAAAAATATCACAAAAATCCCGCCATTTTGAAATCGGTTGACGTCACATGAAACTTTTTGGTGTAAAAGATATAGTAATAATTTTTTGAAAAAGTTTTTAATGTAGTTGTCTATTTGTCTATTTTTAATTATTAAAATGCGCAATATAATGGATGTAAAGTAAGTAAAGTGCGCCCAGGTAAATAAAATATACTTCAAAATGGCTGACTTAAAAAATATTTGAGGTGGGTATGTCACGGTGGGTATATTACTGGTTCGTTTTCGATGATTTTTTCCAATATGATAGTCTAAACAACGGGCCCGGTCGGTAGGTATCAATCACAAAGTAGGTATATTTGTCTTTTTTTGGATGAAATTTCTTTTTGACTTCAATTTTGTAACTGCGTGACTTAAAAAATCTTCTGAAGTCACTTGAGAATTTAGTAATGGTCGAAGTCGCTTCGAATATTCATTTAGTTGTAATATAGTAAAGTCGAAGGTGTGTTTGACTTCAAAAAAGTTTATGTAATTTAATTTTTTTGTGACATTTGACACCAAAAAAAAAAACGAAAGTGCAGTGACTTGAAATTATTTTTGAAGTACAAAATTGAAGTAATAAAGAAACGTCAGCCTCCTCTTCCACAGGTACTGACAATATGTTTTGTTGTTCAAATAAAGGTTCGTCTTTATTTGTACATCCGTTCAACCTGCGTGGACTTGTCATTGTAATTGTATTTTTGAAGTCACTTAAAGTTAATATAAAAATGTGATGGTCCATGTAAGTTCATGTTTGTTTTAAGAGTCGCTTGTGTGCGTTGTGCGCTCGTATTCTGGGGGAGGTTTCAGTATATTTGAAGTCATTTGGGTAGTTGAAGTCATCCGGGAAGTTGACGTGACTTTAGTGCTAATGTGAATGTTTTTACGTTCAATAAGTGATATTTTGATGTCGAGTGATGTCGTTTGCGCCTAACTTGACTTGAAGCTCTGAATTCTATAATATTTATAATAAATACGATGTCACTTGATGACACTATGCGTGGCTCAGTCATCAATTCCAACGTCATGTCAAAATCAATTCAAAAATCATGACTAAGCGTACCGTTTTCAACTATTTAAAAATAACGAATTAATAATCCAAAACATAAAATAATAATAAGTAAATCCAATACCATTGACATATTTGATAGTTACGTGGATTTACACTAAAAAAGTTTAAAAAACAAGTCAATCACTATTTTTTTCGTTAATATTTGACGTCAACATACATAACCTGTAAAAAAGTTTTAAAACCAAGTAAAAGCAGAAAACACTAAATCCTTCAAACATTCTGAAACCCCCCGTACGTCCGGCACGCACGGCGACCCTCCCCCACTCACTATGGCGCCTCCACAGCGGCGTACAAGCACGCGGACGGCAAGAAGATCGACGGCAAGAGGGTGCTGGTGGACGTCGAGCGCGCTCGCACCGTCAAAGGGTGGCTGCCGCGCCGGCTGGGTGAGTCGATAGCCGAAAAATAGTCTAAATATAGGCTGAATCGTGTAAAAAGTAGGGGTAACTCATGTAAAAAATAGGGGTAAATAATGTTGAATATGTATAGTGCGAGAATGGCTGTGAAAATATTGCAAACATCAGTAAAATTTGGGGAAAGTGTGTAATACAAAAAATACTATTTAAAATATTGTGACGCCTGCACAAGCAATACATTTAATTTTTCACAGGATAGATGATATACTTGACGCGTGGTATGCAATGTTTAACACTGGATACTTTACACGTTACATTTGACAGGCGGAGGGCTCGGCGGCACTCGGCGCGGCGGCAACGACGTCAACATCAAGCACTCGGGCAGAGAGGACAACGAGAGGGAGAGGGAGCGGTACCGGCTGGAGCAGAGGGACAGGGACGAGCGCAACAGGGATAGAGATAGAGGTGGGGGCGCTTTTTTATCTCCTTTATTTACAAACAGAGAGAGAGAGAGAAAGGGTAAAATGGAGAGAGAGGAGAGTATCATTTGTTTTTTGCGTGTCTCTCTTTTCTTCGTATTGAAGAGATATATATGTCTTCAGAGACGCGAAAAACGATCTTCCAATACTGGTGACACGAAATAGTGTCAGTTTTTTGATATGACACACGAGAGATTTTTATGACATGTGTTTAATTTGGTCGTTTTATTGCAGTGAGTCGTCGTCGCTCGCGGTCGCGGTCGCGTCGTCGTTCGTCGTCGCGCAGCCGGCGCCGCGAGAGACGACCGAATGAGGAGGAGAATGAGAACGGGTAAGTTTATACTTGTATACTAATGTTTCAAACGAAGAATTATACCTAGTTAATTTTAGAATTATACTAATATTGTAAATAAAATATGTTTGTCTTATAATATTAGGAATCCTTTGGCGAATCACTCAATGTGTTGACATTAAACATATCTTTAAGAGAAACAAAACGAGCTTCGTATCCCACGTGTTATGACATGTTACAGCAGCGCCACCCGCCGCCGGCGGCGCTCGGGCTCGCGGTCGCGGCGGCGCCGCTCGCGCGAGCGGACGCGCGCCGAGCGGCCCGAGCGCGGCGAACGCGAGCGCGAGCACCGCGACCGCAAGGACCGCGACCGCCGCAAGGACAAGGTCAAGCACGAGCACGTGCTCGTCAAGCAGGAGCCCGTCGACGGTCAGTATATCACTGATAGATAATACCACACTAGGGACCGATATATTGAACTCGTCTCACTGAACATATCAGTACACACAGGACTGACCAGGGACCAATATATTAGCCTAACTCGTCTCACTGAACATGCTTGCCATGGTTTGTAGTGAGGAAAAGGAACCTATAATGTGAGAAATGAGTTTTAAATAGAAGATAGTAAACTATGAATAGAGAGAGAGAGAGAGAGAGAGAGAGAGAGAGAGGGTAAACAGTTAGCGAAAATGGGTTGGGTAGAAAATATCATGAGTCTGTAAACGTGAACGAACATGTAGAGATAACTATTTGTAGTGAGAAGGAAATCAATCACTAATAATGAAACATTAATTTTCAGAATACCCCGAATTCAAAATGGCGCCTCTTGACGTTCAAATCAAGCAAGAACCAGAAGATGAAAACAAATACAACCCCGAGGACGCGAACGGGGACGGGTACGACTACTAGCGGGGACGCGGCGGGGACCACGGGGCGGGTGCAGTGTGTTCTCGGGGAGGTTGACGGTTTAGGAGCCAGAGGGCAGGCGATCTTGATCAATCTATTTCGTTTTGATTTAAAGGTCCTAATATACCTTTCTAAGATGGTATAGATTCAAGATTTTGACGTTTTATGAAAATTAATGTCACAGAACCTTGGGCAGATTACTATAGAGCTTGGGTCGAATGATCAACGGTGACGTAACTGATGTCATTTGAAAGCTCTCAAAGAGTTGTTCAAGTCACTCCTTGACAGTTACGTCGAAATCTACGACCATCTTGGTGTTTTCTCTATAGATATGGTTTATTTTAGTTCGATATTATACTTTCCAATTAGATTACAGCACGTTCAATGTCTATTCGGTGGTCGAAAACACCAAGTTGGCTGTCGATGTCGATCTTCTTCTTCTTCTTCTTCTTTCGATATGATTAGTAATCAATCAGTGACTTGAAGAAACTCTGCGAGAGCTTTAAATAACACTGTGACGTCACTGATGAGCATTTGAGCGAGGCTCTTCAGTAATGTGCTCAAGGCCGTTTAAATTCGTTCGTTTGTTGCCAAAATTTGACAGTTGTTTTCATAGAAAGTTAAAATTTGATCTGTTGTTGGGACCTGCTGTGGTATCTCGGGTTGATTCAGCACAATTGACACTCTGATAGCCTCGACTACAAAATTCTCTAAAAATTTTACATTACAATATGTGAGTTAAAATATTTCAAAATTCCATCCGAAATCGAAAATATAGAGATTCTACTAGTCACTAGTTGTCGAATTTACTATCCGTTATTAAACTCGCTATGATTGTTCACTGGACCAGTTTACTAGCACATAAATTCGTCTGCTAGCAGGTAGATTACTCGCTTAACCCATTCACTGCCTTTCTGAAAAGTAACGATATTACCCAGATGCCGCCATACTGTACTATGCAGCCCGCCCATCGGCGGGCCCGGCATCTCGATTATGTATTCTTGCCCGCCCATTGGCGTTTTCGGCATGAAGCTGCAGATTCCGACATGAATCGTTTGATATGTTCTGTTTACATGTACTGTACTTTCTATTTTCGGTGCAATAATAAAAATATGTCGTGCATATTCTGTTACCTGCATCATATGAAAGTATATTTAAACAATTTTTATACGTAGGTATATGTGAAATAGAGGATAACACTTTATTTTTGTACACGAAATTCATGCTAAAGAAGAAGCGAGCATGTAAAAACTTAATAATAGTTGTTAGTCGTACCATTTACAATAGGTTTGTGACTTCTAAAATCAAATCTTGCCCGCCCAAAGGCGGGCTCGGCATGACAGATTAGAATTGGTTTTTTTTTTTCAAAACTTCAAATATCCGCAGGCCATTTGAGTTGCCAATAAATTATAATGAAACAAATCCTTACACATCATCTCATTACTTTCTGACGTTATTTTGTAAAGTTATTGCAGTTTAAAATCAAACCGCCCATGGGCGGTCTCGGCGTGAGAGTTAAAAAATATTGCCCGCCGATGGGCGGGCTCGGCACTGAATGGGTTAATGTTATTGAAGACTCAAATTATCTCAGAATTGGTACATTAGACCATTATTTTCCATGTTTAAATCTAGGAATGCTAATAAATCTGCAATGTTATGCTTGTCAAGTCAACTCTACATATAGTTTTTGACTTAATTTTAAAACTGTATGGTATTACAGTGCGAGGCGGTTTATTAGGACTAACAGAAAAATAAATATATGAAAATAATTATTAATTTCTGCGCTGTAAATTGTCTTTTCTGTACTTGTGTGTACGAATAAGTTTTGTTTGTAGGAATTGTAGGCGAACTGCATTATGCCTATAGATTGTGCTCGCACTGTATAAGGATGTCTACTAGATAGTAATAATTTTAAGTTAAATATAAATAAATTTAATGAATTTAAAGCTCTGTTTTATTGCCCCTCAATCTTGACAGAAATTTTCTAATAATCGGTTACGGGCTTGAGCGCTAGACAGATTATGACGTAATGATGACGTCGGCAAGGATCTATTCTACCTAAATATATAAACAGTTTATCTAAAGAGCTCATAATGTTTACGATTAGACCACTTGAAACTCGACGCCATGAACCATAACAACAGCTAGGGATGTCCCTTGACTTTATGATTTTATCGATAGTAGTTTTTATTGCAAGGTATTTTGGAAGTGTGAATAAAAATACAATATTATCAAAAAATTGTTTTATTTTGGACTGATTTATTTTACATTATATATATAATTATAAATTTATATTTACAAAATTATAATTAAAAAAATATCGGATATCGATTATTTTGTGGACTTTCCACATTTACAAATAAAACTACATGTTCAATACAAAACAAATAATAAAATTAATAATCTCCAAAGACCGGGCTTGTCCCGCGACTCCGCAGCTCCGGGGAGAAACACCATAATAAAATAATAAAGGTATACAAAAAAAAACAATACACACAATCATCTCGCCAATCATTCTAATTTTATACCAAACCTTTCACAATAGTTATTTATGGATATGAAAAGAAAAGAAGTAAGCATTACTAAGATGATGTATGGTATGACGATGATGTATGGTATAACTTGAAACATTGCTCTATACACAGTGGCACGTGACAGGTTTCGCAGCAATACCTGGTTTTTTGGGACTTCTTCCCTTGGCGAAGGCAAACAATGCACCGCTTCCGGAAGGAACGGTTGTTGGATGCACTGTTCTCTGTCGGACTGAATAAAACGGGCCAATGTGTAGAAGCAATGAATCTGTCTGGCTGGTCATGCCGAGATCTACTGATTGCCACAGCAGTCGATTTGCGACTTTGCGGACAATGTGAAAGATGATTTGAGAGGATAGAATTTACAAGTTCGAGGCGAAAAGCTAAATGATCATGACGTTTTTGTGAGGATGACTGCAAAAGAGTGCGAGAGTTGAGGATACTGACGTTAAGAAGACGTTTAAAAAGTTTCATGTACCATTTGGTACCACGTTTCCGTTCTAATAAATAAGGCTCTAACATCTGGTCTTTCAGATCTACCCCCCCCATGAACTTATTGTAGTCCAGCACTACTTGGGGCTTAAACGGCGCTGGCCGAGATGTTGGTCTGGATGAAACTGTCGGCAAAGCAGTAGATGAACCATGACAAGTAGAAATCATGGTTATGCGTTTTTTGTCTTGCCATGATAATATCGAGACATCGCCAGAATGTCTGGCGATGTACTCTCCCCTTTTAAGCGGAGCCTTATTTATTAGAATGGGAACATCTCTACGGGAAGGTCTCAAAGTACCGACACAGTCGGTGCCATTGAGTTTAAGAAATCTAGCTAATAGAGGACTATTGTACCAATTATCCATAAACAATCTATACCCTTTATTGAGTAGGGGACCAATGAGCTTCTTCACGACAGCTGTACTTTTCAGTGCACCAGGCGACTGCTCCAGATCCGTTGCTGATTGTTTACCGGTGTAAACAATAAAAGACCACAGGTAACCGGTCGCACTCTCGCAAAGCTCGAATGTTTTGATCCCAAACTTAGAAGCTTTGTTCCGAATATACTGTTTAAAGCTCAATCTTCCTTTCCATAGGGTAAGACTTTCGTCTATGCAAATATCTTTACTCAAAATATAATTAGATTGAAAAGCTAAATTTAAATGGGTAATTATCGGTCTCAAACGATGTAATCGGTCAAAACTTCTGGCGCTAGTGTTGGAGGTACTGGGATAATTAATGGGGTCTGAATCTACAAAATATAAAGCTCTATTTAACATTTCGTACCTCCTGCGTGTGAAGATCCTCCGAAATACTTCCGTCTTTAAAAGTGGGTCGACAGAAAAACAACTGGTCACAGTCGGCATTTTGATGATCCCCAACATCATCCAGAACGCGAAGAGGCACAGAATTTCATGAATATTAGTGGGGTACCATTCAGACCGGAAAGCAGCAGAGGTAATTCTTGAAGCGTACAAGTTTGTTTCGGCCACAATCAGATTTAAGACTTCATCGCTCCAAAAGGAACGAAAAGCGTCATATCCCGAACCAAAAACAAACACGGAACCGGTACGCTCAGGCCTAAAAGTTTCCTCTTCACCCCGAAATGCCGAAGACGACCATTCGAAGTTGAGGTTCTGGCTTTCCAGTCGACGGAGAGTTTCCGCTCCATCACTAGCGTCAAGATACACATCATTTTCACTCTCGCTAGCATCCTCACGTTCAGCATTTCGCGCGATCCTAGCAGCATCTTGCATTCTCAACTCTCGGTTCCTCATAACATCCGTCACCATACTTACCAATTCAGGGGGAACGTCCTCATCATTCGTCCAAATTTCATTCAGTGGGTGTCCCACCTCCCACTGATGTCCCCCCCTACGGCCCCGATTCGGATACCCACCCCTACGTGCACTCTGTCCTCTTACACCTCTAACACCTCTTCGTCCACCTCTTCGCCCACTCGTTCGTCTCCTGTTACTCATATCTCTATCATTAACATTCACCTCAGGGGACACATACAAAGGGTGGGTATCCGGGGCATAAAATGTCTCTCCCTCTGCGGCAATGTCCAACCGCTCGCCATTTTCGTCGAACACTGCTAGCACGACGTTAATTGGCGAGCGGGACCTGTCGCGAGACTGAGACTGTTCGTCCTAAAATAAACAAAAATGTTATAATTACCACCACCACATAAATTCAATAAATACACCAAAAACTTAGAAACAAAAAAATACCATTTGAGGCACCCTCTCACGGCGCTCTGGGGACGTCAGCAGAGAGTACGGTGGCGCTTCCGGTGATGCTTCGCCCTAAGACATACATTAAAACACCCATAAGCATATAATCATATACAATATAATAACCTCAAACCACAATAAAAGCATAACCACTCGTGGCGAGTCCTCCCAGCGTCTAGGTGATGAGAGCACCGAGTCCTCAAGCCTGGGACCCTAAAATATCCGACACCCCAACATCAAAATCAGTTCCGTTCGAACACTACGACGCCACACACAGACCGCCACCAAGCACACAAGACAGTTCATACACTCTTCTTACAACGTATAAAGCAAACCTCATCGCCTGCGTCCGATTCTTCGCCACTGTCGTCCTCTTCGTAGTCCTCGTCGTCCTCCTCCTCCTCCTCTTCCTTGACATAAAGGAGGTCGAGGAAATCTGCCGGTCGCTCCTCGTCGCCGCACCGCCAAGTTGACATGCTTTATAACAAAAACGAGAAAACTGTCGTAAAAGTAGTCATTTTGCTGAGTCGTTATTTTTATAAACAGAATTTATACTAGCACACCTTAACTATCCGCGGGTGAAACCACGGTGTACCAGTTCCTGTGGGAATTTTGGGATAAAATGTATCCCATGTGTTATATCTGATTATAACGTATATTACTGTAAAATTTCAACCAAAACCATTCACTAGTTTTTACGTGAGAGAGTACAAACATACATACATACATCCATTATCACAATCTTTGGCATTTATAATAGTAGTAGGATCAATTAATTCACCAAAATATATAATAAAAAATCTAAAATAATTTACAAGATACTACGAGTAATTATCGACAACAACAAAACTATCGCATAACTCTCGACACACTGCCCGTCCCTATCGACAAAATGGTGACAGACAAAATGTGCCTTTAGCGTTATACGAATAAAGACCAAAATGGCCTACGTGATTTTGTAAAACAAACCGCCATTATTCATGCGCTGAACATACAATTTGAATTGATTTTATTTCACAAAAAACTAATTTATGCACTGTTTCAGCGCTGTGATAACGATTGTTATTGCTTTTTATACTCTTTTCAATGTAAATACAAACAAATATCGTTATAAAATACCTACTTGAAAATCGGCAGCATACTAACGGATTTTATTCCTAATTTATATCAATGATTTCCCTAAAGTAATAGATCACCCCATGGTCCTCTTTGCCGATGACAGTACTGCAATATTTACTGATAATAAGTCCAATAACTATGAAATTGACATAAATAATGCAATAGTATCTATCATAAACTGGTTAGAATCAAATAACTTAAGAATAAATATAGACCAAACACACTTCATAACATTCAAAAATAAAAATAGTAACTTTAATTCTGTAAATATAAAATACTAGCAGCGCCCCGCGGTTTTACCCGCGTTGTACCCGTTCCCGTAGGAATTTCGGGATGAAAAATAGCCTATAACCTTCCCGTTGAATGTGGCTAATGTGGCTATCTATTACAAAAAGAATTATTCAAATCGGTTCAGTAGTTTCTGAGATTAGCGCGTTTAAACAAACAAACAAACAAAACAAACTCTTCAGCTTTATAATATTAGTATAGATAACCATGATCCTATAAAAGAACTTCAATCAGTTAAGTTCCTCGGTATCCATATAGATGCAGAACTAATGGAAAACACATGTAGAACAATTGTGTACTAAAATAAATAAATTTGCATGTGTTATATATGTTACAAAAAGTAACTAACCAGTATACGCTACTTAACGCCTATCATGCATATGTCGGATCTATACTTAAATATGGTGTTCTATTTTGGGGTAACTCTACAGAGAAGCTTGCAGCATTTAGAGCCCAAAAGAAATGCATTAGGTCTATGTGTACACTTAAAAAAACCGATAGTTGTAAGTCATTTTTTATAAAACTAAATATTCTTACCCTACCTTCTTTATTTATACTAGAATCAGCTCTTTAAACAAAATCACATACCTACTAATGAAATGTATAAATTCAAAAGTAAACGCCATATTAACAAAATAATATTTCCACATTGCAGAGCTAATAAATTTAATAATAGCTTGTTTTTCCTAGGCATCAAAATCTATAATTCTATTCCACTTTCTAATAGAAAAATAGACAGGACAGATAAGTTTAAACTAAAACTGAAATAGTATAAATAATAAATGATTTGATTTGGATTTTACTAAGACTATATTTCTAGTATTTACGATGTATTTCTTGCAACTAATTATCTAGTTAGAACAATTCACTCATAATAAACAGTATTTACATAAACAAATCGGTACTAACCTTAGATAAATGCAACAAAATCACAAAACAATGCTCCCAAAACACTCGCACACCAGCGTCAAATCAAATCACAGACAGGACAGACCAACCAAGCTTGGTTGGATTGGACCTTAGGCTTGGACCAAGCGCCCAATCTGTTTACTATACTCTATGACCAAGCGTCTGACTGAAGCGTCAAATGCCGCGAATTGAAAACTGAACCACAGACCAAGAAACTAAAGAACTGAACCAAACAAAAAACGGCCAATGATCATGCTATATTTTCGTTTAGAATGAATGGAAATATATCAAAGAACGGAACTAATCAAACTTCCTCATACAAAAGTAGTCTGTAACCGCTCGCTTGCCCCAAACGCACTTTCTTTTCCGCATAGAGTGCCCCACTTTCTCCAGACCTATCGCCACGCCGCGCCGCGCGGCTCGGGTTTCACAAAAACATTAATTGTGGCTCAATTTGTAACTAAAACACTATCAAGTGTTATGTTTATTGTGTTAAGTATGAATGAAGCTGTTTATTTATGTATTTTGTTTATTAATATTCAACTACGGTGTAGAATTACGAGTCGCTGAACACAAATATAGCTCTCGAATTCAAGCGCGACTTGTGTTTAGACGATAATATCTAAAAAATTAAATCGATGACATATGGTTTTTTATTGTAAATTACAATGTTTATTTTAAATAGATTAGGATAAAATATAAAACCATACACCTGCCCATACAAAATAATGTACTTACAGCTATTTAATTCGCCACAAAACTCGGGCGGCGCGGGCCAAAATGGCAGCCGTCGGCGTCGTTCAACTTTTTTAACATATCACAGATTCACAAATACCACTGTTAGGCTTCATGTTTTTACCATCCCGTTTGGAGATTATATTGATCTAACATATTAATCGCACTTGGTATCATAAAACAGCCAAAATATATTAAAAAAATGAGATTCAAATTAGTCACCGAACAAAGCAAACACCAACATGTACTTCAAAACGTATGTGGTTTAGAAAAGGCTAAATTTTGTGTTTCACACTGCAACCTTTGTTTCTATGTATTAGTCACTGAATTTAACTTATCAAATAACAAAACACTACGTAAATCCAACCACCGACAATATTAAAATTATTGAAATGAAAAGTCACAATGTCACCCGCAGCTGACGCAACCAAAATTTCGCGACATTGACAACTTCAACATGTTTTTTCAATTTATATTTTTATGGCACAGAGTAATGTTTTGGATTCATTTGATAGACAATTTTACACAGATCATAATAGAATAGTTCGAACAAACCAATAGCAAACAAGAACAGATGTATTATCGAAATTAAACGACTACTCGGTCTGTGGCTAGCACGTCAACTAGTAGTTGACGGGGCAATTTGAGGTGTCTTTTTTTGTCAACTGGTAGTTGACGGGGCAACCGAGCGGGTTTCTTGGGGATTTGGAGTGTATTGCAGTGACGTCACGCGCGCGGTCTCATGAGACCGCGCGGGGACCTAAGAGTGGAAAATGGAATGTGGAGAATGGACGCAAAATGGGTGTTGTATCATCGCCCCTAAACGAAAAAAATTCCCGCGGGAACGGATACAACGCGGGTGAGACCGCGGGGCGCAGCTAGTTTTTATATAACTTTATGTTAAGGTGCTTTGTTATGAAGTGTTGCTTTGATTGAATTAATATCATTACTAATATAGTAAAGTAGCAGCACCGCGCGTTGATCCCGTTCCCGTGGTAAATTCGGGATGCAAAATATCAAAAGAATTATTCAAATCGGGATAGTAATTTCTTAGATTGCACGTACAAACAAAATATATTCAGCTTTACTATAGATAGATTATACATTTAGACAAATTATAACATACCTGAAGACGTATCTCGTTGGTAGGATCATCTCGCTCTACCCCCCCGCTCCCACTTTCATCATTCGCAGTTTTGCAATGTTAGTGAGAGTTCTGGGTTTTTAATTAAAATGAATAAACAAAAACAGTAAGATCAATAAAAAGCAAGCCGCCAGCCTGTGCGCCGGTACTTTAGTTCACAGGGAGTGCACGTATAGAGTGGAAACACCATAATATTTGACCACAATTTTACAACACTCAACACATACCGTTAAAAACACTTCACTTACGTACAAACCACAGACCAAGAAACTAAAGAAGTAGGTACAAACAAACTTTCTTAATTTCGGTTTTTTAGCGGCAATACAGTCCACCCACAGACGATATTCGGACCACAGACATTATATATGTGCCACAGCCATCTATTCGTGCTACAAGTTATTTTTTTAGCCATAGACTAAATTCGCGCCATATTACCTCTAATTATAATCTGTGGTTTTAATGTAGAAAAAATAACATAACATGCACATATCATGCATTGAATTGAAAATAGATCATTTTAAGAGAAAAGTTGTTTGTATATGGTTTGTATTATTATTTTTAATCTCAAACCCGAGCCATGTTTGAAAAGTAGGAAACATGTTTCATTGTTTTTATAATTTATTACAATAAAATACAACATTTATTATGCAAAACTTATTACAAAGGCACTGGTAACTAAATATAATATCAAAATATTGTACTTAATAAAAACAACAGAAATCTAGCAACATTAACGAGTGCAATCGTTTTAAAAACCTCGATACAACGCGAGTTTACTAGCTACTGGCTCGATCCACTATGTGATAAGACCGGTACTGAGTACTGACCGAACGTTAGGGTACCTGTCCATTGATGCGGAGCGGAGAAACGGACAAATATTAACCAAAAGGATTGCATGAAATCTCTGGTCAGATATTTTATGCAATCCTATTGGTTAATATTTGTCCGTTTCTCCGGTCCGCATCAATGGACAGGTACCCTAACGAGGCGTAATGTAACATTCACAGTGAAAATCGACCAATTGAGCATCGAGCGGCTCTCGGCTGTGAACATATCACAGCCGAGAGCCGCTCGGTGATCGCTGCGAGCGCGTTCCCGTACTGATGCACGAACGCTCGCTGTATAACACGTTACATTACATCTTGAAGGTTTGTACCTGCCTTTAGATTGCTCAGTATATTATCCGATAGTTACGGACTAATAGCTTGTAAACTCGCTTACTGTTTAAACTTGTACCCGAGTACAGTTGTGTCATCTCACGCGCGCCCCTGAGCCTTACTTTAGTTGTAATATGAGTACAGACCTGTACAGACGCGTCTCTGTGTGCGGACAATCAGTACAGTTGACAAGATCATTGTTTATGTTCATTCAAAAACTCACTCCGAATAACTATAGATTGAATTTTCTCCGTTCACTCAAACCTACCATGCTGTCTCTACTTCAAAGACAATTTAACCCGGCTGTTTGCCTTTTCACTACACAGTATAAAACAAAGTCACTTTCCGCTGTCTGTCTGTCTGTCCCTGTATATGCTTAGATCTTTAAAACTACGCAACGGATTTTGACGCGGTTTTTTAAATAGATAGAGTGATTCAAGAGGAAAGTTGATATGTATGAAAATTTCCGAAATTCCCGTAATATAAGCAATGATCTTGCCGACGGTACTGATTGTCTGCACACAGAGACGCGTGTCTACTCGTTACAGCTACAAGTATGGCTCAGGGGCGCCGTGAGATGACAACTACAATATATTATATTACATAACCTATTCAGTCGTGAGATACATTATTTGAACCAATCACAAAACACATCTCATGAGAACGACATCAAGTTATTTTACAAGTGTCGTTCGTCTGTCGGTCGTCGTCTTTGGACGCGTCGTTCGTCTGTAATAAATAAATAAATATTTTTTAATCAACATCGATCCTCTTCACTGTAGTAAGCAACTTCGAGTAGTCAACAGTGGTCTTGTGGTTTGAGCGCCCGGCTCACGACCCGGAGGTTCCGGGTTCGATTCCCGGTGGGGACAATATCTTACAAAAATCTCTTTGTGAGACTGCTCTCAGTTTGGTTAGGGCATTGCAGGCTGAATCACCTGATTGCCCGAAAAGTAAGACGATTCCGTGCTTCTGAGGGCACGTGAAGCCGTCGGTCCCGGTTACTCTCTACGGATAGTAGTCGTTACATGAGCCATGTCAGAGGCCTTTGGCGGCTCAATAACTCTGACACCAGGATTGGTCAGGGTGCCCATCCACTCGGTGAAGAAGAAGTAGTTCCGAGGATGTATTGTAGGTATGTTTTCTCTTTCACGAAAAAACTACTGGACGGATTTGAACGAAATTTTAGACTTATTAGTCTAAAAATACATTGTATCCCGAAATTCCCTCAGGAACCGCGGGCGTACATTACAATAGACTCACTGCATCATCCAACGCTGGTAAAGACGTTTGTCTGGTAAACAATTTCGTCAAACGTTTCGTTACGCTCGGCGTGCTCGTGTTACGCGTACCATTCGGCTCGGGGGTGCTCGGCTTTGGGGAAATAAAGCAGTTTTTTATTAAGACTTATTGCAAAGGTCATAGTTTGTTGGGGTTATTTGATTTGTGACCTCAGTGAATAATCTAAATTGAGTGTTTCATGAGGTTGACCCGTGTTGTTGGGGTCACTGACCTCCACATTTGAGGATAGTGACCTTTATGTTAGAGGTCACTGACCTATAGGCAAGTCTCAACTACAGGAGAGAGATGCGAAGAGCTTATCTAGTGTCCGACCGAAAGTTCGGTTTCGGTTTCGGTTTCGGCCGAGTTTCGGCCAAAAATCAAGTTTCGGCGGCAGTTTCGGTTTCGGCCCAAAATTGGCCGAAACTTTTGCCGAAACCGAAACTGATTTCGGTAGTTGTCGTGCACGCTCGCCTAATTTCATTTCTCGCGGCAACGCACTGGCGGGCGCTGGCGGCCCTGTTCGGGAATTGTCGTGCGCCGTTCGGATAGCTCTGTAGCAACACAACTTAGAGCATTTTCACATTATCCGATCCGATATCGGTGTCGGACGCCGATCCGATATCGGGGTAAGTAAAATGTATGAAATATGTACCTGTCTTTCATATTGTCCGGCCCGATATCGGATATCGGAGCCGACACCGATATGCTGGCGGCACCATCGGACGCCCGTGAGCCGTCGGACGATAATGTTTGTATGTCTGCTATACGTGTATCTAAATTGTCTCTGTGTGCCCCACAGCCATTCGAAAATGTGTGTCTTGTTTCTTGATACTGTTTGTGAGATGTATTAGCAAATAATTGAATGTGGATTCACTCATACGAAAGTAATTAAAAAACTTTTTAGGTGCGTTTGTAGCTTGCTAAATAGTATAAAATGCTCCCTCTGAATATCTAGCTTCCACAATGGGATGTATCCAATACTGTCTGTGGACAGATCTTTTTTTGCGTCTCAAATATAATAGATACAGCAAATAAAGTTTTCTATTATAGTCTGCCATGATGACCTGCACGCACTAAGCTATCGAGCAAATGGCCGTATCGGAACGATTTTGTCGGAAATATGTGAAAATAGCACGTGGTGTCTATCGGCTATCGGATGTCGGCTATCGTCGTCCGACACCGATATCGGATCGGATAATGTGACAACGCTCTTAGTCAGTGCGTTATCGCCCGACGCAAACATTCTTTAGAGGTTATGTTTTGTTTGGATAGTGGTAGTAAATGTGTAAAACAGTGCTCAGTGAATTAATTTTCCTAAACTTGTTAAATATCTTGAGATGTCAGAGAATTATAAAATAAGATTATATAAAGATAAGACAGGCAACTAGAGACCTTTATTCAATTATCCTACTATTTTGATACTTGCATTCTAGGTAAGCACTAGGTAACCTACTCTACATAAAAAAGGTCTGTGACATAGTTACGGACAGACAGGTAGGTACCTATGATACAATGAAAAGGGCTCCGTTTTTGCCATTTGACTACGGAACTGTGTTTCTATTTAATGTCCTAATTAATGCAGAATAATGGGTAAAATGCACAAAATTTCAGTATTTTACGGAATTTTATACTTGACCACGTGAGTTTCGGTTTCGGTTTCGGTTTCGGCCGAAACTGAAGCCACGGCCGAACATTCGGTTTCGGTTTCGGTTTCGGCTGGAAAACCAGTTTCGGTCGGACCTTAAGCTTATCTTAACCATGTCCTTGATTTTAGTGGCAAAAAACTATTCTTGATTTTTTTTAAACACTTGCTTCGGAAACGAAAATGGTAAAAAGTGAACAAATAAGCCACCCTGTATATCATATTGTAAAACAACCCACTTCCGGCTGCGGTGTCTGCGGCGCCTCCACAACGCCGACATCCTCAACCATCGGATGTAATTCCGATGTTTGTCGCGTGGTCGACGGCGCGTCGGCCGCGCTCGATGGATGTTGCGATGGTTGTTCACCGGAGAGGTAGCTTTTGATCTCCTCCGCTCTTTGCATGTAACTGTAAGGAAATTAATCATGTTTTAACCGACTTGCAAAAAGGAGGAGATTCTTTCGCGTAGGTAATAATATAATGAACATTGTTTTTGTGAACTACACAATATAATTAAGCAATATAAACAGTTTGATTTCTGTTTGTTTGAACGCGCTAATCTCAGAAACTACCAATCCGATTCGAATAATTCTTTTTGTAATTGATAGCCACATTCAACGGGAAGGTATTATATTTGTAGCTATAAGCTATTTTCATCTATAGACTATTTATCGTCCCGAAACCTTTGATTTGATGAATTTTGAGTTCACATATCGGTCGCGGAGCCGAAACAACTCCATCCATTAACCTTTACCTCACTGTCTGTCACTCGTACACAAAAGTATCGCTGTCTCACTCGCACAACGCATTGTGCGAGTGAGACAGTAATATTATTGTGTGTGAGTGACAGAGACAGATAGATTGAGGTTAACGGACTTAGTTCTTCGTGTTACGAGACCGAGCGTTATTCAACCACGCGCTCTCACCTGTGTATCTTATGAGTGAGGGCCGCTCGTCTCCCTTGGTCTCTCTCGGCGTCTCTCTTCGCTAGCAGTATGATAAGGGCGGTGGTGTAGTGAGAGAGAGCGAGAGGCAGGTCGCCCGCGCGCTCTGAGGCGATGGCGCGCTTTATTAGGTTCACTGCCTGTGGGGTGACGGGTTTATTATTATTTATTTATCTATGTGTATATGTTTTTATATGTTTTATAGTCTTTAAAGAATTTGTATAAATATGTGACCAGTTAGTTATGTTCCTTATTACAAGGTTACAGCTTAGTTTGGGTCTAATTAAACGTGAGAGAATTACTTGTCCGGGTTTATATGATATTATATTATTGGACTGACCTTTTCGTAGTTCTCCTTGGAGGGCATGTGGTCGAGGTCGAGGTAGGGGTCGGCGAAGAACTCCGCCGCGGTGAGCCGCCGCGCCGGGTCGTGCACCAGCAGGCGGGACAGCAGCGCGCGGCAGCCGGGGGGGAGGCTCGCGCCCGCCGGGATCTGAGACACGCGGGGGACACGGTGTGTGCTACGATGTGGAGGTGGCAGTGTGCTACGATGTGGAGGCGGGAGTGTGCTACGATGTAGAGGTGGGAGTGTGCTACGATGTGGAGGTGGGAGTGTGCTACGATGTGGAGGTGGGAGTGTGCTACGATGTGGAGGTGGGAGTGTGCTACGATGTGGAGGTGGGAGTGTGCTACGATGTGGAGGTGGGAGTGTGCTCCGATGTGGAGGTGGGAGTGTGCTACGATGTAGAGGTGGGAGTGTGCTACGATGTGGAGGTGGGAGTGTGTTACGATGTGGAGGCGGGAGTGTGCTACGATGTGGAGGTGGGAGTGTGCTACGATGTGGAGGTGGGTGTGTGCTACGATGTGGAGGTGGGAGTGTGCTACGATGTGGAGGTGGGTGTGTGCTACGATGTGGAGGTGGGAGTGTGCTACGATGTGGAGGTGGGTGTGTGCTACGATGTGGAGGTGGGAGTGTGCTACGATGTGGAGGTGGGTGTGTGCTACGATGTGGAGGTGAGAGTGTGCTACGACGTGGAGGTAGTAGTGTGCTACGAAGCACGAATGACGATAACTTTATATATTTACTAACATCCATCACATCACTCCACTATAATACACATACCAAGTACCTCTACAGGCGCTCGTCTCACCTCTATAGGCGCTCGCGTCTGTATCTTCTCGAGGAGTTCCTTGAACGTGTTCGACGAGTACGGCGCCTTGCCGAACAGACACTCGTACATTATGACTCCTGCAAATATATATAGATAGGTACGGGCGGTCTAACACTCCGGCACCGGGGTTGGCCCCGGAGCTAGTGGAACTCACCGACGCTCCACAGGTCGCAGTTCCCGCCCGACTCGCCCGCGAGCACCTCGGGCGCCATGTACAGCGGCGAGCCGCGCACGCCGCCCGGCAGCGTCGCCAGGTACGCCGCGAACCTGACGCGTGCAATCATCATATTCTTACTATCTACATCAGGAGAGGCTTTTTAATAAAATAATATTCCACACGGTTTAACAATCAGTTTATTTAATTAACACAAAATCGATCACTTGAACAATTTGTAACAATGAATTGAATAAATCTTAGACAATTACAAATTAAACCAGTCTTCTCCATCGAGTGGACGGTCACCCTGACCAGTCCTGGTGTCAGAGTTATTGAGCCGCCAAAGGCCTCTGACATGGCTCATGTAACGACTACTATCCGTAGTAAGTAACCGGGACCGACGGCTTAACGTACCCTCCGAAGCGCTAGTACCAAAATTCGACTCTAACCAAAAACTAACGACAAGGCGAGGACAAATCTAACGACAGAAATATACGACCGAACAAGTTACCTCTGAGCCTCGACATCCGTTGACACTCGCTTTTATATGATTTCCCCTTCCACTCCCCTCACATCTTACAATATTATAAAGAAGACAGCAATGTCCCGCGGATTTACCCTCGTTGTCCCCGTTCCCGTAGGAATTTCGGGGTAAAAAATACCTATAACCATCCCGTTGAACGTGGCTATTCATTACAAAAATAATTATACTGTTATTAGAGTTCAAACAAAAAATAGAAAAACAAATACTTCAGCTTTATGAACTACTAGCAGCGCCCCGCGGTTTCACCCGCGTTGTGTCCATTCCTGTGGGAATTTTGGGATGGAAAACAGCCTATGTTACTCGTGGATAATGTAGCTTTCGAATGGTGAAAGAATTTTTAAAAACGGTCCAGTAGTTTATTAGTTTTTTAGCCTATTCATTACAACCAAACAAACAAAGTTTTCCTCTTTATAATATTAGTGTAGTATGTAGTGGAAGACACTCACCCAAAATCACCAACTTTTAACACATAGTTTCCATCTGAATCCTTATGTAATAATAAATTATGGGGTTTTAAATCCATGTGCACTATACCTGCAACAATTAGTAATTATACAGATTTTAGAAGTATTGGCAGGTATGGCATAATTAGACTGAGAGATGAATGTATGATGTGATGATACTATGTGGTACGGTCAAAAGAGCCTCTATGGGGCCAAAACTGAATAAAAATATTTGACTTTGATGTTAGCTCATTGTGTTTAAGTTGAGGCGAGTATCAAAAAAGAAGTACCTTTCTCACTTAAAAACTTAAGCGCCGAAGCTAATTGTTGTAGAAAATATAATACCTGGAACAATGGATTACAAGTAGAACCAGTGTTTGAAAATAATACAATAACACAAAAACTATCTATTGGAACGAAGTTCCTTATCGCGGGTTGCGAAAGGGTAGCCGGAAAATGGTAACGACATTTTTTAGGCCAGAAAGGGACAGACAGAGAAACTTGCGCACGCCAGAGAGAGACAGACAGAGAAACATGCGCGAGAGAGACAGACAGAGAAACATGCGCGAGAGAGACAGACAGAGAAACTTGCGCACGCCAGAGAGAGACAGACAGAGAAACATGCGCGAGAGAGACAGACAGAGAAACTTGCGCACGCCAGAGAGAGACAGACAGAGAAACATGCGCGAGAGAGACAGACAGAGAAACTTGCGCACGCCAGAGAGAGACAGACAGAGAAACATGCGCGAGAGAGACAGACAGAGAAACTTGCGCACGCCAGAGAGAGACAGACAGAGAAACATGCGCGAGAGAGACAGACAGAGAAACATGTGCACGCCAGAGAGAGACAGACAGAGAAACATGCGCGAGAGAGACAGACAGAGAAACTTGCGCACGCCAGAAAGAGACAGACAGAGAAAATGCGCGAGAGAAACAGACAGAGAAACGTGTGCACGCCAGAGAGAGACAGTCTAACTTCACTTTATTACAAGTTATTACAACACTTTATGATAATTAATCGAAAGGAACTTCGTCCCAGCCGGGTGTCCCTTGACACCTCTCAAGTTTTTTTTTCTATGTATTTGTGTTGTGTCCACCTGTCTCTCGGGTATTCGTCCGTTTCGGTGAATGTATTTAGAGAGATCGCCGCCGCTGCAGTACTCCATTATAATGTAAATATTTCTGAAAATACAAAAAAAAACTTCTAAAAAATGTTGCAGGTGTGATATTGGAAACTGATGATAAAAATAATACTGCATTGCTCAGAATATAATAAATATTGGGTTTTATTTATTAAATACTAGCAGCGCCCCGCGGTTTTAGCCGCGTTGTGCCCGTTCCCGTGGGAATTTCGGGAATTTTTTTACATAAAAACCTTCCTCTTTAGTCACTCTACCTATTACAAACCGCATCAAAATCCGTTGCGTAATTTTAAAGATTTAAGCATACAGACAAACAGACGCGACTTTGTTTTATACTATGTAGTGACTAGCTGCGCCCCGCGCTTTAACCTACATAGTGCCGGCATTGTGTTTACGTATGAATTTCATGATGAAAATTAGCTTATAACCTTCCCGTTGAATATGGCTATACATTACAAAAGGAATTATTCAAATGGGATTGGTAGTTTCTGAGATTAGCGCATTTATTTGAATTGAATTTTATTTGAATGCCCTACCAACTCTCAGCTTTTCATTATTTGTATAGGTATTTGTGGCGAGATGAACTGGACGCCTACAGAGCAACCAGCTTGGTGGCCCAGAATCGAGAAGAGTGGCGGGAATGGAGGGAGGCCTTTGCCCAGCAAGTACATACTTGTCGTCCCACGTGAAGTTATGCATCTGTACGATGTGAGGGTGTCTCAAACTCTTCATAAGCCTTATTTCAGTTATTAAGTTGTCCACGGCCGATCCCGAGTTCTTTATCTTAGATTTGTCTACACATTTGATGGCCACTGTCATGCGGGCTCCTACCTGAATGAAATAGGTTGATTACTACACTAAGGACATTAGGTATGAAAATATGTAAACATTAAAGTATAAAAATATAGTTAGTTACTAACTAATTATAAAATGAGTGTTAAATTTTAAATGATAAGTGTATTATGAATATAATATTATTGTATAACGTTATTAGTAATATTTATTACTTAGAAAATTATGATTTTGGGATCGAATCGTGATGAAAATGCGATAAACATTATTTTTAGTACCAATGTTTACTATCGGTTAAAACTTCAAAAAACGCCTTTCAGGGACAGAAATAGTAAAGAACTTGTAGAAAACATCATAAGGGAAATAAAAATCAACAGAATTCATAGAGAGAAAAGAGGAATTATGAGTAATGAGCTAAATAAATAGAAGCTCAAGTTTTGCTTTATCATTCCTCTATTTACTTAGCGATAACAATATGTTTTACCTTTGCGATGGCTTTGTAAACCGTAGAATAACTTCCGGACCCCAGCTTCTCAGTCACCACATACCCATCTATCTTAGGAAAAGCCATAATTGTTAAAAAATATAAAAATATTTAATTCAAATTGGTTTCTCAACAATCTTTGTTTTTCTTTATGTCAAAATCAAATGACATGATATTGATTGAACATTGTTGAATTAAATGACATGACATTGAGAAAGTGGGTTTTACAATTTTGGTGTTTTATCAGAGTTACCATACTAAAATAATAGTTCCGTGTCGTCGATAGGCATCTTTTTCTATAAGGGGATTTGGATTGGAATGTCAATGTCAATTGTTTGATTAACTTTCCAATGCTTGCTTGTTTAGTTGTTTGATTGAATGCTTGATTCAAAAAAAATAAAAATAAGGCTTTGACCGACCGACAGAAATCATAATCTAGGGATGCCCAAAAAAGTGTATTGTATCGATATATCGCATCGTAACTGTATCGAACTTGGTTGTATCGATACGCGATATTATCGAATTCCTTTGTATCGATATATCGTATCGTAACCGTATCGCATGCCTTTCAATTAATATGCGATATAATTAGTATATTTCGTGCAAAGGGTTATGTTTTTAGTAGTTTTACTATATTATTTTATTTTTTAAAAAGAAACAAATAATTATATGTATTTAGTTTTTATTAAAAAAAAAATAATCACATTTGCCATTGATTAGCACTCAGACAACGTAAAAATAATAATTTGGACAAGCGCTGTGGATGTAACCTATTACGGCTTTCGGAAAGTGTTGTTCCAGCTAATGAAAACAGGCGTTCAGAAGGAACTGAAGTTGCGACAACTGCTAAATAACGCAGTGCCAAGTCGCTGAGATCAGGCCAAATACTCTTTCTTGTTGTCCCTAGTTGTTTTTATGCTTCGTCGCAGATACGATACGGTAATGCGATATTTTTATAAGACTGCGATATATCGAAGCGTATCGTATGGTCAAAATATCGAATCAAATATCGATATATCGTATAGTGCTGTATCGATATTCCGATATATCGTATCGTAACGGGCATCCCTATCATAATCCTGACAAAAAATTTAACTTTACCCAATAAATAACAAAATGAAGCGCATAAAAAAGCACAAAGTGAAGAAAGAAAAGCCCGACCCTTCTACATCCTCGTCGAAAGACCAACAAGAACATGATTTAGCGTATTACATCCACGATAGAGTGGAGCTGATGCATCAGGTGTTTTCTCTGATTAAATACAAGGAAATTAAGGCCATGGCTCCGCAGTGCGTGAGGAATTTACCTCTAGGAGATTTGCAGGAGCTGTGCACTGAAGAGGTAAGCGTATTATATCGTTTTACTGTCTAAAAAAATACGACAAATGTTATCGTCATGTCAGACTTATTTACAAGAATGTAAACGTTTATTTTACTGAATTAAGTTCGTAATACGTCTATCTATGTTATTATATTTTCTTTCACTTATGGGCCTGGAACTCTGTTTCTCTGCTATAAATATCTCCAAAGCTTAATCTGTATTCATTTAACTTCTTAATAGGGCTGAACTTGACTTGTTACAACAAGAAATACTGTCTCCAATTAACAATAATGCTTTACATACACTTAAACCCCATCACCCATCCTTCCAGCTGCTCGGCATCAGCTCAAAGCGTCTCCTCGCGATCCTGGACGGGGCCGAGCCCCCGTCCGACACCGAGTCCTCGAGCCGCTCGGCGACGCCCGATGATAACCTTGAGACCATCTCGCTCGACAGCATCTCCAGCGACGAGGAGATATTGAACCAGGCCAGTGGGAAGAAGAAGAAGAAGGTAAATATTGTAGAGTATCTTCTTGATGACTCGCACTGATATCAGAACTAAAGTAAATTAAGAATTTAGATCCTAGAGATTCATTCTGTGAAGTGATGTACATATTAATGACCAACCCCAGTGTCCGGAGTGTTTAGACTGCCTAAAGACCATGTCCAAGGGTTGACGAATGAGATAACCAGGACGGACAATTTTATACATACTTATAAAGATACATATAAACATGTATTACATACTAGCAGCGCCCCGCGGTTTTACCCGCGTTGTGGCCGTTCCCGTGGGAATTTCGAGATAAAATGTAGCCTATAGCCTTCCTCGATAAATATACTATCTAACAGTGAAAGAATTATTCAAATCGGTTCAGTAGTTTCTGAGATTAGCGCGTTTAAACAAACAAACAAACAAACAAACAAACAAACAAACAAACAAAACAAACTCTTCAGCTTTATAATATTAGTATAGATACACGACAATCCCACAGCACAAGCACCGGCGCGGGGCGGCGGCGGCGGCGGCCGAGCCGGCAGACAGCCGCGCGTCGCGCGCCGGCCTCACCGTGCTGGAGCTGCTCGAGCTGCAGGCGCGGGCGCGGGCCATCCGCGCGCAGCTGCTGCAGGAACAGGCGCGCGGTGAGCACTCGGGTAGTGTACGGGCTTGAAAGTGTTGAAGTCGCGTGGATTGGAAGTCTCCTAAATATTAACACTCACACATCTGATACATTTCTCCAATTTTTCTATGAATGAGGCAGTCATTTGCAGGCAGTGCCTTGCCCCTCAATGTATAGTATTGTAAATTATTTTTTTGTGAAGACCTTAATTTTTTTTTAAAAGAACTTAATTTTACTATATACGAGAGAAACGAGAGCCCGTTGCCCAACGCCGGAACATAACGTATGATACTTTGTTTTAACTCTTACTGACTACTGTTCACCCGCAGCGCGCCCGTCGGAGACGGAGGCGGCCCCGGCGGCGGCCGACGACGACGACGAGGTGGAGATCAAGGAGGAGGCGCCCGACGTCGTGGAGATCAGCAGCGACGAGGACCGCAAGCCCAGCGCCACGGACCTAGCAGCAGGTCCACACTCTTATCTATACTAATATCATAAATGCGACAGTTAGTGAGGATGTAAACGAAAATAATGTAGGATTATGTTGGTAACAGTGATATTTATTCAAGACAGGTTTTATACAGATTGTAGTTTACCACAGAGTACTTAATAAAATGTCATAGATTAACAATATATTGGCATAGAGTAGTTTACACTATTTCCAACATGTATGTGTGTTACCCTTCCACGAAACAACTACTGGACGAATTTGGATGAAACTTTCCAGTAATGTAGGTTATACATTGACTATACTAATTTTACCTCTTTGTCTTTCAGCTACCAAGCAACCAAGTCCGAAGCCCTCGCCAGCCAAACAGACAGACTCGCAGGACAACCAGAAAGTGACGAAAAAGATTAACGATTTGATAATAACAGTGCCCCCAACGAAAACTAGCAGAAAGATCAAACTCAATCGCAAAGGGGCGAGCGCTAGGACTGATACTGTTACTAAGGACTCAGCCGTGGTCAATGTTGAGAAAACAGCCACCATTGTTGAAAAAAAAACTGCTAATACTGAAAAGACTATTACAAATACAGAAAATAAAGAAAAACGTAGCGAAGACACTGTCGACAACACAACAACTGTAAAAGATAGTAACAAAAACACTAAAACTAAAACTATAGATAAAAAGAAAGTCTTAACAGACGAAGATGCGAAAGATAAGCGAAAGAAAGCTAAACGCAAGCAAAGATTGAGCAAAGATAAAGATAGCGACCACGACGAGATAACTCTACAGTTATCCGACTCGGAGAAGATGGAGTTGGAACATTTGGACCTCTCCAAAGACTATGTGACGTCTTCTGATAGCGATAGCGAGAGTTCGAGTGACGATGAGCAAGATACGAGACAAGATAAAGATGTAGGTGAACAAAATAAAGATGGAACAAGTAAAGATGAAGGAAGAAAAAGTGAAGAGGGTATTGATAAAAATGTAGTTGAAGGTGATGGGAATGAAGGTGTAGATAGAGATATGGATAGAATTGAAGAAATTGATCAAAATAAAGATTTATCGAATAAAAGTAAAGATACAGTTGAGATAGATGTAAATATTACAGGAGATAAGGTACAAAAAGATGTTACTAGTAAAGATTCAGACGCAACAAATGTTACTGGTGGTAGTAATGAACTTGAAAGTGTAAAAGATTCAACAGAAAACGCAAATGATGGTATTTGTAAAGATAAGAATGATGTTATGACGGAACAAGATAATATAAGTAAAGGTACAACAAATAAAGATGATTGTAATAGTAATAATAGTCTTAAAGATGGTAATAATAGTATTGTAGGTGACATTATTAATAATAAAGATGAAAATAATAGTAAAGATGATAATGAAGTTATAACAGTCACGTGTATCGATGATATACCGTTAGTAAATGACGCGACTGAGAAAATAAATGATTCTGATAAAATTCGTGAACAAATATTGACAAAAAATGGTGAGAATTGTAATAAAAATACTAAAATTAATGATAATGACGAATGTGCAAGAGAAAATATATTAATTACTATTGTCAACACGAGGAACAGTGAAGCGGTTGAACTGGTTGACGATAGTCAAGATAATATAGATAAAATGACGGAAGATTCAAACATGGATAATGTTGCAGATAAAACCAAGTCCATTGTTAGTAAAGAAAAAGGTAAAAATACTGATGTACATTCAGCACAAGCAGCTATAACTGGTGAAAGAACTGCTAAAGTGAGTAAAACTGGTAACAAATCAGCCAAAAATAGAGGGAAAAAAACGTCAGTCAGTGAAAATAAATCGGACGGAGAGATATCGGACCGCGACAGCTCGGAGGTGGAAGCCATGGAGCTGAAGCCTGAAGTCGTCTGCATATCCGACGACGAAACATCGAAATCGCACAAAAAGAAAAAGAAAAAAGATAAAAAATCCAAAAAAGATAGGAAAAAGAAAAAATCGGATTTTCGGCTTAGCGCTGATGAAAACTTCTATAAAGATACCACTCAATCTTTTAAAGATACGATTAAAGACGATACTGTAAAAGATTGTGAACACAACAATATAATCAATTTAGAAGATGCCACAGAACACAATATCATCATCAATGAAGAATTACCAACAAAATTAAATGCAAAAGAAATAAAAGAAAACCCTGACATAGAACAACTTGAGATATCAGACGAAGAAGTGTTGGAACTGTCTGACGATTCGTCCTGTTACGAGGTTGAAGGGACTTGTATATCAAAAGAGCCAACAGCAGAGGAAATAGAGGCTCTCTCAGCTAAGATAGATGAGATAGAGAGAATGGAGGTAGTCACGGAAGAAGAGATCAGAAGACATGAGGAAATGAGAGCGAAGATAGATGAGGGAAAAGATAATGCTAAAGATGGTATCGATTTTGAAAACGTGTCGTGGAAAGATAGATACCTAGATAGTACAAAAGTAAAAAAAGTACTCACCACATCAAATATACTGAACGCGCTCAGGAAAAAGAATAAAATACTGAAACAGAGAATAGAGCAAGCCAAAAAGATAGAAATTGAAGAGAGTAAAGATGTTCAAGAAAAATGTGAGAAGGTTTTAGAAGAAGGTTCCATAGAGTTGTATAATACTCTAGAATCTCTGACTACATACGTCGACCCAGTCAAAGAGGTTGACAAAGACAACGTAGAAAAAACTGAAGATACGGAAAAAACAGAAAATGCAACTGTAACAAGAGAAATGAAGAAAGATGCCAAACAGTTGTTAAAAATGTATAAAAAGTTGTTAAAATACAACGATATTAATAAAAAGAGTGATCCCAACAGGAAGAAAAAGAAAAAAAGCAAGAAAAAAATGGCGGAGCCAGTGTTGCAATGAATTAAATGTAGTCTATGATTACTGATGTATTTTTTTTGTTTAAGTTTATGAATTAAAATTATTTTATTACGTAAGTATATTGGAAGTGAATCTGTTTTGTTTTATTAGTAGCTGAAAGTAAATGTACCCTGGAAGTAGAAAAGTAAATAATGGTCACCCATCCTAGTAGTGGGCGAGCTGAACGTTGCTAAGCAATGCAAAATAAAATATCGTTCAGTCGAATGAAGCCAATTAGTATTCTATGGTTTTTTAATTTCAACAATTTATTGTTCCATTTTGACAAATGACAATTTGTTTAAACGTCAAAGTCACAACTGTCATTTGAAACTTTGTGTTCCTTCAATCAATCAGGCAAAATAAATTCAAAACAAAAACCTAACCTCTAATCAATATCCAACAAAATCAAAATAACTAAATAAAACCTCCAACATGCGTCTATTATACCTTCTAAACCGCTTCAAAATAATAATTCCCGCCAACATCACACGCAACTACTCCGACTACGCGCCAAAAGCGCTGCGCAGTCTCAAGGGGAAATCGAAAAGGAACACCGTTCAGTATTATGTAGATACTTTCAAAGTGCGAGCCGTGGGAGGCAGCGGCGGCGATGGATGCATCTCGTTCCTCAGCGCGTGGTGCAAGGACCAGGCGGGGCCCGACGGCGGCGATGGCGGGAACGGCGGCCATGTAATATTTCAAGTAAGGTGTTGTGGTTACTTTTATAGTGTAGTATTGGAAGTTTGGGGTATTTATGGGAAGGAGTTAGGCCCTTAAGTTGAGTTTTAAGGGCTGTCCCTTCACTAGATAACCCTTTCATCTTTAATAGATGATTACAAGCATTATTATTTGATCAATTTATTTCAACTGGCAATCATATTTCTTTAACGCATCCAGGCTCTAAGTTCTTCATTAATTGCTGAAATCAAATTTATGTACCAAGAATGTTTCAGTCTATCTATAAAACTCAATGTTGTGTTCTTATTCATCACACTGGCAAACTTCACATCCAATTTAAATACACATAACATTTTCCCAGGCGACGCACTCTGTGCGCAGTCTCAACCACATAAAGTCAGTGGTGCAAGCGAAGCACGGGGAGAAGGGCTACAACAAGGACTGCAACGGGAAGAACTCGCAACACATTGTGATACCGGTGCCATTGGGTGAGTGGGATGGGTTTATATGACACTAGTGCCCGTGGTTATAGCCGCATTATGCCCATTCCTGGGGGAATTTTGGAATGATATTAGTCTCTAACCTTCCTGCTGAATGTGATGATCAATTACAAAAAGTATTGTTCCAATAAGATTCGTAATTTTTGAGAGTAATGCATTAAAAAACAAAAATCAAACTGCAGCTTTATAATATTAGTCCTAGCAGCTCCCGAGAGTGTCAAGACATGGTCTAACATTCTGATCCCTGGTTGCAACAACTGGGACCGACTACTTCACGTATCCTCCTCGTCACGAAAGCTCTCCGATACAAACCCATCCTTATAGTATGTGTCATGTCGCAGGCACCATCATCCGGTCGGCGGACGGGCGCGTGGTGGGCGACCTGAGCCGCGAGGGCGTCATGTTCGTGGCGGCGCGCGGCGGCGCCGGCGGCCGCGGGAACCGGTTCTTCCTCACCGACACTGAACAGGTATTGTAGCGTTGATGAAGAGCAAATCCCTCTTTCTTTCTGTTTGAAACAGGTATACTATTCTGACTGCGCGCCAAAAGCGATGCGCAGTCTCAAAGAATAATCTAGAAGGAATACAGTTCAGTACCATGTAGATTCTTTTAATGTTAGACCTGTGGGAGGCAGGCAGAGCAACAATCCTATTACTCATTGCAATATTTTAGTTTGGTCAAGGAAATTATGGGAGCCTTCATTAGCATTAGACAAATGCGCTGACAACACCCTTCTCACTGTACTGATATCTTCAGTGAGATAAAGGCCTTTGCCCAGCAAGGGGACATTACCGACTAATACTTTATTTTACTTTACTTTACTTACCACGTCGAAGGCCTTTAGGCGGTCTAAAAACTCCGACCCCAGGGTTGGCCACAGACCTACAAGAACTTCTTCTTCACCGAGTGGACGGTCACCCTGACCAGTCCCGGTGTCAGAGTTATTGAGCCGCCAAAGGCCTCTGACATGGCTCATGTAACGAATACTATCCGTAGAGAGTAACCGGGACCGACGGCTTAACGTGCCCTCCGGAGCACGGAATCATCTTACTTTTCGGGCAATCAGGTGAACTCGAACTTAATTACTTTTACTGATTACTTCAGGCCCCGGAGGTGGCGGAGCTGGGCGCGGTGGGCGAGAACAACACGTTCGTGCTGGAGCTGCGCTCGCTGGCGCACGTGGGGCTGCTGGGCGCGCCTAACGCCGGCAAGAGCACGCTGCTGCGGGCCGTCTCGCGCGCGCGGCCCGCCGTCGCGCCCTACCCCTTCACCACGCTCAAACCGCATATAGGTGAGACCACCCTCAAACCACATATAGGTGAGACTACCCTCAAACCGCATATAGGTGAGACCACCCTCAAACCGCATATAGGTGACACTAGCAGCGACTACACTATTTTTTCATACGAGTCTTAAAATGTGGACTAGTGTAAATTTTCCAGCCAAAGACGATTACTCCTGAAGAGGGAAAAGGTTTAATGATTTTATTCCGTTCTTACCCTATGCTACCTGCCAGTAAAAGTACCGTCAAAATCGGTCCAGCCATTTCAGGTTAGCCGGTACAAAAATACATGCGAAAATTGTTAAGAATTTTATTTTGGTATATTATGTACCGTATATTATATTCACTAGCCGCGCCTCGCGGTTTCACCCGTGGTACCCGTTCCCGCGGGAATTTCGGGATAAACTGTATCCCATGTGTCATTCTGATGTATAACCTATATTACTGTAAAGTTTCATCCAAAGCCGTTCAGTAGTTTTTGAGTGAAAGAGTAACACACATACATCCATACATCCTCACAATTAAACTTTCGCATTCATAATATTAGTGGGAAGTTCCTACTAGGAACTCATTTAGAAAAACATTTTTATATTAATATTACAAACATATGTATACATTTTACTTCTGGTATTCTAATTACTTATATATACCATTCCAGGCATGGTGCCCTATGATGACTATGAGCAGGTCGCGATCGCCGACCTGCCGGGGCTCATCGAGGGATCGCACGAGAACCGCGGTCTCGGTCAGTACTGGAAGGACCCACTGGTGGGCATACACTGACACTCAACATTACCCTATCATGCTACCAAACCCGCCTCGTGTTTGAGATCCCAGCCCGCAGTAGCCGCGCGGTGATTACGACATCCTCCTCACTGTACTGATGTCTGAGAGACGAGAGGCCGCCGACCAGCAGCCTGTCACTGAGTGAGACTCGTCATCTCATTTCTCATTTCCAGCAGTGGCACATTACCCACTAATACTTTTTTTGTTAACTTTCTCCAAAGTTATAATAATCTTAACAAATATGCAATTACTCACTGGTTTATCATTTACTAGCAGCGCCCCGCGGTTTTACCCGCGTTGTACCCGTTCCCGTAGGAATTTCGGGATGAAAAATAGCCTATAACCTTCCCGTTGAATGTGGCTATCTATTACAAAAAGAATTATTCAAATCGGTTCAGTAGTTTCTGAGATTAGCGCGTTTAAACAAACAAACAAAACAAACTCTTCAGCTTTATAATATTAGTATAGATATTTACAAAATTAAATTATTGACAAAAAGTGTTATCAATATAAATGTTCATTCCGACAGTTACAAGAAAATAATATAATATTTTATTTTCCGTCCCCACAGGAATCCAATTCCTGCAACACGTGGAGCGCTGCAAGGGCCTCATCTACCTCCTCGACGGCACCGCCGCGCCGCTCGCCCAGTACGCGACCCTGCGACACGAACTCATCAAGTACAACCACAAGTTGACGCTCAAACAGAACTGTGTGGTCATTAACAAGATAGACACGGAGGAGGGGAGGCGGAGCTTCGAGGAGATTCGAGATTTGATCGCGAGAGAGGTGGATGTAAGGTTGGGTAGGAGAGGGAGTGGGGGCGAGAGTAGTGGAAGTGATAACAGATTGGAAGGTAATGAAGAGTTGAGCGAAGAGATTGAACTAAAATTAGGAAAAGACGAGTTAAATGATAGTGATTTGAGCAGAAGAGAGATTGGTAAAGAAAATATCAGCAAAAAGAGGTTGAAAAATAAAGATTTGCTCGCTAAAGAGGTAACAAAAGATTTGATCGTCAAAGAGATTGGTCGAGATTTCAAAGTGTTGGGTATCTCGGCTAAGACAGGAATCAATTTGACGGAGTTATTGAGAGTAGTGAGGGCCATGTACGACAAGGAGGAGGGGACCGCGGAGGAGTAGGAGGAGTAAGGAGGAGTAAGTAGGAGTTAGGAGGAGTTAAGAGTATTAGATTACAATGAAGTGTACATATAGCTTTTAAGATGTTTTAATTAAAATGTTACAAAAATATCATCTTAACTGGTTTTCACTTCGAAGATAGCCCACTCTGATCTTAAAGGTCACCCACACATATATCACAGGTCACCTTTACTTGTTAAAGGTCACCATTCTTCACTCTATATAATGTCACATATAGGCACCTATGCCAGTTCACTATTCTTTATTATATGTCCAAGTTCACACTCACATTCTAAAATGTCACCTATATTTGAGAAAGGTCACATTTTCTCTTTTAGAATTAGAAGCGAATTTCATGTAATTTATGTCTGCAAATCTGACCTTTTCATTTGAAGTCACACAAAACCACAAGGTTCACACACACTTCTAAAAGGTCACCAATCTGCTCAGTATTTAAGGTCACCAGTCACCAAATCTGTTCCTTCCGTATCTCGGGTCACTTGAGGTCACTCTACTGTCAAAGGTCACCGACCTTGACCTCTTCTCGAGTGAGTCGAGCGCGTAAGTGACTTCTTAAATGTATTGATAGCGAACACTTGCTCTGAAAATAGAAATATAATATTACTAGTCGCGCCCCGCGGTTGTACCTGCGTTGTGCCCGTTCTCGGGGAATTTCAAACTTGTTTGTTAATTTCAAACAAACATTTTTCATTATAATAAAAGAGTTTGCTTTATGTTTCTTTGAACGCGCTCATCTCCGAATCTAACGATCCGATTTGAATAATAATTTTTCCATTAGATAGCCACGTTCAACGGGAAGGTTATAGGGTACTTTTCATCCCGGAATTCCCATGGGAACGGGTACAACGCTGGTTATACCGCGGGCCTAGTACATGGTACGCGTACCTTGTACCGCTGGCCGCAGCGGTGGCACACGTGCGGGCGCTCGAGGCGGCGCTGGCGGTGAACCAGGCTGCGGTGAGACCGCAGCGCCGAGCGCGACGGAAACGACTGCAACCAGATGTCGTGACCCTCTTCAGTGAATGAGCTCATTAGCTTTAATAATGACCCTCATAACTGACTAATGACCTCTCCTTAGCTATAATAATGACCCCTCATTAAGTAATGACCCCTCATTAACTAATCACCTTCAGTCACTAATGACCCCTCACTAACTAATCACCTTCAGTCACTAATGACCCCTCATTAACTAATCACCTTCAGTCACTAATGACCCCTCACTAACTAATCACCTTCAGTCACTAATGACCCCTCATTAACTAATCACCTTCAGTCACTAATGACCCCTCACTAACTAATCACCACTCCTCACTAATGACCCCTCATTAACTAATCACCTTCAGTCACTAATGACCCCTCATTAACTAATCACCTTCAGTCACTAATGACCCCACATTAACTAATCACCACTCCTCACTAATGACCCCTCATTAACTAATCACCTTCAGTCACTAATGACCCCTCATTAACTAATCACCTTCAGTCACTAATGACCCCTCACTAACTAATCACCACTCCTCACTAATGACCCCTCATTAACTAATCACCTTCAGTCACTAATGACCCCTCATTAACTAATCACCTTCAGTCACTAATGACCCCACATTAACTAATCACCACTCCTCACTAATGACCCCTCATTAACTAATCACCACTCCTCACTAATGACCCCTCATTAACTAATCACCTTTAGTCACTAATGACCCCACATTAACTAATCAACATTCCTCACTAATGACCCCTCATTAACTAATCACCACTCCTCACTAATGACCCCTCATTAACTAATCACCTTTAGTCACTAATGACCCCACATTAACTAATCACCATTCCTCACTAATGACCCCTCATTAACTAATCACCACTCCTCACTAATGACCCCTCATTAACTAATCACCTTCAGTCACTAATGACCCCTCATTAACTAATCGCCACTCCTCACTAATGACCCCTCATTAACTAATCACCTTCAGTCACTAATGACCCCTCATTAACTAATCACCACCTCGCACTAATGACCCCTCATTAACTAATCACCACTCCGTAATAATGACCCCTCATTAACTAATCACCACTCCTCACTAATGACCCCTCATTAACTAATCACCACTCCTCACTAATGACCCCTCATTAACTTATCACCTCTCCTCACTAATGACCCCTCATTAACTAATCACCACCCCGCACTAATGACCCCTCATTAACTAATCACCACTCCTCAATAATGACCCCTCATTAACTAATTACCACTCCTCACTAATGACCCCTCTTTAACTAATCACCACTCCTCACTAAAGACCCCTCATTAACTAATTATCTTCAGTCACTAATGACCCCTCATTAACTAATGACCCCTCATTAACTAATCACCACTCCTCACTAATGACCCCTCATTAACTAATCACCACCCCGCACTAATGACCCCTCATTAACTAATCACCAATCCTCAATAATGACCCCTCATTAACTAATCACCACTCCTCACTAATGACCCCTCATTAACTTATCACCACCCCGCACTAATGAACCCTCATTAACTAATCACCACCCCGCACTAATGACCCCTCATTAACTTATCACCACCCCGCACTAATGACCCCTCATTAACTAATCACCACCCCGCACTAATGACCCCTCATTAACTAATCACCTTCAGTCACTAATGACCCCTCATTAACTAATCACCACCTCGCACTAATGACCCCTCATTAACTAATCACCACTCCTCAATAATGACCCCTCATTAACTAATCACCACTCCTCACTAATGACCCCTCATTAACTAATCACCACTCCTCACTAATGACCCCTCATTAACTAATCACCTCTCCTCACTAATGACCCCTCATTAACTAATCACCACCCCGCACTAATGACCCCCATTTACTAATCACCACTCCTCACTAATGACCCCTCATTAACTTATCACCACCCCGCACTAATGACCCCTCATTAACTAATCACAACCCCGCACTAATGACCCCTCATTAACTTATCACCACCCCGCACTAATGACTCCTCATTAACTAATCACCACCCCGCACTAATGACCCCTCATTAACTAATCACCTTCAGTCACTAATGACCCCTCATTAACTAATCACCACTCCTCACTAATGACCCCTCACTAACTAATCACCACCCCGCACTAATGACCCCTCATTAACTAATCACCACTCCTCACTAATGACCCCTCATTAACTTATCACCACCCCGCACTAATGACCCCTCATTAACTAATCACAACCCCGCACTAATGACCCCTCATTAACTTATCACCACCCCGCACTAATGACTCCTCATTAACTAATCACCACCCCGCACTAATGACCCCTCATTAACTAATCACCTTCAGTCACTAATGACCCCTCATTAACTAATCACCACTCCTCACTAATGACCCCTCACTAACTAATCACCACCCCGCACTAATGACTCCTCATTAACTAATCACCACCCCGCACTAATGACCCCTCATTAACTAATCACCTTCAGTCACTAATGACCCCTCATTAACTAATCACCACTCCTCACTAATGACCCCTCATTAACTAATCACCACCCCGCACTAATGACCCCTCATTAACTAATCACCACCCCGCACTAATGACCCCTCATTAACTAATTACCACCTTCAGTCACTAATGACCCCTAATTAACTAATCACCACTCCTCACTAATGACCCCTCATTAACTAATTACTTTCAGTCACTAATGACCCCTCATTAACTAATCACCACCCCGCACTAATGACCCCTCATTAACTAATCACCTCTCCTCACTAATGACCCCTCATTAACTAATCACCACCCCGCACTAATGACCCCTCATTTACTAATCACCACTCCTCACTAATGACCCCTCATTAACTTATCACCACCCCGCACTAATGACCCCTCATTAACTAATCACAACCCCGCACTAATGACCCCTCATTAACTTATCACCACCCCGCACTAATGACTCCTCATTAACTAATCACCACCCCGCACTAATGACCCCTCATTAACTAAACACCTTCAGTCACTAATGACCCCTCATTAACTAATCACCACTCCTCACTAATGACCCCTCACTAACTAATCACCACCCCGCACTAATGACCCCTCATTAACTAATCACCACCCCGCACTAATGACCCCTCATTAACTAATTACCACCTTCAGTCACTAATGACCCCTAATTAACTAATCACCACTCCTCACTAATGACCCCTCATTAACTAATTACCTTCAGTCACTAATGACCCCTCATTAACTAATCACCACCCCGCACTAATGACCCCTCATTAACTAATCACCACTCCTCACTAATGACCCCTCATTAACTAATCACCACTCCTCACTAATGACCCCTCATTAACTAATCACCACTCCGCACTAATGACCCCTCATTAATTAATCACCACCCCGCACTAATGACCCCTCATTAACTAATCACCACCCCGCACTAATGACCCCTCATTAACTAATCACCACTCCTCACTAATGACCCCTCATTAACTAATCACCACTCCGCACTAATGACCCCTCATTAATTAATCACCACCCCGCACTAATGACCCCTCATTAACTAATCACCACCCCGCACTAATGACCCCTCATTAACTAATTACCACCTTCAGTCACTAATGACCCCTAATTAACTAATCACCACTCCTCACTAATGACCCCTCATTAACTAATCACCTTCAGTCACTAATGACCCCTCACTAACTAATCACCTTCAGTCACTAATGACCCCTCATTAACTAATCACCTTCAGTCACTAATGACCCCTCACTAACTAATCACCTTCAGTCACTAATGACCCCTCATTAACTAATCACCTTCAGTCACTAATGACCCCTCACTAACTAATCACCACTCCTCACTAATGACCCCTCATTAACTAATCACCTTCAGTCACTAATGACCCCTCATTAACTAATCACCTTCAGTCACTAATGACCCCACATTAACTAATCACCACTCCTCACTAATGACCCCTCATTAACTAATCACCTTCAGTCACTAATGACCCCTCATTAACTAATCACCTTCAGTCACTAATGACCCCTCACTAACTAATCACCACTCCTCACTAATGACCCCTCATTAACTAATCACCTTCAGTCACTAATGACCCCTCATTAACTAATCACCTTCAGTCACTAATGACCCCACATTAACTAATCACCACTCCTCACTAATGACCCCTCATTAACTAATCACCACTCCTCACTAATGACCCCTCATTAACTTATCACCTTTAGTCACTAATGACCCCACATTAACTAATCAACATTCCTCACTAATGACCCCTCATTAACTAATCACCACTCCTCACTAATGACCCCTCATTAACTAATCACCTTCAGTCACTAATGACCCCACATTAACTAATCACCACTCCTCACTAATGACCCCTCATTAACTAATCACCACTCCTCACTAATGACCCCTCATTAACTAATCACCTTTAGTCACTAATGACCCCACATTAACTAATCACCATTCCTCACTAATGACCCCTCATTAACTAATCACCACTCCTCACTAATGACCCCTCATTAACTAATCACCTTCAGTCACTAATGACCCCTCATTAACTAATCGCCACTCCTCACTAATGTCCCCTCATTAACTAATCACCTTCAGTCACTAATGACCCCTCATTAACTAATCACCACCTCGCACTAATGACCCCTCATTAACTAATCACCACTCCGTAATAATGACCCCTCATTAACTAATCACCACTCCTCACTAATGACCCCTCATTAACTAATCACCACTCCTCACTAATGACCCCTCATTAACTTATCACCTCTCCTCACTAATGACCCCTCATTAACTAATCACCACCCCGCACTAATGACCCCTCATTAACTAATCACCACTCCTCAATAATGACCCCTCATTAACTAATTACCACTCCTCACTAATGACCCCTCTTTAACTAATCACCACTCCTCACTAAAGACCCCTCATTAACTAATTATCTTCAGTCACTAATGACCCCTCATTAACTAATCACCACTCCTCACTAATGACCCCTCATTAACTAATCACCACTCCTCACTAATGACCCCTCATTAACTAATCACCACCCCGCACTAATGACCCCTCATTAACTAATCACCAATCCTCAATAATGACCCCTCATTAACTAATCACCACTCCTCACTAATGACCCCTCATTAACTTATCACCACCCCGCACTAATGAACCCTCATTAACTAATCACCACCCCGCACTAATGACCCCTCATTAACTTATCACCACCCCGCACTAATGACCCCTCATTAACTAATCACCACCCCGCACTAATGACCCCTCATTAACTAATCACCTTCAGTCACTAATGACCCCTCATTAACTAATCACCTTCAGTCACTAATGACCCCTCATTAACTAATCACCACCTCGCACTAATGACCCCTCATTAACTAATCACCACTCTTCAATAATGACCCCTCATTAACTAATCACCACTCCTCACTAATGACCCCTCATTAACTAATCACCACTCCTCACTAATGACCCCTCATTAACTAATCACCACCCCGCACTAATGACCCCTCATTAACTAATCACCACTCCTCAATAATGACCCCTCATTAACTAATTACCACTCCTCACTAATGACCCCTCTTTAACTAATCACCACTCCTCACTAAAGACCCCTCATTAACTAATTATCTTCAGTCACTAATGACCCCTCATTAACTAATCACCACTCCTCACTAATGACCCCTCATTAACTAATCACCACCCCGCACTAATGACCCCTCATTAACTAATCACCAATCCTCAATAATGACCCCTCATTAACTAATCACCACTCCTCACTAATGACCCCTCATTAACTTATCACCACCCCGCACTAATGAACCCTCATTAACTAATCACCACCCCGCACTAATGACCCCTCATTAACTTATCACCACCCCGCACTAATGACCCCTCATTAACTAATCACCACCCCGCACTAATGACCCCTCATTAACTAATCACCTTCAGTCACTAATGACCCCTCATTAACTAATCACCACTCCTCACTAATGACCCCTCACTAACTAATCACCACCCCGCACTAATGACTCCTCATTAACTAATCACCACCCCGCACTAATGACCCCTCATTAACTAATCACCTTCAGTCACTAATGACCCCTCATTAACTAATCACCACTCCTCACTAATGACCCCTCATTAACTAATCACCACCCCGCACTAATGACCCCTCATTAACTAATCACCACCCCGCACTAATGACCCCTCATTAACTAATTACCACCTTCAGTCACTAATGACCCCTAATTAACTAATCACCACTCCTCACTAATGACCCCTCATTAACTAATTACCTTCAGTCACTAATGACCCCTCATTAACTAATCACCACCCCGCACTAATGACCCCTCATTAACTAATCACCTCTCCTCACTAATGACCCCTCATTAACTAATCACCACCCCGCACTAATGACCCCTCATTTACTAATCACCACTCCTCACTAATGACCCCTCATTAACTTATCACCACCCCGCACTAATGACCCCTCATTAACTAATCACAACCCCGCACTAATGACCCCTCATTAACTTATCACCACCCCGCACTAATGACTCCTCATTAACTAATCACCACCCCGCACTAATGACCCCTTATTAACTAATCACCTTCAGTCACTAATGACCCCTCATTAACTAATCACCACTCCTCACTAATGACCCCTCACTAACTAATCACCACCCCGCACTAATGACCCCTCATTAACTAATCACCACCCCGCACTAATGACCCCTCATTAACTAATTACCACCTTCAGTCACTAATGACCCCTAATTAACTAATCACCACTCCTCACTAATGACCCCTCATTAACTAATTACCTTCAGTCACTAATGACCCCTCATTAACTAATCACCACCCCGCACTAATGACCCCTCATTAACTAATCACCACTCCTCACTAATGACCCCTCATTAACTAATCACCACTCCTCACTAATGACCCCTCATTAACTAATCACCACTCCGCACTAATGACCCCTCATTAATTAATCACCACCCCGCACTAATGACCCCTCATTAACTAATCACCACCCCGCACTAATGACCCCTCATTAACTAATCACCACTCCTCACTAATGACCCCTCATTAACTAATCACCACTCCGCACTAATGACCCCTCATTAATTAATCACCACCCCGCACTAATGACCCCTCATTAACTAATCACCACCCCGCACTAATGACCCCTCATTAACTAATTACCACCTTCAGTCACTAATGACCCCTAATTAACTAATCACCACTCCTCACTAATGACCCCTCATTAACTAATCACCACCCCGCACTAATGACCCCTCATTAACTAATCACCACCCCGCACTAATGACCGCTCATTAACTAATCACCACCCCGCACTAATGACCCCTCATTAACTAATCACCACCCCGCACTAATGACCCCTCATTAACTAATCACCACCCCGCACTAATGACCCCTCATTAACTAATCACCACCCCGCACTAATGAACCCTCATTAACTAATCACCACTCCGCACTAATGACTCCTCATTAACTAATCACCACTGCTCACTAATGACCCCTCATTAACTAATCACCACTCCTCAATAATGACCCCTCATTAACTAATTACCACTCCTCACTAATGACCCCTCTTTAACTAATCACCACTCCTCACTAATGACCCCTCATTAACTAATCACCACCCCGCACTAATGACCCCTCATTAACTAATCACCACTTGTACGAGCAAGCGTACATCAGCATTTTGTATGTGCTGACGCGGCGCACTTAAGTTAACATTTAATTATAAGTATTAATTATATTTTAGTGCAATAAACGCATTCACTGTGTACACATCGTTTTCATTACATTACATTATTACATACAGTAAGTGTGCACCACACATTTTTGGTCCTTCGAGCCGGATCTCGATAACTGTAGAGACTAAACCTCGGGTTGTGCAACAATCGGTCCTTCGACATAAGGATTTTCGAGGCCTCTTATCGGTTGAGGTTCGGGAACAGTGGACATTGGATTACAGTGCAGTCGCTCATTGTACTTACAAGTTCGGTATCTACATACTGAATTAGTGCAGTGACACTTAGTGCTAGTGATCGACATTCTACATACATTTGTGGACATCTCAGTTCACAAAACAACACAGGTTGGGCAAACAGTCCAGCTGTGTCTACACATTTGTGGGCAACACAGCTCGCGGCACATCTCGACGAGGGCTGCCTACACACATCAGGTGACCTCGTCAACATACATCGCATCGACTCACAAGTAAGATCTTTCCATTTTTACACTTTGGGTAGATCTTTACCGTTACAATGGAGTTTTTATTATCTCGCCAACGGGAGTTGATGGAAAACATCGAGAAAATAGGGATCAACTTCAACAAAGATCCGGTGGAACGTAAAGTAGGAGACTACTTCGCGAAGCGGTTGAAATCGCTTGATAGCCAGTACGACGAGTTCGTCGATAACGACAAGGAATTGCGCACGGCGGAGGACAGGAGTCATGAGTATTTTACGCAACGAGTGTTCGACAGGGTTACGAAAATGTACGAAGAAATACGTATTCGAATTGATACATTTGGTTCATCGGGTTCGTCGAAAGGGCAAAACATGATTGAAAAGGGTGCGTCATCCAGAGCAGACGAGTTGAAGGATGAGCAACGAACTAACTTTAGAGCATTTTTGAGAGTTGTCAATGGTATAGACGTGCAAGGTATCTCTGAGAAGTGGGATATTGAGTACAAGCTACAGAAGTTACAGGAGAGATGGAAGGTGGTTGAGAACTGTCATTGGCAAATCGACAAACTGTTGGAAGGGTCAGACGCAACCTATGAAGCGGAGTACTCACAACATGAAACCAAATTTGAACATACCATCAAGTTGTTAAATCACAAATTAACAGCAGCAACTCACGAGCGCAACTCCACACCAAAAATAGAATTGCCTTTCTTCTCTGGCAATTACAACGCATGGCCAACATTTATGGACCTGTACATGGCTATCCACAACAACGCTTCTTTGACGCAGGCCCAGAAAATGCACATTCTTAAGGGCAAGCTCAAAGGTGAAGCTGAGCGTTTAGTACAACATTTAACAGTCACAGAGGAAAACTATGAAACATGCTGGGATCTACTGAAACATAGGTATAACAATGTACAAAAATTGTTTAACCAACAAATTAAGACATTTATGGATCAGCCCAGCGTTCATAAACCATCTTCGACACTTTTAAAGAGACTACACGATGTCAGTATGGAAACAGTGCATGCGGTTCAAAACCTCGGAGTGGAGACAACATCGTGGGATCCCATTCTGGTTTACATAATTGCCACAAAATTGGACCCCGAAACATACGCAGCATACATGGAGTCAAGAAGGTCGCCTCGCGAACTTCCTTCATTTGACGAACTCATGGAGTTTTTGGAGAGCAAATTTACAGCTCTCGAACCACTTACGGACAGCCCTAACCATATTCATTCACAGCAAAAGGCTACTTGGAAAAGTTTGCCTAACAAACTAGAACAAGGTGTTGCAAAACCTAAGGCATACACAGCGGCATTTCAGGCTAACAACAACAGGAAATGCCCTCTCTGCAAAAATAATCATATTTTAATTTATTGTCCACAATTTCGAAACATGATTGGAAATGAAAAAATAAATATTGTCGATAAATTAAACATATGTCGAAATTGCTTATACTGTCATAATGGCAAGCAATGCAATTCTACGAAGAGGTGCAAGGAGTGCAACGAACCTCATCATACATTTTTACATAACGCGTGTAAGCCTACATTTGCCTCAACTTCGCACGCGCAGCAAAATGTTAACCATGCTTCACAAAGAAGTGAGAGCGATGTTTTACTACCTACAGCGTTAATACAGGTAAAATCACGAGATGGAAGGTATCTACAAATGAGAGCATTGATAGACCAAGGGTCGCAGATCTGTCTCATCACAGAAAACGCGGCTCAAAGGTTAGGTTTAAAGAGACACAAGATTAGCGGAACAATAACGGGTGTTGGTATTTCATCAAAGAGAAGCAAAGGCTTAATCGAATTGGAATGCAAATCTTGTTACAGTGATTTTTGCTTTACAAAAGAAGTACACATAATGACTGAGGTTTTAAATAATTTGCCTAACATAACATTCTCCAAGCCGGCGTGGTCCCACATACAAGGCATCCAACTAGCCGATCCCAACTTCAACATCTCGTCACAAGTGGACATACTCTTAGACGCTAGTGTTTACTCGAGAGTCGTGATGGATGCGATACTGAGAGGTCCCATGAACATACCTATCGCTCAAAACACGAAAATTGGGTGGATATTATTTGGAGAACACTCCAAACAATACAATTGTTACGCTATTATCAACGACTTGGATGAAATATCACGTTTTTGGGAAATGGAAGAGATACAAGAAACAAAACAAGAACACGCAAACATGAGTTTAGATGAAGTGTATTGCGAACAGTTATTCGAGTCTACAACATTAAGATTACCTAGTGGCAGATATCAAGTCAGGATACCTATGAAGGCTGACTTTGCCCAACATTTAGGTGAATCTAAATCACGCACAATTTATCAAGCTATCGCACAATTTATACAATTAGAAAAGCGTATGCAAAAACACAGCTTTTTGAATGAAAACTACAGAAAGTTTATTAAGGAATATTTGCTTTTGAACCACATGAAACTCAGCAAGTATCCTCAACAACCGAGCTGTTATCTCCCACACCATGGGGTTATCAGACCGGACTCCAGCACTACAAAGCTGCGCGTAGTATTCAATGCGTCAGCGCAAACCACATCAGGACAAAGTCTGAACCAACTTATGCTAAGCGGTCCGAACCTGCAACAGGATCTGCAAGGCATTCTTTTACGCTGGAGGAAATACAAGTATGTGTATACAGCCGACATAGAAAAATTCTACAGACAAATCTACATACATGAAGACGATCAACATTTACAGAAAATAGTATGGAGAGACACGTCACAAGACAACATACAAACCTACCAACTATGTACTGTAACTTATGGCACTAAGTCGGCTCCCTACTTATCAATGCGAACAATTAAACAGTTAGTAAAGGATGACGGACAAAAATATCCGTTAGCATGTGAAATGCTGACTCAACAACTATACGTCGACGATCTGCTGGGCGGGCATAACAACCTTCAAATTGCCCGGGATATACAAAACCAGCTGATCGCGATATTACATGGCGGTGGATTTAATCTACGGAAATGGGCAAGCAACAACCCAACTTTATTAGATGAATTAGAAACAAGTCAGATCAGTGAGCACATGTTAGACTTTAAACATTCACAAACAAACAAAACACTTGGAATCAAATGGAACCCCAGAAGCGATGAGTTTACTTTTTCATACACACTAGATGAGTCACATGACAGCGCACTAACTACTAAAAGGACACTTCTTTCGAGCATTTCTAAATTATATGATCCGCTAGGATGGCTATCACCCGTCACTATTAAGGCGAAGCTTATATTTCAAAATGCGTGGAAAACAGGTATAAACTGGAATGACCCACTTCCGCCACATCTTGAAAACGAATGGTTAACATTAAAGGCAGACATAGCCAACCTAAACAAAATCAAAATCACTCGTTGGATCGGAGCCACACAACAACCCATAGAGCTGCACGGGTTCTGCGACGCGTCCAACAAGTCCTTCGCATGTGTCATATACTGTAAAACAATACAGGACAAAGGCGAAACATCAATACAGTTGGTTAGTGCCAGAACAAAACTTGCACCGCTTAACAAGGACATTTCGATACCTAGGCTCGAGTTGTGCGGAGCGCAACTACTCGCACGCTTAATGAAAAAGGTATCAGATTCTATGACTGGCTATGAGATAAAGGTATACGGATGGACAGACTCCATGGTGGTGCTAGGGTGGCTGCAAGGTGAACCATCGCGGTGGAAAACATTCGTGGCCAATCGAGTAGCGGAAATAACACAAATAATCCCACACACAAACTGGAGATACATATCGACATCGGAAAATCCAGCTGATTGTGCTAGTCGGGGTATATATCCGTCGCAGCTGATCGGCAACTCCCTGTGGTGGAAAGGACCATCTAAAATCCTTAATACAGAGATTGAAGAAATGTCCACAACAATTATTTTACCGGAGTTAGAAATGAAAGCCAAACAGACCTACATTACACAAACAAGTTCATTGACATTCATTGAAGAATTGCTTAATAAATGCAACTCTATTACAAAGGTCACTCGGATTACATGTTGGATTTTGCGATTTATAAAACAAATAAAGAAACAATTAACCAGTAAACATAACTACCTAAGTGCTGACGAATTAAAACATGCATCCAATATTATTATAAAAACAATACAATCGGCTACATTCGCAGAAGACCTAAACCAAACAAAAAAAGGTCGTATGGTAACCACAAAGAGTAATTTACGTCAATTATGTCCTTTTGTATGTTCTGAGGGACTGCTGCGAGTCGGTGGTCGACTAAAACATTCAGATCTACCATACTCAGCAAAACATCCCGCCATCATACCCAAAGGACATCGATTAACAGAGCTCCTAATTGATCGCGCACATCAGCAAACACTACATGGCGGGCCACGACTCACATTGGCTTATTTACGAACAGAGTACTGGATCATTGGAGGGAATCAAACTGTCAAGAAACAGCTGAGGCGATGTACGCGATGCCTACGTTTCAATGCTACTAAAAATACTCAGTTGATGGCGGACATGCCACAGCCTCGAGTCACACCATCCAAACCATTTAACCATTGTGGGGTAGACTTTACCGGACAAGTCGAAATAAAGGCCAACAAGGGCCGTGGTATTAAGACTACAAAAGGATATGTAGCTGTATTTGTCTGCCTATCTACAAAGGCAGTACATCTTGAGTTAGTTTCCGACCTGAGCTCAGCCGCATTTATAGCTGCTTACAAGAGAATGTGTTCACGACGTGGGACACCTGGTCACATGTACAGCGACAACGGTACAAATTTCGTTGGCGCCTGCAAAATTCTCAACCGGGAATATAGAAACATTCTACAACAATATGCTGACACACAGTTTATGAATTGCTTAGCCGAAGCAGGCACTCAGTGGCATTTTAACGCGCCAGCATGGCCCAGCGCCGGCGGGCTGTGGGAGGCGGCCGTACGAGCACTCAAACATCACCTCAAGCGAGTCATAGGAGAACAAAAACTTACATTTGAGGAATATACAACAGTATTAACTCAAATTGAGGCATGCCTTAACTCTAGACCACTCATGTCTCTAACTGAAAACAGCGATGATTTGGACGTTTTAACGCCCGCACACTTCCTGGTAGGGGGCTCACTCATTGCGCCTCCGACCGGCGGAGACATACAAAACATTCACACAAGATGGCAATTAATCGATAGCATGTATCACGATTTCTGGAACAGATGGTCAACGGAGCACTTACAAACTCTACAATCTCGACAAAAATGGCTGAGAGTCAAACAAAACCTCAACGTTAACGATGTAGTCATCATCAAAGAGGACAACACACCACCAGGTAGGTGGCTACTTGGCAAGGTTACCGACGTACATCCTGGAAGGGACGGACTTGTGCGAGTAGTAACACTCAAAACAAAAAATGGGGTCACAAAACGGCCGATTGTCAAGCTGATACCGCTACCCCCGGGTGACACACACCCTCCTGAAGCACCAGAGAACAAGGACGTAGTAAAAACGTCACTATACAACCAACTTTCGATCTTGTAGCTATAAACTTACAAAAGGACATGATCATACCATTTGACACAACCACCTTCAATTCATGCCTTAAGCTTAATGAAAACACATTATTATGCCCTTTAACCACTCCGATTTATAATGTCAAAAGCGATACCAACAATTGCGAATCGCAAATTATAAACAATAGAAAACCAACGGCATGTATTAAATCATCAAACAATTGTCACAATATGTGGCGTCAGCTGCAAAGCGGCGTAACATGGCTCTTCTCGTGTTGCAAGGAATGCTACGTTCGCATTTTCTGCCAAGGTGGCATAACATTGAAGTTATTGAACGGAACTGGCCTTATGACATTAGGTCAAGGCTGCGTTCTAAAGAGTGACACATTTATAATTCGCTCACATTACAATTACCATTCAACTTTACAAGTAAATGATAACATATATGAACCACCACAGATACCGGAGGTAAACAATATTATTAACAACATTACCTTCCACCCTCTCGAGCTGGAAAGTCATGACGACAAACTACAACAACTACATCAGAAAATCGAACAGATGAAGGCTCAACAGGAGACTGCCTTCTCCAACGTATCTACTCATGACATCCACCACTATGCGCTGCTGTACATATTACTCGCCGCAGTAATCACACTCGCTTGTTGGAGTATCTATCTAAAGCTGAGTCATCGACGAGTGATCTCTACACAGAACATGAACGAGCAACAAACGCTTGCGGAGGCTCCACCAGGGGCCAAGCCAAGGCCTCCTGCGCAGGTGCTCCTCACAGACATACACAGTGCTAGTGAGGTCCCGAATGACCTACGTAGTGAGAGTGAGGTCCCGCGTGACCTATATAGTGTGAAGGTGGATAAGGCTTCACCCCCGTGAACTGACAATTTACTTTACATTAAGTTTTACATATTTTTACTTATTCCTACATTTGATTTACTTGTTAATTTGATTTTACTTTACTTTTGATTTTACATTTACTTGTTTACTTTTACATTTATTTCATACATCTTCTTAAGTCGCCAGCATGTACGAGCAAGCGTACATCAGCATTTTGTATGTGCTGACGCGGCGCACTTAAGTTAACATTTAATTATAAGTATTAATTATATTTTAGTGCAATAAACGCATTCACTGTGTACACATCGTTTTCATTACATTACATTATTACATACAGTAAGTGTGCACCACACACCACTCCTCAATAATGACCCCTCACTAACTAATCACCACCCCGCACTAATGACCCCTCATTAACTAATCACCACCCCGCACTAATGACCCCTCATTAACTAATTACCACCTTCAGTCACTAATGACCCCTAATTAACTAATCACCACTCCTCACTAATGACCCCTCATTAACTAATTACCTTCAGTCACTAATGACCCCTCATTAACTAATCACCACCCCGCACTAATGACCCCTCATTAACTAATCACCTCTCCTCACTAATGACCCCTCATTAACTAATCACCACCCCGCACTAATGACCCCTCATTTACTAATCACCACTCCTCACTAATGACCCCTCATTAACTTATCACCACCCCGCACTAATGACCCCTCATTAACTAATCACAACCCCGCACTAATGACCCCTCATTAACTTATCACCACCCCGCACTAATGACTCCTCATTAACTTATCACCACCCCGCACTAATGACCCCTCATTAACTAATCACCTTCAGTCACTAATGACCCCTCATTAACTAATCACCACTCCTCACTAATGACCCCTCACTAACTAATCACCACCCCGCACTAATGACCCCTCATTAACTAATCACCACCCCGCACTAATGACCCCTCATTAACTAATTACCACCTTCAGTCACTAATGACCCCTAATTAACTAATCACCACTCCTCACTAATGACCCCTCATTAACTAATTACCTTCAGTCACTAATGACCCCTCATTAACTAATCACCACCCCGCACTAATGACCCCTCATTAACTAATCACCACTCCTCACTAATGACCCCTCATTAACTAATCACCACTCCTCACTAATGACCCCTCATTAACTAATCACCACTCCGCACTAATGACCCCTCATTAATTAATCACCACCCCGCACTAATGACCCCTCATTAACTAATCACCACCCCGCACTAATGACCCCTCATTAACTAATCACCACTCCTCACTAATGACCCCTCATTAACTAATCACCACTCCGCACTAATGACCCCTCATTAATTAATCACCACCCCGCACTAATGACCCCTCATTAACTAATCACCACCCCGCACTAATGACCCCTCATTAACTAATTACCACCTTCAGTCACTAATGACCCCTAATTAACTAATCACCACTCCTCACTAATGACCCCTCATTAACTAATCACCACCCCGCACTAATGACCCCTCATTAACTAATCACCACCCCGCACTAATGACCGCTCATTAACTAATCACCACCCCGCACTAATGACCCCTCATTAACTAATCACCACCCCGCACTAATGACCCCTCATTAACTAATCACCACCCCGCACTAATGACCCCTCATTGACTAATCACCACTCCGCACTAATGACCCCTCATTAACTAATCACCACCCCGCACTAATGACCCCTCATTAACTAATCACCACCCCGCACTAATGAACCCTCATTAACTAATCACCACTCCGCACTAATGACTCCTCATTAACTAATCACCACTGCTCACTAATGACCCCTCATTAACTAATCACCACTCCTCAATAATGACCCCTCATTAACTAATTACCACTCCTCACTAATGACCCCTCTTTAACTAATCACCACTCCTCACTAATGACCCCTCATTAACTAATCACCACCCCGCACTAATGACCCCTCATTAACTAATCACCACTCCTCAATAATGACCCCTCATTAACTAATTACCACTCCTCACTAATGACCCCTCTTTAACTAATCACCACCCCGCACTAATGACCCTTCATTAACTACTCACCATTCCGCACTAATAACCCCTCATTAACTAATCACCACTGCTCACTAATGACCCCTCATTAAGTAATCACCACCCCGCACTAATGACCCCTCATTAACTAATCACCACTCCTCACTAATGACCCCTCATTAACTAATCACCACTCCTCACTAATGACCCCTCATTAACTAATCACCACTCCGCACTAATGACCCCTCATTAATTAATCACCACCCCGCACTAATGACCCCTCATTAACTAATCACCACCCCGCACTAATGACCCCTCATTAACTAATTACCACCTTCAGTCACTAATGACCCCTAATTAACTAATCACCACTCCTCACTAATGACCCCTCATTAACTAATTACCTTCAGTCACTAATGACCCCTCATTAACTAATCACCACCCCGCACTAATGACCCCTCATTAACTAATCACCACCCCGCACTAATGACCGCTCATTAACTAATCACCACCCCGCACTAATGACCCCTCATTAACTAATCACCACCCCGCACTAATGACCCCTCATTAACTAATCACCACCCCGCACTAATGACCCCTCATTAACTAATCACCACCCCGCACTAATGACCCCTCATTGACTAATCACCACTCCGCACTAATGACCCCTCATTAACTAATCACCACCCCGCACTAATAACCCCTCATTAACTAATCACCACCCCGCACTAATGACCCTTCATTAACTAATCACCACTCCGCACTAATAACCTCTCATTAACTAATCACCACTGCTCACTAGTGACCCCTCATTAACTAATCACCACCCCGCACTAATGACCCCTCATTAACTAATCACCACTCCTCACTTATGACCCCTCATTAACTAATCACCACTCCTCACTAATGACCCCTCATTAACTAATCACCACTCCGCACTAATGACCCCTCATTAACTAATCACCACCCCGCACTAATGACCCCTCATTAACTAATCACCACTCCTCACTAATGACCCCTCATTAACTAATCACCACTCCGCACTAAATACCCCTCATTAACTAATCACCACTGCTCACTAATGACCCCTCATTAACTAATCACCACCCCGCATTAATGACCCCTCATTAACTAATCACCACTCCTCACTAATGACCCCTCATTAACTAATCACCACTCCTCACTAATGACCCCTCATTAACTAATCACCACCCGCACTAATGACCCCTCATTAACTAATCACCACTCCTCACTAATGACCCCTCATTAACTAATCACCACTCCTCACTAATGACCCCTCATTAACTAATCACCACTCCTCACTAATGACCCCTCATTAACTAATCACCACTCCTCACTAATGACCCCTCATTAACTAATCACCACTCCTCACTAATGACCCCTCATTAACTAATCACCACTCCTCACTAATGACCCCTCATTAACTAATCACCACCCGCACTAATGACCCCTCATTAACTAATCACCACCCCGCACTAATGAGAACTATATAAATAACTTTAGAACCTACTCCACCCTTCTTTGTTCCTCAATTTCTCCCCTCCCCCTCACCTTGTCGCACCCCTGGTGGTCGCAGGTGACTGGCGTCTCGTGCGTGTGCAGCGCGCGCACGTGCTCCGCCAGCCGGCTCGCCTGCGCGAACGAGCGCCCGCACGTGTCGCACGAGTGCCTGCGAGTGTGAGGGGGAGTATAGTACAAGGAATATTCCGATAGTGCACTATACATTTAACAAGAACCTATTTCATAATGTCCGGGGGTCTTTTGTTTAGTAATTAATGTGGAATATTATAAATACGAAAGTAACTGTCTGTCTGTCTGTCTGTTACGCTTTCACGCCAAAACTACTGAACCGATTTGAATGAAATTTGGTACACAGTTAGTCCATAGCCTGCGTACGCGTATTAAAAAAAACAATGCAAAAAAAAAAAAATGTAATTCTAACATTGGGATAGAAAATGTAAAGTATTAGTCTGTAATGTCCCACTGCTGGGCAAAGGCCTCTCGTCTCACTGAAGATATCAGTACAGTGAAGAGTATTACACCACTAAGCACCACTAGGAAAGTAATATTACATACATATACATATACGAGTAGGTAAATCTAAGAACCGAATCGTGTTATTTCAAAGTCGGTTGCAGCTGAACACTCACTTGAGCCGGGCCGGGTCGATGTGCTTCAGGTTGTACTTCATGTGGCTGTAGTACGTCGTGGTGTTCTTGAAGCTCACGTCGCACTGGAACAGATATTACTAAACAGTCGGATACATAATTAGATGCAGTGGTTGACACCCCGTGTTGTTCTAAAATTATATTTTTAGCAACCAGGAGCGAAATTTATTTTAAAAAAACTTGAGAGGTGTCAAGGGACACCCGGATGGAACGAAGTTTATTTATTATCAACAAAAATAATCGCGACACCACACTGTTCAATGCGAAATAGAAAGACGAAACGAAAATATCTAGCTTGCTTTCTATTAGAGAGAGAGAGAGAGACAGGCGTGCGCATGTTTCTCTGTCTGTCACTCTCTAACGCAAAAAGTGTCGTACCTCATGGCAGTACAAGTTCTGACTCTCGGCGTGACTGAGCTCGTGGAGTTCCAAGTTCTTTTTGTAAAGAAACTTCTTCTCGCACTGAGGGCATTCAAACTCTTTCTGGGCATTGTGTTTACTGCAGAGAAAAATGTTTCGATAAACTATATACTGTAAACCGGTGTTATTTGGGACGCCGGGCGTTATTTGGGACACTGTTTTATTTTTTGTCTTTTTTTACTGTCCCACAGTTGGGTGAAAAGGGGCTCATTTCATTCCGAAAAAAAAGCCAAAATTAACCCTATTTTGGCTTTTTTTTACTATTAATTGAAACGTACGTTGATGTCATAATTATTTGTTAAAACGGGAACTTACGTACGACGGAGGTTACTGTTGAGTGTCCCTCAACACGTTTCGGTCAGATTTCGGTTAATTTTGGCTTGTTGTAGCCCTGGTCGGTTTCTATACAATCCAACAACTGGGCAAAACTGTTGTCACCTTTAGGCGTGCAAAAAACTTCGACACCAGGGTTGGCCACTGACCTACTGGGAATGAATGAACGCATCCCAAAATACCCCCCAGAGCATACAAGGCGGCTACACTCACAACATGTGCGTCCGCAGCGCGTCGCGGTCGAGGTACGTGTTGCCGCACACGTCGCACGACACGGGCTCCGCGTGCACGCGCTTGTGGATCTTGAGTTTGGTCAGAGACCTGCAAGATGAGGAACCGTTGGGCCAAAGTTGGACGAATGACAAGTAGCCCACGGCTGGGACAAGGACTCAAATACGTATATAATGGGACATTACAGGCTTTTTTTAAAGGGATTTAATAAGTAAACTAATACGGCTGTTTTTCCTGTTAAAATCTCTCTCTCTCTCTCCCTCCCTGTATACTCACTGCACCCTCTCCCCGCACACGCCGCACGCGTGCTGCGCGTGCCTCGTGCTGTGTCGCGCCACGTGGTCGGCGCACACTCCGGCCCGCGACGACAGGAAGCCGCAGAGCACGCAGCGCCAGCTGAGCGGAACACTCTTACATTACGTGTCTACAATCTAGAACTAATGTTCATAGGAGAGGAATCCACAAGTTCAAGAGTGAAGCCCTGGACAGTCAACTTGTTAACAATACGCCCGAACAAATCACGCCCAATCAAAGCTTAACAATATTTTACGCACTCATTCATTCACTTACTCATTCATTCATTCATAAACTCACTCACTCATTCAATCACTCAAACCAACACTCATTCATGCATACAATGTTTCTATCACTCAGTCATTTAATCATTCGGTTTCACCCACAGCGGAAATAGTATCCGTCTCCTGGTTCTAAGCTACCTTCCCACCAATTTTCAGCTGAATCGGTTCAACCGTTCTCGAGTTATAAATAGTGTAACTAACATGACTTTCAAAAAATTATAGATAAGAATATCACTACATAGTATAAAACAAAGTCGCTATTTGTCTGTTTGTTTGTTTGTCTGTTTGTCTGTATGCTTAGTCTTTAAAATTACGCAACGCATTTTGATGCGGTTTTTTGTAATAGGTAGAGTGATTCAAGAGGAAGGTTTTTATGTAAAAAAATTCCCGATATTCCCACGGGAACGGGCACAACGCGGGTAAAACCGCGAGGCGCTGCTAGTAAGATATAAGATATCAGCTTTACTTCAGATTAATTTCTATCTGATGCTACATTCAAGAGGAAGGCTTGACATCCTGAAGTCCTGTTGTTCTGAAGTGGAAGCGCGGGGCGCGGGTAAGAAATTGTCAAACAACTTGACATTGACAGCTCTGTTCGTAATGCGTTGTGATTGGTCGATGGAGCTCCGCCCAGCTCCGCTCCGCTCCATGACACCCACCGTAAGGCTGCGGCTCCATTGAGGCGGAGACGAGCGGAGCTGAGAGGAGCACAGCTGTGAAAAGAGGTATGTGATTCCACTGAGGCGGAGACGAGCGGAGCTGAGATGTGGATTTCACGTAATATATGATTGTTCGATCCCCACACGTCTCCTCTCAGCTCCGCTCGTCTCCGCTTGACTGTTTCCATTGAAGCGGAGCGGAGACGAGATGTGGATTTCATGTAATACAATTGGTCGATCCCCACACGTCTCCTCTCAGCTCCGCTCGTCTCCGCCTCAATGGAGCCGCAGCCTAAGGCACCCACTCACCGCACTCGGTGCCGTCTCTTGTGTCCGTACAGCGCCTTGTCGGTCTTGAATCTGATCTCACAAATATCACACATTATGTCACCCGCCTCCTGCAACGAAATATTAAACGATATTAATATCACAGTGTCATGAGTTAGCTTACTGTCGGGGGTTGGGGGTCGGTCAACGGAGTAACAATATGTGAGACATAGTTGTTGACGACGTCTGGGGGAATATTCTTCTACACTAATATTATAAAGAGGAATACTTTGTTTGGTTGTAATAATTAGGCTCAAAAACTACTGGACCGTTTTTAAAAAATCTGTCACCATTCGAAAGCTACATTATCCACGAGTAACATAGGCTATTTTTCATCCCGAAATTCCCACAGGAATGGACACAACGCGGGTAAAACCGTGGGGCGCTGCTAGTATAAAGTATTCGTGTATGTATATGTATAGTATCAGTGAGTTAGATTACATGATACAAGCTCAGAGGTTACTTCGGGTCTAATTAACCGTGTGTGAATTTGTCCGGGTGTATATATGAGTGCTTTTAAGCGTGTGTTAACATAGCGTTGCGCCGCGCGGCGCTGTACAATGTATTCCTCTCCCTCTCCCCGTCACCCACCTCGGCATGTTTCTTCATATGCATCTCAAGTTTGGCGCTGTGGTTGAAGGACACCACGCACCGCTCGCAGCGGTACCGGCTCGCCGCAAACGACGCCGCCGACAGCGCGCGGGCTCGCTGCGACATCACCTGCCGCCACATGACGAGTCGATGGTGAATGAGGGGTCATTAGTGAGGAGTGGTGATTAGTTAATGAGGGGTCATTAGTGAGGAGTGGTGATTAGTTAATGAGGGGTCATTAGTGAGGAGAGGTGATTAGTTAATGAGGGGTCATTAGTGAGGAGTGGTGATTAGTTAATGAGGGGTCATTAGTGAGGAGTGGTGATTAGTTAATGAGGGGTCATTAGTGAGGAGAGGTGATTAGTTAATGAGGGGTCATTAGTGAGGAGTGGTGATTAGTTAATGAAGGGTCAATAGTGAAAAGTGGTGATTAGTTAATGAGGGGTCATTAGTGAGGAGTGGTGATTAGTTAATGAGGGGTCATTAGTGAGGAGTGGTGATTAGTTAATGAGGGGTCATTAGTGAGGAGTGGTGATTAGTTAATGAGGGGTCATTAGTGAGGAGTGGTGATTAGTTAATGAGGGATCATTAGTGAGGAGGGGTCATTAGTGAGGAGTGGTGATTAGTTAATGAGGGGTCATTAGTAAGGAGGGGTGATTAGTTAATGAGGGGTCATTAGTGAGAAGTGGTGATTAGTTAATGAGGGGTCATTCGTGAGGAGTGGTGATTAGTTAATGAAGGGTCATTAATGAGGAGAGGTGATTAGTCAATGAGGGGTCATTAGTGAGGAGTGGTGATTAGTTAATGAGGGGTCATTAGTGAGAAGTGGTGATTAGTTAATGAAGGGTCATTAGTGAGGAGTGGTGATTAGTTAATGAGGGGTCATTAGTGAGGAGTGGTGATTAGTTAATGAGGGGTCATTAGTGAGGAGTGGTGATTAGTTAATGAGGGGTCATTAGTGACTGAGGGTTCAGTTCTCTTATTATTTAATGATCTCTTAATAAACTTATATTCTTTAATAACCCCCGTCACACAACGACTACTCACCCACCCATGACCTCTAACCCCCTAATGACCCCTCACGTCCCCACGACCTCTGTATCTCTCACCTCCTCGGCACTCAATATGATCATCTGCACGAGCGAGGTGTCCACGTCCATCTCCTTCAGTTTGTGTTCCGTGCGCGCGGAGTGCTTCACGCGGTACGGCGCCGCGGGGGGGCTGGGGTCGGAGGGGGGTTCTGGGGGGTTGGACGTACCTCTTTAGTGGGGTTTAAATAATCTCTTTCTATACTAAAATTTTAAAGCTAGAATTTGATTTTTTCGTCTGTTTGAGCGTGCTAATCTTAGAAACTATCAATCTGGTTTGAATAATTATATTTGTAATGGATAGCCACATTCAACAGGAAAGTTAGGTTAGGCTTTCGGGACGCTTACGGGAACGGAGACACGGCTAGGCGCTGCTTCTTTAGTACTTAGGGTACTTTTCCTTCAGAGAATATTGATTTGAACCAAAAAATATATATTATTCGACTGACACTCACTCTTGTGTTTCTTTCTTCTTTTCGTCTTCTTTCGAAGAAGTGGTTCCTCGTCGGAGTCGTTGAAGTCTTCATTTACTACATCATCATTCTGGGGACAAATTACAAGAAAACTAAAGATTCATCCTGTAACGCCCCACTGCTGGTCGGCGGCCTCTCATCTCTCAGACATCAGTACAGTGAGGAGGATGTCGTAATCACCGCGCGTCTACTGCGGGGGATCTCGAAACACGAGGCGTGAACCATAAACAATTTCAAATATTGCTCATGTTTAAAAAGCAAGAAACATCATTGGTCAGTTGAAGACCGCTCTGCTTAAAAGGGAATGGGCACTTTTGACTGTCGCCCGTCGCCGCCGCGTCTGCCAGTGTGCCCGAATACTTACATCCATCACATTATCTTCATCCACGAACACACTCTCTATCTCATTAGTTTCCGTTTTAACTCCATTACTTTGATTTCCATTATCATCTTCCTTCAACTTATCATTAAACAGTTTGGCTTCCAATTTCAAATGTTCCGTTTTAACATTTACGTGAGTACTGTCTGTGAACTCATTATCCATTAATCCGTTTCCATTATCCAGTATAAAGATGCCATTGTTTGAATAATCATCATTAATGGAATCAGTGTTTTTGCTTGTTATTTTTATTACTGTTTGTTTTAAATTCGATAGTGGTATTGGCTTTTCGTATTTTATCTGAAAAAGGAATTTAGAAACTTTAAGTTTGAAAAAAACTCTTGTATCTCTTTATCTATTGAGTATTTTATTATCTCATTGCAGGCTGAATCACCTGATTGCCCGAAAAGTAAGATGATTCCATGCTTCGGAGGGCACGTTAAGCCGTCGGTCCCGGTTACTCTCTACGGGTAGTAGTCGTTACATGAGTCATGTCAGAGGCCTTTGGCGGCTCAATAACTCTGACATCAGGATTGGTCAGGGTGACTATCCACTCTTGATGAAGAAGAATCTGTAGAGTAGAAGCCACTACTCTCAGGGATCTCAAAACTGAGCTGTTTGATAAGGAGGTATATCAGAGATATAATATACTTGGACTTGAACCCAAGACCTTAAGTCTAATAAATTCCATAAGTTTAATCTATACTAATATTATAAAGAGGTAAAATTTGTAAGTTTGTTTGTTTATTTGTATGTTCGAGGTAATCTCAGGGATTATCAGTCCGATTTGAATATTTTTTTTTATAATCGATAGCCACATTCAACGGGAAGGTTATAGGCTATTTTTCATCCCGAAATTCCCACGGGAAAAGGCACAACGCGGGTAATACCGCGGGGTGCTGCTAGTCTAGATATAAATAGAAATGAATCACCAAAATGTTTGTATTCACATAACTTAAAAAACTGCATCAAATTGGATAAATCTATCTTGTATGCATTTGTTATTGTCAGATTTGTATATAAACAAAATGGCGGTTATCATGTAAGGTTTTGGTCGTATCGAAACGGCCGTGTTTATGAGAGTTCAAAATGTTTTATTCGCCATTAGCCCACCACCCACCTAGCGCACAGGCCCGAGGCCGCCTCGCGAGGCAGGCAGAGCCAGAACAGATGGCTCGGGCCGAGCCATGCTCAGTACTTAATATAAAAATATTTACTCACCAAACAATATTCCAATGCCCTATTAGCATTATTGACTTGGATTTTGAACTTGTATAACTTATTAATTAGTGCTTTACACTCGAAACATAGTAACATGTTATCATTATTTGAGGTAACCTGTAACATAATAATATTTATAAATGGACCAACAATATTGCTATAATGTATTGAAAGTACATTCAGTATTATAGGTTTGGTGAAGTTCAACATAATGTTCATTTATCAAAGTAATATCTACCCACTGCATTTAAAAATTATTGGTGTTTTACATTTAGACTATGCAATGTAATATCACAGATTATTAAATGTAATGTCTATACTCGGAATTTTTATTAGATTCCAGATTTGACATTAGCTACTGTCATTTTGTGAAATAATGATACCACATTTATTAGTGTAGTGTAGTGATACGAATATCTTATTTCATTGCGAATCGATATTTTGTATCCGAGATGTATCCGATGTATTTTCTCATTGTTTTTTACTTATTATTAAACTAGATATTTTTTGACACCTTACTTGGAATGAACAGTCTAGCACATTAACCAAAACAAACAACGTTTTTTTTCTGTTTTATTTGTCATGTTCCTTCAAGATCAATTTTTTTTATTTATTTCACACACAATTATAAAAGAAAAGTCTCAGATCGTTAATTAATCGTCAAAACTAAATTATCGGTTCAGAAATATTTAATTTCCTGATATACTTAGTTTACGAGAGTAAAATTATAAACGAGAAGAATCGATCCGGAAATATTCCATTTCCATATCGAATAATTTCGCAACGTCACTATTTAGTATTTGTCATAATGTTGCAACACTGAAATTGTCAAATCTGGAATCTAATTAAAATTTTTAGTATAGTATCCACTAATCATGTCAAACATGTTATAGAAATATACCATAGCAAAATACACCAAAATATTGCGTAAGTAAAGTAACATTGAGTAGGTAAGCAACTAACCCTGGTAATAGTAAAAAATAGCTTAGAAACATGGCATACAAATTCAAACTTATTTATTTGCCAAAATGTACCTAAAAGCATCACACCCTGTTAGGGCACTGCAAACTAAGATAAAACTTAAAAACTAACTTAACAATTAATAGTAATATAAAATACTGAAGAAACTTTAAAAAGGATTTGTAATCCTACTGTCATCTTTTTGAAACCTATCTGATAGGCTTTCATGGCTTAGCCACTGAATCAATTTTGATAAAAAATCGCATAATAACAAATTATTCCTCTTTTTTAAACATAAAGTTCTATAAAATAAAGTTTTAATTAATACCAGTTTTAATTTTACTTACAGTATCAAGGAGGCTAAAATACAAAGATTGTTCTTCTTTTCTAGTAATGGGGATCAATATTCTATTTTCACTCAAACAACCGATACATAAAGTACTCATATTGGATCTTTTATTAACAATTTTCATTTTAAAAATGTTGTTTGTTAAATGAAAACATTTCACTTTTTTAAACAGGTTTATTTTGCAATTCGAAATTAATTTGACATTGCTTGCATTGGTTTGTTTTGTTTTCAACTTGTCATCTTTGACAGTTGAGTGGGTGACATCGACATATGACATCTGTGACAGCCGTGCAGGAATAAAAGTACCCGTTCTCGAATTTTGGGCAAATATTTATTCTCTTTCCATCGCAATTTAATTCGACAATTATGAGAGCTAGGTACGCAAGCTGCTACTCACAGTTGCTACAGATATCCAGAAGAAGCTACGTAACCTGCCATGGAATAAGTAAGTACTACCGTAGTACTTAATAATTCCATGTAACCTGCTAATAAAATGAAGCTACGTACATTGCTAACCAGTTGAAGCTACGTAAGCTGCTAATAAGTTGAAGCTACGTACATTGCTAACCAGTTGAAGCTACGTAAGCTGCTAATCATTTGAAGCTACGGAAGCTGTTTATCAGTTGAAGCTACGGAAGCTGCTAATCAGTTGGAGCTACGAAAGCTGCTACTCAGTTTGAGCTACGTAAACTGCTAATCAGTTGAAGCTACGTAAGCTGCTAATCAGTTGGAGCTACGTAGACTGCTAATCAGTTGAAGCTACGTAAGCTGCTAATCAGTTGGAGCTACGTAGACTGCTAATCAGTTGGAGCTAGGTAGCCTGCTAATCAATTGAAGCTGCGAAACCTGCTAATCAGTTGGAGCTACGGAAGCTGCTTATCAGTTGGAGCTACGGAAGCTGCTAATCAGTTGATGATACTTATTCTGCCAGTCAGCTGAATCTTGGAAACTGCTAATGAGTTGTCACTACGTAATCTGCTACAAATGGAAAACCTTTGTGAAATTTACTTATTATTTTGTTTGTCATTTCGACAATTTGCATGATTTATCTTGGCTGTAGAGATGGGATGTGAAAATAGTGTCAAAATTATCGATAGTTTGTTGTATAGTTTTAATGTCAGTATAGGTAACTATGTGTTGAAATTATAACTCAAAGCCATCCTTCAGATTCGAACAGGAATTTATAATATTGATAAGAACGGTTGGAAAATGAAATCCTTAATGATTCTGTACATTTTTATTCGTTATACATTTAAATAACTTATTCTAATAATTGTACATTAACAGTATTAAATAAATAAACACCCAAAAATACTGCATTTATAAATAATCGACTAATAAAATAAATTAATTACTAGACTAAGATAATATAAAAAAAACTTAACTAATAAAATTCGGTACACATCCAGAAGAAAAAAATCTCTATTTGAAAATAGAGACCGGATGTGTTAAAAGAGTTAAAACTCGATGCAATCGAGAATACTATGTCTGTCTCGCTCTAATTAAAGTAATACGGACCCTTCGAGAGCAGGACAGAGATACTTCCTTGATTGCGTCGTTATAATTAGATAAACTATAAATAATTCTGATTTTTACGATGGCAATAATCAGATAATGGCTTCAGTGAGTTTTTTAAATAATTTAATTATTTGACTTCTAAATAATAAAATGACTTTAAATTACCTAATATTCAAACCATAAATCGATTATAACCTTTTTTTCGTTATATGCCCATTGTTTTTATTTATTTTCTGTAAGTTGTCATCATGACTATCAAAATGGCGGACTCACTGTTAAGACTAGAATCTACATTAAGCTAATCCATTTATGTCTTCTTAATCTTTTCCCCGTATTTCTTTGAATTAGTGTTGTAGCTGTCTAAATTATCGCTAATACTAGTTGCTACCGATATTTCTGTTACAGGCTCGACATTGTCATCGCTCTTTCTGTCAAAGTAGACAGCTACATCATTATCTTCAAGCTCTTCAACGGGTTTGATTTCGTAATTTGGGGGCGCTACAACGGAATGGTGGATAGAATGTTCTCCTTTTATCTCGCAGTCGGGTATGTCACCTCTTTGGTTGTTAATAATCTCGTTGTTCAACATTTTCTTGATATCGACGCTGGAGCTCTGCGTGTCTTGGTCTTTCTTGTCCTTGGTTCTGTCGATGGGTTCGTACCCGGCCGGCAGGACAAGACCTTCATTGTTGAAGGACCCTAAGTTCACTGAAGGGGGTTGTTGAAAATAGTTTGGCTGTATACTTTGAGCGGAGGTTACTACATTCTGAGCTTGCGTGTGATGAGTCTGCACGATCTGTCCGTTGGCTGCGGGCTGTTCTATTGCTTGTAAAATGCTTTGGAGTAGTCCTTCCGAGAGGAGCTGCTCATGAGGGATGGAGGGGCTTCCCTTCCCGTTGGAGGACTGGATCTGTAAGGAGTAAGTTCCCAGCTTCCCTGTGACTGGTATTTCGTTGTTAGACTGTTGGATGTGGTTGAAGTTTTGGTTGTTTGAGTTTATTTTCTGTTGCAGTCTCTTCGTCTCTTCGCTTAAAGACTTTATTTTTTCGGAAGTTTTGTAGATCTCGTCGGTCACGTACTGAATCTTCTCGTCTTTGATCTGTTTGCCGATGTCTCTGAGCGACTTGGACTTGTTCTTTTCGTATTTCTCTCCTTTGTACTCTGGGTGGATCGCTTGTACTACAGTTTGGCCTGAAGAGTAGTCTTTGGTGTTGAACGAGACCGACTCTCCGCTGGAGACGGGGATGTTGAAAACGTTTTGCTCGCTAACGATTTGGTTGTCACTGAAAATATTCTTGCCCAAAGAACTGCCAAGCGAATTCAGACTCTCAACGTACTTAGCTGCTAAATCCGAAGGTATCTTTTCGCCTGATCTGGCAGCCTTAAGAATCGCTTCATGGTAAGGACAGTGCTTCAAAATGGCCGCCGCATCTAAATTAGACAGATTAGCGAGTAGAGTTCCATCGATAGTAGTAGTCACTGCGTTGTCACTTGATCCGGACGCTGTGTGGTCACCTACAGTTAGTAGAGGCACGGAGTAGGAGTCTATAGGTGAACCGTAGGAGGTACTGGGCTGTTGGATGGCCAGAGGAGGTCCGTAGGAGTTGCTGGGGTAAGACGCGGGGGTCTGGTAAGATACAGAGCTGGGCTGTTGGACTTGGAAGTTCAAGGGACTGCCAGCGTGGGGCAAGCTGAACAGATTCGTCGGCTCAATCGACAGAGAAACAGAGTTGAGTCCTAAGTTACCGGTGTGGATGTTGTTATCTTTAACATCTCTGATTGGCGGAGGGATATAGGCAGGTCCATGGGAGCCATGGTCGAATCCATGGGTATCCTTCCCATGGGTGGTCTGTCCCACGTGCTCGAGCAATCCGTTCGGTACGGGGTCCCTGAACTTGATCGGTTGTTTCGGCCATCCTTGGGTGCTGTGGGGACCTCCTGAAATTGAGCCATAGGGGATGGGCAAGTGTGGTGGTAAAGCTTTGGGGGGCGCGCCGTATTGGCTGCCGGGGGGGACGCCGTACACCCCTGAGGGAGGGAGAAGCTTTGCCCCTTGAGCTCTTAGAGATGAAGCGTAGGAACCGCCGGAGTTGGAGTCGGCGGGAGGGCTCAGGTAGCTGTCCTGGCTTATACTGATTTGCGGCCTCTGGGCTCCTTGGATAGCAAAGTCCAACTGAGGACTATTGTCAGTGTAGTGAGCTTCGAAGACTGTCTTCGCCTGGTCAATGTTGTTCGTATCTCCTCCAATAATGGCGTTCAAATCCACATTAGCCAGCGCGTCCTGGTGCACGCTGGAGTACCCGGTGGTGATCTGTGTCGAGAACTGTTGGTTCTGGGACTCGAGCGGCGCCGACTGAGAGTCGATGCTGAAGAACTGATGGTTGTCCACGCTAGGGAGACCCTGGTCCAGGATCAGGTCCGAGGGCGGCGGGGGCGGCCCGTACTGGTCGTCCACGTTCTCCACCAGGCCGATGGGGTTGGTGGCGCCGGGGATGGGCTTCCAGCCGTCGTAGATGACGTGGGGGGGAGTGGGGGGCGCGGGGATGCCCGGGTGCGGCGGCTGCGGGTTCGGATCCGGTTGCGGCGGCCCGTACGCGATGTTAGTATCATGGACCACTACCTGGTCTACGGGAGGTCCGATAGGGCCCAGCACCTGTCCGGGAGGACCGTACGTGTCGGCGGGGATCGGGAAGTTCGGCTTCAAGTCCTGAGGGAGCGAGATCAGAGGGGTTCCGTAAATCGGAGCGGGGAGGTTCAGGCCCAAGTCGATGTTGTTGCTCACACTGCCGATGTTAGACGTGACGGTCACAGTAGACACGTCAGGTACGTTGACATTGTAGACAGGCGCGGTCAGAGGCGGCCCGTAAGTGAACTTGGGTGGTCCGTAAATCGGTTTCGGGGGGGAGTAGATTTGCTTAGGGGGTCCGTAGATCGGCTTGGGGCCCATCAACTTCTGCGTCTTGAAGGGTAACCCGTAGGTAGGTTTGGGCAGACTTTGTTTAATTCCATAGTTCTTCTTGTAGGAGAATTTGGGAGGTCCGTAGCTGTGTTTCGGGTAGGAATTTTTAGGGGGTCCGTAGTGTCGTTGGGGGTAGCTGGGGCGCGGCGGCGGGGGGCCCTCGTAGGACTGCGAGGGGAACACCACGGGCGCGGGGGGGCCGTACGCGCCCGCCGGGGGGCCCTGCGGGGGGCCGTACACTGGCTGCGGGGGCAGCTCGGCGACTGGAAGTGGAAACGAATCATTATAGAGCTTCTTAGATATGTCTTCAAGATATTGTTACTCCGTTGAATCGAACCTGCGACCCGACACAGTAAGCGCGCTCACTGCCGCTATGCCGACGGGCTTGTCAATTTTGTCATCATAGTACTACTCACAGTGCGACACGAGCGTGACCTCCTGCGGGGGCCCGTACGCGTCGGGGGGCAGCGGGTCCCCGTACGAGTTCAGGAGCCCCGCCTCGCGCTTCTGCGTCTGAGACCCTGGAATGAGGAGAGAGTCTGTTACATCCGGGGATAAGTAAGCTCGAGTAGGTCAGGGTGTCGAAGGTTTTAGACTAGAGGCCTCTGACATGGTAAAACCATTAGGACCGTCAATTTAACGTGCCCTCCGAAGCACAGCAGCGCTCGGATAGAAATGCCACTATCGGCCACACATCCAAGTAGGGGTGGGCAACGTGCTGTACAGACTATAGGTACTTAGATGGGTGGCCGACAGTGGCATCTCTATCCGAGCGCTGCCGTGACGAGGAGGGCAGGTTAATTTGTCGGTCCCAATCGTTTAACCATGTCGGAGGCCTTTGGCCGGTCTAAAAACTCCCGACACCAGGGTTGGCCAATGACCTGCCCGACTTTACTTAATCTACTTTGGAGAAACTTTAGATTGCATTAGTTAGCTCATTAGCCAAGCGTGGTGATTACCGCATCCTCCTCACCGTGCTGCAATCTTCTGTGAGGTGAGAGGCCTTTGAACAGCAGTGGGGCAAGACATTACAGGCTATTAAAGTGCGTTGCAGGTGGCAGACATTTTGAAGACAACATGAGTGAGATCTTCTTCTTCATCGAGTGGCTGGTCAACCTGACCAATCCTGGTGTCAGAGTTATTGAGCCGCCAAAGGCGTCTGGCATGGCATGACACCGAAGTGAGATGAACTTGTATGATGAGAGAGTTGAAACAGAACAGCTGGTAAGTACCTGTCTGCGTGGCCTCAGCGATCAGGTCCTGGTGGGAGTCCTTGGAGACGAGGCCCTGCGGAGCGTCCTCCGCCGCCGCCAGCACCGCGCACCACACCAGCAGCTGAGGAGAGGCAGATATTGGTAGAGGATCTCATTACAATCCTAGTAATATTATAAATGCGAAAGTTTGTAGGATGTAGTTATCCTATGTTTGTTACTCTTTCACGCAAAAACTAGTGAACGGATTTGGATGTAACTTTACAGTAATGTAGGTTATAAATCAGAATGACACATGGGATACATTTTATCCCGAAATTCCCACGGGAACGGGTACAAAGCGGGTATTACCGCAAGGCTCTGCTAGTAGTTCATAATGAGAACGGTTACTCGATACCATAGTAGTTCCTGAGATTAGCGTGTTCAAATTCTCTTCAGGTTGGTTAGCCATACTCTTAGAAAAAGCATATCCCATTTAACCGACCATAAAAACTGAAATAACTACTTACAGTCCCACCATCTTATCTGTTCAGTTGACAGCGTCGCTAGTGGAGAATTTGGTATACATAATATAAGAAATTCACCAAGAAACAAAGGTAATTAAAACATATCTTGCAAGTCAGTCTATAGATATCATTAAAATTTAAGAAACTACAATATCAATCATATAAAGCCTAACTAACAATATAGATTCAATAAGACGCGGCTGTAGTTCCCATTTAGCCCACCTGAACAGTTAAGTTGGTGGCACTGTATGTTAATCTATAGGAAGTACCCACATCCGCCATAGACAAAACCGTGTGAGCGCTAGTCTATTGACACTGTTCCGACTCAATACACCATAGACAATACACGGATTAGAGGAAAAACCATAAACAATAGTGATGGGATGGTTGATGGGACCGCGATATCGATAGATTTATAATCGAGTTTTTATTTTACCTGCGCTGCGGGTTGTTAATGTTTTGATCTCCATTTAATAAATGTAACCTTTAATGAGCCATTCGTTCCGGCCGTAACTTTAGTTATAAATATTTAATCAAGTTACCTAATTAATGTAATATAAATAATCTTAATGATTCCAATTACATAATTTTATTACATTTCCTCAGAGTTAAATTGTGAACTATGTTTATTATGGCGTAGCTAGCCGCGTTGTATCTCATGTTAGTCAGATATCCTACTAATATTATAAATGCGAAAGATTGTCCGGATGTATGTATGTTTGTTAGTCTTTCACGAAGAAACTACTGGACGGGTTTAGATGAATCTTTACAGTCTTCTTCTTCATCGAGTGGACGGTCACCCTGACCAATCCTGGTGTCAGAGTTATTGAGCCGCCAAAGGCCTCTGACATGGCTCATGTAACGACTACTATCCGTAGAGAGTAACCGGGACCGACGGAATCCGTTATACATCAGAATAACACAGGAATGCATTTTATGCCGAAACTCCCGCGGGAACGGGTACAACGCGGGTAACACCACGGGGTGTGACTAGTCGAAAATAATCGAGTGCAAAGCGGTCGAAACCACAAAGATCCATTCAACATATTGTCAACCCACTAACCTAACCTACAGCTTCGATCGTTATTGCAACATAGACAAACCACAGACAATACTCATTCACTCACCATTCATTCAGCAACTTTCGCGCCAATTTCTTAAATGTCAGATAATATAACCCGACAATAATTAATGTAATTACAAGATGGCGACATTCTTTGAAAGTAGACCGACATTTTAATCGGTCGTCTTATATTTAATAATGGCGGTGCTTTGTGACTTGCGTCCAAATAAAGACGTGTATTTAATTCTTATTTGTAAGGAGGTTTTAAGATTTATTAAAAAGAGATCTAGACAACTTAGATCTTTAGTTACATTATAGAATTGAAGAGCTCTAATCTACACTAATATTATAAAGAGGAAAACTTTGTTTGGTTGTAATGAATAGGCTCAAAAACTACTGGACCGTTTTTAAAAATTCTTTCACCATTCGAAAGCTACATTATCCACGAGTAACATAGGCTTTTCATCTCGAAATTCCCACAGGAATGGACACAACGCGGGTAAAACCGCGGGGCGCTGCTTTTCTCTACATAAATAATAAAGGTGAAGAGTTTTTTGTTTGAACGCGCTAATCTTAAATAGTACCAGTGTGTTGTACCCGTTCCCGTAGGAATTCTAGGATGAAAAGTAGCCTATAACCTTCCCGTTGAATGTGGCTATCCATTACAAAAATAATTTTTCAAATCGGACCAGTAGTTCCTGAGATTAGTGCGTTCGAACAAAAAAACAAATTCTGCAGCTTTACCATTAATATATATTCTATAAATGATAACTCGGATATAAGCTATCGTTATTCGATACGTTATTCCCATCACTACAAATTGCTCCAATTCCAAGTACTTACTCCGTGAGAGCCTCATTCAAATAACAAGCGAGAGTTTACTTATTAAGATTACACTTTATATTAGGCGTTCGTTGATAAAATAAAATCTATGAATACTAATATTATAAAGCTGCAGAGTTTGTTTGTTTGTTTGAACGCGCTAATCTCAGAAACTACCAATCCGATTTGAATAATTATTTTTACACTGGATAGCCACGTTCAACAGGAAGGTTATAGGCTATTTTTCATCCCGAAATTCCCACGGGAACGTGCACAATGCGGGTAAAACCGCAGGGCGCTGGTAGTGGAATCTAACTAACAATCTATAAAACTGAAGTATGTATGTTTGACCGCGTTAATCTCAGGAACTACCAGTCCGATTTGAATAATTCTTATTGTATTGGATAGCCACATTCAAGGGAAAGGTTATGGGCTATTTTTCATCCCGTTTTTCCCACGGGAACGGGCACAAAATGCGGTGCGAATAGTGTAGGATAATGTAGTTTGGAAGTTCACATACCATTCCCCTTCGGAGTAACTGAAACAAAAAATAAAGAAAATTAATGAATTGTAACAGTAGAAATACGAAACCAGTAAACCAGTATCCCTTTCCGACATACACCATTTTTTTTAGAGCAAAAGAGACAAAACATAACAGTGCTTTAGTTAAAGAGCTAGTTTACTATCTACGGATAGTAGTCGTTACATGAGCCATGTCAGAGGCCTTTGGCGGCTCAATGACTCTGACCAGGACTGGTCAGGGTGACCATCCACTCGGTGAAGAAGAAGTTAACGAATAAGGCGGTGCGTACAACAGATCCTATTGATCGAGGCCGCACTTGCATAACCTAACAAAAATTTCACAATTTGTAAAAATAAAGGCGAAATAATATTTTGGAAACATGGCCGCGACGAATCGTCTTCTTATGTTAATATTGTGTTATTTGTTATTCAAAGTATTTCGTAATGGGTGCTGACAGCCCTATTATGTAATTAATTTCACGGCCTTTTGAAAATGTGGTACCTATAGGTGTTACATGAACCACGAAAGGTCACAGTTATATATAACTGTGACCTGCTAGTGTATATATACACTAGCAGCGCCCCGCGGTTTTACCCGCTTTGTGCCCGTTCTCATAGGAATTTCGGGATGAAAAATATTGAAATCGGATTGGTAGTTCCTGAGATTAGCGCGCGCAAACAAAAAAAAAATAGTATATATTAGATAGCTTCGTTCTTGGAAGGTTATATGCTATTAAGCTATTGCATAGCTTCTATCGCGGGCCTTGAGCGCGGGGATCGAGTCCAGAAATTCCGTAATGAAAAAACCTCACGCTCCCCAGTAACGCCATCTAGTGATACAAAAAATAACTATGCAATAGCTTTACCGCGGCAGTCCCCGAGTGCCACACGTCTTTTTTTTTATCCCAAAATGGCTGCAAGTTCGGGTACATCGCAGGTAAAGCAGCGGGGCATGGTTAGTTATATTTAAAAGTAAATAAATAAATACACCCGGACAAATTCACTCACGGTCAATTAGACCCAAACTAAGCTCTAAGCTTGTATCATGTAATCTACCTCACTGATACTACTACATATACATACACAAATACTTTTGAAATACATATATTTTGTTTGTGCTTTCTGTTATATATATTTTTATTTTCAAAGTTATTGCCTCATAAACAGTTTCCTACTTGCGTGGGCTTGAACCCAAAGCGTGTAAATACTATGATAAAAGACAAATCGATTTGGAAATGCCCGACGTGCCGTAGTATGGAACCAAAAACTGGCAATTCAAACACGCCTATTAGACCAGCAGCCCTGAATGTACAAGAGATATCAAACATTACCACCAGAAATGCGAAGGTTCAGAGGCGCGCATCATCGGATGACGTACACGACACTAAAACAAACAATAGCGTTACACCTGATGAGCTTCGTATTGTTATCCGGGAGGAACTAAAACATACACTAAAATCTACAATAAAAGAACTTGTATCCGATCATTTAAAAGTGATAAATGAAAAAATGACGTCATTTGATGAAGCTTTCACCTTTTTTAACGCAGCATATGAAGATTTGAAAAATATTATTGAGGAAAAAGTTAAAATTATCGAATCTTTAAAGAAAACAAACGATACGTTAACAGTGACTGTCAATGAACTTGGAAGTAGACTTATTCAGGTGGAGCAATATTTAAGAGATAAAAATATCGAGATAACGGGGGTGCCGGAGGACAGAGAAGAAAACATCTCTAAAACGGTGATGCAATGGGCTAATATTGTCAAATGGCCGTTGACTGCAGACGACATCATACACTGTAGCCGCGTGGCCAAACACGATAAACAGAACAAACGCCCTAGAAACATAATTGTTAAATTAAGAAACCGTTCCATACGAGATAATCTTTTAGCTGCTACAATTAAATTCAATAAAAACGCAAATCCAAAACTAAACTCTCAACATCTCGGTTATGGCAACACCCCAACGCCTGTCTACGTAGCTGAACATCTGTGTCCTGCTAACAAATATCTATATGCAGCAGTGAGAAGAAAGGTAAAGGAAGAAAACTTTAGATTTGCATGGATAAAGGATGGACGCATTTACGTTAGAAAAGAGGAAAAATCTCAAGCTTTATATATACGGAACCTGGAAGGTCTTGAACTAATAAAGTAACTCGTATTCATGTTGTTAGTCATATTATCGGTTTATTGTATATTTTTCAATGTCTTCCACATATACGGTTTTAAAAGATATTGATCATACCAACTTTAGTCTTAGTAAAGCAATATATATAGATGAACCGGAGCAATGTAATACAATTGTTAACAATACAGACAAAAAAATAAATATTGTCATGCAAAACATCCGCAGTATAAAGCATAACTTTGACGATTTCAATGTTTATCTATCAAGACTAAATATTAATTTTGATGTCATAGCTTTGACCGAATGTTGGCTATCTAAAACTACAGACATCCCTATACTAGAAAATTTTAATAGTTATACTTCTAATAAGTTATTCAACCAAAATGACGGAATTGTAATGTATGTCAATAAATTTTTAAATGTTAATGTTTATGAGCCGTTGAATGCAAAGGAATGCAACTGTATGGTTATGACACAAAACAAAGAATTAGCGATTATATGTATTTATAGACCACCATCATTCAAGAAAACTGACACATTTTTAGAATCTATCAACAATATATTATCAGATCTCAAAGATTTCAATCAAATTATACTTCTCGGTGACATGAACATTGATATCAAGCAAAATTCGGTAGAAAAGACTACATCTAAATACTCAGACCTCCTTGCAATGCATAGTTTGATAGCTTCACACAATCTACCAACGCGAGGAAACAACTGCTTGGACCACACTTTTGTAAGGCAAAATTCCGCTGTAGATACGGTAATATGTCATTCAACCATAACTGATCACAGCTGTGTGATGCTTTTTATCCCCAAAAAATGTAACAGCAAACCCGTCAAACAAACACTTGGTACTAAAATAGATATAGTTGCTGTAATTAATGAACTTGATAATATTGACTGGTATTCTGAATTAAATAACAAAGACACCACAACTGCAATCGAATTGTTTACATCAAAACTTCAATACTTAATAAATAAACACAGTATCACCAAAAAAGTAAAGGGTGAATGCACAATCATAAAACCATGGGTAACTCCAGGACTTGTTAGATGCCTAAAAAATAGGGATAGACTCCATGCAAAACTTCGTAAAGATCCTGAAAACGTTATTCTTAAGATATCATATTTAAGATACCGTAATACTTGTAACAGAACGCTTAAACATGTTAAAAGCTTATATTATAGACAACTAATGTTAAAATACAGAAATAATTTAAAAAAACAATGGAACATCATAAAAGAAGTTTGCCACATTAACAAAAAAAGAGATGAGATACCGGAATTAATGACACTAAAAGAAAATCCAATTAAATCACTTAACTATATTAATAAATATTTTTCGAGCATAGGGTCCCAACTAGCCAATAAAATTTTAAATAGGCTAAATTTAAATGAAACTGAATTGAGCAAAAAAGTTAAAATTACAAAAAACAATGTAAACTCATTTGTCCTATTTCCTACTGATGAAAATGAGGTTAAAGATATAGTACGAGCTTTAAAAAATAGCAAAAGTACGGGTGTTGATAATATTCCGGTGGAGGTATTTAAAAGAGGTATAAGTAAACTCTCGCTACCTCTCACTATTATAATTAACAAGTGTTTCGAAACGGGAGATTTTCCAGAGAGTCTTAAAACTGCTAAAATTATCCCCATATTTAAAAGTGGTAATAAAAATAATGTTTCCAACTATCGTCCAATTTCACTCCTCACTATACTTTCCAAAATAATAGAAAAAGTAATAAATAAAAGATTAATATTTTACTTAGAAAACAACAACCTCATTTCTAAAAATCAGTATGGATTTCGTAAAAAGCTATCTACAAAAAACGCAGTGCACAATCTTATCTCGTACATCTCTACCAGTTTGGATTCCAATGAAAAGTGTATTGCAATATTTCTAGACCTTACGAAAGCGTTTGATACGGTTTCTATCTCCCTACTATTGGACAAATTAGAAAAAATAGGTTGTCGTGACAAACAATTAAAACTTTTTAAGAATTATCTCTCAGGACGTAAACACGTAGTGTATTCGGGGAGCCTACAGAGCACTAAACTGAAACAAGAGGGATTTGGAGTACCACAGGGAAGCGTGCTAGGCCCAACTCTATTTAACGCATACCTCAACGATATGTGTGATTTGAATTTGGAAAATGGAGCCATACTTGCCTATGCCGATGATACTGTTCTACTTTTTAAAGGTAAATCTTGGGATCAGGTGAACAAGTTTGCAAATAAGGGGTTTAATACAGTGTTAAACTGGCTAGACACAAACCTTCTAACTCTAAATATGGAAAAAACAAAATATATATGTTTTAGTAAGACGAAAGTAGGTCAACCACCTACAAAAACTATAAATATAAAAGCACATCACTGTGATAACCGAGCACCTGTATCCTGTAATTGCCCCGTGGTCTCCGAAACAACATGCATAAAATATTTAGGAATATTCATTGATAACAACCTTAATTTCAAGACTCACATATCCAATGTAACCGGTAGAGTTCGCAAACTTATATATATATTTAAAACGCTCAGGTATGTATGCGACAATGATCAGCTCCTTATGACTTACAAAGCTCTTTGTGAATCAATAATAACTTATTGTATTAGCTGCTGGGGGGGATGTGCCAAGACACATTTATTAACATTAGAAAGAGCACAACGTGCCATACTAAAGGTGTTATTTTTCAAACCGTTCTTGTACCCTACTCTAAAACTATACTCCGAGACTTCTATTCTTTCAGTAAGAAAGCTCTTTATTGTGTCCATTCTAATTGACCAACATAGATATCCGGTAAACTCCCATATTAAGAGACGTAAGTATAAAATATATAATGTACCAACCTTCAAATCAAAGTATGCTCATAAATTTACTAACTTTTTAGGTCCCTATATTTACAACAATATTGCTAAATCTATCCCGAAATTATCATCTTTAACTAAATTTAAATTCAAAAAAGCTGTCACCAAGCATTTGTTAAATATGACCTATGAAGACACTGAAAAATTGGTATCAGTTAATACTTAAATTATGTTTTTATTCAAGTTCATATATTAAACTTAAGTACTGTACTAGATATTTAAATTTTGTTAACACTCATTTTTATTTTTATTTTAAAAATTTCATGTTTATTTTTGTTTCTAGTTTTGTTTTTATTTCTATTAATCTCTAGGCATAATTTAAATTAAATTCTGAGACGTAGGACTACCCTCTAAGATACAGTGCAAACTAGTTTAGAGGGTAGGGAATATGTTATTAAAATAGTGCCTAACTTAAGAACTACTAAAATAATGTAAGGTATAAATATAAGCATTAGTTATTATGTATTAGGCTGTTTTTTGGCAATAAAAGTTTTTTTGTATTTTTTTGTATTTTGTACTTCTCAAACCCGTCTCGTGTTTGAGATCACCCGTAGTAGTCGCGCGGTGATGACGACATCCTCCTCACTGTACTGATGTCTGTGATGAGAGGCCTTTGACCAGCAGTGGGGCGTTACAGGCGAATACTTTACACAAACAAACACACTGAAACCCAATCCGTGACATAACCCGAGGTTATAACATTATGTATATATATTTACACCTCATTTAGAAAGTCGGTGAAAGTCTCAACGAGAAGATGAAACTAGTTTGTTGATACAGCCTTATGTGATCGCGAGTTTACTGGCTCATACCTGCTTTATTATAAGCGAGTTAACTAGCTACGTTTACCGAGCTTACGAACTAGCTGATAGTGAATTGAAAGTACATTTACGGATACACTTCGCTTTTATTTTACACTAGCAGCGCCCCGCGGTGTTACCCGCGTTGTGTCCGTTCCAATGGGAATTTCGGGATGAAAAATAGCCTATGTTACTCGTGGATAATGTAGCTTTCGAATGGTGAAAGAATTTTTAAAAACGGTCCAGTAGTTTTTGAGCCTATTCATTACAAACAAACAAAGTTTTCCTCTTTATAATATTAGTGTAGGTTGCTATCTGACGTTTCTTGACATTTTCTGTAAGAGGCCGAAACGTCAGATAAAAATGTAAAATAAAAGTGAAGTGTATCTGTGGCCGTAGTTTCAATACAAAATGAGTAGTGTTCGCTTGGATATTGAGCCAATTTATAAGTGGCAAGCCGGCGAGCGTGCAAGCAAGCTTCTCACACGACTTTAAAATACAACTCGCCGCAAGTAAACTCGTTAAAAGCTAATGATACTCAGCCGATCCCAATAAAAAAAACTACAAAAAAGTATTATCACACCGGTCAAAGGCCTCTCATCTCTCAGACATCAGTACAGTGAGGAGGATGTCGTCATCACCACGTCTACTGCGGGCCCAAATAATTGATCTTAAATATCGGTCCGGTAGCGATGATATCCTGACATATTTACGACGAGCAGCGCCCCGCGGATTTACCCTCGTTGTTCCCGTTCCCGTGTGAATTTTGGCATGAAATTTTCATTTCATTACAACACTATGTAATTAAAAACCAGAGGACGATTATTGATATGTATGTGACCAAATATCTCAATTTTAATTTAGTTTTTTGCCGCCAAATTTGATTAACGGCCCACGTGTCAAATTATTCCCTAACTCACAATTAGTACTCGCCGGCTCGCTCAAAATCTCCACACGTACCAAATCACTGACTACACTATTTAACTCGCAGCTTAAAATCTTCAAATCACTCTTTCAATATCTAAACTATCTTTACGCTACTTCACCGAGGGCACGTTAAAGTATCGGACCCGATTGTTTTAACCGTCAGACCATATCGTCCTTTAGGCGGTCTAAAAACTATGAGGTTGACCACTGAATAGTGAGAGAGTAATTTGAAGTTGTGAGTTTACTGTGAGTTAGCGAGTGTATCTATACTAATATTATAAAGCTGAAGAGTTTGTTTTTTTTTTTGTTTGTTTGTTTGTTTAAACGCGCTAATCTCAGAAACTACTGAACCGATTTGAATAATTTTTTTTGTAATGGATAACTACATTCAACGGGAAGGTTATAGGCTATTTTTTTATCCCGAAATTCCCACGGGAACGGGCACAGCGCGGGTAAAACCGCGGGGCGCCGCTAGTTGAATGATATGAGTGAGTGAGCGTTATACAGCGAGTTACATCTATGCGTATATTATAAAGAGGTAAAATTTGTAAGTTTGTTTGTTTGTATGTGCGAAGTAATCTCGGGAATTATCAGTCCGATTTGAAAAATTCTTTTTGTAATAGATAGCCATATTCAACGGGAAGGTTATAGGCTACTTTTCATCCCGAAATTCCCACGGGAACGGGTACAACGCGGGTTAAACCGCGGGGCGCTGCTAGTAGTAAATAAGTAAGTGCAGGTAGGACAGTGACCAACCCTGGTGAAGAAGTTTTTACACCGCCTAAAGGACGACATGGTCTGACGACTAAAACAACCGGGACCGACTGCTTAACGTACCTAACTAGAGATGCACGAGTCACCTCACTATCATTACCATAAATCCACTCTCTCACTACCCAACTATCCAACTCGCTAACTATCCAACCGGTCCCATCACTAGTGATGCGCAGTGACCTTTCTCCGGCGACTGGTACTTTCGAGTTGAAAGCGAGAGGCGGGTGGGAACGGATGTGATCTATAGAAGCGGAGGTCAATACACTGCGGTAGACGTGCGTGATTACAGGTGTAGGTAAGGTCTCATACAGTATATTAAATGTATGTAATACTAGCCCTGTCCCGCGGGAATTTCGGGATAAAATGTATCCCATGTGTTACTCTGATTTATAACCTATATTACTGTAAAGTTTCATCCAAATCCGTTCATTAGTTTTTACGGGAAAGAGTTAACTAACATACATACATCTTCAGAACTTTTGCATTTATAATAATAGTATGGACACCCGAACAAATTCACTCACGGTTAATTAGACCCAAAGTAAGCTCTAAGCTTGTATCATGTAATCTAACTCACTGATACTACTACATATACATACACCAATACTTTAATGAAATCAAATAAATACACCCGGACAAATTCACTCTCTGTTAATTCGACCCAAACTAACTCTAAGCTTGTATTATGGAATCTAACTAACTTCATTCATTTTTATTGATCACTAGCAGCGCCCCGCGGTTTTACCCGCGTTGTGCCCGTTCCCGTGGGAATTTCGGGATAAAATGTAGCCTATAGCCTTCCTCGATAAATAGACTATCTAACAGTGAAAGAATTATTCAAATCGGTTCAGTAGTTTCTGAGATTAGCGCGTTTAAACAAACAAACAAACAAACAAAACAAACTCTTCAGCTTTATAATATTAGTATAGATTAATTTATTTTTTTAAAAGCGTAGAACGTAGTTTTGATCAGTTACAGACCGTATGTAAATTAGTACGGTTTTTTTTGTAAATCATTAATGTTTAAATTTACTTATGTTTAAAAAAACACGTACATACATATTAGTGTTGTACTTTTTAGGGAGACCTTTGCCTTGAATATAGGTTAAATAAAAATAAAAAAAACTTTTCAGGGTTCCGTAACCAAAGGGTAAAAACGGGACCCTATTACTGAGAGTCATCGGCGAGTACGACTCGCTCTTGGCCGGTTTTTATTCTTTTTTTTCAAGAAAAAAATAGATCACTCGCTTTTTTCGTTCAATATATTTTCCCTCCATTTTTTTTCTTGAATTTTTGTTTTTTTTACAAACCCCAGACGTCTAATTTTCGCTCTATATCCCTCTCATCATCGACTCGGTGCTAACCGCAGCAAATTATACCACGTTACGTTATCTGGGTTACTGTCAAGGTTACAAATACTATCCAAATTGACTTAGCATTTCCTTCACGTAGACAGTCGTTTAATATGTTATGTGGGTATTGCGTATAAGTGCTTTTAAGCACTTATACGTAATACCCACATAATTCAAATTAGTTGGCATAAACATTATGCCAACTAATTTGAAATACATAGAATTTATGAAAATCTCAGTAGTGGGAAGTTACAGGTTAAGGGTGCATTTATCTACACTAATATTATAAAGAGGAAAACTTTGTTTGGTTGTAATGAATAGGCTCAAAAACTACTAGACCGTTTTTAAAAATTCTTTCAGCATTCGAAAGCTACATTATCCACGAGTAACATAGGCTATTTTTCATCCCGAAATTCCCACAGGAATGGACACAACGCGGGTAAAACCGCGGGGCGCTAGTATTCCAAAAATGTTGTTTCAAGTTCCAATATAAAAAAAGACACGCAACGCATAGTAAAAAAATTGCAAGTAAACAAGTAAAGTAAAAAAAAGTCACAAGTAAAAAAAGATACAAGTAAAAAAAAAAAGTAACAAGTAAAAAAAGATACAAGTAAAAAAAGATACAAGTAAAAAAAAAGTTACAAGTAAAAAAAGTCACAAGTAAAAAAAGATACAAGTAAAAAAAAAGTTACAAGTAAAAAAATAAGTGACAATCGTAACGCGTCAACTACGAGTTAGAATCTCCTGCACATACAAAGTAAATTTTAAATTTGTCAAAACCGCAAGTTATTCATCAAAAGCATATTGTTACGCTCATACAACTTCATACACGCTCTTAATGGAGACATTCGTTTAATGTGTGCACTATGTGTATGAGAATGTCTTTGTTGTCTGAACTCATTCCCAGGGTTTGATGACAACTTGACACTTCAGTGTAATGACTTTATTTTTATAAATGTGGAGCGAAAAAAACAGTTTTAATTTTTAAAAAATGGAAAAAAAAATCTTCGTCTGAAATTCTCATTACATTATTTATACAGATAAAATAAATATAAAACTTTATTACATTGTATAAATAAAGTCGCTTTCCGCTGTCTGTCCCTATGTATGCTTAGATATATAAAACTACGCAACCGATTTTGACGCGGTTTTTTAAATAGAGATGGAGTGATTCAACAGGAAGGTTTATATATATAAAATCCCGAAATTCCCACGGGAACGGGCATAACGCGGGTAAAACCGCGGGGCGCTGCTAGTAATAGATAAACATTCGTCTTTTACTACTTTTTTAATCTTCTTTCTTTTACGCGCCGGCCATTTTTTTACAGATTTCGCTGACTCATAAAGCAACTGAGGCTTTTTTTCATAAGCTTTTAAATTAGTTAGCATTACGTTGTTTAAATTCCAATAAATCGCTCACTCACTCGCCTTCCATTGACCTCACCGGCCCTTAGCAAGTAAACTATATCAGCGTAGTTACTCTATCTATACTCTTCTTCTTCACCGAGTGGATGTCACCCTGACCAATCCTGGTGTCAGAGTTATCGAGCCGCCAAAGGCCTCTGACACGGCTCATGTAACGACTACTATCCGTAGAAAGTAACCGGGACCGACGGCTTAACGTGCCCTCCGAAAGCACGAAGCACTCTATACTAATATAATAAAGCTGAAGAGTTTTATTTTGTTTGAACGTCCTTATCTCAGGAACTATCAATCCGATTTGAATAATTCTTTTTGTAATGAATAGCCACATTCAACGGGAAGGTTATAGGCTATTTTTTTATCCCGTAGTTCCAACGGTAACGGGCACAACGCGGGTAAAACCGCGCGGCGCGGTTAGTTACTAATATTTTCACTCGAAACTTGTAATTACCTTGTTTCCGTTATATTACTTTCAAGATCAAATGCGTCACGTCTCATATATTTCAGTAATAAGTAGAGAGTTTTTTGTAAATTACATTTTTACGTGACTCGGGGTTAACAACGCAGTTTAAAGATTTTTTTACAAATTGTAGTGATAACATTTATAATTGCTGCCAGTGGTGTTACTTACGCTTGCTACTCGGAAACATCAAATGCTTTCTTCGTAGAGATTTAATGAGTGATTTGACAAGTAATGTGTCAACAATTACGTCAATCCTACTTCCTACTTAATATTATAAACGCGAAAGTTTGTGAGGATGTATGTATGGATGTATGTTTGTTGCTCTTTCACGGAAAAACCACTGAACGGATTTGAATGAAACTTTACAGTAATGTAGTTTATATAACAGAATAACACATGGAATACATTTTATCCCGAAATTCCCGCGGGACCGATACAACGCGGGTAACACCGCGGGGTGCGGCTAATTAACTATATGTTCATTTATTGGACGTCTCAGTGTGGCAGTAAGTATTTACAATCCGATTGTTTCTGAAAACCTTTTTTTGTTGAGTTTTTAAAATAGTCTGCGAGAGACACTGACGGCTTTTTTCCTCTGTTTAAACAAATTATACGATGCGTTGACCGGCGCAAAACTTTAAATATATGGATTTTTGCGTTAGAAAATTTTAAATGCACCTATAGGGTCCTAAAGCTTTTAAAATAATGTCCATCAAAAAGGTATCGCTCTAAATCACCGAAAAAAATGTCAATAAAAACAACTTAAAAAATATCCGGATCCACACTAATAAATCCATCAAAATCGGTCCATCCACTTTCTCCCGCAGTATTAGTACAGCGGACATAAAATATTTATTTAAACATAACCTCTTCTTGAAAGTTGGCTGACTTGTTTTAAGTTTCGAAAGCTGTCACTTTACGTAAGGTTGACGTCAGATATGTATATATAATTATGAAAGTATGTGTCGGTATGTCACCTCGTTGGTGTAGGATGTCATGGTGATACCGGGGTTAGGGTTCCGTGGGTAAGGAACGGAGGAAAATTAGGGTTCCGTGAGGGATATAATGTACACGAAGTTTGTTAGTTTTAGTGACGAAAAATAGTTTTGATTAAAATATATTCAAATTAACACAAATATTGTCTAGTTAAGACCCTGTTTTATTTGTACTTTTAGTTTTCTATTCTTTTCAGAATGATGTTAAAAACACGTTTTTGTGAGTTGCCGTAATATACAAATACCAAAGTAGTCATGTACTTTATGTGCTTACTTCAAACACCACTACATATTTTGTTTAGAAAATAAAAAAATATTATGTTAAAAAAGTATTTTGCATTACGTAACGAGGTAGTTACTCTACTAACTGCTCATTAAAATAAACGTAATAATTTTATTCAACATACACCAAACAAACTTATTACTTTGTTTTAAAAAATAATAAAGAAAAAAAAATCCGACAATTTTTTTTTACAATTAAAACTAAAATGAAAGACATTTTTCAAAGACACATAAACCACCGGATGTTCTTTACTTATTTATTTGTCAAATTAACAACTTCCTGCGATTTCGAGTAACAATGGAGGCGCGACAATTTCATTTTGTCAAAATAATTGTATAATGGTTGCTACGCTTGACGCCAAGGAATACGTTGTGTATTTTTATATAATTTATAACTGACTTTGACCGAAAAAAAATGACAAAAGCTTCTACAAGGTCTTTTTTATGATGAGAAGTTGTTCTCAGAAGGTTTTTTTAAAGTTTTTGATGTATAGTAGTAGAATTAGAACAATTTATTTGTTAGAAGTATGGCGAGATGAAGAAAAAAACAATTTTACACAATTACATAATATGTATCTTATTTCAATCGTCACCTTTAGGCGGTTTAAAAGCTCTTGACACCAGGGCTGGGCACTAACCATCTCGAACTTACTTATAAGACTTTCAAGATCGACTCAGGCTTACATTTCTCAGTTCATTTCTTCGATCTCTAGAGGATATCCTGATCAATGTTGTTCCGATTCCCCGAACCTTCGCCAACGGAAAATAAATTGGAAATTTTCCGTTATTAGTGAAATATTAGTTAGTAGTTTCTCTATTCGGTCTTCATTTATGAATTTTATTGTAATTTATGCACATTCGTAAGCAGACATACTTTCACTGAGTATTAACATAATATACTAATAAAATTTAAGACTTTCTTATATAACTAATAATTATTTAATTTATTTATTATTTGTAATTTGTTATGCTGAACTTGCGACCCAAGTATTCATTGTACCATCTGTCGTGAGCATAACATGGTTTGAATGACCACGCAGCAGTGAACGCGTTGTGATTACGACACCCTCTTCACTGTACTGAGGTTTTCAGTGAGATGAGAGGCCTTTTTAGCGATGGGACATTTTATAGTGCATATATTTCATTCCACGTGAAATAAAATTTTAATATTATAGAATTGTTTTAATTAATTATTTACTTATTAGTATACACTAATAAGTAACTTGCATACGCAAGTAAAAAAACACATTCTTTAGTTTAGCTTTTATAAGTTTTTAAGCGACTGCGAATAGATGAATGAATATTATATTTTTAAGGTGCAAAAACAAAACTAAAAAAAAAATTGCATTCATAAAAAAAAGTTTTCACTCTGCAAAATTTTTTTTTTACTATTTCCCATTAACTTTTCTACTAATTGAGGTCATTAGTTACCTCGGAATCGCACTCGCATACAGGTGCACACATACGGCGCATTAATTGGCCACACCTACCATCTTGTAAAAGTTTATCGGAACCGAATGAACTTTCAAACCGGTCTCGCTGGGAGCTCTTGAGACTTTTTATATTACGCAACGAATACGGATGGACTCGATTCGTTTCGGTGATTGAGTGATGATTTATCAATTGGGAAAATTGGAGGCTGTTAAATAAAAAAATGAAAAAAAAAGTTTTTTTTTTGCTTTTTTTGTGTGTATTTGTATTGTAGTAGAAAGGTTATTGAAATAAAAACGAAACAAGATTTTTTCTATAAGTATGGATTGAAGGTAGTTTATTTATTGTGTTTTTTTATATCAGCAGTTTGTATGAAGTGTTTAATTTTCATTTAAAGGTTTTATCTGTAGAGCTTTAATCTGTATATTTTTTACACAGAAGAAGGATAGTGATTACGACATTCTTCTCACTGTATATCTTCAGAGACGAAGGGCTTTTGCGCAGCCGCGAGACATTACATGAAGAACATGTTTTTTTTTAAACTTTATATACTGTTCCAATATGCTTGCAATGGGGTGCAACTGTCAAATGTCAACTGTTATATGACCCACTTGTATAATATTAGCTCTGTCAGTTAAAGTTATCCCGTAGGAAAAACGGGATAGAACAGCCCCGACAGATCATTCTTAATTATACTTAATTATTAGTATGGGTGGTGGTGTCTCAATAACTGGGTCAAATATATTCTGTAGCTTCATATACAAATAAATTGAATTGAATTATTGTTTATGAAAGTTATACAACTTAGGTCGAGAAGGGTTGTCGTTGCATTTTTTTAATTTTCCAGATGCTGCTGTTTTGGTCCCGCTTAAACATGGGATACCGCCATGAAATGTAATTTGAACCTTAAGAAAGAACATATTTTCTATGATTTCTGGATTGGATTTGGATTCTTTGGTAAAGATATCTTTTCATGTACAGAGACGGCTGATTCTTAATATATTAATTACATTTAAGCCCTAATTAATCCACCTAATTCTTTATTAATATTTTTTTATTTAATTTTTAATAATAAATAAATAAAAAAACAAAAAAAAATCCTCACCATATTTGAAAGCCGCCAAAATCCAATCAAAATCCCACAGCACTATCCAGAAAAAAAAATATTTAGAATAAATCACTTGACACTTCACTTTACGCGGGAACGTCACCTGTCAATGTGACATATTGTATTATTATTTTTTAATTTATAAGTCTTTCTTTATTCTGCCACCGCGTTCGAAGTTTGAATTCAGACTGCCATCTCGAGATGTTAGCGGAAGAAAGTAGGAATGCTTTCTACCGAAGAGGTTGTGTTATACAGCCAGCGGAAACTGTTTTGGTATTCGACCTTCTTGCTTTGGAATAACGTCTATAGATTTGTAACCGCATGTTTGAAAATTGTTACGCGATTATAGCTTTTATTCCACACATGATAAGGTATATGTAGTTTTAGTATATTAAAGTGTGAATAGGTTGTAGTATTTTGTCGTGTAAACAATTTTGGATTTTAAAATAATGTATTAAAGTAGTTTTTTGTTTGTAGTTTTTATTTCATTGACATGTTTAGGGTAGGGTCACCAAATAAGTGTGAAATTGTGTATTTTAATATTCTGTTCTTATTTATGATAATTAATTCATTGACAATAACGTGAAGATTTGTAAAAAGGAAAGTCTCAACGGCCTTTTAATCAATAATCTATACTAATATTATAAAGCTGAAGAGTTTGTTTTGTTTGTTTGTTTGTTTGTTTGTTTAAACGCGCTAATCTCAGAAACTACTGAACCGATTTGAATAATTCTTTCACTGTTAGATAGTCTATTTATCGAGGAAGGCTATAGGCTACATTTTATCCCGAAATTCCCACGGGAACGGGCACAACGCGGGTAAAACCGCGGGGCGCTGCTAGTCCGTAACATAAAGCAAACCAAATTCTTTACATAAAGTTCATCGGTGGAATTATTCTTTGGTTACTAGCGCCGCGAGATTTACTCGCACTATACCCGTTATAATTAAACTTTTGTAAAAAGTATCTTATAACCTTCCTCTTGAATATAGCTATCCAATACAAAAATAATTATTCAAATCGGATCAGCAATTACTGAGATAAACGTGTTCAAATAAACAAAAAAAAATTATAGTTTAAAAAAACTAAAAAACACGCTTTTATTGCAAATTGAACTAAAAACAAGAAAATATTTTTTCACCTCAAATAAAAATTATAATAAAATTTAAGTTATTAACACAATGATTCAATTCAGAGTAAAAAGCGTGGGGTGCTTAATATTTTTTTAAAATATTACAATCATCATTGGTATCTATGAGAGGATAGTTATGAACTACAGTAAAATGCACCCCACGCTTTTTTTACTCTGAATTGAATCATTGTGTTAATAACTTTAATTTTATTATAATTTTGATTTGAGGTGAAAAATTATTTTCTTGTTTTTAGTTCAATTTGCAATAAAAGCGTGTTTTTTAGTTTTTTTAAACTATAATTTTATTTTTTATTTTTTAGTAAATCTGGCAAATCCATTAAGGATAATGGGAAACTGTTATTAAATTATTGCATTGTCATCGGTCCTTGATACGTGTGCAAAGTTTCAAATTAATCAGACTTCTGGAAGTTGGTGAAAATGATGTTCAAAGATTCCATTACATACGTTCGTACGTACATACAGGCCAAGCTAATAAAAGCGTGTTAAAAAACTCGTCAGCTCCACTGTTTACCCGCGTTGTACCCGTTCCCGCGGGAATTTCGGGATAAAATGTATCCCATGTGTTATTCTGATGTATAACCTATACGGTTCATACATACTAAAATAACACAATTTTTTGTCTGTCTGTTTGTTCCGAATAATCTCCTAAAAGGCTGGACCGATTTTGACGTGACTTTTACTGGCAGGTAGCTGATATGGAGTAACATAGGCCACTTTTATTTTCGAAAAACTCCAAGCGGCCAAAGTCGCGAGCACAGCTAGTGTTTAATAATTCTCACATGTTTAATAACTATTGTAACAATAAAATTTGTTAACGGCCCACGCATGCGCAGTAAATAATACAATTAATATCAGAATATAGAGAACTTTCGTTTGATTACAGTGTTGTAATGAATGATACTTCAAGAGTATTTAAAGAGTTTCCCGCGCTGTACCCGTTCCCGCGGGAATTTCGGGATAAAATGTATTCCATGTGTAATTCTGATGTATATCCTATATTACTGTAAAGTTTCATCCAAATCCGTTTGGTAGTTTTTGCGTGAAAGAGTAACAAACATACATATCCTCACAAACTTTCGCATCGATTGGATTAATATAGGTTATACATCAGAATAACACATGGGATACATTTTATCCCGAAATTCCCGTGGGATCGGATACACCGCGGGGCGTGGCTAGTAGAACATAAACTAACGGCAGCCATCGGCTCATCCATTTATTATGCAATTCATTTTGAATGATAGAAATGCTTTTAACTACAATTTCGTGTCAGAGTTCACTTCAAATTAACTTTATGACTTGTTAATGATTGCAGTTATTCAATAGTTTAATACGGACATCCGGCCATTATTACACATTCGAATTAATTGTGATTGAATACAGTTAACAGTGAAAAATGAAAAAATGAAATGAAAAATGAAAAAATGAAAATATTTATTAGGAACATTAACAAATTTACAAGCATAAATGTAACGTTCTCAGCTGCGAAAGTTAAAAACTGTGTTGCAGTGAGAGCGCCCACCTCCAAAAAGTTCAAACATTTAGTTCCAATAATAATAATGAAGTTAGACAACATAAAATAAAGTAAAAAATAAGTTTGTGAAAGTAAAAGCCCAGGAGTGTTTGTTTGTGATTGTGAGGGTGAATGTGTGCGTGTGTGTGGGTGTGTGCGCGTGTGTATTTGAGTGTGTACATGTGTGTTTGTGTGTGTGTGTGTGTGTGTGTGTGTGTATGTGCGTGTACATTAAAATGCTATTGCTATGCAATATACTTCAGCAATGATTCTGATTCGTCGCAGGTCAGGTTTAAAAGCCATGTAAAAAGCTTACGTTTACAAAGACTTGGAGTGAGAGGGTAAATATTAAGGTTTTTATTTGCAATGTTGTATAGCTTAACACCAATGTGTTCAAAATGTCTTGCGGCGGCAGCAGTTCTCCGGACTTTATTTATGCAGACAATATCAGCTCTGCGTTTGAATCTTGAGTTCTCAGGTACATATGTAATTTCGGAATGCTTACGCAGAACTGAGCATTGAATGTACAATTTCCTCACTGAAAGGACATTAGTAATTTGATAAAGGCTACTAGTGGAGAACCTAATTGGTACAAAAGTCATGATTTTTAACACACCTCTTTGTGCAATCTCAACCCTCTTTAGATAGTCCATTCTCGCAGAACCCCAAACAACAATACAATAGGTGATAATTGATTGCGCTAAAGAAAAGTAGACAAGTTTTAATATCTCGAAGTCTGCAATGTTTCGGAGCTTTTTGAAAATGAACATTAGTTTTCTAATTTTCCCTGTAACGCACTCAATGTGATGTTTCCAAGATAAGGAGCCATCAAGCAAAACACCAAGGTATTTTACGGTTGGGACAGAGTCTAATGTTGGACAATTGCATTGTATGTCACTTTCATCACACACATGAGCACGAATACTGAATAGAGTCGGAGGTTGTGTTCTAGCAGTAAGAGAAAATGCCAAACAGTTACTCTTGCAAACATTTAGGGTGAGTAAATTATTTGATAACCACTGCATAATAGTCTTTATAGCTGACTCGGCATTAAGTTTTAATTCTAACCAGTTTTTGCCGGTATGATAATGAGAGATTACAAAGCTCGTTTATATATATTAAAAAGAGAGTCGGGCCTAGCACACTTCCTTGAGGAACTCCATACTCAATATCCTCCTCCTGACTTGTCAAATTATCGATTACAACCATCTGTCGACGACCTGACAAATAACTTCGAAACATTTCCAGCGATTTACCTCGAATGCCAATACATTCTAGCTTTTTTAGTAAGATGATTATGGAAACAGTGTCAAACGCTTTAGAGAGATCCAAAAAGATACCCATAGCCTTAAGCCCGTTATCCAAGGAGTTTATGACTGCGGTAGTAAAGTTTAAAACAGCATCTTCGGTACTTTTTTTCTTTCTGAAGCCATACTGATTCCCAGATAGTATGTTATGTTCATTTAAAAAACTGATCAGTCTTTTATTACTTTAGTGAATCGTCTAACAAAGCAACGTGCAGCTCGACCCCTACTTGGATGGGTGGCCGATAGTGGCATTTCTATCTGAGCGCTACCGTGCTTCCGAGGGCACGTTAAGCAGTCGGTCCCGGTTGTTTCAATCGTCAGACCATGTCGTCCTTTAGGCGGTGTAACAACTCCGTCACCAGGTTGGACACCGACCTATACATAGTTTATTGAATACTAGCACTGCCACGCGGTTTCACCCTCGCTGTACCCGTTCCCGCGGGAATTTCGTTATAAAATGTATCCCATATGTTATTCTGATGTAAAACCTATATTACTGTAAAGTTTCATCCCAATCCGTTCAGTAGTTTTTTCGTGAAAGAGCAACAAACATACATCCATCCTCACAAACTTTCGCATTTATAATTTTAGTGTAGTAAGTACTAACCTTCCCGTTGAATGTGGCTATCCATTACAAAAAGAATTATTAAAATCGGATTGGTAGTTTCTGAGATTAGCGCGTTCAAACAAACAAACTCTGCAGCTTCATTATGTTAGTATAGAAGCAGCGCCCCGCGGTTTTACCCTCGTTGTGCCCGTTCCCGTGGGAATTTCGGGAATTTTTTTACATAAAAACCTTCCTCTTGAATCACTCTACCTATTACAAAAAACCGCATCAAAATCCGTTGCGTAATTTTGAAGATTTAAGCATACAGACAAACAGACAAACAGAAGACAAACAGACGCGACTTTGTTTTATACTATGTAGTGATGATAGTGACACTTGAACCAAACGAGAAAGTGGTTGCCCTTTCAAACATGCTTAGCGAGTATATTCGAGTATAACACTAGTAGTGCCTGCGGTTTTACCCGCGGTGTACCCGTTCCTATGGGAATTATAGCATAAAAACTAGCCACAAACCTTCCTCTTGAATGAATCTGTATGTTGGTGAAAACATCATGAAAATCCGTTCAGTAGTTTTTGAGAAAATCGATTACATACAAACCGACAAATTTTGATAACTTAGTTTTTATTTATGTCGTAACAGCGCTCCGTGGTTTTAACCGCGTTGTGTGCTATCCCGTGGGAAATTCGGGATAAAAGAAATATGTATTAAATAGTAAGATAGAGCCTTAACTAACCTAATCTTCTCTTTGAATGTTTTTGAGATTCCCAATATTCCCACGGGAACTGGCTCAACGTGGGCAAACTCCGGGCGCTGCTAGTATTACTAAAAAGTGGTTAAAACACGGATGAAGCCAAGAGACATTACTAGTACATCTTATTAGCATATTAAGTACATGGTTAAACACTTAACCTCGCTTATTTAATGGTGGTTAAATAAAAAGTGCGCAAACAGACCCGCCGCTATCCGTTATCCTAGATAGATAGATATTTAACGGTTGACTCGTAGCGACGCCTGATTTCACCTGTAGTGTTTGGTGTACCGTGGGAAATTCGGGATAAAAAAGGAAAAAAACGTCAATTGAATTCGGGTCCGACTATTGAGAGATTTGATTTTGTTTTTGTAATTTTGAAAGTGTCATGATTGTCAAAATTATTTTCGTTCAAACAAGTTTGGGAGGAAGCGGATATCTCAGGAACTACCGGCCCGATTTGAATAATAATTCTTTTTGTAATAGATAGTTACATTCAACGGGATAGTTAAAAGCTATTTTTCATCCTAAAATTCCCACGGGAACGGGTACAAAAGGATAAAACCGCGGGGCGTTGCTATACTATATCATATCTTCATCATATAATTATACGTGTATATTCCTCATTTTAACAAAATACATATTATTATAAAATTTTATTTTATTTTTACCCGACTGTAGTCAAGCCCAAAAAGGAGTATTATTACAACTTTCGTTCGAATATAAAGCCCTTGAGCTAGCATAAACATTGATAAACTAATTGACCCAGACCATCGATAATTTCTGTCATAGAGTGACCTAGAAAGCATAGACTAGGATGTTCCAAAACAAGAAAGCTCGCTCTCCGCGTTGCGTAACCGACATTAATCGAAAGTATCGGAACTTGTCCGATATTTTAACGCGGAATGGGCGGGCGGCTTTCACACTGGCGGTGAAGGACCGCTTTTGATAATATCAATATTATTAATATCCAGTCGGATCTGTAGGCCTGTCCGATCGCAATTTACAGTTATGTAAAGTTGTTATTGTTTTATTCTATTTGATTTTGAGTTACGTTATCAATTTTGACGCGGTTTTTTTAATAGATAGAGTGATTCAAGAGGAAGGTTTATAAGTATAAAACTCCCGAAATTCCCACGGGAACTACAAGGAAATCTCTAGAGTCTATGGCCGCTGCTCTAGTCGATGGCTAGATTTACTCCAATTTGTCTATGACACGACCTCCATATTCCCGCGTTTTCCCGCCGCTACTGTCACCACATCATTACGGCTGCCCATCCGTCACACAACTGTCAAATTTCTCCGAATGTCACAATCTATACAAAATGGCCGCCCATTGAATTGGTCAATACTACAGATAAGTACTTAAACATACCTAATTGTATTTTAAGTATTTAGAAAATATTGTTATTGGTAGGAAAAGGAGAAAAGAAGTATCGAATAGAGAATTTCTTTTAAGCCGACTTTTCAAAAGGTGTATTCTTAATTAGCAGCGCCTCTCGGTGTTACCCGCGTTGTACCCGTTCCCGCGGGAATTTCGCGATAAAATGTATCCCATGTGTTACTCTGATGTATAACCTATAGGTATTATTGTAAAGTTTCATCCAAATCCGCCCAGTAGTTATTGCCTGAAAGAGTAACAAACATGTTAACTTTAGTCATTCAAAATACTAGGTACTAATTTATGCGCAGTTAACATTGAAGCTAGCTCAATGTCAATGACGCTTTACTCATCATCCTACTATCCTACTATCCTACTATCCTACTAATATTCATAAATGCAAAAGTTTGTGAGGATGGATGTATGGATGGATGTATGGATGTATGTTTGTTGCTCTTTCACGCAAAAACTACTGAATGGATTTGGATAAAACTTTACAGTAATATAGGTTACATATCACAATAACACATGGGATACATTTTATCCCGAAATTCCCGCGGGAACGGGCACAACGCGAGTAACACCGCGGGGCGCAGCTAGTAAAAACTATTCCAAAAAGTATTTATAAGTGTAGCCTCATTCGTTAAAAAAGGTTAAAGACTAGTTTTCATCCTGAAATTCTTCCTGAATAAACGCCCTTATTCAGAAACGTCAAATTCTTCACACATGACATGTCAAAATCACTCATTAAATAAGAGTATGGACGTAAGACCTCTGTTCAAAATGCTCTCTCCACAGATATCAGTACTGTTTCGTAATGTTCCTGTTTTAATGGAAATATGTACTTAACTTTAAAACTGAATGTCAGAAAGCTCTTACAAGGGAAATACTCAGAAACGTCATTGAAACAAAACCTGTTGGACAATGAGCGGCGTGTTCAAATGTTTTCACTTTCTACCTTAAGGTGAACGCACACTAGCCGCGTCGAAGGAAACGGACGCGTCAAAAGAATCGAACGCAATGAAAGAATCGGTCGCGCCGAAAGAATCGAACGCAACGAAATAATCAAACGCAAAGAAACAATCAACCGTGTCTAAAGAATCGATCGCGTCAAAAAAAACCGTCGCATCAAAAGAATCGGTCGTGCCGAAAAAATCTCGTCAGTAACTCAAAGCTAAACGAGAGCGAGCCGCTAGTTGAATAGGTATATCTATATATATAAAAATGAAACCCGTTTTTTATTGTCGTCGTATCACGCGTGAATGGCTGGACTGATTTCCACGGTTTTGCATTCGTTGGAAAGGTCTTGGGCTCCGTGAGGTTTATAGGGAATAAAAATCTCAAAATTCCCACGGGAACGGGGGCGCTGCGGGTGAAACCGCAGGGCACAGCTAGTTATATTAAAAAAAGAAAATTGAGCAAGCTCATAAACTAAGTAAGTTGCCAACCCTGGTGTAGGAATTTTACTAAAGGAAGACATGGTTTTACGAGAAACACCCAGAACCGACAATTTTACGAACGCCCGCACGGTAGCGCACTATCAACCATCCATAGGGGGTCAGCTGCAAGTAGCTTAACAATTGCAATGAGCTAACGCTTAGTCAAACTACGCCACTAGCGAACAGAAGTAGTTCTCGTGCGTCGCTCTGTACGCAACTGACAGCTGCGAGCGTCAGTCCAATCGACCGCGTGACGTCATTCGAATTCGACCATCATTTCCAGGGTCCTTCCGATTCGACGCGGACAAGTGTGTGAGGTTTCATAAGAATTCAGAATTCTCAAATTCGTTTCATTCAATTCGTTCGGCGCGAAAGTGTGCGTTCACCTTTAAAATTGTTGTTGAATTACGCCATCTTGTATTACGTTTTTTTTTCACAAAGGTCGTCGAAGTAGTGATGTCATGATGCCGCGTAACTTTTTTTTTAATATGTTACATATTATGGAAAGCTGAGATCCGTTTTTATTCTGCCACGAATGACAAATACCGGATATTGAGAAAGGTTAAGAAAACCTTTTTAGGAAGAAATTAGTATGAATCATAGATTGATTGAAGTTAGTTATTTCAAAATATGTATGGACATACATCCGCTTGTATTTGATATAACCTCCTTTTTAATCCCTTCTTCTTCACCGAGTGGACGGTCACCCTGACCAATCTTGGTGTCAGAGTTATTGAGCCGCCAAAGGCCTCTGACGTGGCTCATGTAACGACTACTATCCGTAGAGAGTAACCGGGACCGACGGCTTCACGTGCCCTCCGAAGCACGGAATCATCTTACTTTTCGTTCAATCAGGTGATTCAGCCTGCAATGCCCTAACCAAACTGAGGACAGTCTCCGGAACTTCCGGGACGTGAGCCGGGCGCTCAAACCACAAGACCACGGAGGCTGATCCCTAACGTAAAATATTATCATAAGTTTGTCGTCAAAGTCCGTGTGTGTGTCAGTCTGTGGCACTATATCTCTTAAAAGCATAGACCGATTGTTATACGGTTTTTTATGTATATACGTGGATATATAAGTAGATTAAAACAATATATTAAACAAGGCGGCGCATTATATAGGTAACTAGCTGTGCCCTGCGGTTTCGCCTGCATTTTTTGCCTCACTGCTCACCGTTTAAACCTTTCCTGGACTTTCATGAATATTTCAAGATCAAAATTAGCCAAATCGGTTCAGCCGTTCTCGAGTTTTAAGCAGACTAACGAACAGCAATTCATTTTTATTTATATAGATAGATAGATATTTGAAACATAATCTCGCGTTCCATTGAACTCGCCGGATAGTAGCTTGAAAACTCGCTCATTCTAACACTTGAATTAATCAAAGCCTAATAATTAATTCAATTTAAAATTATGTACTTATTAATGATTTTATGTATTTTAAACGTTTTCTACACACATCCTGCTTCCTAAAATAATACATAATTAATGTTAAAAATTCATTAAATTTGTAAATTTCTCGTTTTATCGATACGTTTGAAAGTGGATTCACATCGATTTAAAACTCTTGACAAATATCTCTCGGCTGAATATTCATGGATCCTTCCATTTTAAGATTTCTCTGATTAATAAATATCTTTTAAAATAAATACATATTTTAAGGATAGGCATAAAAATAAACTTTATAAAATACTAGCAGCGCCCCGCGATTTTACCTGCGTTGTACCCGTTCCCGTGGGAATTTCAGGATGATAAATAGCCTATAATCTTCCCGTTGAATGTGGCTATCTATTACAAAAAGAATTATTCAAATCGGACTGATAATTCCTGAGATTACCTCGAACATACAAACAAACTTACAAATTTTAACGATGGTAATCAATTGCGATTGCTAAGCAACGTGCATCTCGGCCCCTACTAAGACGGGTAACCAATAGTGACGTTTCTATCAACAAGTATCTACTTTTCAAACCCGCCTCGTGTTTGAGATCCCAGCCCGCAGTAGCCGCGCGGTGATGACGACATCCTCCTCACTGTACTGATGTCTGAGATGAGAGGCCGCCGACCAGCAGTGGGGCGTAACAGGCGAATACTTTACTTGAGAAAACAATGAATATATACAACACTAGCAGCGCCCCGCGGTTTTACCCGCATTGTGTCCATTCCTGTGGGAATTTCGGGATGAAAAATAGCCTATGTTACTCGTCGATAATGTAGCTTTCGAATGGTGAAAGAATTTTTAAAAACGGTCCAGTGGTTTTTGAACCTATTCATTACAACCAAACAAAGTTTTCCTCTTTATAATATTTAGATGTAGACATATTAGCCGGTAAATAACAAAGTATGAATAACGAAATTCTTGCATAATTTACGAAATCATTTGTACATATTTAAATAACATACATTATTTACTTCCCGAATGAATAACATGACAATACGATTTCACTTACACTTTATTTGACATGTGACGTCATCGAAATGTCACTTATGACGTAATAGATACGGTTAGTAAAGTATTGGAGAGTTGAGATATTTGTCTGAAGAAGTAAAAACATATCTATGCTAATATTATAAAGAGGTATTCTAAATTCGTTTGTTTGTAAGAGCTAATCTCAGAAACTACCAATCCGATTTGAATAATTCTTTTTGTAATGGATAGCCACATTCAACGGGAAGATATAGGCTATTAATCAACTCGAAATTCCCACAGGAACAGGCACATCACGGGTACAACCACGGGGCTCTGTAAGTATAACAAAGTAGTAAAAAACACAGTCCCCAAAAGCTGTCTGTCTGTATGTAATCGATTTTCTCAAAAACTACTGAACGGATTTTCATGCGATTTTCACCGACTTACAGAGTGATTCAAGAGAAAAATTTGTGACTAATATCATGACTAAATTCTTACAGGGTCGGGTATAACGCGGGTAAAACCGCGAGGCACTGCTACCTAAGTACATTATTATACATGTCAACCTTTGTCTACACTAATATTATTAAGAGGAAAACTTTGTTTGTTTGTAATGAATAGGCTCAAAAACTACTGGACCGTTTTTAAAAATTCTTTCACCATTCGAAAGCTACATTATCAACGAGTAACATAGGCTATTTTTCATCGCGAAATTCCCACAGGAATGGACACAACGCGGGTAAAACCACGGGGCGCTGCTAGTATTCTATAAACTCGCTTTCAGCTTGTTAACTCGCTCAATCTAAATTACTAACTACTTAGTAACCGCCTTATTCATATGTTTAACTTAAACAGTGTTTTAAAGTGTTTTGTCTCTTTCGCTCTTTGGCAAATAGCATATGTCGGAGAGGGACAAACCATTTGATAGCTGAAGTGCTGTTAATAAACGTTTATATATTTATAACGTTAAAACAATCTATCATCTCGAATCGATTTGAACCTGTGCCGACTTCGGAAAGGTGATATGCACACGTTGGATGAACTTTCACTGAGAGACAAGGCCGCAGGCCGCAGGGCGCGGGACTTTCACTCGGGTAGGGGGAGCACGCGCGGAGGCTGCGGGGGACATTTTGGAGGGAAAAAAATAATTAACACAAGTTACGTGATGTAAAGAAAATAGGTATAAATTTACTCGGGTTATGATAAAGTAAACGGCGTTGCTTTAATAATTAGATCACCTAAAGGACGAGATGGTCTGACGATTGAAACAACCGGGACCGACTGCTTAACGTGCCCTCCTCGTCACGGTAGCGCTCAGATAGAAATGCCACTATCGGCCACCCATCCAAGTAGGCGACCAAGCCGCATGTAACTTAATAAAACAATGAGCTAACATCGTTAGCTAACCTATACTCTATTTTTTTGGATTAGCACAGAATGTGGTTAAATGTCGTCAATTTTCCAGCCGAAGACGATTGCTCCTGAAGAAGAAAAAGGTTTAGTGATTTTATTTCATTCTTACCCTATCTCTAAACCTTTTTCCTCTTCACAAGCAATCGTCTTCGGCTGGAAAATTGACGACATTTAACCACATTTTGAGCCAATCCAAAAAAAATAGATTGTACACCACGAGCGCTACCATCCAAACTGAAAGAAACTCCTTATACCGACGAGAGTTTAAAATAATTTTTTTTCAAAATATCCCACGATCTGTTCCGCCATGGTCACCGTAATATTTTCGAAATTACATAACACACAGGTATGTGGTCACGCGGGTCACAAGTGTAGAGGAATGCGTTGCGACACAAGTCCACGGCCACGCCCAGCGGTGGGGTGCAAGGGTGTGGGGAACTGGCGGATATCCGAACTCAAAAATGGATATTCTAAGTTATCCGTATCCGTTTGTGAAAACGACAGTTTTAAATATGATATTATATTATGTATACCTACCGATAAAATAAATGTCATAAAATTATTTATAGTTTTTATGTTTGTTGTCGGTGATCTCAGTATTTACTAATCCGATTTCAATTATTCTTTTTGTAATCGATAGCCGCATTTAACGGGAAGGTTACGGGAATTACAACACGAGTAAACCGTGAGGCTATTGCTATATTACTAGCCGCGCCCCGCGCTGTTACCTGGTGTACCCGTTCCCGCGGGAATTTCGGGATAAAATGTATCCCATGTGGTATTCTGACGTATAACCTATAGTACTGTAAAGTTTCTTCCAAATCCGTCCAGTATTTTTTTCGGAAAATAGTAATAATCATACATAGGTACAAACATACATACATACATCCTCACAAACTTTCTCATTTATAATATTAGTGGGGTGAATACCTTATAATATGTTTCCTACATTTCCAAGGGAACGAGCAAAACCGGGGCGCGATGCTAGTGAATTAATATCACTTGATTTTCTTTCTCTTGTGTTTAAGTACAGTCAGCCAAAAGTGTGGTTTCGTGGGTCTACCACCCTACGGTTGAGATTCATTTGAACGTCATCAAACAACAAGGTCAATTTTCATTTAATAATAGAGATCCAACTAAGTCACCCAATGATGTCAAATGTCAGGCATCTTAGATAACAGACGAAACGTCATAACATAATTGTGCATAGAAAAGTCAACCTTAGCGATCGTTACATCTCGCAGAAACTTTTGTCAAAAGTGGTAGACCACTTTCTTGGCCGACTGTACCTAGGTTTTACCCAGACTAAGTAATTATACAAGACCTGCATAGTTTCTAGGCTTTAAAGTAGAAGTCTAGGTCAATAGACTAATTCTAATGCCTGGATGTTTTATTCAAACCTAGTGCTCAGTAATTAGTTAGCTATTTTCATTACACACCTCAGAATATGGTCCTTGAATCACAAGCGAGTACTTATGTAAAGTGTCGTCCTATAACACCCCACTGCAGAAACTCGCTCGCTGAAGATGTTAGTACAGCGAGGAGGGATACACGTAATCACAAGCGAGTACTAATGTAAAGTGTCGTCCTATAACACCCCACTGCAGAAACTCGCTCGCTGAAGATGTTAGTACAGCGAGGAGGAATACACGTAATCACAAGCGAGTACTAATGTAAAGTATCGTCCTATAACACCCCACTGCAGATCAAACTCGCTCACTGAAGATGTTAGTACAGCGAGGAATACACGTAATCACAAGCGAGTACTAATGTAAAGTATCGTCCTATAACACCCCACTGCAGAAACTCGCTCGCTGAAGATGTTAGTACAGCGAGGAGGAATACACGTAAAACCACTTTGTTTGATCGTCCTAATCTCAGAAACTACTTGTCCGATTCGAATAATTATTTTTGTATTAGATAGCTACATTCAACGGAAAGGTTATAGGTTACTTTTCATCCCGAAATTCGCACGGGAATGGGAACAACATGAGTAAAATCGTGAGGTGAAGCTATTACTGTTATATATATTATTTTAGAAATTAAATACCCCCAAATTTTCCCAATAAATTGCTAATAATATATTTTCTACATATTAACATACATTAATAATACAACCAGCTATCTCTAGATATATCTATTTTGGTAGAACTTTCTTCGATCGAAAGTTTTATCAAAACCGGCCCAGCCGAGAAATTATAATTTATTGCCAATATTTTTGGACGTAGAGTAGATTTAAAGGATGTTATTCGACCTCCAAATCTAACCCTACTTTGAAAAAGGGAAAGTGAATTAGTAAAGGAAGGGATCACTACATAGTATAAAACAAAGTCGATATTTTTGTCTGTTTGTTTGTCTGTATGCTTAAATCTTTAAAATTACGCAACGGATTTTGATGCGGTTTTTTGTAATAGGTAGAGTGATTCAAGAGGAAAGTTTTTATGTATAAAAATTCCCGATATTCCCACGGGAACGGGCACAACGCGGGTAAAACCGCGGGGCGCTGCTAGTTTGAAATGAAATGAAAATTAAAACAAGCACCCTGACTTATTTTTTATTCAATTATAGCTGTGCCCCGCGGTTTCACCCGCATCCCACCCGTTCCTGCAGGAATTTCGGTATGTTTATTACTTATAATCCTATTATAAATAAAATAAAAAAAGAATCATTGAAATCGGTCTAGCCGTTCTCAAATTATAAATGGTGACACTAACAGACTAGCAGTGCCTGCTGTTTTACCTGCGTTGCGTCTGTTCCCGTAGGAATTTCGGGATAAAAAATAGCCTATAACCTTTCCGTTGAATGTGGCTATCCATTACAAAAAGAATTATTCAAATCGGATTGGTAGTTCCTGAGATTAGCGCGTTCAAATAAATAAAACTCTTCACCTTTATTTTATAAAGTCTAGATTAGTAATTAGGTCCATTAGTAAACACTATAGTGCATCTAGAAAGCCTATATCGAGCCTAAAGTGGCTTTAGGTAACCTAGAGAGACCTAGACGTTGGAACATAGAAATGAGTTGAGTAGGCAGTCTTCCATTAACTAAAATAATATTTAATGAAGTTTAACTTTAGATCTAGATTTTCCCTGCGTTCTCTTAACCGACTTAAAAAAAGATGTTGGATATCCTTTACATAATACACTAACCATTACAAGACTCAACGCCTTAGTGGTCTAGTGGTATGAGCACTCGCATGTCGAGACTAAGGTCCCGGATTCAATTCACGGCTCGAGCGAAATCATGTATTTCAATACCATTCAAACCCGCCTCGTGTTTGAGTTTGAGACCCCAGCCCGCAGTAGCCGCGCGGTGATTACGACATCCTCCTCACTGTACTGATGTCTGAGATGAGAGGCCGCCGACCAGCAGTGGGGCGGTACAGGCTAATACCTACTTCTTCTTTTTTACAAGTCGACTCCACTCATTTTGTTCCGCCCTATATGGTCCAATGCTCACCCCCGATTGCTACCCTTAATTAAACACTGCGACCTGTTCACGAGCGGAGCGATAAGTGGAGCGGAAAACCAATCTATAATAATATAATAAAGCTGAAGAGTTTGTTTGTTTGAACGAGCTAATCTCAGAAACTACCAATCCGATTAGCATAATTCGCTTTGTAATAGACACGCATATTCAACGGAAAGATATTAGGCTATTTTTCATCCCGAAATTCTTACGGGAAAGGGCATAAAGAGGGTAAAACCGCGGGGCGCTGCTAGTTGTATGTATGTGCAAAAATATTTTGTTGAGCTCTAAAATATCTTTAAAGCCGTTCAGATGAAGCTACTTTATAAGCTACAAGCTGGCGAATTTAATAACACACCACCATTTCTGTTACTCGCTCGTTAAAAGACTCGCAGCTCGTCTACTCGCTTACGCTCATTCCCTCGCTCACGCGCCCGCTCCGCCCGCCACCGCGGCCCGCCCGCGATCTATCCATGCGTGTCAACACATCACATTTAGTTCAGTGTGTCACAAGCCTCGGTGCGCGATATTATAATAAAAACAAAAATATTTTGAACATTTTGTTGAGTTTGTTTGGGATTTTGAGAATATTGTACGAGAGAGTAAGTAACTACGTGAGTCCTATTAATAGGTATTATAAATGCGAAAATTTGTGAGGATATATCGTGTACTAGCAGCTCCTCGAGATTTTACCCGCTTTGTGCCCGTTCCTGTGGGAATTTCGGGATGAAATGTATCCCATGTGTTATTCTGATGTATAACCTATATTACTGTAAAGTTTCATCCAAATCCGTTCAGTAGTTTTTTCGTGAAAGTTCGGAAGTAAGTTCGAGTCCAGGTATGTCAGAGGCCAACCCTTATAGTATCGAACTATTTTTCCGTGATTGTACAGTAATCTAGTATAATTATATGTATACTAGCAGCGCCCCGCGGTTTTACCCGCGTTGTACCCGTTCCCGTGGGAATTTCGGGATGAAAATCGGTTCAGTAGTTTCTGAGATTAGCGCGTTTAAACAAACAAACAAACAAACAAACAAACAAACAAAACAAACTCTTCAGCTTTATAATATTAGTATTAGTATAGATAAAATTCAAAGTCCTGACTGACTGATAATCAACGCACAGCCTCAACCGCTACACCTAGAAACATGAAATTTGGCAGGAAGGTTCTTCAAGTGACGTAAGTGCACACTAAGAAAGGATTTTCCAAAATTCCTACGGGAACGGGCTCAACGCGGGCAAAGCCGCGGGGCGCTACTAGTATTGGTATACCCTTCAAAGAGCATTGTTTTACCAGTTTTACTGTAGGAATTTCGGGATATTTGTCTTCAGTAACTGATTCATTCGGTATCAGTTATTTTTCAAATAATCTTGGTAACTTTGTGACATTTAAATACTAAAACCAGTTTTATAAACATCCATCCATCCATCTTTCGTACAATAATTCTTTAACAGCCATCGTGGAATAATTGACTAAGCTATATTAACTGGACGCGATTGTTAAGCAATGTATACAGCTCGGTCCCTATTGGATGAGTGGCCGATAGTAGCATTTCTATCTGAACGCTACTGTGTTCAGAAGGCACGTTAAATCGTCGGTCCCGGTTGTTTCACTCGTCAGACCATGTCGTCCTTTAGGCGGTCTAACAACTCCGGCACCAGGGTTGACCGCTGACCGACTCGCACTTACCTACTTACGAAATCTATACTAATATTATAAAGCTGAAGAGTTTGTTTTGTTTGTTTGTTTGTTTGTTTGTTTAAACGCGCTAATCTCAGAAACTACTGAACCGATTTGAATAATTATTTCACTGTTAGATAGTCTATTTATCGAGGAAGGCTATAGGCTACATTTTATCCCGAAATTCCCACGGGAACGGGCACAACGCGGGTAAAACCGCGGGGCGCTGCTAGTGTGTAATAAATATGTAAAACCTCTATTAATAAATCTCTTTGATCACCGAGAGCGAGCGATGTGAAATGAACTGGAAGCTGCCTTGAAGAATACCAAAGTATATCATAGTAGCAGCGCTCCGCGGTTTTACCCGCGTTGTGCCCGTTCCCGTGGGAATTTCGGGATGACAAATAGCCTATAAACTAACCGTTGAATGTGGCTATTTATTACAAAAAAATAATTATTTAAATTCGATGATCGCATTCAAACGAAAAAAAAATTCTTTATCATTTCTTTTATAAAATATAAAAACTAGCAGCGCCCCGCGGTTTTACCCGCGTTGTGTCCATTCCTGTGGGAGTTTCGGAATGAAAAATAGCCTTTGTTACTCGTGGAAGCTTTCGCATGGTGAAAGAATTTTTAAAAACGGGCCAGTAGTTTTTGAGCCTATTCATTACAAACAAACAAAGTTTTCCTCTTTATAATATTAGTGTAGAAGTGTAGATTAATGTAGATTCCGTGTCATTGTTCGTCCGCGATGGACTCCTAAACTACTGAACCGATTTTAAATTTGATTTGCACACCGTGTGCAATTTGATCCGACTTGAAAGATAGGATAGCTTACATCTCAATTTATAGTCATTAGGGTGGTCCACCCCTTCATTTTTCCATGGCAAAATAACGTTTCGAATCAGCTAGTGATACTATAGATATGATCATATTTCTCTTAACAGCTAAATGATGCAGAAATCCCCCGAAGACACCCCGACCACCAGCCGACCGACTTCCCGACGTAGCTCCGTCTCACTCCCGCGCAGGAACAGCCTCAAGAAGGAGAAGGACAAGAAGCTGGTGTCGTCAGCGCACAGCACGCCCAGGAAGAGTAACAAGCCGTTGGAGTTTATGGTCACCGGGAGACAGATACTGAGGAAGTGAGTAGACTGTGAAATTACGATAACGGTTAAATGATTAACTTTTAAGGAATGATAAACCGACTTCATTGAATATTTTTAATTGAAATAATAATTATGTGCTCACCTGTTAGAGAGTCTTCGGTGCCTGCCACAGCAGACACGCACTCACACAAAGCCATCGACGTAAAACTCTTAACACCCTCTTTTGCAGCATTTGCATATTAGTATTAATTCTTAAGTTAGTTTTTAAGTTTATTTTTTATTTTTACTTTGCAGTGCCCTAACAGGGTGTGATGTACATTATGGCAAATAAAGAAATTAATTTTTTAATTTGTTTGTAAAGGTTTATCTCAGAAACTGCCAGTCACATTCAACGGGAAGGTTGTGGGCTATTTTTCATCCCTAAATTTCCACGGGAACGGGCACAACTAAAACAAAAGCGAAGTTTATCCATAAACGTGGTTTCAATTCATACTACAAAGTGCCTTGCTATAATATATCTGTAGGCGTCACCTTAAATCAATTGCTCCAACCAGATCGGACCGCGCCAACTCCCTCCCAGGGTCGAGCCGGCGGCCCGCGGACTCCGTGCGGAAGAAACCCTCGGACCTGGCCCAGAAGACCAGCATCCCGCCGGTGACGAGCCGGGACCCCTCGGTAGAGGAAGACATGTCTTTGGACCTGTCGCAGGTGAGGTCCAACTCATATTAGATAAGATGAGGTGTCCTGACGTGCGCTCAATGTCATCGAATTTTGGAACGAAGTTCCTTATCGCGCATTGCGAAAGGGGGCTAGACGGAAAACATTAAGACGAAAAGTTGTAACGACATTTTTTGCGTTAAAGAGAGACAGACAGAGAAACATGCGCACGCTAGAGAAAGACACTCTCTCTCTCTCTCTCTTATAGAAAGCAAGCCAGATATTTTCGTTTCGTCTTTCTATTTCGCATTTTAACTTCGTTCCATCCGGGTGTCCCTTGACACCTCTCAAGTTTTTTTTACTAAAGTTGGGTACGCCATGATCGCGGTACAACGCGGGTAAACCGCGGGAGGCTGCTAGTACCTATAATAAAGGTCCTCAACACACTTCAAGTGTCAAACTCGCCAGGTCTCAGACTTTGAGGACACCTTCTCCAAGTACGGCCTCCGCAGCAAGTTCTCCGCGCTGGCCACCTCCACGCCCAAGCCGCGGGGCAAGCCGCGAGCCGGGAGTCTACAGCCAGCGGCTTCTCAGAGGTAGGTTGAGTAGTAACGCCTTGGAGAAGTGTTATAGCAAAACGTTGTGGTAGAATTATCTATTAATAAACGCCTTGGAAAAATGTTATAGCAAAACGGTATGGTGGGAATTATCCATGAATTATCTAGCGAGTGATAAACGCCTTAAAGAAATGTTATAGCAAATCGCAGGTTTGCTGATTTTTCTAGTGGTAAACGCCTTAAAGAAATTTTGTAGCAAAATTTCAATCGCTTTGTTGCGGGTGCTCTTTTATTTTAGTAAGGAGTTGATTATAAAACTTCACATGGCAAATAATGCAAATTCTTTCTCTTAAATCAAACTCTTTGTTATTATTATATTATATTAACATTTAAGCATCTAAAACAAGTTCCGTTACTGGTCTGTATCATAGCTACTCGTGTTTCCAACCAAGTCGGAGGATTCGTCTTGTTGTTAGCTCCTTAGATAAATGTAATAGCAAAATTGCAATTGGAGTGTTGCAGTTTGCTCTTTTATTTTATTAAGGAGTATGTTAGAAAACTTCCCACGACAAATAATTAAAATTCTTTCACCTAAATCCATCTTCAGCTTATAGTGGTATACTTGGATATGACAAATTATCCAAATATATCGTGTTTCCAGGTCAGAGGCGTCTACAAAGAGCCAACAATCCCTGGACGAGACTCGGGAGTCGGGGAGCGGGCGGGACAGCGTCCTCACGTGCAGTCACCCATACAGGTGAGGACTTACAGGCGCTGGCTGTTACACTGTTATAAAGTCTTTTGTCTCTTTTGCTCTTCGGAAAATTGCATATGTCAGAAAGTGACAAACCATATTGATAGTTAAACTGTTCTTAATTTACGTTTATATGTATGTTCCTAACAGTACGTAACTTGATCCTAACCTACTAATATTATAAATGCGAAAGTTTGTGAGGATGTATGTATGTTTGTTACTCTTTCACGCAAAAACTACTGAACGGATTTGGTTAAAACTTTACAGTAATATAGGTTACACATCAGAATAACACATGGGATACATTTTATCCCGAAATTCCCACGGGAACGGGCACAACGCGGGTAAGTATGTATATGTAGTAGTATCAGTGAGTTAGATTACATGATACAAGCTTAGAGCTTATTTTGGGTCTCATTAACCGTAAGTGAGTTTGTCCGGGTGTAGTATGTTCACGTACGTGTCCTGTCCCCGCAGGTACCCGGAGGAGTACTCGTCGGTGTCCCCCGGGGGGTCGGCGTCGTCCGCGTCCCCCCACACCGTGGACACCCCCCGCAGCCCCCCCGCCTCCAGGTGACCATATTTATCTAACGTTTTACAAGAGCGCTACCGTGCTTCGGAGAGCATGCTAAATTGTCTTGCTTATCTCATGATGTATCCTTCTGCCAGCTGCTACGTGAGCTCGTGGCAGGACAGCGACGACACCATGCTGCAGGAGGCCGACTGGCCCCCGGCCTGGCCACGACCCCGCGCCGGCCCCGTCGTGACCCCGCGCGGCTACGACCCCTGTCCGACACCGTACGCGCACACCATACGGTTCAACGAGTTTGGTAAATTGAATACATATTTGAATGTCGTAGTCAAACGAGAGTATCATAGTCAAACCATGATATCATATTCAAACCAGTATTATGATAATATACTAAACATCACATTGAGTTCAAACCATATAAAAACCAGAGTATTCAATTCACGATATATTCATATTATATTCAAAAATGAGAATGTCATATTTAAATCATATTATACAAATAGTAATAGTACAGGCATGATGAAAGAGGCGCAGACTATAATATTCAAGTCATGATATTCTACGAATTATATTCCAGCCATGATATATTAGTTATTACATACCATATTGAAGCCATTGCTATAATATTTCATCCAGGCGTTTTCCTTCCAGACTTAACAGATGAAACGTTAAAGCGATCTCCGACCAGCATCATTAACATTAACAACATTATCAAGAACGAAGGACTGCACCTAACACCCAGAGAGACTCAGAACATTATCAAATGCACTCACATTCTCGGCAGTGTCTTCTCAAAGGCTATAGAACGACGATCCAAACTCTACGAAGCACAAAAGTCTACAGAACACAACGAAGAAATAAGAAAAAATCTTACTCTAAATCTGAAAGAGACAGCAATACCGCTAGAAGTGAAAGAGGAAAAGAGAAGCGAGACAGTGACAACTCAAACTGACATTTCGCTTCCAAATACTAAAAGCGCGCCAAGAATATTTGAAAGTATTCTACGTCAGCTGTCAAAAAGTTCGATTGATGAGGATGGTGACAAGGAGGAGGGATCGAAGGAGGTGGCGAATGAATGAAACCTTCAAACTGTTTGGGGCATTATACTTGATACTACCAGAACCACACCATTGGTGCATGACACTACCGGTGGTGCCGTTTGGAAATTACTGTTTTGTTTGACACCACCATAATGACATTTTGAATAACCAAGCGTAAAATGTTTTTAATTAAAAATTAATTGTATGTATTTTACAAACCATTTAACATTCAACATATTATGTGAAATAATTTAAAAGATTTCTAGATTCCTAACATTTTTTCTTCATTACAAAGATATTAATGATTAATTTAAAAAACATATATGTTCCTATATTTAACATATGATAATTTGCAGGACATTATTAATAGTCTGTACCGTAGTATCAAACAGAATAGTGATTTCAAATTACACCACGCACTGGTGATGTCGTATTACACCACCGGTGGTGTCATTCTGGTGGTGTCAAATTGAATGGAAGAACCACTCCTATATAAATCCTTATATTAACTGTAATTTCAACTCTATTTGAATTCTTTTCAGTATTATAAAGCCAAAGTAATTGTAAAAATAAAATGTTTAATAATTTAATTAACATATTATTTATGTTAGAACATATTTAAATCTAGTCATTTTAATCATTAAAACGCTGTAATAAATATGTTTTGTTTATTTATTTCAAAACGAACGTCGCGGCAGACCACCAGTCGGTGGCGAGATGAACTGGTCGCCTACAAGAGGGACTGGCAACTGGTGGCCCAGAATCGAGAAGAGTGGCGGGAATGGGGGGGAGGCTTTTGCCCAGCAGTGGGACAGTACGGGCTAACAGTAACAGTATTTCATAACAGGCTGAAATGTTTGTGTAATATTTTAATTACATTCATGAAAATACTGAAATTACAGGATAGTTCTGTAATCTGATCGAAAACCTGTATAAAATATCGCTTCGGCTGTTTTCGTAACCGAGTTTCGTAACTAGATGACAATAAGAAAGAATCGATCTTCGCAACTCAGTTTCCCGAACAGTGAAGAAGATTCGTTTCCGTTTCGCAACCAAATATCATAGAAGTTTCGTAACTAGGTACAATATAAAAAAAACTGCTCTTAAAAATTTCAACACAATTATAATTTAAACTATAAACCTTATATTATATTATAGATAAATAAACCAATACATATTATTTCGGTTCCGGACCGATTTACTATTGTTTTATACAAAAATACGAACATTATACCTACATCTATTCCAAAAGGTATACAACTGGGACAACCTAGTATAACTCTGACACTTCGTAACCGCAATAACTTACTTGTTGCACGAGTAATCTTGGAACACGCTCAGATCCGGCATCTCATATTCACTGCATGGCTTCATTTCGTTACTGGAAAATAAATAAAGAATAGTATAGTAAATAATTGGTAAATATGTATATTCTTCAAGGATTTCGGGATAAAATGTATCCCATGTGTTAATCTGATGTATAACCTAGGTATATTACTGTAAAGTTTCATTCAAATCCGTTCAGTGATTTTTACGTGAAAGAGTAACAAACATACATACAATCCTCAGAAACTTACGCATTTATAATATGAGTAGGAAGTAGGAAGTAAGATGTTAAAGGTTTCTATTTCCTACTTATTTCTAAAAATAAAACAACGCCTGGTGTTCTTTTTATACGAACGATGTTTTTTGTAATCTGCAGCCTAACCAAGACATCCCTTGCCATGTCACTGTGTTTCGTAACCGTTAGTAGCACTTTCGTAACATTTGGTAACCATGGTTTCGAAACATAACACCGAAGTGTAGCATAGCTCTGATTTCGAATTTTTCGCCGAATTTTCCTCACTGTTTAAGAGGGTCTTTGCCCAGCTGTGGGACTAGTGACTATATAATCCCCTCACCCGGGTCCCGGCAGCACGAACGAGTACGGCTGGATGGAGTCCACGTCGTCTCCGTGGACACAGAGCACTTTGGACATCGATATCTTACGGATCTCATACAGTTGTTCTGGAAGAAGGAATATCTCGTATATATAACATGATAATACATATCTATAATCTAATATAAAGCTCCGCGCCCTTAGTCTGTACTCTTTATATACCACTACCACTGCCCCTACCACCCCAGCGACTCACCCCTGCTGTGTCTCACTCACCACTAGTGAAGCTCCTCTCGTACCAGTGGCGGTCGGCGCGGCGCCAGCGCCGCAGCTGGTCGGCCAGCGCGCACGCCAGCGTGTCGCCCGCCAGCGCGCCCCCCGCGCCCCGCTCCACGTACAGCCCCACCATCGCCTCCACGTCCTCCGGGCTCGCGTAGTATCGGGAGAGCGCGTCGATTTGCTGAGAGACATTGAGACGATAAAGTGGTGCAAACATTGTCTGTTTTGTTCGGACACCGGCAATTCGCGAGAAAAGAGGAATCAAAGAAGAAAGAAACCCGTATGCGGTAATATTCTCTGTGTACGTCATGTTCTGATCGTCAATCACTACATAGTATAAAAAAAAGTCGCTTTCCGCCGTCTGTCCCTATGTATGCTTAGATCTTTAAAACTACGCAACGGATTTTGACGCGGTTTTTTAACATAGATAGAGTGATTCAAGAGGAAGGTTTATAAGTATAAAAATCCCCGAAATTCCCAAGGGAACGGGCACAACGCGGGTAAAACCGCGGGGCGCTCCTAGTATATTCTGTAAACAATATGTTTTATCAATAACATAGACCTGTTTGTCGACCACGAGCCGCTCGAAGTCCGCCCAGCTGAGCGCGGGCCGCAGGCCGCACCGGCGGCGGTAGTCGTTGAAGGTCGGCAGGAACATCAGCCGGCCCTTCATGATGTCGGCCGAGACCACGTCCGACGCGAACTGCAGGCGCCCGAGGATGCGCTCGCCCACCTGGAGGCAGGGTTGTAGTGTGAGGGTGTTCTGTTTAACGACGTGTTCTTAGGAAGGAATTGTCGTTCTTAAGATGTAAGTGTGGTCTTTTGGTTTGAGCGCTCGGCTCACGATCCAGAGGTTCCGGGTTCGATTCCCGATGGGGACAATATCTTACAAAAATCTCTTTGTGAGACTGTCCTCAGTTTGGTTAGGGCATTACAGGCTGAATCACCTGATTGCCCGAAAAGTGCTATTGACCAATCACAACGCATTGCGAGGTATTCAGAAAATAGCTCAGATTCATTTGAATTGAAACGTACCCTTGGGTTTAGCAAGTTTAAAGTGTTAAGAATTGTCGTTCTTAAGATGTAGGTGTTGTTCTTAAGATTAGTAAGGGATAATATGTTAGTAAGAGCGTTTGTCCACCGCCGCCGGCACCGGACCGTCACCGGGAAAGAGATGACGGCGCCGAAGTAGCGGTAGATACATTTAGAGCGTTTTGCTTTAGCCGCGTGTCCACGGCACATCCGTCACGTCATAATAAACTCGGGCCGAAATAATCTCGTTCCCGGTGACGGTCCGGTGCCGGCAGCGGTGGACAAACGCTCTAAGGGAGTCTTGTTATTTGATTTGAGCTCATCTTCATTATGTTCTTAGAAAAGTCAGTAAGTCAGTCTAAAACTGTTCTGGCCAAAGGTCTCTCTGTCTGATGGTGTTGTCTGTCTGTCTGTCTGTCTGTGTGTGTGTCTTACATCGGGGTCGAGCAGCCCGTCCGCGGCGGCGCCGGGCTGGCGGAAGGCGCCCTGCGTGACGCCGCCGACGGTGTTGTTGAGGGTCAGGGCGCCCGTGCGGAGAGTGAAGTCCACGAGCGCCTTCTCGTCGTAGAACTCGCCTTTTGAGGTGTAATATCTGAGAAGAGAGGTGTAATTTTAATTTTGAATATAGGAACATGAATTATGAATGGAGGCTGACCCTACCACCATGTGGGGCACTTAGCCAGAAAGAGAGAGAGGCTAAGAATGGAAACTAAATATTTGTCCTCTCAAGAGACTTACTCGTACATATAGGAACATGGTGTAAGAATGGAATGATATTTACACTCAACAGAAGAAATTCCTTAAAAATTATTGATGGGTCAAGAATGGAATTATCATAATTTCTTAAGATAAGGAATTCCTTCCATAGAGGAAAGCTAAAAAATCATTCTCCACAGTCTATTCTTTCTATTATACAAATTTTAGTGATGGGTCACGAATGGAATTTTTTCCTCAACATAAGGAATTATTGCGAATCGATTCCTCACTTCAGCCGCCCCTCCTGCACGCTGTGGAACCACCGTGTGCCCATGATGTACTCGACGCTCACCGACGGCTCCTCCTCCTCGTCATATTCATCGAACGGACCGTTTGACGAATAGATTAGACCGTTTTTCAACATGTAGTCGTATCCTGGAAGAAACGCCGGGACGATCATATTTTAGAGTTGGTGATCTTCTTATCGAGTGGATGGTCAACTTGACCAATCCTGGTGTCAGAGTTATAGAGCCGCCAAAGGCCTCTGACATGGCTCATGTAACGACTACTATCCGTAGAAAGTAACCGGGACCGACGGCTTAACGTGCCCTCCGAAGCACGGAATCATCTTACTTTTCGGGCAATCAGGTGATTCAGCCTGCAATGCCCTAACCAAACTGAGGACAGTCTCACAAAGTGATTTTTGTGAGATATCCCCACCGGGAATCGAACCCGGAACCTCCGGATCGTGAGCCGAGCGCTCAAACCACTAGACCACGGAGGCTGTTGAGAGAGTTGGTGATATGAAGTGAACATATTTTTAATTGGAGATGTAATGTGAATTATTTATAAATGGAAAAACAATGTGAATATATTTTAATTAAACTCCTGAATGAACATATTTAGTGTCGAAGGAAGTGAACATAATTCCGATAAAATTTTCTTAAAATCAATTTAAACACCTACACGAACATATTTTACCGTCGAGACTTAATACCCTTTTGAACATAATCTTTCTATATATAAAAGAAAGTCGTGTTAGTTACACTATTTATAACTCGAGAACGGCTGAACCGATTAAGCTGAAAATTGGTGGGGAGGTAGCTTAGAACCAGGAGACGGACATAGGACTATTTATCCCGTATTTCCTACAGGAACGGGTGCGCTGTGGGTGAAACCGCGGGGCACAGCTAGTTTATTATAAAAACTCCTATAACTTACCCAAAACCTCAGGCATCAGTTCATAGTACAGGATTTGATTGAAATAAGCGATATTGATCTCTCTGGCTTGGAAATACAGTTTGTTATCGTCCCAGCAAGGGTTGAGCTTCTGTAGCTGTCTGGCGATATGATTGTGTTGGCGGTAAAACCACATGGTGACTAGATTCACACCGAGCACCGAGTTGGAGCCGCTGGCCGCTGAAATGGGAATAAGATACATAATATACATTGAAACGCCAATTTGCTGAATATAAAGACCCAACAAGACTGATACGACCCCCGAAAAGACTGTAAAGATGATACGACCCCCAGCAAGACGATAAAGATTATACTACCCCCCAGCAAGACTATAAAGATGATACGACCCCCCCCCCCCCCCCCAAAGACTATAAAGATGATACGACCCCCAAAAAGACTGTAAAGATGATACGACCCCCAACAACACCACAACTAAAGCCAGTCTATACTCACGGTAGTCGTGACAGCGCGTCTCCCCGCGCTGGCGCTCGTTGTTGATGCAGGTGCCGCCCCCCGCGGCGGGCCAGTCGCGGGCGCCGCGCGGCTCGGCGCGCAGGCGGCCCCCGAGCCCCGCGCGGCCCCGGATGGCCGCCTGGCCCTGGTGCCCGTACACCCCGGACAGGTCCAGCATGGGCGCTGCTAAGTTGATCTGGGGGGTTGATGGATTTGATAGATTTTTTTGTTTTCGGTCCCCCCAAATGTTCTTTTTGTGTACAGGGGGCTATGGTGCAGCGAATGTATTGGAACTGTTTCATTAATCTGGGGGGTTGGTCCCCTCCCCACTCACCCGGGCGGGCGGCTGATCCCCCCTCCCCACTCACCCGGGCGGGTGGCTGATCCCCCCTCCCCACTCCCAACCACTCACCCTAGCGGGCGGCTGGTCCCCCCTGACGCAGCCCAGGTCCTGGTAGGTGACGGGCGCGGTGAGGTTGAGACACCTGACCGCGCTCCGCCGCAGGTGCACGTCGTCCGCCGCCACGGGGATGTTGGCGCAGCGGGCGGTCGGCCGGGAGCAGCAGTCCGTCAGCGCGCCGTAGTGGACCGTGTCGTGCACGGAGGTCACTTCACCTGGGTATGTGAGAAGAGAATAATGAATACACCTGGATAAATTGACTCACTGGACAAATTAGACCAAACTTCTTCTTCTTCAGCGAGTGGATGGTACCTGACCAATCCTGGTGTCAAAGTTATTGAGCCTAAGTGACTTCTCTAGTACGTTAGTACATAATTATTACTTAATGGTTTCGACACCATGTCGACTCACCCGTGAGGTAGACCGTGAAGTGGCCCACCATCTGCGTGTGTCGCGGGGAGGAGGCGCGCCCGTCCGACAAGATGGCGACCCGCAGCGCGCGCGCCGGCGGCAGCGGAGCGCCCGCTGACGTGGTCTGGTTCAGCCTGGAACCAGGTTTGGTATATCACTCTCACTCACTCTTAGGATAGATTCAGTTGTAGCGTTTTGAAAGCTCAAAAGAATGTTGGGTGGGTACACTACACACTGCCGTGTGAATGTGAGTTTGCATGACAGTGTGTGTTTGGGTGTGTGTGTGTCTGTGTATGTGTGTGTGTGGGTGTGTGTGTGCGTGCGTGCGTGTGCGTGCGTGCGTTCGTGTTAGTGATGTACAGCACATCTCCCCCGCCCCTACTCCTCTACCTTGGGGGAAGCATCCTGTGGAAGGGCGTGAGCGAGCCCCCCCGGCTGGGCCGCTTCAGGTGGTAGCAGCTCAGGTCCATGCGGCGGGGCTCCGAGGGGTTGCACGGGTCTATCTCCTTAGCACAGAACCTGTACATTGACAACATTACTTAGATACTATCATCCCGCGGTTTCACCCGCGTTGTGCCCGTTCCCGTGGGAATTTCGAGATGAAAAGTAGCCTATAACCTTCCCGTTGAATGTGGCTATCTATTACGATAAGAATTATTCGAATCGGATTGGTAGTTTCTGAGATTAGCGCGTTCAAAACAAATTATTTATATAAAAAAATATATTTATAGAAATTCTCCATAAGTATTTACGGTACTTACGGCACCAAACTGCTGTTTCTCAGTGCTTCAAATCTGTCCTTAGTGATTTCCAGGCCGGTGTACGTGTCATAGTACTCACACGACACACACACGAACAAGCACACACACAGACACAGTTTTATGGGCATTTTTAATATTAGTGTTGACGAAAACTAGGAAAAAAAATATATTTGAAAATTAGCAAAATGTTTTTGGAATAATAAGTAGATATGTAAGTTGGAGTACCTACGTCTGTGACCAATCCTAATGTCGGAATTTTAAATCGCCTAAAACCGTATCAAAATGTATCCATCCGTTTGAGTGCTACGGTGCCACAGACATCGACATCGTCTTTTAACCAAAACGATACCATTAATAAATTGATTTAAAAATAATATCTTAACAATAATTATTTTGTTTATTTATTAAAATAGTTATGTACAACGTAAAGTTTAAGAACGAGGTAGTACGTGAGTACGGCGGTCTCTGAAACAGATAATAATTACTTACAGTAATATTCATACAAAGTACTCTGTGGTAATAATAACTACAAGATTATGTATTATTCAACACTTGATTATTTAATACTAGCCGCGCTCCGAGGTGTTACCCGCGTTGCACCCATTCCCATGGGAATTTCGGGATAAAATGTATCCCAAGTGTTATTCTGAGTATATCCTATATTACTATACTTGAACTTTTAAACGAAAGGATGTTACGATAGCCAACCGTTTGAAGTTTGAATCGTGCCTAAAAGACCAATTACAAGGTTGTGTCACTCATGGACTTATTGTTTATAATAATAAGTCCATGGTGTCACTTCTTATTTATCTGTGGTTTTGTGTCAGTCTAATGTCAACGCACTGTCAAATTCTAACATTGCCCATGTGCGGGTACTTCGTACATTTGTTCCGCCTACCCTCTCTTCATAGTGGTAGGTAACTCCGATGTCTTCAGTGGTCTTCAGTACCAGTACCCCCGCGACCACGGGTGGTGCGATCCACTCGAAACGGCAGGAAATAAAAGGTAGAATGTTTTCTTGCTTAATAAACTGTTTTGCCGCGAAAAAACCCGTGTGAGTACGTTAGTGTGATACTGATAGCATAGCGCATTTTTCACTGCATTAAGTTATATGCATCGGAAATTGTTTAACTAGGATTAGTAATGTAACAAAATAGTCACAGAAGACAAGACAGGGCATAATAAATACAGACTGTTGATTGGTGGATTACTTAAAGTTCCAATTTTCCCAATCAGTCAAACACCAATCAGCGCGCAGTATTTATCGCCATCGTAAAAACACAAGTATTTCAAATTGGAAAGTAATTTTAAGTTTTTACGTGTTTATTACCTAATTAATGGCCGTAGAATTTCGTATACGTTTTATAATATATTTTAACTCTAAATTCGTCATTCATTCATTTCAAGTAAGTCTGTGGCCAACCCTGGTGTCGGAGTTGTTGTTAGACCACCCAAGGGCCTCCGACGATCCGAAATAACCGGGACAGACTGCTTGACACGCCCTCCGCACAGAAGCTTTCAGATAAAAATACTTTCTTCTAGAGAGTGGATACAAACTTCTTTTAGTGGTAACTACCTATGTTTGTTTGTTGTTTTAAACAGACATACAAACTTATCTGTATCTAATTGTTTATCTAAGTGTATTATTATAAACACATAATTTATAAATCCTTGATACTGCGCGGTCCATTACCCACACGATTAAAATATAATTACTTCCTTTCTTCAATTTGCGTGCTGAATTTTAAACAAAATGGCCGATTTAACAAACCGACAATTATTATTACTGTAGATAAATATTTAGGACGGATTGCACAAGAACTCATCATTTGAAGTAATAACAGCTGTTCGTCGTCTCGATGGAGGTGCTTGTTTATATCTAAACAGTAATCTAGACAAAGTCGTACCGAGTATAAGGTTCCTTACTGCGATTTCTTTATCTTATATGCTTCTTATATGTATAAAATTCTAGTGTCACAGTGTTCGTTCGCGTACTCCTCCGAAACGGCTCGACCGATTCTCATGAAATTTTGTGAGCATATTGAGTAGGTCTGAGAATCGGCCAACGTCTATTTTTCATCCCGAAATTCCCGCGGGAACGGGTACCATGGTTCAACTCCTCTGAAACGGCTCGACCGATTCTCATGAAATTTTGTGTGCATATCGGGTAGGTCTGGGAATCGGCCAACGTCTATTTTTCATCCCGAAATTCCCGCGGGAACGGGTACAACGCGGGTGAAACCGCGGGGCGCAGCTAGTTATTTATACCTAGTTATGTTGTGTGACTTGCTCCATCGAGACTTGGCTAGAATACTTTTGATTCCTTTTGTTTTCTAATCAAGGTCACCAGGTACTCCAGATCTTAGACTATCCTAGTTTTTATAGTTTTCCCTTTATGTGGCTATTAAACCCTAACTCTGTACCAAATTTCAGCTCTCTGAGTGTATGGGAAGTACTATGTAGTTCTAATTTGATGATCATGAGTGAGTGAGTGAGTGTAATAAATGCGAATCTTTGCTTTCGCTTATCGTCGGTCCAGCCATTTGTATTGAACTTAATTTTTGGTCATATTTCGGACTTCCTAAAGTCTGTAGGTAATAAAAATAAAAGTCAAGTAAATATTTTTGATAATTTATTCAATTATTTACTTACATCTAATATACCGCATAACTATCTATTCATAATATATTACTCAACTGCGACCGCGGCCGACGACTCCAATAACGTTCTTCTATACATTTCCAATTTATAAAATCTATTATTTATACCGAAACGGAATTACACTAAGGGCTCTTTTAACTTAAGCACTTCCAAACGTCCCGCTGCGAACATTTTGTGTGAAAAACGACCATCCGTGCGCGCGGACGACTGCCACTACTGCAGCTCGTCCGGGATGTTAGAGAACGCTTAAATTAAAACAGCCGTTAAATTAAATTGTTAGTAAAATCTTAAAATCTCATATTTTACATAATTATCAACTACAAATTACAAAATAGACTTAAAGCTAGACGTAATAGAGTTTATTTTAAACTAATAAGCGTAATAATGAGTAATTACTTAGAATTAACATTGTATCTTAGTAATCTAATTTATACTTATATAATAAAGCTGCAGAGTTTGTTTGTTTGTTTGTTTGAACGCGCTAATCTCAGAAACTACCAATCCGATTGAACAGCCTCCGTGGTCTTGTGGTTTGAGCGCTCGGCTCACGGTCCGGAGGTTCCGGGTCCGATTCCCGGTGGGGATATCTCACAAAAATTTCTTTGTGAGACTGCCCTCAGTTTGGTTAGGGCATTGCAGGCTGAATCACCTGATTGCTCGAAAAGTAAGACGATTCCGTGCTTCGGAGGGCACGTTCAGCCGTCGGTCCCGGTTACTTTCTACGGATAGTAGTCGTTACATGAGCCATGTCAGAGGCCTTTGGCGGCTCAATAACTCTGACACTAGGATTGGTCAGGGGGACCGTCCACTCGGTGAAGAAGAAGACCAATCCGATTCGAATATTTCTTTTAGTAACAGACAGCCACAATCAAAAGTCACGCCCCGCGGTTTCACCCGCGTGGTACCCGTTCAATTGTAATTTGGGGATGAAAAATAGCCTATAACCTTCCTCTTGAATGTATCTATCCAGTAGAAAAAGAATTATTAAAATAGGACTGGTAGTTTCTGAGATTTGCGCGTACAAAAAAGATATACAAAATATGTGTTGCATATGATAGTTCTAAAGTCGGATCGTAAGTATATTGAAACAAAGAAATACAAAATATATTCCTTCGATCAACAATACACAACTAGATATCGGGTCACGTACAAAATCAAAGCTAAATACTGTCCGCGGGGATGACGTGTGACAGCTTATTATTTACTACCGAACTGAAACAAAAGTTTTAAAACAGTTCGAAGTTCAATCTAATTACAACCATGACACCTGGCGATAAAGTAGGAAATGTTATGAATAAAATAAGAGCTCACTTTTCAAATGAGGCCTTATTCACCGAGACGTATTTTTTGCGCCGACCCGACATCTAGTTGTGTATTGTTGATCGAAGTTATATTCAATGTGTGAGACGGATGTTAACTTTCAATCTAACAGCTAATCGGTCGTTTGAATTGAGGGCTGTTTTAATTTTTTTTACTTTAATCAAAATAAAATTTATTGTTTATAATATCACTCACCTAGTTTTCAAGTGAATAGACAATAACTCTAAATAGAATTTCATTGATAAATTGAACACTAACAACGTAAAAGATCCATCAAAAATTTTAAGGATATCCACGGATCCGAATATCCGCGTATACAGATATCCGTCGACACAGATATCTGCAGGCGCAGATATATCCGCGATATTCCGCGATATTCCGCGGATAGGGATACCTACGAACATCCGCGGATGGGGATAAATTACCTACGAACATCCGCGGATGAGGATACCTACGAACATCCGCGGATGGGGATACCTACGAACATCCGCGGATGGGGATACCTACGAACATCCGCGGATGGGGATACCTACGAACATCCGCGGATGAGGATACCTACGAACATCCGCGGATGCGGATACGGATGCCCGCGGATACGGATACCACGGATATCCGCGGACACAAATTTTCGGATATCCGCGGATACGGATACCTACAGACATCCGCGGATACGGATACCTACTGACATCCGCGGATACGGATACCTACAGATATCCGCGGCCACAAACGTACGTTTACCCGCCAAATCAGTACATATAGAAACCCTGCAGCGCGGCGGCGTGCCGCGGGTCCGCCATGGCGGTATACCCTCCAGTACACAGCGCGGCGTGGCGTGAGTGGAACGCCTTATACCCTGCCTGCAGCAGGTATACCTCAGGATAGTACAACTGAGGGTACAGCTCGCGGTGCAGAGCGCGGTCTTTAGCCCTCAGGTGACGGGAGAGGGTAGGCCCTCGCTGTATACTGAACTCACAGTGAAAAATCAACACCTGCTTCTTCGGAGAAGGTTTCTCAACGAACTCTTGTATATGCGAGTGCGTGTACAGGTTGATAGCTCCCTGTATGTGACCTCCTTCGAATTCGTACGGGTATCTGCAGTCTATGATCTGGTAGCTGGAGACGAGGTGGTCGTAGCGGCCCCGGAGGAGGTCGGCGAGGGTGTCGCACGAGATGCTCTTGAGGTCGGGGTGGTCGCCCGCCGTCAGCGGCAGGCTGAAGGGCTGCGAGAAGTCGCCGATGAGGTCTGGGTTCAGAGCCGCTGGAAGGAAGAGAAAAAATTATGAATATGCTTGTTTGGACTAAATTATACTTACTATCCTACTAAATGTTATGAACTAGCAGCGGCACCCGTGGGCACCCGTGGGAATTACGGGATGAAAAATAGCTTTTAACCTTTCCGTTGAATGTGGCTATCTATTACAAAAAGAATTATTAAAATCGGATTGGTAATTTCTGAGATTAGCGCGTTCAAACAAACTCTTCAGCTTTATTATATTATTACTAGCTGCGCCCCGCTGTTTCACCCGCGTTGTACCCGTTCCCGCGGGAATTTCGGGATGAAAAATAGATGTTGTCTGATTCTCAGACCTACCCGATAAGCACACAAAATTTCATGAGAATCGGTCGAGCCGTTTCAGAGGAGTTCGACCACGCACCCCGTGACACGAGAATTTTATATATTAGAAGATATATTGATACTTACATCTAGCTAAGGCACTCATTATCGACGCATTATTCTCCGAATACGCCCTCTGTAAAGTCGGTCTAACGACTTTTATATTCTCCGATTTTCTCCTTTTATTGCATTTCTCTTCCTTCTCCTCTCTCTCCACTCTCTTATTGTTCCTCCTCTCGAAGTTTGAGGTCAGTTGACTTAAACTTGTGGTCAACGGACTGATATTTGAAGTCAAAGGGCTCAGGTGTGTTACTGGACTTAGATTTGAAGTCAGCGGGCTGAGATTTGAAGTGGTGGTCGCGTTTGAGCCTTTAGGACTTTCTAGGATAGATTTTAAGGACACAGTCTTCCTGTCTGGATGGAAACTTAGACTCCGCGCCAGTGTTGGTCGTTTCATGAAATTCCTATCATTTTTGGTGAAGTTTTTATCAATAATAATGTTAGTCTTAATCTTCCTCGATAGCAAGTCGTCGAAATTAGCTATTTTCGGCGAATTTGACTCTTCAATCTCTAGGAACGGCTCTTCAAATTCGGATACAAACCCGCTTTCCATAGAAGTAGTGCTTTCGGAGTAAAGCCTAGATTTGGTCGACCCAGGCGATGTTATAGACCCTATACTGATACTGGAATCAGACTTCTCAGGTCTCAACTTGTAATTCTGACTATTCTGCCGTCCCAAACTGCATTTGACAGGCGTTTCCCTATTTAATTGGCTTGCTTTGTACTTCGATGGCGTGTCTAAATTGTCTAAACTGTACTTAGTAGGAGTTTCAGTGAATTTCAGACTCCTGTTAGTATATTTAGTTGTTGAAGACACTTTAGTAGTCGTCTCACAAAATTTACTAGTAGTCTCAGCATCGGTCTCATCCAATTTAATGGTCTCATACTCTGAGAAGCTCATTTCAGTGTACTCTGTTGGTGCTTCATTGAATTTAAGCGACTTTTTGACATGAGTCTTCTTAACTACTGGTGATGCAAAGTCGAAGTCTTCATCGAACGTCAACATTCTTGTGGCAGGCCTGTTGAATGACGTTGACTGCTCATTCTCCGCTAAGGGGGCTCCAAAGTTGAAATTCTTGGCACTTATTTTCCTTGTGTTGTTTCGGCCTCGTGATATGATATCAGGGCTGTCTGTAGATATAATTTCGTACTTAGTGCACTGCTCGAACTCTGTGTCGAAGGTTTCCAGGTCTTGTAGGGTTTCCAGGTCGTCCATTTGTGTGTCTTCTGGCACTGTTATTGGGTGTGAAGTGAACGGCTGGAATTGTGAAAGAGAGGATTTTGTTAGAAACAGAAATAATTATTTGGGTAATGATTCTTTACTAATAGTATTAGCTGTAATGTCCCACTACTGGGCAAAGGCCTCTCATCTCACTGAAGATATCAGTACAGGGAGGAGGATTACGCATAATCACCACGCTTGTTAAATGCAGGTTGGTGATCTCAAACTCGAGCCATGTTTGAAAAGTATGAAACATGTTTTCGCTCGACCCGGGAATTGAACCCGGGACCTCAGTCTTGGCAGGCGAGCGCACATACCACTAGACCACCGAGGTAAGAGAAAGTTATATATTTTTATTCAGTTTTAGCCCCAAAGAGGCTTTTTCGATTAGATGTATATATAGTTACCTTGTTAGCACTCCAGCTCTCGCTCTCCAAGAACCTCCCTCCGAACCCGTCCCTCGTCTCCTCCTCAAAGTGGAACTTGAATCCTTCATTCTCTTTATTCTCCTTCTTAAACTTGGTCCTCTCTTCAAAGATCCTACTAATCTTAGAACTCTTTTTAACTCTCGTTGTCAACGGAGAATGAGTATTGATCGAAGAAATGATCGGGGAGTTCAGAAGTGGTGACTTGATCGACTCGGAGAAGTGACCGCTTGACTGCGCAGCATAACTGACTGAGTTGGAAGACAAATGACTGAGCTTGGGAGAAAACTTCTGTTCATTGCACTGTACTGATAACGGTGACTTGAACGGTGAAAACGACTGCAACTGTGACTTGAATGGTGATTTCGGTGACTGTATTGGTGATTTTTCTGTTAAGGGTGAGTTTTTCAGCCGCTCAATGTACGGTGATGTCGGTTTGAAGTTCTGTATCTCTCCGAGGATTCTGCGTTTGGTTTGTGTGCCAACTGGTGACTGGATCGGTGATTGTGTGAAGTCTAACGAGTGGGGATCCATTTTGAGTTTGTAGTTGTGGCTGAGGGCCGTTTCTTGTTTCCGTTTCGATGCGTTGTTGCCAGAGTTGATGGTGAAGCTGTCGGTTAGTAACCTGTGACAAAGAAAATATACGTTAAAATTTTGAAAAATCAACAATTTTTACTATTTTTTTCACCATTCGAAAGCTACTTTATCCACGAGTAACATAGGCTATTTTTCATCCCGAAATTCCCGCAGGAATGGACACAACGCGGGTAAAACCACGGGGCGCTGCTAGTATAATATATAGGCTTAAAAGATACATGGTGACATGAATATAGCACCTATTTATTGCAAAAAATACTACCTAGATGGATTATGATAATACTTTACAGCAATATAGGTTATACATCAGAATAACACATGGGATACATTTTATCCTGAAATTCCCGCGGGAACGGGTACAGTGCGGGTAACACCAGGGCAAGAAGAAGCATTAATAATTTACAGGAAGAGTACGAAAGTAGCATATAACTTTTACCATTCACTAGCAATGTAGTTATCATAAAATTAAAAGATTTTTAAAGCACCCGCGGTATTACCCGCGTTGTACCCGTTCCCGTGGGAATTTCAGGATGAAAGTAGCCTATAACCTTCCCGTTGAAAGTGGCTATCCATTACAAAAAGAATTTTTCAAATCGAACCAGTAGTTGCTGAGATTAGCGCATTCAAACAAACAAACTCTGCAGCTTTATAATATTAGTATAGATAATGAAAGCTTCTGTTAACTGTTACAGTGACTGGTCCAGTAAGGTTAAGAGGCCACCAGAGAGCACCCAAAGCCATCCCAAAAAGTCTTAGCATAATAAAAATGTAAGTCACAATCTAAATAATATTTTTTAAAACTTTTACACTACTCAACTAAATAAGTTTTTTGTTTCCCTTGTTAACACTTACAAAGTACTAGTAGTATTAGCCTGTAATGTCCCACAGCTGGGCAAAGGCCTCTCACTGAAGATATCAGTACAGTGAGGAGGATTAGGCCTTATTTCAAATATGGCTCAGGTTTGAGATCATCAACCCGCATTAGGCAAGAGTGGTGATTACAAAGTCAATGTAAAATATTTATACTTGCAGACCCAAAGAGGCTCTGTTGAATGTGCTATTAGGAAAAGAATGAGGAATGAAACTGCTGGTTTGTAAAGGCTATCTGATGCTATATGATGATGTATTTTAGTTAAAAGTTTAAATTTTATTAAAATCTGTAAGTAATTGTAAGTAGTATTTTCTACATAACCTCATCAGGGTCAGTCCCCATAAACAAAACTCTAGATTGTAAAGAGTATATGTACTATTAGGTATACTACTATACCTAAGTACTAACCTAACCTGCACTGGTCTGTAGTGTTTAGATCTTTTATAGACCTCTGTTTAGGTAAGCCATGGGTTAAATATATAATATTTTTCATGTTGCTTTTGCATGGACATTAATTAATATATATTTGGATCTATTTCAAAAGAAGAGAGTTTAGAAATAACTTCAAAAGAAGGTAGGAAAATATTGGTAAGCAAAATAAAGTAAGTACTTTACGTAAAGTAATGCAGAAGGTAGTTGAACTTATAAATAGGTATCGTAAGTTACTCCATTTTAATTTAATACCATTGTTAAATACAACAATCGGCTATTTAGATAGATATTTTTTCATCAAACTTAACAACAAAGACGGTTGCGCTGGGAATCACACCCCGAATGAAAAGTTCCGTAACAATAACTTACTTCGATATTTAAGACACCCCTCGCACTGATAATATTCCCAAAGGGTTATTCCACGTTAACAATGCATCCAATAACCTATCACACGATTATAAATTAACAAAAAACAGGTTTTCTTTACCTTCGGAACACCCCATGTTAATATCACAAAAACTTCAGTTCCTAAGCTTTGTAACACGATTTTCACATAAAAATACACTTAAAAACACTATTTTAATGTAAGAAACTTACTTTTAAAAGCTTAAATTAAGATTTATCACAGAATTATTGTTTAAATATAAAGAATTGCACTAAAAAAGGAGAATCAAAGTTTTGTTCGATTCGCCGTTCCCGCGTTTTAAGGTTATTTTGACAGTGACATATTGTTTTTTTTTAATTCCGGAGCTACAGCCGCGTTACGAGCGATGTGTATTCCGCCGCAGCCTTCAGCTGACTGACTGACAGTAATGTAATGACAGTTTGGCCCGTAGTAGGGATGGGACCGAAACGAGTCTCGAAGAAAAAAGTCTTTTATTATTTCCCATTGTTATTTTTGAATAGTCTCGAGACTGACTTTGTGTACAAATTGACAATGTTTGAGGACTTTGGGGATGCCTTGAGAATATTAATGTTAAGTTTTTTTTACATGGAAGTCCGTAGAGTTTGGATATTGAATATTTTATTAACAATTTGGTTATGGTAATCTATTGTTAACTAATATTATGCAGATATTGTTGAGCTTAACCCTCTTACTAATATTTTAATAAGGTAACTATTATAGTTGATTATGTAATCTATACGCTTAACTGTCAATGTTTGACAGGTCATTAGACTTTTGATAACCAAAGTTAATCCTAATGAATTGTGTCGGTTACAAAATAAATAAGTACTTATTAAGTTGAGATAACGTCAAAAATTGTTTTTGTTTTATATCGCCTTGAATGTGGTTACTATATTTTATAGGCATGCATGACGCCAGGTTTTTATATTACTTTTTGTTCGAACGAGGTTTATTCTAAAATTACTGAACTTTGTATTTTCCAGTTTTCATTTAAACACTTCGGAAGTCTTTAAACTGTCTAAAAACTGACACTATGGTTAGCCACTGACTAACCTACATGGGCTTATCACTTCTTACTGTGTGAAAGTACAATATTACCACGGGTAAAGCCCAAAGAAGACCAAAAAACAAATGCAATTCATAAAGTTGAATTTTTTGCAAGTCTGTAACGAACGAGATTTTACCGTTAACAAAAAAATGCACCCCAAATCGTTGGACAACCCCTAACTGATAACACAGTGCAGAGAAACAAATACATGTACTTGTGTGAGTTACTCGATAAGACTTGTCGAGTTACATTTAACATTCTCAGCGCCTGGCAAATTTAGAGTTTTAAAGAAGCATACTAGTGTCTTGCGTTTTGAATTCCGTTGCGTCGTGGTTGGGATTTCGGTAATTTGACAAAGCGCTACCATGCTTCGGAGGGAGCGTTAAATGGTCGGCCCAGGTTGTGTAAATCATATGACCGAGTCGGAGGCCTTTAGGCGGTCTAAAAACTGCAAAGTTGGCCATTAACCTAATGGAACTTATGTGCTTGAGATCTTGCGTTACAGGATATTACCTGTATTGTGACATCATTGTCACTACCCCCGGAACAAAGCAATTATTATGCTAATTATCAGCACAGACAGACAAGTGAAATCAAGACCTTTAACAATTAAAACTTTAAAAAAAAACGTTACTTAAAAATCAAGCTAACTTATACCTTGCTGCTTGAACTTAAAAACTAAATTACAATGTCAATGGTCAAGCTAAAAAAACTCAAATCTACAACAGCTTAGCTAAAAAAAAGTCTCGTAAGCTTATTTCAACGTCTTAAGGTTGATTTTCCCTTATTCTTTTTGGAATCTTAAAGGGTGTTGCGATGCAATGCATCTCATTGTTGATGCATTTGTAAGAAGCTAGTTTTGACTGCATTAACGTGCTTTAAGGGTTCCCTAAAGAGGTTTTAACCGTTTTGCATTATCTATATCATAACGGAATTTTGATGTATGTATAAAAGTGTAGATACCGGATTTAGAATGCATAAGAACTTGATATTTGCATGTAAAATGGCGAAAATAGTTTCAATTTTTTCTTTAACATAGAATGGGCTGTATAACATGGGCATATAGAAGGCAGATGAACACGAGAAAAAATTGCCTAACTGTACTGATATTTTCTGTGATGAGACTTCTGCCTAGCAGTGGGGCATTACAGGGTAATAATTTACTTAATTGCTTAAAGAGTTTATGTTGAAGACAGAATGAGTTAAAGATACTTCTGATGATCTGTCAAAATAAATGATGTTAATAGGTTAGATGGATTCGGAATAGGTTTTCATTCGTTATTTTTATTTTAAAGTCAATTATTTTTGCCCCAAAGAGGCTCTTTTGAACGTGCCACATATAATTACCACATTTAACATAATACAAGACAGATACGGGCAACACAACTTTATTTTTTCTTATAATCTAACCAGACACAATTTAACACACAGTCTAATCTCTGTAAACCGCAAAGCAAATCTTGACAAACCGTTAGCAGTATTTGGAAACATTTGGTGCACAAACATCTGTCCTGAAACGTTATATTTAGATCGAAGGCCGCAGGATATCGGAACCAATGCACTGTGACACGGCATCCTGTCGGGACGGTACAACGCTTCTTTAAATCTTATAACACTATCTTGCTGTGGGTTTACTTTTTGTACTCATATAAAATTTCATGATTTGTCTCACTAGCCTGTAATGTCCCACTTTTATGTCTTTGGAATGAAATCGATGGACCAAGTCGAAGGCCTTTAGGTCAGGGTTCATCAGGGTTGGCCATAAACCTACTCGAACGTACTTATTGGATTGAGTTGGCATAACAACTCATTAGGTAATTTTGTATGAAAAAGTATTTTTTTTAAATCAATGATAATTTCCAAATATTCGAAAAATTACAGCGTATGTGTTACCGAATATTCATTAAGCGTGATTGGTGTGCGAAATATAATATGTACTCGTCTGTTTAGTTTAAAAATTATAGTAATGACACACCAACAAGTAAAAAAAAAATTTTTTTTTTTTTTAAATCGTTCAAACCTTTTTTTTTTTTTTAATAAAAAAAATTTAAACATTTTCAATCCAATGCAATACTCCTTCAGTTCCAACACTAACGATTAATTGTCAGTACAACGGGCGCCACAGATTACCGACCTACCCCACAGCCGTTAACCGATCGGTAACCGCCGCGATGCAACGGTGCGTGCGACGCGTTAGAATAGAAACGGTGCTGTTGTGATGCTAATTAGAGAGAGTCTTGAAAAAATGCGAGGCTTGAAAACAAAAAATATATGTATGAAAATTATTGAAAAATATTGGTACAAAAATTGGACTTGATATTTTTCATGTTGGTGCTGTGAGAATACTGAGTGTATTTTTTAAAATTATTTTTTGTTAATAAAATTATAAATTTTAGGTGTAGGTTTGAAATACAGATAAAGCAATAAATATTTTTTTTAATCATCCCTTTGAATTGACGACTTGAAACTTGAAAGAAAGTGTAAAATATCGACAAAATTATTAAAGTTCGATATCAGAAAACTTTATCTTTTATCTCAAAGCAATTGTTTTATTATAATTCACAGGTTGACGTTCTTGAAATTTATAGCCAAAGATAAAACAAGGCACAAGTCCCTCAAAAGTATTGCAAAAAACATAATCACCGAATTAATATTCAATTCCAATCAATATTTAAAATAATGGTATCATTTATCATTAGACATCTGCAGAGGTCAACAATAATAACAAGGTTGCATGATAAGTTACTCTTTGCCATAAGAATTAGAAAAACTAAAGGCGTGTAAAAAAATCGTGCTATATGAAAAAAATAAGGCTGTCTGATAGTTCTCTTTGCCGCAAGCTAGAAGTTAAGAACACTCAAGGTGTACCGTAACTGAAAAAAAAATAGGGCAGAAAAAAAAATCTTAATTCAAAATCCGAGGGGTCAATCTGGATATATTGAAAAAAAAAAACTGTATATCATAAGTTTAAGTAAGTTTATTGAATCAAGGTGGCCATGGATCGCATAGAGGTTGGAAGCAAGGAGTTGGCAGCTGTATCAAGGCAGCTGCGAAGATTGCACTTGTTACATCCTTATTGTAATGTTGCCAGATGCAACTCCCCCGCACGCGCCAATATCTAATTATTTCTTTTCTTACCTTTGACCCACGGAGGTATTATTAACTATTCAGCCTTGTATTGTTGGCTGTATGGCTGTTACCGTTGTGCATTGTTAGAAAAAAAGTTTGTCGTATGATTTTTGACAGTTGACAGATACATTTGGGGGAATGTAACCGTTAGTTTTGGGGTGTTATCGTCTTAAGATTTTATGCTTTTGCTTCTAAGTTAAGTTAATGTTTGATTTGATTTCTCCCATTTAACAATATTTAAGATCGACTGAAAAGGAATATAGTCATTTTTAATTATCTTGGAAAGAGAAGAAAGACTCCACTGCAGATCAAAGTCCTCTCTCTTATTTAATATCAGTACAGTGAGGAGGATTAGTCATCACTAGCGACCACTAATAAGAGAGATCTCTAACACGAGCCATGGACGAAGCTTAGCTTAGCAATGGTACTGAAAAAAATAATACCCACCATTTGTAAATATAGAACAAACTACACAAAAGAATTAGAACAACCTCCTTTTCAAAAGTCTATTTATAAAACCACGGATTCACTTTCAATCAGGTGTCTATGTCATTGTCTATGACAAGTACCGCAATCACCGGATACGGAAGCGCACGTGCGCGCGCTTTTGTAAAGAATAGACAATCTTTTTACTTTCATTCAATATTATTTTGAAGGACGAGTGTGTGTTCTAGTTACCAAATCGTTTTTTATAACCGTTATGTTGTCATTACTTATTGCGTTGTTTTTTTTATAAATCAATATAAATAGTTTATTTTATAAATCGTTCTTTGCAATCAAAATATATAAATGATAGTGACATATTTTAAATTGTCACTTATAGAAGATGTTGATTTTTCTTTCATTTCTTTATTTTTTTATTTTATTAAAGCAACAATGGCTGTCGTTTTTTTAGATAACTAAAACAAAGCTTAATAAAACAAAAAGAAAAATGAAATCCAATAAAAAATAGTTTTATGCAAAAAAAAAACTTTTTTATCACGTAAAAGAAAAAAGGACTTGTAATTGCACAGCAATGATAATAAAACAAGCAAATGCGAATGCACCTTGATCTTAAAACAGTTAAAACATCCCCCCCCCCCCCTCTACCAACAAACAAAACAAACACAAAATCAGATAAAACCCCGCCCGCTGACCACAATACCTAATCAAAGCCCTCTCACTCGGTATGCCGCCATTGTTCCACCCCAACCAAAGAGTATCGATCAAAAACGACTGCGTTTGGCCGTTAGGATATCGATCGGCGTCGCGGGCGCGGGCGCACATTATGGTTTCATAGGGAAGGGAACGTTGTGAGGTGTTAGGTATGAGCGGGACTTGAACGTGTGAGGTTTGAGTGAAAAGTTATTAAGAGTAGTCGATGGCTTGAATATATGAGTGATAAATGGGAATTGCGTACGATTAGTAGTTAGCAATGAAAGCCTTTTATGTATAAAAGTAATTTAAAAAAAAAGTATTAGCCTGTAATGTCCCACTGTTGGGCAAAGGCCTCTCGTCTCACTCAAGATATCAGTACAGTGAGGAGGTTTCAGGCGTAATCACCACGCTTGCCTAATGCGAATTGGTGATCTCAAACCCGAGTCATGTTTGAAAAGTAGAAAACATGTTTAGCTCGACCCCGGAATTGATATATAAAATCTGAAAAACTATCATTTAAGACCAATTTTTCGATTTGATTCTGTAACTAAATTTATTTCAGGAATGTTAACAAAGCTAGTAAAATAACTAGAATTCTGTACCGTCTGTATTCTATCCATAATGACTATAAACTACATAAAATTTGCTCCATTCAGTTTCAAATTCACTCTGCGTCAGTATTCGACCCTTGCTACCAAGTCCAATAACAATTTCCACAACCAGTCTTATAAAACTTAATACCAAGCATCCTACAGAGAATAGACTATTAGTGTATGACGTATCTACAACCATAACTTATACCCTCTATACCAAGCACCCTCCAGTCTATAGAAAAGGATATTGCCACAGATATCCTGCTCCCTAACCTCAAGCCCACACTTCTCATGGATACTGATTACTGATACTCCTCAGACCACATCCACTGAAACCACAAGGATCATGTTACAGTTTCCTTCATAAGCGCCTTTTATGTAATACTAGCCGCGCCCCGCGGTGTTACCCGCGTTGTATTGGTTCCCGCGGGAATTTCGGGATAAAATGTAGCCCATGTGTTATTCTGATGTATAACCTATATTACTGTAAAGTTTCATCCAAATCCGTTCAGTAGTTTTTACGTGAAAGAGCAACAAACATACATACATCCTCACAAACTTTCGCATTTATAATATTAGTACGATTTTGTATTATACAGATCTAAAGGAAGGTGAGTGAATATTTGTTCATAGTGATTGTGAAACGTGCAGCTCGGCACCTATTTGGATTGGTGGCCAATTTTGACATTTCTATCTGACCGCTACCGTGTTCCTGAGGGCACGTTAGGCAGTCGGTTCTGGTTGTTTCAATCGATAGACCACGTCGGAGGCTTTGAGGCGGTCTAAGAACTCCGATACTAGGATTGGTCACTGATCTAGTGTGGGGGTGTATTAAATAAAATAGTATATTATTAAAATTTGACAGTCATATCCTTTCATTGTTGAAGTGGACATTTGAAAAAGACAGTAGTTTCCATAACAATCCAGTTTGACATCAGTTTTCTCTTGACAAAGTCATAAAATGTTTCCTAAGTATTTTCAAGTAGCAAAGCCAAGCAAAGTCCGTTACATTACAAAAACAGCTCTACCACCCAAGGGCAAACCCACTGAAAAGGCTAATTCTATTAAAAGAAACACAATATTTCACCAACTCTGCCATATGGTAGCTTCAACGCGGGAGGGTATACGCTTAACACGCTCAAAAATAAACTTTATCCTCCTAAAAATTAAGCTTAAAATGAAATAAGCTGCTTAACAGCTTCGCTGCCAGCTCCGCGAATTAGCGGGGTGCGGGGTGAGCCCGAGGTGCCGGCCCCGCTAATATGCGGAGTAGCACCGTTCGGTTTCTATGAATTATTATGCGCCCGGCTCTGCGCTTGGCGACACGTTTGGAGGCTGGCCCTGCGCTTGAATAATACGAAAAACCGTTACAAGTTTTGGTTTTTGAATATTTACTTTTATTGCGATACGAATAAGGTCCAAATATGGATGAAGAAGCCGGGCCAAAACGATCTAAACTGCCATTAAATTATAATATTACGGACAGTGATATTGAAGATCAGCTCTTTGGAGGTGATGACAGTGACGATGAGTACCATTTTGAGGACTTGGATATCTCATCAGATGACGAAGAAGAGGCCGCTGACCGGCAGTATATTCAGCAAAATGCGGCTATGGATTTGGTTTTTGTAAGATTATCCTATGAAAGACTTTAGTAAATGTTACCAAAGGTATTAGAATTAAGTAAACTACTATTATCTTGTGTTCAAATATCATAGACACTTTTAAATAAACCAAAATACATTAAAGAAACCACTCCGCAAAATTGCGGACTTGGCACTGGGGTTGAAATTTTCAATCTCAGTGCCAGGTCCGCAAATTCGCGGGTTTTTTTTTTTAGATTTTTCTTAACAATAACTCCTAAAAATTGTTAAATATATCCAAAATAACAATATTGACACGTCCCTCATGCATATATTACAAAAAAAATACATGGATTTTTCCATGACGTCACCATATACCAGCTGGCAGCGAAGCTGTTAATCAACAAAGTTGTGGATTCAGTGGCTCTTATACCAAAGAGTTTAGGTTGTTTTTTTAATTGCTGCTAAAATCTTAATTGTCTATGGTCTTGTTAATTGGCGCGCTTTTGTTTGTCACTTGTTATGAAACAGCTGCTGTCTTAATTTAGTGTCGTTTGTCGGTTAATTAGTGTTGTACTTAATATTACAAGTACTGTAAATGCGAATAAAAATAACATCATACTGTAGCGCTCGGAGCGTAGTTAGTTAACTCATCGCATTTGTTAGCAACGTACAGCTTTTCTTCTACTGCTTCCCTGCTTCGGAGGGCACGTAAAATTGTTCGTTCGATTGCCGAGAATCAGTTACATGAGTCAGATTAAAGAAAAAATGTCCGTCATTTCGTATAGAGATGTGAAGGAACTTGCACTGAATAGGAATAGATTGAGAAGTCTGCATCGGACTCACCGACAGGAGCCTTGCTCTTAAATTTATGATGATGAAGACAACCGGAGGCCGCTCAATGTCTGAGTGAGTTTTAATGCAAAATTCTGTACCTTTAATCCGTTTCAGATTTAGCTAGGCTATAAGCTACGAATTGGCGAGTCTTGTCTAATTCAAACTGTTGTACTCGCATGTCGCAGTTTGTAAACGCCAACGTTAACATTAATTAACGGACTTCCAAAAAACTAAGAAGTCGTCAATTCGTCGGAATCTTAAAAAAAATGCTTAATTACATCATCTATTATACGAGTATTACGAGAATATAACCTACTCATTGCCGTATTATTCTCTTTTTAAAGCTTCTCTCTCTTATTATCTTATCTAGTGAATGAGAGGTGATAACGCACTTCTCATTCACCGAGTAGGTAACTGGTAATCCCGACCTCATATCGTCCCGACCGATAGGCACATATCGGTAGGCATCATGTCGCAAGTCGTAACGGTTTGTGCCCTCATTATCAATGTTCCAACGGCCGGAGAGGCCTTGACACAATAACGAACCAATCAAAACAAAGGACCTGTTGCTTCATCTCAAGTGTGTCAGTCACTAGCCAAACTCTGCAGTTTGAACCGTGTTGCACTCGTTTATGTGGGTCTGGATGCAAAAGTAGCCAATGAACTTGAAATTCAATGTGGCTACGGAACATACGGAAAAATAATTATTCAAATCCCACTGGTAGTTCCATTATACGTTGTATTAAAATTTTTACATCTTTCAGAGATCTTTGCAAGACGTTTGCCCAGCATTGGGTCTTCAGATTTAACTATTAATTGCATATAAGTACTTATTAACTATTCCTGAGAATAATAAGCGTGATTTAAAAGTCATCCAGTTCTATCAAAGTATTTAATATATTTCGTTCTGTATGCAGTAGTAAGTAGCTTCTCTAATTTATACAAGTAGAATATGCCATGTTTAATAAATATCTTTGAATGTAGCTCAGTTGACCCCTCACTCCTTAGAGCTTGGTTCCGGTCGCCCACGCGTATCCTGTCGTCAACGGATTCATTCATTGTCTTTGGTAGGGCAGAGACTATAAACAAGACTGTTTTGTTTTAATAAAGTTTACATTTCAGTATAAATATATAGTACTTAATATTTATGGTATTCAGTCTTGAAATTTGACTCATTTATGCCCCATCCCTAATTACGTCACAATTTAAAGAAAAGCGTTTCGAATATCGAACACTAATTATAAGGTTAAATTTAGAAGTTCCAGAGCTTCTTATAAAAAACCGAGCGAAACGTTCTCAATTCAAATATTCAAACGTCTTCCGTTCTAGACACGTGCAATCACTTTTTGTTATTTTTTTTCTAATGGAGGACGTTAGGCAACGACCCGATAATGCCAATAAATTATTATTCCTCATTAATTTTAATGATTGAACTCAATAATAGTATAATTATTACATATAGTTATTTGTTTTCCTTCAATTCTGTGGCTACAATATTTGTTTCTGATTTCCTCTGCACATATTAATAGATACGGATATTCCATAGACATAACTAATTAATTAAATTGTTTTTGTTACCTACCTGTCATCATTTGAATTTAGAAATGTTTGGTCATATACTCACTGCATTACTATACATAGATATAGACGAGTGCCAAGGAATGGCGAGCAGAATTTTTTTCGAATAGAGAACACCAAATTATAGTGCAAGAGCCACTTTAAATATTCTATCTTTCTTATGAGAGTTAAAATTCAAACCTTTATGACAGATTTTACAACCAAAGACTACACACTTCGCTTTTAGTTTACATTTTTATCGGACGTTTCGGTTTGGGTTGGTATCTTTAATTTTCTTCTTTAAGGCTCTTCAATTTTAACGTCACCTGATTGCTCGAAAAGTAAGACGATTCCGTGCTTCGGAGGGCACGTTAAGCCGTCGGTCCCGGTTACTTTCTACGGATAGTAGTCGTTACATGAGCCATGTCAGAGGCCTTTGGCGGCTCAATAACTGTGACACCAGGATTGGTCAGGTTGACCATCCACTCGGTGAAGAAGAAGAATTTAAACGGCTACGCAGCACAGTAGTGCGCAGTGTCCGCGTGTACTTTCTTTTGATTTCCATCCAAACCGCACATAACACGACGTCTCAAACCGCTCAATTTGAAAGGGCCTTAAAGCAGTAAAATGCTCTCTTAACAAATTCTTAAAACTACAAATAAATCACGTTCTAATCTCAAAAATGTTGACAAAAAGTGTGTTGTAAGTCGACGCCATTTTAAAGAAATGTCATAAAAACGGGAAGCGGATTAGACACTTGCGACATGTGGCTTCGTTTGTTCACTTGACGCGGCTTTAATTTGTTTTAACAGGAGTTAGTTAATGGTTCGTCTGAGTCGGAATTTGAAGAAAGATAACTTGATAACTTGATACAGATATCTTGATGACTTATTCAAAAAGGAATTTTTTAAGTTCTTTTGTGTTCATTTTTTCAATTCAATTTCAGCTAAAAGCTTATGATATTCTTAAAGCATTTCCAAGATCGGCTTAGTGTATCGTGTAAGTGGCATTTTTACACAAATTACTAGTGCTCGATTTTGTGACACTGCGGTGTTTTTTTGTGACACTGGTCTAAAACGCAAACGTCCAACACGCAGGAATGGCGACTAACTAACCTATTGGCAATTTACTTAGTTTTTTCATATGAAGGCATTGTGGTAGGTTGTCTAACTAAAAACCTACAACATGGTCCAACGGGAAAATGTCTGTCGAGGGTGACATCATAAATGACACGGGGTAGATTAGATAGATTTTTTGAAAATAATGCAAAATTATAGTGTTTCTATAGACATTAAAAGTACTTTTTTCAAAAAATCTAGTTCTCTTCGATGCACCATGATACCCCCGTGACGGCCGTGACGTTTAAAAATTCTCATTATTTCCGTACCCTGTATAGTGAATTTGTCGGCTAAAAGCTAATGAACTCGCTCAATACAATAAAATCACAAGAATAAAACAAAGAAGCTTCTAAAATTGAAACAAGATGTTCTAATTTCAAATTCACAAAGGAGGTCTTGTACGCCGGCACTGCGTTATGATTGCTCGGTGACGTAATCAACGGTTTTTCGCGCGCGAACGTGTGTGCACTATGGTAGCATATGGCGCGCTATCATGACTTTATGGTTTTAATTTTTTTAATTAATGACTCTTTGTGGTGTAATATTAGGTTACTGTTTTGGGCATGTGTTTAGGGTATTGAGTTTTAACTGGAAATTAAATACAGACGCACTTATATTTTATAAATAATAATCAATATTGTTTTACTCACTATTGATAACATTGAAATGAAATACCTACCTACTTCAAACTAGGTTTTTCGAATCACGGGTACGGATACTTCGGAAAGAAACCGTATGTAGCGATTTTAAAAAAAAGGGCATTATTCATTGTTATTTTTCAATCTTTCGCGATTTGCACACATTATTAAAGATTTACTACAGTTTTTTTCACGGACTCTCGTAGGGAAATCAAAGTAAGTGTTTTTATTTGCTAAAACAATAAACCCGCAATAATTTTGTGCCGCAAAAAACCCGTAGTGATAAGTTAATAACATTAAACACTAGCCGCGCCCCACGGTTTCACCCGCGTTGTGCCCTTTCCCGCTGGAATTTCGGGATAAAATGTATCCCATGTGTTATTCTGATGTAAAACCTATATTACTGTAAATTTTCATCCAAATCCGTCCAGTAGATTTTTCGTGAAAGAGTAATAAACATCCATCCTCACAAACTTTCGCATTTATAATATTATAGTAGAAATTAGGATTAGCTCTTACACTATAAAGGTACGAGTTGGATCAGCGACTCCTGCAGTCGACTGCAGACAGCAGACACAGCTTCACTACTAGTTTCTATGAAATTTCGAGCGCACGGTGACACTTCTGCTGCGGTTGACAGTCGCCCTGTTGCCTGCTGTCTGCAGTCGACTGCAGCAGTCGCTGATCCAACTCGTACCTTTATTCGTTATTTTTTCAAAAACCGGTCTTCGCTTTCGCTCGTCTAAACGTATCCTCAACACCCGTTGGTCTATGGTCTCACTCACCCACTATCCAAAGACTATTCGAAACTCAAATAGAGCAGCCAGTAATAGAACCATTGTTTCTATTTTTAAATAAACCGTTTTGTTCCAGAACGGATTACGAGTGTTTATGGTTTTTTCTTCTTTTTTCAAGCGTTCCTTTTTAAGACTCGTTAAAATTGTGCTTTATGGTTCGAACAATAGATTTGTCGGTGTTGTTTATTGGATAATCTGTACATTGTTGTGTTGTCGTGCTACTGTTATGAACACGCGGTGATTAGTGTAAGGTAACGTTATTTAAACGTTTTGAATAACCTTACCATATTCATAGTTTCAGTAACATTCTAGAATTTTGAATCTTCTTCTTCATCGAGTGGAGGGCCAGCCTGACCAATCCTGGTGTCAGAGTCATTGAGCCGCCAAAGGCGTCTGACATGGCTCATGTGACGAATACTATCCGTAGAATGTAAAGTAAAGTAAATATATAAGGACATAAGGTAAATAAATAAATATAATATACCACAATATAAACACAAACAGTGGCTATTATATTATTATTATAATAATATCCTGTGAGTGTAACGGTTGTGATAACGAGAGGTCGCCGATAACGCCTTTAACGGAAATTAATGAAAACAATAACATAGTGTTATTATGTTAATACTGGCCACGCCCGCGATGTCACCCGTTCCCGCGGGAATTTCGGGATAAAATGTATCCCATGTGTTATTCTGATGTACCTATAACCAATGTTACTGTAAAGTGTCATACAAATCCGTCCAGTAGTTTTTACGTGAAAGAGTCACATACATCCTCACAACCTTACGCACCAAAGCTATGAACACTACGACGTTTTTTTGAATGATAAAGTCAAATATTTTTATTCAGTTTTGGCCCCAAAGAGGCTCTTTTGAACATACCACCCAGTAGTACTACAGTAGTACTACGAATATGGAAAATATGTATTATATTGTCAGTCGTATGGAAAACTAGTAATATAATATTCGGATAACACGTGAGAAAGTCAATGTATGGATGGATCTTGGACTATGACATTAAGAACATCTTTAAATTAATAAAAGTAATAAAAAAAAGAATAATTCCATATTCAAACGAAATCAAATTCAAAATTAGAATCCAAACAAAAACGCATTCTAAATCCGAACCGAATTCGCACGCAAAAAATTAGAACTTCCAAATTTAAATTTAAACAATACCATAGACATTCCCATGGCGGGAAGATTTGACGTAACAGAAGGCGCGAACAATTGTTGCTTACGTCACATTTTGCACCTTTTAAGGTCGTGACCCCGTGCGAATCTGTACCATGGGATTGTCTATTATTGTTATTTTTCTCAAGCTTCCGTGTTCGGGGGTGAGAAGGGTGCTCTGATTCCCAAGAAGGGTACGTCTTGTCCGAAATATGGACCAGATGTTGGAGTGACCGTGAAAATTAAATTGGACCATTTTTTTAGTGATATTGTCATTATTATTGACAGTATCCCACGTTACAGCCAATCAAAAGCTTTAGATTACTACTACGTCAGTCAGACGAGCAGAAAAAATAGTTTAATCAGCGAAGAGTGAGTGTCATAGTGCGATTGACAGCAACTAGCTTATTTCCTACTAATACCTATTATAAATGTGAAAGTTTGTGAGGATGGATGTAGTATGGATGGATGTATGGATGTATGTTTGTTGCTCTTTCACGCAAAAACTACTGAACGGATTTGGATGAAACTTTACAGTAATATAATTATGTTATACATCAGAATAACATATGGGATACATTTTATCCCGAAATCCCTGCGGGATATATATAACCCTGGACCTCTGACGCCAGAGCGGATAATATCTGTACAGTTATACAACATACATATTATAGGTACATGGTTTAGTGTACAACTCTGTCTGTTTGTCCTCATAAAGGATTAGACAATGACAACATCCTGGTTAGATAAAATGGAGCTCTGGGTCAGAGAGGTCGCTGACCTTACCAGAGACAATTAACGGATGGCGACACGCAGGATTCGGCAGTGTTGCCACTTTAGCGATATAAACTAAAACTGAGAATATTTATTATTCCTGAAGGAAGCATTTTGTCTTATAATCTACCTAAAACTATTGCGATATAACTTGAATTTAATAACTTGTCCGGTAAACCTCTTTTGAATATTAAAAATTAAAAACAAAAGTAATAGGTAAACATGTTTTACAGTCACCCATGGATTTAATATCTTTACAGTCACCCATGGATTTAATATCTTTACAGTCACCCATGGATTTAATATCTTTACAGTCACCCATGGATTTAATATACTGGTCCGGGAAAATATAAATACTTAAAATTATTTTGCGCCATTGACTCGAAAAAAGAAGAAGCAGAATTTGACAATTAAGTGTCGACTAGCACCGCCATAGGCCATAGTCAAGAACAGACATAGCGATATTTTGTTTTTAAGTAGGTAAGATCGAGTAAGTCAGTGACCAACACTAGTGTCGGAATTTTAGACCGCATAAAGGAAGACATGATTTATCTAAGCAACGGGGACCGACAATTTAACGTGCCCTCCAAAGCACGGTAGCGCTCAGATAGCTATGCACCTATCGGCGACCCATTCGAGAAGGGGCCGAGCTGCACGATGCTTAACAGTACCAATGAGCTAGCATTGTAAGATTTGTAAGCTATATCCAATTTTTCGGTCTATTTTTTGCGATACCTACGACCGATCATGAAAGATATCCCTTGTGACGTCACTAAAATTAGTAAATACCTAAAATGGCGTTGAGACGTCACAAGATGGCGTCCGCCATAGACACCGGATGGGTCGAGTAGCAAGTGTAATGTTAACGGTTCACTCTTTATTATTATAAATGAGACGGAATTGTGCAACTGAGGCGCAATTGAGTGCAATAGCTGTTAATTTAATAGGCAGATGTGGTTCTGTACTGGACTTTAGGTTAATAGACTGGCAGTCTAGTGCGGACCGACCTTAGGGGCTGTCCATTAATCACGTGAGCCCCGAAAGGGTGGGGGGGTCCATAAGAAATCACGAAATATGTATAACCAGAGGAGAAGGGTGCAATAATATATCACTTGTATACATTTTTTACGACGTCGCGGCAGACCGAGGAGGCGATGATGGCGAGACGAGCTCGACACCTCGAAGGATTGGCCCAGTCTAGCAGTCAATAGAGAAAGGTGGAAGGAGGGTAGGGAGGCCTTTGCCCTGCAGTGGGACAAGTCAGGCTGAAAATAATATATAATAATATTTTTTTTTTATTATTATTATATACCCCTATAAAAATTAAGATAATTTGTAGGTACTAATACATACACGTGATATAGGGGGGGGTCGTAAACCTCACCATGTACCACCAAGGGGGGGGGGGGGTTTGCTTAATGGACGACCCCGCAGTGTTACCTGCATGTGATATTCTGATGTAGGTATAACCTATATTACTGTGGATTTTAATAATAAACATACATAAATCCTCACAAACTTTCGCATTTATAATAGGTACTAGAAGGATATTTGCAGCAACCTTTTTCTTCAGGTGCTTCGGTGCTCGCTGTATCTTCAGTGAGATGAGAGGCATTTGCCCTTCAGGCAAACATTACAGGCTTATAAATTAACTAGCAGCACCCCGCGGTTTTACCCGCGTTGTGTCCATTCCTGTGGGAATTTCGGGATGAAAAATAGCCTACGTTACTCGTGGATAATGTAGCTTTCGAATGGTGAAAGAATTTTTAAAAACAGTCCAGTAGTTTTTGAGCCTATTCATTATAACCAAACAAACAAAGTTTCCTCTTTATAATATTAGTGTAGATTTAAAGGATAATCTACACGAGTTCAATAAGCACGCCAGAGCGCGCACAAGTAACCCAAGGAATAATAAAACCAAATCTTAACCCAATAAAAAAAAAGTTGTAATCTATGGAACCTGTCTAACGGCCGCCCCGCTCTACAGTCTCTGTCTGACCATAAACAATAAACAAATTCCTTTACATTACGCTGGGACAGGAAGCGGCAGTGTTTATGTGTACGTGATGTAATGTTTACTTGAAATAGTTCTTGGATCACATAATGGAAGGAAAATCAAGGTTTTAAGAATTATGATATAACTAGCTGCGCCCCGCGGTTTCACCCACGTCGTACCCGTTTCCGCAGGAATTACGGGATAAAATGTATCCCATCTGTTATTCTGATGTGTAACCTATATTACTGTAACTTTCATCCAAATCCATTTAGTAGTTTTTGCGTGAAAGAGCAACAAACATATATACATCCATCCATCCTCACAAACTTTCGCATTTATAAGAAGAGGTTGGTTGGAACATCTCTCCATACAATATTAGTAAGATTGACATAACAATACTATGTTTTATAGGCGTTCATACTTATACTAGCAGCGTCCTGAGATTTTATCCGCCTTGTGCCTGTTCCTGTGGGAATTTCGGGATGAAAAATAGCCTTTGACTTTCCCGTTGAATGTGGCTATCCATTGCAAAAAGAATAATTCAAATCGGACTGGTAGTTTCTGAGATTAACGCGTTCAAACAAATCAAAAATTAACTCACACCCTGATGATCTGATAAACTTAGCACACGACAATATCTTCAAACCTCCTTCGTTCGTCGCGGCATACTTCAAACCGCATCAAAATCAGTTCATTAAACTCCAAATTCATCCTCCAACACAAATAACCCTACGCACGCGACGTCAAACGTCAAAAAACCCGCTAATCTCCATAAAAGACCAAATTTGACGCACACACGCTAACAAACAAGTCAAATAGAGAAAAAAACGTTAAAAAGCAAATATTACAACATTGGCTGTATGTAAGTATGCATTAGCCCTTTCTATTTACAAATAAAAAGATCCCGTTCGATATTCAAACATGACGTTCAAGTTCTAAATTCAAACATTACCTAACTCTTTAAAAGAACGCTTATTTGAACTTCGAAGTGTCTTGTCTGTGATATGAGGCTGTGTTCTTAATTTGAATGCAGGTGGCCAGTTTGAAACAGGTTCGAGATTTGAAACATTTCGTCTAGTCAGCGACTAGAGAGGATTTTGTTTTTTTTTTCTGTTGTGTAGGCGTTGGACCTCACATAAGGGGTTGGCTTACGTTTTTTTCTTTTTATAGCGTACACAGCTTGGGTTGTAAGATGAAGTTAAGTTCAATTTGATGGAAGACGCTATACTTAGTAAATTTTTTGACACTACTGCACAAAAAGAGGTATATACGTTTGTCATGTTAATCGTTAGAATCTAGACAGTTGCATTCTTCATATTGAGTGAGCAAATAAGCTGCAAACTCATGGGTTCAATAAAACAGACTATCTAGATTATTCGAACCAAGAGAGGTTACTAGTAACACTAATCTTACTCGCGTTGTGCCCGCAGGAATTTCGGGATAAAATGTATCCCATGTGTTATTGTCATGTATAACCTATATTACTGTAAAGTTTCATTCAAATCCGTTTAGTAGTTTTTGCGTGAACGAACAAATATACATACCAACCTTGGCATTATAATATTAGTAGGATAATCCATTCATTCATACAGATTATGTAACAGGAAATGATGTCATAGTCTTGACATTTGTGACCTTTGTAATATAAGTAGAGGTTTTAAGTCCGAGCTGTTAGACCGCTTTCTTTTTACTCAAGATGTATTTTTATTTTGCAACCCCCAACATAATAAGAGGGGGGGGTGAAGCTTCAGGTGGGTATCTGTCGGTGGCTGCGTGAAGCAAACGGATGGATCAATTATCATACGAATACATTGAAAAAAATAGAGAAAAAAACAAAAAAACATATTTTCTTTTACTAATAAAATAAGTAATAACTTTTAAAACCACAATTATAAAATTTATCTAATTGTCATAGAGAAACCACGTTTTTTTTAATAGTCATAAAGAATCCTGTTTTAATTAAACAAGTACTGATCGTTAAACCCATTACCTCTACACATAGACAATACAACTTTTTACTCCTCTATCCATAGATTAACGTCTTCCAACACGTTTTTTTTATTTTCATCCTGATTCGAAAGGATTGCTTACGTAATGCGTGACTATGGAATGTGCGAGTGAGAGAGCAGCATTGAATCTATGTGTTAGAAAGAGATAGAAAATAACGGCTGATTTCGTCTCCTTTTTTAGTTGATTGTTTTTTTTACGGAACTTGTTTATGGATAGATGTAATTTGGGAGCGTGGCTTGAATAATTTTGATAAGGTTTTTGAAAAAAAATGATGTCTTTGTTGACATTTTTATGTTTTAGGACCTCGAGTCTAGGATTTTTTCCAAATCCTGAAATTAACGATCGTCGGAAATATCCAATACTGAGCAAATACAGTCATGTTTCCGACTTCTCGAACACGCCTCGTGTTTGAGATCACAGCCCGCAGTAGACGCGCGGTGATTACGACATCCTCCTCACTGTACTGATGTCTGTGATGAGAGGCCTTTGACCAGCAGTGGGGCGTTACAGGCTAATACTTACTGACCTCTACATAATCAAACACATGGAATACACAAAATGCCGATCAAATTATAGATTTTTTATAAAAACGGAAATTCGAAATAGCCTCATACAAAAGTAGCCAATCACATACCTCCACGTATATAACAACCTCAGATCCCCGTCCACCACATCACACGCATAAAAATCTCGTCAACCAAAGACAAGTCATCTTTTTCCAGAGCAATTTCCTTCACGTTAAAGGATATCATTATGTTTTTTTAAGAACGCCTCGAATTGTCTATGGCTTCTTTTTGCCGCCATTAGTGGTTGATGGGAAAGGTTCGATATTAGCTATGGTCGGAGGATAATATATATATGGGAGGATGTATATATTTGCTAATATGGTGGTTTATGTGCGTATGTTCGTGTAGGTTCGTGGCCAACTCTGGTGTCGGAGGTTTTAGACCTATTTGTACTTCTGACAGGACGATAGAAACAATCAGGGTAGACAATTTAGACAATCTATATTGTCTTAACATGATGAGACAGAAAAATCGTCGCAGAGTAGACGGAAAAATTGTGACCATGAGCGCTACCGTGCTATGGAAAGAGGAGAGTACGGTATTGTCGGCCCACGTTGTTGCTCTGACCATGGTAGAATTTTCAGAGGCAGTTTCAGAGGCTTTAGTCTGTATAAAAACGAAGACATCGTTGTCTAGACAACCAACGACTTTTTTATTAGTTTTTCTCTTCTCTTCATCCCTAAAAGATAGAAGGTTATCTCTGACGTGTATCTTAAGCCCTTCTGCCCACAACCTGAACTTTATCTTTGAACTAAGTCCTAATAACAACTATTAACCAAACTACAGACGTAACTACACATTAGAACCGCTCGAGAACTGGAGATCAAGTGCCTTCGAACATGTAATGGCACGGTAGAGCGTTTAACTGTGCAACTACCCGCAGTTGCGTGAATGCAAATAGTTAGAGGAAATTACTTGAATACTAGATAAGTTGTGGGAATTCTGGTCTAGGAAATATCTGGAGAATGGAATAGCGGTCGCGATGTTATGGTGGAGTGAAAAATGTTACGGACTATTGAGGGAAGGTTTATAGTAAGATTTTTTTCTTTTGAGGTAGTCTAAGAAAAAAAAATCCCGTATTTCTAAACTGTTTTCAAAAAAGTGTTGTACTTTTTAATAAGGACTTTTTTAATTTAAGTTGGTTTTTTGTTTAGAAAAAAAAATATTGCTTGAAAAAATTACTTAAAAAAAAACCAAAAATTTCAACATTAAATTTAAATAAAACTTTTCTATTCGTAGTTCATCAATTTTTCTAGTGCCATTACTGTAAAAAAAAAACAGATTTCCCATTCGCCGTACACCGTTTTCCTCACAAAAAGCACACAGTCCCCGTCACAGTCGGGTAGGAAGCGTCGCGCGCGCACCCCCCGAGGTCAATGACTCCAACAGATGTAGGGGATGGGGCGCGTGGATAGACTATACTTTGGTAGTTGAGTTAGAAATGAGTTGAATTCATTTATAATAAGGTTGGATTACAACTAGAATTGGATTTTGTTACCAAAAAAACCTTAAAAAATAATACGTTAAAAAACTCTTTTAATGGCTAATGAACTAAGATTTTAAAAATAAAAAGAAAATAGAAAAAATCTAAAATTATTCCAAAAAAAATAACAAAAATTTATAATCGGAAGTCTTTTCACTAACGTCCGAAAAGCAGCTTCAAAAAGGGGGAACATCCGATTATTTTTTTTCATTTTTAATAAGGACCTTATTTTGTCTACAAATCAATTTAATACCGCGAAATAAAGATAATAAAAATTAAATAGATACTATCTTATCGCATTTCTTTTATTTGGAATACATTCCCAATGTCCATCAACAAAAAAAAAACAATAAAATTAATTGCACATCTTCGGACTATCAAAATGGCGGAACGTTATCAAAAACAGTAAATAACAATAAATAATCCTACGCGATTACATCCCCTCAGAGGGTGGCGAATTAATGGCACAATTATTTTGAGGGTAGATCTAACACCTGCTTGCAATGTAGACGCACTCCTCTATACTCTATGGTGGGATGGTGTAGAGTCGCGCTTGGCGAATAACTAGGTAGCAACATTTGAGATTTAGCGAGTTTACTAGAAGGCGAATTGTAAAGACATAGTTCGATTGACGACATGAAATTAATTAAGTATATATAAAACCAGCAGCGCCCCGCGGTTTTACCCGCGTTGTGTCCAATCCTGTGGGAATTTTGGGATGAAAAATAGCCTATGTTACTCATGGATAATGTAGCTTTCGAATGGTGAAAGAATTTTTTAAAAAGGTCCAGCAGTTTTTGAGCCTATTCATTACAAACAAACAAAGTTTTCCTCTTTATAATATTAGTGTAGTGTAGATGTAAAAAATGCATGTGTGACGTACGCGTTTTGAAGCGGTTCGCCGTGAGTCGCTTACGTTCAGTTTAATGACTTCACTTCAAGTTGAAACCGACTTCAAAAATCGAAGGAAAAAGTTCTTAATTCGAATTATTATTATTTTTTTCATGAAAAAAAGAGAGTTGATTTTTCTCCTCTAGTACATTATAACTCCACGTTTAATACTGTTCTATTTTTGAAATCGTTCCAAAAAAAAAACAAAAACCATAGAGCACGTTCGAACAAAGAATATATTTTTAATAGCTGCGGTTGTGTACAATGTGCCCGTATTAAGAGAGGTTTGTATGAAGCGGGCTTCGAAATTCAAATTTGTAACATAGAGGTTTTGTCGTTAATAAATGTTTTTTATACTAATGTTTTGGACTTATAAAGAGGCGAAGGCTGGTTGTCGGTGGCTTAGATAGACAGATCTTCAATTCGCGGTAAAGTGAAATTTGTATGTTTGTTTGTTTGTATGTCCGAGCTTATTTCGGGAATTACCTGTCCGATTTGAATAATTCTTTTTGTAATAGATAGCGACATTCAACGGGAAGGTTATAGGCTATTTGTCACCCCGAAATTCCGATGGGAACGGGCACAACGCGGGTAAAACCGCGGGGTACTGCTAGTAGTACAATAGGAGGTAATACTCATCTCACTGTCAGTTTTATTCGATCTGATGAAAGGTTAAAGGTTAAAACAACACGTCTAATAAGTTTAACTAATTCTGTTCAACCTTAGTATATCAAAATGGTTACCCTCAGAATTAAAAATCCTTAATAAGTCATGTAAGGTCAACGACTGCTGCAGCACATCTGCCGCTGCCGTCGCTGTGACCCCCCTTAATTAAGTAGCTTAGTTTTAAGCCCTAGGCTTTCCACGCGGAAGTTCCAACAGTCTAGGAACAGTTATTCCTAACGTGACCCAAACGACTAGTATGACCTACCGCTAGTTTTCCGCCCCAGCGCTCTGCTCATAGCCGTGACGCGGCGTTAACGTAACGTAAACGGCACATGGGGAGGACGTTAATATTGTAATCATTTCGTGATAAGGTATTTATTATAGTTTCTTCAAGAATTTTAATATAAACAAACTTATTGTGACTACGGTTTCACCCGCGTTGTGCCTGTTCCCGCGGGAATTTCGGGATAAATGTATCCCATGTGTTATTCTGATGTATAACCTATATTACTGTGAAGTTTCATCCAAATCCGTAAAGTAGTTTTTTCGTGAGAGTAACAAACATTTATCCATCCTCACATGCTTTCGCATTTATAATATGTAAGTATAGCTACTTAATATTACATCACTATCATCGCTAATAGTTTAAAATAAGTTATAAAAAATGTCCTTGACAACACCATCATGGAAAATATCGCAAAAAATCTAGTTCTAATTTCCTTAGGTAGGTTAGTAGCGAGTTTTTATCATAAACCAGAGCCACAGTGTATAGACTTTCACTTTCATCCGAACGAAATGGAAGACTTTCGCCCGTCATCACGATATCGACATAGACAAAGAGTTTTTTTAATGTAAACTAATAATGGAGATTTTTCAACCATAGACACCTTTTACTTCTATAGAGGTTTTAGAGGTAAAAGGTGTAGGAATTTAATTCCAGATGAAATTAAATCCCTATAAACCTCTTCTTCTTCTTCACCGAGTGGACGGTCACCCTGACCAATCCTGGTGTCAGAGTTATTGAGCCGCCAAAGGCCTCTGACATGGCTCATGTAACGACTACTATCCGTAGTCAGTAACCCCTAATAAACCCTTTTCGTTTGTAGAAGGAATTGTCTTTGGTCGGTAACCCGCCATCATAATTCAATTACTTTGGAGCGCACGTTGCATTATCGGTCCCGGCTGTTTTAATCGTCCGTTGTCACAGTGGCAGTGAGAGCGCTTTGCACTGTGTCGGGGGTCGCGGGGTCGGTCAACGGAGTAACAATATGTGAGACATAGTTGTTGACGACGTGGGTGACAATTATGAATTCTTATAGAGTATTTGTGTACGTATAGTAGGCGGTCTAAAAACTGCGCTACCAGGGTTGGCCACTGACCTTAGAATAAATCCACTGACCTATCCGAACTCTCTTCTTCACGATGATAGTTACAATAACGTCAAACTGCGTGAAGTGTCAAACTGTGACAGCCATATTGTTTTTACTTTCGCGGTAATTTCGCTCGACCATAGACCAGAAGGCTTCGATTTAAAGTTGAATGAACTTGTGCGTATAATTTGAATTTGGAATCAAGGTTAACGCATGACGTAATGGCAGAACGAGATTTTAAGTTTTTTCTAAGAATTATTTTTTAAGAGTAAAATAGATATTTGAAATACATATTATAAGGTTAGGTTAAGGAGGTTGGCAAATAGATTGTGATCTCATTTCCGAAAGAAGTAGGTAGGTACCTACTAATATTATAAAGAGGTAACATTTGAAAGCTTGTTTGTATGTTCGAGCTAATCTCGGAAATTACCAATCCGATTTGAATAATTCTTTTTGTAACGGATAGCTACATTCAACGAGAAGGTTATAGGATATTTTGATCCCGAAATTCCCACGGGAACGGGCACAACGCGGGTAAAACCGCGGGGTCGCAGAGTCGTTGATATAGATAGAGCGAAACAGCGAATTCTTAACTAGCAAAGCATGACATGTGTCTCTCGCTTACTATCCAACTCGCCAGCGAACAGCTTGCAAACTTGCTCATTGCTAAATGTGAACATATTAATACCTATGTTCTAGACTAAAAGTAATCCAGGTACTAGACCACATTATCGGTAGGTTAATCTAGGTACCAGATATTATTGGTCTAGGTCCCATTAGACATGCTACTTACCTAGAAATCCTAGAATGACATGAAATCAAGATGATTAATGACCTAAGGTGTGCTAGGTACCTAGGTACTTAAGGCTTTTCTGGAAAACCTAGTTACCTATAGCTATAGAGGCGATTATAACAGGCTTGTATGTAAGGGGGGGGATTAGTGCATTGCACCCCCAAACTTCCCCTTGGTAGTAAATCCTGGATCCTATCTTCCAGTCATGTCTAAAAAGGACTATCGGCCACCCATCCAAGTAGTTTGCTGCACGATGCGATTAGTTAACATTGCTCTCAGCTTCAACCAATCATAAACAAAATGTTATTATTTTAATCTAAGTCATAAACAATAGAGGAGATAAATAATGACCCGGAAAGTGTGTCAAATGTTCAATTTAAAATTGGAACGTTCTAATCTAATCGAAGAACTAAAATGTCGGACTTCATTAAAAAAATGTGACAACTGCTTGCGTTTATTGCGCAAAAAGGTTATTTTCAACGTTCAAAAAAGTCGATGAAAAATTGTCTTTGGAGCTTTAGTACTTCAAAAAGAGGCGTAGCGTTAATCGTAGAACGTATATATTTCACTTAAAACCTAAGTTTCAGTCATTATTATGTAAAACAAGTGAATTTATTAGCTTAAAAAATATGACGCAAAAAATATGGCGAATTCCTTTAACAGTTTTTTATTACGTTTTTTTACGAAACTAAGCTAAGTTTAGACTTAATTAGCTAACTAAAGACTAATAAAAGTATTTAAGCTTAATATCATGCCATAAGTATGGGTAAAAATACGTTTTTTATACTAAAATATGTATTTAATAACTTGGTAAAAATCACCGGCCGGCATTATTTAATAAAGTTCTTACCCGCTACATTGACAGTTGTTCTCACAGTTGCTGCTGCTTTCTCCCCACATAATGGCCACAGTTCTTACACAAATAAAAATACACTTTATCACAAGTCCATAGTTAAAATAAGGAATAATTATAAATGTTTACGAAGTTTTAGCGAGGCGTACGAGCGCCTGCAAGCACTGTTGAAAAACAACTGAGTGAGTGAGTTGTTTGATTGTGATTTGTGAGTACGATGGAAGTGAATGAAATGAATGAATGAATAGGGCGGCACCCAGCTCCGTGACCGTTTTTATGTTGCCATTATTAAGTTCTGGATACCGGGATAGGGAATTGGTAGATTTTTTAATAATTATTTTGTAGTTTATATTAGTAGTGATTGGTATTCAGTCGGTAGCGCAGCTAGTTGGCGAGTGCAACGCGGCGAGTGAGCGAGTAATTTGACTTTTGATGCTTGCAGTTTATTGAACTCTAGCTTGTAAACTCGCTCTTGTTTAATAATGCGAGAACCTTGTCTGATTCGTATCATTATTAATAATAGTTTACATGCGAGTCACGCGATATAGACCCGTTTCATATTATACCTACGGGGAGTCCTAAATAATGGAAACTGTACCGGCATTATGGAAAAACATTTGGTCAAACATTATTATTGTCTTGTACTTAAATAAATAAAAGTACCTCCATTGAATAAAATATGAAAGAACATTAGCAGAGAAGAATGGGCAAGAAACACTGCTACTTATTTTATCCTTAATATCCATTCCTGTGGGAATTTCGGGATGAAAAATAGCCTATGTTACTCGTGGATAATGTAGCTTTCGAATGGTGAAAGAATTTTTAAAAACGGTCCAGGAGTTTTTGAGCCTATTCATTACAACCAAACAAACAAAGTTTTCCTCTTTATAATTATTAGTGTAGATTTATTAACAGCCGTATTAAATCGACACTCAACTAATTGATGTTATTTTTCACACATATCAAGTGAAAATCACTCGTTAAATCTCTACTATAGAAGCATTTCACGACTCTGAGCTGCTATTTTCTTTCTTCTTCTTCTTCTTTCGAGTCAATAATGTATGTATAGTATAACTTAACGACCGGGCGACCATTACAAAATTTGGTACAACTCTAATTACAGAGTATGGTAACATTATTTTAAAATCAGGGTAATGTGGGCCCCTTGAGTACCTATATATCACCATACAATATCTGACCTTATGTTCTAAACAATAAGAATTATTATACCAAAGCAGAGCAGAAGAAGGAATGCTTTACAAAAATCATATGGGAAGCGAATCCTGTTCTACGATAAATTCAAATTAGAGCAAACGAAAATAACTTTTATCACTCACGAAATAGAGTACAATATCCTGTACAATTGTTTTATCAAACTCACACTGCTATAAAATTCAAACTGAAATCATATGGAATTTAAGTTTATACTATTTTCAACCATAACTGTAAAAACATAAAGCTTATAATGGCTTGAATATTCTTAACCCGATCATATGACTGTGTTTTACTAATAATAATTTTTATTTAACGTCATTGGAATAAGGTTTAAATTACAATCGATATATTTTAACGGTTTATGTCTAACTAAAACCTGTGATTCCTACATGATCCCGAGGGAATTTCGGGATAAAAAGTAGCCTATTTTCTTCTCCATTTATTGATTTATGTGTATACTAAATATTATCGTTATCGGTCCAACCGTTTGTAGCGTAAAATCGGTATAAAGTTTATACCGTATTCGCATTTTGAATTTACTTGACCCGAAAATGAGCGCTATGTGTTGTCCGTTCCTTCTTCCTTCTCTATGGCCATAGCCTTCCTTTACAGTCATTGAAAGCACTTGTCTCTGGAACTGTTTTTTGAAATTATTTTTGTATTGCCTAGCCACATTCAAGGGGAAGGTTATAGGTTAATTTTTATCCCAAAATTCCTACGGGAATTGGTAAAACTTAGATATAACAAATCAGTTCGTCAATGATTAGTATTTGAACGAGTGATAATTTATCACTTCCGGTTAGTTGTCAAATCTTGAATGCCAAAGAGTAATTATTTTAATCCGACTCCATTCGAGAGAGGGCAGCATACCTATAATAGGTAGGTATGTTTACAAGTTGCATATTAGTCCGAGATTAGTTACCGATTTTAAAATAGGTGAAAAAACCCCAACGATTTTTGTTTAGTTAGAGGGTATATTACAAACTAGCAGCCCCCCGCGGTTTTACCCGCGTTGTACCTGTTCCCGTGGGAATTTCGGGATGAAAAATAGCCTATAACCTTCCCGTTGAATGCGGCTATCCATTACAAAAAGAATTATTCAAATCGGTTCAGTAGTTTCTGAGATTAGCGCGTTTAAACAAACAAACAAACAAACAAACAAAACAAACTCTTCAGCTTTATAATATTAGTATAGATAGATTGGTCCCGTGATTACCGTATTTTGTGCTGTTTGGGTGGGAATTATTTTCCGATAAGTGGGTTTTCTTTTGAAAAAGTTAGGTATAGGTAACTAGACCGTTTGATCAATAACCAAAGCTTTTGCATTTATATTATACCTAACGTATAGATTAATATTATCAATGAATGAATATTCTAATATTATCAATTCCCTTGAAGATAACCGGCTAACCAGCTGATAACCAATGGTTTCCCATAAAAAAACTTCACCCTTATATCCTGACAGATAAGGGTCAAAATGGCGCAACTTTTGTAAAAATGTAATTCAAACGGTTCGTAGGGAACCCCTCTTATCAACTATCACTAGTCGTGTTTATTCAAAAAGTGTTTAGTTTGATTTATAATGTACGAAATGGCGCCATTTTGGGCTTTGGAAGATATTTCAAAATGATATAAACCTATCTAATATTTATAAACTAGCTGACCGCAGTTTAACCCGAACAAGCCTTCTTGAATTGGTGAAAACCGCATGGAAATCAGTTGAGCATTTTTTCAGAAAAATAATTACGCCCAGACTAACTTGGGAAATTTGTTAAACAATAGGTAGTTACATTATGTAAAATAGACATACTATCCGTTGCCGAAAATATCTTAAAGTGTCTAAACCTATACTGAAAATGTAAGAGGTAAAGTTTTAACTTTGTTAGAACTATTCTCAGAAAAAACCAATCCGAATTAAATAGTTCTTTTTGTAATGTATAACCACATTCAAAGGGAAGGTTATTGGCTATTTTTCTTAAACTTAAATAATGTATAACCTCGTGTGGAAGAGCGGAGAATCCCGATACAGGTATTTATTTACTTAAAGGGTATTCTCCAAAGATGTAGTAGTTATAAGTTTATGGTAAATGAAATAAATATATTTGAAATACTTTTCATCCCAAAATTCCCTCGGAAACAGACGCAAGCCGGGAAAATCCGTGCGCCGCTATCTATACTAATATTATAAAGCTGAAGAGTTTGTTTTGTTTGTTTGTTTGTTTGTTTAAACGCGCTAATCTCAGAAACTACTGAACCGATTTGAATAATTCTTTCACTGTTAGATAGTCTATTTATCGGGGAAGGCTTTAGGCTACATTTTATCCCGAAATTCCCACGGGAACGGGCACAACGCGGGTAAAACCGCGGGGCGCTGCTAGTTCGGTAATATTCTGGGTGGTAAGTTATTTAGGTACATTATATTGATTCATAGATTGACACTTTCAATCAATGATAAAATAACTGATAGTGATAACCATTTATGACGATTTAACGACTTTACCTTCCTTGAATTAATATGAGGACCACCAAATGAATAAATTGAATTCACTGTACTGATATTATCTGTAGTGGGATTTGAGGCTTTTACCCAGCTGTCCCACGGCTGGGAAAATTACAGTTACCTATGTACCAATCTCCTAATACTATTAATAATTTTATTTTATTAACAACTAGCAGCGCCCCGCGGTTTTACCCGCCTCGTGCCCGTTCTCGTGGCAATTTCGGGAATTTTTAAACATATAAACCTTCCTCTTGAATCGCTCTATCTATTAAAAAAAACCGCATCAAAATCCGTTGCGTAGTTTTAAAGATCTAAGCATACATAGGGACTGACTGACAGACGGGAAACGACTTTGTTTTATAAATAGGTACTACGAGTATGTGGTGATTAAATTGCCATTTCGTATTATTTATTGTTCTCAATTAGCGAGTTTATAAGCTTCAAGCCGGCTTGTTAAGGAACGATAGTTAACAAGCTATCACACATCTATACTTAATATTATAAAGCTGAAGAGTTTGTTTTGTTTGTTTGTTTGTTTGTTTGTTTAAACGCGCTAATCTCAGGAACTACTGGTCCGATTTGAAAAATTCTTTTTGTAATGTATAGCCACATTCAACGGGAAGGTTATAGGCTATTTTTCATCCTGGAATTCCCACGGGAACGGGCACAACGCGGGTAAAACCGCGGGGCGCCGCTAGTGTCAAATGTTTCGAATTTGCTGGATCGTAGCCCGTAAGTCATTCCGAACCAACGATATTTCAATATCAAGTAAAGTGAGTTCGAGTGGGTCAGTGTCCAACCCTGGGGTCGGGAGTTTTTAGACCTCATGGTCTGACGATTGAAACAACCGGGACCGGCTATTTAACGTGCCCGCTAACGCCCGGCAATATCAAGTGATTAGTATAGCTATTAAGTCTATCTTGGTTCTGGTGCAGATCAAAATCTATAATTAATTAATTACCATATTGTTTAAATAATAATCTGTCTAAATTTTAAGTTCAGTGAACTATTCGTCTGGCGAATGATTTGTGTTACGACATAATCTGCTAAATCTATACTAATCTATACTAATATTATAAAGCTGAAGAGTTTGTTTTGTTTGTTTGTTTGTTTGTTTGTTTGTTTGTTTGTTTGTTTGTTTGTTTGTTTGTTTAAACGCGCTAATCTCAGAAACTACTGAACCGATTTGAATAATTCTTTCACTGTTAGATAGTCTATTTATCGAGGAAGGCTATAGGCTACATTTTATCCCGAAATTCCCACGGGAACGGGCACAACGCGGGTAAAACCGCGGGGCGCTGCTAGTTTTATCCTAAGAAGGAAAAGTAAGTAAGTTCGAGGAGGCCAGTGGCCAACCCTGGTGCCGGAGATTGAAGACCGCCTGAAGGTGACGACCAAGTCTAGCTATAGAAACAACCGGGACCGACTGCTTAACGTGCCCTCCGAAGCTCGGTAGCCCTCAGATAGAAATGCCACTATCGGCCACCCATCCGAGTAGGGGGCGAGCTGCACGTTGCAGACGTTGAAACGACGCTCAAGACTATGTTAGTTCATCTGACTTCAATTGAAACAGTTTTTAACAAGAACTACCTATCACCTTTTAAGTTTGAAATCTTTTTAAATTGGGTAATTTATGTAATATCAAAAATCCCAACGAACGAGATTTTGAAATCGGTTGAAAAAATAATTCATTGAGACATCGACCTTATTAACCTTCTTCAAAAAAGGAGGATGTTCTCAATTCCTCGGATTCTTTTTGTAAGTAAATAAGGATGTTAAAGACAGGTTAAAATATTATTAGACATTTATTTACATAGAAATTATCTCAACACTCAAACCAATATCTTATATTTCCGATCAAGTTCGGCTATAAGGACCGGGCCGTTAGAATAATTTCACAATTAGATAAAAATTCCCGCCAAAACTTCAAAGAGGCAACCTTCCTAGTAGCGGATAATCTTTAATCTTTGACAAGTGTATTGTCAACAAAAACTTTGCCATACGGTTACCAACCTTATTTCATACAAACTAAGAACTATAAACAAACATCCTTACAAGAAATTCTCCCATCAAAAATTGACAGTTATAATAAACTCTATTTTCTTAAAGATAGAGGTGAAAGTTGTATGTTGGAAGAAAAGCGCGCGAATCTGGAGTTCGGTTACAATACCGTTGTGAGGGCGTTCACTTTTCAAATCTGGAATGTGTGGATGACGAGCGATGGGTTTCGCCCGCGGTTGGGTTCGCGATATTATAATTCCAGTGAGTAAACAAAATAGATTTGAGGTCAGTGGTCAACCCTGGTGTCGGAGTGTTTAGACCGCCATGGTCTGACGAGACGACAACCGGGACCGACAATGTGGCGTTATCATAGAAATTCCACTATTGGCCACCGATCCTGGTAGTAATGGAGTTGCACGTCGCTTAACAAAAACAATGAGTTACTTACATAGGTTATCTGTAATATCTGTGCTCTGTGCATACACATAATGTAAAAGTAAAAGGTTCCCATTTCCGCACTACTTGAACGTAGGTAGGTATATAGCTACAAACTACAAAGTGCCTAATACAAAATGTCAATAGGTACAAATGTAGGTAGGTATATGTAGTAGGTTATACCTACCTACGCAAATAGTTTTTTACCCCGCGGTGTTATCCGCGTTGTACCCGTTCCCGCGGGAATTTCGGGATAAAATATATCCCATGTGTTATTCTGATGCTATAACCTAGGTATATTTTACTGTAAAGTTTCATCCAAATCTGTCCAGTAGTTTTTTCGTGAGAGGGGAGAATAACAAGCCTGCGTACCTACCTAGGTAAACTGTACATCCATACATCCTCACAAGCTTTCGCTTAGTAGTAGGATAGTATGCAAAGACTAACTACCTAGGTACGTCTATGTAATGTACCTATAGCCTCTAATGGCCTACACGGCATCATAACATAACATAAGCTTCTCATTCTCATATCACTGAAGATATCAGTGCAGTGAGGACGATGTCGTTATCATTCTTATCGACTGCGGTAATCTCAAACACGAGCCATGTTTGAAAAGTAAATCGGATCAAAGGTACCTATGCATTTCAAAACATAGGAAAAATAAAAATAGGTATATACTTACCTACCTCGTTAGACTGAGAACTGAGAATTGAACCCGGCCGGGCGTCTTGCTTGCCAGGAGAGTGCAAATGCCGATATCGAAGCGTTCCTACAACGTTTTATCCCGAATTTCCCACGGTAAGTCATAAATGTCATAATGCAGGACACTACATGAAGATGCAACTATTTAAAACATACCTATAACTAGATAATCTAAACATTTTTACGCAAAAACTCATACTAGGCATTATGTTACATCATATGGTTTCTCTGTACATACGAATATCGGTCTTATGATTTAGATAATAAGAATAAAATTCGTATAAATCGCTAATATTGTCATTCATTCTTTTCCCGCGCTTTTTCTTGAGGTCAATGGCGGTTATGAAACAGGTATTTCAATTTGAATCAAGCGAAAATGTCCTTTATTTTGTAGTCAATTAAGGTTATATTAGCTTGTACTTTCCAAGTTCTCACGATCGATATAATTAAAATGCAGTAAAAAATTCATACATTTTACTTGATGGGAATATAGACTTTATGGCTTGTGCTCTAAGAGTGAAAATGGTTTGTGCTCATTGATTCAAATTGGCGCGCTTTTTTCTATTATGGGAGTGCGTGCTCTATGGTCAATGAATGCTCTTTTTTAATTAAATGCATTTTTAATTGATATTCTTTGTTTGTTTGTGAAATCTATAGTTCTAAAACTTAAAAAACTTTAGAAAATTACCTAAATCCCAGAATACAATTTTTTATCGAAATAGGTACATATTTTATTTTATTTCGTTGAAAATGTTGGCATTATATTTATGTAGGTAAACTTACATTATTCCTTCCTTCATGGTATTTACTGTGCCTCCAGTGAAGAACGGACTAAGTCGAGTTATTCCCTTTGGTTTTTATTGCACCATTGGATTCAGCTTGTCAAACTACACAACATATCAAAAGGACATATCTCTAGCTGCATCCTAACCCATTTTTTCGGATGACCCAAAGGGTATAAGTAGGGTGTGATTAACGGACTAAGTTGCCTTATCCATCATTTTAGGCAACCGCAAAGGAACTAGTCGTCTCGAGATAAAATTACCCACGAACCAAAAGACGTATGTGCAGTTATATTTTTTGACTAAAGACTTAATTCATTTTGTTCCATCAGCCCTAATCAGTATTTTGGTATAAACGCATTTGTGTCATTTTTCTAACGTGCCGTAAAGGAACAACTCTTTTAGTGTCATTGGTTCAAGTAACGACATGAGTCACTTCCGCATTAATGCCGTGTTGCTATTGGTCTATTTGAGTACTACACGGAAACAACAAATTCTATTCCTTTTTGCTACATATTATTTTTCAATAGTTTTTTCAATAAAATCTGCAACAACAAATCTTTATATTTTTTATAAAAAGTATTTATCAGTTAACTTGGGATATTATAATTATTAATTTACGACGTGCTTTTTAAATAAACATTCAACTGATTTAACATACTCAGTGCATCGCCGGTCGGAACGTGATCAGCCACAAAGTTTTGTTTTCTGTTGTGTTTTGAAAACATGGATCGTGGGAGAAGGATCGCTAACTTGGTGATAAATCCACCGGAAAACGTAAGTGCCTGTTGTATTTTGTTATTTAAGTTATTCGTCAATTCGGCTCAATATCGGATTTGTTTGTTTACCAACTATTAATTACTATAAGTACCTACTTACTTGTTTGTTTTATAATTACTGTTTCTGTTAAGAAATTGTTTAATTGACAATAGTTTAAATCATTACTTTCATTTAACGAGCCATAATAACAAATCGAACGATAAAAATAGGCATTCATTTCTAATTGGGGTAATACGTAACAAAGTAAGTTGGTAATGGGTACCTAATCTTTCGCGTTATGTATTGTGTAGGTACCTTTTTGCAAAATCCTCAGCAGAGTCAAAGTTTAACTAGGTTTCTATTTACCTGAGTAGATAATGTTGGTTTATTTATTTCACGACTATAATTAAGTATAATTTATTTTATTAGATTCCGATTCCGCCTGATAAGCGGACATCGTCGCTTCGTCGCATCGTCGCTAATAGTCGTGAAAATCGAAATACACAAACACAGGTAACTAAACGCTACTTTCACTGTAAAATAAAATGTGCTGAAATGACTGCGTGAGCCTAATTCAATGTATTTATGTATATATTGTTTTGCAGGGACAACTTATTACTCCCAAAGATTTGGGAATTTCAAATATTGAGATATGTGGCGTGAGTATACATGTCTTCCATCTCTATATTTACTAATGAAAATAAACTATTATCTAGGTAGTATTTTGTGAGCTTTAAGTTATATTTAAATAATTCGTATGTCCATAAGGGCAAAAAATGTATTTATTCCATTGTACCGCCTTGACCTAAAAGAAACAACTCGTGTTAAGATGTTGCTTCTCGTAAATATTTAGTCACTTTTGCAACTATGCCGTATTGAACCTGGGGGTTTTAGGGAACTGCTCGTTTCATTACGTTTATAATTATTTCTTTTAATAAATAAATTACTTTGAAACTTATGTATGATTATTGATTACTCACGTCAACGATATAGGTATTTTAAATTGTTTTATATTAGTATTAATTTGATTGTGAATTGAATTACTACAGGCTGAAGAATACCAGATTGGGGATCTCGATATCATTAATATTGATAATAACTCTACGAGCATAATAGAAGACTCTCTAGAAGAGATCGATAAAAGCTTATTAAGAAAGGTGCGGATTTTAATCATCAAATTCAATTCATATTATTACGTGTATGGTTAAACAAATTGAAACATTACATTATGTGTATTTTGTTTACAGCAATTTTTGGTCACATCTCAAGAACTAGGAATAACTGAAAATCAAAAAACAACTGATGATTTCTTGAAAAAAAACACGAACCACGATCAGGACAACGTAGTTGTCCTCGCCGTTAGTAATGCACCAGAAAATAATCCAGAACGGCAGAGTGTGGCAGTTGATGCCCCTTTAGAAGATTCTGTTCGAGTAAATAATTCCAAGTCTTATTCATAAAATCGTTCCTTCTTCATATAAATGCATAATTTTGTAATTATTGTAATACATTGTTGCTTTATATTTTTTAGGATAACGAACAACCCTCAACTTCTGGTTTACAAAATATTACGTCCCATCAGCGTAGCACAAATGTCTGTATTTATAATAATGGATTTTTGGGAAGTCCTTCTCAGCGTTGGGATAGGCCTATTGTAAGTTTATGTGGTTCCTTTTGAGAATTTAACATGTATAATGGTTTTGTATCATAGATATACATAATGTTTAATTTGAAATCTATTAATTTCAGGATTTTCAATTACCATCGACATCGGGCTTACAAAACATTACGAATGAAGATTTTGATAGCGATGACAGTGTTGCTGACGTTACTTGGCAACCACCGATAAGGAACGAATATTATGTACCCGAATCTGACATCAGTGACACTGAGGTTGCCAATCAATCAGAAATATCCAGTAACGTAGTTAATAAATTAAGATCAATTGTCAATCGAGCTACTCGGATCAAACCACGTCCCTCAAAAAAAACGTCAAGACGTACAAAACAAGAAAATAAATATTGTAGAAACACGGGACAAGCATATCATTCATATGGTAAAGAACGCCCAGCTAGGCAAATGAAAGAACTGAGCATGTGTAGATATAATTGTAAAAACAAAGTACCTGAACAAGTCAGAAAGGAATTATTTGAAAGGTATTGGCAACTAGGGTCATATGAAAAAAGAGTTCATTACATATGTTCACTGATTACTGTCGAAGAAAAAAAAGTTTGCAAAGTGAATTCGGTAAAATCTAGATCTTGTTCATTTGGCTACCATGTTCATTATGGTACAGAATTACATGAGAAAGTATGCAAACAGTGTTTTATGACCATATTTGATGAAACTCCAAAGTTTGTTTTCTTACAAGCCATAAGGAAAAGAGAATCTAAAACCGGTGTATTTCTGGAATCTAGTAGAGGAACTTCTTCAATGCCTAAGTGGTCTAATGAAGATCTGGATAAAGTTCGCCAACATATTTTGTCTTTTCCGCAATATGAAAGTCACTACGGCAGGAACAAGACTTCGAAAAAGTTTTTGCCAAGTACTCTCACTCTAGACAAGATGTATTCATTATATTGTACCGATAATCCAGCAAATGAGCGTGTGTGTAAAACTATATACACAAAAATATTTCGAAGTGAAAACTTATCTTTTAAACCTCCAAAAATAGATACTTGCACAAAATGCGACAAGTTACAAGCTAAAATACAATATTGTAAGACAACGGCCGATAAAGAAAACCTCGCGAAGGAATTAACTGAACATCATGAGAACGCTACAAGAGCATACGAACAAAAGAAAAATGATAAAATATTGTCACAGGCTGATGAGTCGCTTGTAGTATTGACTTTCGATCTCCAGCAATGTCTTCCAACACCGCTGCTCTCTTCTGGCACGGCGTTTTATAAAAGAAATCTTTGGACATTTAATTTGACCATTCATGACTGTAAAAATAAAAAAGCAACATGCTACATGTGGCATGAAGGCATTGGAAAACGTGGTGGGAACCAGATAGCATCATGTCTATATGACCATATAAAAAACTTACCACTGTCAGTAAAGAGAATTATTCTATATTCTGACACTTGTGGCGGTCAAAATAAAAACTCTTTTGTAGCTGCCATGTTTTTAACTATAATGAAAGAATGTCCTCACATCGAAGTCATTGATCATAAATTTTTAGTACCTGGACATACGCACATGGAATGCGACTACGATCACTCTGTCATTGAAAAAGCGAAGAAACGAGTTACCGACATACATCTCCCAAGAGATTATTACCAAATGGTTCGATCTGCTGGCAGAAAGGGTCAATTCACTGTAAGGGAGATGACCTTAAATAAATTTTACAACTTCGAGAATCTCCTTAAAGGACCAATGATTTTACGAAAAAATAACTCTGTTAAAGAGAAAGTACATTGGCCTGCTATAACTTGGTTCAGGTACACGCAAACTGACGAATTCTTGGTGCAGTATAAAAAAGACTTGAACAATGAATCTGACTTCCTAGAACTATCTTTCAAAAGACACGGAAGAACTAAAAATCTTCCTTTGACTTTAACTGTCATTTCCGAAACGCCACTACCAATAAGTGTTGAGAAAAAAAAGGATCTATTAGATCTATTACCTTTTATAGACAGCGAGTGCCATGATTTTTATAAAAACTTAAAAACATCAGAAGATGAAAAAGCAGAAGAAGATCCTGATTTAACCCTATACTTGGCAGAGATTTTTTTTCTATGTTTTTCAATTTTTTTTATAAAAAATGTGTTAATAGGTCCATAATGATAGGGTATATGCAAATAAAAAAAATCGTGTGAGGGTAGTTTTTTATTTATTAAATGTATCATATATGACACAGCGCCAGATGTACAAAAATCAAGGTCAAAAAATATATGTATCAAATTTGACACACAGCCAAGTTTTAAATAATTTAATTTTTAAGAAATTTTAAGTAAATTACCAATGTAAGTTAAGTAAAACCTTTAAAAATATTTAAAAATACTAAAAATAGGGACAATATTGCAGAAGTTTGTTGTTTGTTGTCGAAAAAATTTTCAGTTCCATAATTTTCCATTACATGAAAATTATTATTATAGTGTTTCTCTTTAGAGCCACGGGACAAGCCCGGTTTTTTTGAGAGGTATGCGAGGGGATACAGATCCAACTCATAGAGGCCACGAGGAGATGTTTAATGTAATGGATTACAACCGCAGAGACACATTCCCGACCATATCAGAATGCACGACATGAACACGAATATGTCTGTGCAGAAGTAAGGGCTTTTGTAGAAAGTAAATAAAAAAGGCTGGACTACAGGAATGAAGTTTGGATGGACTGCAAATAGGTTATTGCGGAGAGGTCGGCATCTGCCATAACATGTGAAGAACAGGTTATCAGCAAGGGCTTAACAACCGACGTAAGGTAAGGGGGCAACATCGGCGTGGGCAACTTGGGGTGTAGAGAGGTGTGCCGCGCTTTCTCTAAACGTTACTCGCGGCGTTGTGCCCTTTTATACTTCCAGCCCCGGATCACACAGCCGAAATCGACGGTTCCTCTAACGATCGCCCTCTGGCCGGCCGGTGAAAGCAAGCCAGAGCTTAGAGTCCTGCGGGCCCCCTTGATTGACTTGAAACAATGATGTTGATACAAGTACTTAGTTGACTTCCTTGACATCATCACATAGCAAGTTCAGGTTTTCTAGCGATGACGGCAGTGAAGGAGCAGGCTATCGGAATTCCATGTTTGTCAGGACTTAGTTGAAAATCACCAGACGAATCACTTTCCTCTATGCCAGACTTGGCGCCAGATTTAAGTATAAGTACTCTATTTTTTTGGATTGTCACCAAATGTGGACCAATGTCTTAAATTTTCCAGCCGAAGACGATTGCTCCTGAAAAGCAGGTTTAGTGGTTTTATTTCATTCTTACCCTATCTCAAAACCTTTTTCCTCTTCAGGAGCAATTGTCTTCAGCTGAAAAATTGAGGACATTGGTCCAATTTTGTGAAAATAAAAAAAATAGAGTATATATATGAGCCAGAAGTCTGCAAGCTGTGGTCTGCTGTGGCATTAGTAAGTGTGATGGTACCTGGAAATGAAACATATTATAAAAATTTCAGCAAAAAAGCAAAAAATAACTGAATAAAATAAATAAAACTCACAGAAGTGTACCTGGCACTGTGGCATATATGATACATAGTAAAATAAAACTCATAGTAAGTGTAACTGGCACTGTGGCAAATATGATACATTCGAAAAAACATGATTATTGTAAGTGGTTGCAATGCATCTTGGGGTATACAAATAGTGTGTGTCGATAGATGATATTATCATTTAAGTAATAACAATGAAATTTGAGGAATAAAACAGCCAAATAGCAATATATAAGATTTTTCTTACCTTACGTTGCGTAGGCGCTTGTGAACGGTCCGCCATTTTGCGTGTAGGGTTGCACTGAAGGGATGCAAGTCTTCAAATATTTTTTTTTCCAAATTTAGTAAAAACAATCTACCAGTTATAAAATAAAAATATCAAAAAAAGTTAATACATAAGACTGCAGATTTTTTTAAAGTTGAGTGTATCAAATCGTATACTGTGCCAAGTATAGGGTTAAATATGTTAATGCACAACGAGGAGGAAGAGCAAGATGAAAATACCTAAGTCATTAAATTTGTATTTTTATTAATTTCTTAAATAAATGTCTTTTGTTTTTATTATCTAACGATAAAAAACCCGTTGTTTTCATTACTTTTTCAAGCTATATGCATGATTGTTCTACTAAAAGGCCTCAATTGAGTCATAAAGTACACAAATTTCAAGAATAATAAGTCGCATCATTTCTATAAAACCAAAATTGGCAATAATATAAGTCGTGTTATGCGATTATGAACATAGTGCATGAGGGCATAAGTCGTTATATTACAAAAAGTTAAAAAAAAATTATGTGAATACATTGAGTTATTCCATAAAGTACTCGTTCCTAAGGCCACAACTATAAAAAAAACCGAAAAAAACATATTTATGGGGTCATTAAAATCTGCATTCATATGTAAAACTAAAGCCTAACATCATATCTTACCCATACAAGCTTAAAAATTCTAAGTTATAAAAATTTAGTATTGATAAACAGTTTTTTGTCTCTCCTGAAAAGTGCTGTTTTTGAGTTATTCCCTTATTCACTGGAGGCACAGATTACACCTAGTTATACCTAACCTTCATGCTGCAGACAAAACATGAAAATAGGAATTTATTAATATGTCTAGGTTTTACATTTACTTTGCTTTTGAAAAGGTTCTTTTTATACATGACTCGGTTGCTGATTGCTTTTTAATCTCAAGAGAAGTCTCTTTTACTATCTAAAGTCCTTCTCACTGTAGGCACTGATAACAGAGAGAAGACTGCAATACATTTTATAAGATTACTAGCAGCGCCCGCGGCTTTACCCGCGTTGAGCCCGTTCCCGTAGGAATATTCAAAAATCCTTTCTTAGTTAGTGTGCACTTACGTCACTTGAAGAACCTTCCTGCCAAATTCCATGTTACTAGGTGTAGCGGTTGAGGCTGTGCGCTGATTATCAGTCAGTCAGTCAGTCAGGACTTTGAATTTTATATATACCTACCTATATAGATTTTTCGTACCTACTTAGGTATATCCTTAGGAATATTCAATTTATGAATATAAAAATCAATGCCACTTTTCGCTGTAATGTTATAACTCAAGAACGGGCTCACCTATCCAAACCAAATGTTTAGGCTTTGTTCGGACTACTTATTTAGTAGATGGTTTATGTGAAGTTTGCACAAAATCGGTCTTTATTTATCATCTCGAAATTTCTAAGGAACGGGTGCGCTGCGATAGAAATCGCGGGGCACAGCTAGTAGATTATACATCGGAATAACACTTGGGATACATTTAATCCCGGAATTCCCGCGGGAACGGGTACAACGCGGGTAACACCGCGGGGCGCAGCTAGTAATAGGTACATATTTATTGGCATACAAAACTGGATTACCTATCTGTGATTGCTGTTAGGAATAGATTATTGAAAAAGACCGTTAAATAAGGAAGATGGGCTTTGAAAGCCAATAGCTCAAATTTGACAAGCTTGTCAGGACCCTGAATTAGTAACTATTATCAAACTTGCCATAGTTTGGGACCACGTCAGCGGTTTTTTGCAAATATTTCATATTTCTCCAACTTGGAGAAGCATTTAATGACCGCGGCGGGCTGATAGCGGTCAAACACAGCGGAACTACCTGCTCCGGAAAAAAATTGGCCAAGAGCGAGTCGGGGCGTGAGGGTGGATTCCGTACTGAAAAATATGTGGAATAACTATTTTGTGCATGAAAAATAGGTATGAGCTATTTGTCCTCCACATTGCACTGATAGCTTCAGTGATGCTTTTGCCCAGGTGTGGGATAATACAGGAGTATACTTTACTTTCCATCCGAGCTACGTTGCGTTAGGTGTTAAGAGTTTTTAGTTCACCTTAAGGCGTCCGACATGGCCTGACGATTGAAACAACCGGGACCGACAATTCAACGTGCCCTCCGAAGCACTGTAGCGCTCAGACAGTAATGCAACTTTCGACCATCCGTCCAATATAATTTTTCGGAGTGTATTTATTAATTTACTAGCGGCGCCCCGCGGTTTTACCCGCGCTGTGCCCGTTCCCGTGGGAATTTCGGGATAAAAAAATAGCCTATAACCTTCCCGTTGAATGTAGTTATCCATTACAAAAAGAATTATTCAAATCGGTTCAGTAGTTTCTGAGATTAGCGCGTTTAAACAAACAAACAAACAAACAAATAAAACAACGCGTGTGCCCGTTCCCGTGGGAATTTCGGAATAAAAAAATAGCCTATAACCTTCCCGTTGAATGTAGTTATCCATTACAAAAAGAATTATTCAAATCGGTTCAGTAGTTTCTGAGATTAGCGCGTTTAAACAAACAAACAAACAAACAAAACAAACTCTTCAGCTTTATAATATTAGTATAGATTCCTCCAAATAGAGTGAGCGGATCTCCAAAACGTTCATTCTGGGAACTGAGCTAAGAATGCGTCCAACCTGTTTTCTGTATGAAAAAGGCGAGTCGACGCAAAAAAACAAATGGCCGCCGCCTCTCAGCTGATCGGCGCGCTTTTGAGGCGCCCCCGTACCACGGAGGTAGCAACCCAATCGATGAGGCCTGGTCGAAAGGCGTATGATAAACAAGTATAAAGTAACAACTAACAAAAATAAATTGTAATATTTCAATTCCAATTTCAATTCCATGTATTTCTCTTACTTGAACCGCCTCACAATCTTACCCGTGTTGTACCCGTTCCCGTGGGAACTTTGGGATAAAATGTATCCCATGTAATACTCTGATATACAACCTATATTACTGTAAAGTTTCATCTAAATGCGTTCAGTAGTTTTTTCGTGAACAATAAACATACATACATCCTCACAAACTTTCGCATACAGCTTTGTTTCTTTGAACGCGCTAATCTCAGAAACAATCGTTACGATTACAATAATTCTTTAAGTATTAGATAGCCACATTCAAGAGGCAGGGCATAGCCTATTTTTAGCCCGAAATTGCCTCGAAAACGGGTAAAATGCGGGTAAAACCACAGAGCGCTAGTAATAATACAACCAGGACTCGGGGCGTAGAGAAGGTCATTGCTCCACGTCCACGACCACTAAAATATTTATATTTTTTAAATGTAGATCCAAATTCAAATTATCGATTCCGTCAACGTGTGCCTGATTTATATTTCAGAGAATTTCGAATCACATAAGCGTTGGGTGATTTAAAAAGTTAACGACGTGAAAACGTGGTGAAAACGAAAGAGTTTGTTAACAGCCATATTGTAATTTTTCCTATAGAATTATTGGTACCAATATAAAAATACCCATTACCTTTTCAAGGTAAATGCTAAACAATAATTTAAAGTTTGAAGGTAAAAATAACTTTTTAGGGGAAAATCAACTACCAACTGGGTCTTTACGAGTCTATGGGTACTTACTTCCTTTTTCCAAATCGGTTGAAACACCTCAGATGAAAATAACAAACGTTAAAAAAAAATTGATAATAGCCTCATTGTCTTTGAAACTGTTAAAAAAGAAGCTCAGTCAATAATAAAATCAAATAAAATAGCTCAATATAGTAAAAAGTTTATAAACAACACTAGCAGCACCCCGCAGTTTTACCCGAATTGTGCCCGTTCCCGTGGGAATTTCGGGATTAAAATTAACCTATAACCTTCCCGTTGAATATGGCTATCCACTACAAAAAGATTTATTCAAATCGGATTGTTAGTTTTGGAGATAATCGCGTTCCAATAAACTCTACAGATTTATTAAGTATATTAGATAGATACCATAGACCCAACGCCTGTCGTCTGGCGACTCCGAGCGATATCAAAACTTGCCGATTTCATAATACACGGTAACACGTTCTCCAAACAGCTGATTTCGCGCCAAAACATGGCGGCCCAACAATAACCTATACAAACTTTTGACTCACCCTTTACGAAATAAGCACTAAAATAATGCACAAAGTTAACAATAAACCTTTTATTGTCATATTCTTGTCGTATTTTGTGTTATATTGTTGTTTTCAAGTCTATTTTGTCAATAAAAAGTTAAATTTTCTCACGTAACCATCAGCTGATTTTTGGCGCGAATGCTCCGAAGAGGTTGGGACGAAACAGGTTGAGTTGCTATGTTCAAGTTTTGGTTCTTTTTTCAAAACTGGTTTGCGAAGCTGGAATACAGTTTTTGATGTTTTATGAATAACCTTTGAATAACATATGGTAGATGAAACCACGTGTGTGTTAGTGGTAGGTTTTAGAATACCCAAAGGCCGCCAGCATGGTCTAACAATCAAAAGTAGGATAAAAATTCTACAGATTGCATTAAGACCTCTACCATGGACAAAAAAAGATATAGAGAACTTTGCCATGGACGACGGAAAAAGGCGTTTTCTAATTTCTAATTTGACACTACTTGTATAGTCTTCAGTGAGATGAGAGGTATTTGCCCAGCGGTGGAACATTACAGCCGATAGCACTGTAGTGTCGTGAGCAAAGTTTATTTTTTACAAATAGCGTCTCGCAGTTTTACCCGCGTTGTGCCCGTTCCTGCGGGAATTCCAGGAATCCTGTGTCATCATGTGTTATTCTGATGTTTAACCTATATTACTGTAAATTGTCAGCCAAATCCGTTCAGTAGGTTCTACTTATCTGACATATTAGAGTAATCCTATCCTTTCCTACTAATATCCTACTTCCTATGATAACTTTAATATTATAAAAGCGAAAAATGCGTTTGTGAGGATGGATGTATGTTTGTTGCTCTTTCACGCAAAAACTACTAAACGGATTTGGACGAAACTTTACTGTAATATAGGTTATACATCAGAATAACACATGGGGTACATTTTATCCCGAAATTCCCGCGGGAAAGGGTACAACGCATGTGACACCGCGGGGCGCGGCTAGTTTCACAATAACAGTCGTGCATTGTTTTAAAACATGTTTCATTAAAAATAACAAACAAAAGAAAGTCTGTGGCTAGTAAGAAGTTTCTCAGTAACCTCTTCGCTTGTCTATGGGTAAAGAGAACAACAAAGAAACATAAGTTTACTTTTCTCTATGGGTTTGCGAATTCCCAGTGCTCTGCCGGATGTTGCTAACAGACAAACACTACATGGAGTAACATCGAAAACGTTGGCAAAAGACCAAATTATTTTATATCAGAATTTTATCATTTTATGACAGCACTAGCAGTGCCCGCGGTTTTACCCGAGATATGGGCGTTCCCGAAAGAATTTCGGGATAAAAATAGCTTATACTTACCTTCCCGTTGAATGTGGGTACTATCTATTACAAAAATAAGTATACTAATCGGACTGTTAGTTTCTGAGATAAGATCGTTCAATCAAACAAAATATCAAACTCTTGACGCCCTAAGGTAACGGGCACATCGCGGGTAAAACCGGAGAACACGGCTAGTCACTATACAAAACATTTCCCTCTACAAATAGAAGCAATTGTCTTTGGTATGGCGGCCATATTGCCTTCCATTTTAGACCTCTGTAAAGAAGTAATCGCTTGTACCTAGTTAACTAACACCCATTCCTTGTGCAAATGTATTTGTTCACCCATTAAAGGTAGTCAGTAGAATATAATGTTGGCGGGAAGGTAATACATAATATACAAATAGGTACTTCCTTTGTACTAATAATGTGAGCCTACGTGCATATACGAGGCCTTTGACCCTTAAGGTTTTATAGATTAGCAGCGCGTCGTTGATACCCGCGTTGTACCCGTTCCCGTGGTAATTTCGGGATGAGATGTATCCCATGTGTTATTCTGATGTATAAGCTGTGTTGCTGTAAAGTTTTATGCTAATTCGATCAGTAGTTTTTTCGTGAAAGTGTTACAAACATACATAAGTACATAAATTCTCACAAACTTTTGCATTTTATAAGTTAATTGCCTGTATCTCTAGTGAGACGTCAGAATCAAAAAATGTATGAAAGGTATTTTTGTAAAAAATATATCGATTTTTTGTAAAGGTACATCAAGTTTGTTTCATACTCGTATATCATATTTTGATACTATTTCGTAGAGCTCCTAAAGAGATTTTATTTCCACCCTGTATATTAATCCTAACCTAGCCTAATGTTACGCCAAATTCTATCAAATTAGGTACAGCCTTTAAAAGCAGAAAAGAGCATCACGCATACTTTTCCATTTATAATATTAGTAGCAAAACAGGTAGAGAGAAAAAACGTAAATAATAACAGAGAAATGAATTCAACTTTTTTTTATATGGCGATTTTAGGCAGACAGGTCAATAGAAAAAGATTTGACAATTTAACCTTTATTTTCTTACATATAAGAATCAAACTACCTTGTCAAATATAACGGGGTTTCCATATTATATTTTATTTTAAAAATCACCTGATTCGATTATTTGTCAATGTCAAAAATAGTCTTTGTGCAATGTTATTGTCTGTGGTATATCATGCGGGAGGTTATAGGCGCGCTGTGGAGGTATTATTTTTTTCGTGGGACTTTAAAAAAACGCTGAAGTGTGAATTTTGTAGAAAAACGTATTATTTATACCTACTTTAGGTATTTTTGGGTGGTATACAAAGTGTAGGAATTATTTTTATGGTTTGAGACCATATTGTGTTTGTAAGGTGTCTATTATACACAATATAAAACCATTAGACAGCACCCCGCGGTTTTACCCGCGCTGTACCCAATCCCGTGGGAATTTCGGGATGATAGTAACCTATGTATTCATCCAGACTCTAATCATTGTATCATTTTTTGTTCAGATGCCTTGTGTAGATTTTAAGTGAGTGTAATGCTGAGGACACACGGCGACACTGACACTCATCACAAATGTCGACACTAGTGTAGATTGCGTCCTCATGGTAAGCAATTTTTTGTGTCGACATCGGTGTAAACATTTTATTGTCCCGGTTATGTGTGGTTAGCTGTCTACACGGAGACACTGCAATTCAGTGTGGTACATTTCCTCGCCATGAACAACGGAGCGGTTATTGGTCTAGCTAAAAATTTCGCGCAAGTTCGAAATTCGGGACACTTGTGTCGGACACCGCGCACGACCTGTCTCCACGGCTGCAACACAGACACCGACCGACATTGCCACAACAACTGCAACTAAGTGTCGCGGCAGTGGACACACACAGACATTCGATGTATACATTGAGTGTCTAATGTCAAGTGTCGCCGTGTGTCCTCAGCATAACAAATATCTGGCACTTTCCACATGTCATTCTCATTAATTTACTCATTTTATCATCACTACAGTATAAAACAAAGTCCCCGGCCGCGTCTGTCTGTCTGTTCGCGATAAACTCAAATACTACAGCACGGATTTTGAAGCGGTTTTTTTAAGAGGTAGAGTGATTCAAGAGGAAGGTTTATAAGTATAAACTACTATCTATTAAATAAACGCGTCAAGATCTGAGCAGTAGTATTTGAGATTATCGCGAACAGACAGACAGACGCGGCCGGGGACTTTGTTTTATAATATGTAGCGTTGATTCAGTCGCTCGTCATATTTCAATGAAACACGTTGTTTTATTTTATAAAGGTTAGAGTACCCATACACAACACATACATCACACATCATACAACAAATTCCACCACTTCAAATTCCTCAAAACAACAGAAAAAACCCAAATATCTTCATAAATCGCCCAACCACGCAGCACCGGAAGTTTTTTGAGTAATACAATTCATTTGTAAGAGATTCTCGGTACGCTACTTAGAGCTGTAACTAAACTTCAATACAAAGAACTAACATGGAATAAACATCACAATAAAATGGTAAAACCTCTTTGTTGTGTGCCAAAAGGCTGTATACCGTTGCCGCCTTTTTTTAACATCCGTTCCGTTGGCGCCTAAAGTAAGATAGAATTGTCTATGGAACTAACACTTTTTTTATATGTTTTTTGTTTTCACTTTTATTGTTTTTAGTGAAAAATTGGTTTTATGTACTGAGTATCACCGTTTTTCTAATGCACATGTTCTAAATGTAGATATATTCCGCCAGAATACTCTTTATACAACGTACTCAATATTGAATTCGATTAAAAGATATACGCCCAAATTAAAAACACTGCCTTTTATATTTTGAAGTCGGTAACTAAGCTGGAAAGATTTAGAGGAAAGGATATCAACAACAAAAATGTTGGCAAAGAAAGTAGACGCAATGTTTAGTTAGTTCGCCACGCTCTGAATTGAACTCCTTGTGATTTTTTAATAGCAATATACTACGAGTATGTTTAAAAAGAACTCCTGTGAAAAATATTATAGCAAAACACTGCTAAAAGTTTTGCAACACGTTTTATTCAGGACAATACTAATAAAACCGCTTGTAAAAAACTTTTTATTGAAATTTTTTGTTGTTGTAAACAATTTGTATTCTGTTAAGATTTTCACTAAATTAGAAAAACAGTTAAATTAATATTTTTAGCGGCACAATTAACAAATCTATTTTCTTCTATCACTGTATCACTTTATCTTTTGTTGATGGTATATTTTCAATCAGTGCGTTAATTTGTTCATTTAATTTTTGAGTCTGTGCGGTCGTTAGATCTTTATTTTGAGTCTGTGTCGTATTAATTTCTTGTGTTTTACTTTCTGTCGGAGTGTGATTTGAAATACTTTCTTTAGTTTTCGTTTCATTGTTATTTGATGTACCATTTCTTACTTCTCGAAGTGTGAACAAATCTGAAGCTGATAAATTAAAAATGTTTAATTAATTAATATTATAGGGCGGGTTGCGTAACACGTATATTAGCCTATAATGTCCCACCGCTGGGCAAAGGCTTCTCATCTCACTGGAGATATCAGTACAGTGAGGAGGATTAGGATTAGCGTTCTCTCGACCATCCCCCCTCCCCACCTCGTCGCGTCGGCTCATGCCCAGGTCGTACTCCTCCAGGCGGTGGTGCACGCTCCCCTCTCCCTCTCCCTCTCCCTCTCCCTCCCCCCCCTGCCCTCCCTCCCTCCCTCCCTCCCTCCCCTCCCACTCCCCTCTCCCTCGCCTCCCCCTCCCCTCCCTTTTACCTCCCCTCTCCCTCCCCTCTCCCCTCCCTCTTCCCCTCCCCACCTCGTCGGTACGGGCCCAGTTTGTACACATCCAGGCGGTGTTACACACTCCCCCCTCCCCTCCCTTCCCTCTCTCTCCACTCTCCCTCCGCTTCCCCCTACTTCATCCCTTCTTCCTCCCGTCCCCCTCCTTACCTCGTCGGCTCATGCCCAGGTCGTAGTCCACCAGGCGGTGGTGCACGCTATCGAGCATCAGCTTCTTCAAGTCTGTCCCGTCGAACAGAATCATGGGCATGAAGAAGATCTCCAGGAACTTGTCGGTGACCTGCAGCGCGGTCAGGTTGTTGCCGGGGTAGTCGTTCACTGGGGGGGATGAGGAGTTCAATAAATCAAAGGAAAATAACTCTTATTTTAGGATTTATTCATTCACTGTTATCCCACGGTTTTCCCCGCATTCCCGAGGGAATTTCGGGATGAAAAATTACTAGTTCGGTTCCAGGTCCTACAAAAATCAATTTTACGGTACATTCGTGAAGAAAGCATGAAACTTGGCATGAATGTAGCTCTCATGTATGTGCTTCAATCTCGATATGGGAAGCACGTCAGCAAATTAATGCTTCCCCCCTTTCCCCCCCCATTTTATCTCCCTCATTCTGGTTTTTCGAATTTTCTACAAAAACTATACGACTGAGGAGTTTACTCTTCAGAGACCAAATCATCGTCGATAAATTGCCTACAAAACGATACTACATTTATAGTGGTAAGATTAATATATTTTTTAACCGACTTCAAAAACCGAAGGAGGAGGTATGTACACCGATTACTCTGGGGTTTCACATCCGATTTACGTGATTCTTTTTTTGTTCGATGCTGTACACATTCCCATTGGTCCCGTTGAAAGTTTTATCCCAAAATTCCTTCGAATAATGTAACGCAGGGTATAGAAAAAACGTTCATCGACGTGCTTATATGGCGTGCGCTGCGAAAACTATAGATGATACATAAAAACAATGTTCTACACGTTTAAAGTACTCATTATTTTGCACAATTAAACCCGCGACGGTATATGCCTATCTATTATAGTTTACGTACAATTATCACTTCTAGTTAAATTTCTTCAATTTAATAACTACTGCAATAGTTAGCTTGTGATATTCGCGTGATGATATCAATATATATATATATAAATAAATAGATCTACAATCAAGTTCAGTAAAGTGACTTTCAATTCCTTTTTAAATTATTAAAATTGGACCGTCCGTTTAAATATAACGACGAATTAAAAAAAGTACGAAATATGCAGCGGGCGCGGCGGGTTAAACAAACCGCTGCACACGCTGTTCGAATCAATTGGAAAAAAAAAAGTAATTCACCAAGAGTTATTGAATTACGAAGCTAATTAACTAACAAACAAAGAAAGTATACACTAGAAAGTAAAAAATAAAATTTAAAAAAACCGACTTCAAAACTAATAAAAAGCAAAGACTCCAAAAATAACAATAGTATATAATTAATAATTATTACTCATATGATTATAGAGTTAATTTTTGCTTTTTAGTTTTGAAGTCGGTTTTTTTAAACGTAGTTTTTTTTTAATTTTATTCTTCTTTCTCACAACTATATCTCTCTCACACACACATAGTCCTCTCTCTCTCTCACACTTACCGTCCCCACCTCGCTTTCTCACACACCTAGCCCTCCCTATCACTCTCTCTCACACCTACCCCTCCCTATCTCTCTCACACACCTATCCCTCCGTATCTCTCTCTGACACGCCTATCCCTCCCTATCTCTTTCTCCCACACCCCTACCTACCCCTCCCTTTCTCTCTCTCCCACTACTACCCCTCCCCATCTGTCTCTCTCTCTCGAGCCCACTCCCGACTGAACGTCTGGCCACCGTACCCACTTCCACCGCCTCGGGCAGCCCCTGGCCGTGCGGCAGGGAGCTGAACATCTGGTCCAGGAGTTTGGCCGTCTCCATCATCTGCGGGCGGCAGGTCGTGGGGCAGTTCTCGATGAAGAGCGCCGCGTAGTAGGCGGTGGCTGCGGACGGAAGAGATTTCTTCATCTACACTCCTGCACCAGCAACACAACCTGATTTTGACATGTAAATCACTACATAGTATAAAACAAAGTCGCGTCTGTTTGTCTGTATGCTTTAATCTTTAAAATTACGCAACGGATTTTGATGCGGTTTTTTGTAATAGGTAGAGTGATTCAAGAGGAAGGTTTTTATGTAAAAAAATTCCCGAAATTCCCACGGGAACGGGAAAACGCGGGTAAAACTGCGGGGCGCTGCTAGTTGTATTATACCTTGATTTAAAAAATAACCAGCAGAGTTTCTTGCCCATTCTTCTCTGCTGCTGTTCTTCCGAATGGGTGGTACGTTCAAAAGAGCCTCTATGGGGCCGAAACTAACTCGCGGACACAGGTGCAGGAGATTACCAGTACGATTTGGATAATTATTTTTGTACTAGATAGCCACATTCAACGGGTAGCTATTTATTATGGGCTATTTTTCATCCCACGGGAACGGGCACAACGCGGGTAAAACCGCGGGGCGCTGCTAGTGCGAAACCTTGTGAGGATGGATGTAGTACCTATATTTGTTTCGCTTTCACGAAAAAACTACTGGACGGATTTGGATGATACTTAATTCTTAATATAGGTTATATCAGAATAACACATGGGATACATTTTAACCCGAAATTCGCCCGGGAACGGGCACAACGCGGATAAAACCGCGGGGCGCAACTATCTTATAATATAAAAATGAATCGCAAAATGTGTTGGTAAGCGCATTACTTCAGAACGAATGCACCAAATTGGATGATTCTTTTTTTCATGTGTTCCTTATTGTCAGGACAAGGTTTTTATATAAGAAAAATAAGGAATAAAAATCTCAAAATTCCCACGGGAACGGGGGCGCTGCGGGTGAAACCGCGGGGCACAGCTAGTACTAATATAATAAAGAGAAAAGAGAAATGTTTTTGATTTTGTGTTTGTTAGAACGCGCTAATCTCAGAAACTACCAAATAATTATACTTGTATTAGATGGCTACGTCCAACGGGAAGGTTACAGGGTAGTTTTCACCCCTAAATTGTTACGGGGACGAGCACATGCGGGTAGTTGACGAGTCATAGTTACATGATAGCTCTTCGATGGGTAACCTCTGCAGTACCATGGGCATGGTCTTCAGGACCGTCTCCCCGCGGAACCCGAACTGAGACAGGATGCCGTTTTGAGAGTACCTGCACAAGAGACATTAGATTGGATAAGAGACTCCTCACTAATAACCCCTCATTAACTAATCACCACTCCTCACTAATGACCCCTTATTAGTCAATCACCACTCCTCACTAATGACCCCTTATTAGTCAATCACCACTCCTCACTAATGACCCCTTATTAGTCAATCACCACTCCTCACTAATGACCCCTCATTAAGTAATCACCACCCTTCACTAATGGCATTAATTATTGCATTTTGAGTCCATATTATGTCTCTTATCGATGGATAAAGAGAACTCCGTCCCTTGTGACTATTGCTTCCCCCTCCCCTCCCCCTGCCAATCCCCTCCCCTCCCCTCCCCTCCCCTCCCCCTCACCTGGACATGCTCGCGTCGAACATTTCCAGCAGTTCCTGCATGTGCATTTTGTCCTTGTGCTGGCACACGACCAACAGCTCGTGCATGGCGGCGCCGAACAGGCCCACGTTCTTTTCGAGCATGAACTGTCTCATGTCGACCTCTTCTTCCCCCATGGTGGTGGTGGTGAAGGGGGTGGTGTTGTGCTCTGGGGGGAAAGTCATGTGCAATGATGGAACAGTTGGAACAGTAATGTCTGATGGATAACACACGGTTAATTAGACTCAAAGTAAGCTCTAAGCTCTAATATGGAATCTAACTGTAATATGGATACTATACATACACAAATCCTAACTAATATTATAAATGCGAAAGTAACTCTGTCTGTCCGTCTGTTATGCTTTCACGCCAAAACTACTGAACCGATTTGAATGAGACTTGGTACACAGTTAGTCCAGATCCTGAGAAAGGACATAGGCTACTTTTTATCGCGAAATTCCCGCGGGAACTGGTACAACGCGGGGCGCGGCTAGTACTATATAAAAATATATAATCGACACCCAGACGTCGTCAACAACTATGTCTCACATATCGTTACTCCGTTGACCGACCCCGCAACCCCCGACACGGTAAGCGCTGTCACTGCCACTGTGACAACGGGCTTGTCTTATAACTGCTTCTGTTGAAGCCGTACTCACGGAACAGTAACCCCCCTATGGGCACTGTGGTCCGGGTGGTGACGTCCGTCTGGGTGGCGGCTCCCGGGGTGACGTCGAGCCGCTCGTGGAACTGGGTGTCGGGGACAATCCCTGGGAATTAAAGGGTTAATTGCACTCAGAAACTTACTAGATTATTCATTAACGGTACATTAAGTGTTTTGTCTCTTTCGCTCTTTGCAGAATAGTGTATGTCGGAGAGGGACAAACTATTTGATAGCTAAGTGTGCTCATTGATACGATATGATATTGGTATGAAAAGGTTTTTTTTTTGACTAGCTGTGCCCCGCGGTTTCACCCGCAGCGCCCCCGTTCCCGTGGGAATTTTGAGATTTTTATTCCAAGTTTTCATTGTTTTTAAAATGTATTCTGCTATTCAGGACGGAGACAAATCCAACGAAATAAAAACCATGAAAATTGATCCAGCCGATCTCGAGTTATAAGTGTTGTAACAAACCCGTCTTTATATAGAGATAGAGATGATATAAAGCAATTTTCATCCTGAACGTACCCTCCTTCCTAATGCTCACTTTGTAGTGAGACTCCAGCATCTGTATGATGATGGCGTGGCTCTCCTCCGTGTACTGTCCGAACTCCTTGATCGACTCCTCCATCACCAGCCGGTTGAACTTGGCGCGGTCCTGGTGCAGGATGATGAGCTCCTCCAGGTTGAGGGACCAGAGGTACTCGGGGGTGGAGGCCAGCGCGTCGGGGGTAGTTGTCTGGGGAGATTATCTTTGTATATGCTACGTGTTCCCGTAGGAATTTGGGGATTCAAGTAGTTACTCCTTGTTGCGTTGAACTTGTTTTCAATGAAAGTCCCGTCAAAATTGGTCCAGCCATTTTAAAAAATAGCCGGAATAAACAGATTTTTTTTAAAATGTTGTTTTGTTATATGTATCATGTGTACTCGTATAGGTATCTCGTATAATAATATCTTTATGCACTTACTAAAGAGTGGTTATTTTAATACTCGTATTACATACACCCGGCCCCGCGGTTTAACCCGCGTCGTGCCCGTTCCCGTGGGAATTTCGGAATTTTTTATACTTATAAACTTTCCGGAAGAATCATCCAATCGATTCGTGAAAACCGCGTGAAAATCCGTGCAGTAGTATTGAGTTTATCGCTATACAGTATAAATATAAATTGCACTTTGGGTCTAGTTATCCGTGAGTTCTTCTTCTTCACCGAGTGGACGGTCAACTTGACCAATCCTGGTGTCAGAGTTATTGAGCCGCAAAAGGCCTCCGACACGGCTCATGTAACGACTACCATCCGTAGAAAGTAACCGGGACCGACGGCTTAACGTGCCCTCCGAAGCACGGAATCATCTTACTTTTCGGGCAATCAGTTGATTCAGCCTGCAATGCCCTAACCAAACTGAGGACAGCCTCACAAAGTGATTTTTGTGAGATATCCCCACCGGGAATCGAACCCGGTACCTCCGGATCGTGAGCCGGGCGCTCAATCCACAAGACCACGGAGGCTGTGTTATCCGTGAGTGAATCTGTATGTCATGAGGATGTATTTGCTCCTTCCCTCCCTCACCTTCTCCTCCTCAGGCAGGCTGACGCTGATCCCGTACTGCAGGAAGGGGACGTTGGACACAGGCTGGGCGAGGTAGTCGTACACGTCGTCTGCGGGCTTGTGGCCGGGGGCGCTGGACTGGTCTGCTGCCCCTGGGGGTGGGGTGTGGGGGTTGAAGACTTACTTTAGAAGGGGTACGTTCAAATCTATACTAATATTATAAAGAGGTAAAATTTGTTTGTTTGTTTGTTCGTTCGTTTGTTTGTTTGTTTGTTTGTTGTCTCAGGAACTACCAGGTCCGGTAAGAAAACATCTTTTTGTATAGGCTATTTTTCAACACAAACTTCCCGAAGGAATGGATACAACGCGGGGCGCTGCTAGTTAGTAATATTTATATACTTGAAGAGGTATTTGTAAGTTTGTTTGTTTGTTTGTTTGAACGCGCTAATCTCAGGAACTACCAGTTTATTTTCTACACTTTATTATTATCTATATTAGGTTGCTTTTTGCAAATAAGCATTTTGTATTTTTATTTATTTCGAACTATACTATATTAGCGGTTTTATAAGCTGTACTTTATCCCGAAATTCCCACGGGAACGAACACAAAACCCGTGCGCTGGTAGTTAGTAAATACTCACACGATACATGTAGATAACAAAACACTGGAATGAGAAGTCTCCGAAACATTATTTTGAGAACTTAAAGAACACCACATTACGTAAAAACATTGTTCGTGAAAGAAATTTCAACATCTCCTACTAAAATTATAAATGCGAAAGTTTGTGACGATGTATGTATGTTTGTTACTCTTTCACGCAAAAACTACTGAACGGATAGGAATGAAACTTTACAGTAATATAGGTTATACATCAGAATAACACATGGGATATATTTTATCCCGAAATTCCCGCAGGAACGGGTGAAACCATGAGGCGCAGCTAGTACTAATATAATAAAGCTGAAGAGTTTGTTTTATGTCTGTTTGAACGCGCCAATCTCAGAAACTACCAATCCGATTTGAATAATTCTTTCGTAATGGATAGCTACATCCAAGAGGAAGGTTACAGACTATTTTTCATCCCGAAATTCCTACAGGAACGGGTACAAGGTGGGTAAAACTGCGGGGCGCTGCTAGTAGATTGTAAAGTATATATTATTTTTTATAGTTAAGTCATATAATACAACGATAAAACATAAAGTTAAACATAGTTTTATTTTTATATTATGTTCGAAGTAAAACAAAAATAAATATGAAATACATTTTCGGATTACTTGTGATTACAATTATAGGTATGAATTAGATTTTAATTAATTTAGACCTACGTAATCACTACATAGTATACTAGCAGCGCCCCGCGGTTTTACCCGCGTTGTGTCCATTCCTGTGGGAATTTCGGGGTGAAAAATAGCCTATGTTACTCGTGCATAATGTAGCTTTCGAATGGTGAAAGAATTTTTAAAAACGGTCCAGTAGTTTTTGAGCCTATTCATTCAACCAAACAAACAAAGTTTTCCTCTTTATAATATTAGTGTAGAAAACAAAGTCGCTTTCCGTGTCTGTCCCTATGTATGCTTAGATCTTTAAAACTACGCAACGGATTTTGATGCAGTTTTTTTAAATAGATAGAGTGATTCAAGAGGAAGGTTTATAAGTATTAAAATTCCCGAAATTCCCAGGGGAACGGGCACAACGCGGGTAAAACCGCGGGGCGCTGCTAGTTTATTATATTAGTTGGATTACATCAATTAATTAAGTGTGTATTTAATGAAAGCCAGTGTCCGAACCTTTTTAGTTCCAAATGTTTTGTCCTTTTCTGACGTACGCTATTTTCCAAACAGCAAAAGAGACCAAACACTATACTGTGTCTCATAAAAACCTCTTTGTGAGACTGTCCTCAGTTTGGTTAGGGCATTGCAGGCTGAATCACCTGATTGAACGAAAAGTAAGATGATTCCGTGCTTCGGAGGGCACGTTAACCCGTCGGTCCCGGCTACTTTCTACGGATAGTAGTCGTTACATGAGCCATGTCAGAGGCCTTTGGCAGCTCAATAACTCTGACACCAGGATTCGTCGGGGTGACCATCCACTCGATCGAGAAGAAGAAGAAGAGGTTCCGTACCATTATCTCCATTATATCCATTATTTATTAAAAAATATTATTAGTATCGAGCAAGAAACGGTAAAAAAATCACGTTTGTTATTGGGAGCCCCCCTTGAATATTTGTTGTTATAACGACAATAGAAATACATCATCTGTGAAAATGTCAACTGTCTAGCTATCACTGTTCTTGAGATACAGCCTGGTGACGGACGGACAGCGAAGTCTCAGTAATAGGGTCCCATTTTTACCCTTTAGGTACGGAATCCTAAAAACTGTCTACACTACTTTTAACCTATATTTTTTCCTCTTCCAGAAAACTTTTTTCCCCCAGCGTCCGTGGCGGTGGCCGACAAGAGAAACATCAACCTGGACCTGCGCACGGTGATCGAGTTCGACGGCAACAACGCGAACCACGATATGAACATGATCGGGAACTTCCAGAAGCTGCTCAACCAGGTAGTCATTCATTCGTTCATTTGCTAATTCGTTCATTCATTCATTCATTCATTCAATCATTCATTCATTCATTCATTCATTCATTCAATCGTTCATTCGTTCGTTCGTCCATTCGTTCATTCATTCATTCATTCACTCGTTCATTCGTCATTCGTTCATTCATTCATTTATTCAATCAGTCATTCATTCACTCATTCATTCATTCAATCATTCATTCATTCATTCATTCATACATTCGTTAATTTGTTAATTTGTTCATTTGTTAATTCGTTCATTCATTCATTCATTCCTAAATTAATTTCAAAAAAGCAAAAATCAGAAAAACTTATAACAGCAATAAACGTAGGCGCGGCTAGTGCAGTATATTTTGATGCCATCAAAACTGTTTGCAGGTGAAGAATGCGATAGCGAAGAAGGGGTTCCGGCAGCGCGCCGTCGAGGAGAAGGAGCTCAAGTTCAGCGAGTTCATGGTGAACGCCATCGACATCCTGCTGCGGTACAACGACCGCGACCTGGAGGACGTGTTCGGGATCATCAGCCACGAGGTCAAGAGGTTCCACCACCAGGGTACGTGTGTCTAATACATTAGCTGTACACTACAATACACTAGCTGTGACTCGCGGTTTCACCCGCAGCGCCCCCGTTCCCGTGGGAATTTTGAGATTATTATTCCTTATTTTTCTATACTTCTATGTATACTAATATTATAAAGAGGAAAGGTTTGATTTTTTGTTTGTTTGTTTGTTTGTTTCGAATAGGCTCTGAAACTACTGCACCGAATTAAAAAATTCTTTCACCATTCGAAAGCTACACTATCCCTGAGTGACATAGGCTATATTTATTCCCGAAATTCCCACGGGAACGGGCACAACGCGGCTATATGTAACCCAAGGTATGAAAAACATGCTTAAAAAAATTGGTTATTGGCGTGCGCTACTAAATCTATTGATGATACACAAAAACAATGTTCTACACAATCAAAGTACATATCATTGCGAACAAATAAGTTCGCGAGGGCATATGTCTAACTATTATAGTTAAGACACAATAACCGTTTTAAGTTAAAATTAATTAGTTAAAAAAGGAGTGTAATTTTAAGTTGATGATATTCATATGATGATATGAATCTACATCAAAATAAATGGCTCTACAATCAAGGTTAATTATGTTTCTTTGTGTACCTCTTTAAATTATTAAAATCGGACAGTTAGTTTCAGAGTTATGATGAGAAATATCACTACATAGTATAAAATAAAGTCGTCTCTGTTTCGTGTCTGTTTGTCTGTATGCTTAAATCTTTAAAATTACGCAACGGATTTTGATGCGGTTTTTTTGTAATAGGTAGAGTGATTCAAGAGGAAGGTTTTTATGTAAAAAAAATCCCGAAATTCCCACGGGAACGGCCACAACGCGGGTAAAACCGCGGGGCGCTGCTTACAAAATAGTAATGCTCGATGGCGGGTCTCTTATGGCTACTTACTGTTTCGTACGGTCAAAGCGCGCGGGGATATAGGTACCTACCTACGAACTACGAACGACGAAGACGTGCTATGTAGGTATTATCCCGAATTCTTCCTCACATGAAACCTTGATTGTGTATACATATATACTCGCGGGAGACATGTAATATTTTATCCCCAATTTCCCACTTGAAATTTTGATTGTGTATATTCCTGCGGGAGACACGCAATGTTTTATCCCGATTTTCCTACATGAAATCTTGATATAAATCTTTCTCTTAAATCACTCTATCTATTAAACAAACCCGCATCAAAATCCGTTGCGCAGTTTTAAATATCCAAGCACACATAGGGCGGGACAGACGGCGGCAAGCGACTTTGTTTATGCTATGTAGTGATAGAGTATTAAACACAGCGAGCATAGCTCTGATGCAAAATCATCTTATACCTCATTTTGAATGAAATTACGTGGTCACATAGGATTGTCTTCTGTGAGCACCGGTTCCTGTAGGAGCCGAAACGTCAGATAAAAATGTAAAACAAAAGCGATGTGTATCCGTAAACGTCGTTTCAATTCAAAATGAGTAGTGCTCGCTTGAACTCAAGTATCCTAAAGCTTGTTTCCGTTCCAGACAAAGACTTCAGGCGCATCACCGCCAAGTTGGATGCCCACGTGATGGATGCTGAGGCTCTGAAGAAGAGCCTCGTCCTCGCCTCCGCAATCATCTCCAACAGCCATCGCGACCCCAAGATATTGCGAGTCATGAAGTTCCTCAATTCCATATACAAAAACAATGCTCACGACAATTTCACGCCCATTCTGAGGCGGCTGGAACAGTACCGGACGACCAAGAGACGCAATAATATGGACCTGGTCGAGGTCATCAGATCAGGGCTAAGGGATATCTTATTCAATCGTATACAGGATATGAGTCTAATTAGTAGAACGAACTTGAAATCTAATCTGGTGTCTCTGAGAGACAGGATATTGGTGATTAAAAACAATCTGAACGCTCATAGGTGGTCTTTGCAAAAGAAAGTGGCTGAAGTTAAAGATGTTCACAGTGCTGAATTGGTTAATAAAGGTAAAGAAGCGAGTCATAGTGGTGATTCAGATCACACTATACCTACAGAAATAAAGATAAGTAAGTTTGACGAGAGTAATACTGATAAGGATGAAATAAGAGTAGGCGCAAGAAGTGACGAATCGGGCGATAGGGGTAAAACAAAAGAGATGGGTAATAATAATGAATCGGGTGATGGGGTTAAAACAAAAGAGGTAGGTGATAATATTGAATCGGGTGATGGGGTTAAAACAAAAGAGGTGGGTGATAATAATGAATCGGGTGATAAGCAACGTAAAGAAATCAAAGAAGCCGATAATTCGGGCAGTGTTGAAAGACTGTCAACCCAAGGACTCTTTATCGATGACAGCAAAAAGAAAAAACCGGACAAGAAAAGAAAAATCACCATAGTAAGACAGGCAAAAGAAATGATTGATGTGAGCGCTGAAAAAGGTAAAGATAGCCATATGAAAGATTTAGATTTAGACATAAAACTGAAACAGGAAGAAACCAAGGCCACTACTTCCAAAAGTCTAGACCACAGAGTAGACCCAACGCAAGCTGTTTTAGTTGGAAAGAAGTACAAGAAACACGGCCTAGGACCTGAGACTATGGATTTCTACATCAGCCCAACGTATTATACCAAAAATCAAAACAAATTGTCTACGCCTTTCGAAGAAAAAGTAGAAAACGTTGAACGGTCAAACCAAAAATACAAAATATCTACAATCGCAAAGAAATATACTAAAAGTTTCGATTCGGATGCAAGTAGTGATGAAGTCAATGATTATTCCAGAGAAAAAATAATAATAAAAGCTGGTTTGAAGTCTGGAGCAAGCGATAAACCAACCAGTACCGTGGTGCTCGAACAGGGCGACTTTAAAGTTAACAATGATGAAAAAATAATGGTTACGACGCCAGCAGGAACAGAGAGCAAAGAAGTTAATAATATCGAAACGACGCAAAAGAACTACGAAGTCGTTGAACCTACTATTAGAAATGATCACTCTTTAGACGGAAAACACGACTCAGAGAAGAAAAAACAAGAGTCAGAAGAAAAAACAAATAACAACGAAAAACACGACGATATTGACGACAAAAACTACGACTTCGACAGCAAACACGACGATGTACACAGCGACGAAACAGTGAGATTCAAGATAGTAGAAAATCAGACGAAAGAACCAAAAACTAACATCGAATCGGAGAACACACCCGAAACTTTGTTAAGAGTGAACGAAATTAAGGAAAAGGTAAAACAAATCAAAAGAACTCATAAAAAATCTAAAAGGAAGACCAGCTCCAGCGAAAACAAACACAAAAAGCACAAATCAACTTACCAAAGACACAAAAAGGAACACAAAAAGATTCACAAATTGACCACAGAACCAGTAGTCTCTTATTATAGTGTAGAGAAAAAACACACGTCAGCCAAACGAGTATTAAAGTCGGGTTCTCATAAAAGCAAAAAGAATAGCAAGACAAGGCATAGACACGCAGACGATGAAATCTTTCTGACTGAAAAAGATTTTGTTATTAACGTGGATACATCCAAAACAAATGACATGTTAAGGTCGAAGAAGGGTAAGCAGCGGTAAGAATCTTAACCAATGATAATAGACCATCTTCCATCTCCAAACTCCGCTCTCCAGTTTCACTCCTTATTGTTTATGTGTGCTGTACTCCTGTTTAATGTACCGCGATATACGATATTCAGTCTTCAATCTTAACATTGACTTTCAATCTTTGATCATAAATCTCCGATCATAAATAATCACTGCCCTTATTTCTATCATCAATTTCCGATCTTTAAAATTTAATTTTCCATTTTTGAACTCCTATCCAGTGTTTTTTCTTAAATCTTGGTATTAAACGTCTTTTTTCAATCTTAGCTCTTCAATCTATCAACTTCTATGTTTATTCTTTAATGTCTATCATTCAATCTATCTTTATATTCAATTTCTTCTCATCCCCAGCCACCACAAAAGAAAACATCCAAGAAATTCCCGACGAGAGTTCCTCTTTCCATCCAGTGGCAGTTCCTCCGAAGGACTCCTTATAGAACTGTTACCAGAAAGAAGGCACGTACAGGCAGAGACGCAAGATAAGGAGAAGCCAACCAGTGTGACAGAGATGCACGATCCTCAAACGATAAGCACTAAGGCAGATGTAGAAGATCAAGTAATAAGCGAACAGAAAGAGAAGCACGATATAGAAAGTACTACCAAAGTAACAGAGGCGGAAGATTCCGAAAAAAGTACCACTCAGTCTAAAATGCAAGAGCAGGATACAAACAATCAGAAAGGGGTAGAAGATCCAGAGACTATCACAGAAAAAGAGATGCAAGATCATGAGATTACTGAGAAAAGTAGCAAACAGGTAGAACCTCAAGGTGTTGAGGAAAGTAAGACGCAAGGCATTGAAATGAGAAGCAGAGATAAAGAGATAGAAGATGTAGAGAAGACAAGTAATAGGACAGGGGCCGATGATATTGAGAATACAACCAAAGTCAAGGAGACAGATATAGAAGATGTAGAGAAGACAACTAATCAGACGGGGACGGGTGATATTGAGATGAGAAGCATTGACAAGGAGACAGAGGTAGAAGGCGTAGAGAAGGTTAGTAATCAGACAGGGACGGGAGATATTGAGATAAGGAGTAGAGACAAGGAGACAGAGGTAGAAGATGTAGAGAAGACAAGTAATCAGACAGGGGCCGATGATATTGAGAATACAACCAAAGTCAAGGAGACAGAAACAGAAGATGTTAAGAAGACAAGCATTCAGACAGGAACGGAGAATATTGAGATGACTACCAAAGCCAAGGAGACAGAAATAGAAGATGTAGAGAATATAAGCAATCAGTCAAGGACGGAGACTATTGACATGAGGAGCAGAGACAAAGGGACAGTTATAGAAGATGTTAAGAAGACAAGCAATCAGACAGGGACGGAGGATATTAAGATAAGACGCAAACACTCAAAGCCAGACACAGACGATTACGAGCAGGAGTTGAAACAACTGGAAAGTCAGATCAAGGAGGTAGGTTTTAGATGCGATCTATTGATGCGGAGCGGACCTCAACTGACCAATCACAAAGCAGTGAGCTCAACTGACCAATCACAAGCACGAAAAGATTATGTCAATGTCATTCCCAATGCACTGTGATTGTGTGAGGTATTTGCCAAAGAGCGAAAGGGACAAAACACTTTAAAACAGTGTTTAAATTCGTTTATTTTAACAGCCTCCGTGGTCTAGTGGTTTGAGCGCTCGGCTCACGATCCGGAGGTTCCGGGTTCGATTCCCGGTGGGGATATCTCACAAAAATCACTTTGTGAGACTGTCCTCAGTTTGGTTAGGGCATTGCAGGCTGAATCACCTGATTGCCCGAAAAGTAAGATGATTCCGTGCTTCGGAGGGCACGTTAAGCCGTCGGTCCCGGTTACTCTCTACGGATAGTAGTCGTTACATGAGCCATGTCAGAGGCCTTTGGCGGCTCAATAACTCTGACACCAGGACTGGTCAGTGTGACCATCCACTCGATAAGAAGAATTCGTTTATGAAGGCGGTTACGCCGGTTACTCATTAATTTCTTTAATAACCCACACGCCACGTCCCGCCCTGTTACCCGCGTTGTGCCTTCCCACAGGAATTTTGGGGTAAAATGTATCCCTTATGTAACCTTTAAGTTCTTTAATACTGTCAAGTTTCATCCAAATCCTTCGTGTATTAAAGAGTAAGAAACATAAACTTTCGCATTTATAATATTAGTAGGCTTAGTTTGGTGTCATAAAAATGTATCATCCACTGTGAGACTAATCTACTCATGAGAAAGTATAGTGTTAGCCTGTAATGTCCCACCGCTGGGCTCATTGAAGATATCAGTACAGTGAGGAGGACCTACTCATCACCATTCTTTAATAAATAACCCATTATTTTAGGTGAAAAGAAAAGTATCCATGAAGAAAAAGGACGGAAGACTTTCAGAGAAGTCTGGTAGACACAGCAAGAAAAAGAGCCATCAGTTATCAACAGAAATTCCAACGACACCCAAAACAATAACATTACCCGAGGTTGCATCAACAGCTGACATTACTGTCAAAACAACCACAGAATCAACTGTTGGCACCACAATGTCAACATCGGTTCACATACCCAGCACTACGACTGCCACACCAAGTGTCAAAACCAAATTGACAACTGCACGTGTGACACTTCGAAGAGTCTCAAAAAAAACCGCTACTACTCTCAGGATAGTTACAAAAGCTGAAACCCCAGAAGAAAGACCTACAACTAAAGAATTTGAAAGCATTGCAACACAAACTAAATCTACTAAAGAAGATACGCAAAAACCTGTGATGAGAAATGGCGACAAATCTCTAATGGATGTGACATTGTCAGCTTATTTGAGCAACACAACTGTGTTTCCAGATGACAATACTGAAATGAATAATGAAATTATTAAGGATGCGCCATTTTCGAAGGATCGTAATCCAGCGATAGTCTCGAGCAACGATCATATTGATATGATGAATGAAACGGACGGCTCTCTGCCCAACGGGACTTTATTCAAACTAGATCCTTCTGAAGACTTCATGAAATTTAATAAATAAAATATATTATTATTTGATTTTTGTTAATCTTCCTCCATGTATAATTGCGCGAATGACAGCTGTCATTCAAGTCACTGGTGTGATGATACATAATGTTGGTTTCATTTGGTATGGTCTTGAAAATGATATGATGCAGTCTGTCTTTAAGTAAAAACTTTATTGCGTAAACATGAGTAGGTAAGCAGCGAAGTGCTGATAACAGATATTTATGAACTATTAATTAGAAGAGCCAATTTACGAGTAGTTATATTATAGCCTTTGTTGTTAAATAGTCCGTTTCAAACCTACTTTTAAATTATTTTCCCCACGGAAGAGCGAAGCACTGCGTAATCCTTGCGTAATCTCTATTTCGTGTTTTCCCAGACCTTAAATCCTACCTCCATGGACTTTCCAATAATGGCAACATTACACATAAATGTTTCATCAATTTGCGTAGCTGGCAATATTATTTCTTAGTTGATTGTTTTTGACACGCCTAGGAGTGTATTCCTGCAATTCAAGTTAATTTTGTGTTATTTTATGTGTTTTATTACTGTGACTGTGGGTTATTAACTTTATTTTGTGATAAACATCTTGTTCCATCACTTATATCCCAAGATTTCGGCTTAAAATCCTTGAAAACTTGAGTAAAAGGTAAATGCAATATCTGTCATAAAGTAACCCGACTAAAATGAGTTGTACATTGTTTCGTGAATAATTGATTACGGGTGGTGATTTTTAAATCGGTAGGGTTATAGTTCAGTGTAATTTTTGATTGTTGTTTACAATTAAATGCATTTCTCGATCGATTTTTGGGTATATTGTTATTAATTAGGTACGTAACATGTTAAATGGTGTTTCCAGAATAATTTTGTGATTATAATATGTGATGATTATTGGAATTTTAGCGAAAACACTGATAGTTTTAAAGAGTGAGTCATATGTACTATGAGAGTACTGTTTAGGCCGATGTAGGCCATTTCTTATGTAGGTAATAAATACTCTTTTGTTTTCCTGGCATTACAATGAAGGTAATATGAGAATTCAATATAAGTCCAAGCAACTTGTGTGAAATTAAAATGTTTACCTATTGTGCCTTGTTAGTTATGAAAGAATCTATATTTGAGCATTATAACTGTTGATTGTTATACAGAATATTATTAATATTGTAATTCTATTAAATTTATAAACGAATTAATATCCAGAAACAAATTCACGCACCATTTGACCACAGTAGGATCAAAATTAAGATCTAAACTTGTATCATGTAATCTCACTCACTGATACTACTACATATACATACACAAATACTTTATAAGAATATATAATCGAAATCCAGATGTCGTCAACAACTATGTCTCACATATTGTTACTCCGTTGACCAACCCCGCAACCCCCCACACAGTGAGTGCTCTCACATGCCTCTGTAACAAAGGGCACCTAAAACATGATTAATGAATGAATCTTGGATTATGAATATTAAGTAATGAATACAACAATTCCTATTTCAATACTTTACTAGCTGTGCCCCGCGGTTTCACCCGCAGCGCCCCCGTTCCCGTGGGAATTTGGAGATTTTAATTCCTTATTTTTCTTATATAAAAACCTTGTCCTGACAATAAGGAACACATTAAAATAAGAATCATCCAATTTGGTGCAGTCGTTCTGAAGTTATGCGCTTAGCAACAGATTCAGCGATTCATTTTTATATTATAGATTACTAGCAGCGCCCCGCGGTTTTACCCGCGTTATGCCCGTTCCCGTGGGAATTTCGGGAATTTTTTTACATAAAACCTTCCTCTTGAATCACTCTACCTATTACAAACAACCGCATCAAAATCCGTTGCGTAATTTTAAAGATTTAAGCATACAGACAAACAGACGCGACTTTGTTTTATACTATGTAGTGATTATATAGTTTTTCACAGTTACACTCACTCTCTTATGCTTTCATACTTCCTCTAAATCAATTATAAGCAATACTGGGACAGGTAGCCTGCAAATCCATGGAAATCTAATACAAATATTATAAAGCTGCAGAGTTTGTTTGAACGCGCTAATCTCAGGAACTGCTGGTCCGATTTGAAAAATTCTTTTTGTAATAGATAGCCATATTCAACGGGCAGGTTATAGACTACTTTTCAATTACTTAATATTGATAACTAGCAGCGCCCCGCGGGTTTGCCCGCGTTGTGTCCGTTCCTGTGGGAATTTCAGGATGAAAAGTAGCCTATAACCTTCCCGTTGAATGTGGCTATCCATTTCCATTGTTGCTCTTTCACGCAAAAACTACTGAACGGATTTGGATGAAACTTTACAGTAATACAGATTATACGTCAGAATAACACATGGGATACATTTTATCCCAAAATTCCCGCAGGAACGGGAACAACGTGGGAAAACCGCGGGGCGAGGCTAGATACTTACTAATATTTAAAACTACTAGCAGCGCCCCGCGGTTTTACCCGCGTTGTACCCGTTCCCGTGGGAATTTCGGGATGAAAAATAGCCTATATTACTCGTGGATAATGTAGCTTTCGAATGGTGAAAGAATTTTTAAAAACGGTCCAGTAGTTTTTGAGCCTATTCATTACAAACAAACAAACAAATTTTTCCTCTTCATAATATTAGTGTAGAAAAACAACACCTCACAATACCTACTCCTCCCCTGCACAGCAGCCGCGATGGCCGCGCTCACGGACCAGTACAACCCTACGGGCACGCTGACCCTCAAGTGGGACCCGCGCAACCTGGAGATCCGCACCATGTCGGTGGAGCGCACGCTGGAGCCGCTCGTGCTGCAGGTCACCACGCTCGTCAACAGCAAGGAGCGGGACGCCAACAAGAAGAGACGTGAGTACTGTCATAGTATTAATAATATGGTACTATCATTATCGCAGATCGTTGGCCACGCGGTGTAACATGCTTGGGCGCAGATTTGCCAAGTGTAGTCAGAAGGTGAAGCTGACATTGTTTAGGGCATTCTGTCAATGTTTTTACACATGTCAGCTATGGACCAACAGCACTAGGCGTGCATTGAGTACCATTCGAGTGCAATATAATGACGCATATCGCATTTTAATGAAATATCCTCGGTACAGTAGCGCTTCAAGCATGTTCGCCGAAGCAGGAATACCCGACTTTTTTGGCATTATGAGGCACCGAATCTCGTCTTTCTGGATTAGATTAAGAAATTCTGATAACTCGATCTTAAAAATGTTGACTGAATATTGGGACAATCCCATTTTCAAATATTGGACCTCTGTACAATGCAATGAGAACCGAAAGTGATTTATAATAGTTTTTGGCTTTCATCAAAAATCATTCTTTATTTTATTGTATTATTTTATGTTTGACATTTTATTGATATAATTAATGTATAATGTATATGTATGGCTATGGGTTTTTTGCCTGAAATAAAGAATTATTATTATTTTGTTTAACAGAAGCTGTTCCTCCCTTTTTCAAGGGGTGTTTATTGCACGGGCCGAAGCCAAGTGTGTTTCATTAATGGCTGATATACATACATAGATATGGGATACAAATATACATACATAATTATACTAGTATTCGGTCTAGTTATTTAAAAATTTTCGTGTGAGACGGCAAGTATTAAGAATGACTGCTTTTTGCAATAATAAGTAAGTAAACGGAGGCATGTTCAGAGTAGCGAGACTGGTGTGGAGTGTCTTGGGAATGACGCCGGTACTGGAGAGAATGATGGGTATGGTGCGGATGTGCTGGACTTGCCACTGTGTCTTTATTTCAATTGATAGATCAGTGTATTTAGCTATTTTCTCGGTGTGCGTGTTTGTGAGATTATGGGTATTGCAAATAGCGATATCAATTAAATTAACAGATTTGTTTTGCTTGTCTAAAATTAATATATCAGGTCTATTGTTATAAATGGTTTTATCTGTTATGATAGTTCGATCCCAGTATATTTTAAATAAGTTATTTTCTAAAACAGATTCCGGTTTATATTTATAGTAAGGAACTTTATCTTTGATTAGTTTAGTTTGGATTGCTAGATTTTGGTGGATTATGGCAGCTACTTGATCATGTCTATGTTTATAATCGGTCTGGGCTATGGATTTGCATGCACCTGTGATGTGCTGGATGGTCTCAGAGGCACTATGACATCGTCTACACATATCATCAAAATTGGGCCTCCGGATGATGTACTTCTGATAATTTCCAGTATCTATGGTTTGATCCTGTATGGCGATCATAAAGCCCTCCGTTTCAGGGAAGAGCTCACCTCGCTGCAGCCAGGCGTTCGACGCTCTGATGTCGACATGAGGTTGCTGCAGGTCGGTGCGGTGTCTTCCGTGGAGTGACTTTTGTTCCCAAGCCAGGAGTTTATCTTTATTTTCAGTTATGGTTTGATTAGGTTGAAGGTTTTCGTCATGTAGGTTTAAGGGAGTAAATTTATTGTCTAACTGAGAAACTATGAAATGTAATGAAGAGTGATCAGCTTGAGTATGTATTATTATTTATTTATTATATTTAGGGTTCCGTACCCAAGGTGTAAAAACCCTATTACTGAGAGTTTGCTGTCGGTCCGTCCAATAATATGGTACTATAGAGACGTGAGTACGAAGAGACGAGAGTACATCATTATTATAATTTTTAGGGTTCCGTACCCAAAGGGTAAAAACGGGACCCCCCTGCAATGCAAAAGTATGTGAGAATGAATGTATGTATGTATGTTTGTTACTCTTTCACGCAAAAACTACTCAACGGATTTGGTTCAAACTTTACAGTAATATAGGTTAGGTTATACATCAGAATAACACATGGGATACATTTTATCCCGAAATTCCCGCGGGAACGGGTACAACGCGGGTAACACAGGACGGCAGGACCGCCGTTATTTTCACCAAATGTGGACCAATGTCGTCAAATTTCGAATGGAAGACGACTACTCCTGAAGAGGAAAAAGGTTTAAATGTAGGATAAGAATGAAATAAAATCACTAAACCTTTTTCCTCTTCAGGAGCAATCGTCTTCGGCTGGAAAATTGACGACATTGATCCACATTTTGGGACAATAACAAAAAATAGAGTATACACATTCCCACCTACAACCATTTTTAATTTCCAGCGGGTAAATCCAAGCGAGCCAGTGCCCTGGTAGCCACGGTCGAGCGAGCCACCGAGATCTTCATCGAGCGCGGGCAGAGCATCGCCTACGAGAACCCGGAGATCACGCAGCAGATGCTGGCCGCCGTCGAGGATGTCAGGAAAGCGGGTAAATATACAGGCGTTATATAGTATACAGGGTATTAGGGATATATACAGGGTGTTAGGGATATATACGGGGTTTATATAGTATACAGGGCATTAGGGATATATACAGGGTATTAGAGAAATATACAGGGTGTTAGATAAATATACAGGGTAGTAGAGAAATATACAGGGTATTAGGGAAATATACAGGGTGTTAGGGAAATATACAGGGTATTAAAGAAATATACAGGGTGTTAGGGAAATATAGGTACGGGGTATTAGAGAAATATACAGGGTGTTAGGGAAATATAGGTACGGGGTATTAGGGAAATATACAGGGTGTTAGGGAAATATACAGGGTATTAAAGAAATATACAGGGTGTTAGGGAAATATAGGTAACGGGGTATTAGAGAAATATACAGGGTGTTAGGGAAATATACGGGGTATTAGAGAAATATACAGGGTTTACATGGTATACAGGGTATTAGGGATATATACAGGGTATTAGAGAAATATACAGGGTTTACATGGTATACAGGGTATTAGGGATATATACAGGGTATTAGGGAAATATACATGGTATTAGAGAAATATACAGGGTATTACGGAAACATACAGGGTGTTAGGGAAATATACAGGGTGTTAGGTAAATATACAGGGTACATACATGCGGGCGCTCGTGAGATATAAAGCCTGTATCTGAATGAGTGTCTGTAGGCGCGGCGATGAGCGTGGCGGCGCGCGAGTTCTCGGAGGAGCCGTGCGCGTCGGCGGCGCGGTCGGGCATGGTGCGCGCGGCGCGCGCGCTGCTGTCGTGCGTGACGCGCCTGCTCATCCTGGCCGACATGGTGGACGTGCACCTGCTGCTCACCAACCTCGGCGCCGTGGAGGGCGACCTGGAGCGCCTGCAGGCCGCCTCCTCGCAGGCCGAGGTCAGCGCGCTGGCGGCGGCGCTGGGCCGCTCGGCCGCGGCGCTGGGCGCGGCGGCGCAGCGCCGCCAGCAAGAGCTGCGCGACCCGGCGCAGCGCGACCAGCTCGCCGCCGCGCGCGCGCTGCTCAAGAAGCACACCACCATGCTGCTCACCGCCTCCAAGGTGACTCCCACTCCCTGTACAGCCTTAATGATACACGTCATGTGACCATACTTCATCACAATACAATCGTACTTAATAATAGCTCATAGTATTGTGTCATACTTCACAAAAATTCGACCACACATCAAAATTCGACGACGTTTCCTCCCCGTGCTCACCCAGCCATCAATGTCGCCAGGTGTACGTCCGCCACCCCGAGCTGGCGGCGGCGAAGGCGAACCGCGACTACGTGCTGCGCGCCGTCTGCTCCGCCGTCGACACCATCTCCAACGTCGCGCACGGGGACCACGGCACGGCGGGTGAGCGATTACTGCTGCGGGACGTGGGTGGGACATGTTTGCTGACATGGGTCATATTTGGGACGTTCTTGTGACGTGGGTCATATTTGGGAAATTTTTTGTGATGTGGGTCATATTTGGGCCATTTTAGTGACATGTGTCATATTTGGGACGTTTTTGTGATATGGGTCATATTTGGGATGATTTTGTGATATGGGTCATATATGGGAATTTTTTGAGATATTGGTCATATTTGGGAAAATTTTGTAACTGGTCATATCTGGGACGTTTTTGAGACATGCGTCATATTTGGGACGTTTCTATGACATAGGTCGTTTTTGGGACGATTTTGTAACATGGGTCATATTTGGGACATTTTTGGCATATGGGTCTTATTTGGGATGTTGTAGTGACATGGGTCGTATTTGGCACGTTTTTATGATATGTGTCATATTTGGGACGTTATTGTGACATGGGTCATATTTGGGACGTTCTTGTAACATAATGAATGTAGAACATCAGTTTAGTGATCAAACAGTTACATGATCATGTGACGTTTTTTGTATTTTAGACATTTAATACTGACATATTTATTACATTAATGTCAGTTCAGTGTCTTGCACTCTTTGTAAAATATAATCTGTTGCAGCCAACCGCCCTTCGGACGGCCCCGGCGAGCTGGCGCAGGCGCTCGACGATTTTGATGTAAGATACCGTCTATTAATAATATAAATAAGGAGATGCTTTTGACAAATGATTATGTTTTTGACGTTGTCATACATATTAGTCATATTTTGTTATTAATTTTTGTCACAAGTGATTTTGTCATAGATTTTTGACTGTCAAGTTAGATATTTTTGTGTTAATTTTTGAAAATATTGTATATTCTTTGACACGTAATTGTCAAACAAGTGTCACATTCAGTGCGTTAATTTCCTCGTACCCTCATACCCTCAGGAGCGCATGGTGATGGAGCCGCTCTCCTACTGCGAGGTGCGCAGCCGACCCTCGCTCGAGGAGAGGCTGGAGTCCATCATCTCGGGCGCCGCGCTCATGGCGGACAGCTCGTGCACCCGGTGAGTGACGCGCGGCTGCGGGGTGGGTGGGAGTTCTGTTGCAGCCGAGCGGAGTGGTGCTTAGATCGACCAATCACAAACATTGTCAAACAAGGCATTGACATTGTCAAACAGGGCATTGACATTGTCAAACAAGGCATTGACATTGTCAAACAGGGCATTGACATTGTCAAACAAGGCATTGACATTGTCAAACACGATTGAAACAACCGGGACCGACTATTTAACGTGCCTCCGAAGCACGGTAGCCCTCAGAAAGAAATTGCCGCTATCGGCCACCCAGCCAAGCAGAGGTCGAGCTGCACTTTTGTTAACTTTGACATAATGTAGCTACAACTTGATACGAACTAGAGCTTAGTATTGGTCTTGTAACCGTGAGCGAATATATCGTGGAGTATCTTATTTATTGTACTGATATCTTCAGTGAGGTGAGAGGGTGTTGCCCAGCAGTGGGTCATTACAGGCTGACAGTTGACTGTGTATGTAATGCAGGGACGAGCGGCGCGAGCGCATCGTGTCGGAGTGCAACGCGGTGCGGCAAGCGCTGCAGGACCTGCTGCACGAGTACATGGCCAACGTGAGTCTACTCATCATATCGACTGTATTAACATTCATTCATTCATTTAATTCATTCATTCCTTCAACCACTCATTCATTCATTTAATCAATCATTCAATCAATCATTCATGCATTCATTCATGCATTCATTCATTCAGTTAATCATTCATTCATTCAATCAATCATTCATTCATTCATGCATTCATTCATTCAGTTAATCATTCATTCATTCAATCAATCATTCATTCATTCATTCAACCATCCATTCACCATTCAATCAATCATTCATTCAACCATTCATTCACCATTCAATCAATCATTCATTCAACCATTCATACATTCATTTCGATTCATTTCGGTCAGCGGCTAAATGGCGGTCTAAAAAATCTCGACACTAGGCTTAAAGTCTAGCTTAAAGCCTAGCGTCGGGATAAGACATGGTCTGACGATTGAAACAACCGGGACCGACTGCTTAACGTGCCCTCGGAAGCACGGTAGCGCTCAGATAGAAATGCCACTATCGGCCACCCATCCGAGTAGGGGGCGAGCTGCGCGTTGACAATTGCAATGAGCTGACATCGTTTTGAGCACGAGGCCGTTGCCCAGCTGTGGGACATTACAGGCTAATACTTCAGTGTGTGTACATGTATGTGTGTGTGTGTGTGTCCGACAGGCCGGCAAGTCGGAGCAGTCGGCGGGGCTGGAGCGCGCGCTGGAGCAGATGTGTCGCAAGACCAGGGACCTGCGGAGGCAGCTCAGGAAGGCGGTCGTCGACCACGTCAGCGACAGGTGAGGGGGGCGGGAGGGGATAGGGGCGGTGTCACCGGGGGATAGGGGAGTTTTGACCGGGGCTAGAAGTGTTTTGACCGGGGATAGGGGTTTTGACCGGGGATAGAAGTGTTTTGACCGGGGATAGAAGTGTTTTGACCGGGGATAGAAGTGTTTTGACCGGGGATAGAAGTGTTTTGGCCGGGGATAGAAGTGTTTTGACCGGGGATAGAAGTGTTTTGACCGGGGATAGAAGTGTTTTGACCGGGGATAGGGGTTTTGACCGGGGATAGAAGTGTTTTGACCGGGGATAGGGGTTTTGACCGGGGATAGAAGTGTTTTGACCGGGGATAGAAGTGTTTTGACCGGGGATAGAAGTGTTTTGACCGGGGATACAAGTGTTTTGACCGGGGATAGAGGCGTTGTGACCGAGGATAAGGCATTTTGCCTGGGTGATATAGTATCTTTGACTAGGTAGACCGGATCATAGAATATATTAAAATAATAGGGTATCATTATACTAAATGAAACGGGTCTGTATCGCGTTGGATAATTTAACGTATTTAACGTATCCCGTGACCCCGAGCGGTGTAACCCGCTCGAAACGTCGGGTACGTATTTTATTAAAATACGTTAAATTATCCAACGCGATACAGACCCGTTTCATTTAGTATAATGAGTGCAAATCGTGTGAGTTTAAAAAGTATAATAGGGTATCTTTGATAGAATAATTTGCTGGCTTTGGCCGGAGATAGGGTGTAAATAGTAGTTAATAGTAGTAATAGTTAATATTGTAATAGTATCTCTGAAGGTAATAGGGCGTTAAGATCGGGGAATAGGGCTTCTTTGACGGGATAATAGTACACTGATCAAATATGTTCTATCTTAGTGAAGTATAGACTCAATTTAAATTTTCTTCCGTATCCTGAAGTATCGTTTAGTCATTTATTCTCCCTCTCCTCTCCTCTTCTCCCCCTCTCTCTCTTCCCACTATCTCCTTCGCTCTCTTTATCTCTCTTTCTCTCTCACTTCCTCCCTCTATCTCTACGCCGATGCCTAAATCAATCTCCATTTTGTACCGCGTCAGTTTCCTGGAGACCAACGTGCCTCTACTCGTGCTGATGGAAGCAGCTCGCGGCGGACACGAGAAGGAGGTGGAGCAGTACGCCGCCGTGTTCACCGAGCACGCCAACAAGCTCGTCGAGGTGAGTACAATAGTACACCTGAGTGTACACGGAAAAACAAGTGTGTACACGAAAAAACACAGATGTACATACATGTAAATCTACAAAATACAACAATCCGCCATGTTAGCTTCAACACCAATCAGAGAAATTACGTCACGTCTCAGTAAATGTCAGCCATTTTGTTCCGTCTAAGCGTATACGCGATCTCTGCATTTTTGCCGAGCCGTGACGTAATGAAGACGCCATGACACCGGCGAGCGTTGTGGCGTGAATTTGACACTTACAATTTAAATGTACTTTTATTGCACAAAATCCTTAATTTTCTACTGAAATATGCTTCGATCAACAATACACAACTAGACGTCGGGTCGGGCGCAAAGAATACGTCTCGGTGAATAACAGCGCACTTGAAAAGTGAGCTCTTATTTTATTCATAAATTTTACTACTTTATCGCTCGGTGTCATGGTTGTAATTAGGTTGAACTTCGAACTGTTTTAAAACTTTTGTTTCAGTTCGGTAGTAAACACAATAAGCTGTCACACGTCATCCACGCGGACAGTATTCAGCTTTGATATTGTTCGTGACCCGATATCTAGTTGTGTATTGTTGATCGAAGCTATTTGCTATATTTTCTACACACCCATGCAATCCCCTTAGCCCACACTTTACACGTTTGCCCACGTTTGCCCACAGGTGGCCAACCTGGTGTGCTCGATGTCGAACAACGAGGACGGTGTGAAGATGGTGCGTCATGCTGCAGAGCATATCGAGCAGTTATGTCCACAGGTGGGAGAAATAAATAACACTATTCACTGGTTTCGTAAGTTCAAGTTAACACTACTCATTTCGAATTGAAACTACGTTCACGGATACACTTTTAGAACTTCTTCTTCATCGAGTGGATGGTCACCCTGACCAATCCTGGTGTCAGAGTTATTGAGCCGCCAAAGGCCTCCGACATGGCTCATGTAACGACTACTATCCGTAGAGTAACCGGGACCGACGGGTTAACGTGCCCTCCGAAGCACGGAATCATCTTGTAGAGGTGTAATATTAAGTATGTACTCGCATTTATCTGTATTAATAGGAATCTTATTACTAGAATATAGTCAGTATTAATCCAGCATTCATCCGTTTCATTTGTGTACTCCCCCGCTCCCTACATGGCGACCCTGCCTGAGGAGTCGACCGGGCTGACGCCGCGATTTTGATATCTTTGTCACATTAGCATTCTAACAAATGGAAACACTTCGGTTTTGTTGTGTCTTGGACTCACTCGTGAAAGTCGTGAATCGAGATAATTTTATCAAAAATGGGAAAATCGCAGTCTAAAGAAGACACCATTATCGTCCAAAATGCGGCCGGGGGTAATAACAACTCCAGTTTAGACGAGTTTCGAGACCACCTATCCACGACGACCGCGATCCTGATCAGTATCCTGCTAATTTTACTTGTTGGCATGGGATGTTTCGCGTATCGGCTCTACAAGAAATGCCATAAAAAGTGGATAACCAGAGAGATTAACCGCACAGCGATAAGGAGGTCGCTTTTTCGCCGGCAGCAGCACCCGGGGGCTCCAGAAGCACCAAAATTATATCCAGACATCGTGTGAGCGTGTTAAAGTAATCGGTTAACCAGTGAAATGCAAGTGAGATAATAAAATTTAAGTGTGTAATCGTCTTATATAATAATAATATCAGTGCTATAATTCGCCGTGAGTCGCGCGCTTCGTGACGAATGACGCATCGTAAAAATATGCAGCGCGCTACCATATACGATAACTGAACTTTGGACCTAAGTGCATACTTCAACAATTGTCTTTGAATGAAAGCTAAATTTAGATTAACTAATTATTTGTTATGTATTACAGGTATTTACTGTTTTGAATTACGTTACTATGTCGGTAAGTTATGGATATTTTTTTAACCTTATATGATGAGTTAAAAAGGATTAAAGTTTATTTAATAAAAATCGGTTCTAGCAGACGAGTAGGAAAAGTGTTAGAAAATAAGTTAATTGATGCAAATGTAATTTATGAACGATATGAAAATTGTTTACTACAGTTTAAAAAAAAGGTCAGTGAGAAGTATTTTAACAGTGAAGATACATTATTAATAGAAAGTTACTGTCGAAAGATTGTACAATTATATGAAGATATTTTATTATTGTGTCAGAGTGGTAGTTGTTCATCAAAAATGAATACCTTTGATTTAAAAACGGCCTTAAGCCTTTTACCTATTATGACTAATGAAGAACCTAACACTAAGCAATTGATAGATAATATTGAATATTATGACTCATTATTAAAAGAACATTCTTGTAAGCAGAATTTAATTAATTTTGTCCTTAAAAGTCGATTGTCCCAAGAAGCAAAGTTGAAATTAAAATCAAAATATGATACTGTTAAAGAGTTGATTTGTGACATGCAAAATTCTCTGTTATGTAAGAAAGGTGCAACCGCTATATCAGATAAATTGAATAAAATTAGACAGAATAACTTATCAATTGTTGATTACGGGAAAGAGATCACGGATTTATTTGTTAATCTTACGGTTTCTCAGGCTAATGGTAATGATGAAGCATATACAATATTAAAACCGATTAATGAAAAAACTGCTATTAAACGATTTACCGATGGCTTACGAAACCGTAGGCTTAGCACTATTTTAACAGCGAGAAAATACAGCTCCTTGAAGGACGCCATCCAGGACGCCCAGGATGAGGAGGTGTCCTCAGCTGCTACGTCTGGAGAAATCATGGGTATGTACACTAATAAAACTTATTATAATAATAGATCAAGCAGCAACAGAGGTCAACGCGGAGGTAGAAATAATTTTAATTCGTTCAGAGGTCGAGCAAGAGCACAAGGACGTGGTACAACCCCAACACGAGGTCAGTGGTACCGTGGACGGAGCAACTTTAGCTCAAGACAACAAAGAGGTAACTTTTATCGTTCTAATAGAGGAAATCAAAGGATAAGAGATGAACGTAATATAAATATTATGAATGACATCCAAGAAAATACTACTGAACCGGATAGTACTCAGTTTTTTCGAGACTAATAATGAAAACACAATTTTATCTAGCGATAGTCACTGTTATATATCTTTACATTCATCAAAACATTCTAAGAAAACATATTCATTTCTATTAGATTCTGGGGCATCTTTATCGGCTTACAAATATAAACATGTAGTCGAACAGAACATTCCAATCCATAAAGGGAGTGTAACTGTAAACGGACTAGGAGGCAAAGTCCAAGCAATTGGATATGTTTTTATGCCTTTACTTTTAGGAGATGAGATGATTAGTCACAAGTTTTATGTTTTTAATAACTTGCCAGTACAATCAAATGGAATTCTAGGTCGTGATTTCCTTAATGAATATAAAGCACAATTAGACTTCGGTAAAAATAGTGTAACTTTACAAACATTTAGTACTTGTTGTCAATTACCAATCATTAATGCATGTGATATTACTTTAGGAATTGATGCTAGGAGTGAATCGATACATTTTATTGAAACAAACTTTAAAGAAGACTGTGTCGTTTTTTCACAAGAATTAATTGATGGAGTTTTTATAGCGAATTCTATTGCCACGCCAAAAAACGGGCGTATACCTATTAGAATACTTAATATTACTGATAAAAATGTATCAATAAATAAAATTAATCCAACTATCGAACGATTGAGTAACTACAGCCTTTGTACATTCAATAAAACAAACAAAGATGCTGATCGAGTAAAATCATTATTTTCGGAATTGCAACTTAATCATTTAAATAAAGAAGAACGAAAAAATATAGAAAATATTTGTGCTAAATATGCAGATATATTCTATTTACCAGGTGATACATTAAGTACTACAGATTTGTATACACATACGATAAATCTAAAACAAAATACAAGTCCAGTGTTTTCAAAACAATATAGGTTACCAGTTTCTCAGAAACCTGAAATAAAAAGTCAAATAGATAAAATGTTAGCAGAAGGAATAATAGAACCTAGTAAGAGCGACTGGTCTAGCCCTATTTTATTAGTACCTAAGAAATCAAGTTCAACTAAAAAATGGCGATTAGTGATTGACTACAGAAAACTTAATAATTGTATCGAAGATGACAAGTACCCATTGCCAGATATTACTGAAACTTTAGAATCATTATCGGGTAGCATTTATTTCACTCATTTAGATTTACATCAAGGATATTACAATATTAATTTGGATAAAAAAAGTAGAAAATACACAGCATTTTGTTCAGGCCAATACCAAATGACCCGCATGCCTATGGGGTTAAAGACAAGTCCTAGTTCATTTTCTAGAATGATTTCAATAGCTATGGCAGGTCTTAACTTTGAGAAATGTTTAATATATCTTGATGATTTGATTGTTTTTGGTAGAAATCTGGATTCTCATAATAAAAACTTGCAAGATGTATTTGAAAGACTTCGCTCAGTAAATTTAAAATTAAATCCGTCAAAATGCGATTTCCTAAGAAAAGATATTCTATATCTTGGTCACGTAATATCTAAGGAGGGTATTGCACCAGATCCCAATAAAATTCATGTAGTTAAAAATTATCCAATTCCAAAAAATGCGGACGAAGTGAAACGATTTGTAGCTTTTACTAATTATTATAGAAAATTTATACCAAAATTTGCTGAAATCGCATATCCTTTGAATAACTTAAGTAGAAAAAACGTAGTTTTTGAATGGAGTATTGAATGTCAGAACGCATTTGACAATTTGAAACAACTTTTAACATCACCTCCAGTATTACAATATCCAGATTTCGCACCAGAAAATCAATTCATTATTCAGACCGATGCTTCAAATTACGCTATCGGTGCAATTTTAGCAAACGGAAATGGTCAACCAGTAGCATACACAAGTAGATCATTAAACAAAGGGGAAAAGAACTATCCAGTCATTGAGAAGGAATTACTAGCTATAGTTTGGGCTGTAAAGTATTTCAGACCGTATTTGTTTGGAAGACCATTTAAGATCACTACCGATCATAAGCCTCTTGTATATTTATTTAATATGAAAGACCCTTCAAGTAGACTAATGAAGTTTAGAATTGCTTTAGAAGAATATAACTTTGAAGTAAATTATATTAAGGGTTCTAACAATGCAGCTGCAGATGCTTTGTCTAGAATCACTATTGATGACTTAAAAGAAATGCACAAACATGTAGTTAGTGTAATGACGAGAGCACAAGCAAAAATAAAGAATAATTCGGAGACTTCAGTTGATATGGTAGACACTGATTTGAGGCCTGCGCAACCCAAAATCGTGAATACTCATATTAAACCGAAGGAATCTGTAGAATTAAAATTCTTAAATAAAAAAGAATTAGAAGTATTAATTAAGAGTAAGAGTATTACTAAAGAGAATAAAATATTGTGTTACGTAAAAGAAAAAAGAATAATATACGTAAAAATTCTAAACTCTCAATCACAAATGACGCGAGACGAATTTGTGAGGGAATTAGATAAATTTTGTACGGAATTGAATATAGAAGAAATTTTTATAATGAAGAATAAAGATAATGAAATATTCATAAAGAAATTAGTAGAAGAGTTAAAAAGACATGTCGATAGAACCGGTCTACGAATTTGTATTTTAAATAATATTAAAAGAATTGATAACAAAGATGATAGACGTGTCATCATAAACGATTTCCATCTATTACCTAGTAGTGGCCATGCTGGTATTAGAAGGATGTCAAACAATATAAAGAAATATTATTATTGGCCGGGTATTGAGAAAGACGTTAAAGATTTTATAAAACGATGTGACAAATGTCAAAAACAAAAGTACTCGTTACCAACAAGAGAACCAATGGTTATAACAAGTACAGCAAATACTGCATTTGAAAAGATTTATTTAGATTTAGTTGGTCCATTAGACGAGGACGTCAGTAACAATAGCTATATCCTAACATTACAATGCGAACTCACCAAATACGTTGAAGCGTATCCATTAATTTCTAAAAAATCTGAAGAAGTAGCAAATAGTTTAGTAAATAATTTTATTCTTAGATATGGTGTGCCAAAAGAGATTGCAACAGATAGAGGAAAGGAGTTTCTTTCGGAGGTTTTTCAAAAGGTATGTAAACTATTAGATATAAAACAACTTAATTCAACAGCTTACCACCACCAGTCCATCGGAGCGTTGGAGGTTACACATAAAAATCTGAATGCATTCTTACGCATACAAACTGAGAATCATCCAGAAATGTGGAGTAAGTGGCTTCCATTTTGGTGTTTTGCATATAATACGACAGTGCATACGGAGACTAAATTTACGCCTTTCGAATTGGTATTCGGTAAGAAGTGTTCTCTGCCTAGTAATTTAATAAATGATTTAGAACCTCTCTATAATTTTGACGATTATCCATGTGGATTGAAATATCGGTTGCAACTTTCTCAAAGAGAAGCAAAGAATAATTTGACAAAAAGTAAAATTGTTAGAAAAACTAAGTATGATAAAAGTGTTAACCCTACAGAATATAAGGAAAATGACTTAATTTTAATTAAAAATGAAACATGTAAAAACAAGTTTGATAGAATATATCTAGGTCCTTTTAAAGTTGTAAGAGATGAATCACCAAATGTAAGAATTATAAATGAAAAGGGTAAGGTAGACGTGGTTCATAAAAACCGAACTAAATTGTATCATGTAGCTTTGTAGAATTAAAACAAAAAAAAACATGTATAATCAATTTTTTTTTTTTTAAATAAGGTTGGTGATGTAGAGGTGTAATATTAAGTATGTACTCGCATTTATCTGTATTAATAGGAATCTTATTACTAGAATATAGTCAGTATTAATCCAGCATTCATCCGTTTCATTTGTGTACTCCCCCGCTCCCTACAATCTTACTTTTCGAGTAATCAGGTGATTCAGCCTGCAATGCCCTAACCAAACTGGGGACAGTCTTATAAGATAATAATCTAGAAAATATTCAAATGTTGTCAACTTTCTTTGTGTTCTCACAGATACCTAATCCGCTCACTTTCGCTTATGATTCGCTTACTTACGCTTATCCCGCAGGTGATCAACTCTGCTCGCGTGCTCGCCGCCCGATGCCGCTCGCGCGTTGCCCAGGACAACGCGGCGGCGTTTTCCCACGCGTGGGAACGCGCCGTGCGGCTACTGACGGACGCCGTGGACGATATCACTACTATTGACGACTTCCTGGCTGTCAGCGGTGAGTTGGATATTATACATGCGAAAGTTTGTGAGGATGGATGTACGAATATGTATGTACTAACTGCGCCCCGCGGTGTTACCCTCGTTGTACCCGTTCCCGCAGGAATTGCGGGATAAAATGTATCCCATGTGTTATTCTGATGTATAACCTATATTACTGTAAAGTTTCATCCAAATCCGTTCAGTAGTTTTTGCGTGAAAAAGCAACAAACATACATCCTTCCTCACAAACTTTCGCATTTATAATATTAGTAGGAAGTAGGCTGTAAGTATGTTTCTCACCCTTTCACGAAAAAACCACTGGACGGATTTGGATGAAACTTTACAGTAATATAGTTTATACATCAGAATAACACATGGGATACATTATATCACGAAATTCCCGCGGGAACGGGTACAACGCGGGTGAAACCGCGGGGTGCGGCTAGTAGGCTAATAGGCTAGTATATTATGTAGGATATGTGTGTGTAGCACCGTTACCCTCAAACGGATGGACCGATTTCGGTGCGGTTTTCTTCATAAGCAAGCCAGTTTAATTCCGGTGGATCTTAACTATGTTTGACCAAAATCGGTGCAGCCATTTTTGCTTGCTAGATAAGTATAATTAGTCCGTTGTTAACATGTATGACGATGTTGGTTGCCAGAGAACCACATCCTGGAGGACGTGAACAAGTGCGTGGTGGCGCTGCAGGAGGCCGACCCCGACTCGCTCGAGAGGACCGCCGGCGCCATCCGGGGGCGGAGCGCCCGGTACGTACCACATACTACTCATATTATAAATGTCAAAGTTTGTGAGGATGGATGTATGTATGGATGGATGTTTGTTGCTCTTTCACGCAAAATCTACTGAACGAATTTGGATGAAACTTTACAGTAATGTAGGTTACACATCAGAATAACACATGGGATACATTTTATCCCGAAATTCCTGCGGGAACGGGTACAAGGTGGGTAACACCGCGAGGCGCAGCTAGTACATACTACTACATATAATTGTTATAATTGAGCATACAATAGACAAATTTCAAACTAGTTAAGTTAAATGTCAAACTTGACAGATGACAGTTTAATGTTGACAGTTAACAGACTTGACAGATGATTTGACATCTTTCCGTTTGTTCTCAGAGTGTGTTCCGTGGTGTCCCAAGAGATGGACAACTACGAGCCGTGCATCTACACCAAGAGAGTGCTGGAGGCTGTCTCCGTGCTCAGAGATCAAGGTACGTCACTAGACAGGATACAGATCGAGGTACGTCACTAGACAGGATACAGATCGAGGTACGTCACTAGACAGGATACAGATCGAGGTACGTCACTAGACAGGATACAGATCGAGGTACGTCACTAGACAGGATACAGATCGAGGTACGTCACTAGACAGGATACAGATCGAGGTACGTCACTAGACAGGATACAGATCGAGGTACGTCACTAGAAAGTATACAGATCGAAGTACGTCACTAGACAGTATACAGATCGAGGTACGTCACTAGAAAGGATACAGATTGAGGTACGTCACTAGACAGTATACAGATCGAGGTACGTCACTAGATCATTAGGTACGTCACGAGATCATTAGGTACTTCACTAGGCAGTATACAGATCAAGGAACGTCACTAGATCGTTTGATGTCTAAGTAGGTCTACTTATATGAGGAGGGAGGAATTTGACGCCCTATGATATCTCGAAAGAAAAGGTATTGCCATTGTCAAGCAACGTGCAGCTCGACCGTACTGGGATGGGTGGTCGATAGTGGCATTTCCTTGTTCATGCCACCGTGCTTCGATGGACACGTTAGTGTAGGGCCACATCTGCGGAACGTACGGCGCCGAACCTTCCGCTCTATGACACATCAGTCGAAATTACGCCGCGTACTGATGTGTCATAGATAACTTGAAATACACTACGAGCGTATTTAGCGGAAGGTTCGGCGCCGTACGTTCCGCAGATGTGGCCCTACACGTTAAGCACTCGGTCCGGCTGATTCTGCCGTCACCTTTAGGTCTGTCAACTCCGGCACCAGGGTTGGCCACTCGGCTACTCGAACTAACTCTCATCTCACTGAAGATATCAGTGCAGTGAGGATGTCGTAATCACCGCGCGTCTACTGCCGGTTGTGATCTCAAACATGAGCCATGTTTGTAGTAAAAAAAGACGTGTGGCACTCGGGGACTGCCGCGGTAAAGCTATTGCATAGTTATTTTTTATATCACTAGATGGCGTTAGTGGGGAGCGTGAGGTTTTTTCGTTACGGAATTTCTGGATTCGGTCCCCGCGCTCAAGGCCCGCGATAGAAGCTATGCAATAGCTTAAAATAAAAATACATATATTGGAAAACATAATTTTATTTGTTACTCGTAAACTGATTATAAACTTAAAATAATTAAAATGGCACTATACAATAACATAACATTTCAAATATTTCACCTCTAATTTATTAAGAAAATTCTAAATCGTCCTTTAAGTCTACACTTAACTAACTGACGTCATGTGTCATACAGTACTTGTCAAAGTCACTCTTTAAATCTGTACTAAGGGAAGCATTTGACGTATCTGAGTAAGAGCGTACCTTACTTACTCAGAGATGTGCTGTTCCTTATAAAGAGATAAAAGAGTAAGAAAGCATTAGCCTGTAATGTCCCACTGTTGGGCAAAGGCCTCTCATCTCACTGAAGATATCAGTACAGTGAGGAGGATGTCGTAACACCACGCTTGCCTAATGCGGGTTGGTGATCTCAAACCCGAGCCATGTTTGAAAAGTAGGAAACATGTTATTGCTGGACCCGGGAATTGAACCCGAGACCTCAGTCTTGGCAGGCGAGTGCACATACCACTAGACCACCGATGCGTTAAAGAGAGATAAAATAGTGATATTTGACATGTAATGTAATATGACTCGTTATGTCAATTGTCGATTTGACTTGACAGCGGTTGACATGTGTTATTTATTAAAATTTTAATGAAATGTCAAATCTTCTGTATACTAAACATACATTATATGTTACCATATTCGTCTTATTTTAAATGTATCTTTAAATTATATATTATTTCTTTTGAAAGTGACTAAAGTTAAATTCAAATTGACATTTTCTTTGACACTTAACGTACTAGAGGTTCAATAATGTCTAAATATAATATTTTAGGGGGTTGAATTTTGTTTACTTTTCCGGGGGTGGGGGATGGTCCCTGATGTACTGGAGCGCCCTCAGAATAGCTTCCGGGATCGGGGGAGGCGTGGGGATGTGGGAGCCCTGGAAAAATAAGAGATGTTTCAATTTTGTTTATCCTACTATTATAAATGCTTTTATCCCAAAATTCCCACGGGATAGGGTACAAATGTAGTATATCCCGTTACCTGTGGTTGGTAACCGTTCTCGTCGGCGACGTACTGGAACTGGACAGGTTCTCCCTCGGGAGAGGTCCAGGCCGCAGCCCCCTGGACTATTTGAGCGGCGTTCTCCTGGAGAAATAATGTTTTAGAATGTAATGTCCCAATGCTGGGCAAAGGCCTCTCATCTCACTGAAGATATCAGTACAGTGAAGAGGATTAGGCATAATCACCACGCTTGCCAAATGTGGGTTGGTGATCTCAAACCCGAGGCAAGTTCGAAAAGTAGGAAACATGGATTGAACCCGGCACCTCAGTCTTGGCAGGCGAGTGCACATACCACTAGACCACCTCGGCGTCACATAAACCACATCTTATCCCATATTTCCCGCGGGAATACTCACATCGGTTCCTTTGATCTCGCCTTGTGCAGATGCCTGGATTCCATTACTAGTCTCTATGGACCACTGGTAAGACCCAGACGGATCGGAGTCCAGGACTTGTCTGACTATGTTCGCGTCTGCTTCCCCAGTGCTCGCTTTGCCCAATATGTGGGACACGTCGGCGTTGGCCACGCCCACGGCGATGAAGAGGAGTAGGAGTTTCTGTAAAAAAATTGGCGGTCAGATTCTGTAAACTTGGTATTGGAGTTCTTAATAATATTTAAAAGTAAGATGATCAGTGCTTCGGAGGGCACGTTAAGCCGTCGGTCCCGGTTACTTTCTACGGATAGTAGTCGTCACATGAGCCATGTCAGAGGAATTTGGCGGATCAATAACTCTGACACCAGGATTGGTCAGGGTGACCATCCGCTCGATGAAGAAGAAGAATGTTTGAACCGCTCGACTGATTTTGTGCAAACTTCACATAAACCATCTAGTAAATAGTCCGAACAAAGCCTAATCATTTGGTTTGGATAGGTGAGCCCGTTCTTGAGTTATAACATTACAACAAAAAGTGGCTTTGATTTTTATATATTCTTATAAAGTATTTGCACAAAATCGGTCGAGCGGTTATTAAATTCCCGCGGGAACGAGCACAACGCGGGTAAAACCGCGGGGCGCTGCTATTACTTTATATGAATATGATTATATAATCGACATCCAAACGTCGTCAACAACTATGTCTCACATATTGTTACTCCGTTGACCGACCCCGCAACCCCCGACACAGTGAGCGCTCTCACTGCCACTGGGACAACGGGCTGGTCAACATACACTCCGGTGACCTCAATATCTTCAATTACATTCCATACTCAAGCTTACGATTCACATATGAAGGTAAAATTTTTAAAAATATGCTCATCTTCGTACTACGTATAAATATAAATAATTGAAGGTTTTTAAAGTTCATAAGTCGTCATTTAGTTTGACATTTACGCGGCGTCTTGCGTGTGGGTGACGAGCGGAGCGGGCGGCGGAGCGGGTAGCGGTTTTTAAATGTTTTATAGCGGGACGAAATCATTAAAAAAATACTTAGTTTTTGCGTTTTTATTAAAATTTCAAATTGAACCATTCCAAAATGGTTGTATTTCTGTGGTCCATATTTTATAGTTCTTACCTTGTTAGGGGTTGAATTTCGCATAAAATCTTTATAGCGTGCACTTTGTTTACGTACTAAAAGGGATCTCATACAAAATGTGAAGCTCCTAGCTAGTTTTTCAGAGTTTTTTAAACGCACTAATCTCAGAAACTACCAGTCCGATTTGAATAATTCTTTTTTTAATGGATAGCCACATTCAACGGGCAGGTTATAAGCTATTCCATCCCTAAATTCCCACGGCACAACGCGGGTAAAACCGTAAATCCAACGGGAAGGTTATAGTATTTTTCAGGTCGAAATTCCCAAGCGAAAAACCGATTAAAACCCGCGGGGCGTTGCTTGTCTTATAATATAAAAATGAATCGCTGAATCTGTTGCTAAGCGCATATCTTAGCATATCTTATTGGATGATTATTTTTTGAATGTGTTCCTTATTGTTAGGACAAGGTTTTTATATAAGAAAAATAAAAATCTCAAAATTCCCACGGGAACAGGGGCGCTGCGGGTGAAACCGCTAGACCGCTAAACAGCTAGTTCTGTATATAATTTCTACCATACATGTCCCTTAACATCAAATCGCCCCGCTCGTCTTCACCCGCCGCCCGACCCTGACCTGGTAAGCTGTTTGAAGATCAACAGGTCAGAGGTGAACCCGCGGTGAATATTAATTTGATGTATGTTAATGTATACAGGCTGTATGTATGTTATATAAGATTACAATGTTTTTGGAGGGAAAATGTTTTTAAAAATATTCAGGGCTTCTTGATGGTTACCAGGGATGGGTTTTTCAAATCTGGTTAAAATGTACCCCTATCTTGGCAGATTTAGAAAAACACAAAAATGACATCGTTTTTCTAAAATTATGATGTTGAAATATTTTTTTTTAATAGCAAAGAATGACTTTTTTTTTCCGAACAATATTTTTTTAATTTACTTCGTATAAAACTTAATTTTTTTCCCCAAAAAACTTTTTTTATTTGTACCGAAAATATTAATAAAAATAAAAAGTAAATTGAGAGTAATAAGTAAGTATGAGCCTGTAATGTCCCACTGCTGGGCAAAGGCCTCTCATCTCACTGAAGATATCAGTACAGTGAGGTAAAAAAATTTAGAGGAATATAACTCTCTAAATATATCGAATTTTTCTAAAAATCTATTGTATCGAAATTTAAAAACTACCCACGAATTCCCAAACCCAAAATATATATATTTTTAACTACAAATATTTAAAATTCCCGGCACCCAAAAAAAATATTTAAAAAAAAAACATTTTTTCCAAAAAAAATATTAAGCCAAAAGCTCGCTTACCATTTTGCCTGTACTAATTTTGATGCTACACTGACTTCCAAAACAAGATGCGTTTGCTTTTTATCTCCAAGCTTCGGATTATGTAAATACGTCACTTCAAGGTCGGGCGAGTTGTTCGGTACAATACTTTATAGGTATCGTGGGTCCATGAAATGGAAGACGTAGTACCTTGTCATACTATAAACTTTGGAAAAATATCACTGATGCTATCCTACACTACTATTAATATTATAAATGCGAAAGTTTTTGAGAATTTATGTATATACTAAATGAATTACTGAATTACTTAATAAATATTACGTACTAGCCGCGCCCCGCGGTGTTACCCGCGTTGTACCCGTTCCCGTGAGAATTTCGGGATAAAATGTATTCCATGTGTTATTCTAATATATAACCTACATTACTGTAAAGTTTTATCCAAATCCGTTCAGTAGTTTTTGCGTGAAAGAGCATCAAACATACATACATACATCCATCCTCACAAACTTTCGCATTTATAATATTAGTAGGATTAGTAGGATATTTGTGAAAATACGTACTCGATGTTTCGAGCGAATTACACCGCTCGTGGTCACGTGATGACTGTGGATACAGACCCGTTTCATTTAGTATAATGAGTGCAAATCGCGTGAGTTTAAAAAGTAAGAATTTATTGTTACTCTTTCACGTTAAAACCACTAAACGGATTTGGATGAAACTTAACAGTAATATAGGTTATACATCAGAATAACACATGGGATACATTTGACCCCAAAACTCTTGCGGGCACGGGTACAACGCGGGTAAGTCTGTGGAGGCGTGGTGAACCCGTTCCCGTGGGAATTTCGGGATTAAATATAGCCTATACTATTCCCGTTGAATGTGGCTATCCATTACACAAAGAATTACTCAAATCGGATTGCTAGCTTCTCAAAAATAGCGCGTATAAACAAACAAAAATTCCACTCTTCTCATTTATATTTGTAGACTAGCAGCGTCCCGCGGTTTTACCCGCGTTGTGCCCGTTCCGTTGGGAATTTCGGGATGAAAAATAGCCTATAGCCTTTTTAAACTCACACGATTTGCACTCATTATACTAAATGAAACGGGTCAGTATCGCGTTGGATAATTTAACGTATTATAATAAAATACGTACCCGACGTTTCGAGCGGATTACACCGCTCGTGGTCACGGGATAACACGGGTACGTATTTTATTATAATACGTTAAATTATCCAACGCGATACTGACCCGTTTCATTTAGTATAATGAGCCTATAGCCTTCCTCGATAAGTGGACTATCCAACACTGAACGAATTTTTCAAATCGGACCAGTAGTTCCTGAGATTAGCGCGTCCAAACAAACAAACTCTGCAGCTTAATAATATCAGTATAGATAGGTATATAATTTGAAAATTAGTGACACCCTCCTATTAGTGTTGGAAGATTTAAAATAACAAGGTTTAAAGCCAGACGTGGTCTTGTGGTTTGAGCGCCCGGCTCACGACCCGGAGGTTCCGGGTTCGATTCCCGGTGGGGATGTCTCACAAAAATCTCTTTGTGAGACTCTCCTCAGTTTGGTTAGGGCATTGCAGGCTGAATCACCTGATTGCTCGCCTGAGTGCTTCGGAGGGCACGTAAAGCCGTCGTTCCCGGTTACATTCTACGGATAGTAGTCGTTACATGAGCCATGTCAGAGGCCTTTGGCGGCTCAATAACTCTGACACCAGGATTGGTCAGGGTGACCGTCCACTCGATGAAGAAGGATGATTTATTTGTTTTAAAAACTATTTTAATATAATTCTGATCCGGTTAAAGATGACGCGTCATAGAGAACTAATATTATCATAGAGGTGCCTTCGAAAATATAACTATACTAATCCTAACTAATATTATAAATGCGAAAGTAACTCTGTCTGTCTGTCTATTACGCTTTCACGACAAAACTACTGAACCGATTTGAATGAAATTTGGTACACAGTTAGTCCAGACCCTGAGAAAGGACATTGGCTACTTTTTATCCCGAAATTACAGCGGGAACGGGTATAACGCGGGTGAAACCGCGAGGCGCGGCTAGCAATATAATAAAGCTGAAGAGTTTGTTTGTTTGAACGCGCTAATCTCAGAAACTACCGGTCCGATTTGAATAATTATTTTTGTAATGGATAGCCACATTCAACGGGAAGGTTATAGGCTATTTTTCATCCCGAAATTCCTACGGGAACGGGTACAACGCGGACAAAACCGTGGCTCGCTGCTAGTATTGAGTATAAGTATAAATTCTTTAATATAGTCTCTACGTTTACTTAGCTCTATGGATGCGCACGCGCAGCCTTCACCTTTAAATTCATAGTAATCCTCGGACATAATCCACTCATCTGTCACTGTCACAAACAAACAAACATATTGTTTTTAAGAGTTTTCCTTAATATGTGACCAGTGCAAGGGTGATACATTGAAGTCAAGCAGAGCTGTATGGAGAACAATCGACGGACCTTTATTATTGACTAGCAGTGCCCCGCGGTTTTACCCGCATTGTGCCCGTTCCCGTGGGAATTTCGGGATTTTTTATACATATAAACCTTCCTCTTGAATCACTTTATCTATTTAAAAAAACCGTATCAAAATCCGTTGCGTAGTTTTAAAGATCTAAGCATAGGGATAGACAGCGGAAAGTGACGTTGTTTTATACTTCTTCTTCTTCACCGAGTGGACGGTCACCCTGACCAATCCTGGTGTCAGAGTTATTGAGCCGCCAAAGGCCTCTGACATGGCTCATGTAACGACTACTATCCGTAGAAAGTAACCGGGACCGACGGCTTAACGTGCCCTCCGAAGCACGTTTTATACTATGTAGTGATTCATTCATTTCGTGTAGATCAGTGGCTAATCCTGGTGTCTGGTGGGAATTTCGGGATGATAAACAGCCTATAACCTTTCCGTTGAATGTGGCTATCTATTACAAAAAGAATTATTCAAATCGGGTGAGATTAGCATCTTGAAACAAACAAAAAATATACCTTTTCAGATTTATTATGTAAGTATAGATGAAGAAATATTGACAACTAGCTGCGCCCCGCGGTGTTACCCGCGTTGTACCCGTTCCCGCGGGAATTTCTGGATAAAATGTATCCCATGTGTTATTCTGATATATAACCTATATTACTGTAAAGTGTCATCCAAATCCGTCCAGTAGTTTTTACGTAAAACAGTAACAAACATACATCTATCCTCACAAACTTTCGCATTTATAATATTAGTAGGATAGGTGAAGAAATATGAACAATACACCCACTTAGTCTCATTGTCAGAGTGTAAAAGCATCACCTTTATTTGTTCAGTTAAATATCAACGTAAAGTATTGGGTAAGGTTATTAATCTATTATTTGAAATTTATCGCAATTGGCAGATTGTGAAATGTTACTAAAAGGTTTTCTATGGCACGTCAAATGGCGTAACCAACGCCCGTACTCAGATACGTCATGCTTCCTTAGAGATTTGACAAGCCCGTTGTCCCAGTGGCAGTGAGAGCGCTTACTGTGTCGGGGGTTGCGGGGTCGGTCAACGGAGTAACAGTATGTGAGACGTAGTTGTTGACGACGTCTGGGTGACAATTATATCTATCTTCTTATTATATATAAAATTCTCGTGTCACGGGGTGCGTGGTTGAGCTCCTCTGAAACGGCTCGACCGATTCTCATGAAATTTTGTGTGCTTATCGGGTAGATCTGAGAATCGGACAACATCTATTGTTCATCCCGAAATTCCCGCGGGAACGGGTACAACGCGGGTGAAACCGCGGGGCGCAGCTAGTATTTTTATAAAGTATTTAAGACTATGTTAGTTAATTGCGATTGTTAGCAACGTGCAGCTCGACCCCTACTTGGATGGGTGGCCGATAGTGGCATTTCTATCTGAGCGCTACCGTGCTTCCGAGGGCACGTTAAGCAGTCGGTCCCGGTTGTTTCACTCGTCAGACCATGTCGTCCTTTAGGCGGTCTAACAACTCCGTCACCAGGGTAGGCCGCTGACCTCGAATCGAATGAATACAAACGTGGTTGTTTATCCTACAATTCCCACGGTAAAATTTCCACCATGATTAAAACAACAAGGTAATATAAAGTTGATAAATTCTACAATTAATTATGTATTTCGTAATGACTGACCGTGTCAAATGACATAATATACATTTTACGAGTAAATAAAATGAATGACGCATCGGCCTTCGCTTTTAGCGGTCAAATACTCAGCAGTTGATCGCGGATGTTAAGCTACGGTCAGCACGGACACTATCGGATGGGTGGCCGGAATCTTTATCTAAGTGGATTTGGACTTTTTGTGAGGATGAATGTATGTTTGTTACTCTTTCACGAAACAACTACCCGACGAATTTGCATCATCAGTCAGTAATATAGGTCTTCTTCTTCACCGAGTGGATGTCACCCTGACCAATCCTGGTGTCAGAGTTGTTGAGCCGCCAAAGGCCTTTGACACGGCTCATGTAACGACTACTATCCGTAGAGAGTAACCGGGACCGACGGCTTAACGTGCCCTCCGAAGCACGGAATCATCTTACTTTTCGGGCAATCAGGTGATTCAGCCTGCAATGCCCTAACCAAACTGAGGGCAGTCTCACAAAGAGATTATATATAATACTAGCTGTGCCCCGCGGTTTTACCCGCAGCGCCCCCGTTCCCGCGGGAATTTTTAGATTTTTATTCCTTATTTTTCTTATATAAAAACCTTGTTCTGACAATAAGGAACAAATTTAAAAAAGAATCACCCAATTTGGTGCAGTCGTACTGAAGTTATGCGCTTAGCAACAGATTCAGCGATTTATTTATACATATATTATAGATAGGTAACATATGGGATACATTTTATCCCGAAATTCCCGCGGGAACGGGTACAACGCGGAGCCCGGCTTAAAGGTGCCATGAACTCGACTATTAAGTATGTTCACATACTTTTTAAACTCACACGATTTGCACTCATTATATTAAATGAAACGGGTCTGTATCGCGTTAGATTATTTAGCGTATTTTACTAAAATACGAATGTAAAATAAGTATGTTCATTTCAAATTTAACTCTTTTTTATCTAATTTTCAGTAATGTCTAAGTTTGCGGTGCGCGTCGACGCGGCGGTATCAGCGCTGGGCGGCGGCGCGGGCGCGGCGCTGGACGAGAACGAGTTTATTGACGCGTCGCGGCTCGTGTACGACGCCGTGCGGGAGATCCGACGCGCCGTGCTCATGAACCGGGTGAGATAGGGGGGGGAGTGTGGAGATATGAGTTGGGGGGTGGTGAGATGAGTTTGGATGTGGATATATGAATTAGGAAGTGGTAAGGTGAGTGTGGAGATATGAGTAAGGGGTGGTGAGGTGAGTGTGGGTGTGGAGATGTCAATTAGGGAGTGGTGAGATAAGTTTATAGAGTGATTTGGTGAGTTTGGTGAAGTTTAGAGTGTGATTTGGTGATATTAAAGGTGTGATTCGGGTGAGTTTAGTTTGTTATAAAGCGAGTTTCGCTAGTTTTGTGCGATGTGGTGAGTTCAGAATGTAATTTCTGATAAATCTAAATACCCTTTTATTATATTGTATAGATTTTCCCTCCAAAAAATGTTAATATAAACGCCAGATATTCGGTGTTTAGGATGAGGAGGAGCTGGATCCGGAGGACGTTGAGTTGGATGAGCACTACACCCTGGAGACGCGCAGCAAATGTGAGGGATTATGATGTACAGCATCGTGATGTTTGGGGCTTAGTTTGATGTTTGGGGCTTAGTTTGATGTTTGGGGACATAGTTTGATGTTTGGGCCATAGTTTGATGTTTGTGCTTGGCATACAGCATACTAGATGTACGAGTATGTGTACTAATTTGTGTTTAATAGTTATTTGCTAGATGGTTTTAGATGCATCGTGAATGTTTATCATCCATTTTTGGCCATAAATAGGTGTTTGTCATTGTAGATGTACGTCTCGATGTTTATAATTGTAGTGAATGCGATGTTTTTTTTTGTTTTTTAGCATTTTATATTTTTGTGCCGTTAATAATTGTGGTTGTTTGTTTTTTGTGTGTAATACTTTTTGTATGAGTGTATGTGTGCAATGTATTTCATTCTAATTATGAAAATTGTATGACATTTTAATTTGTGGTGTCCATTATATTGTATGTTCATTTGCATGTATAATTTGATCAATTAAATAGATGATGAGTTTGTATGAAATGCATACAAACTTGTATGACATAATTTTTCTACTACGTTAACACATACTCAATGTTAAGCAACGGGCAGTTCTCACTCTACTCGGATGGGTGACCGTAATGGGTCTAAGTACATGCTATCTCCCGGAGGGCACGTTGAACTGTCGGTCCCGGTTGTTTCAGCATGTCTTCCTTTAAGCGGTCTACACACTCCAACACTAGTGTTGCCCACTGACCTACTCGAAATTAATTTTACTCACTCATCTATTTAGTTGATCAAATTGTAATGTCATTTTGTGTTGCTATTTTTGGGGGTAACCTGATTCCTCTCTCGCCCCCTCAATCTCCCAAATAGTCCCCAATCTCTCCCTGTACTAAACTACTCACTAACGTACCTAAATACATAATAATACTTTCCGATCTCACCCCCGACTCTCTAACCCTTTTCACTCCCCTCTGGCTATCTCCTAATCATCCTTCCCCCTAGATTTTTCAACCCTCTTTAATCCACCCCTATCACCTCGCCCCTTTATCTACCTACTATTGACACCACCCTCGCTCCTCTATCACCCCTCCTCTACCCTCTACCAACCCCCCTCTACCCTCTATCAACCCCCCTCCACCCCTCTATCACCCCCTCGCCCCCTGCATGCTACATGTCGTATGTTGTGTACCCACCTGCAGACGAGCGACGACCTCGACACCGACACCGAGTTCGAGCCGGTTGAGGACATGACCATGGAGACACGGAGCCGCTGTGAGTACCGGGGGGGGGGGGACTAGGGGGAGGCGGAGGTGTACGGGGGGTGGCGGGAAATATAGCGATGGATAGCTGGGATGTCTGGTCAGAGGGTTTCTAACAAATTTACCGAGGGATAGCTGGGATAAGGAGTGACATAGTTAGGGTACCTAATACATACCGGGGTATAAAGGGACAGTTGGCACGGGTTGAGAGGGAACCTAACAACTATACCGAGGGATTGCTGGGATAAAGGGGTGATGGAGAGAAATACAAATATAGCTAGGTGGATGTTAAATAACAGTGATAACTAGGAAATTAGCGTGGGATAGTTGGGATTACTGGGATAAGATAATAAAAATTAAAAATGTATTAAATATACCTAACAAGTAAATTAAATACATATTCAAAAGAGCTTTTTTATAACTTTTATATTATGTTTCAGCGAGCGCTCACACCGGCGAGCACGGCGTGGACGAGTACCCTGATATTAGCGGCATTACTAATGCTCGGGTGAGTGGGGAGTCACCTTTATTTTTTTAGTAGACTATCTGGTCTTTCAGCTATCTAAAAGTCCTGTCGTCCTGTTACATGCGTTTTGTATTTTGTAAAACAAAGTACATCCGAGTGCGCGGACGACTCACTAGTGCGACGCGTTTATAATAACATTTATAATATTAATCATATATATACTTGGGACTACGAAAAGTATATAAATAAGACAAAGTATATACAGAAAATATAAAGAGAAAGTATATAAGGAAATATTTCAAATCTTCTTATCGAGTGGATGGTCACCCTGACCAATCCTGGTGTCAGAGTTATTGAGCCGCCAAAGGCCTCTGACATGGCTCATGTGACGACTACTATCCGTAGAGAGTAACCGGGACCGACGGCTTAACGTGCCAGACCACGGAGGCTGTTTTAAATTAAGTTAAGTTAAGTTATTTCAAATAATAATAATCAACCCTTAAAGAATTATAAGGTTCAAAAAGAGAAATATTCTTTAAATTCCACCCCATTTTACAAACCAACATATTTGTTATTAGAAGCACTATTGACCCCTTACATTTTTTACTAACATACCACCCCAAAACTCACCCCTCATTTTCCACCCCTACAAAATACTGACACCTCATCTCCACCCCCAGGAAGCGATGCGCAAGATGACCGAGGAGGACAAGCGCAAGATCCTTCAACAAGTGGAGCTGTTCCGGCGCGAGAAGATGACCTTCGACAACGAGGTGGCCAAGTGGGACGACGCCGGCAACGACATCATCATGCTCGCCAAGCACATGTGCATGATCATGCTGGAGATGACAGACTTCACGAGGTATTTGCACCCCTGTCGGAAATTGGGTAGGGGCGGAATTAATATAATTTTATTTTTCAGACTGTTTAATGTTTGCACCCCTGTCGAACAATAGAAGGGGTGGAAATAATAAAATTTAATATTTCAGAACGATTAATGTTTGCACTCCTGTCGAACAATAGAAGGGGTGGAAATAATAAAATGTAATATTCCCAAAAATATATATTTCATGTTTATATTTACTCATATCAAAAAAATATTCAATTGTTATATTCCACCCCTGTCAAAACAAAACAATAATATGTATATCCCACACGTGTCTATTGTATGACAGATGTAGAATTATTACATTTAACAAGTATTATTAAATTTTAATGTTTCCACCCCTGTCTATTTTTTTTTACACGGAAACACTTATCACATCCTTCTTTTCTTGCCACGGGATAAACGCAATTTTTTAGTTTCACCATACTATGGTCGAAATTAACCCCCTTTTTACACCCCCAGGGGCCGCGGTCCACTGAAGACAACTATGGACGTGATCAACGCCGCTAAGAAGATATCTGAAGCGGGAACCAAGTTAGACAAGCTCACCCGGGAGATCGCAGAACAGGTGCTTCTTCTTCACCGAGTGGACGGTCAACCTGACCAATCCTGGTGTCAGAGTTATTGAGCCGCCAAAGGCCTCTGACATGGCTCATGTAACGACTACTATCCGTAGACAGTAACCGGGAGCGACGGCTTCACGTGCCCTCCGAAGCACGGAATCATCTTACTTAAATATTGTTTTGTATTTTGACTTGGTACAGTGAGAAATAATATATTTAAAACAAAAAAAAGATGTCTAGCCGCGCCCCGCGGTGTACCCGTTCCTGTGGGAATTTCGGGATGAAATGTTTCCCATGTATTATTCTGATGTATAACCTATATTACTGTAAAGTTTTATCTAAATCCGTCCGGTAGTTTTTTCGTTAAGGCCCATCGCAGACGACAGACTTTTTGTGCGATCGAGTCTGCGGCGCACAAAAATTCGGTCGCGGATTTTTGCGCGTCGTGTGCGTTACTGCATATAATTACATAGGTTCTATTTTCACAGACTAAAAAGTGCGTCACGGATAGTCTGTCGTCTGCGATGGGCCTTAAGAGTAACAAACATACATACCTACATTACATACATTATTTGAGTTTAAAATTGTTAATAGTCATATAAAAATGACAACCCCACTGAGTTTCTTGTCAGTTCTTCTCAGTAGGTGGCGCGATGCGAACTAACGTAAACTTAATTTTAAGCGGACGATTATAAATGATTGTAATGATTTGATGTAATGAAGAGATTTGAATTTGACATACATTACATACACATATTATACATCCTCACAAACTTTCGCATCTATATAAAAACAAAGACGGGTTTGTTACAACACTTATAACTCGAGATCGGCTGGATCAATTTTCATGGTTTTTGTTTCGTTGGATTTGTCTCCGTCCTGAATAGCAGAATACATTTTAAAAACAATGAAAACTTGGAATAAAAATATCAAAATTCCCCCGGGAACGGGGGCGCTGCGGGTGAGACCGCGGGGCACAGCTAGTTTATAATATAAGGAGGAATATTAATATATGTATTCTCTCTCCCAGTGTCCCGAATCCTCAACTAAACAAGATCTCCTGGCGTACCTACAGCGTATAGCGCTCTACTGCCACCAAATACAGATCACCAGCAAAGTGAAGGCGGACGTGCAGAACATATCCGGGGAGCTCATCGTCAGCGGGGTGAGTCGGTTTACCCTCTTTATGGGGTATTTTCGGGGTGGAATGTAGTCTAAAACCTTGGGGGTGAAGCGAGCTGTCTGTTGGTGAAAACTGTATGGAAATCGGCTGAGTAGTTTTCGAGTTTTTAGAGGATACACAGATGCATTTTAGTAGCTGTTCCTGTGGGAGTTTCGGGATGAAAAGTGGCCAAAACTGGAATGTTACACTGTAGTGTTAAATCATTCACATCTCTCTCATATCTTAACTTCCCACTCTGGCACTCCCTAACTCCTAACCACACACATCCAACAGTCTCGCCCCCTCTCACACACCACCACTCTTCTCTCACACGCGGCTAACCCTCTCTCTCTCTCTCTCCCACAGCTGGACAGCGCCACGTCCCTGATCCAGGCGGCCAAGAACCTGATGAATGCTGTCGTGCTCACCGTGAAGGCGTCTTACGTGGCGAGCACGAAGTACACGCGACAAGGGACCATCGCGGTGAGTGTACGGGCGAACTGACGGGAAATATCATACCTAGTAAGACAAATACTGATATTATCAGTGTGATGAGAGGCCTTTGCCCTTCAGTAGGACACTACAGCTACCACATAAAAAACCTGAATACCCGGGAAAAAGATAAGTTATGAATATCCGGGTAAGACGTTATGATTATCCGGGTAATACGGAGTGTTTATGATTATCCGGGTGATACGTTGTGATTGAGATTATCAGGGTACGTCTTTATGATTATCCGGTTAAGACGCTAGGATTATCCGGGTACGTCGTTATGATTATCCTGGTAAGACTCTATGATTATCCGGGTAATACGTTGTGATAATGATTATCCGGGTACGTCGTTATGATTATCCTGGTAAGACTCTATGATTATCCGGGTAATACGTTGTGATAATGATTATCCGGGTACGGAGTTATGATTACCCGGGTAAGGCGCTATAATTATCCGGGTAAATGTTATAATTATCCGAATAAAATGTTATGATTATCCGGGTTAAAGGTTATAAACTTATATAAAGACCTCATCCGGATAAGCTTGCACACTTATTTAATATTATATTTATTTTATATTAATACAAATATTTATATTTTCCGCTTCTTATATTAACCGGAGCAGAATGCAGTAAGTTGCTTGTTTGATGGACAATAAATATATATCAATAGTTTTGATTAATCATTCGTTTCGTATTTTACATGTTATTTTATAGTTTTTCATATTTTTCATTTTGCATTTTTATGACTTGCCATACTCAATTTACTATATAACTTCGTTTTTTTTTAATGTTACTTTTTTTCCTATCCTGACCAATCCTGGTGTCAAGTTATTGAGCCGCCAAAGGCCTCTGACATGGCTCATGTAACGACTACTATCTGTAGAAAGTAACCGGGACCGACGGCTTAACGTGCCCTCCGAAGCACGGAATCATCGTACTTTTCGGGCAATCAGGTGATTCAGCCTGCAATGCCCTAACCAAACTGAGGACAGTCTCACAGAGAGATTTTTGTGAGCTATTGTCCCCATTTGATAGCTACAATGCTGTTAATACGCGATTACGAATAAGGCTTTAATGTTTCAGTCGAAAACGCTTCCTCAGATTGTTCTTCGATTGTTCTATTATAACTCATACACTTCTCACTATTCCCAACCCGCAATCACACATTTCTCAGTCACCATACAACACTATCACACTACCATACATTCTTCACACAACCCTACTCTCAATTTACATCATTCAATTTCCAGTCCCCGATCGTGGTGTGGCGGATGAAGGCTCCTGAGAAGAAGCCCCTCATCCGTCCTGAAAAGCCTGAAGAGGTCCGCGCTAAAGTACGCCGAGGCAGTCAGAAGCTTCAGCCCAGTCCTGTGCGAGCGCTCGCCGAGTTCCAGTAACGATAGTATGTACCAGTTTTATTTATTTACTAGCAGCGCCCCGCGGTTTTACCCGCGTTGTACCCGTTCCCGTGGGAATTTCGGGATGAAAAATAGCCTATAAACTTCCTCGATAAATAGACTATCTAACAGTGAAAGAATTATTCAAATCGGTTCAGTAGTTTCTGAGATTAGCGCGTTTAAACAAACAAACAAACAAACAAAACAAACTCTTCAGCTTTATAATATTAGTATAGATATACTAAAACCCCCCTGCGGTTTTACCCGCGTTGTGGCTGTTCCCGCGGGAATTTCGGGATGTAGCATAGCCTATAAGCATTCCCGTTGTATGTGGCTATCTATTACACAAAGAATTATTCAAATCGGACTGATAATTCCCGAGATTTTCGAACATACAAACAAACACAACTTGCAAATTTTACCTCTTTATAATATTAGTATTGATTAAGGGTTGCCAACGGTTACAACATATTCAATTATGACTACAGCATATAAAAAATCTGAAATCCACCTCCGTACCGAGACTTCGGCCTCGGTACAGCATTAGCTGAGACGCCTCCTATTTCTAGATATTATATCCTCTCCCCGCGGTTTTACCCTCGTTGTACCCCGTTCCCGCGGGAATTTCGTGATAAAATGTATCCCATGTGTTATTCTGATGTATAACCTGTATTCCTGTAAAGTTTCGTCCAAATCCGTTCAGTTGTTTTTTCGTGAAAGAGCAACAAACATACATCCATCCTCACAAACTTTCGCATTTATAATATTAGTAAAGTAGGATAGGATCAATGTTCCCATTCAAATATGTAGCCCCTTATAGGCATCCCCGACTCCTATCCGTTTTACCGTCGCATCGGACTGGTAGTTCCGGGGAATAGCTAAAAATATCGTCCAATCGGATTTGTAGTTCCGGGGAATAGCTAAAAGTGTCCCAGAAGTATGTGACAAAAAATATTTGCTTTTTTTTCAGAAATGGCACTGAAAACCACCTTATGACAGCTACCACATCGAAATTTGTGCAGCATTTAAATTTTATTTTTATTTTCATATAAACAAATTATATTCAAATACAATTAATTTAAGTATTTTATAATTACGTTGTGTGATCATCGATTATTTTGTATTTTTAAAATGGGTACACGTAACCATTTATAACCTAGTTCAAAATGGGTTAACTACAACCAATTTCTTAAAAAATATTATCCTGTACCGCCCCACTGCTGGTCGGCGGCCTCTCATCTCTCAGACATCAGTACAGTGAGGAGGATGTCGTCATCACCGCGCGGCTACTGCGGGCTGCGATCTCAAACACGATGCGGGTTCGAAAAGTACGCTCAATCGGTGAATTGTAATCTATATATATAAATTATCGTGGTTCGTTAGTCTCGCTACTAGTACTTGAGAACGGCTGGACTGATTTAGTTGATTCTGGTTTTGAAATGTTTGTCGTCGGGGAAGGTTAAACAGTAACTTTGACAAGCCCGTTGTCACAGTGGCAGTGAGAGCGCTTACTGTGTCGGGGGTCGCGGGGTCGGTCAACGGAGTAACAATATGTGAGACATAGTTGTTGACGACGTCTGGGTGTCAATTATATATTCTTATAAAGTATTCGTGTATGTATATGTAGTAGTATCAGTGAGTTAGATTACATGGCACAAGCTTAGAGCTTAGTTTGGGTCTAATTAACCGTGAGTGAATTTGTTCAAGTTTAAGTATTTAAGTAAACAATGGCGGAATATATGCGGATCCGCTGGGCACAGCTAGTACTTCAATGTATTATCATTGTAGTAACTCATTGGGTTATAAAAATGGTTACTGGAACCCATTTGAAATGTATTTTTAAGTTTATCCCACTGTTGGGAAAATTCCCATTTCTATACGTAGGTTTTTGTACTTGCCTAGGACTATTTATACATATATGATAATAATTAAATTAATAATTAAATATAGTCTTAAAATTGCCGTAAAAATGATTTTCAAGAATTTTCGCGGTTGTTTTTTAGATTGGACTAAGAATAACAGATTTGCTGATAAAGTTATTCACAGTATAAAGTATACTTAGTATAGCTACTTAGTATAATTTTGACATTTCTCAATACTAAATTCGACAATATTGACATTACGTTGTATAGCATGTTATACTAAGTATACCGAGGATAACTCTTTTATTGGTTAACATAATTCATATTAACATTTTAGATCAACAATATAAAGTAAAAAAATAAAAAATGTATGAGCCTGTAATGTCCCACTGTTGGGCAAAGGCCTCTCATTTCACTGAAGATATCAGTACAGTGAGGAGGATGTCGTAATCACCACGCTTGCCTAATGCGGGTTGGTGATCTCAAACCCGAGCCATGTTTGGTAGGAAACATGTTATTGAAAGTAAAGGATAATAATATATTTTGTCAGTCATTTTGTTTCCTAATAATATGTAGTAACAGAATAAATAAATTGTCGAGAGAGAACATCAATGATGCAGTGAAGCATGTCATATTACACCACGTTTTAATTTCCTGTTCACACGTAAACATTTACAGCTTCTTCTTCTTCTTCGAAATATACCTAACCTACTACATTTTAACCAACTTTAAAAAAGGAAATTGCGATTATTTTCTTACATTTTCGAACTACAAAAGTTAATATAAAATCAACTTTTCATCGACTTTTGTAGTTCACTGGTATAGGTACTAAAAATTTTTACTTTTCCCAAAATGTGGATCTATTTCGTCAATTTTCCAGCCGATTGCGACTACTCCTGAAGAGGAAAGAGGTTTAGAGATAGGGTAAGAATGAAATGGGCAAAGGCCTCTCGTCTCACTGAAGATATCAGTACAGTGAGGAGGTTTCAGGCGTAATCACCACGTGATCTCAAACCCGAGCCATGTTTGAAAAGTAGGAAACATGTTTTCGCTCGACCTGGGAATTTAACCCGGGACCTCAGTCTTGACAGGCGAGTGCACATACCACTAGACCACCGAGGCATAGAGTATACATACATAATATATTGTTGATCTAAAAATATTAAAAATTTTCAATGAATATAATGTATTATGTAGTCTAGAATAAAGTAAAATTATTGCTTTTATTTTGATAAAGATCCAATGAAAAATAATTGGTCCGACGATAAAATATAGAGGTTGATAATTAAAGTATTATACATTAAATATAAGGTTTAGCTTAAAATATATTAACTGAAAGACCGACAATGTATCCCCTCGTATATTACTAACAGTGCCCGCGGTTTCACCCGCGTTGTGCCCGTTCCCGTGGGAATTTCGGGATGAAAAGTAACCTATAACCTGCCTCTTGAATGTGGCTATCCATTACAAAAAGAATTATTCAAATCGGACTGGTAGTTCCTGAGATTAGCACATTCAAACAAACTTCAGCTTTATAATCTATCTACATACTCGTATATACTATACTTATATAATGAAGCTAGAAAGTGATTTTTGTTTGTTTAAACGCACTAATCTCAGAAACTGCCAATCCGATTTGAATAATTCTCTGTGTATAGATAGCCACATTCAACGGGAAGGTTATAGGCTATTTTTCATCCCGAAATTCCCACAGGAACGGGTACAACGCGGGTAAAACCGCGGGGCGGTGCAATTGTTAGTATAGTTTTGTATTTATTTTTAAAATAGATATAACAAATATTATTGCTTTGATTATGAAATGGATAATTATTATATAAAGTTAATAGCTGACTCGGCAAACGTTGTTTTGTCATATAAAAATGAAGGGGTGGACCACCCTAAGCACTATAAATTGAGATGTAAGCTATCCTATCTCTCAAGTTGGATCAAACTGCACACGGTGTGCAAATCAAATTTAAAATCGGTTCAGTAGCTTAGGGGTCCATCGCGGACAAACAACGTGACACGTAACTTTTATATACAAAGAAGATTTGGAAGACATTTTGTAAGTTTTTTAAAATAATTATATATTAATTTACAATTATATTCTTATAGCCTCTAAAATCACAATTCTGGGCGAAGACCCTCTGACTACAACGTGCCAAATACAATACTTTTTGGAAAATAATTAAATTAAGACACATTTTCAAAATTTTACACTTCGAAAATAAAATAGCTTTTGCAATTTAGAAACCCTAATAGACCAGGGTAGAAACTCACCCCAATCCCCTTCCCTCCTCAGATCGCCCGTAAATTATTTTTCCTTTCATTTTTATAATATTCCCCTCCTTTTTTAATGGGTTTCATCGTACTACTATTTTGTTTGGTTTCAGAAATTATGGACCCTGGTCTGTAATAAAACAATTGAAAGATGAAAGTTTTTAGATACCTATTGATAAAGAAAATAATTTAATGTTTATAATATTTTCAAAATTTCCGTTCAAGTTTGTTCATAGATTCAAAATAAGTTTAGACTTAGATTTTGGCACAGATATTATTTTAAAAATGCTATCTCTTAGATACATCAGGATATTTAGTTAGAAGAATAAAACTGCTTTTTCCGCCGTTAAAATATAATGTCGCATTGTCCTTACGTGGTCTATAGTATTATATTAGTAGTAACGTTTGCAATTTTTCAATTTTCTACAGGTTACTGAGTAGTTAGTGTCGGTAAATAAAATGTTTATCCTTAACTGTGTTTTTATTTCATAAATTAACTTTAATTATGGTAACTCTTATTACTGAGCCGGTTTTGATGTCGATGTAATTTTAACCAACTTCAAAATAGTAAATGTTGATGACTTAATTTCATAGTTCTACCTAAAGCTTATTTTTACCCTGAAATTCATACAGGAAAAGATACACTGCGGGTAAACGCACCTTAGTTCCTTAATAACTATTAAGTGAGTTCGAGTAGGCCAACCCTGAACCGCCTAAAGGAAGACATGGTCTGACGATTGAAACAACCGGGACCGACTGCTACATACGAAGCATGGTAGCACTATGATAGAAATGCCACTATTGGCCATCAATCCAAGTAGCCAAGCACATTGCTGTACAGATCAGTAAAAGTAAACGTACTCACACGGGTTTTTTAGTATATAATAAAGCAAGTAATAACTCACTTTTTATTTCCCGACGTTTCGAGGGGATTGCACCTCTCGTGGTCGCGGGTCTCCTTAACTTTCCAACGCGATAAAACCCGTGTGAGTACGTTTAAATTATGTGTTCAAATCGTGTAAGTTTAATAAAGACTAGATAGTTTGATAGTCCATATTCAGACCATGTCTTCCTTTAGCCGGTCTAACTACTCGGACACCAGGGTTGCCCGCTGACCTGCTCGAACTCTCTAACCACGCTAGCTATATTAACTGACTCTACTCTTCTTCGCCATGTTTCCAACACCCCCCTCATCCAAACTTCTCTTCCTAACTGCCTTGTTTTCCTTCCCTTTCGTTTTCTTCCCGACTCCCTTCCCTTTTTCTCCGTTTTTCGGGTAATATTCGTCCAGCGTGTGACTGTTCTCTCCGGTCAATGGCTCTAAGGTAATGCTTTCATCTAATTCGTTGTTTTTTGGTCGCTCCGGTGAAGATTCTTCGTCGGATTCTATGATGTTGCGTTTGGGACGAGGTTTTGATGTACCAGCTGGAACGAGAGAGGGAAGAATCAGTTTTTAAATTATACTGGTGGTAGTAATACTCGCAGTTTGACCCGTTCCCGCGGGAATTTCGGGATAAACTGTATCCCATGTGTTATTCTCAATAGTATAAATCCGAATCTTTGTTACGCTTTGATGCAGAAATTACTAAATGGATTTGGGTGAAATTTTACAATACAGTTAATCGATCAGAATCACATGGGATACATTTTAATCCGAAATTCGAGCAGCAACGGGTACAACGCGGGTAACACCGCGGGGCGCGGCTAGTTATAATAATGAAGTAGAAATAAAACTCTTTGATTATATTTTCTCATGAGGCTGACATGACCAACCAGGGTTTTCGAAGCCTTAACAAAAATTAGAATATATAAAATTTTACTAGCAGCGCCCCACGGTTTCACCCGCGTTGTGCCCGTTCCCGTGGGAATTTCGGGAATTTTTTACATAAAAACCTTCCTCTTGAATCACTCTACCTATTACAAAAAACCGCATCAAAATCCGTTGCGTAATTTTAAAGATTTAAGCATACAGACAAACAGACAAAAATAGCGACTTTGTTTTATACTATGTAGTGATATATTTTATTTGCATACTTAATACATCCCTGCAGCTATTAAGTTGAAGATATAACTATAACATGACATACCATCATTGCTATCCTCGGTCGAAGGAGGTTCTTTGTTGATAAAGAAGTTGGTGATGGGTCGCTGCCACTTGGGTGTCTCTCGAGGGCAGACCGGGTTGCCCCCTCCCGTCGAGCGAGTAGACTTCTCACTGGAACCTACAAAGTGAAAAACTCAAGTTTGATTCACAGGCCTCCACCCATTACACCGTATCATACCATGACCGTGCTATGAACGTGTCAGGCAAAAAGTATTCTTTGTATTGAAAAGTATGGGACTGTGCTCACTAGACCGTTCCGTGACCAACCAACAACGTCGACTATTCTCACCTAATATTTTGCCGGTGCTGACACGTTCATAGCACGGTCATGGTATGATACGGTGTAATAGGTAGAAACCTTAAATTAAAAAAAGCGGCCAAGTGCGAGTCGGACTCGCCCATGAAGGGTTCCGTAGCAGCGAGTAACATAATAAAGAAGTTCTTGAAATAAATGTTTTTTTATTTACATTTGAGTTATTGAATGAATAATCAGTATTTTTTTGCGGTTTACGATTTATGTCGTAAAAAAAAAAACTACTAACTAGACCTCGTTCAAACCAATTTTCGGTGTTAGATTACATTGTTATGTACATCATATATTTTTTTTAGTTTTATCATTCTCTTATTTTAGAAGTTACAGGGGGGGGGACACACATTTTACCACTTTGGAAGAGTCTCTCGCGCAAACTATTCAGTTTAGAAAAAAATGATATTAGAAACCTCAATACCATTTTTGAAGACCTACCCATAGATACCCCACACGTATGGGTTTGATGAAAAAAAAAAATATTTTTTTCATTTCTATGTATGGGAGACCCCCCTAAAATTTTATTTTTTTTCTATTTTAGTGTGAAAATATTAATGCGGTTCACAGAATACATCTACACACTAAGTTTCAACAACATAGCTCTTATAGTTTCGGAGAAAAAAGGCTGTGACATACGGACAGACAGACGGACAGACGGACAGACGGACAGACGGACAGACAGACAGACATGACGAATCTATAAGGGTTCCGTTTTTGCCATTTGGCTACGGAACCCTAAAAAGACGTGTGGCACTCGGGGACTGCCGCGGTAAAGCTATTGCATAGTTATTTTTTCTATCACTAGATGGCGTTAGTGGGGAGCGTGAGGTTTTTTCGTTACGGAATTTCTGGATTCGGTCCCCGCGCTCAAGGCCCGCGATAGAAGGTATGCAATAGCTTAATTATTCCTGTGAGCTCCCGTGGGTATCATTCCAATACTTCTCAGGCAAAAGGTCTTATTTATAAAAGTTAATTAACACCTCTTAGCTATCAACTGGTCTGTCCCTTTCCGACATACGCTATTTGCCAAAGAGCGAAAGAGACAAAACACTTCAAAACACTGTTTAAGTTAAATATTGTTTATGAATTTTGACAAGCCCGTTGGCACAGTGGCAGTGAGAGCGCTTACTGTGTCGGGGGTTGCGGGTTCAATTCCCGTCCGGAGTCAACAATATGTGAAGACATATTTGTTGGCGACAACGTCTGGGTGTCAATTATATATTCTTATAAAGTATTTGTGTATATACATGTAGTAGTATCAGTTAATTAGATTCCATATTACAAGCTTAGAGCTTAGTTTGGGTCTAATTAACCGTGAGTGAATTTGTCCAGGTATATTTGAATATGGTGCTTAGTCTGTAATGTCCCACTGGGGAAGGCCTCTCATCTCACTGAAGATATCAGTACAGTAAGTATAAGCGTAGTTACCATTCGCTGATGTGGTTGTCGTTGGAGCTACATTACATCGGGCCTTACTGCTCTTTCCGGAGGACACTGCAATGAAAAGAATAAAAATATGAAGTAATTTTATTTGTTAAATATGAGTAGTATTTATGTGAAGGTGGTAAATAACATTATAATATTGTATGTTCAAAGTTAAAGTTAAATATCACTACATATTATAAAAAATAGTCCCCGGCCGCGTCTGTCTGTCTGTTCGCGATAAACTCAAATACTACTGCACGGATTTTGACGCGGTTTTTTAAATAGATACGAGTGATTCAAGAGGAAGGTTTATATTTATATAAATTCCCGAAATTCCCACGGGATATGGCACAAAAAGGGTAAAACCGTGGGGCGCTGTCAGTTAGTCATAAATTAACATAGTAATCAGTTCGCCGGGTCATACCCTCAGTTTACAAAACTATAGTTTTGTAATCCGAGATTGTACTCATTTCCGTAGCACTTTTAGGTTGGTAAGCAGCCTGTAAATACTGTAGTTTTCGTCTTGACTTCGGCTATCATATACACAAATAATTATCCAAATTCGACTGTTACTTTACTTCCAGAAGTTAAAGAAAAGCGCGGTCTTTTAGTTTTGTATTTGTAATAATAATATAAGAGCAAATCATCGTCTTCTTCTTCCTCCAATAGCAGCTTCATTACTTGGTTTTCCATCACGACACAAAACACCACTGACTTCATCGACAGACTCTCGTACTGAGCGGTCGCTCCGCGGACCGCGACACTTGTCTCAGTCTCGACCTACAGTACAATGCCGAAGAGACCGAGACATTTGTCGCGGTCTCTGGTCTCAGTCTCCTGTCTCGGTCTCCCGTCTCCGTCGCGGCGAGAACCGCCTTTAGGAAACTGCTTAGTTCAGATGAAGTAATACTGAAAAGTGTATTTACCTTTAGCACCTACAGATGCCTTCGTTCGAGCCATTGCATACAAATATCACTTTACTAGCCAGTAGCCTGCGATCTCCAGAATACAGGTCTTGGAAGATCACTTTATCACGTGAAAACAATTTATTTATACCCTCCAAGTGTCCAATGTAATAGCCAGCAGCTAACGATTAACGACTTAGATCAGAAGCACAAAACTCAACACAATTAGATTTATTTGTTGAACATGAACTACCTTTAATGTCAATAATCACATATAATTTTTAAAAAATATTTAGCAAAAACAACCTAAGTCCAAACTTTTTGACAGCGCGCGAAAATCACGCCATGCTAATGCTGGGGCCACACTTACGCTCAATGTCAATGCCCATTGAATGCAATAATTTTCAATGCAATATAGTGGGTGGCTACACTTAAACTGTCAATGTCAATGTTCATTTATTGGAAAAATTTGACATTGACAACGGCATTGAATTTACTTCAATTCAGGCAAGATGGACGTCGACAGAGCTCTATATTTCATGAGAGTTAATTTATATTATTTGACTTTATTAAATCATTATCGAATAAAGAGACCATGTTTGCAGAATCTCAAGAAAAGTAATAATTTTGTTGTTACTCCACTCTGTCGCCATAGTACGTATAGACAAAAACGTGCGATTTTGAGGCAAATCCGTCGTAATAAGCAAATACGTCCGAACCCGTTGCGCTCTCGACGCACACTGACAATACGTAGTGTGGCCGCTTCATGCATTTAACTCTCGCATTCATCTCTTTGATGTACCGCCACTCGAGCTATCGCATACGCCAAATGGCATTGTCAATGCTATTGTCAAATTATGACGCATAGTCGTGGCTACACCTACGGTTAATGACATATTCTATGGCATATGGCATAGGTGTGGCCCCAGCAAATAAATAATTGGATTGATTCCACAGACTTCAAATCACGAACTTAAATAATGTATAATCTATACTACGAACCATAGATAGTGAAGTTTGTGTATAAATGAAAAACTGAAACGTCATTTATTTCATGAAATGTCAAAGCAGTGACTAAAGGTCTTTTTGCTAGCAATGCGCCCCGATCATAGAGTAACTTATATATACAGGAATAGAGTTATCAGCCGGAAAAGCGATAGTATCGCCACCTAGTGATTTGACATGTCAACTTTCGGTGGTACTTGCTATAGCCCAGTATGAATAGAGAATTTAGAAATTTGAATTCAAGTCGATTTTTCTAAATTTCTTCTACCCTGTTTTATAGTTACGTTTGCTAGTTTTTTACAAACATTGCTATTTGTGTTAACAAAACAGGGAAAAGAAATGTAGATAAATACGACTTGTATAAGAATCGCAATAAAAATGCAGATGTATTCTAGTAAAGGTATTTATTTCTAGTTAATTTACAAACTGTCGTAACTATTATATCTATATTACAAAAAGCAAGCAAAACTTCAAAATAGATAAGAATACTTAGGTACGAGTTGTATTGCAATTCGGCACACAACACCAAAGTTTCAACGCCATGGCCAGAAACAACCAATTCGCAAGCAAAATCCAAGTCCGATATCGTGCACAGGGGTCAATATGTTTATGCGGGGAAATCAGTAACCAAAGAAATAGCCGGGGTCGTCGATTAAGCCACTTGGAATCACGCACTTCGTATCACAACAGAAGAAGTGACGGAATGAAATGAAACATAGAGTAACTTATTTATACGGGTTGCCAAGTTACGAAGGGGTTGCCATAGTAAAAAAAAACCGCCACGCTACCAAAACGCCATCTCTACTACTGACATGGTACTAAATTTCCCATATAAAGTCTCAGTGTTCCCAGTGAAAAGCCCCTGGCCCCGATACGGCGACTTTACCCGGCAGGCGCGAACTGTGCCATAGATTCTTCCGAGATCCGAGGGTTAAAATGTAGATTTTTCATCCGAAGACGGTTCTAACGAAGAAGGTTCAGTCATGTTGGTCTATTCTTACCCTTTGGAAGAAGGTTTCTTTGGTTGAAATTAGTTAAATTAAAAAAATTAAAACTAGAATATAACTTTTTGGCTCTAGATGGCGTTTTTTCTTTCCTTCCGTAAATTATAAAATTATAAGTTAATAATTATTATTAAATAAAAACCACTGCTTGGTTTGATTGAATGCAGACATACGGTTTCTTAAGTTCAAGCGAACACTACTCAAATCAGAAGATCAGTCGTCTGTGAGCACGGGTCATGTAAGAGCTAATAAAAGCTACAAAAACTAGGCATGATTTAAGAAAAATATTTAATTTCATTTATTTACAAACTTATACCAATAAGTAATTAAAAAATATTACGCATTATCCAGGCAGTACAAATCGCATTTGTCCATTAAAACTATAAAATAGTCCTGTACACTCCAGTGCAGGGAAAGAATAATATTGACCTGGGCTAAATAAAACTAATCTAAATGAATTATGTGTTGTTGAGTCATCATGGATCATCATTTGACGAAGCAAAATACCAAATGTATGTAAACGTACAGTCATTACATTCAGATTAATAATAAATATCTTATTCTAAGTATTACTTCAACCGCCTTATTCAAAAACGCCCCATAACTAAAACACTGTTAGTTGGCCACCTTCACGACTGGCATCCAAGAGCGTACCCAGGTAGGGGCAGGGGGGGGGCAGCTGCCCCCCCCTAGAAGATTAAATAAATGTAATTTTTTTTGGCAAATAGAAATTTAAAACGTGTTACCTACTCTGCGCCAAATGAAGTGTTGGAAACAAAATATCTTTTCAGCCAGATTTGTTTTTTTCTTAATGTCAATTTTCATGATTTTTTGTTTCAATATGCCCGACCGACGATCTTTTCGAAACAGGTATAAGCAGCCCCCTGCCCCCTCCTAGCTGAAATCCTGGGTACGCCCTTGCTGGCATCAACAGAGGAATTTAGCCTTTACTATACAGTTCAATAAGATCCAATTTTAGACACATAGTCATTATACAGATAATCTTACAAGCTAGGTATGTACTTAAATTAAAAATATTGGATTTTATGTACAGAGACATGAGTATATAGTAAAATGAGTGACCTTCATTTTTAAAGGCAGTATACAATGTATGAAAACGTTTTATACATCGAGTGCCTTATTTATTAATAAACACTGTGTAACTGTGTTTTGTCTCTTTCGCTCTTCGTAAATTGCGTACAATGCGATTAAAATAAGAATAGGACCGGCCTAGCGCCATGTTGTGACGTCACAACGGGAACTTGGTATAGTGTGCAAAAAAAGCAATGTTAAAAAATATTGGCTTGTTTTATATTGTAATAGCACGTACTTTTTTCGCACACTATACCAAGTTCCCGTTGTGACGTCACAACATGGCGCTAGGCCGGTCCTATTCTTATTTTAATCGCATTGTATGTCAGACAGTGACAAACTATTTGACAGCTAAATGTTCTTGATTCGCGTTAATTAATATGGCAACCCGCCTAATAATACCATTGACTTGTTTATTTCATCGTTTTAAACATTTAATTTTAATTAAGCTGTGCTAACTGTACACTCCTGGACAAAGGCCTCTGACATCACCTTGCATCCTTGTTCTGGGGTAGATTAGACCAATCCCTGTGAAGAGTTCAAGATAGTCATGCTATCTCTTTCAGGGTCTACCTCGACTCCTCACACACATTGCGTGACTATTGCATTCTTATTTTTGGAACGAAGTTCCTTATCGCGCGTTGCGAAAGGGGGCTAGACGGAAAAAAGGTAACGACACTTTTTAGGCCAGAGAGTCTGTCTCTCTCTCTTATAGAAAGCAAGCTAGATATTTTCGTTTCGTTTTTCTATTTCGCATTGAACAGTGTGGTGTCGCGACGATTATTTTTGTTGATAACAAATTATCTTCGTTCCATCTGGGTGTCCCTTGACACCTCTCAAGTTATTTGATTACAATATATTTTCCTTATTTAAAATCATTACTGGAACTGACTAAAGGGTTCTGCAGTCTATCGATAGCTTTGTACACATCTACAGCTGTAGTTTCAGGACTATACTCCTCTACCACCACGTTTTCCATGTTAAAGGTATCAGTGCTATGGTGTTTTTTCATATGCAACGCCAGAGTGTATAGGGTGAACTGGAAACCGCATATCTTGCACTCTATATATTGTTTTTCGTCCAACTTAACGTGATTTAACGTATGTTTGTAACACGTGTTTTGGTTAACGTAATATACGTTGCATTCCTTGCATTTGTAAAGTTTAATTTCGGTGGGTTTCCGTTCCTTAGGTGCTTTAGTTGCCTCGGGTACCTTAGGAGTCTGATTGAGCTTCCTTGGTCTGCCGCGTTTTCTGGAAGTTGACGGTTTATCGGAATCTTCCGATTGGGTATTGTCTTGTTCTGTTTTTTTATCTGTAGCTTTTGCGGTGTTTATAGATTTATTTTTAGATAATGGATCTGGTTTGGATTTTGGCGATTTTACTGGTGTGTTACTGCGGTCTATTTCCATTTCTTGTTTCTGTGTGCCTCTCACTTTCCTACGAACTTCTTCGACAATAATTTCCGTGTCTTGCGTGTGATGTTTACAAAGATGACTTACTAACACATTGGTAGTAAACAGAAGCCCACATTTGCTGCAATGCTCTGTGCTGGCAGAATCTTTGCCGCAGACTTTCATATGTTTATCTAGAGAAGTCATAGATAGATGGTGGACACCACAGTCACACTTGTATAACGTACAAACTTTCTTTTTGCTTGCTTCCTGTGTGTTATCTATACTCCCCTCACTGTCACTTCCTTCAACATCTTCGTTGACTAGGTATACTTCTTCAATTTTCCTCGCTTTTCTGTCAACTTTGTCAGGAGTTTTAGTCCTAGCCTGAGCTGTCACTTTCTTGTTAGTACCCTTGTCATTGTCGATAGTTGCCGGCGGTTCAGGCGCGTCTATATCTTTCCCAGGGGTGAATGTACTCACGACAATATTCTTGAATATAAAATGCTTGTCGTCACGATGTTTCCTTCGATGTTTCACGATGTCTTTCTTGAAGAACAATAATTTACAAAGTTTGCAGTAGACTTTTTCCTTGTTAAAGTTGCATGTATGTCTAGGCACGCTCTTCTTGAGTGTCAAGCCTATTTTACAAGCGCTACACTTGTACATCATAAAATCTCTCTTCGTATCATTTACGTATTTTTTAACTTTAGTGGAAACTACCGTTTTAGGCTGCACTGGCCTCCGTCTAGTTTGGTAAAGTTCCGGATTTATAGTTTTGGAAGCTACCGGATGTATATATGGTCCGGAATATTGTGGTTGTGGCTGGGGATCGAATATCTCAATCGCTATGTTGTTAGGGGTTAAATCGCGGATATTTTTGTGTATCAACTTGTGGCGCCACATCGACGGCACAGGGAATGTTAGGCGACATATGTTGCACTTAGCCGCTGCACCGCTGACGCAGCGATGTATTTTCTTGCTATTCGGCTTCAGTACTGTCATTTTGCACTGACTACAAGTATAAGCTTGGTATATAGTACTTGTTCTCTTCACTTTATGGAAACTGATAATTCTAAACTCCATTCTATCAACACCGTTGTCATGGTACACTGAATGTTGAGCCAAATTAGCGTCACTATCGAAAGTTATGTCACAAATCGAACATTCTTTGTCACTTGGCGAGCAGGGTTGTGTCAAGTGATTCTTAATATCATCGGGAGATACAGAAGCGAAGCACTTGTTGCAAGTATAGATGGAGAATTCGCTTCGTCCGTCCTTCATGAGACGCATTTTGACACATCTCTCGTGACAGTACACGCTGGGATCAACTATCTGTCTGATTTGCTCTTCCGGCAGTTCCTCGAACATGCTGTACCATTCCTCTGTTAGCAGATTATTGGGTTCGTAATCGAGTATATTGAATTTATTTGCTTTCAATGAAGGCATGGTGAAGTGTAACTCTGTATGTTTCGACCAGTAGGTTTCGTCAATTTTAAAGTTGCAGACGAGGCATTTTAGGTAATCTGATGTAAATTTTGGGTCTGATTGATGCCCTTGACTGTGTTCAACGATAGTGTTGTAAGAATCGCTGATGATAGCGCATTGAGAACACTTGAACACTATATTCCATAGGAATTTGAGAGACTCGTATTTCTTTAGTAACTCAGGCATCATTTCATCTCGCTTCGTTATCTGTCTATCTCTTATCGTAATGGAATTAGTATGCTGCGTCTCTTTTACGCCGTGCAACAATTTGTGAACAGGATAAAGAGTGGTTTGAAATTTCTGGTAACAAATGTTACAAGTAACAAAATCTTCGCCGCAAATGTGACATTTTCTTTCTAGTCTCGTGAAAAAATTGATATTGCATTTTGTGCATTTGGGGTATATTGGTATGGGGGGTGGGATTCGTTTTAAAGTGTCTACTTGAATGATTTTGAGGTCGGATACGGTGAATTTTATTTGTTTGTGCATCTCTTTGTGTCGTATAATTGATTTTTTCGTGAAGCTGAGGCCGCAGTCGGTGCAGATATCGTAATGGTCGGTCGTAGAACACGTCCTTAGCTTATGCACTGATTTCGCCACTCCCATACAAGCTTTGCAGATGTCGCAGTAGAAGATTTTAAAATTGATTTTAGCTTTTCTTTTCTTTTGACCTTCTTTTGTTCTTTCTTCTTTTTTTTGAACAATTTCGATGTTTTTATTAATTTTGTCTGTTATGTATTCCACTCTTAGATACTTCGTTTTGCCGTGCCAACGCATATGTTCGCGGAACTTCGATTTGTGTACAGTGAGAGAGCATTTGTTGCATGTGATTGTGGGTAAGCTACCGCATTGTTTGAAATGGTTTTTAAAGTATTTTAAACTGATGTTGATGTCACATTTTGGGCAGAGACAAATGATTTTATCCGTTAAATCTTTGGCTATGGCGTAGCAAGGTATGTTGGCAAGCTTTTTGTGTTGTTTCGAGTGAGCCGGCTTGTCTCTCACGTGGAATTTTTTGTCACAAATTTTACATTTGTAACAGCTCTCGTCGGTGCACCTATGACATATAGCCCCGAACACCGACGCGATAGATAACTTACAGATTTTACAGTAAAAAATACACTTTGGTGTAAACGGAGGACCTTTGTTTCGAGTCTTTTGCTTTTCGACTGTATCGATTTTGGTAACTTTTTCAATTTTGACTGAACTTTTGGGGAGAGTTTCATCTTTGATACGGCTTTTTATTGGTTGGAAAAGTTTCTTCTTTGAGTATGTTGGATGGAACGCTTTCCTGTGCAGGCTGGCCATGTGTTTGGTCATACCAGAGTGATGGCACAGAAGGCATTTGTACGTCGTTTTAATTGAATAATTATCAGACTTTTGCTCTTTTACGTGTTGTGATGTATGTTTGAGTAAGATAGCGCGACTTTTAAAAGTTTCAGGACATATTGTGCATTTAAAAACCTTCGCTGGTAAGAGCTGGTATAAGTGCTTTATCAGTTCGGTTTGGTTCGGAAAATATTTATTGCAGTGGTCACAAAATTTTGGCTCGGCACTAGGCAGTTTAGTTTTGATATTTAAGGGTTTTTTCGCACTATTCTCACTCACTTCATTAGCTTCTTCAAACACTTCACTAGCAGACGAATTAGTATTATCATCGGAAGTCAATAAACTATTTTTTGTCGTACTTTTCTTTGCTTTGTTCAATGTGACTGCTATTAGGAATGAATGCGCTACCATGTTGTGAGCATCTAACGCGTTGGGGGTGGAAAAAAGTCTTTCACAACTGACACAAAAGGAAGGATTATTGAATAACTTTTGAGAATAATCTTCTATAAGCACTACAGCATCCATTTCTTCTTTCTTAAGCTGTTTTTGATTAGGCTTTGAACCGAGGATGATTTTGTTTGGGATGAAAAAGGATTCCTCGTTATAATCTGGAGTGATGTACTCTTCTTCTTCAAAGTCGGATACTTCTTGTTTGACTTCTGTGCTGAAGTAGTCCATCTGGTCGGTTGGGTATTCTGTAATAGAAAAAACTGAAATTTTATAAAATACTTGCTGTACTGGTTTCACCCACAGCGCACCAGTTCCCGAAGGAAATACGGGATTTTTATACATATGCTTTCTCTTGAATCACTATCTATTTAAAAAAACTGCGTCAAAATCCGTTGCGTAGTTTTAATGATCTGAGCATACATAGGGACAGACACGACAGCGGCAAGCGACTATACTAGCAGCGTCCCGCGGTTTTACCCGCGTTGTGCCCGTTCCCGCGGGAATTTCGGGATGAAAAATAGCCTATAACCTTCCCGTTGACTGTGGCTATCTATTACAAAAAGAATTATTCAAATCGGACTGGTAAATCCCGAGATTAGCTCGAACATACAAACAAACAAACTTACAAATTATACTTCTTTATAATATTAGTATAGATAGTGAAGTACGAGTAGGTCAGTCGCCAGCGCCACCTGGCGCCGGAGTTTTAGCGACCCTGAGGGCTTGTAACTCGGAGGGTTGTAATTGTTAAAAAGATCCGTTAGGGCGCAGACCCACAAACATGTTATTAACATTTCGTTGGCCCTTTTGTTGTGACGGGACCCTTTTTTAGTGACTTTCTTCTCATGACCTTCATGTTTTTATTCAAATTTTAACGACATACATTTTACTGTATTTACTACGTCTTCTTTTCATCCCCAAAATCCCACGGGCACTTGTACAATGCGTGTATAACATCGAGACGTTAGCTTATCATATTAGTTTTAAGTTTCCATTGTAGAAATCGTAAAACATTTTCAAAAAACTGAATGCCGTTAAACTAAAAAAATAGGTGGTATAGACTAGCAGCGCGGTTTTACCCACGTTGTGCCCATTCCCGTGGGAATTTCGGGAATTTTTAAACCTTCCTCTTGAATCACTCTATCTATTTAAACAAACCGCTTCAAAATCCGTGCACTAGTATTTGAGTTTATCGCGAACAGACAGGCAGACGCGGCCGGGGACTTGGTTTTATAATATGTAGTGATGGATGGATGGATGGATGTACGTGCAACTCACCGCCGTCTCCATCCTCTTCCTCCAGGCCCACGGGCTCGTCCTTCACGCGCGCCAGGAGACTCTCCCGGACCCTCAGCTGGTCCAGTACATCATGCTCCTCGATGTCTATGTCGTCCTCCATTGTTTCTGAAACACCACTAATGTAAAGTCAAGTAATAGCCTATAATGTCCCACTGCTGGGAAAGGGCATCTCGTCTCACTGATGGTATAAGTGCAGATATAATCACATAAACAATATACAACATATTATTGCCTGCGATTAAACTTACACGATTTGAACACATAGTTTAAACGTACTCACACTGGTTTTTTCGCGTTGGAAAATTAATAAAGCAAGTAATAACTTACTTTTTATTTCCCGACGTTTCGAGGGGATTGCACCTGTCGTAGTCGCGGGTGACGTGTGAGTATGTTTAAACTATATTATTATACGACTTAGACAGCGAAGTGGGAAGCAGCGAGCCACTACAAGGGCATCGTCAAGTTCCTGAAGGATCTAAACTGGCAGTAGAGTGTTCGACCCCCCCTTCCCACCATCATACGCAAAATGGACGCATCAAGGACGCCTAATTGGGGAAGAAACGGCCAACAGTAACAGTAATTTATGGCTTGGGACTTTCAGTATGTAACAGTAGTAATAAGTAAGTAAGTTCGAGCAGGTCAGTGGTCAACCCTGGTCGGAGTTTCTAGACTGCCTAATGGCTACAGTCACGGTCTGATGATTATAACAACCTGGACCAAGAATTAAAGTGCCCTCCGAGGCAAGATAACGCTTAGTTTCCTGGTTGTATTATCTACTAGCAGCGCCCCGCGATTTTACCCGCGTTATACCCTTTCCCGTAGGAATTTCGGGATGAAAAATAGCCTATGACCTTCCCGTTAAATGTGGCTATCTAGTACAAAAAGAATTATTCAAATCGGACTGATAATTCCTGAGATTACCTCGAACAAACGAACTAACAAACAAATTTTACCTCTTTATAATATTACATAGTATAGATTCATTAAATATATCATGTAGCTTTATTCGAAAATAAATAAATGAAGTGAATTCAATCATTCCCCACACAGTAAGCTTTCACACACTGCATCAACAGGTTTGTCAAATGAAGGTTATACATGTTACTGCAATGTGTATACAAAACATACAGGCTATTATTAATGTCTCTTCTTTATTGAGGATTGCAAACAATATATAAAGCTTTATACTTAACTAGCAGCGCCCCGCGGTTTTACCCGCGTTGTGCCCGTTCCCGTGGGAATATCGGGAATTTTTTTACATAAACACCTACCTCTTGAATCACTCTACCTATTACAAAAAAACCGCATCAAAATCCGCTGCGTAATTTTAAAGATTTAAGCATACAGACAAACAGACAAAAATAGCGACTTTGTTTTATACTATGTAGTGACAAGCAGTGCTTGCAGTTTCACCTGCATTGTACCTGTTCCTGCGGGAATTTCGGGATAAAATGTATCCCATGTGTTCTTCTGATGTATAACCGATACTACTGTAAACATTACAGCTTTACAGAGTAATGTTTCATCCAAATCTGTCCAGTGTTTTTTGTGTTAAAGAGTACAACAGTAACATATAATACATACATCCATCTTGACAAACTTTCGCATTTATAATAGTAGGATAAATTCGCAAAGGCATGTTGATAAAAACACAGAGCAGCTTCTAATATAATAAAGTAGTTCCTCTTCTTCATCGAGTGGACGGTCACCCTGACCAATCCCGGTGTCAGAGTTATTGAGCCGCCAAAGGCCTCTGACATGGCTCAATAAAGTAGTCTATTCTGTTTGATATAACTTATCATTGTAGTTTCCTGTCAGGTTCCAAATTTGGTTTACATATAAATAGCCCAATTCAAGTAGGAAGTTTTAGGCTACTTTTAATGCCGAATGTCTTACCCAATTCAAGTAGGAAGTTTTAGGCTACTTTTAATCCCGAATATTCCACGGGAACGAGGGAAAAACAAGTAAAATAACAGGACGCTTATGTGTACCTACTTATATAATAAAAATATACGTTGATAATTGTAATTTTTTAGGAATTCTACTAGGAAATTGTAATCAATGATTGTAGTATATATTAAAATAATTATAGATCTATGTGAACGACTACAATATGAATTATTACCTAATTTAACAGTGAATATGCGTAACAAGGAAAGTAGAACAATTTCACAGTAAAAGTGGTAAAGTTAGTGCCTGTAATGTCCCACTGCTGGGCAAAGGCCGCTCATCTCACTGAAGATATCAGTACAGTGAGGAGTTTAAATACAAAGTAAAATTATAAAATTTATAAACAAAAATTCTAACCTACCTCAGATAGAAAATAGTACACGGATCCGAGTCAAATCTAGGTTGTAAACGAAATTTTTCACTGAATCATTGATCTAACAGTCATATTGGATTACAGTTAATTTATAAACCAACACAATATTTAGAAAAATATATAAAATGCAACGATCACAGCACAGGTAACGATTAACGAAAAACAGTCATTCAATCGAGTCAAGCTACAATTGAACGATACCACAGAGTATGTCAAACTAATGTATAAACAAACTGGAATCTACCGGTTTCTTAATATGGTAACTACACGCGATCAGTTTATTCAGAAATCGTTTACGTAGGTTATCGTTTTTCTGCAGTGGAGATAATTTAATTTTGTGTTATCTGTGTATTTTTCATTTAAGGCGGTAAAACTAAAACACCTAACAAATTATTGAAGTAAAATTACAATTTTGAAAAAACAATATGAAATTAGATATTATTTAAAATTAATTAGGGCGTAAAATTATATATTTTAAACATAAGTTCGATAAGTTAGTAGTTAATATTAATTTTAGTTGAGCATTCTTCAATTTACGAAGCTTAACTTTGTGACAAACAAATAAAATAAAAACACAGTGCTGAATTCACTAACATTTATTGATGTGCGATTCTCGATACATTTGTGGGGTGAGTTTTGATTATTTCATTACAATTAGTCTGAATACCTTTACGGTTTGAAAGTCACACAAAGCGTGAAACTATCTTGTTTTATTCATATTAAGCTTATTCGTGTAACATTGTACCTCAGAATACAGAAAGTACCTGTATTCTGAGCATTGTACCTACTCAGTACCTCTAGGATTGAGTATAAAGCCTGTGAAATACTACTAAGGGGCAAAGGCCCTTTCAAGTAGTAAGGACAATAGTTAAACATAAGACTTACAATATTTAGTTGCGTAGATAGATCACAGAACATAATAATATTAGCCTGTAATGTTCCACGCCTGGGCAAAGGCCTCTTATCTCACTGAAGATATCAGTGCAGCGAGAAACATAGTGATTAGGAAATTAAATGTATTTAAAGCATTTATTGTTATTACTTGTAATTCATTGGGCAGCTTACCGTCTGAGTTAAATCAATACATTTTTGAGCTTCGAGATTAACAAAACATCTAAATTATTAATTTGTCTTATATCTTATATTATGTTAACTTAGTACTTGACTGAAAATGTCACTTATTGAGCGTTGATTTGAAATTATAGCGATAAAATTCACATCGGGATCGAGTGGCAGAGATCAGTTGTACAATCAAAAAATTAGACTATCTAAGTATATTAGTCTGTGGGTAAGGTACCGGCGGGTACGTACATAGCAATAGAGAAGAAAACTGTACTTCTTTAATGTAAAAGATTTAGATCCATCTACACTAACATTATAAAGAGGAAAACTTTGTTTGTTTGGTTTTAATGAATAGGCTCAAAAACTACTGGACCGTTTTTAAAAATTGTTCCACCATTCGAAAGCTACATTATCCACGAGTAACATAGGCTATTTTTCATCCCGAAATTCCCACAGGAATGGACACAACGCGGGTAAAACCGCGGGGCGCTGTTAGTCTATGTATACAGGGTGTAATCGTTAAGTGTGCACAGGCGATTATTCCGTAATTATTGCAGATATCAAAAAACTTTAAACTGATATCGAAAGTACTTTACCTAATGAGTAAAATGACATTAATAACTTTTTAAAAATAAAACGAGAAATATCCAAAAAAAATACATTAATCACTCCCATACATTTTATTTCTAACAAATTTTTCTAATTTTTCAACAAGATGGAGCACCTGCACATAATACAAATGTTGTAATGAATTTCTTACGAAACAATTATAATGGCTTAATAGCCAATAATAGTGCAACCCCTTGGCCTGCCAGATCCCCGGATCTCACGCCTTGTGATTTCTTCCTATGGGGATTTGTCAAAGACCACGTGTACGCTGAGAGAGTACACAGCCTAGAAGAGTTACAGAATCGTGTACGTCGTGCAATTGCTTTAATTACTCCGCAAATGTTAAGGAAAGTTCATTTAGAAACTGTAAATAGAGCTCGTCATTGTATTGCACAAGGAGGACGTCACTTCGAACATATGCTTTGAATACAAAATTTTGTACTTACTAAGAAATAAAATGTATGGGAGTGATTAATGTATTTTTTTTGGATATTTCTCGTTTTATTATTAAAAAGTTATTAATGTCATTTTACTCATTAGGTAAAGTACTTTCGATATCAGTTTAAAGTTTTTTGATATCTGCAATAGTTACGGAATAATCGCCTGTGCACACTTAACGATTACACCCTGTATAGTAGGATAATAAAGCTGAAGAATTGGTTTATTTGTTTGATTGAACGATTATCTGTGGAACTAACAGTCAGATTTGAATATATCTAACAAAGCCACACTCAAGAGTCTATAGGATACATTTATCCCGTAATTCCCACGGGAAAACGCGGATAAAACCGCGGACGCTACTAGAATTAATATATTTTTGTAGAATTATCTACTGTATATGCTACAAAATTTGTTTATACTGGGGAAATCAGTTTTATCCCAAAAATTCAATATTATTTGTTACCTACTAATTTATGCGATGTTAAGTTACATCACGTCATTCTCCTCTTTCGGTCACCGAATTTGTTTCGATCTTGTTCGGTCAACGATTGTATTGTAAAAAAATATTAGCCTGCAATGTCCCACTGCTGGTCAAAGGCCTCTCATCTCACTGAAGATATCAGTACAGTAGTGAGGAGGATGTCGTAATCACCACGCTTGCCAAATGCGGGTTGGTGATCTCTGAGCCATGTTTGAAAAGTAGGAAACATGTTTTCGCTCGACGAATAACCTATAAAGGCCTCCACCCATTACACCGTATCATACCATGACCGTGCTATGAACGTGTCAGGCAAAAAAGTATTCTTTGTATTGAAAAGTATGAGACTATGCTCACTAGACCGTTCCGTCACCAACCAACAACGTCGACTATTCTCACCTAATATTTTGCCGGTGCTGAAACGTTCATAGCACGGTCATGGTATGATACGGTGTAATGGGTAGAAACCTTAATGTTGCTTTTCTTTGCGGTACGGTAACCGCACGCGTCGAATGACTTAATGTAACTACGGCACATTCAACACAAAATGCTTAAAAATGCTGGATACATTGTAATTAATATTATTTATCACACAAAATCAACCATATTTTTTCCAAAAGACCAAAATCTCTTTTCAAAATAAATTACAAAAATCTATTTTTATGGACACCCTTAGAGGATATATTTTTAATTTTAGTTAGTATTAAAAAACTGTGTTATTTTTGATGAATTCATATCCAAAGATGTTATTGTTAGTCTTCACGGAACGTAAGGGAAGATCTGTGAGATACGGCCGGTGCCCCTGGAAAAGAATAACCAATAATTAGTATAATATTTAATTCAACATTCTTCAGAAGTCTATACAAAGCTGTGCCCCGCGGTTTCACACGCAGCGCCCCCGGTCCCGTGGGAATTCTAAGATTTTTATTCCTAAAACCCTTGTCCTGACAATAAGGAACACATTCAAAAAAGAAACATCCAATTTGGTGCAGTCGTTCTGAAGTTATGCGTTTACCAACAAATTCAGCGATTTATTTTCATATTATAAATAACGGTTTTACCCGCGTTGTGCCCGTTCCCGTGGGAATTTCAGGAATTTTTTTTACATAAAAACCTTCCGCTTGAATCACTCTACCTATTACAAAAAACCGCATCAAAATCCGTTGCGTAATTTTAAAGATTTAAGCATACAGACAAACAGACAAAAATAGCGACTTTGTTTTATACTATGTAGTGATAAATCTGAAGAGTTAAAATGTTTGTTAGTTTGAACACTTTAATCTCAGAAACTACCAATCCGATTTGAATAACTATTTATTGAATAGATAGCCACATTCAACGGGAAGGGTATAGGCTATTTTCCATCTCGAAACTCTCACCGGACCAGGCACACCTATCACTTTCTGAACCAGTTGTGATTTCAATATCTACATCTACATACAATACATTTTATAATCTGCTACACTTTCTCTTTTTATCATCTCTTTCATCTACACCTATCTCTTTTTGCACTAATAGTTATTTCTGGCATCCATACCTACCTTTTCAATACAATATTTTCTACCCTATCTCTCGGTCATCTCCTCTACACTTATCTTATAACACCAATAATGATTTCTTCTATCCATACCTTTCTATATCCTACTAATATTATAAACTAGCAGCGCCCCGCGGTATTACCCGCTTTGTTCCCGTCCCCGTGGGAATTTCGGAATGAAAAGTAGCCTATAACCTTCCCGTTGAATGTGGCTATCCATTACAAAAAGAATTTTTCAAATCGGTTCAGTAGTTTCTGAGATTAGCGCGTTTAAACAAACAAACAAACAAACTCTTCAGCTTTATAATATTAGTATAGATGCGAAAGTTTGTGAGGATGGATGTATGGATGTATGTTTGTTGCTCTTTTACGCAAAAACTACTGAACGGATTTGGACGAAACTTTACAGTAATATAGGTTATACATCAGAATAACATATGGGATACATTTTATCCCGAAATTCCCGCGGGAACGGGTACAACGTGGGTAAAATCGCGGGGCACAGCTAGTAGTCTATAATACTTTCTCTCTGTCATCTCTCTCTCTCTCTCTATATATACTCCCCTCTCCCCCCCCCTCGGTACAGTACCTGGTGCCGAGGCCGGCGGTGAAGAGCAGCTGTCGGCCGCGCACGAGGTACTCGGGACAGCGCACGAACCGGAACACCACGGACGCCGTCTCGCCGGCGCGGAGCACGTTGTTGCGGGACATTATACCCTGGGGGCATGAGGACAGGGTTAGTGATGTCCCACTGCTGTCATAGGCCTTTCACCTCACCTCAGCTATCAGTACAGTGAGGAGGATGTAATCACCACGCGTCTACTGCGGGCGATCTCAAAAACGAGCCATGTTTTCGCTCCACCCGGGAATTGAACCCGGGACCTCAGTCTTGGCAGGCGAGTGCACGTACCACTAGACCACCAAGACATCATGTATGTATCAGTTGATAGATGTCAATATAAAATGTATATCATAAACTAGATGTTCCGCGCAGTGGGTGCCGTGTCCAATAGATGTCGCTAGTGAGAAGATTTGGTGGGGTCGCGTATACATTTAGTTGGAAAAGGAAAAATACTTTCTGTTTATAATACACTAGCAGCGCCCCGCGGTTTTACCCGCGTTGTGTCCATTCCTGTGGGAATTTCGGGATGAAAAATAGCCTATGTTACTCGTGGATAATGTAGCTTTCGAATGGTGAAACAATTTTTAAAAACGGTCCTGTAGTTTTTGAGCCTATTCATTACAAACAAACAAAGTTTTCCTCTTTATAATATTAGTGTAGAAATATAGTCATTACATTAACTGACACCAGGATTGACTCCACTGTCCACTTTTTAAGAAATTAAATATGTGAGACATAGTTGTTGACGTCTGGGTGACAATTATATATTGTTATAAAGTATTCGTGTATGTATATGTAGTAGTATCAGTGAGTTAGATTACATGATACAAGCTTAGAGCTTACTTTGGGTCTAATTAACCGTGAGTGAATTTGCCCGGGTATATTAATATTTATTTACCTCAATAATGGCCGTTTGTCGTACGTTGCCCACGTGTACAGTACATTGGAATCCGGGGTAAATGGCTGTGGAGTGCCTCAACACTTTGACTGAAGCCTGTAATACACAAAAAATATATATGATAAAAACCGGCCAAGTGCGAGTCGGACTCCCGCACGGAGGGTTCGTATGGTTTGTTGAATGGGAGCCCCCTTGAATATTTATTTTAACAACGAATACTATAAATAAAATATTTTTCTAGCTATCACCGTTCTTGAGATACAGCCTAGTGACAGACGGACGGACGGACAGCGAAGTCTCAGTAATAGGGTCCCGTTTTTACCCTTTGGGTACGGAACCCTAAAAAGTAGCTGATGTAAATTAACTTACTTGAAAGAAAATACATCCTCTGGGATCATTCGGGTCTTCTAACAAAACAACATCGCCGCACAAACAACGGTCTTCAACATCCATCTGTTCATCAAACATCAACTTCTCATCTTGAGAAACATCATCAAAATCTTTATTTCCATTATCTAGAAAAGGTTTCGCTTGACTATATTTGAAAATCGTATTATTTCCATCTACATTCTCTTGACTAGATAGATCGTCAATCTTTTTCCCATCTACAGTCATATTTTTATCTACACCTATCTTTTTATCATCTACACTTATCTTTTGTTGATCTACGATTATATTTTTGAGATCGGCGTCGTTTTTGTCATCTACATCTATGTTTCTGTGATCTTTATCTATCTTTTTATCATCTACGATCATGTTTATGTGATTGGCGTCAATCTTTTTGTTATCTACAGCTATCTTTTTCCTTTGCGTCTCGTATTCGTCGCTGTCCGATTCTTTGTAGATATTAAGGTCGTTGTTTTCTATATCTTTTGATAACACGTCTTCTAAAGATAGATCTTTTAGGATATTTTTATGTTTTTTGTGTTTTCTGTTTTTGATGATTGGTGACTGTTTAGATCTGATTAATTCTTGAATCTGAAAAAATAGTTTTTCAAAATATTAATTTAACAGCCTCCGTGGTCTAGTGGTTTGAGCGCTCGGCTCACGATCCGGAGGTTCCGGGTTCCGGTGGGGATATCTCACATAAATCACTTTGTGAGACTGTCCTCAGTATGGTTAGGGCATTGCAGGCTGAATCACCTGATTGCCCGAAAAGTAAGATGATTCCGAGCTACGGAGGGCACGTTAAGCCGTCGGTCCCGGTTACTTTCTACGGATAGTAGTCGTTACATGAGCCATGTCAGAGGCCTTTGGCGGCTCAATAACTCTGACACCAGGATTGGTCAGGGTGACCATCCACTCGATATGAAGAAAAAAATCTTTTGAAGCTAATTTCATTTTTTTTAATCAGCTTTTTTAATCAATAATTTTTGAAAATATTTCCCGTATTTTTTTCCAAAATAGTAATTATGTTACCTCTAATTTCCGCTTGCAGTGTTGCGGCGGACACCCTCCCCAAGTGGGCCGGTCACCTGTCTTGTATCCCTCGGGAATGGCTAGCAACACCATGCCGGGGCGCACCTGGAACACATGGGAACATTATAGAGTCTCTATGTTTAATGTTTGTAATATGTATGTTAGTATGTTAGTTAGGTCTTTAAATTGGGTATTTAGTTATCACTAGCAGCGCCCCGCGGTTTCACCCGCGTTGTACCTGTTTCCGCAGAAATTTCGGAATAAAAAGTAGCCTATGTCCTTTCTCAGGCTCTGGACTAACTGTGTACCATGTTTCATTGAAATGAGTTCAGTAGTTGAAGTGTATGTGGTGAGTAGTGTGAGTGGTACGCACGGGCGGCGCGGGCTGGTGCAGCGTGAGCGAGGCGGGCTGGCCCGCGCGCGCGCGGCCGGCCGGCACGCGGTTGCGGTACACCGAGCTCACGCGCACGCGCGCGAACGACCCGTCGCACAGCGGGCCTGCAACATTACACCAGTCACGAGAGTCAAAGTTAAAGTCAAAGTCAAATATTTTTATTCAGTTTTGGCCCCATAGAGGCTCTTTTGAACGTACCACCCATTCGGAAGAACATCAGCAGAGAAGAATGGAGAGAGTCGCTCAGGGCCAACCCTGAGTGAACACATCTGTCTACTCTTCCCGAGTGAACACACACATATGTATGTCTACTCTCTCGACAGATTTTATGTCTCTCTCTCTCCATTCAAAGTGCTTGGAAATGAAGCGCCATTCAAAATGCCTTTAGCATGAGTAGTACAGTACAGATATATATTGCCTATCTCTTTCAAGAGATCTTCTCCTAACCGGCAAGCATATAACATTTTAGAGAAGTTTCTCTTTATCTACATGCAACGACAAAATTTCTCGTTTTTACTGTCAAGTGAAGACTAAATGCATAGAAAATGTGTCAAAAACGTCACTGTCACACAATATCCAGCCAATCATAACAGAGTGAGCGGAATGAACGGTCGAATTGAATGAATGAATCCGGTGTTGCAATGTCGAATTATTAGTGGTGACATCAGTTTCTCTACCAAATCTTTCGAGAAGAGTAAGTATGTCTTCATTTCTATGCTTGAACGTCAAAATTAATTTTAGTCACAGTCGAATTAAGTCATAACTAATTTTAGTTTTATGGACTTTCGTATCTGCCTACAGCGCCAAAATGGCGACACTTAAATAGGCTCAAAATGATTATGACTGCAGCCTGGTGATCCATCGGCACAAAGTTTGTCCTATAGCCTAGTTGAATGTGGTATAGTACGGAGGTCCTCACCGAGCAGCAGCGCGTCGCCCTCGCGCAGCGCCCCGCGCGCCAGCAGGCCGCCCACCACGGCGCCGCCGCCGTCCCCCACGTGGAAGATCTCGTCGATCTGGAACTCGCACGTCTCCTGCAACATCATCAAAACTGGCTCAAGTATGTAAACACCCACATTCAAACGGAGCAGAGCTCATTCGGCCAGTCACAACGCATTTAAAATGTTAACCAATATTAATTATGACCGGGTACGTTTATTCATCCGGGAATATTAATTTCATCCGGGTATGGTAATTTCGTCCCAGTATATTGAATTTACTTTTTAAACTCACACGATTTGCACTCATTATACTAAATGAAACGGGTCTGTATCGCGTTAGAATATATAAACGTATTTATCTACACTAATGTGGTAACATATGTTTCCAATACTTAACTTATAATTACTACTGTTATAGCGCAGACAACTAAAACACTCAATTTAAGCAATTGCACATGATGTTATAATATCCACATCGATATCGTAAAATCTCATTATAACATCGCGCCCTGCGGCCCTGCGCGCGCAGCTGCGCTCTCATTGGTTAGATTTTAATGGCGGCAAGTTCACTGCGATTATACACGTACGCGTGAATTTAATGTTTCGCAATGTGTTTTGTCTTAAAATTTTTTTTTGATTAATTGCATTAGTGAAGATAAAGTAGTGTATGCAACTGCATATAACACGGGTATTAAAACACTCGTTACTATTATGAAACTCGCTGCGCTCGTTTCATAAACTCACACTCGTGTTTTAATACCCTTCATTATATGACAGTTGCATAAACTACTATTACAACACGTATTGGTCATCCCGTGACCAAGAGCGGTATAGACCCGGTTTATTTATATTGTATTTATATTTTTCGTCTCAGTATATAGACATATCTCATCCGGATATATTTTTATTATTTATTTCATCCGGGTAAATTTTTATTATTTACTAGCCGCGCCCCCGCGGTTTCACCCACGTTGTACCCGTTCCCGCGGGAATTTCGTGATAAAATGTATCCCATGTGTTATTCTGATGTATAACCTATATTAGTGTAAAGTGTCTTTGAAAATATTAGTAGGATTAGTAGGAAGTAGGATAGAATAGGATTTGGTCGGTGTATATGAATAGTCGCGGCTACATGAGTGTGTACGCACGTGGTCGAGGTCGGCGGCGGCGCGGCGCGGCGGCGGCTGCAGCGCCAGCAGGTGCGCGTGCAGCGCCGCCAGCCCGCAGCCGCGCGCGCTCGACACCGGGAACACGGGCACCGTGCGCGCGCTGCGCCAGGGAGGGAAACTTTCAAATTCACGCCAAAACGCTCGCCGGTGTCATGGCGTCGTCATTACGTCACGGCTCAGCGAAAATGAAGCGATCGCGTATACGCTTAGATGGAACAAAATGGCTGAGATTTACTGAGACGTGACGTAATTTCTCTGATTGGTGTTTAAGCTATCATGGCGGATTGTTGTATTTTGCAGAAGTCAATAACAAAAATTTAGTTATTTTTTTTACAAATATATTATTAATGTCGACATTAATTAGAGAATATTTACCAAATTCAGAAATGCGCTGCTTGTTTATATAAAAATACTAGCAGCGCCCCGTGGATTTGCCCGCGTTGAGCCCGTACATTAATCTTTAGGGGTCTACAAACTCTGACACCAGGATTGACTCCACTGACCACTTTTTAAGAAATTAAATATGTGGGACATAGTTGTTGACGACGTCTGGGTGTCAATTAAATGTTCATACTAGCAGCGCCCCGTGGCTTCGCCCGCGTTGAGCCCGTTCCCGTAGGAATTTTCGAAAATCCTTTCTTAGTGTGCACTTACGTCACTTGAAGAACCTTCCTGCCAAAGTTCATGTTTCTAGGTGTAGCGGTTGAGGCTGTGCGTTGATTATCAGTCAGTCAGTCAGTCAGTCAGGACTTTGAATTTTATATATATAGTATAATCTTGAAGGTTACCTTATGTTGTCATCCTGGGTTTCTTCGTCCAAGGAATCCAGAATAGACTTTTCTGGTGCGCAACAGTTCCTTGCCAAATTCTCATCAGTTATTAGCAGCGGTTCCTGTGGGAAAAACGGGATAATAGGGTATTTCGCCGTTTTTTATAATTATTTTTTATTAACTCATCTTTTTATCACGTGTTAGAGACTAAAATCCATTTCTTTATATCGCTATTATTTCCAGAGTTACAGGCGGTCAAAGTTGCTGATGAGACAGAGACAGCACTACTAGTTCTGTGACGTCACAACCTTGTATCGCCATAGACGTCGCATATAGAAAATCGTTTTGCGAGAAAGGGACAGGAGAGAATCTTTCAGAGCTTATAATTTCTTTATTTTTTAATCGATTTTGATTTCAGTTTTGATCATAATGTTAGTTATTTTACGAAATTCATCTTCCAAATTGGGCTTTTGAAAAAAAAAAATTTTTGTGATAAATGGAAAGATTATTATATTAGTTTTATAACAAAACTATTTTTATTTTATTTTTTTCGCAATAATTCAAAAGTTATTTCATAATAAAAATTAATTTTTGAATCCAGTACCGAAGACACTGACAACTCCCGAACAAACCCGAGCGCGTGTGACGTCATAATGATAGCCCCATTCGGTTACACGTGTAATAGCCGTAAACGCTTGTAGCAATTTCATTGCTGGCATATCTTCCTTGGCTCACAAACACCATATCTCAGTGAAATTCTTTATAAATTGTATTTAAAAACATTCAATAATGTATGTTGTATAAACAATTTGTAAAAATTGTAAACATGTTTGACAATTAACAGCTGACAAGTAATATAATTACGACTTTGACGTTTCCTTCTTAGTTTGTCAGTCATTGATCGATCAATCGATAATTATTTAGTAGATATTAACACAATCTGTTTCAGTTATAAAAACGTCAAAGTTACTTGACAGTTGTAATGTCAGTTTGATATTGATTGCTAATGAAGTTGGTTGATTGTAATTGAATTGAAGTTGGTTGAAGCAAAGACTATAAATAGGAGCTCTAAAGCTCAGATTTCTCTCTTTTTTGGAACCCAGCCTTTACTGGTAAGAGTTGTCGTCTTTGCCCCCTTTAGATTCCATTTAAAACTAATCAGTGTTAACTATTTTACTAGACTAGTGTTTCAGTGCCATTTTATCAATCCATTATGTGCTTATTCTGGATGTGAGGTGAATTGCGGGACCACGCCGGGTAACCACATGTGTGTGTGCCGCGTGTGCGAATCATGGTTCCTTTACAGGACGCTTAGGCCTCTAATATTCACTTCATCCATCACCTGCTAGCCTTTGCACAATGCACTAAACCTAAGCCCTTGCACTAAATCTAATTATTTGCATTTTTTATATTTTTATAGCCTCGTGTCTTTTTGGTGTTCTCGCTTAGGTGATCACGTCTCCATTTTTACCCCATGCCTTTTATTTTGCAATATTTAGCTTGGCTTAATCTCATTCCAGGGTTCCACCGGTGGGTTTCCACCGGCGGGCTTCCTCCGGCGGGCTGCGCCAAGTGAGCGTTCCGCTTGGGGTCATCGGTATTAACCGCATGTGCGGTTAGCCTTGTTGACCCAAGTCGGCCTCACATTGCCCGGCGCAGCCACGACGGACCGCCAGCGGGTTGCACATTGTTCATCCGACGGGCTGCGCTAGTGGAGTTCCTGTTTGGGGTCATCGGTATAACCGCATGTGCGGTTAACCTTGTTGGCCCAAGCCGGACTCCCACTGCTGGGCGCAGCGACGGCGGATCGCCAGCGAGCCACCACACCACGCTTTTCCGAATAACCTAAAAAGCTAAGTCTCCCCCTTATTTCCCGGGAGACTGCCTGTGCCTTTTGTTCGCGACCCTGAGTTCCTTCTTTTTTCAAAAGTTTCATTCATACATTTCTTTCTATTAACGTGTTTAACTTTAAATTCCCTTGTTAATTAAATTGTTCAAGATTAACCTTATTTTTATTTTTACCCTACTGAACCTGTAGGTAGGCTTTAGTCAATTTTAAAACACGTTATAGTGGCGCCCTTCCCTTTACGAACTCAAAAGGCCAGACAGTCCTCCTTATTTTATAATTCTTATTGTTTTTTTTGTGTGGTGTGTGTGTGAAAAAATAGTGTCAGTATTTGTGTTCTACGGTGGGAGATCCTTTGGTGCGAGGCTCGAACGGGGTAGTACCACCCTCCTGTCAGGTTGAGCCTTAAGCTCTTTAGCCTAAGGTAGTCAGGAGAGCCGTCTCATAGTACATAGCACCCGGAGCGCTCAACAACTTGCTGCTCCACCAGTATATCTATTTTTCCCAAGGGGTTTTTTCTCTGATTTACTGGTTAATTTACCTTTATAAACATTTTGTTACTTAACTTTTTAAACTTAATTTTGGTATTTTAAGTTTTTCTAAACTTAATTTTACTGATTTTTTTGATATTCGGCCTTTATAATTGGCAATTGTTAACTATTTTGTCTTTTTTTTACCTCACACACACACATTTTGTAATTGTTTGGGTGACTTCCTTCTAAGTTATTTAATCCTAAGCGAGAACCATAATTTATTTACGGTACAACTCTTATCGGTACGCTCGTTAGTAGTTTTTTTACTTAACTTTTAAATAGTTGGTAGTTTTTTTTGCATTCTTTATTTACTTATTGTTAGTGGTTTTTGCATTAACTAATTAATTATTTATGCCTTAATAAGGCTGAGCTAGTATATGAAGTAGTCCTTTGTGGTTCAGCACCAGCTGATACGGTGTCTGAATTTTTTATTTTTTCATTGTAAAAAGTAATTAATTTACTTGCAAAAACGTATGTGACTCGTTTTATTTTTCTTATTGTTAAAGTAATTATTTTACTTTAAGTAATGTTATGAGAAGTAGCATTTATGTGTTTCTAAAGATAATCTATTTGACTGGATACATGTGTGAAAAAGGAAAAGAATAATTTAAAATATTATTTATTACTTTGCTTAGCTTGAGGTGATAGACATAGTGTAATGGAGATTGGCAGAAGGCTATTATGGCAAATCGTGGTGTTTGTAAACCACGTCAGGTGTTTTAAATGGTTTTTATTAAACCAATGTGTTTGGACTACGGCGTTTATTCTGCTGTAGTGAGCTGTGACGGAACCCTCGGTATTTTATTTGGTCTTTGCCATATCTTCCGCTTGGTGTCATCGGTATTAACCGCATGTGCGGTTAGCCTAGTTGACCCAAGTCGGCTTTTTTCTTTGTCATTAATGACATTGAACCGTATGGGCTAGTTGCAGAGTTTTTTTTTATTTTAATTTTGCCTGTTTGCTGTGGTCGACGCCTAATCCTTACTGTTGTCTTCCCCAGGCTTAGGGCATTATTTGTCCTGTTTACATTGCCATAACCATTTCTGGTTATTACCATTTTTTTTTTCCTTTGTCATAATGTCATTATGTTGAAGATTTTCATTATTTTTTTTATAAATATTTGTAATTTGTACAACTATTCATTTCTATTTTTTAAGATTGTACTTTCATTTTGTTATTAAGTACTGTTTTCCCTTGTACATGGGAACAGTTAGTAGTAATAACTTGTTTTTATCCTAGTTCAAAGTATTTTAATATACTTATATTATTTTTTTTGCTATTTTTCTACTTTCTGTAAAGAATTTTACTGAGGTAAAATTCTTGTCTGCGAAGGGAGATATGTAGCAATTTCATTGCTGGCATATCTTCCTTGGCTCACAAACACCATATCTCAGTGAAATTCTTTATAAATTGTATTTAAAAACATTCAATAATGTATGTTGTATAAACAATTTGTAAAAATTGTAAACATGTTTGACAATTAACAGCTGACAAGTAATATAATTACGACTTTGACGTTTCCTTCTTAGTTTGTCAGTCATTGATCGATCAATCGATAATTATTTAGTAGATATTAACACAATCTGTTTCAGTTATAAAAACGTCAAAGTTACTTGACAGTTGTAATGTCAGTTTGATATTGATTGCTAATGAAGTTGGTTGATTGTAATTGAATTGAAGTTGGTTGAAGCAAAGACTATAAATAGGAGCTCTAAAGCTCAGATTTCTCTCTTTTTTGGAACCCAGCCTTTACTGGTAAGAGTTGTCGTCTTTGCCCCCTTTAGATTCGATTTAAAACTAATCAGTGTTAACTATTTTACTAGACTAGTGTTTCAGTGCCATTTTATCAATCCATTATGTGCTTATTCTGGATGTGAGGTGAATTGCGGGACCACGCCGGGTAACCACATGTGTGTGTGCCGCGTGTGCGAATCATGGTTCCTTTACAGGACGCTTAGGCCTCTAATATTCACTTCATCCATCACCTGCTAGCCTTTGCACAATGCACTAAACCTAAGCCCTTGCACTAAATCTAATTATTTGCATTTTTTATATTTTTATAGCCTCGTGTCTTTTTGGTGTTCTCGCTTAGGTGATCACGTCTCCATTTTTACCCCATGCCTTTTATTTTGCAATATTTAGCTTGGCTTAATCTCATTCCAGGGTTCCACCGGTGGGTTTCCACCGGCGGGCTTCCTCCGGCGGGCTGCGCCAAGTGAGCGTTCCGCTTGGGGTCATCGGTATTAACCGCATGTGCGGTTAGCCTTGTTGACCCAAGTCGGCCTCACATTGCCCGGCGCAGCCACGACGGACCGCCAGCGGGTTGCACATTGTTCATCCGACGGGCTGCGCTAGTGGAGTTCCTGTTTGGGGTCATCGGTATAACCGCATGTGCGGTTAACCTTGTTGGCCCAAGCCGGACTCCCACTGCTGGGCGCAGCGACGGCGGATCGCCAGCGAGCCACCACACCACGCTTTTCCGAATAACCTAAAAAGCTAAGTCTCCCCCTTATTTCCCGGGAGACTGCCTGTGCCTTTTGTTCGCGACCCTGAGTTCCTTCTTTTTTCAAAAGTTTCATTCATACATTTCTTTCTATTAACGTGTTTAACTTTAAATTCCCTTGTTAATTAAATTGTTCAAGATTAACCTTATTTTTATTTTTACCCTACTGAACCTGTAGGTAGGCTTTAGTCAATTTTAAAACACGTTATACGCTGTTCGTACTTAGGCTAAGGACTCACGAAGCGGTTTTTACCCGTGCCCGCCGCGGTTGCGGGCCCGCAGCCTTTGTAGAATACAGATATATATGTAAAAAATTAAAGCACATTTCACGACGCGTTTTACGCCCGCGGCGTGTGCGATTGTTTGCGGGTCCCGCTGCTCCAGCGGTCATCTTGTACCGGCGGGCGCGGGTCGCGGTCCCGCAGCCGCGGCGGGTTGCACCCGCGCGTTCTGCGGTCGGTTGGCGGTTTAAGTCATTAATAAGAGTAACAAATAATCCATAACGATCTCTTTCCGCAATCATTGGATGTATCTAGAACCTTTTAGGCCTTCTTTTTTTAATTCTTCTGTGAAGGAAGTATAACGTAACAGCTCGTTTCTGGTGTGTGTCCATGACTGTCTGGAACTCAACTGATCGTTTAACCGCCCGTCTTGCAACCGCCCGTCTTGCGATTATCAACCGCCAAGTTTGCGGGCGATAATCGCAACCGCGACGGCTGCGTAACCGCACAAAACTCCGGTCTCGTGAGTTTTGGAAATAAAACTCCATTCCGCCACCGCGGCGGGCACGGGTAAAAACCGCTTCGTGAGTCCTTACTCTGAGACACACACCAGAAACGAGCTGTTACGTTATACTTCCTTCACAGAAGAATTAAAAAAAGCGGCCAAGTGCGAGTCGGACTCGCCCATGAAGGGTTCCGTAGCAGCGAGTAACATAATAAAGAAGTTCTTGAAATAAATGTTTTTTTATTTACATTTGAGTTATTGAATGAATAATCAGTATTTTTTTGCGGTTTACGATTTATGTCGTAAAAAAAAAACTACTAACTAGACCTCGTTCAAACCAATTTTCGGTGTTAGATTACATTGTTATGTACATCATATATTTTTTTTAGTTTTATCATTCTCTTATTTTAGAAGTTACAGGGGGGGGGGACACACATTTTACCACTTTGGAAGAGTCTCTCGCGCAAACTATTCAGTTTAGAAAAAAATTATATTAGAAACCTCAATACCATTTTTGAAGACCTATCCATAGATACCCCACACGTATGGGTTTGATTAAAAAAAAATTATTTTTTTCATTTCTAAGTATGGGAGACCCCCCTAAAATTTTATTTTTTTTCTATTTTAGTGTGAAAATATTAATGCGGTTCACAGAATACATCTACACACTAAGTTTCAACAACATAGCTCTTATAGTTTCGGAGAAAAAAAGCTGTGACATACGGACAGACGGACGGACAGACAGACAGACAGACATGACGAATCTATAAGGGTTCCGTTTTTGCCATTTGGCTACGGAACCCTAAAAAGAAGGCCTAAAAGGTTCTGGATACATCCAATGATTGCGGAAAGAGATCGTTATGGATTATTTGTTACTCTTATTAATGACTTAAACCGCCAACCGACCGCAGAACGCGCGGGTGCAACCCGCCGCGGCTGCGGGACCGCGACCCGCGCCCGCCGGTACAAGATGACCGCTGGAGCAGCGGGACCCGCAAACAATCGCACACGCCGCGGGCGTAAAACGCGTCGTGAAATGTGCTTTAATTTTTTACATATATATCTGTATTCTACAAAGGCTGCGGGCCCGCAACCGCGGCGGGCACGGGTGAAAACCGCTTCGTGAGTCCTTAGCCTTATGGTTAAATAGCTATAACATTATCACGTCACAACCACGGTGACCAATTATGGCGCGTTTATAGTCACGTGATTTTTATTCAATTTTTAATTGTTTATAATTAATTGAAAAAATATTTTTTTTTAAGTTTTTTGCATTAAATATTGAAGTTTTAAAATACATTAAAAAAATCATTTTTTTTTCAAAAGCCCAATTGTACACTTTTAATATCAGCGAAATTGTAAAACTATACCTTGTCGTGGTCAGCTAGTATGCCAGCCAGTTGCTTCACAAGCGGTGTGACGGCGGCGCTGGCCAGCTCGCACTTACTGATGACCACGAAGAATGGAAGCTTCAGCGCTATCAGCAAACCTAGATGCTCCTCAGTGATTGCCGTGATGCCAGCCGTGGCGGAGATCTGGAACAAATACATACATAAATACCTTTGAACATAGTTTTAGGAGAAGTTATGAGAAATGTATAAAACTAGCTGCACCGCGGTTATTGCGCGTTCCCGTGGGAATTTCGGGATTTTTTTAACATATAAACCTTCCTCTCGAATCACTCTTTTTATTTAAAAAAAACCGCGTCAAAATCCTTGCAGTCGTATTTGAGTTTATCGCGGACAGACAGACAGACGCGCCGGGGACTTCGTTTTATAATATGTGATAGTATGCACTATGAGGGGCGCACACGTGTGTTCGTGCTGATAGGGGCGGCGGATAATTGGAACGAAGTTCCTTATCGCGCGTAGCGAAAGGGGGCTAGACGGAAAAAATTGTAACGACACTTTTTGCGTTTGCGTGTCTGTCTCTCTCTGGCGTGCGCATGTTTAGAGAAACAGACAGAGGTCTGTCTCTCTCTCTCATAGAAAGCAAACCAGATATTTCCATTTCGTCTTTCTATTTCTCATTGAAAAGTGTGGTGTCGCGATTATTTTTGTTGATAATAAATAAACTTCGTTCCATCCGGGTGTCCCTTGACACCTCTCAAGTTATTTTTTCATAAATTTTTTTCTCGATGACGATACGGATATTCTTTCGCAAGGCGTTCGTGCTTGAGGTTCATATCGGCTCGCCCGGCGCCCCCGAGCACACCTAAGCAGGTGTTGCGCCGGGTGGTCACGCGGGCACCGTGGAGGCACTGAGGGCTCCCTCCTGGCTACTCGGTGCAGTTCCTCCCGCACCACCGGCTCCCGAGAGGACCTGTGTCAGCCTATACGATAGGAGCCCGTGTCTCCGTTCTACCCATTCTTTCAGAATGGATTGAACCGCTTCTAGGAAGCGCAAGCGGGATCCCGGCTCGCCTCCGGCTACGCTTGTCTCCAGTCGTGTGCTCCATGTTAGGAGTGCGGCTTCGCGGGCCTCCGTTCGCCAATGCGCGACTTCAAGGAGGCCCGGGGCGGTACCCTGGGCCCTCTTTTCAGCTCGGCGCCAGGACACTGAGCGTACGATCTCAGTAACTTGGTACTTGGTACTTGTAACACACACTCACACACAGCATGGCGTAGTGCGGCGAGTAGCCGGTGAGCCCGTGCAGCGTGGTGCGCTGGTACTTGTAACACACACTCACACACAGCATGGCGTAGTGCGGCGAGTAGCCGGTGAGCCCGTGCAGCGTGGTGCGCTGGTACTTGTAACACACACTCACACACAGCATGGCGTAGTGCGGCGAGTAGCCGGTGAGCCCGTGCAGCGTGGTGCGCTGGTACTTGTAACACACACTCACATACAGCATGGCGTAGTGCGGCGAGTAGCCAGTGAGCCCGTGCAGCGTGGTGCGCTGGTACTTGTAACACACACTCACACACAGCATGGCGTAGTGCGGCGAGTAGCCGGTGAGCCCGTGCAGCGTGGTGCGCTGGTACTTGTAACACACACTCACACACAGCATGGCGTAGTGCGGCGAGTAGCCGGTGAGCCCGTGCAGCGTGGTGCGCTGGTACTTGTAACACACACTCACACACAGCATGGCGTAGTGCGGCGAGTAGCCGGTGAGCCCGTGCAGCGTGGTGCGCTGGTACTTGTAACACACACTCACACACAGCATGGCGTAGTGCGGCGAGTAGCCGGTGAGCCCGTGCAGCGTGGTGCGCTGGTACTTGTAACACACACTCACACACAGCATGGCGTAGTGCGGCGAGTAGCCGGTGAGCCCGTGCAGCGTGGTGCGCTGGTACTTGTAACACACACTCACACACAGCATGGCGTAGTGCGGCGAGTAGCCGGTGAGCCCGTGCAGCGTGGTGCGCTGGTACTTGTAACACACACTCACACACAGCATGGCGTAGTGCGGCGAGTAGCCGGTGAGCCCGTGCAGCGTGGTGCGCTGGTACTTGTAACACACACTCACACACAGCATGGCGTAGTGCGGCGAGTAGCCGGTGAGCCCGTGCAGCGTGGTGCGCTGGTACTTGTAACACACACTCACACACAGCATGGCGTAGTGCGGCGAGTAGCCAGTGAGCCCGTGCAGCGTGGTGCGCTGGTACTTGTAACACACACTCACACACAGCATGGCGTAGTGCGGCGAGTAGCAGGTGAGCCCGTGCAGCGTGGTGCGCTGGTACTTGTAACACACACTCACACACAGCATGGCGTAGTGCGGCGAGTAGCCGGTGAGCCCGTGCAGCGTGGTGCGCTGGTACTTGTAACACACACTCACACACAGCATGGCGTAGTGCGGCGAGTAGCCGGTGAGCCCGTGCAGCGTGGTGCGCTGGTACTTGTAACACACACTCACACACAGCATGGCGTAGTGCGGCGAGTAGCCGGTGAGCCCGTGCAGCGTGGTGCGCTGGTACTTGTAACACACACTCACACACAGCATGGCGTAGTGCGGCGAGTAGCCGGTGAGCCCGTGCAGCGTGGTGCGCTGGTACTTGTAACACACACTCACACACAGCATGGCGTAGTGCGGCGAGTAGCCGGTGAGCCCGTGCAGCGTGGTGCGCTGGTACTTGTAACACACACTCACACACAGCATGGCGTAGTGCGGCGAGTAGCCGGTGAGCCCGTGCAGCGTGGTGCGCTGGTACTTGTAACACACACTCACACACAGCATGGCGTAGTGCGGCGAGTAGCCGGTGAGCCCGTGCAGCGTGGTGCGCTGGTACTTGTAACACACACTCACACACAGCATGGCGTAGTGCGGCGAGTAGCCGGTGAGCCCGTGCAGCGTGGTGCGCTGGTACTTGTAACACACACTCACACACAGCATGGCGTAGTGCGGCGAGTAGCCGGTGAGCCCGTGCAGCGTGGTGCGCTGGTACTTGTAACACACACTCACACACAGCATGGCGTAGTGCGGCGAGTAGCCGGTGAGCCCGTGCAGCGTGGTGCGCTGGTACTTGTAACACACACTCACACACAGCATGGCGTAGTGCGGCGAGTAGCCGGTGAGCCCGTGCAGCGTGGTGCGCTGGTACTTGTAACACACACTCACACACAGCATGGCGTAGTGCGGCGAGTAGCCGGTGAGCCCGTGCAGCGTGGTGCGCTGGTACTTGTAACACACACTCACACACAGCATGGCGTAGTGCGGCGAGTAGCCGGTGAGCCCGTGCAGCGTGGTGCGCTGGTACTTGTAACACACACTCACACACAGCATGGCGTAGTGCGGCGAGTAGCCGGTGAGCCCGTGCAGCGTGGTGCGCTGGTACTTGTAACACACACTCACACACAGCATGGCGTAGTGCGGCGAGTAGCCGGTGAGCCCGTGCAGCGTGGTGCGCTGGTACTTGTAACACACACTCACACACAGCATGGCGTAGTGCGGCGAGTAGCCGGTGAGCCCGTGCAGCGTGGTGCGCTGGTACTTGTAACACACACTCACACACAGCATGGCGTAGTGCGGCGAGTAGCCGGTGAGCCCGTGCAGCGTGGTGCGCTGGTACTTGTAACACACACTCACACACAGCATGGCGTAGTGCGGCGAGTAGCCGGTGAGCCCGTGCAGCGTGGTGCGCTGGTACTTGTAACACACACTCACACACAGCATGGCGTAGTGCGGCGAGTAGCCGGTGAGCCCGTGCAGCGTGGTGCGCTGGTACTTGTAACACACACTCACACACAGCATGGCGTAGTGCGGCGAGTAGCCGGTGAGCCCGTGCAGCGTGGTGCGCTGGTACTTGTAACACACACTCACACACAGCATGGCGTAGTGCGGCGAGTAGCCGGTGAGCCCGTGCAGCGTGGTGCGCTGGTACTTGTAACACACACTCACACACAGCATGGCGTAGTGCGGCGAGTAGCCGGTGAGCCCGTGCAGCGTGGTGCGCTGGTACTTGTAACACACACTCACACACAGCATGGCGTAGTGCGGCGAGTAGCCGGTGAGCCCGTGCAGCGTGGTGCGCTGGTACTTGTAACACACACTCACACACAGCATGGCGTAGTGCGGCGAGTAGCCGGTGAGCCCGTGCAGCGTGGTGCGCTGGTACTTGTAACACACTGTTGGGGCTTGTAGAGCCTAACACCTTAGTTAAGTTAAATGATAAGATATAATGATTGCTGGTATAAGTTATAATTTATTGAATTCACTGTATGATTATGATGTGTACGCGGCACAACGATGATATGTGAACTGATGGTAAAAATAATTAATTAAGTGAATAAACGAAATACGCTAACACAGCGTTTCGTTAGTGCAATGAACTGTACGGTGACCCGTACATGCTCCGGGGCTAGAAAGCTGGAGGCTGAGGGATGAGTGTAATGATTGATTAGTAGTGATTGAGATGCTATAAGATGATGCCATTGATTACTTAGATCTAAGTGTTAGTTAATGATTTATAAGGTGACAGTAAACAATGATTATAATGAATTTACACGTTTAAAATAACATTTGCCGATAATCGGAGAAGTGGATTTATTGAACACTCGCGCACTCGATTGATCACTCGCGCACTGTTCACCTTTCTCACATTCGACACTCGCGCACATATCAGTGAGAGTGCTGATGGGAGCGGGGCTGGGGCGGGGGCGGGAGCAGGCGCGGGCGCGGCCGGCGCGGCGGCGCGCGCGGCACCACGCGGCCCCCGCCGCTGCGAGCCCCGCCGCCGCCACGCAGTAGATGGCCACATAGTGGTGTACGTCGTGGAGAGACACCTCTCCCGACTCCTCGTCCGATGAAGATGCTTTCAAACGATCTATCTGATCGTTTATGTTTTGAAATGATAACGTCAAATTGTCCGGCTGTTGGTAATCGGCAACCGGTATCGAAACATTTATTATGTTATTGACGGGTGCTAACTTTATATTCAAAAGGTCCGATTTGATGCTAATGTTATTTGTCAGTTCTGCGTGTGATATTATTGTAAAAGTGTCCCCTTTTATGACACAATCTTTTGCTAGAGCAACAACATTTACCCCGGTGAGCTGTTCGTCGGTAACCTGACTCCCACATATAAAACGAAGTTTACACAGACCGCAACATGATAATAAAAAGTGATTATTTGTAAACAGCTCCGTCCATGTAGTTTCACAAACCGTGGTGGTTGTCCTGCAGGAGTTTCCTTGGTCGCTCTTGATGCATAGATTATTGTCGGAGTCTAGTTGGTAAATTGGTTTCTGGACCTTACACAAACTTGTGGTAGTAATATGAATACACTGCTGTAGTTCAAACTGTGTCAATGGCAAGTGTGTATTTTGCCTTATGTTTAAGGCTAAGTAATCTGCGATAGGTGCTATTTTTACCATGGTTTTCTTGATTTGTTGTGAGATAGGAATAGGTCGGTAGATTTCATAACTGTCTCGCGATACTAGCGGAATTTTTATTTCAAAAATAAAGTACTGATAGGACATGCGTGCCTTGACTTGCATTATTTGATACAGTATATATAAGTCCGTTGCTATGTTTTCAATAGGCAAAGAGAGTTCTCTTGATATCTGATTTGATATAGTATAGAGCTCATCGCGAAGTTGCGTTGGTGGTATGAGGTGGATGTTAAGTTGCTGAATGTGCGTTAAAGTGTCCAATAACGTTCCTTGAATATTCTTTAGGCTATTAAGAAGATTATTTGCTATAATACTGGTCAATACAAAGTCTTCACTGGTTCTGGCCTTCAGAACCTCCTTTCTGATGGAAAGGGACGTCTTGTCCAGACTACTTAGGTGTTGGTTAAACATTTTGGATTGTTTTTGTAAGCCCGCTTCTATTCTCTTCAGAACACTATTTTCGGCTTCTATGATAGACGTTTGATTCCTCGCTAGAGACAACAGATGCTTTTGGTTAAATCTAACTAGCGCGATATCCTTTTGATATTGTTCGGCGAAGTGCTCATCCAATACACCGAAAAGGCTATTAGCGATGTAACCGACACCGTTAACAAGGCCGCGGCGCGTGCGCTGACGCTGACGCGTTACCTCGGGTGACTGCACTCTAAACTGCTGATTGAGCAACATGACATTGTAATATTCTAATTCATTAAAGTCATGATTTAGTTGCAATAATATAATTGTACATTGAGTTTTAATATCCATTTGATCGCATATTGTTTCCAGTCGATCCGTGTATGACTTGAATGTTCCTATTCCGTTCCAGTATGCATCCATTTTATAATACACTACTACTTTCCATTGATCCTGTATTAAACGCATGTCAGATAGCTTATCGAAGTAGAGTCCTTTATAGGCTGGAACTGATGAAATGTTGTAAGCGCCACTTGCCGAGGAAACGAATAGCATCATAAACAACAGAAATAGTTTTGTAATGATATTGATGCTTGGTCCTCTAGTTGTTGGGGGCTTTTTGTTAATCTCGCCTTGTGTATTTGTTTGTTGTTTGCTGTTAATGGTATCTTGGTATTCGAAGTTGACAGGTAAAAGCGAAAGTTTAACAATAGGTCTCCTTATTATGCCGTTTTTTGTCTTAATTGATACTACTCTGACGTATCCATCTTGGCCGGGGTGCAAATCAACGATTCGACCTAATGCCCATTTACCCGCGGGTAAATTAGCTTCGTGGATGATAACGATATCGTTGAGGTTGATGTTATCCTGTGCTTGTTGCCACTTGCCTCGCAATGATAGTTGACTGAGATATTCTGTTTGCCATTTCCTCCAAATATCATGGAAGGTTTTCTGAGCCAGCCGCCATCTAGTTCTGGCATCTCTTTCGGTTTCGTAAATAGTTAAAACTGGACCACTGGCTAAAAAGTGAGATGGTGTTAAATAATCCAAGTCATCTGGGTCTTCCGAAAGAGCGCAAAGTGGTCTCGAGTTGAGGCAAGCTTCTAATTGTGCTAAAATAGTCGAGTACTCTTCAAACGTAAGTTTTTGCTCGCCGATTACTCTACGAAGGTGGTACTTTAAGCTTTTGACAGATGCTTCCCATAGTCCTCCTGCTGAGGGCCACGAGGGTGCATTGAAGTGCCACTGTATCTGCATCTCGCTGAGGTATGAGTGAAAACTTTCAGTTAAGATAGCTTTTATATCTATGTATTCCTTTGCCAAGATTTTATTTGCTCCTACGAAGTTGGTCCCATTATCACTGTACATATGTGACGGAGAACCTCTTCTGGCTGACAATCGTCTTAGAGCTGCTAAAAATGCTGACGATGTCATGTCTGATACTAGTTCTATATGAACCGCTTTGGTGACCATACAGACAAAAACTGCTATGTATCCCTTCGTTGTTTTTGCTCCTCGGCCTTTGTTAAATTTAATCTCGACCGCTCCAGTGTAATCCACGCCGGTATGATAGAAGGGTCTCGTAGGATTGGTCCTTGGTTCCGGTAAGTCACCCATAATTTGATGTAATTTGGCTGGATTGTGTTTTCTGCAAGTTACGCATTGACGTAGACGTTTCTTGACTGTTCTGTTGCCACCGACAATCCAATATTGTTTTCTCAACCATGCTAATGTTAGGCGGGCCCCTCCGTGAAAGGTTGCGCGATGCCCATAATCTATTAACAACTGCGCGAGACGACTGTCCTGTGGGATGATTAAAGGATGCTTCATATCTTCCGGTATGTGGCAATTCCGCAGACGTCCTCCAACACGCAGTAAACCGCTTTCATCCAAAAATGGGTTCAAAGATAGTAACTTGCTCCTTGAATGTAGCTTGCTTTTACTCTTGAGACATTTTATTTCTAAATCAAAGTCGGTCGCTTGAACATGTTTGATGATTTTGAGTGTCGCTGACTGTACTTCGTGTACTGTCAGGTACGATAATTTCTCACGTGAAATGATACGAAGTACCCAAGCTAGAACGTGCGTCACTCGCATAAAACTGCTGAATTTGCATAACAATTGTTCAATTATATTATCGTTTGATGCACTGCATTTGGTAGCGACGTAACTTTGTTTTGATTTTGATATTTCCAAATCGGTTGTATAATTTGGGCTTTCTAAGTTGCTAAAATGATTTGCAGTGGACAACCAGCTCGGGCCACTCCACCAGAGTGGATGATTTTGGAGTTTTTCAACTGTAGTGCCGCGGCTGGCACAGTCAGCTGGGTTCTCAGCTGATTTAACGTAGCGCCAGCATGATGACGTCATTGTTTGTGTTATACTCCTGACTCGGTTTGCTACGAACGGTTTCCACCTATTAGGATCGCCTTGTAGCCACCCTAATACTGCTGTAGAGTCACACCAACCGTATACTTGCAGATTATGCGTACTCAAACTGTCTGTGACCTTGCTCATAAGTTTTGATAACAAATATGCTCCGCTCAGTTCTAATTTAGGCAGCGATATTCCCATCTTTGAATTGTCTGATTTGCTGACCGGTACCAGTTTAGTTTTTGCCGCCAACAGTACAACTGAGATGTGTGTTTTATGTTGTATCCGTCCGTAGACTACGCATGCGTAGGCTACGTTTGATGCGTCACAAAACCCATGTAACTCGATGCTCTCCTTTTCATTACTGCCAATCCAACGTGGTATTTTGATTTTATTGATATTTTCTATGTCTGTGCGTAACCTTGACCATTCCGTTTGTAGTTGCTCGGGAATTTCGTCATCCCATGCTAGGGTTGTCACCCAGACATTTTGAAAGAGGATTTTCAGTTGCAGGATCACTGGAGCTAGCCATCCGAGTGGGTCAAAGATCTTAGATATTTCGGATAGTAAAATCCTTTTCGTAAGCCGTGAACTTGTTTTCTTACTCATTTTACATTCAAATGTGAAAATGTCTAGTCTTGGATTCCAAGTAAGACCTAATGCCTTTGTGCATTCTTGATTGCGGAATGTAAACAAGTCTTTAGTGGATTGTGTCTTGTCGAGATGTTCGATCAGTTGAGGCTCGTTGGACGCCCATTTCCTTAAGTTGAATCCTCCGCTCTTGAGTAGAGCTAACAGCTCTGTTTGTAGTTGTTTTGCTGTTTCAATGCTGTAGGTTCCAGACATCAGGTCGTCGCAGTAAAAGTCTTCCTCTAATACCTTGGCCGCGGTAGGGAAACGATGTCTTTCATCCTTAGCCAGTTGCCTCAGAGTCATCATAGCTAGGAAGGGGGCTGATTTAGTTCCATAAGTAACTGTTTTCAACTGATAATCTTGAAGTGGTGCTTGTGGATAGTCTCGCCAAACGATGTTTTGAAATTGTCGATCGTCGGGGTGAACTAGAATTTGACGAAATTCTTTTTCTAAATCTGCTGTAAGTACGTACTTGTACTTCCTCCACTTCAAAACAAGTGTAAGTAGATCCCGTTGCAAATTGGGACCTTGATACATAACATCATTGAGACTTATACCGGTAGTTGTCTTGCCTGATGCATTGAACACAACCCGTAGTGATGTTGTTGCTGAATCTGGTCGCTGTACGCAATGATGAGGTAAATAGTATGTAAGAGGACCATTTTTTGGTGCCTTTTCCATATGACCTAATTCTATATATTCGTTTATAAATGATTTATAATCTCTTGCTACGCTTTCTTGTTTGGTGAACTTCCGCTCGAGCTGATGAAATTGTGCCACCGCCTTGGGCTTTGATAAGCCTAATTTTTCCTTTGCGTCGGGCAACATAGGGAGGCGCACGACGTATTTACCGTCCTCCTGGCGCGTTGTTGTGGACTCGTACAGCTGAACGCACTGTTGATCTTCATTGGAGATGTTTGAATCGTCAGCTAAATCTTCTATTGCCCAAAATTGTTGAATGTCCTTTACATTGATGTTGACCACGTTGCATTGAAACGAAACGACATTTCCACATAATATCCAACCTAAACGTGTTTGTTGAGCGACTGGCACGCATTCTGTATCCTTGACGATCCCTGATTGAATGATGTAAGAGTATACTTCAGCGCCTAACAGAATATCTATCGGGCGACTGACATAAAACTCTGGATCAGCAAGTTGCAGATTTTCTAAATAAGTCCAGGAAGGTTTTGAAAATGATCTATTCGGCAAATTGTTGACTAAATGTTTCATTATCAACGCATCGGTGTCGAATGTAAATGAATCATTGTATGATGACGTCATCCGTATGTTGACAACTCCTTTACAATTTTGTTCTCGTGCCCCAACGCCAAAGATTATGCCCTTACATTGTTTGCGGGGCAACCCTAATATTTGTGCGGCATTCTCGGATATCAGTGAGGTCTGTGACCCTTGGTCAATGAGAGCCCTCATGGTATGGAGTGACCCGTCAGAAGCCTGTACCTTGATATTCGCTGTAGCTAGCAATATTTCACTAATATTTTCTTGTAAAATATTAGTATTAATTTTGTGTTCTTTAATTGCATTTGATTTTATGCTTATTGTTGATTTTGCGAAACTGTCGTGCAGTAATGTATTATGCTGGCCTTGGCAAGTTCTACACCTTTTGGTGGAAAAGCAATCTCTACCATCATGATCATAAAGGCAATTTTTGCATAACGACAAATCGGTTATTGTTCTACATTTTCTTTCCGGTGTAAACTTGAGAAATGTTTCACAATTGTAAATACCATGTGCCTCATTGCAAATAGGACATGTTTGAATTTTATTTGAATTAAATGTTTTCTTGTTAATATTGAATGATTTGAAGAAAGGAGTCTTTTTGTTCTCCGGTGATTGCTTATAGACCTCTCTGTCCTTCACTTGACTATGTTGAGGTTTAGGCGTTTCTTGTTTGCGTTTAGAGCTCTCGAGATTAGTGAACTTCGTCTTTAAATAAGACATTAACTCCGCTAAAACAGGAATCTCACGCGATCCTTTGAGCGATTCAACGTAACCGTCATGGGTTTCAATATCCAGTTTTTGTGTTAGGATATAGACTATGATCGAATCCCAGTGGCTAATTTCAACTCCTAAGTTCCGGATTCCGTTTAGAGACTCGTTAGTGGTGTCATGTAACTTCTTAATGGCTGCTGCGGTTTGATGATGGAGTGTAGGTAGGTTCATGAGGTTCTGAAGGTAGGTGTTCAATATTAGTTTCTTATTGTTGTAGCGGTCGTTAAGGATTTCCCAGGCAGCTTCATAGTTCTCACAGTTGATGTTCAGGTGGTGAATCAATTTTTCGGCTTCACCTCGGAGTTTCCCCTTAAGAATTTGCATCTTTTGTCCACCTGTTATGGACCGATTGTTGTGTATAGATCCGGTGAACAAATCCTTGAAAGTAACCCAATGTAGATAACTACCGCTGAAAATTGGGATCTCTGTTACTGGAGTCGATTTTTCTTGAAAACTCTGTGACCGCAATTTTTCCGTGATAGCCTTCTTCATATGTTGATATTTGACCTCATACGCACCAAACGCTTGCTCATACTCCTCATTATCCTCAATGAGCTCGCTGTCGATCTCCCAATGAAGAGTGTCGATGAGAGACCACCGCGACTTCAATACGCTTAACAGTTCTTGATACTCTGAAGTTTCCAAACTCGCTTCAAGGTCAATGTTCTTCAAAGTATGATGTAACGCCTTGAAATAACTCTTTTGCTTCCTTAACATTTCTTCTAGCTTGCTACTTGTCCCTTGATCCTTGACTGCTGCCGTCTCGCCGTCGTGCTTGCTGGTTGATTGCTGGGCTAGGACGTTTGGGGACCCTAGGGGAGTAGCTGGCCTAAGAAACGGTTCAGGGGGTAAATGTTTCATTATGAATGCTCTAGCTTCCTGATAAAAATCTGACGCTTGCTTATAACAATCAGTGAGAAAATACTCATGTTTTTTATCGTCAAATTCACACAGTTTTATATGGTTGCTTTGAAAATCTTGAAAGAGACTATCTAAATCGCTAATGCGCTTCTTAATATACAAAAAATCTCTACGATTTGGACCATCCTTTTTAAAGTTGCTTAGGAGCCGTTCCATGGCTCCCATGTTCTGCTGCTGCTTTGATAGAAGGTCTTCCATTTTGAAGTTTTATGGGTATATAATATAAGTGGACTCACCGAAGACTGGTTACCAACCCACGTGGTATTTGTAAGACACTCGCGTGAGTAGATCCCGCCTATTCGGAGGCTCGAAGGACCATAAGATGTTGGGGCTTGTAGAGCCTAACACCTTAGTTAAGTTAAATGATAAGATATAATGATTGCTGGTATAAGTTATAATTTATTGAATTCACTGTATGATTATGATGTGTACGCGGCACAACGATGATATGTGAACTGATGGTAAAAATAATTAATTAAGTGAATAAACGAAATACGCTAACACAGCGTTTCGTTAGTGCAATGAACTGTACGGCGACCCGTACACACACACTCACACACAGCATGGCGTAGTGCGGCGAGTAGCCAGTGAGCCCGTGCAGCGTGGTGCGCTGGTACTTGTAACACACACTCACACACAGCATGGCGTAGTGCGGCGAGTAGCAGGTGAGCCCGTGCAGCGTGGTGCGCTGGTACTTGTAACACACACTCACACACAGCATGGCGTAGTGCGGCGAGTAGCCGGTGAGCCCGTGCAGCGTGGTGCGCTGGTACTTGTAACACACACTCACACACAGCATGGCGTAGTGCGGCGAGTAGCCGGTGAGCCCGTGCAGCGTGGTGCGCTGGTACTTGTAACACACACTCACACACAGCATGGCGTAGTGCGGCGAGTAGCCGGTGAGCCCGTGCAGCGTGGTGCGCTGGTACTTGTAACACACACTCACACACAGCATGGCGTAGTGCGGCGAGTAGCCGGTGAGCCCGTGCAGCGTGGTGCGCTGGTACTTGTAACACACACTCACACACAGCATGGCGTAGTGCGGCGAGTAGCCGGTGAGCCCGTGCAGCGTGGTGCGCTGGTACTTGTAACACACACTCACACACAGCATGGCGTAGTGCGGCGAGTAGCCGGTGAGCCCGTGCAGCGTGGTGCGCTGGTACTTGTAACACACACTCACACACAGCATGGCGTAGTGCGGCGAGTAGCCGGTGAGCCCGTGCAGCGTGGTGCGCTGGTACTTGTAACACACACTCACACACAGCATGGCGTAGTGCGGCGAGTAGCCGGTGAGCCCGTGCAGCGTGGTGCGCTGGTACTTGTAACACACACTCACACACAGCATGGCGTAGTGCGGCGAGTAGCCGGTGAGCCCGTGCAGCGTGGTGCGCTGGTACTTGTAACACACACTCACACACAGCATGGCGTAGTGCGGCGAGTAGCCGGTGAGCCCGTGCAGCGTGGTGCGCTGGTACTTGTAACACACACTCACACACAGCATGGCGTAGTGCGGCGAGTAGCCGGTGAGCCCGTGCAGCGTGGTGCGCTGGTACTTGTAACACACACTCACACACAGCATGGCGTAGTGCGGCGAGTAGCCGGTGAGCCCGTGCAGCGTGGTGCGCTGGTACTTGTAACACACACTCACACACAGCATGGCGTAGTGCGGCGAGTAGCCGGTGAGCCCGTGCAGCGTGGTGCGCTGGTACTTGTAACACACACTCACACACAGCATGGCGTAGTGCGGCGAGTAGCCGGTGAGCCCGTGCAGCGTGGTGCGCTGGTACTTGTAACACACACTCACACACAGCATGGCGTAGTGCGGCGAGTAGCCGGTGAGCCCGTGCAGCGTGGTGCGCTGGTACTTGTAACACACACTCACACACAGCATGGCGTAGTGCGGCGAGTAGCCGGTGAGCCCGTGCAGCGTGGTGCGCTGGTACTTGTAACACACACTCACACACAGCATGGCGTAGTGCGGCGAGTAGCCGGTGAGCCCGTGCAGCGTGGTGCGCTGGTACTTGTAACACACACTCACACACAGCATGGCGTAGTGCGGCGAGTAGCCGGTGAGCCCGTGCAGCGTGGTGCGCTGGTACTTGTAACACACACTCACACACAGCATGGCGTAGTGCGGCGAGTAGCCGGTGAGCCCGTGCAGCGTGGTGCGCTGGTACTTGTAACACACACTCACACACAGCATGGCGTAGTGCGGCGAGTAGCCGGTGAGCCCGTGCAGCGTGGTGCGCTGGTACTTGTAACACACACTCACACACAGCATGGCGTAGTGCGGCGAGTAGCCGGTGAGCCCGTGCAGCGTGGTGCGCTGGTACTTGTAACACACACTCACACACAGCATGGCGTAGTGCGGCGAGTAGCCGGTGAGCCCGTGCAGCGTGGTGCGCTGGTACTTGTAACACACACTCACACACAGCATGGCGTAGTGCGGCGAGTAGCCGGTGAGCCCGTGCAGCGTGGTGCGCTGGTACTTGTAACACACACTCACACACAGCATGGCGTAGTGCGGCGAGTAGCCGGTGAGCCCGTGCAGCGTGGTGCGCTGGTACTTGTAACACACACTCACACACAGCATGGCGTAGTGCGGCGAGTAGCCGGTGAGCCCGTGCAGCGTGGTGCGCTGGTACTTGTAACACACACTCACACACAGCATGGCGTAGTGCGGCGAGTAGCCGGTGAGCCCGTGCAGCGTGGTGCGCTGGTACTTGTAACACACACTCACACACAGCATGGCGTAGTGCGGCGAGTAGCCGGTGAGCCCGTGCAGCGTGGTGCGCTGGTACTTGTAACACACACTCACACACAGCATGGCGTAGTGCGGCGAGTAGCCGGTGAGCCCGTGCAGCGTGGTGCGCTGGTACTTGTAACACACACTCACACACAGCATGGCGTAGTGCGGCGAGTAGCCGGTGAGCCCGTGCAGCGTGGTGCGCTGGTACTTGTAACACACACTCACACACAGCATGGCGTAGTGCGGCGAGTAGCCGGTGAGCCCGTGCAGCGTGGTGCGCTGGTACTTGTAACACACACTCACACACAGCATGGCGTAGTGCGGCGAGTAGCCGGTGAGCCCGTGCAGCGTGGTGCGCTGGTACTTGTAACACACACTCACACACAGCATGGCGTAGTGCGGCGAGTAGCCGGTGAGCCCGTGCAGCGTGGTGCGCTGGTACTTGTAACACACACTCACACACAGCATGGCGTAGTGCGGCGAGTAGCCGGTGAGCCCGTGCAGCGTGGTGCGCTGGTACTTGTAACACACACTCACACACAGCATGGCGTAGTGCGGCGAGTAGCCGGTGAGCCCGTGCAGCGTGGTGCGCTGGTACTTGTAACACACACTCACACACAGCATGGCGTAGTGCGGCGAGTAGCCGGTGAGCCCGTGCAGCGTGGTGCGCTGGTACTTGCTGTGCCCCGCCAGGTCGAGGAAGGCCACCAGCTTGGCGCTCCGCTCCCCGATGCGCTCCGCCGTCATCAGCTCGGAACAGCCGTAGTTCACCACGTTACCCTGGGGGAAGAAATGAGGCGTCAATCAGACATCAGTACAGTGAGGAGGATGTCGTAATCACCGCGCGGCTACTGCGGGCTGTGATCTCTAACACGAGGCGGGTTTGAAAAGTAGGAAACATATTTTCGCACGACCCGGGTATTAAATCCGGGACTTCAGTCTTCTTCAGGTAAGCTTTTAATCTATTCAACTAGATATACAGATAGCGGTAAAACTTTGTGTAATATCGTGACAAATAAGTTTTCGATAATAAATTAGCATTTTGTCATATAGGAGATCCAATTTCGAAATTGTTATTGTTATCTTTAGAAAAATGAGGAATAGATATAAAGATAGAAGATAGTCTTTGGCTTGATCTTAGCTCTAAAGGCTTTGATGTGCTATCTAAGATTGCTTGTAGACATATCTATCTGTAATCCCTTATAACTTTATTTGGATCGGCCATTGCTGTACAAACGTAAAAATTTTATCTCTATCTCTCTCCACCCTCTCACTATCTCTCCCGTCTCTCTCTCTCACTCGACCTCTCTTTTACACCCTCTCTTTCAACCTCAGTTTCATCCTCTCTCTCTCAATCTCTCTATCTCACACTCTCTCTATTCATCCTAGCTCTCTCTCTTGCTCAACCACTCTCCCTCTCTCTCCCCCACGAGCTCCCTCTCACCCACCCCTACTCTCTCTCTCACTCACCCTAACTCATTCTCTCTTCCTTTTTCTCATTCCTATGCGAAGAAAAGAGATTCAACATAAACTACGATATTGTGTATGGCGTGCTAACAAGACCAGTCATAACATATGATTGTATGTCGTGTAGTGTTTGTTACCTGCGCGTCGAAGCCGAGTATCTCGTGGCTGAGCGAGGACGTCATGCCGGTCTTGACCTCGTGCTGGTGCCGGAACATGTTGAGGCGGGCGCTGCCGTGCCCGTTGTCCAGCTCGCCTGCCACGGAGGTACACAAATTTAATTTAATTCAATACTAGCAGCGCCCCGCGGTTTTACCCGCGTTGTGCCCGTTCCCGTGGGAATTTCGGGATGAAAAATAGCCTATAACTTTCCCCTTGAATGTGGCTATCTATTACAAAAAAGAATTATTCAAATCGGACTGACAATTCCTGAGATTACCTCGAACATACAAACAAACAAACTTACAAATTTTACCTCTTTATTTAGTAAAGAAGACAATTTATTATACTAGCAGCGCCCTGCGGTTTTACCCGCTTTGTGCCCGTTCCCGAGGGAATTTCGGGATTTTTTTATACTTATGAACATTGTCTGGTTGGCGTCGTGAAGCTCTAAATAGAGAGAATCTATTGAATCACTCTAACTATTTAAAAAACCGCGTCAAAATCCGTTGCGTAGTTTTAAAGATCTAAGCATACATAGGGACAGACAGCGGAAAGCGACTTTGTTTTATACTATGAAGTGATTACCTTGCGTGAGTACTCCTATAAGCGTCGATTTCCCGGCTTCGTTCGCTCCCAGAACAGCTATTCTCAATTCCACGCTTTGATGGGGATCTGCTAACTGTAAAAATATATCATGATAATTATTTAAATTATCGTTATTATATATGTGCGTTCATAATTAATTAATTATTACTAGAAATCATTAGGGATCGTTTTTTCAAAGGAAAAAGAAAAAACACTAGTTCATATTATAAAGATTTTATGCTTTGATAATTATCGTGACTTATCGGACAAGATAATTATCACTGTAGTGTCGTGTCGGATATTACCCCCGTGGCACTATGCGTCGTGTCGTGTCGAGCATTACCCTGCCCGCCTAGTATATACATTCAAAGTCAAAAAAATTTCTTCCACAAAAGATATTTCGTTAACAAATGGACGGCGACTTCTCATTTTATCCCGTCGTGTCGGGCGTTACCCCGAGTAGCTACGTGTAGTCTCGTGTCGGGCGTTACCCCCGTGTCACTACGTGTAGAGTCGGGTCAGGCGTTACCCCCGTGTCGCTCCGTGTAGTGTCGTGTTAGGTGTTACCCCCGTGTCGCTCCGTGTAGTGTCGTATCGGGCGTTACCCCCGTGTCGCTCCGTGTAGTGTCGTGTCGGGCGTAGTGTCGTGTCGTGTGGCTGAGTGTGTGTGTGTTACCTTGGTGATGTGCACCTCTGCGACGGCGCGCGCGGGCGCGACGCGGCGCGCGGCGACGCGCACGATGGTGGCGGGCAGCGCGGCCGCCATGCGCGCCAGCGCGCGCAGCGACCCCCGCAGCGCGCGCGCGCGCAGCCCGCGCAGCCGCCCGCAGTCGCTCACCCCCACCACGTACACGCAGCGCCCGCCGCCCGACCGCAGCCGCCACTTCAGCTGCGGACAGTCCACCCGACATTATTAACACGTTCGGCGATCGTGGGGTACGATTACCCCATTTGCTCCCACTGTCATTAAGCGGAGTAAAGGTAACTATTTTTATTAGAACTTTTTTAAAACTTTTTTAATTAAGAAGGGTAATGGTACCCATTTTAGTTATAAGGTGTAATGGTGCACATTTTCATTAAGTGGGGTAATGATGCCCATTTTCATTAAGTGGGGTAATGGTGCACATTTTAATTAGATGGGGTAATGATACACATTTTAATTAAGTGGGGTAATGGTGCCCATTTTAATTAAGTGGGATAATGGTTCCCATTTTTAACAAGTTAAAATAATTCCAGTCAGAATGCCTTCCGTCATAGCAATCTACGTCAGCCAATTATCTTCCTAACACAAATTTTCATACTCTTTATAAAACACATGTCTAGTTTAAAAAAAGTTACTGGAAAAAAAATAAAAAATTAGGCACTATTATTGACTCACCTGAGTGACTAAATGTTGGAACCGTTTCTCGCACAACGAGGACAGTCGCAGCTTGTACTCCACGTTCCCGAAGCGCGGCTCGGGGGGCAGACTCCCGTGGATCTCCTCGGAGGAGTCGTAGTCATCGGATGTACTGGAAACAGACGTAACTTGGCGTCTCAATAACTCTGACACCAGGATCGGTCAGGTGGACCATCCACTCGATGAAAAAGAAGAGGTAACAAGTAGCGCCCCGCGGGTTTACTCGCGTTGTAGCCGTTCCCGCGGGAATTTCGGGATAAAATGTATCCCATGTGTTATTCTGATGTATAACCTACATTACTGTAAAGTTTCATTCAAATCCGTTCAGTAGTGTTTGCGTGAAAGAGCAACAAACATACAACCATACATACATACATATATCCTCGCAAACTTTCGCATTTATAATATTAGTAGGAAGTAGGATATTAGTGGGATAAGATAGTAGGAAGTAGGATTAAAAGGTATTGGTACTTTCCACAGAGCATATAAGCACCACGCGCAGCGGCCGGACCGGGGCGGTGTTTCTATGCTCTGTGGTACGTTCAAAAGAGCCTTTATGGGGTCAAAACTGAATAAAAATATGATTAAAAGGAAGCACGCTGTGGCGCCTAAAAAAAGTGCATTTATATTTTAATTTTGTGTTATGTATAGTATAGTATGTGTATAGTGTAACTTTTACTGGCTTTCCTAAATAAATATATATATATATATATAAATGAAACCCGTTTTCCTTGGTCAAGGCATCACGCGTGAATGGCTGGACCGATTTCCACGGTTTTGCATTCGTTGGAAAGGTCTCGGGCTCCGTGACGTTTATCTTATCTTATCTTATATATATAAAAATGAAACCCGTTTTTTGTTGTCGTGGCATCACGCGTGAATGGCTGGACCGATTTCCACGATTTTGCATTCGTTTGAAAGGTCTCGGGCTCCGTGAGGTTTATAGGGAATAAAAATCTCTAAATTCCCACGGGAACGGGGGCGCTGCGGGTGAAACCGCGGGGCACAGCTAGTAGGGAATAAAAATCTCAAAATTCCCACGGGAACGGGGGCGCTGCGGGTGAAACCGCGGGGCACAGCTAGTAAATAAATAAATAAGTACTTACGAGTCATCAATATATTCCTCGTCATCGGAGCAGTAAAAGAAATCACTCTCAAGATCTTCCGTATTGAAGTCGCCCGCCAAATACATGTCGTCTTTAAGACTCACTTTCTCCAATTTATCAATAACATTATAAATAGGTTTATCTTTATAAGCACTATTATCACTAAAATTATACGATTTCGGAAAGTGACACTTTTCATCGGTTTTCAGATGATTTTCACCGGTTTTTAGATTGTTAACATTTTTACCGATACTTTCCGTTGTTTCGGAAAGTTTCGGTTTTGTAGATCTGTTGTTGAGCACGTCCTCTTTGGATGGAGATATTTTTTTTCTTCTGCGCGATTTTCGGCCTGAGTTGCGTCTTTTCGGTTTGTTTTCCTCTGTTTTGTTATCTGTGGATAGAAAAAGATATCTATGATAACGAGGTTGCAAGATTAGGCATGAAAAGTATTTTTTGTAATGTGCCAATGCTGGGCAAAGGCCTTTACGATTATTCTCAGATATAATTGCCTATCACGGATTAGTTATGTCAAACCCGAGACATTATTATACTAGCCCGCGGTTTCACCCGCGTTGTACCCGTTCCCGCGGGAATTTCGGTATAAAATGTATCCCATGTGTTATTCTGATGTATAACCTATATTACTGTAAAGTTTCATCCAAATCCGTCCACTAGTTTTTGCGTGAAAGAGTAACAAACTTACATCCTCACAAACTTTCACATTTATAATATTAGTAGGATTTCTTCAGAAGTTATTCCCGGAAGTCTTACAGGAACGAGTACAGGTAGAAGTTACTGTTACTTTAAGCACATAAAATATCATAGGTTGAAACCACATCGAAATCGGCCGTTTGACACACACACTCACACACCCACTCACACCCACTCACACCCACACACCCAAAAGAACCCCCCCCCCCCACACACACACACACACACACACACCACCCCCCACACACACACACCCCACCCCCCACACACACACACCCCCCTAACCCCCGACGTCCACGTTAGTAAAACCTCTCCCCTACCGTCGTCGTTGCGGGTGAGTTCGAAGAAGTCCTCGATGTAGCTGGAGTCCTTCACCAGCAGGTCGGAGCTGAGCCCCGGCTCGCAGAGGAACGACGACTCCTCGGGCAGTGTCTCGTGCTTGCCCGACGACTTGCGCCCGCGGCGGCGACCTGACGAACAACAAAATCAATAAATAAATAAATATACCCGGACAAATTCACATATGGTTAATTAGACCCAAAGTAAGCTCTAAGCTTGTGGAATCTAATTCACTGATACTACTACATATACATACACAAATACTTTATAAGAACATATAATTGACACCCAGACGTCGTCGCCAACAACGCCCAACAATGTCTGTACACATATTGTTGACTCCGGGCGGGAATCGTACCCGCAACCCCCGACACAGTAAGCGCTCTCACTGCCACTGTGCCAACGGGCTTGTCAAACACACTGTATTTACTATGTTTATTAAGTTGAAGCGAACACTACTCATTTTGAATTGAAGCTACGTTCACGGATACATTTCGCTTATACAGATAAAGATGTAAAATAAAAGCGAATTGTAGTGAACTTAGTTTTAATTCAACATTCGATTTATTTTAAAATTTATTGTGCATCTCGGTTTCGCCCGCACCCCACCAGTTCCCGTGGGAATTTCGGGATTTTTTTTTCATCCCGAAATTCCTACGGGATCGGGTGCGGTGTGGGTAAAACCGCGGGGCGCTGCTAGTATAATTACCTATATTATGAAAGGATAATCCTACTATTAGTACTATCCTATCCTACTAATATTATAAACTAGCAGCGCCCCGCGGTTTTACCCGCGTTGTGCCCTTTCCCGTGGGAATTTCGGGATAAAATGTAGCCTATAGCCTTCCTCGATAAATAGACTATCTAACAGTGAAAGAATTATTCAAATCGGTTCATTAGTTTCTGAGATTAGCGCGTTTAAACAAACAAACAAACAAAACAAACTTTTATAAATGCGAAAGTTTGTGAGGATGGATGTATGTATGGATGTATACTCGCTCATAGATGTATGTTTGTTGCTTTTTCACGAAAAAACTACTGGAGCGATTTGGATGAAACTTTACATTAATATAGGTCATACATAACACATGGGATACATTTTATCCCGAAATTCCCGCGGGAACCGATACCAGGCGGGTAACACCGCGGGGCGCTGCTTGTATAATTATATTATAAGAAAGTCGTTAGTTACACTATTTATAACTCGAGAACGGCTGAACCGATTTGGCTGAAAATTGGTGGGGAGGTAGCTTAGAACCAGGAGACGGATATAGGATACTATTCATCCCGTATTTCTAACGGGAACGGGTGAAAGGATATAGGAAGTAGAGTAATTTAGGGGTTGTTATCAAGACTCACCTTTCCCTTCCGTTTTCTTCTTGACAGTCTCCTGTTCTTTATGCTTCTTTTTTTGTTTCTGGTTTCCCTCGGAGGGGTCGAAGAGGTTGAAGAAATCCATGTTTCTGAAAAAAAAAAACAATACGAAGTCTTAGCTTTGGTTTTAATTATAAAACTACCGTATCTATAGTAATATTATAAAGCTGCAGAGTTTGTTTGTTTGAACGCGCTAATCTCAGGAACTTCTGTTCCGATTTCAAAAATTCTTTCAGTGTTTGGTAGTCCACTTATCAAGGAAGGCTATAGGCTATTTTTCATCCCGAAATTCCCAAAGGAACGGGCACAACGCGGGTAAAACCGCGGGGCGCTACTAGTCATAACTAATTTAATAATTGCATAAGAAAATTGGGATTTTAAACACAGTTATACCTTAGTTATACCATCACTACATAGTATAAAACAAAGTCGCTTTCCGCTGTCTGTCTGTCCCTATGTATACTTAGATCTTTAAAACTACGCAACGGATTTTGATGCGATTTTTTTAAATAGATAGTGATTCAAGAGGAAGGTTTAAATGTATAAAAAAGCCCGAAATTCCCACGGGAACGGGCTTAACGCGGGTAAAACCGCGGGGCACAGTTTCTAATAAAAAGTATTCATAGACAACGTGAATGACCTTAAAATTAAATATTATTGTGGGAATAATAAATGTATGTGTTATCTCACATTATCATGAAAAAAAACTTGGCATAATACCAGCAGACAATAGACAAGATAAACACACTCATAAACAAACATACAAGTGTTTGAAACATCAACAATTTTACTATTTAGGATTCCGTACTCAACGGGTAGAAACGGGACCCTATTACTGAGACTTCGCTGTCCGTCTGTCCGTCTGTCACCAACCTGTATCTCAAGAACGGTGATAGCTAGACCCAAACTAAGCTCTAAGCTTGTATTATGGAATCTAACTCACTGATACTTAAATTTTAAATCAAAGCGAAAAAAACTTTAGTCTGTACTAGCAGCACCCCACGGTTTTACCCGCGTTGTGCCCATTCCCATAGGAATTTCGGGATGAAAAATGGCCTATAACCTTCCCGTTGAATGTTTATTCTTCATTACAAAAAGAATTATTTGAATTAATGGATAGGTAGTTTATGAGATTAGCGCGTTCAAACAAACACTGCAGCTTTATAATATTAGTAAAGATTTAGAAATTAGACATGCCAATAATTATTATTCCATAATTGGAAAATAGTTAATCATTACTACAGAGTAATTAGTAACTCTGTGGGTGGAACATATGTTACGCAAATTATGAAATAAATTTGTAACAATTAACTTTCATCAGTAAAAGGCATTCATGAAGGTCATTACAACAATTAAAGATTGTAAGATAAGGCTTTATTATTTCGGATCCATTGGATAAAACTTATAAGAATAATTTATCAAAAAATAAATAAGATATCACCCAAATAGCCATTGTTTTTAAAAAGCCGCGAAAAGTTGATAAAATAGCTCTCTGGTTAATTTTTTTTTTATTGGAAACGGACTTACCAACAGCTGTTTATAATTCCAAGGTCGCTGGGAGCGTCCCTTGTTGCCAAATCGGAGTCTCGCGTTATTGTGATACAAAACGCAAAAACAAACAAGGGAACATAGCCAAAATATTTATATAATGACGTAAATAGAAGTGTTTGTATGCAACTGAATAAATATAACTAGGTATTGTACTCTTTTCTATCGCGTTCACACAACGTTTAGTGAGGCAAATGTTAAGCGAGTGGTAGCCGTAATATTTAGTTTTATTGTTTTAGATAAGATTTCGTCACGGCTCGGAATTATTTCATCATGAAACGAGAATTGCACAAGTTTTTTTTATAAAACTACACTCCACTGACTGAAAATTTTGACATTTCAATAGTTATGGGCGTTATTTCACGTCACTAGTTACAATAACTAGTTATGGGGCATATAACCGAATAACTAGTTTCGAGTCACACATAAACATGTTATTTTAGTAACCAGTTACATTATCAATGCAGTGATCGAATGAAAAGCGAGACACGAAACAAAACTAGTTGCGAGCGTATGTCGTCTCTTTCGCGCGTAATAGTTACTGTTACTGCTCGCTCTGTGCCTACTTCTTTGTAGTACTGACCGGCAAAGCGAGCCGAGACTTCCCGAAATCACGAGTGATGACACGATGAAATTCTAACATGCACACACCAAGTCGCCAACTACTGATGCTGAACTGATGCGTATAATTTTCATACGTATTACTTAGGACTTATTACTTATTTCACTTAAGTAAAATAAGGGCCTTCGTCGTCCAACTCAGATACATTATAACGTTAATGATGTAACTGCTTATGGTAGCTACACTAGCTACAAAAACTAATGCGTTCAAAAAACCTGAAGCTTGTGACAGTAACGATTACGTAGGTAACCAGTTATATTTTCGTTTCGCAAAACTTCAGTAACACCATGTTGAATCACTGAATAGAATTTGACAAATAACTAGTTATTAGTTATAACTAGTTTTCAAAACAGGTTACGCCTTCACAATAACTAGTTACGTTACGTTTCGCAAAAATCACGTAACGACCCATACCTACATTTCAATTTTGACAACTTGAACCGGCGATTTTATTGACTTTCTAATTTAGTGGAAATTATCGATTATTTTTAGCAAAAAAAAAGTTACGGTTTGATCGTGTAAACGCATCATAAAAGTCAATGTCAAATTACATGAGTGAACTATAGGAACGAATGACTTTAGGAAAGAAAAGAAAGAAAAACTTCGGAAAATAAATACCTTGAAAATACACCCACAACAAAAAGTACATAAATAAATATTGATAAAATCTGAAAATAATAGTTACAGATACAAGATTTCAGACAAAAGAATTGCTAATATGTAGCTTACACAATAAAACGTAACTGTTTATAACAAAGAAATAAGTGCTTTTGTGTTACAATAATGGTTAAGGTTTCTTTCGACTTGCTAGTTATACCAATCGAAGTATAAAATTGATGAAAATGAGTCGCTGTGATTTCAAGATTGTTTTGTTAGGTAGTGAGCATGTAGGGAAAACAAGTTTAGTGCTAAGATTTGTTAATTGTAGGTTTAATTCGGATATTCCGTACCAGAATGTGAGTATAAACAATAACATCTTTATGTATCAAGTTTTCCTTTTTCGTTACTTAATGATGAACTTCTAGTCAAAGTTAAAAGATAATGCGTACTTTATTTAACAATCTACTTAAGCTAAATTTAAAATTATAGCAAACTGTGCTAAGTACGCTGATTTAATTAGTGATGTTAATTATGACAAGTACTTGTTAGTGCGTGTGTTGGACTCATTCCTTAAGGAATTTTAGGATAAACATTGTCTATGACCTCCAACAATTAATTATCAACTAATAAAATTGTTTACTTGTAAAAACATAAATGAATTGCACAAGACGTTGTAATTTTTCAAAAAATAGTTCTTAAATTCATATAGTGCCCGTTCCCATGGGAATTTCAGTATGAAATTACCTAAAACCTTCCTCTTGAACGCAAGTAGTTCCCGAGATTAGCCTGACATACAAATCAAATTAACTATTTAATCTATACTAATATAATAAAGCTGAAGAGTTTGTTTGTTTGAGCGCGCTAATCTCAGAAACTACCAATCCAATTAGCATAATTATTTTTGTAATAGATAGCCACATTCAACGGGAATGTTACAGGCTATTTTTCATTCCGAATCTCCTATGGGAACTGGCACAATGCCGGTAAAACTGCAGAGCACTGCAGTCTTTTTATAATATAAGTAGGTACAGATAAAATGTATGGAAAAATACATCAAGTAGTTTTTGTTAATTTAATTGATGTCCGAGTATGGCTGTTACAATTGTACTTTTTTATTTGCAGACAGTAGGTGCAGCTTTTTGTGCTAAAACAATGCAATCAAACGGCAAAGACTATAATTTGGGGATTTGGGACACGGCGGGCAGCGAAAGGTAAATATAATATATTCATACTAGCCGCGCCTCGCGGTTTCACTCGCGTTGTACCCGTTCCCGCGGGAATTTCGCGATAAAAAATAGCCTATGTCCTTTCTCAGGCTCTGGACTAACTGTATACCAAGTTTCATTCAAATCGGTTCAGTAGTTTTGCCGTGAAAGCGTAACAGACAGAGTTACTTTCGCATTCATAATATTAGTTACGATAATATAATATACCCGGACTAAATCACTCACGGTTTATTTGACCCAAACTAAGCTCTAAGCTTGTAATATGGAAATGTCAGAGGCCTTTGGCGGCTCAATAACTCTGACACCAGGATTGGTCAGGGTGACCATCCACTCGATGAAGAAGACGAAGAAGACTAACTGATGATGATGGTATTATATTCTTCCAGATACGAAGCTATGACCCGTATATACTACCGAGGGGCGCACGCAGCCATCATTTGCTACGAACCGTCTTCCATGGCCTCCTGGACGAGACTGAGACACTGGCTGCAGGAACTAAGAACTATTGAAGAGGTATACCCGCTGGTATATTGGAAGGCCAAGCATACTTTGGATGTACCCGTTCCCGCAGGAATTTCGGGATGAAATGTATCCCATGTGTTATTCTGATGTATAACCTGTAGTACTGTAAAGTTTCATCCAAATCCGTTGAGTAGTTTTTGCGTGAAAGAGTAACAAACATACATATGTACATACATCCTCACAAACTTTCGCATTTATAATATTAGTCGGATCCATTACTTGCTTTATAGTAAAAACTAGCTGTGCCCCGTGGTTTCACCCACGGCGCACCCATGGCGATAAATAGTATCCTATATTAGTCTCCTTGTTCTAAGCTATCTCCCCACCAATTTTTTGCCAAATCGGTTCAGCCGTTCTCGAGGTATAAATAGTGTAACAAACACGACTTTCTTCTAAATATATAGATAGTAATAGCCTGTAACGCCCCACTGCTGGTCGGCGGCCTCTCATCTCAGACATCAGTACAGTGAGGAGGATGTCGCAATTCCCTTGTGCCTACTGCGAGATGGTGATCTCAAACCCGAGGCGTGTTTGATAAATTGGAGAATTATGATAGTACAATCTAACATCAAAATAATGCCATTTATTTCCTTAACATCTTCAGTGAGCGAGTTTGATCTTTATGTTCAGGACTGTAAGGTCTATCTCTGCGGGACTAAGAAGGATCTCCTGGATAACAACTACGTGTCGCGGGAGGTCCCGGAGGACACCGTGGCGACCTACTCTCGAGACCTGGCGGCTCACTTCCTGACGTCCAGCAAGACTGGCGAAAATGTTGGTGAGGGGATTTTAATAATCGTTTTGTAGGAAATTATCTACCACTAGTTGCCCCGCGTTGTACCCGTTCCCGCGGGAATTTCGGGATATAATGTATCCCATGTGTTATTCTGATGTATAACCTATATGAATGTAAAGTTTCATCCGAATCAGAAAAGTAGTTTTTGCGAGAAAGAGGAACAAACATACATACATACCTCTGAAACGGCTCGACCGATTCTCATGAAATTTTGTGTGCATATCGGGTAGGTCTGAGAATTGGACAACATCTATTTTTCATCCCGAAATTCCCGCGGGAACGGGTACAACGCGGGTGAAACCGCGGGGCACTGTTAGTTATTACATAAATTGAGAGATACTTGATTTCTTTGAATAAATTTTTTGAAGTTAGCTTCATTTCTGAATTACAACATTTACATTTTCACTAGCTGTGCTCCGCGGTTTCACCCACAGCACACCCGTACCCGTAGGAAATACGGGATAAATAGTATCCTATATCCGTCTCCTGGTTCTTAACTACCTCACCACCAATTTTCAGCCAAATCGGTTCAGCCGTTCTCGAGTTATAAATAGTGTAACTAACACTTTATCTTTATATATAAAATTCAAAGTCCTGACTGACTGACTGACTGATAATCAACGCACAGCCTCAACCGCTACACCTAGAAACATGAAATTTGGCAGGAAGGTTCTTCAAGTGACCTAAGTGCACACTAAGAAAGGATTTTCCAAAATTCCTACGGGAACGGGCTCAAATCTATTTTTTTGTTTTCAGAGGAATTATTCCAAAAAATAGTGGACGACTGCGCGGCTGACATGAAAATGATGAAACAGATCGAAGATCAAAGACTAAATTTACAGAAAGAAGAAGACTTGCTACGAGCGAAAAACAAACAGTATTGTCTATGCTAACAAATAAACAAAACACTCTTGACTAATATTCCGAGATCTTCCCGTTTTATACACGTTCCCGTGGGAATTTCGGGATGAAAGTAGCATGTAACCTTCCCGTTGAATGTGGCTATCCATTACGAAAAGAATTATTCAAATCGGATTGGTATTTCCTGAGATTAGAACACTCAAACAAACAAAGAATAAAACTGTTTTATTATGTTAGTATAGAATACATATCTATAATATAAAAATGAATCGCTGAATCTGTTGCTAAGCGCATAACTTCAGAACGACTGCACCAAATTGGATGATTCTTTTTTAAAGTGTTCCTTATTGTCAGGACAAGGTTTTTATATAAGAAAAAAAAAGAATAAAAAAACTCAAAATTCCCGCTGGAACGGGGGCGCTGCGGGTGAAACCGCGGGGCACAGCTAGTTTGTTAATAGTTTCAACATGTATACTTTTCGAACCCGCCTCGTGTTTGAGATCACAGCCCGCAGTAGCCGCGCGGTGATGACGACATCCTCCTCACTGTACTGATGTCTGAGGGATGAGAGGCCGCCGACCAGCAGTGGGGCGGTACAGGATAATTTACACTTTTTAGTATTTATTATGCGCAAGTTCATTTTATAAGCCTTCCAATGTTTATATAGCCTTTTACTTTCGTCAGTTACTCTCTACGGATAGTAGTCGTTACATGAGCCATGTCAGAGGCCTTTGGCGGCTCAATAACTCTGACACCAGGATTGGTCAGGGGGACCATCCACTCGATGGAGAAGAAGATAGCCTTTTTAAATTGGGCGAGTTAACTAGGGGCTTGTTGGCGAGTATACTAGCGTCATAAATATCAAATCAGTTTACTCGCGTCCTTATATAACTCGCTAACTTGTCCAATCTTAGGGTGCCTGTCCATTGAAGCGATGAGAAATTGTCAATCAAACCAATCACAGCGCATTGACATTGTCTCAATCAATCTCAATCTTTTCGTAATGCGTTGTGATTGGTCAGTTGAGCTCCGCACAGCTCCACTCCTTGTCAATGAAAACGCAAAATGCGTTTTTTTTTAATGAACAATTTCAGCCATTTTGTATTTATTGCCGCCATTTTTTTACAAGGAGATTAAAATATGTCACAAAAGTTAATGCCAGCTTAATTTAAGAGAAATGTAATGTTTTATAATTTGAATAAAGATATTTTTACTGAATATGTGTTTTATTAAAACAAGTATCAGGAATAATGTAATTTTTAAGCTATTGCATAGCTTCTATCGCGGGCCTTGAGCGCGGGGACCGAATCCAGAAATTCCGTAACGAAGAAACCTCACGCTCCCCACTAACGCCATCTAGTGATAGAAAAAAAACCTAACGCTCCCCACTAACGCCATCTAGTGATAGAAAAAATAACTATGCAATAGCTTTACCGCGGCAGTCCCCGAGTGCCACACGTCTTTTTTAGGGTTCCGTAGCCAAATGGCAAAAACGGAACCCTTATAGATTCGTCATGTCTGTCTGTCTGTCTGTCTGTCTGTCCGTCCGTCTGTCCGTCTGTCTGTCCGTATGTCACAGCCTTTTTTCTCCGAAAATATAAGAGCTATGTTGTTGAAACTTAGTGTGTAGATGTATTCTGTGAACCGCATTAATATTTTCACACTAAAATAGAAAAAAAATAAAATTTTAGGGGGGTCTCCCATACTTAGAAATGAAAAAAATATTTTTTTTTTCATCAAACCCATACGTGTGGGGTATCTATGGATAGGTCTTCAAAAATGGTATTGAGGTTTCTAATATCATTTTTTTCTAAACTGATTAGTTTGCGCGAGAGACTCTTCCAAAGTGGTAAAATGTGTGTCCCCCCCCCTGTAACTTCTAAAATAAGAGAATGATAAAACTAAAAAAAATATATGATGTACATAACAATGTAATCTAACACCGAAAATTGGTTTGAACGAGGTCTAGTTAGTAGTTTTTTTTTTACGACATAAATCGTAAACCGCAAAAAAATACTGATTATTCATTCAATAACTCAAATGTAAATAAAAAAACATTTATTTCAAGAACTTTTTTATTATGTAACTCGCTGCTACGGAACCCTTCATGGGCGAGTCCGACTCGCACTTGGCCGCTTTTATTTATTTTTTATGGTATTCGAGACAATATGGTATTGACCACCTCCTGATGAAGGTCACCGAATGTGACCGAAACGTGTTGAGGGACACTCAACAGTAACCTCCGTCGTACGTAAGTTCCCGTTTCAACAAATAATAATGATATCAACGTACAATTAATAGTAAAATATGGTATTTGACAAGCCCGTGTCACAGTGAGAGCGCTCACTGTGTCGGGGGTTGCGGGGTCGGTCAACGGAGTAACAATATGTGAGACATAGGTGTTGACGACGTCTGGGTGACAATTATATATTCATATAAAGTATTCGTGTATGTATATGTAGTAGTATCAGTGAGTTAGATCACATAACACAAGCTTAGAGCTTAGTTTGGGTCTATAAATCCGGGTGTGAATGTGTCCGGGTGTAGTCAATACGCTATGCCAATAATACCTACTCGGCTAGCCAACTCATCAACTCATTACCGGAAATGTCAAATACCATTTTGACATTAATAAATGTCAAAAATTGTCGGTAACAAAAAATAGATTTAAAATAATCATAGAAACAAAGTCAAAACTTAATTTGTTAACTGAGATTCCTGGTTTCATATATTTCGTGCAGTTCAATGGCCTGGTGTCAGTTTTTCGACCACCCAAAGCCTTCCGACTCGATCTAAAGTTTGAAACAACCGGGGCCGACTACTTAACGTGCCCTCAGAAGCACGGTAGCGCTCAGATAGAAATGCCACTAACAACGACCAATAAGTGTTGTGGCCGAGTTGCACGTTGCTTAACATTCGCGATGAGTTAACATCGCCCAGTTCTTCTTCATCGAGTGGACGGTCAACCTGACCAATCCTGGTGTCAGAGTTATTGAGCCGCCAAAGGACTGAGACATGGCTTATCGACTACTATCCGTAGAGAGTAACCGGGACCGAACGGCTTAACGTGCCCTCCGAAGCACGGAATCATCTTACTTTTCGCCCAGTCAACTGTGCCATGACCGCTATGGGTTATGACAGCTTATTTCATAGGTACTTATTGGGACCGGCCGTTAGATGATCCAAAATCTCCGACACCAGCGCTGGCCTACCATAAAGATAGGTAATTATACTAAATTGCATCCAAATCTGTTCAGTCATTAATGAAAGGAGTTTTCCATAAAAGGAGTACCTACCGTTTATTTGACACATCTACGTCACTTACATCGTCCCGCGGTTTTACCCGCGTTGTACCCGTTCCCGTGGGAATTTCGGGATGAAAAGCAGCCTATAACCTTCCCGTTGAATGCAGCTATCTATTACAAAAATAATAATTAAAATCGGCCGAGTAGTTCTACGAATTAGCGCGTTCAAACAAATTAAATATCCAACTCTTCGGCTTTTTTATTTTAGTACTAGCAGCGCCCCGCGGTTTTACATGCGTTGTGTTCGTTCCCGAGGGAATTTCGGGATGAAAATAGCCTATATAACCATTCCGTTGGATATGGCTATCTATTACAAAAAGAAATATTTAAATCGGATTGGTAGTTTCTGTGATTAGCGCGCTCAAACAAACAAAAACAAACTGAAGCTTTATTACATTAAGTATAGATGCAGCGCCCCGCGGTTTTAACCGCGTTGTGCCCGTTCCCGTGGGATATTCGGGAATTTTTATGCAAAAAAACCTTTCTCTTGAATCACTCTATCTATAAAAAAAAACCGCGTCAAAATCCGTGCAGTAGTATTTGAGTTTATCGCGAACAGACAGACCGATACAGCCGGGGGCTTCACTACATAGTATAAAACAAAGTCGCTATTTTTGTCTGTTTGTTTGTCTATAAAATATGCTTAAATCTTTAAAATTACGCAACGGATTTTGATGCGGTTTTTTGTAATAGGTAGAGTGATTCAAGAGGAAGGTTTTTATGTAAAAAAATTCCCGAAATTCCCACGGGAACGGGCACAACGCGGGTAAAACCGCGGGGCGCTGCTAGTTGTTTTATAATATCTAGTGATGACGACTACGGCCCAATTTCTGTCGCTATCGATTAATGGCCGATTGCTTTCACATCCTTTCTCTAGAACACAAGTAATTTAATTATTTTCCTGCACATTACGAGGTTGTACAGGGACGTACTGAGGATGGGGGTAATAATATCCTTTCCAAAAAGTTTAAATCCTCAAGAAACCTCACTAGTAATAGTATAAAACGAATACAGCACGATTTCACGCACTGTTAATTAGACCCAAACTAAGCTCTAAGCTTTAATCATGTTATCTCACTCACTGATACTTCTACATGTACATACAAAAATACTTTATAACAATATATAATTGACACCCCGACGTCGTCAACAACTATGTCTCACATATTGTTACTCCGTTGACCGACCCCGCAACCCCCTACACAGTAAGCGCTCTCACTGCCACTGTGACAACTAAACGGGCTTTATATCCTAAAGAGTGCGAAGCCCCCCCCCCCCCCCCTGCGTAAAGATCCTTAATGAATATATGATCCGGTTCAAGAAATCCGCCGAGAAAATAATTATTGTGTTGTCTATACACATACCCGTTGTAAGTATTCGTATTTTATGGAGGGTGGTACAAGTTATGAAATACTAGCCGCGCCCCGCGGTGTTACCCGCGTTGTACACGTTCCCGCGGGAATTTCGGGATAAAATGTATCCCATGTGTTATTCTGATGTATAACCTATATTACTGTAAAGTTTCATCCAAATCCGTTCAGTAGTTTTTGCGTGAAAGAGCAACAAACATCCATACATACAAACTTTCGCATTTATAATATTAGTAGGATACGCGTTTGGTTTAACGAGCCAACCTCACTTCTGTTAATCAAGAATACGTTTATTAAGTCAGTTCGAGAAGGTCAGTGGCCAACACTGGTGTCGGAGTATTAAGACCGCCTAAAGGAAGACATGGTCTGACGCAATCGTCAGATCGGTCCCGGTTGTTTCAATAAACAACCGGGACCGACTGCGTGCCCGAAGCTCGGTAGCCCTCAGATAGAAATGCCACTATCGGCCACCCATCCAAGTAGGGGTCCAGCTGCACGTTGCTTAACAGTCGCAATGAGCTAACTTCACTTAGTCCACCTTAGTATTCCACTGACCTACTTGAAATGAATCTATACAAAATCTTTTGGAACGAATTTCCTTATCGCGCGTTGCGAAAGGGGGCTAGACGGAAAAAATGGTAACGACATGTTTTAGGCCAGAGAGGGACAGACGGAGAAACTTGCGCACGCCAGAGAGAGACAGACAGAGAAACTTGCGCACGCCAGAGAGAGACAGACAGAGAAATTTGCGCACGCCCCAGAGTGACACAGAAACATGCGTCTCTCTCTTATAGAAAGCAAGCCAGATATTTTCGTTTCGTGTTTCTATTTCGCATTGAACAGTGTGGTGTCGCGACGATTATTTTTGTTGATAATAAATAAACTTCGTTCCATCCGGGTGTCCCTTGACACCTCTCAAGTCTCAACTCAATCAGAATTAGGTATCTAACTTTTAGACCGCCTGAAGACCTCCGCGACTCTCTTATGACTTGTCCCGTGCTGTAGTGACGTCTGCAGCCCGCAGACTTGTCATTAATACTAACGACGCCCAGTTGTGTAGGGCTGTCCGTGCGTCTGTAGAATGGAATCTACGAGTATACTAATAAAATGAAGATGTGTTGGATTCTTTGTTTGTTTGAACGAGTTTATCTTAAAAACTACTAGTCCGATTTGAATAATTCTTTTTGTAATAGATAGCCACATTCAATGGAAAGGTTATAGGTTATTTTTTATCCTGAAATTTACACGGGAACGGGTGCTATGCCGGTATAACTGCGAGGTGCCGCTACTAATATTTTAGTATGAAATGGCCTGTAAAATCTATTACAGGACAAAGGGAATTCTCTCATTGAAAATATCAGTAAGTACAGGGAAGGTAATTTGAAATCGGTTTTTTATTAACGCTTTTTCGGGATAACGTTCGACCAATTTTACTGTCCAAGTAAAAATAAAATATAATAATCATTTATTGCCACAATTGCAAGAAAAATAAAAAATCGAAATCAAAATTACAACTAAAATAATGCAGCAATAGGTGACGTCTCATCTGATGCTGTACCGAGGCCAAGGTCTCGGTACAGCGCTGGTTTCCAGACACCTCGCTGTGGTAGACTTAACAAAAGCATGTAACATCGACTTTCAAAATAAAATAACAATCACTACATAGTATAAAACAAAGTCGCTTTCCGCTATCTGTCCCTATGTATGCTTAGATCTTTAAAACTACGCAACGGATTTTAACACGTTTTTTATATTAGATAGAGTGATTCAAGAGGAAGGTTTATATGTATAAAAATTCCCGAAATTCCCACGGGAACGGGCACAACGCGGGTAAAACCGCGGGGCGCTGCTAGTAAAATTATAAAATAAGGAAATTATAAGTAGGTACGTAAGTAAGTATCTATTAGCCTGTAATGTCCCACTGCTGGACAAAGGCCTCTCATCTCACTGAAGATATCAGTTACTAGCAGGGCCCCGCGGTTTCACCCGCGTTGTGCCCATTCCTGTGGGAATTTCGGGGTGAAAAATAGCGTATGTCACTCAGGGATAGTGTAGCTTTCGAATGGTGAAAGAATTTTTTAATTCGGTGCAGTAGTTTCAGAGCCTATTCGAGACAAACAAACAAACAAAAAATCAAACCTTTCCTCTTTATAATATTAGTATAGAGTATAGAAGTATAGACAACGAGGAAGTAATAATAAGAAGGTACCTAGTCTTCTACGCAACATAAAGTAGGTTTTTTACTGTGCAACTTATTTGTTAGTTTCTAAATTTAATTCCCACACGAAGTATAAAAGGTTATTGTTTTAAGAATACCGCAAATTGAACGAGAATATTTAGGTATGAGTCAGTTATTCAAAATTTTCCACTCGGGAGTCCCCCACAACTGTTCAAAAACCCACTTATCTACCATTTATTAATGTTAGTTTCGAAGCCACTCTCTCATTAGCGGTCACTTCCTTCCTGTACTTCTTCTTCATCGAGTGGATGGTCACCCCGACCAATCCTGGTGTCAGAGTTATTGAGCCGCCAAAGGCCTCTGACATGGCTCATGTAACGACTACTATCAGTAGAGAGTAACGGGACCGATGGCTTAACGTGCCCTTCAAAGCACGGAATTATGTTACTTTTCGAGTAATCAGGTGATTCAGCCTGCAATGCCCTAACCAAACTGAGGAAAGTCTCACAAAGAGATTTTTGTGAGATATACCGGGAATCGAACCCGGAATGCCTTCCTGTATATTATACTTATCAAGCATCTTGCCTACTTGGGGGATAGTGGCATTTCTATCTGAGCGCTACCGTGACGACGGCACGTTAAGCAGTCGGTCCCGGTTGTTTCAGTCGTCAGACCATGTCGTCCTTTAGCCGGTCTATGAACTCCGACCAGGGTTGGCCACTGACCTTCTCGGACTTACGTACTTATTTTATCAGAGAGAGGACTTTGACCTGCTGTCTTTATTAAAGAGAGTTTACTAGCTAGCTACTAACTAATTCATTTATTGAGCACTAGCAGTGCCCCGCGGTTTTACCCGCGTTGTGCCCGTTCCCGTAGGAAATCCGGGATAAAATGTAGCCTATAGCCTTCCTCGATAAATAGACTATCTAACAGTGAAAGAATTATTCAAATCGGTTCAGTAGTTTCTGAGATTAGCGCGTTTAAACAAACAAACAAACAAACAAACAAAACAAACTCTTCAGCTTTATAATATTAGTATAGATAAATTCTCACCCAGGAGTTATCTTCGATAGCAATGCAATGATTACTGTGGGCAAGTTTATAAGCTAATTAACAGTGTCCCGTTTTACCCGCATTATACCCGTTCCCGCAGTAATTTTGGGATGAAAAATAGCCTATAACCTTCCCGTTGAATGTGGCTATCTGTTACAAAAAGAATTATTCAAATCGGTTCGGTAGTTCCTGAGATTAGGGCGTTTAAACAAACAAAATAAATCAGTTTTATATTATTAGTATAGATTAGTGTGAACCCTAAAGAGACATATTGCGTGTTTTATAAATGTAAGTAGTAGATACGTAGTCGAGAATAATTCCAGCTATAAATTAAACTAGCCGTGCCCCGCGGTTTTACCCGCGTTGTGCCCGTTCCCGTGGGAATTCCGGGATGAAAAATAGCCTATAACCTTCCCGTTGAATGTGGCTATCTATTCCAAGAATTAAGTATTCAAATCGGACTGGTAATTCCTGAGATTAGCTCGAACATACAAACATACAAACTTTAAAATTTTACCTCTTTAAAATATTAGTATAGATAAAAAATATTGTCAGTGTGCTCCGAGACGCCATCTCGGATGCGTGTCTATAGACAAAGAGATACAGTTTAAAAAACATTCTAGTGTCTATGCCAAAAATAAAATAATAGTTTTTCGTTAAAAAAGTTTTTATTTTCAAAGGCTTTTTTATTCCTCGTCGTTAAAAGTGTTATTCGAACGATTAAAAGTGATTAAAATTAACTATTTTTGGTGCGTATAAAAAGGTGGAAGGTTTACACAGTTTATAAGTGAGCAATCTGTTGATATAAGGAAAATATTCAAAAAAATAATTTGATGTTTTTTTGGATCTTATAGGATTAAGTAAGTACCTACCCGCTACTATTTTTAAAACAAAACTAATAGTGTCTTGTGATTTCCTCTTTTATTAATTAACTAGCTGTGCCCCGCGGTCTCACCCGCAGCGCCCCCGTTCCCGTGGGAATTTTGAGATTTTTATTCCAAGTTTTCATTGTTTTTAAAATGTATTCTGCTATTTAGGGCGGAGACAAATCCAACGAAACAAAAACCATGAAAATTGATCCAGCCGATCTCGAGTTATAAGTGTTGTAACAAACCCGTCTTTGTTTTATAAGTATACTAGCAGCGCCCCGCGGTATTACCCGCGTTGTTCCCGTTCCCGTGGGAATTTCGGAATGAAAAGTAGCCTATAACCTTCCCGTTGAATGTGGCTATCCATTACAAAAAGAATTTTTCAAATCGGTTCAGTAGTTTCTGAGATTAGCGCGTTTAAACAAACAAACAAACAAACAAACAAACAAACAAACAAAACAAACTCTTCAGCTTTATAATATTAGTATAGATATAGACTAGCAGCGCCCCGCGGTTTTACCCGCATTGTGCCCGTTCCCGTGGGAATTCCGGGATGAAAAATAGCCTATAACCTTCCCGTTGAATGTGGCTATCCATTACAAAAAGAATTATTCAAATCGGTTCAGTAGTTTCTGAGATTAGCGCGTTTAAACAAACAAACAAACAAACAAACAAAACAAACTCTTCAGCTTTATAATATTAGTATAGATATAGATTAATCTCATGGATTTTATATAATTCAATTCGAGAGGTCAGTGGCCAATACAGGCGTCGTAGTTTTTACACCGCTAAAGCCTCCGTCATGCAACAATCGGGACCGACAGCTTAACGTGCCCACGGAAGCACTCAGATACAAAATGTCACTATCAACCACCCATACATACAAGTAGAGACCAAATTGCACATGGCTTAACAATCGCAAAAATATTCAGGTGTACAAATCTAAAGTTAATTTTTGTTTTTAGTAATTTGATTTTTGTTTTTTGTTTTAAAAAAGAGTCCGGACTACAAATAATCATAATAATATTTGTTTATACTTAAATGGTATTATTAATTACATGTAAACAAAGCTTCCTTCCTTTTCATGGTCGGTTAATAAATTAAAACAAAACCAGTATTGACAGTCGTTCGACCCGTTCCGTTGACATTTTTGAAACATTCGCAGATGTTAATATAGAGATGACTTTATGTAGTAACTGTTTCGAACAAAAAATCGGTAAAATAATATTTATATATTAGATGAAGCCTAAATTAAATTAAGATATATTGCCAGCTGCTACTCAGCAAATATTATCCTACCAATATTATAAACTAGCGGCGCCCCGCGGTTTTACCCGCGTTGTGCCCGTTCCCGTGGGAATTTCGGGAATTATTTACATAAAAACCTTCCTCTTGAATCACTCTACCTATTACAAAAAACCGCATCAAAATCCGTTGCGTAATTTTAAAGATTTAAGCATACAGACAAACAGACAAACAAACAGACAAAAATAGCGACTTTGTTTTATACCATGTAGTGATGCGAAAGTTTGTGAAGATATATGTATGTTTATTACTCTTCCACGAGAAAACTACTGGACGGATTTGGATGAAACTTTACAGTAATATAGGTTATACATCAGAATACCACATGGGATACATTTTATCCCGAAATTCCAGTGGTTACAGGTACAACGCGAGTGAAACCGCGGCGTGGAACTTTTTAGAATACAACTAGAAAGTAAGTGGTCAGTGGCCAACCCTAGTGTCGGAGTTTTTAGACCGCCTAATGACCTCCGATATGGTCTAACGATGGAACAACCGGGACCGACAATTCAACGTGCCCTCCTTGTCACGGTAGCGCTCAGATAGAAATGCCACTATCGGCCACCCATCCAAGTACAAGGGGTCGACCTGCACGTTGTTTAACAATCGCAATGAACTAACAACTAATACAACTATGAAAGGATGTCATACCCACTCTTGTATAATTAATATGTATTTATTTAATTCAGTTTATCTGTATCATGACAGGATGTTTAAAGATAATTCAGTAAATTATTAGTAACTAACAGCGCCCGCGGATTTATCCGCGTTATGCCCGTTCCCGTGGGAATTTCGGGAATTTTTATACATAGAAACTTTCCTCTTGAATCACTCTATCTATTTAAAAAAACCGCGTCAAAATCCGTTGCGTAGTTTTAAAGATCTAAGCATACATAGGGACAGACAGCGGAAAGCGACTTTGTTTTATACTATGTAGTGATTTACTTATGTTATCTGTTCCAAAATACCCACCAACAAAAAATAATAGACACAAACTGGTAGAAAAATATGTATGTACATATTTTTCCGTGGAAGAGTCACAAACATACGTATACATCCTCACAAACTTTCGCATTTATATTAGTAGGAATGTTCCTATCCTCATTACGGAAAAACTATAGAACGGATTTTATAGGATACTAGCAGCGCCCCGCGGTTTTACCCGCGTAGTGCTCGTTCCCGTAGGAATTTCGAGATGAAAAATAGCTTATAGTTTTCCTCGATAAGTGGACTATCCAACACTGAAAGAATTTTACAAATCGGAACAGTAGTTCCACAGATTAGCGCGTTCAAACAAACTCTGCAGCTTTATAATATTACTAGCAGCGCCCCGCGGTTTCACCCGCGTTGTACCAGTTCCCGTGGGAATTCCGGGATGAAAAATAGCCTATAACCTTTCCGTTGAATGTGGCTATCTATTACAAAAATAATTATTCAAATTGGACTGATAATTCCCGAGATTACCTCGAACATACAAACAAACAAACATACAAATTTTACCTCTTTATAATATTAGTATATATAGGATTTTATAGGATACTAGCAGCGCCCCGCGGTTTTACCCGCATTGTGTCCATTCCTGTAGGAATTTCGGGATGAAAAATAGCCTATGTTACTCGTGGATAATGTAGCTTTCGAATGGTGAAAGAATTTTTAAAAACGATCCAGTAGTTTTTGAGCCTATTCATTACAAACAAACAAAGTTTTCCTCTTTATAATATTAGTGTAATCTTAGCGATATTTTGCACATTAATTTTTTAATGAACTGCCCATACAGAAGGCAACATCCTCCAAAGTTCATCTCATCTGAATGTGAACAGATAGTGAACGACTCGGACAGCGGTTCACCTTCGAGGTTATACGGAAATGAGAAATTGTAATATTTATATTCGAAGAGTTCATTTGCTACCTTCCTACATATTATTGAGTGCTTGTGTGAGTGAATTATAAATAACTAGCAGCGCCCCGCGGTTTCACCCGCGTTGTGCCCGTTCCCGCGGGAATTTCGGGATTTTTTTTACATAAAAACTTTCCTCTTGAATCACTCTACCTATTACAAAAAACCGCATCAAAATCCGTTGCGTAATTTTAAAGATTTAAGTATACAGACAAACAAACAGACAAAAATAGCGACTTTGTTTTATACTATGTAGTGAAGAGTTCATTTACTACCTTCCTACTTACGAGTATTAGTGAGATAATAATACATTATACATCAATATCTAACAGCCTCCGTGGTCTTGTGGTTTGAGCGCCCGGCTCACGATCCGGAAGTTCCGGGTTCAATTCCCGGTGGGAATATCTCATAAAAATATATTTGTGAGACTGTCCTCAGTTTGGTTAGGGCATTGAAGGCTAGTTTGGTTAGGGCATTGCAGGATCACCTGATTGCCCGAAAATTAAAATGATTCCGTGCTTCGGAGGGCACGTCAAGCCGTCGGTCCCGTCGCGTCGGTCGGTTAGTTACATCACGTTTGTTAAAAGCTTGTGATGTTATTTGACAGGTACATACTATGCGGGTATTTACGTTAAATCTAAAAACAATTATAATTTTATTACTTAGTAAGCCATTTATCATGATACTTCCAACAAATTGATAAACCCATTAGTTTACGTAAAAACCTGTTCATCTCTGTTGGATACTTTACTGATAATTTGATACAAAACAAATAAAATAACATCCTTTAAATACAAATACAAATATTTTTATTTCATAAAAATGCCTAATAAGTACACAGAATGAATATCACAAAAAGTGCTTATAAAAATAGTAATAATTTGAACTTGCTAATAAACAAAACTAGTCTCTACCTTCTAAATCTTCTCTCTTCTCGTCTCTTGTTCTGCCTAAAAAATATCAAGGGGTGGACAACCCTTAACATTTACGGGGATGAAATATACATGTTGTCCGATTCTCAGACCTACCCGATATGCACACAGAATTTCATGAGAATCGGTCGAGCCGTTTCGGAGGAGTTTTACTACAAACACCGCGACACGAGAATTTGATATATAAGAAAGTATGTATGTATGTTTGTGAACTCTTTCACGAAAAAACTACTGGACGGATTTGGCTGAAACTTTACAGTAATGTAGGTTATACATCAGAATATAACATGGGATTCATTTTATCCCAAGTTCAACGCGGGTATCACCGCGGGGCGCGGCTAGTAATAAAAAAAAAGTATTAGCCTGTAATGTCCCACTGTTGGGCAAAGGCCTCTCGTCTCACTGAAGATATCAGTACAGTGAGGAGGTTTCAGGCGTAATCACCACGCTTGCCTAATGCGGGTTGGTGATCTCAAACCCGAACTATGTTTAAAAAGTAGGAAACATGTTTTTGCTCGACCTGGGAATTAAACCCGGGACCTTAGTCTTGGCAGGCGAGTGCACGTACCACTAGATCACCGAGGCGTTAGTAATAAATAAAATAAATCATTTATTGCAATATGGAGGTGAATTAGACGCAAATTATATTTTTATTTATCTTGTTAACCTAAATAATACGCCAGAGCCCTGTGACTCACATTTTACTAACAATTTTTATCCATTGTTCTTTTTAAGGAATTGAAATAAATATATATACTCAATACCTTTTATTTAGCAAATAGGTTATAACATAGTTAAGATGTCTGCGGTTTCGAAAATGTAGACCACAGAGCATAGAATCACCACGCGTAGAGACTACTCGATCATACAAACAAACTTACAAATACCTATTTATAATATTAGTATAGATAGCCATAGCTATACGTCGATTTTATTCTTCGATCATCAATTAACAACTAGATATCGGGTCACGTACAATATCAAAGCTGAATACTGTCCGCGTGGATGACGTGCGACAGCTTATTTTGTTTACTACCGAACTGAAACAAAAGTTTTAAAACAGTTCGAAGTTCAACCTAATTACAACCATGACACCTAGCGATAAAGTAGCAAATCTTATGAATAAAATAAGAGCTCACTTTTCAAATGAGGCGTTATTCACCGAGACGTATTTTTTGCGCCGACCCGACATCTAGTTGTGTATTGTTGATCGAAGGTTTTATTAGTAAAGCTGTTTAAAAGTTGCACTGGATAAACTACTTTCTTGAAGTTTCTATAATCTAAAAATACTAGACAAGATCTTAGTTCTCAAGGTTCTTTGTTTGTTTGACCGCGCTAAACTCTGTAACTACCAGTCCGATTCGTTCATTCATACGTTCATTCATTCGTTCATTTGTTCATTCGTTCATTCATTCATTCGTTCATTCATTCATTCGTTCATTCCCTTAAATAAAACCACACTTAAATAAAACATAAAACGCAGGCAATATACAAAACATATTAATCAAAATCCATTTATAATATTACTAGCAGCGCCCCGCGGTTTTACACGCGTTGTGCCCGTTCCCGTGGGAATTTCGAGAATTTTTATACATATAAACCTTCCTCTTGAATCACTCTCTCTATTTAACAAAACCGCATCAAAATCCGTTGCGTAGTTTTAAAGATCTAAGCATACATAGGGACAGATAGCGGAAAGCGGCTTTGTTTTATACTATGTAGTAACAAGAAACCTAAAGATTTTTTGGTCATTTAGACGCCTTCACATCAGAAACTACCAATCCGATTTGAATAATTATTTTTGTAATAGATAGCCACATTCAACGGGAAGGTATAAGATATATTTCATTCCGTAGTTCCGACGGGAACGGGCACAACGCGAGTAAAACCGTGGCGCGGTGCTAGTCTTATCCTACTAATATTATAAATACGAAAGTTTGTGAGGATGGATGTATGTTTGTTGCTCTTTCACGAAAAAACTACTTAACAGATTTGGATGAAACTTTACAGTAATATAGGTTATACATCAGAATAACACAAGGGATACATTTTATCCCGAAATTCCCGCGGGAACGGGTACAACGCGAGTAAAACCGTGGCGCGGTGCTAGTCTTACATAATTGATGTACCATGTTTACATCCATTATGTATAGTCTATGATTGAACAGTAATCGGCACAAATTGATAGGTAATGATGTAATTACAGTGTGATTACTTAGAATCGTGTGGGAAGTAAATACCTCGGTATATAATATTAGCCGATTTGAAAAAAGAGGTGCTTAATTATTCTATTGTTTGATCTTAATTCGACTTATTTTTTAATAACAAAATAGCTATAGCTCTGTTGTAATCATTGAGCACCTTCGTGGTCTTGTGGTTTGAGCGCCCGGCTCACGACCCGGAGGTTCCGGGTTCGATTCCCGGTGGGGATATCGCACAAAAATCACTTTGTAAGACTTTCCTCAGTTTGGTTAGGGCATTGCAGGCTGAATCACCATGGAATCACCTGATTGCTCGATAAGTAAGATGATTCCGTGCTTCGGAGGGCACGTTAAGCCGTCGGTCCCGGTTACTTTCTACGGATAGTAGTCGTTACATGAGCCATGTCAGAGGCCTTTGGCGGCTCAATAACTCTGACACCAGGATTGGTCAGGGTGACCATCCACTCGATGAAGAAGAAGATTGAGTTATAGTCCACTAGCTGCGCCCCGTGATTTTACCCGCGTTGTGTCCATTCCTGTGGGAATTTCGGGATGAAAAATAGCCTATGTTACTCGTGGATAATGTAGCTTTCGAATGGTGAAAGAATTTTTAAAAACGGTCCAGTAGTTTTTGAGCCTATTCATTACAAACAAAGTTTTCCTCTTTATAATATTAGTGTATAATATAGATAGTTTATAAAATCTAGATAAAGACGGATTCTTGATTATGGTCTAACATTGAGCAACCACTTGTTCACAAGAACTTGTTTATTATGTAACATTTGATGTATGTATATTCTATTTTTACTTAGGTACTTATAATATAAAAATGAATCGCAAAATGTGTTAGTAAGCGCATAACTTCAGAACGACTGCACCAAATTGGATGATTATTTTTTAATGTGTTCCTTATTGCCAGGACAAGGTTTTTATATAAGAAAAATAAGGAATAAAAATCTCAAAATTCCCACGGGAACGGGGGCGCTGCGAGTGAAACCGCGGGGCACAAGATATAAAATTGAAACCATCATGGCGGATTTCTCAACCATAAACATAGGAGGAGGAGGAGGAGTCTTCCGTTGAGGAAGACAGTTCAGTGATAGGGATATTTGTAATAGATAGCCACATTCAACGGAAAGGTCAAAATCTATTTTTCATCTCGAAACCACAGGAACGGGCACAACGCGGGTGAAACCGTAGGGCGCTGCTAGTCATCATTCATCATTAATTTCGAGTATGTCAGTGTCCAACTGTGCAACTCTGGTGTCGTAGTTTTAGAAGGACGACATGGTATGATTGAAACAACCGGGACCGACTGGTTAACCTCCCCTCCGAAGCACAGTAGCGCTCAGATAGAAATGCCACTACCAGCCACCCATCCGAGTAGGCGAACTGCGTGAGTAATTGGGAATCACTGTATGCAAATGTAATGTAGAGGAAATACGCACAATCATTACAAATCTTTACTAAGTAAATAAATTAATCGTCATTGATTACTAATGCTTAAAGCCGGTTTCAGACTACGCTAGAATATTGTTCTATATAGTATAGCAAATAAGGACCTAATGCTATACTATATAGCATGGCGTTCACATTACGCGATTTATAGTATATGGCAAGCTCAGTTGCCGCTCGTTTCGCTTGCGGGATGGCCGGGGGTTAGGGAGGAGGAAGAGGGCGGCGCACGATATAGCACAGCATGAACTCACCGTATCGCTCGATTTTATAGCGTATAGTAAGCCAATAATATATAGTACAGTTAAGTGTGAACGTGTCCGTAAAAAAATGTATGGAGCGCGATATTGTTGTGCTGTGAACTATATGCTATATGCTATTAAATTATAGCGTAGTCTGAAACTAGCTTAACGCTAACAAACTTTATAAGAATATAGTGGTTTTATCTGACGACCGCCCTGAGTCATACCTATGTAGGTATTGTGCATGCATATTGTAGTGTGCATCATGGTCCGCGGCAATATTGTCCATAGTTACTTTCACAACAACTGAAATGACTGAAGGACTGAACTGAAAAGTTTCGTATTACAGGACAATTTTAAAGAGCCATTTTTCACGCCCCCAAGTATTTATCGTTTCGTACGCTACACTTCGATCAACAATACACAACTAGATGTCGGGTCAAAAAATACGTCTCGGTGAATAAGGCCTCATTTGAAAAGTGAGGTCTTATTTTATTGCAATTTATACTTTTCGCTCATGTCTTTGTGTTTGAGATCCCGGCCCGCAGTAGACGCGCGGTGATTACGACATCCTCCTCACTGTACTGATGTCTGAGAGATGAGAGGCCGCCGACCAGCAGTGGGGCGTTAATTAATTAACCCTTGTCTGTTTGTTGCAGGTACAAATGACTCGAAAATGTCTAAGTATAGCATCATTACAACGTTATTTCTCTTATATTTGACAGTTCAGACTACTCCGCAGTTTCTAGGTAAGAACCTATGACATAATAAGTAACTTAATACCCAAGTAACGACAAGCCCGTTGTCACAGTGGCAGTGAGAGCGCTCACTGTGTCGGGGGTTGCGGGGTCGGTCAACGGAGTAACAATATGTGAGACATAGTTGTTGACGACGTCTGGGTGACAATTATATATTGTTATAAAGTATTTGTGTATGTATATGTAGTAGTATCAGTGAGTTAGATTACATGATACAAGCTTAGAGCTTAGTTTGGGTCTAATTAACCGTGAGTGAATAATGAATTGGTTCTTACATATTTATATTTAACTAGTATTCACTAATTCCTTTTTAATATTACTGTTCCAGATTTCTTCCAAAGTTTCAACTCGTTCCAACCTTTTCAAGGAGTAACAACCAAACGGCCGACAATCAAACAAACAACCAAACAGCCGAAGTATGCCGACATCATCTTCTTCACCGACGACGAAACGCCCAAGGAGAAGACCAAATCAACAACCACAGTGAAACCTAGGAAATCTAGTCGAAAACCTAGCGTTCAAACAAGCACTAAGTCCTGGATAGACTTTTTAAACCCAAATGTTAAAATAGTGCAACAAAATTATGATTTTAATAATAATAATAGGAGAGATATAGATAATAAAGGAGTTAATGATAATAATAGAGGTAATGGTTATAATAATAAAGATTATACAACTAATAATAACAACAGACGAGTGACTGATAATAATAAGAACGAGAATAATAATAATAGAAGACCGACAGAATCGTCGAGACCAAATTACAATACATATACAACCAAAAATCCACTTCTGAATCGGCCAGGAGTCAAACCCGCTGCAGTAGACCACAATAGACCACCAATCACCAATAGACCGGTCACAGAACCACCGTTCTACGAAAGACCAGACTACTTCCATGAAAAGACCACGAGAAGAACAACCAAAAGACCGACGACTGAGAGTAGACCAAGCTACGAAAGACCGAGCGAGAGTAGACCAGCTTACGACAGCGGCGGCAGACCGATTTGGTCTTCTGGGCCCAGTAGACCGTCCAATGACAAGACCACACAAAGAACAACAGTGCCAGCTTGGTCTACTGAACGGCCTGTCTGGTCTTCTGAGAGTAGACCGGAAAGACCGTCGTCTTCTGATGATGAAGAGATTCTGGTTGAAGTAGGAATTGATGAGGAAGAAATGTCGGAGGCTCAGAAACGAAGACATATAGAAATAGCTGAACAGAGTAAGTTAAAAAATTCCTAGCTCATTAAATAGTGTACAGAGAGAAGCAAACAGATAAAAATCAAGTAGATTTGTTCCTGCGACCGATATCAGAAAATATATAGATGTTATTTAAAGATTGTGCTTTAAACAAAAGCACTTATCAACAGCATTTTAGCCATTTTATCAACAATACACAACTAGATGTCGGGTCGGCGCAAAAAATACGTCTCGATGAATAACGCCTCATTCGAAAAGTGAGGCGTTATTCTCACTTATTTTATTATCATAAGATTTGCTACTTTATCGCTCGGTGTCATGGTTGTAATTAGGTTGAACTTCGAACTGCTTTAAAACTTTTGCTTCAGTTCGGTAGTAAACAAAATAAGCTGTCAGACGTCATCCACGCGGACAGTATTCAGCTTTGATTTTGTACGTGACCCGATATCTAGTTGTGTGTTGATGATCGAAGATTTTAGCTATCAAATGGTTTGTTACGTTACGCTATTTTCCAAAGAGCGAAAGAGACAAAACACTTTAAAACGTGTTTAAGTTAAACATCGTTATGAATAAGGCTACTTTACTACTTTCACCAGAATGCGAAGAATACAAGTCCATGAAACGGAAGAAGATCGTCGCCCTGCCCCTGTCTCCTCAGTCCCAGGGCACGGAGCTGAACGTGGCCAGCTGTCCGCCGACCAACGTGCCGCTCATCATCGGGGGGAAGGTGGTGAACGTGGAGGAGTTCCCTCACATGGGGCTGGTGGGATGGAGGAAGATACAGGTTTGTGTCATTTGACTGCCGGTTTTACTGCCGTTCCCGTGGAAATTTCGGGATGAAAAAAAAACTTGGGAGGTGTCAAGGGACACCCGGATGGAACGAAGTTTATTTATTATCAACTAAAATAATCGTCGCGACACCACACTGTTCAATGCGAAATAGAAACACGAAACGGAAATATCTAGCTTGCTTTCTATAAGAGAGAGAGAGAGACAGACAGAGAAACATGCTCTCTCGCGCATTTTCTCTGTCTGTCTCTTTCTGGCGTGCGCAAGTTTCTTTGTCTGTCTCTCTCGCGCATGTTTCTCTGTCTGTCTCTCTCTGGCGTGCGCAAGTTTCTCTGTCTGTCCTTTTCTGGCCTAAAAAATGTCGTTACCATTTTCCGTCTAGCCCCCTTTCGCAAACCGCGATAAGGAACTTCGTTCCAATAGCTTGGAACCTTCTGGTTGAATGTGGCTGTTCGTTACAAAAGGAATTATACACATCGGATCGGTAGTTCCTGAGATTAGCTCTAACAAACAAAGTTAAAAACTTTACTTCTTTATAATATTAGTATAGATTTTTGAAATCCGCTACGTAAAGACCTCGACGCCTTTAGTACTTTGTGCACTCACCTGCCAAGACTGAGGTCCCAGGCTCAATTCCCAGGTCAAGCGAAAACATGTTTCCTACTTTTCAAACATGGCTCGGCTCTGAGATCACTAATGCGCATTTGACAAGCGTGGTGATTATGCCTAATTCCCACTGTACTGATATCTTCAGTGAGATGAGAGGCCTTTGCCCAGCAGTGGGACATTACAGGCTAATACCTACATTGGGCACAAAAACGGTTAGATTTTTACAAAAGATATCAATATTTGAAGTGACTCTACGAGGAGGGATTTCCTATGTACCTATGTACGGTCAGCCAAAAATGTGGTCTACCACCCTACGGTTGAGATTCATTTGAACGTCATGAAACAACAAGGTCAATTTTCATTTAATAATAGAGGTCCAACTAAGTCACCCAATGATGTCAAATGTCAGGCATCTCAGATAACAGACAAAACGTCATAACATAATTGTGCATAGAAAAGTCAACCTTAGCGATCGTTACATTTCGCAGAAACTTTTGGCAAAAGTGGTAGACCACTTTCTTGGCCGACCGTACCTATGTACTAAGGAAACTGGCTTTCGATCGCTACCACTTACTTCTTTGTCTTTGTCTCCAGAGCCCCGGGTACTCCTGGAAGTGCGGAGGGTCCCTCGTCAGCGAGCAGTTCATTCTGACAGCAGGACACTGCACTTTTCACGAGAAGGATTATAATGTCGTCAGGTAAACGTCATCATTTTGAATTGAAGCTACGTTTACGGTTACACTTCGCTTATCTATACTAATATTATAAAGCTGAAGAGTTTGTTTTGTTTGTTTGTTTGTTTAAACGCGCTAATCTCAGAAACTACTGAACCGATTTGAATAATTCTTTCACTGTTAGATAGTCTATTTATCGAGGAAGGCGAGGAAGGCGGGGCGCTGCTAGTATTTTACAGTTCGCGCTTCGCGGTTTTACCCGCGTTGTGCCCGCGGGAGGCTCGGGATAAAATGTATCCCATGTGTTATTCTGATGTTATAACCTATGTTACTGTAAAGTTTCAACCAAATCCGTTGAGATGTTTTTTCGTGAAAGAGTAACAAACATACATACATCCTCACAAACTTTCGCATTTATAATATTAGGAGGATATGGTACTTTCTAAAGCGCCTCTTTGTGGCTAAAAACTGAACAAAAATATTTGACATTCGACCTGTTTTTTAATATTTAATTTTTCAGCTTGTTATTCAAAGCTGATTTCCCCAGTTTAGACCATGTTTAGACCAACATTTATACGTAACTAGCAGCGCCCCTCGGTTTTACCCGCGTTGTGCCCGTTCCCGTGGGAATTTCGGGATGAAAAGTAGCCTATAACCTTCCCGTTGAATGAGTCCATCCATTACAAAAAGAATTATCCAAATCGGATCGGTAGTTTCTGAGATTAGCGCGTTCAAACAAAAACATTCTGCAGCTTTATAATATTAGTATAGATACGTTCAAAAGAGCCTCTTTGGGACCAAAACGGAATAAATATATTCGATTTTGATTTTCTCAAACCCATTCCAGCGGACCACCCCACGCCGTCCAACTGGGCTCGTCCACCTTCGACGACCCGTCCGCCACCGTCGTGAGGATCTCCTCCATCATCAGACACCCCAAGTACAAGCTGCGGAGGTCATACCACGACGTGGCACTGATCAAACTGATGACTACTGTGACGTGAGTTGAAAAGTACATGTATTATCCTGTAATGTCACAGTGGTCAAAGGCCTCTCATCTCTCAGGCATTAGTACAGTGAGGAGGATGTCGTCATCACCGCGCGGCTACTGCGGGCTGGGATCTCGAACACGAGGCGGGTTTGAAAATTAAATATTACATAGTTTTAAATAAAAGTATTCGATACATACCTACTAGGATATTTCCATTAAATCTCATATGATACATCATATCTCCCACAATCAGAATACTGAATTTCTTTTATAAACTCACGATTTGTACACATTATAAACGTATTACTACAGTTTTTCGCGGCACAAAAGATCGTTTTATCAAGTAAAAACACTTACTTTGTTTTCCCGACGTTTCGAGTGGGTTGCACCTCTCGTGGTCGCGGGTGAACTGAAGCTGAAGACATCGGAGTTACGGTTGTGATGCGAGTATCAAGTACCCTCACGTGGTTAATGTTAGACTTTGACAGCGAGTCATAAGACTGACACCACCACAGATTACAAAATATAGATACAACAGTACCCTGGCACTAGGTCTTTTGAGCACGTCAATCGTGAGGCTATTTCGGAGGCCTAACCTAACTTAATCGAAGTTACTTTTTGACTTTAACTTACTCTACCTACTAAGGAAACAAATGACGACACGTTAGTTTGGGTCTGATCATCGACCACACAGCCTAAAGGTCTAATACACCGTCTATTAATTTGTCCAGGATATTTATTATTTGTTATGATATGGTTGCAGGTTCTCGAGTGTGATCAGCCCCGCGTGCCTGGGGGTGCCGCCCCCCGTGGGGGAGCCCGTCATAGCCACCGGGTGGGGCAAGACGGAGTTCGGTAAATATAGCTTTCATTACTTAGTATAGCCGCGGCCCGCGGTGTTACCCGATACATTTTATCTTGAAATTCCCGCGTAGACAGGTAAAACGTAGGCAACACCGCGGGGCGCGGCTAGTAAGTCTAAAGTAAAAAGTATTAGCCAGTAATGTCCCACAGCTGGGCAAAGGCCTCTCATCTCACTGAAGATATCAGTACAGTGAGGAGGATGTCGTAATCACCGCGCTTGCCAAATGCGGGTTGGTGATCTCAAACTCGAGTCATGTTTGAAAAGTAGGAAACATGTTTTCGCTCGACCCAGAAATTGAACCCGGGACCTCAGTCTTGGCAGGCGAGTTAAGTCTAAAACTGCGTAAAATTTCTTGGTATTTTTTAAAATCTCTATTTCAATCGACCACCATGTGCAGCTATTCCTACGTACATTACGCATCTGTATGTCTAAATCAAATTCAATACAATTCAACAGCGTAGTATTAAATTTGTCTCCTCCCTACTCCTTCCATCATAACCTCGTACCCGCAGGCGGCGACCAGTCCGTGGAGCTGCGCAGCGTGTCCATCCCGATCTGGGACATGACAGAGTGTAGTGACATCTGGGGCGCGTCCCGCAAGCTGCCGCGCGGGCCCGACGCCGCCAGCCAGCTGTGCGCCGGCGAGCGCGCAGGGGGCAAGGACACGTGTCAGGTGAGGCCCTGGATACGTCACTTTGGAGGCGGGACTAAGTGTTCCAAGCACCCCGCCTGAGAGGAGGGGTAGGTGCTGTTGTACTCCCATTCCTCCCACTAAGGTGTGCTTATTACCGCGAGCAGTATCAGTTAGTTAGATTCCATAATACAAGCTTAGAGCTTAGTTTGGGTCTAATTGACCGTGAGTGAATTTGTCCGGGTACCTAAGTGATACCGGGACCTTAGTCTTGGCAGCCGAGTAGACATACCACTAGACCACCGGAGGCGCTACAAAATTATTAGTATTACAAACTATATTATTAACTAAAAATCAACTGTGTATATTTCCAGGGAGACTCCGGCGGCCCCGCCCAAATCCAAGATGGCTGTTCATGGCGAGTCGTCGCCGTCACCTCGGTAGGAAGGGCCTGTGGCGCCCCCGACACGCCCGCCCTCTACGCCACCATACCTCGCGCGTTCGTGTCGGCTAAAGTGTTCGAAAACGTCAAATATAATGGGCAATGGGGTGGGGGGCAAACAGGAAACAATGGGGAGCAAACAGGAAATCGGGGGCAAAACGGAAATAATGATAGATTCAATGGGAACGATCGTGGACCAGTCGGGAATAATAACGGACGTGGCGGGAATGACAGTGGACAAGTTGGGAATAGTGCAGGATTAATCGGGAATAATAATTATGATAGTAATAATAGAAATGAACGTTATGATAATAGTAATACTGGAGTTATTAATAATGCGAATAATAATAGATACGGGAATAACGACCAATATAACGTGAATAATAATAATAATAGAGATGACAGAAATAATAATAATGATAGAAACACAAACAACAATTACGACACAGATACTTATAATAGTAACAGAAATACATATAATAATCAAAATAATAATAATAATAGGAAAATTGTTGCTATAAGCAGAGCTATTACAACTACAACAACAACACAAGCAAATAAATACTTGTATGACACAAATAATAATAATAACAGAGGTCAATATGATCAAAATAATAGTAATAATTATAATAATGCTAACAGCCCGTCGTATTATAATAATTATGATCAGTACACTACTGAATACTATAGTAATTTCGGGGCCAATAGACCTTGGTGGACCAAAAAATAATGTAAAGTATCGTCCTATAACACTCCACTGCAGATCAAACTCGCTCGCTGAAGATGTTAGTACAGCGAGGAGGAATACACGTAATCACAAGCGAGTACTAATGTAAAGTATCGTCCTATAACACCCCACTGCAGATCAAACTCGCTCACTGAAGATGTTAGTACAGCGAGGAGGAATACACGTAATCACAAGCGAGTACTAATGTAAAGTATCGTCCTATAACACCCCACTGCAGATCAAACTCGCTCACTGAAGATGTTAGTACAGCGAGGAGGAATACACGTAATCACAAGCGAGTACTAATGTAAAGGATCGTCCTATAACACATCACTGCAGATCAAACTCGCTCACTGAAGATGTTAGTACAGCGAGGAGGAATACACGTAATCACAAGCGAGTACTAATGTAAAGGATCGTCCTATAACACATCACTGCAGATCAAACTCGCTCACTGAAGATGTTAGTACAGCGAGGAGGAATACACGTAATCACAAGCGAGTACTAATGTAAAGTATCGTCCTATAACACCCCACTGCAGATCAAACTCGCTCACTGAAGATGTTAGTACAGCGAGGAGGAATACACGTAATCACAAGCGAGTACTAATGTAAAGTATCGTCCTATAACACCCCACTGCAGATCAAACTCGCTCACTGAAGATGTTAGTACAGCGAGGAGGAATACACGTAATCACAAGCGAGTACTAATGTAAAGTATCGTCCTATAACACCCCACTGCAGATCAAACTCGCTCACTGAAGATGTTAGTACAGCGAGGAGGAATACACGTAATCACAAGCGAGTACTAATGTAAAGTATCGTCCTATAACACCCCACTGCAGATCAAACTCGCTCGCTGAAGATGTTAGTACAGCGAGGAGGAATACACGTAATCACAAGCGAGTACTAATGTAAAGTATCGTCCTATAACACCCCACTGCAGATCAAACTCGCTCACTGAAGATGTTAGTACAGCGAGGAGGAATACACGTGATCACAAGCGAGTACTAATGTAAAGTATCGTCCTATAACACCCCACTGCAGATCAAACTCGCTCACTGAAGATGTTAGTACAGCGAGGAGGAATACACGTAATCACAAGCGAGTACTAATGTAAAGTATCGTCCTATAACACCCCACTGCAGATCAAACTCGCTCACTGAACATGTTAGTACAGCGAGGAGGAATAAATGAATTTGTATTAGTGCCATTGACATTATGAAGTTTTAGGATTAATTTGTAAATATTACTTTAAGGTGACTAAAATAGCAGTTAAGTTTTATAACATTAAATGTTTTGTAAATAAAGAAATAAGTTACTTTTCATTATATTCCCACTGTAACAAAATCACTATCCTGCTAATATTAATGCGAAAGTTTGTGAGGGTGTATGTATATTGTTTGTTACTCTTTCACGAAAAAACTATTGGACTGATTTGGATGAAACTTTACAGTAATATAGGTTATACATCAGAATAACACATGGGATACATTTTATCCTGAAATTCCGGTGGGAACGTAGATATTCTCTAAGAATTATGAGAAATTCAACCCCTAACAGGGTGATGGATCCACCCCCTTTCACCGGAAACGATGCGAGGGGGCCAGTAGTATTCTTATACAAGTTATTACTGTCCCACTGCTGGACAAAGACCTCTCCAAAATCCATCCCTCTTTAGCCAATAATGAAATAAACATTTACTTTTATTATTATACTTTATTGCACAACTTACAAACTATTAACAATAAATATTAAATAAACTATTAACAAAAAACGTTATTTAACTACATTTTATCATAAACATTTTAGAACGTAAAGAAATATTAAATACAATTCATCCCCCGACGCGAAAGAAGGGGTGTTTTTAGTTCAACTTTGATGTATGTGTACTTATCTGTATATAGCGGCGTAGCTTGAAAACGAATGGAGCCGATTTCGTTGCGGTTATTTTCATTTGAAAATCCTTGCGTTTCCTTGCTGTAGTTTTGAGCTATGTTTGGTAAAAATCGGTTCAGAAGTTCTGCGTCGGGGGTTTATCTATACTTTCACCCCGTTGTACCCGTTCCCGCGGGAATTTCGGGATGAAAAATAGACGTTATCCGATATCAGACCTACCCGATATGTAGGTACACAAAATTTCATGAGAATCGGTCGAGCCGTTTCAGAGGAGTTCAATTACGCACCCCGTGACACGAGAATTTTATATGCTTATTATAATATTAGAATATCTATACTAATATTTATAAAGCTGAAGAGTTTGTTTTGTTTGTTTGTTTGTTTGTTTAAACGCGCTAATCTCAGAAACTACTGAACCGATTTGAATAATTCTTTCACTGTTAGATAGTCTATTTATCGAGGAAGGCTATAGGCTACATTTTATCCCGAAATTCCCACGGGAACGGGCACAACGCGGGTAAAACCGCGGGGCGCTGCTAGTAGATTATAAAGAGGTCAAATTTGTAAGTTTATTTGTTTGTATGTTCGAGCTAATCTCAGGAATTATCAGTCCGATTTGAATAATTGTTTTTGTGATAGCCACATTCAACGGGAAGGTTATAGGCTATTTTTCATCCCGAAATTCCCACGGGAACGGGCACAACGCGGGTAAAACCGCGGGGCGCTAGTTTCCTTGAGAAATTTTATTTCTCTGTCTAATTTCGTCTCTTAATTGAGAGATCATTGCGTTCCGTTTCATATATTCTGTTTTAGATATCATAACTACGCGAGTGTACTTATTTATTTTATTTTGTACTTTAATATTTTTCATATTGTTATTTTTAGTTTTTGCTAGCATAGTTTTAGCATTAAGATTAGACTTTTTTGTCTTAATAATTTCATTTTTAGCATTACGAACTGTTTTTTTAGTACCAAGAGTTCTAGTTTTAGTATTTAAGACATTTGAATTTTCAAAATCATTGTCTATACCTATTTCTTTTTTGACATCATCAATATCATCTGGAACTTCGAAATGTATTCCAAAATCGGTTCTAGATTCTAATTCTTGAAATTCGCTAACATTCTCCCGTTCCATCCTGTTGAAAATTTTCAGAAATTGCCAAAACTCTATATCACCGCCTCGTATATTATTTTCGTAAAACTTTTTAAGACTATCATCGCACTTGTGTCTATTCACAATTGGCTTAGACTTTTCCGTTCGTCGTTTAACTCTCAATTCTTTATTCTTCACTATTTCATTTTCATCTATTTTAACTGTATCGATTTTGGTGAAATTCTTCCTCCTTTTTCTGAAAGGTTTCGGGTTCGATTCGTGTTTGCGACAATGTAGCTTCAAACCGGAGAAATTTTGGCAAATTTTATCACAATTGAAGCAAGGAAAGCCCATTTTCAAACCGGATTTTTTTGCTAGACGACTCAACTGTTTAAGTCTTTCAACATTATTACTAGATACAGGCAGTTTTTTAAGATCGTTCTTATCAAACTCCGGTAAAACATCGAAATCAACATCCATCGGTGTTTTCTCAACTACCCACTCACTCCCTTTTTTAACCAACTTAGTTTTAGATATATTCATAATCCTATCTTCTTTGGTCTTCCTTTCAATTTTCTTACAAGCATTATGGTTCAATATTTTGACACTAGGAATAATTTCAATAACTTTGTCATCTACAGTGAATGCATAGCCCGTTTTTGATGCGGTTTCTGTTTGTATGTTGTTGTATGGTAGTTTGATGTCCAAGCCGTGTGTTTTCAAAATGTGTTTAGTGATGTTCGCGGTTGAAACGTGAGTGCAGAGAGGACATTTTAAGAGAGTAGTGTTGTTGCAGAGGTCGAAATGAATCTGACAGTGTTGGTGAAGATCTTCCTTGGTTGGGTATAACTGAAAATAAGTATATAATATTCGTCACCACTGCAGTAAAAAAAAGTATTAGCCTGTAATGTCCCACTGTTGGGCAAAGGCCTCTCGTCTCACTGAAGATATCAGTACAGTGAGGAGGATGTCGTAATCACCACGCTTGCCTAATGCGGGTTGGTGATCTCAAACCCGAGCCATGTTTGAACAGTAGGAAACATGTTTTCGCTCGACCTGGGAATTGAACCCGGGACCTCAGTCTTGGCAGGCGAGTGCACATACCACTAGACCACTAGACCACTGCAGATCTAATTTTATTTTACACCACCCGAGCCCCGCGATGTTACCCGCATTGTACCCGTTCCCGCAGGAATTTCGGGATAAAATGTATCCCATGTGTTATTTTGATGTATAACCTATATTACTGCAAAATTTCATTCAAATCCGTTCAGTAGTTTTTGCGTGAGAGTAACAAACATACATACAAACTTTCACATTTATAATATTATTAATCAGCAATAAAATAAATAAATAAAATAAATCAGGATAACACACGGGACACCTTTTATCCCGAAATTCCCGCGGGAACGGGTACAACGGCGGGTTACGGCTAGTAACAATACGAGTATAGAACTTACCTTAAAACAGATATAACATTGATAGCTTTTGAATGACATTTTCTTGTTTCTCCTATCATTTAACGGCTTTTCATCTCCAAAGTCATCATTTTCATCATCCATATCTGGTTTTTCATCATCATTTCGACTTTCATCATCTATAGAGTTACTTTCATCATCCTTAATTAGGTTTTCTTCACAAACATTCTTATTATGTTCATCAATATCTATAATTTCATCTTTTTCATCTAAATCATCATTTTTATTTCCAATTTCATCAAAATCATCTTTATTTACATCATCATCATCATCATCTTTGGCTGTAGTTTCATTGTCATCATTAACTTCATTATTATTTACTAAATCTTTCATTTCATCATGTTGACAATCGTTATTGAAGTCATCATTTGTATTTTCTTCTCTTTCTTTACTGTTATCATTTTGATTTGACTCAACATTTTTGGTTTTTGAGCTGTCAACTTTATTTTTGGCGTTAAAGTATGTTATTTTGACTTGTTCTGTAAAAGTAAATGTAATTATATTAGTTACATAGAAGAAAACTAATTTAAGGCATATGTAAGTTACTCCAAGTAAAACTTTAACATTTGGAACGAAGTACCTTATCGCGCGTTGCGAAAGGGGGCTAGATGGAAAAAATGGTAACGACATTTTTTAGGCCAGAGAGGGACAGACGGAGAAACATGTGCACGCCAGAGAGAGACAGACAGAGAAACATGCGCGAGAGAGACAGACAGAGAAAGTTTCTCTATCTGTCTCTCTCTCTCTCTCTTATAGAAAGCAAGCCAGATATTTTCGTTTCTTCTTTCTATTTCGCATTGAACAGTGTGGTGTCGCGACGATTATTTTTGTTGATAATAAATAAACTTCGTTCCATCCGGGTGTCCCTTGACACCTCTCAAGTTTTTTTATTCAGTTTTGGCCCCAAACAAACTCTTTTGAACTCACCTTTCCCACTCCTCTGTCTCATTCTCCGTATCCTATCATTGTACATAAATATCACTCTGTACAGTTCACCTATCTCCTTCCTTCTCAGCTTCTTCTTTATCCTTCTCTCTCTCAGCAGTTTCTTCTCCTTCTTTATCAGTTCCTTCTTCCTCTGTTCTTCTTCTCTCTTCTTTTGAGCTAGTTTGAGCATCTCTCTCACTTGACGGTTCGATTCGGCGAGAGTTTCCTGATCAATATCTTCGTAGGCATCTAAGTTCTCTGTATTAAATAAATTTATACTGTTTAATCTATACTAATATTATAAAGCTGAAGAGTTTGTTTTGTTTGTTTGTTTGTTTAAACGCGCTAATCTCAGAAACTACTGAACCGATTTGAATAATTCTTTCACTGTTAGATAGTCTATTTATCGAGGAAGGCTATAGGCTACATTTTATCCCGAAATTCCCACGGGAACGGGCACAACGCGGGTAAAACCGCGGGCCGCTGCTAGTAATCAAATATTAAAGTAAGTTCGAGTAGGTCAGCGGTCAACCCTGGTGTCGGAGTTGTTAGACCGCCTAAAGGACGACATGGTCTGACGATTGAAACGACCGGGACCGACAGATCAACGTCCTTCCGAAGTACGGCAGCGCTCAGATAGAAATGGCGCTATCGGCCACCCATCCAAGTAGGGACCGAGCTGTACGTTGCTTAACAATGGTAATGAACTTACATCGCTTAGTCGAACTACATCACGAGCGAGATTGCAGTACTATACGTAGAGGTGCAATTAAATAGTTTTGTTAACTTATTAACATACCTTCATTTTTGACAGCTTTCTTAAACATATTATGCAGCACGAAGTCGTCGAACTCTACTTCAGTGACATTCGGGTTGTCGACCAGTAGTTTCGACTCGATGTCTTCGGAGAGCACCATCTTGGAATACGCAGTGGAATCGTCTGTGAAGTAGAGTATCGTCCTGTAGAATATCACTGGAGGGTAAAGGCCTCTCAGTACAGTGGGAATACAAGAATCTATCTATAACAATCACTGACCTCTATATACACTGGACAGGCTGCAGTCATAATAATTTTGTGCCTATTTGAGTGTCGCCATTTTGGCGCTGTAGGCCACTGTAGGCAGATACGAGAGTCCATGGAACTAAAATTAGTTATGACTTGTCGACTGTGGTACCCTATTTGCTTGCAGTGAACGTCAGAATTAGTTCTCGGGACACTCGCAGGGGCGCTTCAAATTGCCACACCAAATTAGCTGTCATTTGTATGGTGCAGCCAGTCCAGTGTGTATAATAGAGGTCAGTGATACTAATATTTCATAGAGGTAAAGTTTCTAACTTACAGGCTGTTTTTCATCCCGAAATTCCCACGGGAACGGGCACAACGCGGGTAAAACCGAGAGACGCTGTTAGTATTATTATATTAGTACTAGCTGTGCCCCGCGGTTTCACCCGCAGCCCCCCGTTCCCGTGGGAATTTTGAGATTTTTATTCCTTATTTTTCTTATATAAAATCCTTGTCCTGACAATAAGGAACACATTAAAAAAAGAATCATCCAATTTGGTGCAGTCTTTCTGAAGTTATGCGCTTAGTAACAGATTCAGCGATTAATTTTTATATTATAGAAGACATATTATGTTAACTAGTACCTTCTTCTTCCTGCGTAGTTTCGTTAACATCGACGATGCCTTCGTAAGTGTCCACTGGCTCAATCTTCACTTCAACGCCTGGTTTAGCGTTTTTAATCTTCCTATAATAAAGTATACTACAATAAGTATTAGCCTGTAATGTCCCACTGCTGGGCCTCCGTGGTCTAGTGGTTTGAGCGCTCGGCTCACGATCCGGAGGTTCCGGGTTCGATTCCCGGTGGGGATATCTCACAAAAATCACTTTGTGAGACTGTCCTCAGTTTGGTTAGGGCATTGCAGGCTGAATCACCTGATTGCACGAAAAGTAAGATGATTCCGTGCTTCGGAGGGCACGTTAACCCGTCGGTCCCGGTTACTTTCTACTGATAGTAGTCGTTACATGAGCCATGTCAGAGGCCTTTGGCGGCTCTATAACTCTGACACCAGGATTGGTCAAGTTGACCATCCACTCGATAAGAAGAAGAAGAAGACTGCTGGGCAAAGGCCTCTCGTGTCACTGAAGATATCAGTGCAGTGAGGAGGATTAGGCATAATCACCACGCTTGCCAAATGCGGGTTGGTGATCTCACACTCGAGCCACGTGTTTTTCGCTCGACCCGGGAATTGAACCCGGGACCTCAGTCTTGGCAGGCGAGCGCACATACCACTAGACCACCGAGGCGTTATCATAGACAGTTATAATTGGTCTTTATTTGTTAAGCTACTGGATTTAAGTTAGCAGTGTTTTCGAAAACATGATACTCACCGTTTAGCAACTTTCTTGATATTATACCTAATGTTATGAGTAACCCAGTAATGTTGCTTCAGATAAGCGTGTAGTTTCAGTGTCTTATTACATATCTTACAGGTGCGATCCTGAAAATAATAATATTTACATTAACAACCTATTAAAATATTTAAATAGATCATCGAAAGTCATTGATAAACATTAGGAATAATGGAAGTCAAAACATGGAACCCTGAGGTACACCGACAATTTACATAGAAATATTGTTTGTATCAATCGAAAGCCTTTTAAGTATCTAAACTTGGTTTATTCCACACTTACTATGACAAAACCTTAAGCATATAATCATATCTATATATATAAAATTCAAAGTCCTGACTGACTGATAATCAACGCACAGCCTCAACCGCTACACCTAGAAACATGAAATTTGGCAGGAAGGTTCTTCAAGTGACGTAGGTGCACACTAAGAAAGGATTTTCGAAAATTCCTACGGGAACGGGCTCAACGCGGGCGAAGCCACGGGGCGCTGCTAGTTATTATATATTTTTTTATGATTACTCACATTTTTAGTCGCATGTTGTTTGATATGCATTATGAGTGCTGGCTTGTTGTGAGACTCGAAGCCACACATATCACATATACATATCTGTTGTTCCAAATGTTTCTGCTTTATGTGTTTTATTAGATAGTTCTTTGTGTAAAATCTGTAATAATGAAATTATATATTAAATTCTTGTTCTACTTATATCTATATATATAAAAGAAAGTCGTGTTAGTTACACTATTTATAACTCGAGAACGGCTGAACCGATTTGGCTGAAAATTGGTGGGGAGGTAGTTTAGAACCAGGAGACGGATATTGGATACTTTTTATCCCGTATTTCCTACGAGAACGGGTGCGCTGTGGGTGAAACCACGGGGCACAGCTAGTTACATATAAATGCGAAAGTGTGTAAGTATTTTTGTTACTCTTTCAAACAGAAACTACTGGACGGATTTGGATGAAACTTTACAGTAATATAGGTTATACATCATAATACCACATGGGATACAGTTTATCCCGAAATTCCCGCGGGAATGTATACGCGGATGAAACCGCGGGGCGCGGCTAGTAAAATAATAAATGCTAAAGTATGTAAGGTAAGGATGCATGTATGTATGTTTGTTACTCTTTTACGAAAAAACTATTGGACAGATTTGGATGAAACTTTACACATGGGATACATTTTATCCCTAAATTCCCGCGGGAATGTGTTCAACACGGGTAACCGTGCTCAGCTAGTGTTCACCATAAACCTTAGAATCCAGTAATGAAACTTACTTATCTCCGCAGTAGTCGCACTGTACGCTCTTGTGTCGCGCGAGATGCGTGGCGCGGTGTCGCACCAGCCTTAGATGGCGGCTGAATCGCCGCCCACACGTATCGCAAGCGTAACGCGGCGCGTGCGTCTGACTGTGTTTGGTTATCGCCGACTGTATATTATTGTAGATATTATATTTTATTCATTACGACAGTTAAAATGCAAACCATCATGAATGATTTTTCGACTAAAAACAACTTCTTAAATGAATGAATAAATAAATTAATATGAATCTTCTATTTAGGAAAACGGTTCACCAACTCGTGTTGATCTCAAACCCAAGCCGTGTTTGTAAAAGTATAAGTAAAAGTAGGAATTGAACACGGGACCTCAGTCGTGGCAGGCGAGTGCATACCACTACACCACCGACTCGTTAACTAAGTAATTAACGTAATTCTTCATACATTACATGCGTCATACATCAAAAGTAGGGAATGCAATCCCGACTTGAGATCGTAAATTCGAGATCCCGCGCGATTACAAACATGAAACCCGCGGGATATCAAAATGTTCGGGATCTCGTCTAGTTTAAAAAAATCATGTGACTGAGTACGATGAAAACCGCTTGTATGTTATAGTGAGATTAATTAAAACAAAATATTATTTGAAAAACAATTACAATCAAAATTACTTATCAAAAGTTTAACATTAATATCTCTTATGGGGCCGTTAATTAATGATGTGCTTTTTTGTCATTTTAAATCCCCCGAAACTAAACCCTCCCCCTTGTGATATATATCTTATATATAAAATTCTCGTGTCACTGTGTTCGTTCGCGTACTCCTCTGAAACGGCTCGACCGATTCTCATGAAATTTTGTGAGCATATTGGTCTGAGAATCGGCCAACGTCTATTTTTCATCCCAAAATTCCCGCGGGAACGGGTACAACGCGGGTGAAACCGCGGGGCGCAGCTAGTTTTTTTTATAAATTCATAACTTTATCAAAAATACTAACCTTGTCCTTGAAAGTCTTGTTACAGTGCTTGCAGGCGTACGGCCGCAGGTCGGTGTGCGTCCTCAGGTGGGACTGCAGGTTGTACCGGTTGGACACGCTCGCGGCGCACACGGGACACTTCGTCTTCAGCTGCCTCTCGTGTACTGCACGCTACGATACACGAAGGTAAAGTCCAATAAATATACGTTAGAAAATATCTTGGGAGGTGTCACGGGACACCCGGATGGAACGAAGTTTATTTGTTATCAACAAAAATAATCGCGACACCACACTGTTCAATGCGAAATAGAAAGACGAAACGAAAATATCTAGCTTGCTTTCTACAAGAGAGAGAGAGAGACAGAGAAACATGCGCACGCCAGAGAGAGACAGACAGAGAAACTCTCTCTAACGCAAAAAGTGTCGTTACAACTTTTCGTCTTAATTTTTTCCGTCTAGCCCCCTTTCGCAACGCGCGATAAGGAACTTCGTTCCAAAAAACGTTTTTTTAACGTACAAGTATCGAATGATGTATTTACCTCTCACTCTCAATCTCCCTTCCGCTGTCTCCTGTTGTATAAACTTTTTTGTCACTACATTTCTTCACTACATAGTATAAAACAAAGTCACTATTTGTCTGTTTGTTTGTTTGTCTGCTTGTCTGTATGCTTAAATCTTTAAAATTACGCAACGGATTTTGATGCGGTTTTTTGTAATAGGTAGAGTGATTCAAGAGGAAGGTTTTTATGTATAAAAGTTCCCGATATTCCCGCGGGAACGGGCACAACGCGGGTAAAACCGCGGGGCGCTGCTAGTAATAAATAAACTTCGTTCCATCCGGGTGTCCCTTGACACCTCTCAAGTTTTTATATTTGGGAAACAAACAGAACAATCACTACATAGTATAAAACAAAGTCGCTGTCTGTCTGTCCCTATGTATGCTTAGATCTTTAAAACTACTGCAAATATTTTGACGCAGTTTGTGAATATGCCAAGGTTCCAACAGTTTCCCGTACTGTTCTTTGTCCGTACCTTGTGGAACAGCAGCGTGTCGTTCTTCTTGAACGCCTTGTCGCAGAGAGCGCACTTGAACCGGCGCAGGTCCATGTCCAGGTGGAACTCCGCTATGTGCTGCTTCATCAGGTACTTCAGCTTGAAGCTGGAAATTAAACAAGTTATGTCCCACAGCTGGGCAAAGGGTATCGTCTCACTGAAGATATCAGTAATGTGAGGAGAGTATGTACATATATATCTTTAGATGGAGTGTATTATACTAATATTATAAAGAGGTAAAATGTGTAAGTTTGTTTGTTTGTATGTTCGACCTAATTTCGGGAATTATCAGTCCGATTTGAATATTTTTTTTATAATAGATAGCCACATTTAACGGGAAGGTTATAGACTATTTTTCATCCCGAAATTCCCACGGGAACAGGCACAACGAGGGTGAAACCGCGGGGCCCTGCTAGTCTTGTATATATTATTTATACTACTTTCATAAGTTGAAGCGAACACTACTCATTGTGAATTGAAACTACGTTTACGGATACACTTCGCTTTTATTTTACATATTTATCTGAAGTTTCGGCTCCTTTACAGGAACCGTGGTTCCTGTAAAGGAGCCGAGACGTATGCGAAAGTTTGTCAGGATGTATGTATGTATGTTTGTTACTCTTTCACGCAAAAACTACTGAACGGATTTGAATGAAACTTCACAGTAATGTAGGTTATACATCAGAATAACACATGGGATACATTTTATCCCGAAATTCCCGCGGGAACGGGTACAACGTGGGTAATAAAGATATAGATTTATTATTAACTAGCTGTGCTGCGGTTTCACCCGCAGCGCCCCCGTTCCCGTGGGAATTTTTAGATTTTTATTCCCTATAAACCTCACGGAGCCCGAGACCTTTCCAACGAATGCAAAACCGTGGAAATCGGTCCAGCCACTCACGCGTGATGCCTTGACCAAGGAAAATTTTTCATTTTTATATACATATATAGATAGATGTATGTGTGTGACGCACCGGCGGCCGCACAGCCGACACGGGTAGTCCCGCCGGACCTTCATGTGCACGTTGTTGTGGTGCTTGGAGAGCGTGGAGCTGTCGCGACACGCGTACGAGCAGAAACTGCATTGGTATGGCTTCTCGTCTGAAAGGAACAACTTCACTACATACTATACAACAACAGCCTCCGTGGTCTAGTGGTTTGAGCGCTCGGCTCACGATCCGGAGGTTCCGGGTTCGATTCCCGGTGGGGATATCTCACAAAAATCTCTTTGTGAGACTGTCCTCAGTTTGGTTAGGGCATTGCAGGCTGAATCACCTGATTGCTCGATAAGTAAGATGATTCCGTGCTTCGGAGGGCACGTGAAGCCGTCGGTCCCGGTTACTCTCTACGCATAGTAGTCGTTACATGAGCCATGTCAGAGGCCTTTGGCGGCTCAATAATAAAATTAAACAAATATTCAAGGGAGCTGCCATACAACAAACATGATTTTTTACCGTTTTTTAAAGTACGGAACCCACCGTGCGCGAGTTCGACTCGCACTTGGCCGGTAGTTTAACTTACTTGTATGTATTAACATGTGAGTTTTCAGAGAGTACGGTACTCTGAAGGATTTGAAACATACTTCACATTGGTGCGGCTTCTCTCCTGAAAAATTGAAAAAGAACATTTTATTCTATCTTCTATAACTTTGCCAAAATTCATCAGAATCAGTTGTTATGACAAGAGGTACAATAGAATTTCAAAAAAAAAATTTTGGTCAGAAAGATTTTTGTTTCTTATAAGTAAGTAAGTATTACGTAACGTACCACAGCTGGGTCCCACAACTGGGCAAAAGCCTCTCATCTCACTGAAGACATCAGTACAGTATCTAGTATTCGCATTTATTATATTACTAGCAGCGCCCCGCGGTTTTACCCGCGTTGTGCCCGTTCCCGTGGGAATATCGGGAATTTTTTTACATAAATACCTTCCTCTTGAATCACTCTGCCTATTACAAAAAACCGCATCAAAATCCGTTGCGTAATTTTAAAGATTTTAGCATACAGACAAACAGACAAAAATAGCGACTTTGTTTTATACTATGTAGTGTAGTGAAGTCCGAGCAGGTCAACCCTGGTGTGGGAGTCGTTAGACCGCCTAAAGGACGACATGGTCTGACGATTGAAACAACCGGGACCGACGATTTAACGAGTGAATACTCACCAGTATGTACCATTTCATGTTCCTTCAATCTCACAAGATGGTGAAACCCTTTGTTGCAGTAACTGCATCTGTGAGCTGTAGGCGCGGTGTGGACCTGACGATAGGAATATAGGTCAAGTTAGGTGGGCAGGTGTCGGTGACAGTCGGCAGGAGTCGGTGACAGTCGGCAGGAGTCGGTGACAGTCGGCAGGAGTCGGTGACAGTCGGCAGGAGTCGGTGACAGTCGGCAGGAGTCGGTGACAGTCGGCAGGAGTTGGTGACAGTCGGCAGGTGTCGGTGACAGTCGGCAGGTGTCGTTGACAGTCGGCAGGAGTCGGTGACAGTCGGCAGGTGTCGGTGACAGTCGGCAGTTGTCGGTGACAGTCGGCAGGTGTCGGTGACAGTCGGCAGGTGTCGGTGACAGTCGGCAGTTGTCGGTGACAGTCGGCAGGTGTCGGTGACAGTCGGCAGGTGTCAGTGACAGTCGGCAGGTGTATTAGTATCTAGATATGGATATTCCTACCTTCAGTATATGTCTGGAGAGGTATTTGACAGTCTTCCCTCTGTAGGCACACTGCGTGCACGAGTAGTTACACTCAGTCTTATGAACATTTTCATGGCTTTTCAGGTATTCCTTCTTGTCGAATTCCTGAAAAAAATAAAGTTGAAAGCTGCAGTAGAGGGCAGTATGTGAAAATAGATTGAAACAATTGTGATATTAACTACTATCTGTGCCCGGGGTTTCGCCCACATTGTACCCGTTCCCGCGGGATTTCCGGGATAGAATGTATCCCATGTGTATTCTGATGTATAACCTATATTACTGTAAAGTTTCATCCGAATCCGTCCAGTAGTTTCTGTGTTACAGAGCAACAAACATATGTTTACATACATCATCACAATCTTTCGTTTTTACAATATTAGTAGGATCTTCTTCTTCATCGAGTGGATGGTCACCCTGACCAATCCTGGTGTCAGAGTTATTGAGCCGCCAAAGGCCTCTGACATGGCTCATGTAACGACTACTATCCGTAGAAAGTAACCAGGGCCGACGGCTTAACGTGCCCTCCGAAGCACGGAATCATCTTACTTTTCGGGCAATCAGGTGATTTAGCCTGCAATGTCCTAACCAAACTGAGGGCAGTCTCACAAAGATATTTTTGTCAGCTAATGTCCTTACCGGGAATCAAACCCGGAACCTCCAGATCGTGAGCCGAGTGCTCAAACCACAAGACCACGGAGGCTGTTAAAACTAGTTATGATGTGAATATAGTCACCTTATTACAAACTTCACATTTGAACCGAGTGAATACTTTTTTCTTGGCGTTAGTCTTTGACTTCATATTAATTACTTGTTTCTTCACAACTACTCGACTTGACTTTCTAGTTGCCGTCCGTTTCAAATTACTCCTTAATATCTCATGAGGATGGAAGTCTTCGACATCCTGGAAATATACAATTTATCTATATATATAAAACAAAGACGGGTTTGTTACATCACTTATAACTCGAGATCGGCTGGATGAATTTTCATGGTTTTTGTTTCGTTGGATTTGTCTCCGCCCTGAATAGCAGAATACATTTTAAAAACAATGAAAACTTGGAATAAAATTCTCAAAATTCCCACGGGAACGGGGGCGCTGCGGGTGAGACCGCGGGGCACAGCTAGTTAATTATAAAATACTAGCTGTGCCCCGCGGTTTCACACACACTTGTCCCGTAGGAATTTAGGTATTTTAATTACATATTATCCTATTCCTGCTCAAGATAAATAAAATAATAATAGAATCATTAAAATCCGTCCAGCCGTTCGCGAGGTATAAATAGTGTAACTAACACGACTTTATTTCTTAATATAGATATTTTAAATTTTAATATTGTTCACTTTCCTCCTCACTGTACTGATGTCTGCAGTGAGATGAAAGTAACTTTATTCTGCTTGCTGTACTGATATCTTCAGTGAGTTGAGACGCCTTTGCCCAGCAGTGGGACATAACTGGCTCATACTTTTACCTTCAAATGTAAAATGTCCCACAGCTGGGCAAAACACTCCCTTACATATAACAGTGTTTGCTTAGCTTATTTGATTAATACATTTAGTATTCTCAGACTACACCTGTACTTAATAACATAGGCTTAAACTCAGAAATGAACTTCCACATTAAATAACGCTATTGGTTCACCATTAATATTATGAATAGCAGCGCCCCGCGGTTTTACCCGCATTGTGCCCGTTCCCGTGGGAATTCCGGGATGAAAAATAGCCTTTAACCTTCCCGTTGAATGTGGCTATCCATTACAAAAATAATTATTCAAATCGGTTCAGTAGTTTCTGAGATTAGCGCGTTTAAACAAACAAACAAACAAAACAAACTCTTCAGCTTTATAATATTAGTATAGATTTGTGAGCATAAATACAATTTCAATCTCATATTTCTATTCTCATTTATTAGACTAACATTTTAACGTAAATACTCATGATATTAATCTAAACTGATCGTGTTCGTAATAAAATTCGCTAAGATATTGTTTTTTTTTGTAAATGAGGGTCAATGTTAAAACCAGATATGAATAGGGCGCAAAAGGCACTCCTTGTAGTACCCTCAAACATTTTTGTTAATAAATCACTTAACTTATTATAAACACTTTTATATTGTATTTCATTTCATGTGAAAAATGTATTAAAATAATGTATTATGAATATTCATATAATAAAACGCAATTTTAGCGATTTATATATAGATTTTTCGAAGTCTATATTGTCAAATGCAAAATTGAAGTCCACCAATTAACTTACAGAATCCATGGTTATTGTTAATCTTCTTGTTTGTTTACCATCTAATTAATAATGATATTTCTCCAGAAAATAAATTGATGTTATTGATGAAGTATATATTTCAATTTTGGTTTTCGGAAAAATTATTTCCATTTATTTTGAACCACAGACCACGAAACAACTTTTGATTGAACTTTGATGAAAGATGGCGATTGGCGGATACACCATACCTACCACAGGATACATAGGCAAATTGAATGAATGATCGTAAATGTTGGAAAATTACGGTTATTTATAAATATCGTTTGCTAACGTTTTGATCATCAAAACCCGAACCTATAGAGGGCGGAATGTTAAACAATTAGCTAGCGTAATGCTCAAATAATCTAAAAAGCTGTGCTCATACTCAAAATACATTCAAACTCAATATCATTCCTGCACATTTTCCTGTTTTTTTTTTTTGTTTTATCTGTTGCGCTGTATTAATGACATTCAGTGGAAAATGACGTGAATCGATGAAAATGGTTTTTCAAATGTCACAATATCTGTGAAATGTCAATGTCAAACAAAGAAAATTGAATTGAATGAATGATGTGAGCTGCTGAAACCTGAAATGGTTGCTCGCGATTTATTCAATTTAATACGAAAATAAACGAATTGCGACATTTGCGACATATTTTACAGTGTCGGATCGATGCGACGATATATTTGTTTTTTAAATATGTTTATTTGAATACCAAAACCTGTTCTGTTCACCTATTATTATAACAAAATAGTTCCTAACCTTGAACTTGGTATGGTGTAATTCAATGTAATTAAGTTTTTTATTGATATTTTTTACTGAAGCAGTGATTAATATAGTGAGTTGAACTTCCGCGGTGATTCTGTAGTTGATTGGACAAAGGTAATGTTGTGTTGGTGTTATTTTAAGGTTATGTTATTATTATGTCATATTTTCTGATAAGGAAAACGATTATGTTTTAACAGTTTCAAAAGCAATTTATTGCGTAGAAAAGTGTTAAAATTTGTGAAACAGAATTTAAAATTGTGAGTAAAATTAATCTTTATCATAATATTCAGGAATTAAAGTTAAACCTGGTTGTTTGAACGCGCTAATCTCTGAAACGACCAATCCGATTTGAATATTTTTTTTTGTAATGGATAGCCACATTCAACGGGAAAGGTACACCTATAACCTATTTTTTTATCACGAATATTCCCATTGAGCGGGCACAATTGTAAATGTATTGAAGGCCTTGTAATTTCGTTGTAATAAATGGCCAATGACCTTCCTCTTGAATGTAGCTATCCAAAACAAAAAGAATTATCCAAATCGGACTGGTAGTTCCTGAGATTAGTATGTTTGAACAAAAATAAACTTTATAATATTAGTACAGATTGCTACCTAACATTAGATATGATTAGTGGTGATACCTAATACAGCTTATCTACCTCTGTTTGTTGGTATCATAATAGTAGTAACACCCCACTGCTGGTCAAAGGCCTCTCATCTCTCAGACATCAGTACAGTGACGAGGATGTCGTAATCACCACATACCTACTTCGGGTTGGCGGATCCAAACCTAAGTCAAGTTTGAGAAGAAGTTAACATGTTTTTGCTCTCATCCTGGTATTGCACCCAAACCCCAGTCTTGGCAGCCGAATGCACAAACCACTAGGCTGCAGAGGCACCTTAATATGTACATTTATTTCCGTTTTTTCAGGCAACAATCAATGACAAAATGCTGAAAACAACACTCCGACTGAAACACACAAATTTAATACACTTACTGAACAGTAATCTCAATAGTAATGTTACTCTCAAATACTCCTGCTTGTGCGGCCATGTTTTCCAAAATGGCGGACCAAGATGGCGGGAAAACGTCAGGATACATTCAACACAGAGTGATCAGCATAGACAAAAGGTGATTGTTTCTTTTTTATTAAACTCGCAGCGTTGAAGAATAAAAATAAGAATTAAGTCTAATCCGTGTTGTGCCCTTTCCCGAGGTAATTCCAGGATAATATTCATCTTATGTATAACTCTGGTGAATACCTATATTGTTGTAAAGTTTCATCCAAATCTGTTCAGTAGTTTTTGTATGAAAGAGCAAAAACCACACATACATCCTTACAAACTTTCGCATTTATAATATTAGTAGCAATTGTAGGAATGACTCTATAAAGGTCACTGACCTGGTAATTATTATTTTTTTAGTAACTAATTTATTTTCTTGATATATTTCAGGTAGTTATAGAAACCAGCACACCGATCATAGAGAAACTAAACTTTGAGAAAGTTCTGCCCATAGACAAGGATGACAAGAAGTTTGAACTGTGGGAGCGAATAGATCCGTACTTTAAACTAGCTCGATGGGACAAACCTATAGGTAAGAGATATCTCTGCCTCTATATATACTAACTAGCAGCGCCCCGCGGTTTTACCCGCGTTGTGTCCATTTCTGTGGGAATTTCGGGATGAAAAATAGCCTATGTTACTCACTAATATTATAAAGAGGAAAAATTTGTTTGTTTGTTTGTAATGAATAGTCTCAAAAACTATTGGACCGTTTTAAACAATTCTTTCACCATTCGAAAGCTACTTTATCCACGAGTAGCATGGGCTATATTTCATCCCGAAATTCCCACGGGTACGGGTACAGCGCGGGTAAAACCGCGGGGCGCTGCTAGTAATGAATATGTACATAACTAATTAATGTAATTTCGTGTTCTTATAAAGCTATACATTTTTATATTTTTTTATTTTGTTTCTTTGAAACATGGCCGGGTTTGAGATCACCAATTCGCATTTGCATGCATAGTGATTATGCCTATTCCTCTCTGTACTGATATCTTCAGTGAGATAAGAGGCCTTTGCCCAGCAGTGGGACATTACAGGCTGATACTATTTTACTTATTTACCCCCCTCCCCCCCAGGCGTGTACCTGCTGTTCTGGCCGTGCGCGTGGTCGATCGCGCTGGGCGCCACGGTGGCGGGCGCGCCGGCGGCGGCGGCGGCGGGCACGGGCGCGCTGTTCCTGGCGGGCGCGGGGCTCATGCGCGGCGCGGGCTGCACGCTCAACGACATGTGGGACCGCGACATCGACCGCCAGGTGAGCCCCGCGCACTCAAGTCTTGTCACTCATGTCATCCATGTCTCCTCGGGACATACAGACATCACGCAATGTAAAAACTGTCTACAAATTGCGCGTTGTACCTACCTTATAGTATTCAAATTTGTATTTTATAAGTTGACTGTATGTGCTTTTTTGTATGGAAATAAATTTTTCATTTCATTTCATGTCTCACACGATACATACTAATTCTATATCTATTACTAACCTCGCCCCGCGGTTTTACCCGCGTTGTACCCGTTCCCGCAGGAATTTCGGTATAAAATGTATCCCATGTGTTATTCTGATGTATAACCTACATTACTTACTGTAAAGTTTCATCCAAATCCATTCAGTAGTTTTTACGTGAAAGAGCAACAAACATACATCCACAAACTTTCGCATTTATAATATTGGTAGGAAGTAGGATAGGAATTAGGATGTATGTCACTGTACTGATATCTTCAGTGATATGGCGGCCTTTACCTACCATTGGCTAATAATAATTTATCTGACAAGATTCAAACTTACCGCCTCATGTCGCCAACCCGCAGCCGCGCGGTGATTACGACATCCTCCTCACTGTACTGATGTCTGAGAGATGAGAGGCCTTTGACCAGCAGTGGGGCGTTACAGGCTAATACTTACATATGAAGATGAAGAAGAAGAATAAGGCGGTAAGATTTTTCCCTCCTTTTTTGTATGTTTCCCTCGCTCGCCCACAGGTGGAGCGCACGCGCGACCGCCCGCTGGCCTCGGGCGCCGTGTCGATGCGGCAGGCCGCCGGGTTCCTAGTGCTTCAGCTCTCGGCCTCCGCCCTCATCTTGGCGCAGCTCAACTGTTACAGCGTCATGTTAGGCGCTTCTAGTTTGTGTAAGTAATTTTAGTTCGTAGATTGAAAGTATTGGAATCGTATTTGGATAACCGATAAGTTTCGTAAAGTTTTCGGAAGTTATCGGTTTTTTATGTATGGTTTAGTGGCTGTTTCCCGCAGTTGCTTCCGTATCTAAATTGGTAGAATCGTAAATAAGCAAATTATTATTCTGAAAACATACACATAAATGCTAGATTTATAAAATTGTAACATAGTGTATTAGAAAACTGGCAAATTCCGCAGAAGTGTTTTTCGGCTTTAATTTCTAAGTATATTCTAACTAAATTGTCAATTAAATCTGTCAGTTCCCCAACTTATTTCCTTCACACAGCTCCAGCCCAGTGAATTCCGTAGAAACCAATTCCGGAATCTACCGATTTTCTTTCACTCCCTCCCCTACAGTACTAGTAGCTGCCTACCCGCTTGCGAAGCGCTTCACGAACTACCCGCAGCTGTTCCTGGGTGGGACATTCAACTGGGGCGCGCTGCTGGGCTACTCGGCCATCACAGGAGGCCTGGAGCCCCCGGCCGTGCTGCTGTACGCCGGCGCCGTCGCCTGGACAGTCGTATATGACACTATTTATGCGCATCAGGTAAGTCAACATGCAGCGTGATGCGTGGCAGTGTGATAATCGCCTAGAGATGCCTTTCTAAAAGGGTTCAGTGATGTATGAAATCATTATACCTTTTCAAAAGGGTCGATCACATTGGTCTCCATTTTAACTCTCTTAGGTAAAGTGGAGGGTCAGATGTTGTATTCTGTTTCGTATATTTCGGAAAGAGACTGGAATTGAACTTCTATTGCCACCCGTGACCGCGCGTAGTATGTATAGTTAGAGGCCCACCTCTGCCTCCCCTGGTACTAGAGTCTGCCGCCGAGTATGCATGGCTCGAAGGCCCTCTGTCCTCTATGTTGTGAGTAAGGGTAAGGGCGCTGACCGAATCTGTCGCCGAGTATGTAGCTCGGGAGACCCTTCTCTCTGGTTAGTTCCGAGCGCGCGTGTAGTGTGTATGGTTCTGTTCCCCTCTCCCCGCTCCCCGTGGAGCGAGGAGTGAGCACTACCCTCCCGCCGCAGGACAAGCGGGACGACGCGCGCGCGGGCGTGCGCTCGACCGCGCTGACGTTCGGCGCGCGCACGGCGCCGGCGCTGTTCGCGGCGCTGGCGGCGAGCGCGGGCTGCCTCGGCGCCGCGCTGCACGCCGCCGGGCTCGGCGCCGCCGCCGCCGCCCCCCTCGCCGCCTACGTCGCCAGCGTGGCGCGACAGGTGACTGTTCATTTACTTATTATTATTATAGTGTTTCTCCTTAGTCACGGGACAAGCCCGGTCTTTTTGAAAGGCATTAGAAAGGATACAGATCCAACTCGTAGAGGCCACGAGATGTTTAATGTAAAGGACCACAACTGCAGGGACACATTCCCGATCACTTCAGTATAACGTGTCCCAAATATACCCCTGCAGACGAAGGGACTATTGTAGAAAATTAAAGGAAAAGACTGGACTATGGAAATAAAATTTGAATGCTCTGAAAATGGGATCTTGCAAAGAGGTCGACACCTGCCTTAACAAGTGGTATACAAGTTATGACTCCCATTTTTTACCCATTTCTCATAAAGTTTATTACAATAAGAAAGTATTTATATTATTAAAACACTTGTCCCTGTCCCCAGATCTACACAGTGGACATAGACGACCCGCAGGACTGCGCCGACAAGTTCAAGTCCAACTCGTACGTCGGACTCATCGTGCTGCTCGCCATCCTCGGCGGCGGGTACGACACGTACGCGCGGAACAGGCAGCGGCAAATTGACTCTAACACTGTGTACGATAAGCACCAGAGTTGCTTGACCACGCTAATGAACTGATCACTACGGGTCACCTTTGTTTGTATCGGACATTGTACCCGTTGATGGGAATTTGGGGGGTTTTATTAACTGTTCTGTTAGTCCGGGTTGAGGCGAATCCGACAAACCAAGCATCATGAAAATCGGTTCAGCCGTTTTTGAGTTATAAATGGTGAAACTAATCTCGATTTTCGACGTTGTCATGTACATAGATACATATTAACGACTAATGTCACTTGGTATTACACCGTATCGTACCATCCCAGCGGGAATTTCGGGATGAAAAGCAGCCTGTTATAACCTATGTCGCTTTAAATGAAATCTATACTAATATTATAAAGCTGAAGAGTTTGTTTTGTTTGTTTGTTTGTTTGTTTAAACGCGCTAATCTCAGAAACTACTGAACCGATTTGAATAATTCTTTTTGTAATAGATAGCCACATTCAACGGGAAGGTTATAGGCTATTTTTCATCCCGAAATTCCTACGGGAACGGGTACAACGCGGGTAAAACCGCGGGGCGCTGCTAGTAAATAAATAAATGAGTGCTACGGTGCACGTTTAACTGTCGGTCCCGGTTGTTTCAATCGTTAGACCATGTCGGAGGTTCTCGGGTTAAAATTCCGACACCAAGGTTGGCCACTGACCTACTCGGACTTACCGTTTTAATAATAAGTTAGCTTACTGTTTGTTTATATAAGTTTTTAGTACAAAAAATTCTGTATTTATTACTCACTAGCCTCGCCTCGCGGTTTTACCCGCGTTGTGCCCGTTCACTGGGAATTTAGGGATAAAAAATAGCCTATAACGTTCCTCTTGAATATGACTATCCAATACCAAAAGAATTATTCGAATCGGACTGGTAGTTCATGAGATTAGCGCGTTCAGAGAAATGAAAAATCATACTCTTCAAATTTATTATGTTAGTATATACTCTATTTCTTTTGGATTGGCATAAAAAGTGGACCAATGTTGTCAATTTTCCACCCGAAGACGATTGCTCCTGAAAAGGAAAAAGGTTTAATGATTTTATTTCATTCTTACCCTATCTCTAAACCTTATTCCTCTTCACAAGCAATCGTCTTCGGCTGGAAAATTTACGACATTTAACCACATTTTGTGCCAATACAAAAGAAATATATTATAGACTAGCAGCGCCCCGCGGTTTCACCCGCGTTGTGCCCATTCCTGTGGGAATTTCGGGGTGAAAAATAACCTATGTCACTCAGGGATAGTGTAGCTTTCGAATGGTGAAAGAATTTTTTAATTCGGTGCAGTAGTTTCAGAGCCTATTCGAGACAGACAAACAAACAAAAAATCAAACCTTTCCTCTTTATAATATTAGTATAGAGTATAGATTAGTTGTATATTTGTAATATATTATGTTATTGTTGATGAGGTGCTGTGATTATTTTAGTTAGCATTTGTTCTTTTATATTGTTTGAAAGCTTTTGAGGTCCGTCATATGATACTTGAAACCCTTTTAAGATGGCTCTCCACTGAGGCGGAGATAAGCGGAGCGGAGCTCAATGCACCAATCATAAAGTATTGCGATAAGATTTAGAGCATTGTAATTTATTGTCTTTTTTTTAGTTCTGAGTAACGCCTCGGTGGTCTAGTGGTAAGTGCGCTCGCCTGCCAAGACTAAGGTCCCGGGTTAAATTCCTGGTACGAGCGAAAACATGTTTCCTACTTTTCGAACATGGCTCGAGTTTGAGATCACCTACCCGCATTTGGCAAGCGTGGTGATTATGCCTAATCCTCGTCACTGTACTGATAACTTCAGTGAGATCAGAGGCCTTTGCCCAAATGTGGGACATTACAGGCTAATTCTTTTTTTTAACTTTTTTGAGTTCTGCTTCGCTCTGTCTCGGTGGAAAGATAGCTTAAGGGTGCGTTTCCATTGAAGCGGAGCTCAGCTGAGCGGAGCTTGATTGACCAATCACAATGCGATACGAAAATATTTTGACGAATGACAATGCGTTGTTTGACAATGCAATGCGTTCTGATTGGTCGATCGAGCCGTTTACTCCCACCTGTTCTGTTGAGTAGTTCTGTTGACAGAACTACTGGGACTTTTTTTTACCATTAGTTCTTTGACTATGCTTTACACCTCACTTTTATCTAGTAAAAATAAAATAACCATAACCTACCGAATAGTTAGTATTGTCAACAGAACTACTCAACAGAACAAGTGAGAATTGTATTCCCAATTGTTTTGTAGACAAAACTAATGGTTAAAAAAGTCCCAGTAGTTCTGTCAACAGAACAGGTGGGAGTAAACTGATCGAGCGCCGCACAGCTCCGATTTGCTTCAATAAAAATGCGCTCTTGCAGTGCTTTTAATGTCTACTTAAGGCGGAGTTGAGCGCAGTTCCATCACAAATTGGAGACTTGTTATCTTCGTTGGACATTGGCGCTTCGTATCGTTTGACAGGCGAATTTAACTGTATATATAGTTAACGGAGTTTAGCGGAAAAGCCATATACTTACATAATACAGTTAATTATTTATGTTGCGCAAAGCGCTGTGAATAAACTGAACCAAATAATGTAATTTTTTATGTATATTGTGTTCAATTAAAATAAAGTTTGATCTTGCCATTTTATCGTTTTATTTCAAGCTTTTAAAGCGAGTTAAATAATTATAATTTTAATCTTGTTTGTAGAATTATGGAAATATAGGCACAGTAGATTAAATATTGTATAAATACTATTTTTAAGTTAAAGACTTAAAGAATACAGAATTTTTTTTTTTTTTAACCTGTATTGTCCCACTGCTGGGCAAAGGTCTCCCCCAAACGCTTCCAACCCTCCCTGTCTTTTGCGGTTTCCCACCACTCGCTGTCGAAGGAGACAAGGTCGTCCCGCCAGCGTTTCCTAGGCCGTCCGCGGCGCCGCGCTCCGCTAGGGACCCACTGGGTGGTGATGTGGGCCCATCTTTCGGGGGCCATCCGCGACACGTGCCCCGCCCACTCCCACTTCAGCCGGGCGGTTTTGGTACCGACATCGGTGATGCCGGTAAGTGAACGCAGCGTGGTGTTGCGCACTCGGTCGACTCGTTTGAGTCCGAGGATGCTGCGTTCCATCGCCCTCTGGCAGATCTTGAGCTTGGACTTCTGGAGCTCTGTTAAAGACCATGTCTGTGCACCGTAGGTCAGGACGGGCAGGATACACATGTCGACGAGTTTGCGCTTGACTGACATGGGAAGGTCGCCCTTCATGTGCTCTTTCATGGACCAGTAGCTCTTCCAGGCATTGTCGATCCGGCGATCGATCTCTCGATCTTGCCTGTTTTCGAAGCTTGCTAACTGGCCCAAATAGATGTAGTCGTCGACATATTGTATATCCTGCCCATCTACCGTGACCTTACGTCTCGTGCTGTTAGACATAATTTTAGTCTTCGTCCTATTCATTTGCAGTCCAACCTCAAGACATGCTGTGCTAAGCTCTTGAAGCATTTCCTGTAGTTCGTGGGCAGTGGGGGCAAAGATGGCAATGTCGTCCGCAAACCGCAAATTTGTCAGGCGTTTGCCACCGAAGACGATGCCTTTCGCCGCCCATTTCACTGAGAGAACCTTGAACACTTCTTGGAGGACTGCAGTAAATAGAGGTGGGGAGAGGGGGTCACCCTGCTTGACGCCTTTTTCTATAGGGAAGAGTGGACCGGTGCTATTGAGTTTGATGTCAGCTGTACTGTGGCGGTAAATTATCTTGAGGAGTTTTATGTAGGTCTGGTCTATTTCTTGATTTTCTAGAGCATCGAATATTGAAAAATGTTTTAAATAGTCGAAGGCTTTTGTAAAGTCCACAAAGGCTATGTACAGTGGTATATGGAATTCTGTAGATTTTTCTATTACTTGGTTTAGGGTATGGAGATGGTCAGTGGTGGAGAAGCCGGGACGAAAACCTGCTTGTTCAGGAGGTTGGTGGGAGTTGAGCGTGCCTATAATGCGATTTTGAATGCATTTGATAAATGCCTTATAAAGATGCGACACCAGACTTATAGGTCTGTAGTTGTTTATGTCAGACTTGTCTCCCTTTTTAAATAGAAGGACAATGTCTGAATGACACATTTGTGCTGGTATTTTGCCGGAATCTAAAATGGTATTAAATAAATTAGTGATGTGGGTAAGTAAGGCGGGTGATCCTATTTTGAGTGCTTCCGTTGTGATGCCATCGTTACCGGGGCTCCTATCGTACTTCATGGTTTTGATGGCATCGTGCACTTCTTTCCTGGTGAATAAGGGTATGGAGTCTGGGCGGCTGTACTCTTCAATTTCATCATGCTTGGAACTATCTGAGTATAAATCTTTATAGAATTTGGTGCAAATATTCATTATTTTGTCGCGACTGTTGTGTTTAAGGCCTCTTTCATCTTGTAGACAGTTTATCCAGTATTTGGATCGGCTAAACCCTTGCTTAGCTGCTCTTAAGGAAGTGTGTTTTTCTATTGCAACTTTCATCAGTTCTAAATTATGTCTTCTAATATCTGTTCTAATACTACGTTTTACTTTCCTATCTGCTACTTTGTATTCTGTGGTGTAGATTTGAAAATTTTCTCTATCTATAATTAAATTATTCGTGCTTAATGAGAATTTTGCTTTGTTTTTCTTTTCGCTTTTAATTTGTTTGGTACTTACTTCTATTCCTTTTTTAATCTTTCTGTATTGTTCTTCTGAATCATCTGTCTCATTAATATTAAGAATATCGAATTGGTTGGAGAGTGTTATGTTAAATTCTTCCGAATGTTTTAAGAGAGTGAGATGCGAGTGTGGTATTGATTTTACAGTGTATTCTTTAAACCTTTTAATTCTGAAATTGAAACGAATTCTTGCGCGTACAGGACGATGGTCGGAGCTAAATTTGATTTTATTGATAACTGTTATGTCCTTTATTATTTCTTGATCGGAAGATAATATGTAATCTATTTCATTGCGAATTAGACCCGTGGGCATAATCCAGGTCCAGCGTCTATGAGGTTTTTTCTGAAAGAAGCTGTTGGCAACAGACATGCGCTGTCCAAATGCGAATTGTATCAATCTGGTACCACGTTCATTGCGTTCTCCTAACCCAAATTGTCCAATTGTGGCGCCGATGTCGGTTGCTTGTCTGACACCTACTTTAGCATTGAAGTCACCGAGGACCATGTTCCATGTCCCTCGGTTTTCCTCGCAAGCTCTGTTTAAGAGGTCGTAGAAATCTTCTATTTCCTCATCGCAGTACGCAGATGTTGGTGCGTAAACCTGTACTAAAGTCAAGGTGGTTTTACGTGTTAATTGAAGTCGAAGCACAGCAATACGTTCCGAGTAGCCCTTGAACTCGATTATGTTATTCTTCCACTTCCTAGCCACCAGGAACCCTACTCCATGACGTCCGCTGGTTTCTCCAAAGTGGAAGAATATACTATCGTTTCGCTCTTCGGTGCTTTCTCCTTCCCTTCTCACTTCACTGAGTCCTACGATATCCCATTTTAATTCTATGAGGGCGTTTTCGAGTTCTTCTAAACGTTCTTCCTTTAATAGGGTTCTGACGTTATATGTGTAGACGTTAAGCAAATCGGTATCCTTCATAACTTGAGCCGAGGTCGTTTGACGGTGGGATCGCATCCGGGGATTCTTAGCACCCCTGACCCCAGGGCCGGTAAGACGCCCGTCAACGCCCGCGCAGCCACTGGGGTCGCCGGAGACTTGGGGCCTTGGTTGGTTGCGTAAATTCATGTTTGGGGGGTTCGGACCATGACCCACCACGCTGGTCCAGTGCGGGTTGGTGGGTTTTTCGTCAGAGCCTCGTCGGTTAATTAGCAGGGCGCACCACGTGCAGGTGAGGTTGACTTGGGCGTCGTGAGATGTTGGTTGACGCCCCTTACGCCCTTACAGACATAGACTTACATTTTATTTAAAAACGTGGTACATTCCAAAGAGCCTCTATAGGGCCAAAACTGAATAAAAATATTTCAATTCAATTCAATTTTTGTTTGATGGTAAAAATATTTGACTATAATACTTTATATGACTTTGCTTTTGCTTTGAACCCATTGCTTTTGAAAATAGGCTGTAAAAGAGAAGCTAGATTTTCAATAACATACGTACCAAATTAGATAAATTATCACGCATATTAAAAGTGTATATTATACGTCTTGTGTTTTCAAAACACAACACTATTTTTCGGAATCTATCGGTTTTTATTACTTTGACGTTTCGAACGACATTCATTCGCTTCGCTAGTCTCTCATAACCACATCCCTACTATATAAATATTGTTTGTTGTTGCATGAAATAACCTAAAAATACGACAATAAAATTTTACTTTTCAAATTAACTAAAGATTGTAATCATGGAAGCAATAATAGCATTGGAGAAAGAAGTCGAGAGTTTACGAAAAACTTTGAATGATAAAGAATATAAGTTAGATTTAATGAAGCGGGAATATAGAAATGTAAGTTCACCTAAGTTACATATTCTTTTTTTCTTAAAAACTTTGTTTTAAATCGATTCTTTTACCAACTATGCCTAATCTAGAGCCCCTGACCTTTATTATTAGAGATGACTTTAAATGACAATGACTTTAATTATCGCAATGAGTTTAATTATGAAAATACAAATTCTAGCCTAAACTTGCGTTTGTTTACAAATTGTTTTTCACCTTTTTTGTACTAAAAGTGTAGTGATAAACATTTATGTGTGTATTCCAGAGACTAAATATAGATAAGGCTCAGGAAAGCGCCAAAAATAAGACACGAATAAGTGGGAAATTATCAAAACCAGAGATAGAAAGGTGAGTAGAGCAAGCATGAGAAGAGATAGTTTATGGTTAGAGGCGGACACCCCCGGACAAATTCACACACGGTTAATTAGACCCAAACTAAGCTCAAAGCTTGCATTATGGAATCTTATTAACTGATACTAATTACATATACATACTCAAATAAGAATAATATAATTGACACCCAGACGTCGTCGCCAACAACTATGTCTTCACATATTGTTGACTCCAGGCGGGAATCGAACCCGCAACCCCCGACACAGTAAGCGCTCTCACTGCCACTGTGCCAACGGGCTTGTCAATGCAACATGCCTAGAGGCGCCACTTTTCGATATTTGATACTTAACATCCAGTTTAAATATCTTATTTCCTTATACATAGTAATGTTTCTTTTAGAAAAAAATGGCGTAAAACATAGTCATATTCAGTCTATACTAAATATTGGTTAAGTTATCCTTGACTAGCCGCCGTGTTACCCGCGTTGTACCCGTTCCCACGGGAAATTCGGGATAAAATATATCCGAAGTGTTATTCTGATGTATAACCTATATTACTGTAAAGTTTCATCCAAATCCGTCCAGTAGTTTTTTCGTGAAACAGTAAGAAACATACATATAAAACTCGCATTTTTAATATTCATCTTCTTCACAGAGTGGATGGTCAACCTGACCAATCCTGGTGTCAGAGTTTTAGAGCCACCCATTAATAATAATTATACAATACAATATGTCTTTAGATACAGCCGACAGATCCTACTCCCTGAGATTGGAGTGTCCGGTCAGGAGCGGATCTGTGCTGCGAAGGTGCTGGTGGTGGGCGCTGGGGGGCTCGGATGTCCAGCTGCTGTCTACCTAGCCGGGGCTGGTGTTGGTGAGTACTCCTAATATGATGCTTTTTTAATTCTGAAGCTGAGATCTTGAAGTTCTCATTGTTTGTTCAAATGGGAACGAACAATTGAGGTTGCTGTTGAGTGTCCCTCAACACATTTCGGTCACATACGGTGACCTTGATTGTACGGAGACATCAACGTACGTCTCCATTATTAAAATGAGTTTTATTTTGTGATTCCAGGTGAAATAGGCATCATAGATTACGACACAGTGGATGTGACGAACATCCACAGACAATTCCTGCACGATGAGGCACACCAAGGCATCAGCAAGGCGGAGTCAGCTGCTAACAAGTTACGAAGGTGAAGAAAATATCCTGCTAATCTATAATATAAAAATGAATCGCTGAATCTGTTGCTAAGCGCATAACTTCAGAACGACTGCACCAAATTGGATGATTCTTTTTTTAATGTGTTCCTTATTGTCAGGACAAATTTTTTATATAAGAAAAATAAGGAATAAAAAACTCAAAATTCCCACGGGAACGGGGCGCTGCGGGTGAAACCGCGGGACACAGCTAGTATAATAAATGCGAAAGTTTGTGAGGATGTATGAATGTATGTTTGTTACTCTTTCACGAAAAGACTACTGAACGGATTTGGATGAAACTCTACAGTAATATAGGTTATACATCAGAATAACACATGGGATACATTTTACCCCAAAAATCTCGCGGGAACGGGTACAACGTGGGTGAAATCGCGGGGCGCGGCTAGTACTAATATAATAAAGGTAATAAGTAGTATATATAAACCTTTTAACTTTAAGGTTTATATATACTACTTATTACCTTTATTATTATTAGCTTAAAAGTTTTAAGCTATTGCATAGCTTCTATCGCGGGCCTTGAGCGCGGGGACCGAATCCAGAAATTCCGTAACGAAAAAACCTCACGCTCCTCAAACATTGGCTAGGTATATACCCAGAACACAACGTTAGCGCGATGCAGACATTTAGCACACTAACGCCATCTAGTGATATAAAAAATAACTATGCAATAACTTTACCGCGGCAGTCCCCGAGTGCCACACGTCTTTTTTAATTCGTTTGTTTAAACTCGCTAAGTCAGGAAATACCAATCCAATTTGCATGATTCTTCTTGTAACAGATACCTACATTCAAAAACGAATCTTATTGGCTACTAGCAGCGCCCCGCGGTTTCACCCGCGTTGTGCCCGTTCCCGTGGCAATTTCGGGAATTTTTTACATAAAAACCTTCCTCTTGAATCACTCTACCTATTACAAAAAACCGCATCAAAATCCGTTGCGTAATTTTAAAGATTTAAGCATACAGACAAACAGACAAACAAACAAATAGACAAATAGCGACTTTGTTTTATACTATGTGGTGATTAATCCTCCCGAAACTCCTACGGGAACGGGCACAACGCGGGTAAAACCACGGGGCGCTCCTAATAATAATACATACACTATTAATAAATCTTAAATCTTTTTGAACCTCCCACACAAAAAAATATTTATTCAATATTCTTCTTTCAGTATAAACTCATGTATCAAAGTGACCCCGTACACCACCCAGCTGGACTCCTCCACAGCAGTGGGGATCGCGTCCCACTACGATGTCATACTGGACTGTTCAGACAACGTGCCCACCAGATATCTGTTGAATGACCTGTGCGTGCTTATTAAGGTAATAGTAGTAGTAGTAATTAGCCCGGAGGTTCCGGGTTCGATTCCCGGTGGGGATATGTCACAAAAATCTCTTTGTGAGACTTTCCTCAGTTTAGTTAGGGCATTGCAGGCTGAATCATCTGATTGCTCGAAACGTAAGATGATTCCGTGCTTCGGAGGGCACGTTAAGCCGTCGGTCCCGGTTACTCTACGGATAGTAGCCGTTACATGAGCCATGTCAGAGGCCTTTGGCGGCTCAATAACTCTGACACCAGGATTGGTCAGGGTGACCATCCACTCGGTGAAGAAGAAGAAGCCTGTAATGCCATTGCTGGGCAAAGGCCTCTTATCTCACTGAAGATATCAGTAAGATTTACTATTTTTTTTTTGTTGTTGCAGAAACCTCTAATATCAGGCAGTGCGTTGAAATTAGAAGGACAACTCACAATATATGGATATAGAGACGAGGTTAGCAATTTATATTTATGCTAGTAGCCCCGCGTTGTACCCGTTCCCGCGGGAATTTCGGGATAAAATGTATACATACATTGTCACAAATCCCATTTACAATAATAGTAGTATTTTCAGTAAGCAGTAAACACAAGTTAAAAGGCTGGACCGGTTATTACCAAACAAATGAAAAAATTGCTTCTCAAATGAAAAATATGACATCGAAATCGGACCATTTGTTGTTTCGAGCCATTTTTTCGACCATACCACACACACTACCACACACACACACATATATTAATACAAACTGTGTTTGTACAACCACACACACTATAACTCTCTCTCTCTTTCTCTCTCTCTCTCTCTCTCTCTTTCTCTCTCTCTCTCTCTCTTTCTCTCTCTCTCTCTCTCTCTCTCTCTCTTTCTCTCTCTCTCTCTCTCTCTCTCTCTCTCTTCTCTCTCTCTCTCTCTCACACACACACACACACACAAAACACACACACACAGCAATCAATATCAAACTTATAAGTCTTATAAATTCCCTCTTTTGTGTCAAGAGTTAAAAAATGTAATCTTAATCATATGTTTGTATAATCTTCGCAGAATGTCGTTGGCCCGTGTTACCGCTGCGTGTTCCCTCGGCCTCCGCCCCCGGACGCGGTCGGCAGTTGTTCCGCTAACGGAGTCGCCGGACCCGTGCCCGGGGCCATCGGTAAATCATATATTCTACTAACAACACCCTTGTCATAGTTGATATCAGAAGACGCATCTTGTGACTTGTCATTTGACTCTATCTAATGACCTCAGTGCTTAGAATATATACCGTCTATAGAAGTAGCGTTCGCGTGCCCCTTTTAGATAGCAATATATTTTTTCGGCAGCCTAACACACTGCATCCAACCATACCGTAAACTTGTTTTTAGCACAATCTTAACTAATGGAGTCTATATCTCATAAAATACACACTGTAATTTAAATTATAACACTGGCACAACAACAGAATAGCGATCACTTGTACTGTAAGTCACAACTTTTAACTTGTGACAGTAAAAATAATGGGTTACGCGAAAGGGATGCACGATTAGTAGTTCTGTCTCATTCTTTCCTGGGCGAAGTTAAATATCTCTTGACCGTTCTAGCAATTATGACGTAAGATTCACTACTTCTATAGCCGTATATATTCTAAGCCTCAGTGTCATTTGACCTCATTAGATGACCTTTCATCTGACCCCATGACCTCATCTGACCTCTCTAATAGGTACATATTGATATTAGCCGCACCCCGGGCTGTACACGTTCCTGCGGGAATTTCGGGATAAAATGTATCCCATGTGTTATTCTGATGTATAACCTATATTACTGTAAAATTTCATCCAAATCCGTTCAGTAGTTATTTCGTGAAAGAGCAACAAACATACATCCATCCTCACAAACTTTCGCATCACTACATAGTATAAAACAAAGTCGCTATTTTTGTCTGTTTGTCTGTATACTTAAATCTTAAAAATTACGCAACGGATTTTGATGCGGTTTTTTGTAATGGGTAGAGTGATTCAAGAGGAAGGTTTTTACGTATACAAATTCCCGATATTCCCATGGGAACGGACACAACGCGGGTAAAACCACGGGGCGCTGCTAGTTTATAATATTAGTAGGATTTATATGATTTCAGGATGCCTTCAAGCGTTGGAGGCTATGAAATACATCATCGGAATGGACCGCGAGCAGCTGTTGGTGAAACGAATGTTGATCTTCGACGGAGAGGACATGAGCTTCAGGATCGGTATGTATTCCAGTCTACCCCGAAAATTCCCCGTTCCCGCGGGAATTTCGGGATAAATTTAAAGTTAACTCGCGTTGGTCAGTGACCTACAACTGGTGTCGGAGTTTCTAGACCGCCTGAAGACCGCCATGTATTGAATACTATCTATACTATAATATTATAAAGCTGAAGAGTTTGTTTTGTTTTGTTTGTTTGTTTGTTTAAACGCGCTAATCTCAGAAACTACTGAACCGATTTGAATAATTCTTTCACTGTTAGATAGTCTATTTATCGAGGAAGGCTATAGGCTACATTTTATCCCGAAATTCCCACGGGAACGGGCACAACGCGGGTAAAACCGCGGGGCGCTGCTAGTCTTTACATATATCTTTACGAAGATATTATAAAGATTACTGTCGAGAGTTCCTCGACACGTTTCGGCCACATACGGTGGCCTTCATCACGAGGTGGGTGAAGCGAGAGCGACTGCGTCTCTCCCCGCACTGGTAATCTCCGTGGTACGTAAGTTCCCGTTTAAATAAATAATAATGACATTAACGTACGTTTCAATTAACAGTAAAATATTATAAAGAGGTAATTTTTGTAAGTTTTTTGTATGTTCGAGCTAATCTCGGGAGTTATCAGTCCGATTTGAATAATTCTTTTTGTAATAGATAGCCACATTCAACGGGTAGGTTATAGGCTATTTTTCATTTCAAAATTCCCACGGTAACGGGCGCAACGCGAGTAAAACCGCCGGACCCAGCTAGTAAAGATAAAGAAAATGTATTTATTTAATTTTCCAAATTCTACCCTTACAGGAGGTGGTTATTTAGCGGCGCGAGGGCGGGCGGGGGTGTATAATTTCAAATTGCTATATCATTTTCAGTGAAACTCCGCGGTCAGAACCCGACATGCGCCGTGTGCTCTCACAACGCAACGATCACCAGACTGATTGACTACGAGCTGTTCTGCAACTCCAAGGCTCAGGAAAGAGTAAGAATGGTTATACTACCTGTATCCCGCGTTTCCCGTGGGAATTTCGGGATAAAACATCTTTTATATATAACTAGCAGCGCCCCGCGGTTTCACCCGCGTTGTGCCCGTTCCCGTGGGAATTTAAGAACCGCTCGACCGATTTCGTGCTAACTTCACACAAACCATCTACTAAATAGTCCGAACAAAGCCTAAACATTCGTTTCGGATAGGTGAGCCCGATCTTGAGTTATAACATTACAACGAAAAGTGGCTTTGACTTTTATATTTAGAGATTAGCCTGGTTTTGTCAAATGTTGAATGTCCTGACGGCTACTTGCGGCCACCCATCCATGTACGAACCGAGCTGCACGTTGCTGTCTGTCTGTCTGTCTGTCTGTCTTTGTCTGTCTGTCTGTCTGTCTGTCTATCTATCTATCAATCTGTCTATCTATTCCAGGACCTCTCTCTCCAACTCCTGCCCCCCACCCACCGCATCACGCCCCTACAGCTGCACTCACAACTGCTCGACTGTGATCAGCGCCATCTGTTGGTAGATGTGAGAAGTAACGAAGAGTTCCAAATGTGCCGGATAGATGGCAGCAGTAACGTGCCGATAGAGAAGTGTGGGGAGAATATGGGAGGTTTGGTCAAAGAGTATGATATCGGTGAGTTAAAACCTACTAATATTATGAACTAACAGTGCCCCACTGTTTCAACCGCTTTGTGCCCGTTCCCGTGGGAATTCTGGGATAAAAAATAGCCTGTAACCTTCCCGTTGAATGTGGGTATCTATAGTAAAAAGAATTATTCAAATCGGACCAGTAGTTCCTGAGATTAGCGCGTTCAAACAAACAAACTCTGTAGCTTTATAATGTTAGTATAGATGCGAATGTTTGTGAGGATGTATGTATGTTTGTTACTCTTTCACGAAAAAACTACTGCACGGATTTGTAAGAAACTTAACAGTAATATAGGTTATACATCAGAATAACACATGGGATACATTTTAATCCCGAAATTCCCGCGGGAACGGGTACAACGCGGGTAACACCGCGGGGCGTGACTACATACATCCATCCTCACAAACTTTCGCATTTATAATATTAGTAGGATTGTTGAGAGAGGAGACGAAAGATGAATTGACGATGTTTTTGCCCAGTTGTGGGACTGCATATGATAGAAAATGTTCTTTCATTAAATTATTTTCAAAAATCACAAATTAATTAATATTTTTATTTTACAGTTACCTTCATATGTCGGCGAGGCAACGACTCCCAGATAGCTGCACAGAAATTGATTGAACATTTGCAGAACGATAGTATTGTGATAAGAGACGTCATAGGAGGACTCCACGCGTGGGCAAAATATGTGGACAATGAGTTTCCTGTCTATTAGTTTTGTAAAATGGTTAATTATTTTCATAAGTAATTTAATTAGCGACGTATATAATATTTATAATATAACAACAGCCTCCGTGGTCTTGTGGTTTGAACGCTCGGCTCACGATCCGTAGGTTCCGGGCTTCCCGGTGAGGACAATATCTCACAAAAATCTCTTTGTGAGACTGTCCTCAGTTTGGTTAGGGCATTGCAGGCTGAATCACCTGATTGCCCGAAAAGTAAGATGATTCCGTGCTTCGGAGGGCACGTTAAGCCGTCGGTCCCGGTTACTCTCTACGGATAGTAGTCGTTACATGAGCCATGTCAGAGTCCTTTGGCGGCTCAATAACTCTGACACCAGGATTGGTCAGGGGGACCATCCACTCGATGAAGAAGTAAATTAAATCTATATTAAAATAAAACATTTGTTAAATATTTTGTGTTTTATTTCATACTTATTAAATTATTGGAACGAAGTTCCTTATCGCGCGTTGCGAAAGGGGGCTAGACGGAAAAAATGTAACGACACTTTTTAGGCCAGAGAGGGACAGACAGAGAAACTTTCGCACGCCAGAGAGAGACAGACAGAGAAACATGCGCGAGAGAGACAGACAGAGAAACATGCGCTCTCTCTCTTATAGAAAGCAAGCCAGATATTTTCGTTTCGTCTTTCTATTTCGCATTGAACAGTGTGGTGTCGCGACGATTATTTTTGTTGATCTATACTAATATTATAAAGCTGAAGAGTTTGTTTTGTTCGTTTGTTTGTTTGTTTGTTTGTTTGTTTGTTTGTTTGTTTGTTTGTTTGTTGAAACGCGCTAATCTCAGAAACTACTGAACCGATTTGAATAATTCTTTTTGTAATAGATAGCCACATTCAACGGGAAGGTTATAGGCTATTTTTCATCCCGAAATTCCTACGGGAACGGGTACAACGCGGGTAAAACCGCGGGGCGCTGCTAGTAATAAATAAACTTCGTTCCATGCGGGTGTCCCGTGACACCTCTTAAGTGTTTTAATTTAATAAAGAACTATTTAACAACAATGTAAACCATTGTTTGTTATGCTAATAGTTTAAAACGCACTAAACATGTTTAAAAATAAATAAACAGAATCCCACATTTTAATCATTAAAGGGATTTTTTAATACAATGCGATTAAAATAAGAATAGGACCGGCCTAGCGCCATGTTGTGACGTCACAACGGGAACTTGGTATACTGAGCGAAAAAAGTACGTGCTATTACAATATAAAACAAGCCAATATTTTTTAACATTGCTTTTTTTGCACACTATACCAAGTTCCCGTTGTGACGTCACAACATGGCGCTAGGCCGGTCCTATTCTTATTTTAATCGCATTGTAAGTAATAAAATAATGCCTGTTATGTCCCATTGCTGGGCAAAAGCCTCTCATCTCACTGAAGATATCAGTACAGTGAAGAGGATTCGGTGTAATCACCATGCTTGCTTAATTTGGGTTGGGTGGAAAAGTATGAAACAGGTTTCGCTCGACCCGGGAATTGAACTTGGGGCCTCAGTCTTGGCAGGAAAGTGCACATACTGAACGTACTTCATAGGACAATAAATAATAGTATTAAATCATATATATTTATTATATTCCCCACTAAATATTAAATTTACACACATTATTATTTTATATATTAATTATTCTAATAATATAAAATATTGCCCTCAGTTTTAACTATGGGAATTTTGGGATAAAATTATTAAAAGATATTGATGCAATCTTAATAAGCCCGTGTCACTGTGTTTGAGATTGCGGGTTCGATTCAACGGAGTACAAAAAAAAAACGGAGTTGTAACAATATGTGAGACATAGTTGTTGACGACGTCTGGGTGACAATTATATATTGTTATAAAGTATTTGTGTATGTATATGTAGAAGTATCAGTGAGATAGATTACATGATACAAGCTTAGAGCTTAGTTTGGGTCTAATTAACCGTGAGTGGATTTGTTTTTTAAATATTCATTATTTACTAAATAGAGTAACTAAAGTTACTGACTCGTTTTTCTATTTTAGTAAGTAACATAAAACTTGCTTAAGTTATCACTTACTTACTGAAATAGAAATAGACTTATAATCAGTGCAATTATCCCAAAATTCCCACGGGAAAAATGCGACAAGGGGCGCTTAAGATATTACAATCTTTGCCCATTGATGTAATGTTCAAGCATGTCCAATATATTGGCATGCATCAGAAGAGAATCTGAGTCATATTTGTCATTTTTTGACGGATATTTGTCATTATTCGACTGATATTTGTCAGTTTTTGACTGGTAATAGTCATCAGTTAACCGCCCAGATCTATCATCATTAAGCACGTATATTTTATCATTTATTGACGTATAATATTCGTCATTCTTGTCATTTTTTAGCTCAGCTTTCTCACCAGGCTTGTCAGTAGCTTCAGAGTCGTCAGGGTCTACTAGACATACCTCATCGTCTTCGTTAAACTCGGCTTTTTTACCAGAATCGTCATCTTTTTGGACCTTTTTGTCAACAAATAGGTTAGGATTCACTTCGTATATTGAGATATCATCGTTGTTGAGAACCTCATATTTCTCGCTCAATTCGTCATTCCTCTCGAATCTATTTTGGTCATAATCGTCACTTTTGACGTATACATTTTGTTCAAACCGGTAATTTTTGTCAATTTGACCATTTTCGTCATATCCGTAAATCTTTAAAAGCTGGTCATTTTTGTCAAAATCAGAATTCTTTGACAGCTGGTCATTTTTGTCAAATTTCTGTTCAGGCGCAGGAGATACCATATGATAAACAACCAAGCCATCTTTTTTGAAAAATTGATCAAGTTTCGAATTTTTTATCAGTTCAGCGAAGTTGTCAAAACCACTATGTCTGAATGGGACTTCGCTTTTCGCTATTCGGTTTGACATTTGCATTTGTTTTCGCCTTCGCCTGCGTTTTTTTCGCTGTCGGCTGTCGTCTTTCGCTCTGACGTTGAGGTGGCGTTTATGCCGCGTTAAAGCATTAGAATCATCTTCGGCCGCGGCGGCGAAGGTGAAAAGCACTAGAAAATTATTATACAAGTGTTATATTTTTTTACTTATGCTCTATCGACATTTATTTATACATATATGACTAGCCACTCCCCGCGTTGTACCCGTTCCCACGGGAATTTAGGGATAAAATGGCTAAGTATATTAATAAGAGTATTATAAAAAAGTTAATTAGAAAATTAAGTTAATCTGTAATTCTTCATCATCGAGTGGATGGTCAATCTGACCAATCCTGGTGTCAGAGTTATTGAGCCACCGTGATTCAGCCTGCAATGCCCTAACCAAACTGAGGACAGTCTCACAAAGAGATTTATGTGAGATATCCCCACCGGGAATCGAACCCGGAACCTCCGGGTCGTGAGCCGGGCGCTTAAACCACAAGACCACGGAGGCTGTTAAAGAAGAAGAATAAGAATCTGTAATGATAATATGTAATTTAAGACAATATCTTACCCAAGAAGAAAAACAACATCAAATTTAATATATTCATTATTTTTTCAAATATTTTTTAATAACGACCGCTTCCAAAATCTTTGTTGTGTTTAATGTTTGAAGATATTTAATGATCAGATAGTAATGTTGCCAGTGCAACAAATCAATTTCAAACAATTAAAAAGGTAATTAAAATGAAATTAATAATTTTTCAATCAAAAAATATTTAAGAGTTGAAACGAAAAAACAAAACAGACACTTTTTATGCAAATACGCTTTCTGTATATATACAAAACGTAAATAATTATAATAATAAAAAAATACACCCGGTCAAATTCACTCTCGGTTAAATTAGACCCAAACTAAGCTCTAAGCTTGTATCATGTAATCTAACTCACTGATACTACTACATATACATACACGAATACTTTATATGAATATATAATGGACACCCAGACGTCTTCAACAACTATGTCTCACATATTGTTACTCCGTTGACCGACCCCGCAACCCCCGACACAGTAAGCGCTCTCACAGCCACAGTGCCAATTGCCTTATCTAATGTCTTTGTAAAACATTGAACCCTTCCCTGCGCAGTCGGTTAGCCCTTTGTAGGTGATCCAAGTCATTAAGCCCAACCTGTGTATGGCCTTAACAGAATGCGCGCGCATTTGTACCGCGAGAGTTCCCGGGGATAGAATACATTGCGGGCTCGATATTAAACCGACTTTATAAATTAGTAAATTCGAGCAGGTCAGCGGCCAACCCTGGTGCCGGAGTTGTTAGACCGCCTAAAGGACGACATGGTCTGACGATTGAAACAACCGGGACCGACACTTTAACGTGCCCTCCGAAACACTTTTATTAAGGTATGTCTTCTCGGCACTATATTGAACCAGACGAACTTGTCAGGGTGACTGCATCTGTAGCCCATTTGAGGTCGGAAGTAGTGCATCTGACAGGGTGTAGAGAGTAGATCAGTGAATGCGCCATCGTCTTTAAATGAGTATTAGGCGCTTCTTCTTCTTCATCGAGTGGACGGTCACGCTGACCAATCCTGGTGTCAGAGTTATTGAGCCGCCAAAGGCCTCTGACATGGCTCATGTAACGACTACTATCCGTAGAGAGTAACCGGGACCGACGGCTTAACGTGCCCTCCGAAGCACGGAATCGTCTTACTTTTCGGACTTAAGAGCCTATATATATATAGGCTCTTAAAAATGCTATATAGGCTCTTAAAAATGCTAATAGGTTAGCAGGCCAATCTTGTAGAAGCAATCCTATCGAAGTTTTTAGACCGCTGCAAGGTCTTTAACATGACCTTCCGCCAAATCGTAAAAGCAAGTAGTAATAAAAACTTGCTTTTTAAACTTACTACCGCGAAAAAACCCGTGTGAGTACGTTTACTGTGTGTAAAAATCACTTGTGTAAAAATGCTATGTTCATTGTGAACACTACAAACGGAGATAATACAAACATTTACTTTTTCAGATGAATAATTATTATGTCAAACTTAAACACCCTTTTTTGCAGTAGGTTAAGATTCCTTCCAGCGATGTATATGGTACAACCTGTAAAATTCGCGTAAACCCATTGGTTTGGGAAAGATTGCAAAAATCAGTTCAGTTTAAGATCCTTGGCTAGTCAATGTGTTTGTTTGTAAATGTTTTAATTAATATAAATGTTATTTATTTGTTTGTGAAGAGAAAATAAAGAAATAGTGAGATTTGTGTAAAAAAACTTATAAATATTTTTTTTTGCAAATATTTCAAGGTGATAGGGTTGGTGAAAAAATATATTTTATTTGTTGCTAATTTAAAAAATAAATTAAGAACTAGATAAAATAGATAAACCATGTGGGACACATAGCCAGGAAGAGAGAGAGAGAGAGATAAAATTAAAATAAAATATTTTTGAATTTACAAAAAAATTAAAAAAAATTTTTTTTTTAAATAGGTACAAACACCAGCTTCAATTATTTCTATAAAGTTTTTTTAAGAATATAAGCTCCTAATAATATCTTCAATTTTCGAAAAATCGATTAATTTTTTTTTAAACACATTTTTATTCAATACATCCTTAAAAAGATAACATAACATACTCTATGACCATCTTAAAATAACATTCCTAAAAAAACATATTCAGAAACGTCATAAATAAAAAATAAAAACATAAAAAACTTATCAACACATATTTGCTTTTACAAAGATGATATGAAAAAGCATTGTTTGATGAAAAATATTTAAAAACAATTTTTTCGCGTTTTTCTACCAAAAAAATTTTTATTTTAATTTTATTTTACTAACTTAGTTTTTAACTTGCAACAATAAAAATATCGCTAAACAAAAAATAAATTGGAATAGTAAAAAAAACAAATTTTCCTCCACCATTTTGTAAAGTTAAGAACGTCGCAGATAGAGGTGTGTGTCTGTTTGTAGCATCGTGGTTTGAAAACTGACGAAACGAATTTAGTTTGTTTTAAAATAGACGTTGTCTTTGATTTGGAGTTTTTAGTAGATTCTTAGAGCACGTTAAGCAATCGGTCCCGGTCGTTAGACTATGTCGGAGGTCTTAAGGCGGTCTAAAAACTACGACACCAGAGTTGGCCGCTGTCTTCTATTCGAAATTAATCAATGTAGTAGGTTCTAGAAAACATATTCAATCGGGATAAGTTTTTCAAATTCCGCTTTCCGTGAAAATCATGAAAATCTTTCGATATTGTGTTTGACAAAATGAGTAACTGAAATAAAAATCATAATAGATTTATATACCAATAATTAATACACTTTGTATGTCTCATTTTTAAAGTATATGACTTTTTATTTATTTTTTGATTTTTAAATAGGCAATAATTTATAATGTTTAAAAAGAATATGTAACCAAAGTGCTAAAAAATACAAAAAATTGACTTCCTTATTCCAATACAATACACAAAAATTAAAGTGACTACAATGACTTAAGTGCTAAAAACTAACAAAAATATTCACAAAACCTCTGCCCAGCGATAAAAAGATTAAAAATGGAAGGCACATAACATAAACAATACTTTTACATAAATAAATAAAAAAAAATAAAGCTATGACCACTAAAAACAATAGAAGATCACAATGACTAAAGAAATACTATAGAATAAAAACGATGGATGAAGAAATGATGCTTCGCTTGAAATATCAACATTAAAAAAATAAACAATTTGTGACCAAAAACAAGAATTAAACTTGTACTGTGACAAATAATGGAGACTTTATGGCTAAAACGATGAAAAAATACTCACACTGAGACCAAAACTATTTAAAAAATGTGTTAACAGACTTTTGTGGACAAAAGAGTTTAAAAAAATACATTATTGTTTTCTATACAAAAAAAACTTATAAAAAAAACATAGTTTCGTGATCAAATTATTGTATTAACGTCATACTAAAGAGCAGCTTATAAAATTAAAAAACAAGAAAAAGTGTCAGACTAAAAAAACGTGACTAATTTGCTGATTTTATCAAAATGGCTCACTAAACATCGTAAAAAAGTCATAAAAATGGAAAAAAATAAACAATAGAATACCAAGCTAAAAAAACCCGTTACTAATTAGCTAAAAACCAAAAAAGGAAAAACAAAACAACAGCGTCCAACCTAAGAAAAACAAGAGAAAATTTGTGACCAATTTGCAAGAAAAATTGTGACAAATTCCCTGTCAAAATGGCCAACGTGACCAAAGTGCTGGCAACCATAAAAGCTGTAATAACTCGTCTAGTCTTCGCCTGTCACGGCGTCATCGCCATCTGGCAGGTGACCATGTTCAAGAACAGCTTAGAATACTGGTACCTAGCCTCGCCCATACTGCTGCTAATATTCGAAGGAATCTTCACCCTCACCATTAAGGAAAATCAGGAATGGAAATGGTAAGGGACTTCTTATTTATTACACTGGTAATGCTTCGTGGTGTTACCCGTTTTAGTACCAGTTCCCGTGGGAATTGAGAAAAAAATGGCCTATAAGGTTACTCGCGTTGTGTGCGTTCCCGTGGGAATTGAGAAAAAATTGCCTGTAAGGTTCTCCGCGTTGTATTCGTTCCAGTAGGAATTTCAGGATGAAAAGTACCTAATAACCTTTCCGTTGAATGTGGCTATACGTTACAAGAATTATTTAAATCGGATTGGTAGTTTCTGAGATTAGCGCGTTCAAACAAACTCTTCAGCTTTATTATATTAGTACAGCGCCTCGCGGATTTACCCGCGTTGCACCCGTTCCCGTGGGAGTTCCGGATTGAAAAATAGCTTATAATCTAGCTTATAATCTTCCCTTTGAATGTGGCTATCTAAAACAAAAAGAATTATTCAAATCGTATTAGTAGTTTCTAAGATACCGCATTCAAACAAGAAATCAAAATCTTCAGTTTTATTTTCTTTTTTATAATTAAAAATTCCGTGTCACGTTGTTTGTCCGCGATGGACTCCTAAACTACTGAACCGATTCTAAATTTGATTCGCACACCGTGTGCAATTTGATCCAACTTACATCTCAATTTATAGTGATTAGGGTGGTCCACGCATTTGTGGCGGTCGCCTTCACCCTATGCACACCATTCCCCAAACCTTCATTTTTATATGACACCCACGCTGTGCCCCGCGGTTTCACCCGCAGCGCCCCCGTTCCCGTGGGAATTTTGAGATTTTTATTCCCTATAAACCTCACGGAGCCCGAGACCTTTCCAACGAATGCAAAACCGTGGAAATCGGTCCAGCCATTCACGCGTGATGCCTTGACCAAGGAAAACGGGTTTCATTTTTATATATATAGATAACATTGTTTGCCGAGTCAGCTAGTATTAGTATAGACTACTAGCTGTGCCCCGCGGTCTCACCCGCGGCGCCCCCGTTCCCGTGGGAATTTTGAGAATTTTATTCCAAGTTTTCATTGTTTTTAAAATGTATTCTGCTATTCAGGACGGAGACAAATGCAACGAAACAAAAACCATGAAAATTGATCCAGCTGATCTCGAGTTTTAAGTGTTGTAACAAACCCGTCTTTGTTTTATATATATATATGTCGGAGATGGACGTTTGACGGCGCCTAACCTCATCGGATGAAAACAACACGTGCAACGGTCATCCCCACCACTTCGATCCTATATAAGGCGATGTGAACAGAAACACGTCTCACTCGTTCGACGTCGGTTGCCCGGTGCACACGTTATGATTGTTATGAAATAAACCCGTGTATAAAAGATTAAGCTGACAGCAGAGTTTCTTGCCCATTCTTCTCTGCTGATGCTTTTCCGAATGGGTGGTAAATTCAAACCTGAATAAAGATAGTTGACTTTGACTGATTTGGTGTTTTCAATATAATGGCGGACGCCATTCCGACATCAGAAGTGGGATCAAGATCGCTATTGCCCACCGAGCGTCCAGCAGAGAATGATCAAGATCGCTATTGCCCACCGAGCGTCCAGCAGAGAATGATCAAGATCGCTATTGCCCACCGAGCGTCCAGCAGAGAATGATCAAGATCGCTATTGCCCACCGAGCGTCCAGCAGAGAATGATAAAGATCGCTATTTTGCCCACTGAGCCACCAGTAGAGAATGTTTGAATTGGTCAATGATTTGGTAATAAAACTTGGAATGTTCTGTGAGTATAGTTAGTTAGTACTCTATTCTATTGTGGAGTTAAGAAGGTAATTATGAGTCAAGTGTAATCTTGTGATGTAATGTGATATGTTCTAATATGTTTTCTTACTTTCATGTTGGTTCAATGCTGGTAATTATTGTGAGCATTGATGAACCTCGTCCAGGGAAGAACGTGGTTCTCTTCTCAATCCTGTTACCTGAGGAATATGAGGGATTGCGGTATTCCAAATTATTCAAGAATCTATCACGACAAATTCACATTGGATGTTAAATCGGTGATGTATTGCGGTAATGATTGGTTTGTTGGGAAATATCCGGTGAGCTATTTTGTGATATTTGAGTCAGTTAACATTGAGTTTTGTAGTGAATCTTCGTACCACTTGATAAAGTAGAAAGCTTATTGAAAGTATTTTGGATGTTTATCCCGTTGTAAAATATGAGAGTATGAGTAAGGGTTTCTATGTGACTTTGTGACTTCTTGAGTTCAATGTTCGAACTCGGCGATGGTCGTGGTCTGGATTGACCGTACTGTGGAGTGGTCTGCTGAGACCGCGTGTTGTTGAGCAATGTGATTGCTGGTCGGCTGGTTGCCGTGACTAGACAAGCTTAATGTTACTTACTCATGGCTCATATTGTAATGTGCATTTGAGATTAATAGTCTATTGAAGTTAAAGTTGAAAATGACGTGGTACCTAGTATTCATGTGTTACATAGCATTGAAGATTCCCGATTGATAATAATTGAAATTAACTTTTGATTGAAATCAAGAATTTAAGGAAGAATAGTCAGGTTGACCGAGCGAGTGCAAATTACTGTGGCCGCGAGGTTTAGAGGAGAACGAGTAGGTATACAATATAGTGTCATTGACTGGTATAGGAAAATGCCTGAAGGGCAAGTACCCATTGTTAGTAATTCTGAGCCTTGTGATGATGAACTGTAGTCATTTTTGACTGTGTGGTAACTAGTTGTGCGTGTCCTCTAGAGTCTTAAATTTGTGTGGTCACGGGGATGATCACGGGTGGTCACTGGGATGATCACGGGAGTGACTGATCACAGGGATGATCAGGGTTATGGGTGTTCACTGGGATGATCACGAGAGTGGCTGATCACAGGGATGATCAGGGTTATGGGTGATCACTGGGATGATCACAGCCATTAGGGCTACTGGGATAGCCGGACAATAGAGACACACACACTTGACCTTTACTTTGATTTGAGATTAATTTAATTTTTAATGGGTACTTGTGCCTGACGATGTTCTAGTATTATGTTGAGATAAGCAATGTGATTATGAATATTGAGGTAGTTAAGATTGTTGATTGGAAAAGAATAATAGTTTGAGCTTTACTAAGTCTTTTGTTGAAGTAGAGTTATTTAGGTCAGGAGTGAGCGAACGATGGTGATCGTTACACGTTGAAAAGCTTTGAACTCTAAACGTACTTACAAGTATGCACATGATCGTGTTAGGAAGATGCCTGTGGGGCGGGTAACAGCTGACTCAGACGAAGGTGGAGACAGTGAGGTTGATTAAGTTGTTGATTGTTACTGGGTTTTTATGTCGTTGGGTCAGTCTGAGACCGCACCGGGGTGCCGTAGCTGTAGCCCGTTAGAAATCGGTGTCTACTACTTGTAGTAGTCCGTGGGTAGGCAGTAGGCGGTAGCCCTGGGTAGTGTGGTCGGGTCTTGCCTGGTAGCGAAGACCGTAGAGTCATGGGACGACTCGGCATTCCGAAATGGAAGTGCATAAAGGGCAAATGCGTTTGCTAAATCTTGTGTTGTGACCACGAATAAGGGCTCAGTAGCAAATCAATTGTGATTAAATTGTTAATTGTTTGTGAATAATGAACCAGAGTCTGTCACTGTTGCTGGCCTCAGGGTTTTGGTAGATGAAACGTTATCATAATTTACTTTGTGATTTCTTACGCAAGATGCCAGTAGGTCATGTACCAGTCGAAGTTGATGTTAATAGTGATTCTGATGAGGATGAGTAAACTTGTTTTGGTGGAAACTCGAGTAAGGACTCTATCAGCCGTATTGTGTTGGACCGTACCAGAGGTTGTCGTGTAGCCGTAGCTCAGTAGAAATCGGTGTCTACATTGTAGTCCGTGAGTACGCGGTAGCAGGCAACTCTGGCGGAGGTCGGGTTCTGGAGGAACCATAGAGTCCAGGAGTAGACTCGGCAGTCACAGGGTGATGCACATGGGCGATCCACTTGATGGATATGCATAGTGAGAGAGCAATTGCGATTGCTGGTCGGCCGGAGAGCCGTGGCGATAGAGGGCTTACTAGTGTGAAGTTTCGATTTGTGTGGTTAATTAAATTGTGTTAATTTGTTGTTACAAGCGACAGTGGTACATGGCTCTGGTTGATATTTTCTTATGGCTCTTTTATGGTTTTATTCGAGTAATTTAAAAGAAAAACTATGCAGTTACGAAGTTTCTTTATTTGAGTTGGTTGTAGAAATATGATTGGTCAGAAGTGGCCGAGGCGAACAAATACTCTCGTTGGTTATTTCTTTGCAGATTAACACACGAGGACGTGTGCTAGCAGGATGGCCGTGTCGGAGATGGACGTTTGACGGCGCCTAACCTCATCGGATGAAAACAACACGTGCAACGGTCATCCCCACCACTTCGATCCTATATAAGGCGATGTGAACAGAAACACGTCTCACTCGTTCGACGTCGGTTGCCCGGTGCACACGTTATGATTGTTATGAAATAAACCCGTGTATAAAAGATTAAGCTGACAGCAGAGTTTCTTGCCCATTCTTCTCTGCTGATGCTTTTCCGAATGGGTGGTAAATTCAAACCTGAATAAAGATAGTTGACTTTGACTGATTTGGTGTTTTCAATATAATGGCGGACGCCATTCCGACATATAGATTAGTAGAATTACTTAGACAAGGTTGTCAATGGTACCCCATAGATAACTGCGGAGCGCCTGTGTCAACCTTGACCCGTGATCTGTGGTAGAGGGGCCCAACGCCGCGCCCTGAGTTCAATGTCGAAGGGCTTACCCTTTCGGTGAAACCCTTGAAGGTTTAGCACAGCTATCTAGTGATAATGTTTATTTTATATTGAAACTAGCAGCGCCCCGAGGTTTTACCCGCGTTGTGCCCTTTCTTGTAGGAATTTGGGGAATTTTTATACATTATGTTGCTCTTGAATCACTCTATGTATTAAAAAAAGCGGCCAAGTGCGAGTCGGACTCGCCCATGAAGGGTTCCGTAGCAGCGAGTAACATAATAAAGAAGTTCTTGAAATAAATGTTTTTTTATTTACATTTGAGTTATTGAATGAATAATCAGTATTTTTTTGCGGTTTACGATTTATGTCGTAAAAAAAAACTACTAACTAGACCTCGTTCAAACCAATTTTCGGTGTTAGATTACATTGTTATGTACATCATATATTTTTTTTAGTTTTATCATTCTCTTATTTTAGAAGTTACAGGGGGGGGGGACACACATTTTACCACTTTGGAAGAGTCTCTCGCGCAAACTATTCAGTTTAGAAAAAAATGATATTAGAAACCTCAATACCATTTTTGAAGACCTATCCATAGATACCCCACACGTATGGGTTTGATGAAAAAATAAATATTTTTTTCATTTCTAAGTATGGGAGACCCCCCTAAAATTTTATTTTTTTTCTATTTTAGTGTGAAAATATTAATGCGGTTCACAGAATACATCTACACACTAAGTTTCAACAACATAGCTCTTATAGTTTCGGAGAAAAAAGGCTGTGACATACGGACAGACAGACGGACGGACAGACAGACAGACAGACATGACGAATCTATAAGGGTTCCGTTTTTGCCATTTGGCTACGGAACCCTAAAAACGGCGGCTTGTTTTTGATAATTTAGGTTGCTAGTAATTTCATTCAGCCCCGGTTGTTTCAGTCGTCAGAGCATGTCTTCCTTTGGACAGTCTAACAACTCCGACACCAGTTGGCCGCTGACCTACTGAAACCTACTTATTAATCTATACTAATATTATAAAGCTGAAGAGTTTGTTTTGTTTGTTTGTTTGTTTGTTTGTTTAAACGCGCTAATCTCAGAAACTACTGAACCGATTTGAATAATTCTTTCACTGTTAGATAGTCTATTTATCGAGGAAGGCTATAGGCTACATTTTATCCCGAAATTCCCACGGGAACGGGCACAACGCGGGTAAAACCGGGCGCTGCTAGTTAACCATATATATCTTTCATCTTCTTTGACCAATCTGGCTCTCTTAAACCCCCAACCTTTCTCCCTTTCTTTTCCTCCTTCATACCCTCCGAAACATTTTACCCCTTTACCCCTTTTCCCACTCAAATTAAGTAAAGTGGTACTACTTTTTTTTTACTACACCTTTTTCCACTCAAATCATAGCCATGTCAGAGGCCTTTGGCGGCTCAATAACTCTGACACCAGGAGTGGTCAGGTCCACTCGATGAAGAAGAAGACTCAAATTATACCCCCTTTTCTAATCGTCAGACCATGTCTTCCTTTAGACGGTCTAACAACTCCGTCACCAGGGACTCGAACTTACTGACCATAATTTTTCCATCAGCTGTTTCTCAATACACATATTTACTTAAACATTTCGTTTCCAAATCCCCTCCGCCATGGCTCCCCATTACGCAAGGGCGTGGCTCACTTAGTGCCCGGAAGAGTCATTAGCTCTTACTTCATTCCTTTCGGATCCCAAATTAATTGGAGAGGGTGAAACGTGGTAGACTAATGTCTTTGTTATAGATAGATCGACTTAAGGCTGCTCATAAACGCTTATTGACAGTATTTTAGCTATCAAATGGTTTGTGCGAACATACGCTATTTTCTAAAGAGCAAAAGTGACTATGACATTGTCGTCTGAATATCGTAGAGCAGACGTGTGTCGCGCCGATATGTAAACATGTCTGTTACTCTTTTGATCATTATGCACGCAGTGTGTATACGTTTAAGAATTACAGTCCAGAATGATAACCTAGTATTAAATAAAATAAAATGTATTGCCCCAAAAAAAATAGGAAAATACATTCACGTTTTACTTAAAGCTAAAAAATAGTGTAGCAAGTACTATACTATATTATACTACTAAGTACTTTACTATAAGTACCATAGTATGTAAAAGATTGTTATTCGTTGTGTCATCTAATTAATCACTATCACTATCACTACATAGTATAAAACAAAGTAGCTTTCCGCAGTCTGCCTGTCCCTATTTATGCTTAGATCTTTAAAACTACGCAACAGATTTTGACGCGGTTTTTTGAAATTGATAGAGTGATTCAAGAGGAAGGTTTACATGCATAAAAATTCCCGAAATTTCCACGGGAACGGGCACAACGCGGGTAAAACCGCGGAGCGCTGCTTTAAATTTAACATAAGATAAAATAGCGTGCTGTGGTTCTGATTACTCCCTGGTGACCCCCAGGTTCTGTCCCTCGGTGTTCATCTACCTGGGGCTGGTGGTGCCCGCCATTTGGCTGCTGGAGCTGCACAAGGTGGATCTCCGTCTGGAGAAGAAGATGACTAATATCACCGTGGTTGAGGTGAGGAGTACACTTTTAAAAGTTCCTTAGGGTAAAATCGGGAGCTTATAACCAAACATAAAGAGCCAAAGCGACTCGCGGTTTAACCCGCGTTTTTCCCGTCCTGTGGGAATGCCTATAACCTTCCCGTTGAATGTGGCTATCCATTACAAAAAGAATTATTCAAATCGGTCTGATAATGAGATTACCCCGAACATACAAACAAACTTACAAATTTTACCTCTTTATAATATTAGTATAGATTACAATAATTTAGTTAACATTATTTTATTGACCCCAGACTTTTAACCAGACCGAGATCCCGATCCCGGGCGCCACCAAGATCCCCACGGACATGTGGGTGACCCTCATCGAGCAGTTCCTCATGCTGACGCTGATCGTGGGCCGCTGGCTGCTGCCCAAGGGGGACCTCACGCGCGACCAGCTCAGCCAGCTGCTGCTCGTGTACATCGGTAACTAGACCAGCACCGGTAGTGAAGTAGTGAGCGGTCCCAGTAGTGACCAGTCCCAGTAGTGACCGGGCCTAGTAGTGACCGGTCCCAGTAGAGAGCGGTCCCAGTAGTTCCAGTCCCAGTAGTGAGCGGTCCCAGTAGTTACCAGTCCCAGTAGTAACCAGTCCCAGTAGTGAGCGGTCCCAGTAGTGACCGGTCCCAGTAGTGACAGGTCCCAGTAGTGACCGGTCCCAGTAGTGACACAGTAGAGACTATATTGCTTTATATTCTACATCCTCCTCAGTGTAATGATATCTGCAATGAGCTGAGATGCCTCTGCCCCGCAGTAGGACATTACAAGCTAAATGTTCTTATATTTATTTTTCAATATCTTTAAAAATTCACAACATCAAAATCCTCCCCAAGTGGTACGTTCAAAAGAGCGCCAAAACTGAATAAAAACATTTGACATTGACATTGACAGGTACAGCGGCTGACATAATCGAGTTCTTCGACTCATTCAAAGATGAAAAAGTATCTTCAGAGAAGGTTCTAGTTCTTCTAACCCTGGCGATTTGGTCGTGGTCCCTTGCTCAGTTCACGGTGGTGCTGACAGCGACCAAGAGTCGGAAGTCTCGCGGCGCGGCAAATAGGTCTGACATGTACGTATTTAGCGCACGCACGCTTGCACACACCGCGGTAGTGGAGGTATATCAGTGATTTTCGGTGATTTGGCCTTAAACGCCCAAAATACAGGAAAATTCAGGTTTAAATACTGAAAATCACTACTGATTTTAGTGTTTTGGGCCTTAGGCCTTAGACTGATGATCACGTGATGTTATTTTATTGGCATTTTTAAACCCCTCTCCTACCATTGGTTGACACAGTGTGAGGTTTAAGACTACCCCTCTATAATCATCTATAATGTTGAGTTTTTTGAATATTTATTTACCTTTCGGTTGATTTAATTTGCCGTAAAAATAAATACACGTGATAAATTACTACATCCCTTTTCCCTCTTGTGATATTACGTGATTTTGGAACGAAGTTCCTTATCGCGCGTTACGAAAGGGGGCTAGACGGAAAGAAATAAGACGAAAAAATGTAACGAAACTTTTTGCGTTTGAGAGAGACAGACAGAGAAACATGCGCACGCCAGAGAGAGACAGACAGAGAAACATGCGCACGCCGATGTTTATCTGTCTGTCTCTGGCGTGCGCATGTTTCTCTGTCCGTCTCTCTCTCTCTCTCTTATAGAAAGCAAGCCAGATATTTTCGTTTCGTCTCTCTATTTCGCATTGAACAGTGTGGTGTCGCGACGATTATTTTTGTTGATAATAAATAAACTTCGTTCCATCCGGGTGTCCCTTGACACCTCTTAAGTTTTTTTTTATGGACCCCTCCCCCCTTTCGAGCCTCACGTGATTATAATAGACATCATTAAGTAGTGTAAAAATAACCATTTCCGATTGTAGTGATTTCTGTTTTGGCGTGTAAAGTAGTGTTTAATTATTTTTTACTTCAAAAAAGTAGTCATCTTTTCGGTAATGTGAAGTGGAAGTAGTGATTTCGGTGCTTTCACCTGAACGTAGTGATTTTCAGTATTAACCCTGAAATTGATAAGTCTGCGTTTCAGTATTTTGACCTTTAGTATGGAAAAAATAGTCACCTTTCTGTATTGTGGCTTGAAAATAATGATTTCCAATAGTCCTTTTTAAACTAATACGATTTGAACACATAGTAGACGTACTCACACGGGTTCGCGTTAGAAAGTTCACCCGCGACCACGAGGTGCAATCCCCTCGAAACGTCGGGAATTAAAAAGTAAGTTATTACTTGCTTTATTAACTTTCAGCCGCGAAAAAACCCGTGTAAGTACGTTTACTAAATGTTTTCCGGTGTCAAGGATAACTAGTGGTATTTTTGACATTCTGGCCTATAAAGTAGTGTTTTTGGTCTTCCTGCCTGTATTTTTTTAGCTAGGAAGTAGTTTTTTTTCAATATGGCGGCCTGAAAGTATATTTCATAGTTATATTTCAAAAGACGTCGCTTACTTCTTGTCCTGTGCTTGTTAATGATTCGTCCTGTAACCGCTTACACGCTAACACGACGCTTTTTTTATTTTAATATTTTTAATTGCACATTTAAAAGTGTACTTTTGTCATAGATGTTATATCTACTGGTTTCTCAATTTTAAGCGAACACTACCATTTTGAATTGAAACTACGTCTACGGGCACAAAGTCAAATATTTTTATTCCGTTCTGTCCCCATAGAGGCTCTTTTCTACGTCTGGTTCCTGTAAAGGAGCCGAAACGTCAGATAAAAATCTACACTAATATTATAAAGAGGAAAACTTTCTTTGTTTGGTTGTAATGAATAGGCTCAAAAACTACGGGACCGTTTTTAAAAATTCTTTCACCATTCGAAAGCTACATTATCCACGAGTAACATGGGCTATTTTTCATCCCGAAATTCCCACAGGAATGGACACAACGCGGGTAAAACTGCGGGGCGCTGCTAGTGTAAAATAAAAGCGAAGTGTATCCGTAAACGTCGTTTCAATTCAAAATATGTTAGGATATTGTTTGTTATGATCAATATTAATTTACAACCGTACAGAGACGTCAAATGCTCCTTGTAGAGATTAAGGGTGCTTTTCCATTGACTCGGAGCGAGCTGGCGTAGCGGAGAAACGGACAAATTTATACCAATAGGATTGCATGAAATCTGCGGTCAGATATTTCACGCAATCTTATTGGTTAATATCCCGTTTCTCCGCACCGCCAGCTCGCTCCGCGTCAACGGACAGACACCCGGCTTCATTCACACGGCATTGTCCTGCACGTTTTTTTGTAATCGTTTTTTTAACGTATTGTCAACCGGGTGTTCATATGGTAAATTTTCATTCGTGTAAAAACGAATAGCCGCAGTTTCCACACAGTTGTCACAGTGAGTAGACGTCACTGATGGATCCACGCTTGGTTGTACTTTTATATTGGTATTGAAGGCGCCAATGGTCTCGCCGCCGACAAAACAGAAGGTTTTGGGTAAATGTACGATCACATTTGAAAAATTATTCGAAAATCTTAGAAACGATGAAAAAAATTTTTTTAATTACTTTCGAATGTCTATTGAAAGTTTTGAAAAGTTATTAACTCGACTGGAAAATCAAGCCCACCAAAATCAAATACGAATATGCGGAAATGCATTAGTACTAAAATGAAATTAGCCATCTGTTGCATCATCTGCTATTCGATAAAAAACGTATGACATCGTGTCGTGTGAAGGAGACAAAGCTATACCATATGTCACTGCGAACCGAATACGTCAAAGTTCATTCGATTTGCTTGACAAGTCCGTTCCTTCACACGACACGATGTCATACGTTTTTTATCGAATAGCAACCGAAGACCGTTGGCGCCTTCGATACCAATATAAAAGTACAACCAAGCGTGGATCCATCAGTGACGTCTACTCACTGTGACAACTGTGTGGAAACTGCGGCTATTCGTTTTTACACGAATGAAAATTTACCATATGAACACCCGGTTGACAATACGTTAAAAAAACGATTACAAAAAAACGTGCAGGACAATGCCGTGTGAACGAAGCCTAAGAGCGTTTGTCCACCGCCGCGCCGCCGGCACCGGACCGTCACCGGTAACGAGATGACGGCGCCGAAGTAGCGGTAGATACATTTAGAGCGTTTTGCTTTAGCCGCGTGTCCATCGCACATCCGTCACCGGGCGCCGTCATCCCGGACGCCGAATTTGCGAGTAAATCGGAACGGGCCCGAGATTTTGATGGGCCGATGTGCCGGCAATACAAAACATATGAACTTGTCCACACACTGCCGTCGCCGTCGCACCGTACACGAGCTCAGTTATTATTTTGTCTGTCATCAATTAGCATTGTATAGTAGACTAGCAGCGCCCCGCGGTTTTACCCGCGTTGTGCCCGTTCCTGTGGGAATTTCCTGCGCCTTCGAAGGTACAAAATTAGTAGAAGAAGTTGTCGCCGGTTTAACCTAGCCATCACTTTATTTCTTCGAAAACGCGACTACCACGCATGCCAGCTGGAACAAACTGAGCCGGCGAAATCAGTCGCGGTGGACAAACGATCGCCGTCACGTCATAATAAAATCGGCCCGAAATAATCTCGTTCCCGGTGACGGTCCGGACTCCGGTGCCGGCGGCGGTGGACAAACGCTCTAAGGGTGGATTGTACAAAAATCTATTTAGTCTTTAAATATGTTTAAGAAAAAAAGCCGTTCGTTCAGAATTTGTATTTCACCTCGCACCGTGGAGTAGTTTGACTAAGCGATGTTAGCTCATTGCGATTGTTAAGCAACGTGCTGCTCGACCCCTTCTTAGATTGGTGGCTTAAAGTGACATTTCTATCTGAGCGCTACCGTGCTTCGGAGAGCACGTTAAGCAGTCGGTCCCGGTTGTTTCAGTCGTCAGACCATGTCGTCCTTTAGGCGGTCTAACAACTCCGGCACCGGGGATGGACATTGACCTTCTCGGACTTACTTGTTAAATCACCCGGACACATTCACTCACTGTTAATTAGACCCAAACTAAGCTCTAAGCTTGTGTCATGTAATCTAACTCACTGATACTACTACATTATACACGGTGAGCCTTAATAACCCGAAAGATTTAAACCAACGATTTTAGAGCCTAATTAGAGTATATAAAGTTATATAACGTATAGTCCAAAAACCCATATTTTAAGAGATATTAATTATTTCAAGTAAACGACAAGTAAGAAAATCTCAATTGTAACACACCCTAAAGGCGTGACGTAGACACCTACTACTTTTACACGCAGACGCACTAACCGCTTGGTTGATGCATCGTATGATATCGGAGTGATTCGTTCATGCTCGCTCCTTGTTTCTCAACTGAGATTAATCAAAACTCGCTCACTCTCTGAAGTAAAGGTTTGTATACAAAGAAGCGTTCAATTAATATGATTTAATTTGTACTGAAATAGTAGTTTAATTAAGACACATAATTGGACCCATGTTTATATAGCATTATTTACTCGTACTGTGTCGTCACAAATACGTCGTTTAAATCTTTCGGGTTATTAAGGGTCACCGTGTATACTCTATTTTTTTTGGATTGGCACAAAATGTGGACCAATGTCGTCAATTTTCCAGCCGAAGACGATTGCACCTGAAGAGGAAAAAGGTTTAGTGATTTTATTTCATTATTACCCTATCTAAACCATTTTCCTCTTTAGAAGCAATCGTCTTCGCTTGGAAAATTGACGACATTGGTCCACATTTTGTCACCCAGACTTCGTCAACAACTATGTCTTCACATATTGTTGACTGTGGGCAGGAATCGAACCTTACTTTTTTTTATTAAAATCCCGTCGTGTTTACAGGAACAACCGCGCCTGTTGCTGTTCTATCGAAGTGTGCGCCATCATAATGAACATAGCTCTACAAGACGCTCCGTTCCTGGCCTTTAGACTGTTAATCATCTGTCATTACAAGATCGTCAACTATATGAACATATTCTTCACTTGTAAAAATACTCTGGTGAGTTATATAACATTTATTATATATTACATACTAGCCGTGCCCCGCGGTTTGACCCGCGTTGAACCCGTTCCCGAGGGAATTCCGGGATGAATTATCAGTCCGATTTGAATAATTATTTCTGTGATAGATAGCCTCATTCAACGGGAAGGTTATAGGCTATTTTTCATCCCGAAATTCCCACGGGAACGGGCACAACGCGGGTAAAACCGCGGGGCGCTGCTAGTTTATAATATTAATATATAGGAAGTTTATATAGAAATAACATTCTTCCTCCCAGGTGATACTCCTCCAAATCTACCGCCTCTACGTGCTACATCTAGAGACTGTCGACGACGGCACCACGGGCGGGTCCGTGTACCGGAAGAACACGGAGAGGGAGAGGGAGAGGGACAGGGACAGGAGGCGGGACAAGGACGGGAAGCACTCGTGAGTAGACAGGGGAGACTAGTTTAGTAGTAATGGAGAGAGAGGGAGAGGGATAGGGAGAGAGAGAGAGGAGGGACAAGGACGGCAAGCACTCGTGAGTAGACAGGGGAGACAAGTATAGTGACGGAGAGAGAGAGAGAGAGAGAGAGAGAGAGAGACAGGGGGAGAGAGAGAGAGAGAGAGACAAGGACGGGAGGCACTCTTGAGTAGATAGGGGAGATTAGTGTAGTAGTAATGGAGAGAGAGAGGGAGAGGGACAGAGAGAGGGAGAAGAAGAGGGACAATCTTTATTATATAATTCTACTGTACGTGTGTATGTCACTGAACTCCTAAACGGCTGGCCTGATCAGAATGAATTGTTTTGTATGCTTTTGTGTGGTACCCTGGATGGTTTAGATTACACTAGCGACATCTATTGGGTCGCGGGTGGAACCACCGCGGGACCGATAGTCTAGTACAAGTATAATAACATCGGTATAACATTCCCGCAGGAAACACCGGGATAAGAGACACAGACGGAAGGCGGAGGAGACGTCTCTCTCGGTGATCAGTGACCGGAAACACGACCGGATAGACGCCGGCCGGATCCGGTGAGTGTTACCGCCGGATAACTGGGTATAGTAGGATGATTGAGAAACACGACCGGATAGACGCCGGCCGGATCCGGTGAGTGTTACCGCCGGATAACTGGGGTATAGTGGGATGGTAGGGAACACGACCGGATAGACGCCGGCCGGATCCGGTGAGTGTTACCGCCGGATAACTGGGTATAGTGGGATGGTAGGGAATACGACCGGATAGACGCCGGCCGGATCCGGTGAGTTGTACCGCGGGTAACTGGTGTAGGTATAGTGCGTTTTCTTTGAAGCCTTGTAGCAGAACCTACGGTAAAGTTTCGTCCAAATCTGTTCAGTAGTTTTTTCGTGAAAGAGTAACAAACATACATACATCCTCACAAACTTTCGTATATTTTTATATAACATTTATAATATTAGTAGGATAGGATTAGTATGATATACTCTTCTCTACTGTAGTATAAATACTTTTCTAAGAGATATTTGCCCAGCAGTGGGACAGTACAGGTTAATTTAATCACTACATAGTATAAAACAAAGTCGCTTTCCGCTGTCTGTCCCTATGTATGCTTAGATCTTTAAAACTACGCAACAGATTTTGACGCGGTTTTTTAAAATAGATAGAGTGATTCAAGAGGAAGGTTTATATGTATAAAAATTCCCGAAACTCCAAAGGGAACGGGCATAACGCGGGTAAAACCGCGGGGCGATAGTAAATAATAAGCTTAATACCTAATTGAGCATAATCTACTCTCAATTAGCTTGAAATTTGAACCAAGTCCGGAATGAAAATCAAATACAGTGTTTGCGTGTGACGGTGTGAGTCTGTTTGTTGAGGGTCGAGGGTTAGTCATCGCCACGCCTCGCAGGGGTGGGATAGGTGTGTCGATACTTTAATACATTCCTACTAATATTATAAATGCGAAAGTTTGTGAGGATGTGTGTATGTTTGTTACTCTTTCACGAAAAAAATAGTGGACGGATTTGGATGAAACTTTACAGTAATGTAGGTCATCAGAATAACACTTGGGATACATGATATCCCGAAATTCCCGCGGGAACGGGAACAACGCGGGTAATACCGAGGGACGCGGCCAATCTTATATGTATATAGTACACAACTTGATGATAATGTACTTTATGTTAATAAATTATTTTTATTTATTTTATTTATTTTATAGTAAAGCTAGTAGCTAGTAGTAACTAGTATTTCGGAATTCCACTAATTTAGATTTTTTTAGATACCTACCAAAATTAGCAAATAGGTCCCGCCTTTTTTGTCTTAACGAGACTAAAAAGGCAAGCAAACAAAACAATATTATATAAAATCCTTTAATAAATTAAAATAATTAAAACATATCGAATTAACTAAATAGTCGAACTTAAAATTACTGTTTAAAAAATAATCTCAATCGAGAATAAAATAAAAATTCCTATAAAATAATATCGATACATTTTCACCGTGTCCCACCCCTACCGTGACGCTGTATGTCAAGGCAAACCCGTAAAGGGGTGGAAATGAATGAAAGCGAACACCCCCGAATAGCTATCAACCAATTATATAGACTGATATAGAATAGATAGCCTCGGTATTGTCTATCATAGACTAGCAGCGCCCCGCGGGTTCACTCGCGTTGTGGCAGTTCCCGTGGGAATTTTCAGATTAAAAATCCTACTTCTACACTAATATTATAAAGAGGAAAACTTTATTTGTTTGTAATGAATAGGCTCAATAACTACTGGACCGTTTTTAAAAATTCTTTCACCATTCGAAAGCTACATTATCCACGAGTAACATAGGCTATTTTTCATCTCGAAATTCCCACGGGAATGGACACAACGCGGGTAAAACCGCGGGGCGCTGCTAGTGTATTATAAATGCGAAAGTTTGTGAGGATGTATGTATGTTTATTGCTCTTTCACGCAAAAACTACTAAACGGATTTGGATGCAACTTTACAGTAATATAGGCTATACATCAGAATAACACATGGGATACATTTTATCTCGAAATTCCCACGGGAACGGGTACAACGTGGGTGAAACCGCGGGGCGCGGTTCGTTTCTTATATAGGTACTTCACATTTAATCCGTCTTTGTTTCAGGGCCATTATTTTAACGAATTCCGATGACATTAAGGAGTTGGAACTATCGAAGTTGTTCAAGGACCAGATCACAATAGAACACGAGAGGAAGAAGGGGTGAGGCTATAGTTAACGAGCGAGTCCACAGCGAACCGGAGCGGTGTGGAGCTGTATGGAGATTATAGTTTAAACGTACTCACACGGGTTTTTTCGCGTTAGAAAGTTAATTAGCCTGTAATGTCCCACTTGTTGGGCAAAGGCCTCTCGTCTCACTGAAGGTATCAGTACAGTGAGGAGGTTTCAGGCGTAATCACCACGCTTGCCTAATGCGGATTGGTGATCTCAAACCCGAGCCATGTTTGAAAAGTAGGAAACATGTTTTCGCTCGACCTGGGAATTGAACCCGGGACCTCAGTCTTGGCAGGCGAGTGCACATACCACTAGACCACCGAGGCGTTTAGAAAGTTAATAAAGCAAGTAATATCTAACTTTTTATTTCCCGACGTTTCGAGGGGATTGCACCTCTCATGGTCGCGGGTCGTGGTGTATGGAGATTGGCCAGTCACAATATGAAAAATATGAAATTAAAATAAATAAATACCTGGACTAATTCACTCACGGTTAATGAGACCCAAAGTAAGCTCTAAGCTTGTATCATGTAATCTAACTCACTGATACTACTACATATACATACACAAATACTTTATAACAATATATAATCGTCACCCAGACGTCGTCAACAACTATGTCTGCACATATTGTTGACTCGGGAATCGAACCCGCAACCCCCGACACAGTAAGCGCTCTCACTGCCACTGTGCCAACGGGCTTGTCAAACATGTATGATGAAGTTTTAAATTGATAAAAAAATTGTATTTAACGATAATGATGAGTATGTCATGAAATATAATATGAAATAGAGGATATAGGAGTTCGTATTCTCGGTTATGATTCACGCGAACCGTTTTCGTAAGAGATTTGAAATTATGAAGTGATAATGAATGCGTTGTGATTGGTCAGTTGAGCTCCGCATAGCTCCTCATAGCTCCGCTCCGCTAGTTGTTGAGCTAGTACATACTAAGTTTATAATTCTGCTACTAAGAGCCCGTTTTAGAGCTGACTAATGCTCATCTACACTAATTATAAAGAGGAAAACTTTGTTTGTTTGGTTGTAATGAATAGGCTCAAAAACTACTGGACCGTTTTTAAAAATTCTTTCACCATTCGAAAGCTACATTATCCACGAGTAACATAGGCTATTTTTCATCCTGAAATTCCCACAGGAATGGACACAACGCGGGTAAAACCGCGGGGCGCAGCTAGTAACAGATAAAGTGTAATTTTTTTTGTAAATTATCATAAGCAAATGTAATTCAAGTTTTTCTGCATTTTCCATCTCCACAGAACAAAGAAAAAACAAAAATCGGCAAGCTCCGAAGAATCTTTAAATAACATTCACCACACCACCGACGACTCGGGAATTTGACATCACCGGGTACGTCGCGAGAGCCCTAAGCGAAGCCCCCGCGACAAGAGCCACAAACAAAAGGACAAGAAGAAGAAACACAAGCGGAAACGAGACTCTACCACAGAAACAGACTCTAGTTCCAGTTGAAAACCGATAAACTCCGGAAAATATGTATCGGTTCTTGTCTATGGTTCGGAAGCCATGTTTGATTGGTGGAGATTTGGCGGCATTTTTGATGTCAAGTTTGACATTTGGTGATTTTTTGACATTTGATGTCCTGTTTTGACATTTAGTGTCTTACCCGACTGCGGAAGCCCAAAAGGAGGGTTATGTTTTAAGCCCTATGTATGTATCTATTTCCTTTGTAATGTGTTCCCTTATAAATGATAACATTAATAACTAACTAACTCATGAGTCGATTTTGATTATATTTTATGATACATCAATAAAGTGCAGTGACGAATCTAGTAATTTGGAGTGCTTCACCCTGGGAAGGATAGTTTTATACTTAAAAGGGTGATTTCGGAAGGGTGAAAGTCCCTAAGATTTGTGGTTTTTTTTTAATATAAAAATGGCGGCAACTTTTTAAACGTAACTGTCTGTTTGAATTGTAATGTTGCCATTGTAAAAAAAATAATAGATGTTGTAATAAATAAAATAGGTTCTTTGGTATTTCTGATGGATCAATAGCTAAAGGTTATTGATTACAATATTGTTTTAAAACTTAAGTAATTAATTGTTAGAAATTAGAGAAAAAAATGTAGTATTTTTGTACGACTTATGTACTTAATAAGTAGGTAGCGAATTTAGTATTATGTGCCTTGATATAATACTTATAGGTTTATATTCGCATAGCCCTAAGAGAAAGTTTACCACTTTTCACTTACTATAAATCACTGTTCTTCTAAGGAATACAGTTGTCATTTTAATTACCTACATTATATTAAAAAACCAAATTAACTTTCTTTTATATATATAGACCATTCGCGCCCCGCGGTGTACCCGTTCCCGCGGGAATTTGGGGATAAAAGTAGCCTAAGTTACTCTTTGTTACATCAGTTATCTGCCAGTGAAAGTCCCGTCAAAATCGGTCCAGCCATTTCAAAGATTAGCCGGAACAAACAGACAGACAATTTTTAACGTTGGTATATGTGTCGTGTGTATATCTACACTCGGCGTCACAAAAATCGCACCTTTTAAAAAAGCAACTTTAAAATACTTTTACTCAAACTTTGTCAATAGTAAGGGTATGGTTGTAGGACATCATTGGAAAGGTAATTTAATTGCCTATTAGAAATTATAAACAAATGCATGTGTTTTAAATCTTTTAATTAAGGAAAACATAAAAAATAAAAAAAATACAAAAAATAAAATTAAAAACATTAAAAAAAAATACAAACAAGTCCTTAAAATCTAGTGTTTCCGCCTCTTGCCTTGATAACTGCTTCCATCCGATCCTTCATGGACCTTACGAGGGTGACCACTCTCTCCTGGGGTATGTTTTCCCATTCTTCCATCACGGCATCCTGGAGCTCTTGGAGGGAGGTGGGAGCAGGATCTCGTGCTCGTACATGCCTCTTTACATCGTCCCAGAGATGCTCGATCGGGTTTAGGTCTGGGCTTCGTGCTGGCCAGTGCATAACAGGGATCTCAACCTCTTCCAAGTAGTCCCGCACAGCAAACGCAGTGTGGCATCGGGCGTTATCATGCATTAACATGAACCCATCGCCAACAAAACCGGCATACGGGACCACATGGTCTTCTAAGATATCCGTTATGTACCGCCCAGCATTCAGAGACCCTTGCCCGCGACCACCGCCAGTCCGAGAGACGCACACAAGTTCCGTCTTCCCATCGACGGATATGCCACCCCAGAACATACAGGAACCACCTCCGTATTCGACGGTTTCCTCAATACAAGGCTGAGTAAAACGCTCTCCTTTTCTTCTGTACACTCTTCTGCGTCGGTCGTTGCAGAAAAGACACACTCTTGTCTCATCGGTGAAGAGAACGGCCCTCCACTGGTCCAGCGTCCAGTTGATATGCTCCTGAGCAAATTGCATCCGTTCTCTTCGATGTTGCATGGTCAGTTTTGGGCCCCTAGCAGGTCTGTGAGCACTCAATTTCTTTTCTTTCAATCTTCTTCTAATTATCGGAGCTCTTGTTGCAACTCAACAGCATTGCTGAAGCGGTGGCGCAACGACGTGGACACAATGAAGCGGTCGTCTCTTTCGGATGTGCAGCATTTTCTTCCGGATCCACGTCTTCGGGTATAGCCACCAGTCTCACGGAACCGTTGGTATACTCGGCGAACCGAGAATCTGCTTAGGTTCAACTGTCGAGCAATGTCAGCCTGTCGCAGTCCTGTTTGCAATAGTGCAATGATTTGAGCGGCTTCATCAGGGGTTGTATCCATCTTCAGGTGTTATTCTTTAGCGTATGTGGTTCCAGTGTGTTTACTCTAGCGTCCGGGTAGCGAATTACCCATTTTTTACCTGGACATGACCTTTTATATCCTTTTAAGGTAGCTCAACTAGCGCTCTTTAAGTGAGCACTTTTTCCAACATTTTTTGTTGATTGGTCCCTGGTTAGTAATGGAAATTGTTTTTTTAATGATTCCGGTAATTAATGTAAAGGTGTTGAAGTGCACTTTACAATGATATATAATTTTTACACGTGGTATGTATGTGCTATATTTTAGGAGCGATTTACTGAAAAAAACATATAGGTGCGATTTTTGTGACGCCGAGTGTATATGCACTTAGTAAAAGGCGGTTATTTTATTGTTACAAACAGACACTTCCATTTTGGAACTAAGTTCCTTATCGCGCGTTGCGAATGGGGGCTAGACGGAAAAAATGGTAACGACATGTTTTAGGCCAGAGAGGGACAGACGGAGAAACATGCGCGAGAGAGACAGACAGAGAAACTTGCGCACGCTCTCTCTCTCTCTCTCTCTCTTATAAAAAGCAAGCTAGATATTTTCGTTTCGTCTTTCTATTTCGCATTGAACAGTGTGGTGTCGCGAAGATTATTTTTGTTGATAATAAATAAACTTCGTTCCATCCGGGTGTCCCTTGACACCTCGCAAGTTTTTTTATTTATTTGTATAGATAAGAAGAAAACTTGTATTAATATGTATGACTGTAAATACATATTTAAAAAGTGCCTTTAACATGCCTTGTACATGCAGTTTAGTGCCTTAAATGTATCAATATAAATTTAAAACATATATATAAAATGTAATTCACTGAGGTGCGCACAAAATGTAAGAAAACATATATTATATGAAATGTTGATAATTACTAAGATTTTGTAGATTTTTTAATAAAACTATGTTGTTGAAATCATCTTTTTATTACTTAATATTAGGTCCCGGGTTCAATTCCCAGGTCGAGCGAAAACCATGTTTCCTACTTTTCAAACATGGCTCGGGTTTGAGATCACCAACCCGCATTAGGCAAGCGTGGTGATTACGCCTGAAACCTCCTCACTGTACTGATATCTTCAGTGAGACGAGAGGCCTTTGGCCAACAGTGGGACATTACAGGCTAATACATTTTTTTTAAATATTAGCAATAAATTAGATTTTATAATCATCCGACACCTTTTAAGTATAAGCCTGTAATGTCTTACAGGACTAAAGCTTTCATCCATTGAAAGTATGAAATAGGTGTAGTTAGAAACAATTAATATTTCAAATTAATTTTTACACAAAAACTTTACTATCTTTAATGACAAAAATAAATAACCACTTAAAAAGTACTTCTAAATTTCACTACTGGCAACACTAATTAGAAATGTCAGCGCCATATTTGTAGTAGAGTGTGCGCCAAAAGTAGGCTCTGTCGGGAGTGAGCGGCGCGACGTACTGGGGCTCCAGAGCGATGGCGAGCCGGTGCGGGTGGGGGAGCCACTCGCCGTTGGCTTTCTCAGGGGTTGGTGTACTGTAAAAGATAGCCAGTTGAATCTTCTTCTTCATCGAGTGGGTGGTCAACCTGACCAATCCTGGTGTCAGAGTTATTGAGCCGCCAAAGGCCTCTGATATGGCTCATGTAACGACTTCTATCCGTAGAAAGTAACCGGGACCGACGGCTTAACGTGCCCTCCGAAGCACGGAATCATCTTACTTTTCGGGCAATCAGGTGATTCAGCCTGCACTGCCCTAACCATACTGAGGACAGTCTCAAGAAATTTTTGTGAGATATTGTCCCCACCGGGAATCGAACCCGGAACCTCCGGATCGTGAGCCGAGCGCTCAGACCACAAGACCACGGAGGCTGTTTAATAAAGTTACTACGTAAACTCGTAAATTTGGTAGTGGGTTTGTGAGTTTTGACTCGCCAAAGTGCTAAGTGTTAGTGCTGAGCGGAGCTTTGCGAAGCTCAAACGACCCATCACGAATACGAAAAGATTTTGACACTGTCGATGCGTTTTGATTGGTTGATGAAGCTCAATGAAAAGTACCCTTACTATTAATCCGTATCGTCCTACTGTAGGGCAAAGGCCTAACCCTACTCCCGCTACTCTCGAGTCAGCCCCTCTTGTATAGTAAATGATAAAACTTTAATATGCGTAACTGAACATGGGAGGAATAAATTAAATAAATTAGTGTTTTAATACTAAAAATCTTACCCGAATTTACAGAAGTTAGTCCACATCATAGTCATGAACGTTATAATCCTGGCATCATCTTCGTCCATCGGTAATGGCAACCTTTCCAATTCAAATAAATAAAACAACTCATCCCTATTCGTTGTAGCTGGCAAGCTCGTGTTAGTCAACAATCTCCCCAAATTCCTGTTCCCAATGTAGTTGAAAATGTATTCATATACTGGTAACCCTGAGCTGTTCGAATACAATTCGGAAAACAAGCTCATTGGTCCAACGTACGAGAAGTCCGAATTCAAATTTATGATTCCACCAATCACAGCTTCGTCGGCGGTTGTGTTTACGAAGTAAGTTTCTTTTAGTAAACTCCTTAGTTCTTCTTTATCTTTAGTGACTAAACTTTTTTGATCTAAAGCAGAATAGTCTTCATTTTTAATGCGATCTAACTGGCTGGTTAACGTATTGTAATCTAACGTGCAGGTTAACCCTTCGACAGTATTAATACCAACAATAAGAGGTACAGGGTTAAAGCATTCATGTTTCTTACCCAATGCCAAAATATTGTACGGAGAGTCCGTCAAAAATGGCTCCTCATCTTCGAAAATATCTTCTACTGTTGGCAAGAACACCGATTTTGGATTCATTTGCTTTCCAATCGCTTCTTCGAGTTTATTAACAGGTGTTTCGGAGAATAGATCAAAAAGTTCTTCAGGGTCTTGAGAAATTAGTTCCAAAGACTTAGCTACTTGACTGGCAGTGGCTAAACCGTCATGATCAAAAGAAAATGGCGTAAACAGACTTCCACTCTGAGAAATAACCCTATGGAACAACCCTTTAGTCGATTCCGACATAGTTAAGTAAATAGCGGCAACACCGCCACTTCCTTGGCCGAAAACTGTCACATTGTTAGGATTCCCGCCAAAATATTCTATATTCTCTTTGACCCATCTCAAAGCAGCTCTAATATCTTTCAAACCAGCATTCCCGGGAGCTTCCTCAATGCCCAAGTTTAAAAATCCGTACGCATTCAGCCTGTAATTAACTGTGACGAGAATAATACCATTTGTAACTAAATACTGAGGCCCGTAAAAGGCGGGAGAACTTGATCCGACGCCAAACCCTCCGCTATGTATGAATACCATTACAGGAAGTGCAGTGCTAGTGTTGCTAGGAGTAAAAATGTTTAATGTTAAGCAGTCTTCGTTGTCGCTTGGAGCTGCTAAAGGATCGTTTGTGGGAAATTGAGGGCAGAGGACGGCGCGGTTGTCGGCTTTGTAGACGCCAGAGTACTTTGGTGGTGGTTTTGGCGCCTGCGGAAGAATAAGGTGAATAAGTACCTATTACAAACGGTAGTCTTCGGAAGAAACAGAGGATAGTTTTACCTATATAGGTAAGGTACAATCACAATTATTTTGGAGGTATTTATGTTTTATGTTAGATGAAATCTCTGACAAACGCAACAAAAATTTACGAGTATAATTTAAATAGAAAAAAATTGGTTTATGGAAATTGTATGATGGCAACATTAACCTGCTAGTATTTTATATCATAGTCGTATTTTTGTACAATAGTATTCTGGGACATACGGACTTAGGCATTTATAATAATAAAAGGACTAAGATTCCTTACTAACAAATATAGTACCTAGATACACATTAACCTAAGATACACTTACCCGGAATCTGACTGGTACTGCATATCTTATCCCCAAAAACTCGTAATAGAACCCGCTGGAAGCCAAACAGCCTTCCACATCACCCTGTACGGTTTTAACAATTTTAGTTTTGCCCTTTTCACCAAAAACTTGTAAGAAAAACACAGCAAAAATAACAAGGCGGTATAAGAACCACATTCTTAGCCTCGCGCTAAACTAACTTAAAAAAACTATAGATTGGCAATGAGTTCGCGCGCTTTTATATTTATAATCGGGCGATAATAAAAAAGATATTTGTTAAAATATAATCGGGTTGTTGCATATTAGATGTAATTTCGTTGGAATAGAGTTCAAATTAAGTGTTCTCGTGAAACGTGCTGATTGTTGAAAACTTATCGAATATCGATCTTCCTCGAATTTCGTACGTGATGAATCTGCTTTTAACTTTTGCAATCACATTATGTAAGTAATTATCAGTATTTGTAATGGTTTTTATTTTATATTTTATCAATGAGTCAGGTGGGATCATGAAATCTTTAACAAAACATTTGGTTAAAAAAGTATTTTTACTTATTTACACTTTTATAATTTATGTTTGCCGCCGATTTTCTAACCACAGATGTTATAAACCTTCGTTCAGAAGTATGTTGCTAATATTTTAATCTAAAACTTATAAAAACTCAATTATAGGTAATTTGATATCGTAGTATACAAAACTAGTTTAAATATATTAATTATCAAATTAAACATTAATAAAAAATTATGTTTCCTTATCCAATAGAATTAATTAAAAGTGAAAGTTTCAACATTTCCGAACGAAACGAATACCGTTTTGACAGTCACCAATATTTTTTTTATTTATTTCTCTGTTCTGTTTTGTAAACGGGATTTAAGAAATTGTTGAATTATTGTGATAAAACGTTGTGAATAACAGCAAATGAACACTCATAAGCAATAAACGTACAATAAAATTGTCATTTACCCGCCATTCGGAGTCTAAAACTGTAAAACAAAGTGTCTACGTGTGAGTACGGAAGACATAGTTTTTACAAACTGTTTTCCCCTTTTAGTAATGAATAAGAAGCTGCTCCGCACTGGGCCGCGGCTTAGGATCACCCGTCCAACAAGACTGAAGGAAGACGACGCTAAATACATATACACTTGTCAGTATTGTCGACTCAAGTTCACTCAGAATAGCCATTACTTTCGCCATATGACTTCGAACCACGAAACTCAGCAGAAAACAGCCACCTTCGAGTGCAATGAATGTCAGATCGTGTTCCACAAGAAGAGCAACCTGGACATCCACTGTCAGACCCACCACCAGAGCCGAAGTAAGTCCAAATGCGAGGCTTGTGCGATCACTTTCAAATCGCGATACTGTCTCAAAAGACACCTCAAATTGAAACAAGTTATGGCGGAAAACTCCTGCTTTAAGTGTCAGAAGAAGTTTACTTGTAAAGACAGACTGGCTAAACACATTTTGAACAAACACTCAAGTAAAAACAACATGTTTCAGTGTGATTTCTGCCTGTTGAAGTTTAAAGTGCAACAGTCGTTGAAGACTCACCTGAATCGCGTTCACAAGAGATTGTTATGATTGTAATTTATATGTTTGGTTAATAAAGTTAAGTTAGATATTGTTTATGGTCTGTGTTTGTTTATGACTCCCGTAGATAATAGAGACAACCAGCACCCTGTGTCTTGCCCACATTATGCCGTTCCTGTGCCTGTCCCTTGTATCCTATAACCTTTTTGAATATGCCTATCTGCTGCATAACTAATTATTTTGATCAGACTAGTAGTTCCGGGTTCGATTCCCGGTGGGGATATCTCACAAAAATCACTTTGTGAGACTACCCTCAGTTTGGTTAGGGCATTTTAGGCTGAATCACCTGATTGCCCGAAAAGTAAGATGATTCCGTGCTTCGGAGGGCACGTTAAGCCGTCGGTCCCGGTTACTTTCTACGGATAGTAGTCGTTACAAGAGCCATGTCAGAGGCCTTCGGCGGCTCAATAACTCTGACACCAGGATTGGTCAGGTTGACCATCCACTCGGTGAAGAAGAAGAATGAAATAGGATTCAGATTTTGAAAAATGTATTTATTCTCTTAATGTCGACGTTAGTAATTTATTTGTTAAAATAAATCTACAAAATACAACAATCCGCCATGATAGCTTAAACATCGATCAGAGAAATTACGTCACGTCTCAGTAAACGTAATTTTGTTTCAGTTTTCATGTTTAAAGAGTAAAAATCTATAGAATATCTGGTGTAGGGCTGTAGTGGGCGCATGTTCTAAGGAGGCTTGACTAAATTAATTAAGAAAAAATACAAGTACATAGTGTTTAAATAAATATATTTCATACTTCGTACTTAAAACTAATATTGTATAAAAAGTATAGCTAAATGATGATTTATAAACTTCAACATGCTTACAACATTACGATTATTAAGACGACGTGTGAACACGCTCATCGCGTTTGTGAGGGGTGAGGTATCTTCCCCCCGCGCTTTATGTTCGCGGACCTGTCACTTTTATAAATTTATGTTACTGGAAATCTAATAAGGGTCCCCGTACACTTGATCGGCTATCGGTATTGTCTTTTACAGATACCAATTTATTTTTCATCAGTATGAATGAGTTGACGTGTTATCGGTAATATCGGTATTGTTATCTTAGCGCAGTCGGGGCAGACATTTAAATAAAAAAAAATCCAGGGAGCGATTTATTTTTTAAACGTCAGGGGGGGGTGTGGTTGGGAGTATAAATCTCGATTTTCGAACTAATCCCGGTAGAGGGTTCGCCGCCATCTTGTTTTAAAGTTAATTTTTTTCGTAAAATTTAATAAAAATTTTACGCTAGGATAAACTTGGTAGTATAACACTGCAAATATTGATCCTAGCGTAAAAATGATAATGGCCAAACTTGTGGAAAATTAAATTTCCAACAACTTTTGATAGGACCATTTTTGCTCTAAAGTTGAAAATTAACGAGTTATTTCAGAAAAACTAAAAAAATTAACTTTTAAACAAGATGGCGGCGAACCCTCTGGTTCGTCTTCTTGTTCATCTTGTTTTAAAGTTAAATTTGTTGAGAATTCATTGAATTTGTTGAGAAGGCATTGTATTTGTTGAGAATTCTGCATTACTATACCATGTTTCAAAATCCCAGATCAATTATGTAAACAAAGTTATGTCAAGATTTGACACTGTCAATGTAGGAGGTCAGATGTGTCGAACCTTCGGGTAATTTCATTTAAAAATATTGTTGCCCAGCAGTGGGACAAACCTGTTTTCCTTGGTCACGGTATCACGCGTGATGGATGAATGGCTGGACCGATTTCATTAATTCTTTTTTTGTTGTATTTGTTATTATTAGGAGAAGGTTCTTACGGAAAAAAATATTAAGAAAATCTCTCAGAAATATTGAAAAATGTACATTTAATTTTGCATACCTATTTAAAAAAACACGCGTAACGAATGTCAATGTCATTCACTAAGGCGGTACGAAGTTCGCCGGGTCAGCTACACGGATTTTATGTGCGCCGGACTTTTTGCGCGTTGTGTGCGTTACTGCATATAATTACATAGGTTCTATTTTCACAGACTAAAAAGTGCGTCACGGATAGTCTGTCGTCTGCGCTGCACCTAAGATATTATTTGCGATGTTCGTACAGAGCGAGCGTGCGCGACGAAGCAGTACGTGTCTACTCCCAACAAGGCCCCGCGGCCGACTGAGTGACTAGAGCACCGTCAACGCGAGCGCTATAATTATGTTTTATTTCATTGAATAAACTAACTTCAATTTAGAGAAAAACCATCTGTACTACCATAATATGGGATTTGATGTAAGGTTTATGAAAATATAAATTTTGTACTTGTTTTTTCTTTACAATCGCCGTGAAACTGTAAAATTTCAATAAAATGTCGATTTTTTACGATTTTCACGATTTTTTTCTATCGAGGCAAATCACTCTAATCGTGTTTCGAAGTGTATAACAATACAAAGCATATTTTTACCTTTACGACAGTAGGAATATCATTCCATAAATTTTAGCGGTTGATATCCAAAAACTGTTTCTAACACAACTCTTTCGCGATGTTTTACGCTTCTGGTCTTACCACTTCGTCTTAATACAATTACAATATGGCGACAGAACTCAGTGAGTGTTCATGTTTAGAGTATTCATTTAAACACACAGCAACTTCAATACTAGTTAACGACGTGAATACATTTTCGTTAAGCTGTCCTACTGGTAGTGGTATGAGTGTGGGTGTAATGAAGTGGTCTATAAGATGACACTGGTGGGGGGCCCGGGCGGCGCGTGTCCCGGCGGGGCGAGCGGGAAGTAGGGCGCGCCCGGGGCGTAGGGCGGCCGCGGGGGCGCGCGGGCCGCCTGCCACACGGGGAGAACAAATCAAGTTATTATATATATATGTATATATGAGGTGTTGCAAAGAGGTATGAATACGGTAGTTTTAAGATCCTTGGGAGACCAAGGTTTTCAGGCGTCTGTCATCACGGAAGCGCGGTGCAGTGGTAGCGCTCGTGGCCTAGTCAACTAAGCGATGTTAGTTCATTGCGTTTGTTAAGCAACGTGCAGCTCGACCCCTACTTGGATGGGTGGCCGATAGTGGCATTCTATTTGAGCGCTACCGTGCTTCGGAGAGCACGTTTAATTGTCGGTCCCGGTTGTTTAAATAGTTAGACTATGTGTTGCTAGTTTGTGTTGTGACGCGTGATAAGCGCGCGTCGCTCATCAGGGCCCGCTTACCTTCACAGCTCGCTGGAAGCTGTTCTCACTATAGCTTGTATGTGTGGTGATAAGCGTCGCTCACCTTGGGCCGCTTGTCGTCGTGCATGATCTTCATGTGCTTGTAGATGCTGGTCTGCCAGGTGAAGGTGGCGGCGCACAGCTTGCACTTGAAGCTGCGCGCGGCGGCGCGCTGCGTGTGCATCGCCCACACGTGGCCCTTCAGCCGCTTCACCGTCTGAGGGGTTACATAGGACTGGACTTAGTATTTATAAATACATATTACACGTGCCTAAATATTCGATTTGACTAAATTTAGTCGTGCTGAATATTACATGTGACTAAATTAAGTTGATTTGGATTAAGTTGTTCAAGGGAGGCTCCCATACAACATTTGCCGTTTTTTAAAGTACGGATGCCTCCGTGCGCGAGTCCGACTCGCACTTGGCCGGTTTTAGTTATTTAGTTTACGGGTGACGTACCTTGTAGGACTTCCCGCAGATGTCGCAGAGATGCTCGCCGTCGTCCTCCTCGCGCGACTTGCCGCCGTGGATGTTATTGATGTGGGTCATCATTATTTTGGATGTTTTGAACGCCTGCAACGGTTGACAGCGATTTTGAGGAGAAATATGATATATTTTGAGTGAAAGTTGCTATGGTAGGTAAGTAAATGTGGCTATAGGTCGGTGTAATGTGTATTTGATGAGAAGAAGATGCTATCTTATATATAAAATTCTCGTGTCACAGTGTTCGTTCGCGTACTCCTCCGAAACGGCTTGACCGATTCTCATGAAATTTTGTGAGCATATTGAGTAGGTCTGAGAATCGGCCAACATCTATTTTTCATCCCGAAATTCCCGCGGGAACGGGTACAACGCGGGTGAAACCGCGGGGCGCAGCTAGTATTTAAGTAAAAGTCGCTATAAGTGCGATTGATTTTTCAATATGATTTCGATATAAAAATAACCTTATTGAATGTGGCTAGGGTTTCCATCCCATGTGTTATTCTGATGTGTAATCTATATTACTGTAAAGTTTCATCCAAAAGTTTTATGTAAAAGAGCAACAAACATCCATACATACATCCATCCTCACAAACTTTCGTATTTATAATATTAGTAGGAAGTAGGATAGTAGGAAATAGTATAGTATAGGATAAGATAGGAAGTAGGATAGGCGAGTGAACAGTGTAGTATACCTTGAAGCACGTCCCGCACTGGTACTTGATCTTCTTGAGGTGGTCGTAGTCCACGTGGTCCACGAGCGCCCACTTCGTGATGAACTTCTTGCCGCAGTACGTGCACTGGTGCCTGCACATTATGATAGAGGAATCACCCCCGGTGTCTGTGGGTGGGTGTTATGTGTGGATGTTACGTGCGAGTGTGTGTTATGTGTGGGTATTACGTGCGAGTGTGTGTGTTACTTGAGGGTGTGTGTGTGTGTTACTTGTGGGGGTGTGTGTGTGGTACTTGTGGGTGTGTGTGTATTACTTGTGGGTGTGTGTGTGTTACTTGTAGGTGTGTGTGTTACTTGTGGGTGTGTGTTTTACTTGTGGGCGTGTGTGTTATGTGTGGGTGTTGCGTGTGGGTGTTACGTGTGAGTGTGTGTGTTACTTGTGGGTGTGTGTGTGACTTGCGAGTGTGTGTTATGTGTGGATGCTACGTGCGAGTGTGTGTGTTACTTGTGGGTGTGTTTGTTATGGGTGAGTGTGTGTTGTGTGTGCGTGCGTGCTCACAGTCTTGCGTGCGTCGCGTGCGCCTTGCTGAGCCGCAGATGGTTGTTGAGGCAGTCCCGGCTGCTGAACCGCTTGCCGCACGGCGCGCAGCGGTGCGCGCCGCCCTGCTCGCGCTCGCGGTGCGCGCGCGTGTGGCGCGACAGGTTGCGCTTCCAGCGGAACAGTTTGCCGCACGTCGGGCAAGGGTGCTTGATGTTGTCGTGGATCACGCTGGGGCGGGGGGTGGAAACGGAAATAAGTTACTGTCGAAGAATCATAATAATTTAATCCGACCTCTTCTTCTTCACCGAGTGGATGGTCAACCTGACCAATCCTGGTGTCAGAGTTATTGAGCCGCCAAAGGACTGAGACATGGCTCATCGACTACTATCCGTAGAGAGTAACCGGGACCGACGGCTTAACGTGCCCTCCGAAGCACGAAATCATCTTACTTTTCGAGCAATCAGGTGATTCAGCCTGCAATGCCCTAACAAAACTGAGAAAAGTCTCACAAAGAAATTTTGTAAGATATCCCCACCGGGAATCGAACCCAGAACCTCCGGGTCGTGAGCCGGGCGCTCAAACCACAAGACCACGGAGGCTGATCCGACATTGATGTCACGTTACTACATTGAATTATTGGTTGGGTTATAGTTAGTACAAGCTACGATTTTAGATAAGCCGCACCCCGCGGTTTCACCCGCATTGTATTAGCTCCCGCGGGAATTTCGGGATAGAATGTATCCCATGTGTTATTCTTTTTTGACTTTATGAAAAAAGCTGATATTTCGATAGAATTTTCGATTGAAATTTAGGTTGCTTTGTTGGTATTGTAGTATATTTATGTACGAGGCTGTTTGGTGTACCCTCATCTATACTAATATTATAAAGCTGAAGAGTTTGTTTTGTTTGTTTGTTTGTTTAAACGCGCTAATCTCAGAAACTACTGAACCGATTTGAATAATTCTTTTTGTAATGGATAGCCGCATTCAACGGGAAGGTTATAGGCTATTTTTCATCCCGAAATTCCCACGGGAACGGGTATAACGCGGGTAAAACCGCGGGCGCTGCTAGTTGTAGATAATAAACCAGTGTTCCCGACCTCAGATCGCCCTCCATTTATTTTCCCTTTCATTTTTATCATATTCCCCTCCTTTTCTAATGGGTTTCATTCTACTAGGTTTCAAAAATTATCAGCCCTGGTCTATATACGTAGTTAAAAAAAAGCCTGTAACGCCCCACTGCTGGTCGGCGGCCTCTCATCCCTCAGACATCAGTACAGTGAGGAGGATGTCGTCATCACCACGCGACTACTGCGGGTTGGGATCTCGAAGCCGTGTTTGAAAAGTAGGAAACATGTTTTCGCTCGACCCGGGAATTGAACTTGGGAAAAATAAGTAAATACCATGATACTCACACATGCGACCTGTAGCTCTTCTTCGAGTTGAACACCTTGTCGCATCCCTTGCAAGGGATGTATAGCTTCTCCTTCGGTTTCTCCTCCTTGTTTTGGGGCAGCATTCTGTAAAAAACATTAATAACTAGCTGTGCCCCGCGGTTTCACCCACAGTACACCCGTTCCCGTAGGAAATACGGGATAAATAGTATCCTATATCCGTCTCCTGGTTCTTAACTACCTCCCCACCAGTTTTCAGCCAAATCGGTTCAGCCGTTCTCGAGTTATAAATAGTGTAACTAACACGACTTTCTTTTATATATAAGATTATATCACTACATTATAGTATACTAGCAGCGCCCCGCGGTTTCACCCGCGTTGTACCAGTTCCCGCAGGAATTTCGCGATAAAAAAGTAACCTATGTCCTTTCTCAGGCTTTGGACTAACTGTGTACCAAGTTTCATTCAATTCCGTTCAGTAGTTTTGGCGTGAAAGCGTACAGACAGACAGACAGACAGAAAGACAGACAGACAGACAGACAGGCAAACAGACAGACAGGCAGACAGACAGACAGAAAGACAGACAGACAGACAGACAGAAAGGAAGACATACAAGCAGACAGACAGACAGACAGATAGAAAGACAGACAGACATACAGACAGACATACAGACAGACAGACAACAGACAGACAGACAACAGACAGACAGACAACAGACAGACAGACAACAGACAGATGTAGTAGTATACTTACTTAGTAAGATGATACTTGAGTGTCATCTTGTTGGCGAACACCTTCCCGCAGCAGTCGCACTGCGGCTTCTCTTGGGCGCAGATGCTGCGGTGGTAGTTGAGGCGCGCCTGGGTGCTGCAGCGAATATTAAGGATAAGTAATTTGTGCCCGTTCCCGTGGGAATTATGGGAAAACCTTATTTTGAACTAGTCCCGCGGTCGTGCCCGCGTTGTGCCCGTTCCCGCGGGAATTTCGGGATAGAATGTATCCCATGTGTCATTCTGATGTATCACCTATATTACTGTGAAGTTTCAGCCGAATCCGTCCAGAAGTTTTTTCGTGAGAGTAACAAACATACATCCATCCTCATAAACTTTCGCATTCATAATAGTACTCGTAGTATTTTCATACCGAAATTGATTGTCTATTTGATTGAAACAACTGGGACCGATAATTTGACGTGCCTCGTCACGGTAGCGTTCAGATAGAAATGCCACTATCGGCCACCTAATCTTCTTCATCGAGTGGATGGTCAACCTGACCAATCCTGGTGTCAGAGTTATTGAGCCGCCAAAGGCCACCTAATAAAAGTAATGTAAACTCCTCACTGTACTGATATCTTCAGTGACATAGAGGCCTTAGCCCAGCAGTGGGACATACCAGGCTTATAATCTACTCTACTCAACAGCCTCCGTGGTCTTGTGGTCTGAGCGCTCGGCTCACGATCCGGAGGTTCCGGGTTCGAATCCCGGTGGGGACAATATCTCACAAAAATCTCTTTGTGAGACTGTCCTCAGTTTGGTTAGGGTATTGCAGGCTGAATCACCTGATTGCCCGAAAAGTAAGATGATTCCGTGCTTCGGAGGGCACGTTAAGCCGTCGGTCCCGGTTACTCTCTACGGATAGTAGTCGTTACATGAGCCATGTCAGAGGCCTTTGGCGGCTCAATAACTCTGACACCAGGATTGGTCAGGGTGACCTCCACTCGATGGAGAAGAAGAAGACTACTCTACTCACATAAACTCCTTCTCACACACCGCACACTTGTATCTCCTCTCCTCTGCTTGCACACAGAGATGTTTAGCCATCACCATCTTCAGCGTGCTGGACTTGAAGCACAGTTTACATCTGTAGGCCGTGAGGTGCTTGTTCCGGTGAGCCGCGAGCGATTCGGACGAGAGGAGGTACGTCAGGCACACGTCGCACTGGTGGGGGGTGCGCTTCAACTGGGGGGAGGATTAGATTAAAATGATTGGATGGTATGAGATGTTAACAGTTAACATAATTATGAGTCGAATTATAGTAATACGTTGTACCCGCTAATGTGGGATTTTCGGGATACAATGTATCCCATGTGTTATTCTAGTGTATAACCTATATTACTGTAAAGTATCATCAAATCCGTTCAGTGATTTTTGCGTGAAAGAGTAACAAATATACATACATACATCCTCACAAACTTCCCCATTTATAATATTACTAGGATAGCAATAATTTATTTACTTATATATACATCAAATCAAATCCAACCAAATCAAACCTAACTAAATCAAACCCAATCCAACCAAGTCAAATCCAATCCAACCAAGTCAAATCCAATCCAACCAAATCAAATCAAATCCAACCCCGTCAAATCCAATCCAACCAAGTCAAATCCAATTCAACCAAATCAAATCCAATCCAACCCAATCAAATCAAACCAAATCTCCCCCCCTCACCTCCGAATGCTTCCCCTGGTCGTGCCCCTCCCGGAGCCGCTGCGAGCTGAAGCAGAGCACGCACAGGTCGCAGCGGTGACGCGCGCCGAGGAACAGCTCGCTGGCGCGGTCCGCCGCGCGCACACACACCAGCTCCGCCTCCGACATGGAGTACAGCTCGATGATATCCAGGGGGAGGTTCTTCAGCTTCCTGCTGGACTTTGTGGGCTCTGGAATCTGGGAATATTAAAATTATTCTGGAGGCTGGAATATATAGCATGTAACTTTGACACAGTTGTCCCAGTGGCAGTGAGAGCGCTTACTGTGTCGGGGGTTGCGGGGTCGGTCAACGGAGTAACAATATGTGAGACATAGTTGTTGACGACGTCTGGGTGTCGATTATATATTCTTATAAAGTATTTGTGTATGTATATGTAGTAGTATCAGTGAGTTAGATTACATGGGACTTTACTTTACTCTAGTTGGAAGTTTAACTCTACCTTCTTCTTCTTCTTCCTCCCTCTCTTCTCCTTCTTAACCTTCTCTCTCTTCAGCTCGGAGAGCTGGATGTCCTCATTGGAGTCATCTTCGTACTTAAAGTCGTCAGAGTAGGACTCTTGAGAGTCAAACGGCTCTATTTTTATTGTGTCTAGCTCGGTGACTGTAAGAGAGGATACATTTTTATCATTAGGTACATTTATATGTGGTTTTGAGGCCCAATATATACTAATATTATAAAGCTGAAGAGTTTGTTTTGTTTGTTTGTTTGTTTGTTTAAACGCGCTAATCTCAGAAACGACTGAACCGATTTGAATAATTCTTTCACTGTTAGATAGTCTATTTATCGAGGAAGGCTATAGGCTACATTTTATCCCGAAATTCCCACGGGAACGGGCACAACGCGGGTAAAACCGCGGGGCGCTGCTAGTATATTTTAAACCGACTTGCATAAAAGATATTCTTATCCTAAATATTATAAATGCGAAAGTTTGTGAACTTCAGTCGCCTTATTAATAAACACGGTGTAACTTCTTCTTCTTCTTCATCGAGTGGACGGTCACCCTGACCAATCGTGGTGTCAGAGTTATTGAGCCGCCAAAGGCCTCTGACATGGCTCATGTAACGACTACTATCCGTAGAAAGTAACCGGGACCCACGGCTTAACGTGCCCTCCGAAGCACGCGTAAAACACTGTTAAAGTGTTTTGCCCCTTTTGCTCTTCGGAAAATTGCGTATGTCAGAAAGTGACAAACCATTCGATAGCTTAAATGTTCATTTGTCAGAGGCCTTTGGCGGCTCAATAACTCTGACACCAGGATTGGTCAGGGGGACCATCCACTCGAAGAAGAAGAAGAAGAATATGAGTATTATAAAGTGTCACACTGTAATCAAACCCGTTCTTACTGGTCTCATCCTTCAAGCCCACTTCAAAGTCGATCTGCAGTTCATCGTTAGCTTCATACTTGAGGGTCTGCAGCTCAGTGGAGTCGGTGACCTCTATCCCTGGTGATGAGAGGTTGATGGTCGCGTACAGTGTGAGGTCCTCGGGGGAGTTGAGGAATGTTTGCTGTACAGTAAGGAAATGAGCAGATATATAATTAATTATAGCTTTTTAGGAACACTAGATTACATACCTAAGTCCTACGAATATTATTAATGCTAAAGTTTGTGAGGATGTATGTATGTTTGTTACTCTTTCACGAAAAAACTACTCTACGGATTTGGATGAAACTTTACAGTAATATAGGTTATACATCAGAATAACACATGGGATACATTTCATCCCGAAATTCCCACGGGAACGGGTACAATGCGGGACGCAGCTTGTTTTATATTTTACCTGTCGCGAGTAGTCTATAAGTATCTCATATGACTTTGAGATCTGTTCCTTGAACCTCATACATCGGTTGACAGCGGCCAAGCACTCCCAGCACACTTGGATGTTCAGCCCGTCTGGGACCTGGAACAGTTAACAATAGGCCTAAAGACTTAGGTCTTATTCATATACGCTTCTAGCAGCATTTTAGCTAACAAATGGTTCTCTGACATACGCTATTTTCCAAAGAGCAAAAGAGACAAAACACTCACTAGATAGTGTTTATGAATCTATACTAATATTATAAAGCTGAAGAGTTTGTTTTGTTTGTTTGTTTGTTTGTTTGTTTAAACGCGCTAATCTCAGAAACTACTGAACCAATTTGAATAATTCTTTCACTGTTAGATAGTCTATTTATCGAGGAAGGCTATAGGCTACATTTTATCCCGAAATTCCCACGGGAACGGCGCAACGCGGGTAAAACCGCGGGGCGCTGCTAGTAAGGTAATATGTGGACAAAAAGTAAGTTATTACTTGCTATAATATCTTTTTCTAATACGAAAATATGAGTGTGAGTACATCTATAATATAAAAATGAATCGCTGAATCTGTTGCTAAGCGCATAACTTCAGAAAGACTGCACCAAATTGGATGGTTCTTTTTTTAATGTGTTCCTCATTGTCAGGACAAGGTTTTTATATAAGAAAAATAAGGAATAAAAATCTCAAAATTCCCACGGGAACGGGGGCGCTGCGGGTGAAACCGCGGGGCACAGCTAGTTTACTATAATAATAGGACTGTTGACTCAGATATTTAATAGTATGTATATCATTTTTATGGGATAAACTGACTTCAAACCAGTTTTTATGAGTACTACCACCTTTTTAAAATAGGTATAATGGATCCGATTCGCTGTTATAGGTAATTTAGGAATTGGAGGATGGGTAATATTAAATGTAATAAAGTATCTCGTAGAAAACGGATAATGCATATTGTATTGGAAATTGGGAGCCCTGTTTAAGAATAGTTTATTAAATAACTTATTGATAACTTGAAATTAATTGGGTATGTTAAAGTTGTATCGAATCGAAACTTGTCTATTTTTTTTATTTTACACCAAAACAATGGCGGATCAATGGATTTTTGTTCTATGAAAATAATCGATTTATACCTATTTACTGACTGAAAGCTTTTAGAATAACTATGTTGAGAGGTTAATTAGTTCGTTAATCAACTTTTGGGATGTAAAAATAATGTAAAAACGGTACTTACATCAATATTACCAAGAATTTTAAAAATCTCCTTTATTTCGTCTCGATAGTACATTTTGCGGTCGTAGTTCAAGCAACCCACACAAATGCCGTTCACATTGTAGCCTTCGATATTTATATCAATTTCCTTCATTTTTGTTGACATTTTACAACAAAATTATATTAAAAAATCTTTTAGTAACAAGGAAGCTGCATTTCTTTTCTTTCCGACATTTTGTTTGGTCTAAAATATTCCAAGTTGCAACGATATATTTAAAGCATTAGGTAAATTAGAAAGAGACAGATATAAGTTATTTCTATGTGAGAAAGCGAAATAGACTTACTATAAAATGTAAACAAAAAGTTATTATGCTAAGCTTTCACGTCGGAAAACTATGGACTGGAATGTTAAGTTCTTTTTCTTAAGTTGCCAGTTCTTTTTTGATGTTGCCATAGTAGAAAAGTATAGTTCTGCTACTCACTACTAGATGGCAGTGCATTTAAAGAAGGTACATTATCTAGACACTAGGTGGCGTTAAAATTATACCAGAAGCTTTAAAAAATAATTATATTTATTGTAACAAAATATAAGCAGATTATTTACAATATTCCACATATTTACTCACTCATAAATTCTATATTTACCCATTTTTAACTACCCCTGCTACTTTGGTATAAATTGAACACTGTTAACAAAATTATTTGTCACTATTGCGCATTTTTATAATGAACTAAATGGTCGGATTCTCTTAATTTCTGCGCCGCTTGTTCGGGAGTCAAGTCCCGTTGAGGCTGGGCCAACATTTCGTAGCCCACCATGAATTTCTTGACAGTAGCTGATCTTAAGAGAGGCGGTAAGTATAACGCATGTAACAACCAGTGTGGGGAATCCTTTTGTGAAGTTGATGGTCCTGTAGGAGCTCCTGTAAGTAAGTAAATGGAATAAATTGAAGTTTAATTATTATAGTTATCAGTGATTATTGTATTAAATATGTAAAGGATAGGAAAAAGATAATTTTAGTAGTATTTTCAAAGTTCGCTGACGGAAAGCTTACACTAGCGCCTCTAGCGACAAAAGGTCGAACTAAGCGATTTACAAAGAAAAATGTAGGTTTTCATAGCAATCCTACTAATATTATAAAATGCGATAGTTGTGAGGATGTATGTATGTTTGTTACTCTTTCACGCAAAAACTACTGAACGGATTTGGATGAAACTTTACAGTAATATAGGTTAAACATCAGAATAACACATGGGACACATTTTATCCCCAAATTCCCGCGGAAACGGGTACAACCCGGGTAACACCGCGGGGCACGGCTAACAAACTTTATTTTATATCAATAGGTATTTTTGGTAACTTACCATGCCACCCCATACTGTACGGAAAGCTGCATTTGAACAAGTTGTCATATTTGGTGCACAACATCTTCATGATCTCAGCGAGTCCTGTCCTCTGATCTCCGGTGAGATCTGTCAGTCGCTGCGGGCGCCCCTTTAGAGGGAGTAGCATCGTCTCGTAGGGCCACGCTGCCCAGTAGGGTACCAGGGCAACCCATTCGGCATTTTGGATCACGATTCTTTCCTGGAAAGTATAAAATATTTATAAATTGAGTTTTGATAAAATATAAATTGGGAGTTTTTTTATGATGAGCCATCAACAAAGTTACCCTGTAACGCCCCACTGCTGGTCAAAGGCCTCTCATCTCATCAGACATCAGTACAGTGAGGAGGATGTCGTCATCACCGCGCGTCTACTGCGGGCTGGGATCTCAAACACGAGGCGGGTTTGAAAAATATGAAACATGTTTTGTTTCGACCCGGGAATTGAACCCGGGAGTCCCGGGACCTCAATCTTGGCACGTGAGTGCACATACCGAGACCACCGAGGCGTAAAATTATTATTTTTTTACATAAAGGTCAATCTTTATCATAATAATATGTTGTGATATATACTTCTCCAAACCTTTTTCTCTAATTCCTTTTCCAAGTATTCGACCAGCATCGCCTTGCCATACTGAGTGTAATATTGTTTTTGAGTTCTGTAATGTTTTTACAATTATTAATATTTATTTATTGGTACATTCTTTGTTAGCATTTCAACATCATTTTATGTCTGAAAGTCTTCGCATCAAATAGTCTTGGTACTTATTAAAAAGACGTAAAGTTTTTTTGAAACTTTGTTTATTTGTAGTATAGGGGATAATCTCAGAAACTACCAATCCGATTTGAATAATTATTTTTGTAATGGATAGCCACATTCAACGGGAAGGTTAAAAGGCTCGTTTCATTCCGAAATTCCTGCGGGAACGGGCACAACGAGAGTAAAACCGCGGGGCGCTGCTAGTATTATAATCGACTCCACCAAACTTCTTCAATCTCGCCCAAACTCCCCCCACCTGTCCTTGACGCGGGGCTCGTTGGGTATGAAGCTGGAGGCCCATATCTGGCAGTGGGGGTGCGGGTTGGAGCACCCCATGACGGCGCCGCGGTTCTCGAAGATCTGCACCCACGAGTAGCGGCGGCCCAGCTCCTTCAACTGGTTCACCCATCTGGGAAACATTTTGAGGGTGGCTTTATAAAAACCTGTCAGTATGGGCAATGATGGTATGCTTTATGCATATTAATAACTGAGTATTAAGTACAGTTTATTTAGGTATCAAATGGTTTGTCACTTTCTGACACACGCAATTTTCAAAAGAGCAAAAGAGACAAAACATTTTATAACGTGTTTTAGTTATACCGCGTTTAATAAGGTGGGTATTGTTTAAGTTTTTTTAAAAATAATTTTTGAAAATAAAATTGATTTTTATGTAATTGGTAATGGTCTTAAAAATAATTCGGAAAGGACATAGGTAATTCAAAATACAGGGTTAAAATATATCGAGAGACTAATTAATCTTTTACAAATATGTTGTGGGGCTGAAAATCTGTCGAGAAAGTTCAAAAACTGTCAACTGGGCAATAAAATGTTTCGGGAAGTTTATAAAATCTTTCAGGAAGTTATAAATTCTTTCAGGGGGTTACAACAGTCCACGTACTCATCCACAATGGCGACTATCTCCCCCACGCTCATCAGGGGGACAGTCTTCTTCGTGTCGGGGTGGAAGCACATCACTCGGCACGTCCCTGTAGGATAAAATATTATAAGTGCTACTTCCGTGCTTCGAAAGGCACGTTAACCCGTCGGTCCCGGACGGATAGTAGTCGTTACATGAGCCATGTCAGAGGCCTTTGGCGGCTCAATAACTCTGACACCAGGATTGGTCAGGGTGACCATCCACTCGGTGAAGAAGAAGAAGATAAGTGTTCCTTTTTCAAGCGAAGAACCCACGCCAAACATGATTTTGTTGTAACGTTCTCAACTATACCACAGATTACTTAATAGTTACTACGTAACTATACTAATATTATAAAGCTGCAGAGTTTGTTTGTTTGTACGCTAATCTCAGGAACTACTGGTCCGATTTGAAAAATTCTTTAAGTGTTGGATAGTCCACTTATCGAGGAAAGTTATAGGCTACTTTTCATCCCGAAATTCCAACGGGAATTGGCACAACGCGGGTGAAACTGCGGGGCGCTGCTAGTTTGTAATAGGAATATATTAGTAGGAAGTTGAATATGGTACCTTTGGCTGCCGTACTCCTGAAGAGTGCGTCCTCGGAGGTGGGGGGGTCGGGGGCCAGCTCCAGGAGCGCCGGGAAGTCGTTCGGGAACACGTACGTCGACGTGTACGGGGGGTTGCGCTGCGAAAGGATATTATATGAATTATATCATCCTAACTAATATTATAAAGAGGAAAACTTTGTTTGTTTGTTTGTAATGAATAGGCTCAAAAACTACTGGACCGTTTTTAAAAAGTCTTTCACCATTCGAAAGCTACATTATGCACGAGTAACATAGGCTATTTTTCATCCCGAAATGCCCACAGGAATGGACACAACGCGGGTAAATAACTAATATTATAAATGCGAAAGTAACTCTGTCTGTCTGTTACGCTTTTACGCCAACACTAGTGAACCGATTTGAATGAAATTTAGAACACGGTTAGTCCAGAGCCTGAGAAAGGATATAGGCTTACTTTTTATCGCGATATTCCTGCGGTAACGGGTACAACGCGGGTGAATCCGCGGCACTGCTAGTATTTTAATAAGAATGAGAATTTTATTGTCAAAAATTGAACGTACATATGGAGTAAAAAATACTAGGCCTTGGCTGCTGGTTGCTTTACTAAGGATCACCACAAGGAAAGTAGATGACGATAAAAAAACATATTAAAATCGATCCAGCCGTTTGAGAGTTACGATGCCACAGACAGACAGACCCACACACAGACACCGACATCATAATTAAGTACTCCTCCTTTTCCGTCAAAAGTAAAAAATCGACATCAACATTAAACATCGACAACTTTTTTACAAAAGGGTTTAAAGATCTTTGCATCAAATCATGAAAAATAAGGGGTGTAATTACACCCCTGTCTGTGTAGGGGTCTAAATTACACCCCTTTTACGTCAAAGTTTATAAAGGAATGAAACCCCTATTTGACCATTAAGGGTTAAAAACCCTACATCCCTCGTTTTCCACGCACTCCACGCACCTGCCCGTTCCCGCGCACCGCGCCGGCGCGCAGCGGGTTGTCCTCCACATCTAGCTCCTCAGCCGCGGGCTCCTGTTGCCCACTCCAGGGTCGGCGGCAGCGGTGAGGGGACACCAGGACCCACTCGTCTTTGAGGGGGTTGTAGCGGTTGTGCTGGTGCTCTAGGGGGGTGAGATTAGACGTGCAATAAGAGGGTGAGTGCCCTCCGATTAGGTAAATTATTCTATATGATATTTATTTAAGTCAATAGTTATGTATTATAGTATAAACAGCCTCCGTGGTCTTGTGGTTTGAATGCCCGGCTCACGATCCGGAGGTTCCGGGTTCGATTCCCGGTGCGGACAAAAATATCTCACAAAAATCTCTTTGTGAGACTGCCCTCAGTTTAGCTAGGGCATTGCAGGCTGAATCACCTGATTGCCCGAAAAGTAAGATGATTTCGTGCTTCGGAGGGCACGTTAAGCCGTCGGTCCCGGTTACTTTCTACGGATAGTAGTCGTTACATGAGCCATGTCAGAGGTCTTTGGCGGCTCAATAACTCTGACACCAGGATTGGTCAGGGTGACCGTCCACTCGGTGAAGAAGAAGATAATTATTATATTACAATTTAACACACTTGCCGCACTCAATACTTTCATTAAATCAACACTCAACTAACTACTGACGTAATATTTTATACATTACATGTCAGAATCACTCATTTATTGTAATCTCTACATCATTTGACGTCTCTGAAAATTACCGACAAATATTAAATAAATAAGTAACTAGGCGCGCCCCGCGGTTTCACCCGCGTTGTGCCCGTTCCCGTGGGAATTTCGGGATGAAAAATAGCCTATAACCTTCCCGTTGAATGTGGCTATCCATTACAAAAAGAATTATTCAAATCGGACTGATAATTCCTGAGATTAGCTCGAACATACAAACAAACAAACTTACAAATTTTACCTCTTTATAATATTAGTATAGATTTAAGACACTTAAAACCACTATTTCACCTGTAGGGTCGAATTTCTTCATATTTTAGCCGATTGTGCACTAAAAAAGGGAGTTGTGTTACACGTGCACGCTCTACCGCGTGTGAACTAACTAATATGTATAATGTTTGTACGTATGAGTTTGTAGATAACGGAGTATGTGAGTCAAAGAGTTATCAAGTGAGACAGAATGTATCATCACTACATAGTATAAAACAAAGTCGCTTTCCGCTGTCTGTCCCTATGTATGCTTAGATCTTTAATCACTATCACTACATAGTATAAAACAAAGTCTCTTTCCGCTGTCTGTCCCTATGTATGCTTAGATCTTTAATCACTATCACTACATAGTATAAAACAAAGTCTCTTTCCGCTGTCTGTCCCTATGTATGCTTAGATCTTTAATCACTATCACTACATAGTATGAAACAAAGTCTCTTTCCGCTGTCTGTCCCTATGTATGCTTAGATCTTTAATCACTATCACTACATAGTATAAAACAAAGTCTCTTTCCGCTGTCTGTCCCTATGTATGCTTAGATCTTTAATCACTATCACTACATAGTATAAAACAAAGTCGCTGTCCGCTGTCTGTCCCTATGTATGCTTACATCTTTAAAACTACTGCACGGATTTTGATGCGGTTTTTTAAATAGATAGTGTGATTCAAGAGGAAGGTTTATGTATAAAAAAATCCCGAAATTCCCACGGGAACGGGCACAACGCGGTTAAAACCGCGAGCGAAATAAAAAGCTTATAACCTTTTCTTTGAATGTAGCTATCCATTACAAAAAGGATTATTAAAATCGGATTAGTAATTTAGGAGATTATCGCTTTCAAACAAACAAAAACAAACCCTTCATCTTTATCATATCAGTATAGAATGGTGGTATAGATGTCTGGTCTGTACTCTATAGAATTGTTACTCTATGCCCGCCTCGGGATCAAGTTGTTTATTGACCATAATAAAACAGTTTATCTTCTTTATTACTTCACTATCAGCGCCCCGCGGTTTTACCCGCGTTGTGCCCTTTCCCGTGGGAATTTTGGGATGAAAAATAGCCTATAACCTTCCCGTTGAATATGTCTATCCGTTACAAAAAGATTTATCCAAATCGGTCAAGTAGTTTTTGAGTTTATTCATTACAAAAATACACACAAAATTACAAATCTTTCATCTTTATAATAGTAGTGTTGATAAGAAGTGTTGCCGCGATTATTAATAATTGCGAAGATTTTAATAATAATAAGCGATCGTTATTGATTAAAAGGGCCTCTACGAGTTGGATCTGTACCTACCACATGCCTCTCAAAAAGACCGGGCTTGTACCGTGACTCTAAGGAGAAACTTGACAATTAATTATAATTTTAAAGAATAATACTTAGATAAATTGTTACATATTATTAAAAACCAAATTAGTTTTCTAGTCAAAAAGTAACTATATTATAATTTAAATTTATTTTTTACACCCGGACTCATTATACATATTTATGTCAAATGCTTCCTGGTAAAGATTTAAATGAGTGATTTTGACATGTAATGAATGAACAATGATTACGCCAATGAGAAGTCTAGATTTAATGAAAATTTCTGAGAGCGGCAGTTATTTATATATTTAAATTTAAATACATAATTATGCTTTTTATACAAACAACGATTCATTTATAACAAATATTTTACATATCACCCATATTTTGCGTCGGGTATGCAGCTATCATAATCTGAAGGACAAACATTACAACGTAACATTTTTCTAATTCATCTTCTCTCTACTAGATGGCGTTACAGCTGTACTCCCATCAACTTAATAACATTTTTCTTTAAATCAAACAACGACATCTATTACAATTTTCTTGAACTAAATCAAACAATTGCAGTTACAGCGCCATCTGTTAGAATTTTCCCGAACTATATAGAAAATGTTTCAGGATAGTTTCAAATGTTGAATCAGCGCCATCTAGTAGTTTTCACGGTAAAACTAATTTACGCAAGAAAATTACTTTTAATGATTTTGTAACTGGTTGACATACTGACTTATTTTACTTCGCCATAACACAAAAAAATCAATGAAAATGTAGGTTAAATCGTTATTATCCTTGTAATTACGTGCTTGAGCAAATAATTGTACGTTGAGACGCTAAAATATTAACAATTCGATTGTTATTCTTGTTGTTTGAAATAAAACTCATACATATGTATAATGATAACAGTATTTAAGAGTTTGTTTAAGCTGTTTAGTATTAATTCATTGTTACATTTCCTTTTAGAACACATTTTTGCTTTGAATTACATACAAGAAAATTATTCCAAGGATTTTAATTTTAATTTCCAAATTATGTTGTAAATGGAGTAAGTACTATATTTTATATTATCTGTTTTGACAAAAGAAAAGACAATTAAAATTATTAAGCATATTTTTTTCCTAAAAAGTGAGAATTAGGTATGCATCTCAGTGCCTAGGTATTAAAATCTAGGTTTCCCATAAGACCTAACGTTACCTAGCCAATGCGGTAAGCCTAAGCTTGCCAAACGATAGCGCATTAAGGTCCGCAATACAGTCGCATATTCTGTTAACTTCGTCCCTACCCCGTGGCGCCACTGTCGCACTTTCAGTACAAATTGGAAGAAAACATATGATTTTTGTACTGCGTTTATTTAGTTCCAATTTTCACCGCCTGCAAAGTTTTTTGCTAAGTTGACTGGTATAGTGATGTGGGTTTGTTGGTATACATATTTTTAAATGTACAGAATGGTTTTTGTCAATATACATTTATGTTTTATTAGGGTTTTAACCTATAAACTATTATAGTTAATTTAATTATGATATCTTATATCAATTATTTTAAGTAAAATTAGTAAACAATTTCAATTTTTTTTTTCGTTTTTCGTTTTTATCACTTTGACTTTCCAATTTTTTTACAAACAAAATAAAAAAAACTATTTTTTTTGACAAACAATAAATTAATAAGCACTTGTAAATTTAATATTATATTTAATCAGAAAATATCAATTTATAATTCAATATAAAAAAAAAACAACATATTCACAAAAAAAAAATCAACACAAAAAAAAAAAATTTCACGAAAAAAAAACATGGCAGGCTCGATGTAGATTGCGCGCGCAACTCCATCGACCAGCGACAAGGCAGCTCAGTCTCTTATCGCACCCCGCAGCGAGAAGTCATGGGTGAGTTACAGCCGCAGGGGAATTTAGCGGACGAGGACAGACAGTACCGAGCCCCCTTCCGGCGTCCGCAACAGTACCGCTGGCCCACACCCACCGCGCCGCAGCCCTCGGCCTTCGCCCCGTGGCGCAGGGCTCCCGCGCCGCCCCGGCCCCCGGATTACAGGAGATGTGCCTCATACCCTGGCAAACCAGAAGACACGTACCAGGTATGTCGAAAAAAAAAAAAGAATATTTTAGTTAAAAAATAATTACGTTATTCAAAGAAAATAAATGGTTTAAGGTTTATCGATAACTCGATTTTGCGTTTCAAATGTGAATGTTGAAAAGTAGGATATTAATGCGCAATGAATACCTAATGTGACGAATGTAATAATTATGTTTGAAAATTCGTTCTCGTGTGAAAATATTTACTAAAGTGCTTTCCTGTGCGGTGATCTTTTCAGTCTTGACATGTCAATGAGAACCTCTTCGGTGAAATGTCAAATTGTGTTACCGATATTGAAACTCTTTGGTGGAAAATGTTTCAGATATCAAACCTCTTTTACCTTTTAATAAAACTCTTTGGTGATATTCTTGAATAAAGCCTGCTTGCGTGACAATGTAGTATTGGAACCTCTTTGCTGAAACGTCAAACCTTTAAAAACCTTTTTACGGTAATACTTCGAACCTATTTTATATAAAATTTCATTCTTTTTGAGAATATTTCGTGATATTTTCTATATTTTGTAACACATTCTACCCTTATTAGAACCCTAATACTGTATTAAACTGACAGGCAAACCCTTTTTTGCCCTACAGTGGGTTTGCACCTCCATAACTCAACGAAATAGGTCGACAATTATACAGCCAAAATTTCGGTAAAATCCTTACATACTTTTAATGATATAATTTTGATTTATTAATATTTTTACAATTAAATTGACATATAATTATCGGGCATGATACGTATTTTCACTATTACGTATAGTACTAGCCACACCCCGCGGTTTCACTCGCGTTGTACCTGTAACCACTGGAATTTCGGGATGAAATGTATCCCATGTGCTATTCTGATGTATAACCTATATTACTGTAAAGTTTCATCCAAATCCGTTGAGTAGTTTTTGCGAAACTAACGAACATACATCCATCCTCACAAACTTTCGCATTTATAATATTAGGATTATGTATTTTGTCATTAAAATGTGTATTTAACCTCCTCTTAATGGATAATTAGCTGTTTTAAATTGAAATGTATTTATACTGGTTTCTAAGTTTAAGCGTCGTGCATAAACGTCAGATAAAAATCTACTAAGTATATATAAAAATAAGTCGGGTTTTCCTCCCTGACGCTATAACTCCAGAACGCACGAACCGATTTCCACGGTTTTGCATTCGTTGGAAAGGTCTCGGGCTCCGTGAGGTTTATAGGGTAATAAAAATCTCAAAATTCCCACGGGAACGGGGGCGCTGCGGGTGAAACTACGGGGCACAGCTAGTGTAAAATAAAAGCGAAGTGTAACCGTAAACGTAATTTCAATAAAAAATTGAAATATATACTTGAAAGATGTACCTTTTTGAAAAATCTATGTTAGACGTACCTAGTAGAGTAAATTAATATAACTTAGGTATCAAATTAAGTTCATTACATGAGAGCTTAGCTTAGGTCGTAAATACAGTGTGTTAGTTTATGCTGTAAATATTTTTTTTTCGGGTGCTAATTAAACAGGCTTCTTTTTAATATCATATTTCGCCCCCAAAAATGTATGTTGCCTTCTAAATTACTAAGTCAGCCACAATTAACGAGCATCTAAATAATACTATCTTAGCCACTGGAAGTAGTGGCCGAGTTAGTAATTTTGTGGCTAGACTTATAACTTCCCTTTTTTGTCTATAGACATCTGAATTCAAAGGAATTTCTCAAACGGACATATTTTTTTTTTGTAAATAATAAAAATATATATATCTTCTGTGGACATTACAGGCTTAGTTACTTATTTTTTATATGTTTGTTACCTCATGTCGCTGTCGTTAATGAGCTGATTTTGAAAATTCGTCCGGTATATGAAAGACTTAAGAAATGAACCCGGTATAATCAATTTCAAAAAAGGTGTAGGTGTAAGGTGCTATAAAATTTACCGAAATATACATATAAAGAGTGTAACATACCTACATACATCCATCCTCACAAACTTTCGCATTTATTATATTACTAGCAGCGCCCCGCGGTTTTACCCGCGTTGTGCCCGTTCCCGTGGGAATTTCGGGATTTTTTTTACATAAAAACCTTCCTCTTGAATCACTCTACCTACGAGTATTACAAAACCGCATCAAAATCCGTTGCGTAATTTTAAAGATTTAAGCATACAGACAAACAGACAAACAGAGACGACTTTATTTTATACTATAGTAGGATGAATAATATTCAATGTGAGTTTACTATTTCCTTTTAATTTTGTTTATTTCGATTTTTTTTGTAAAAAGCCCATTAACTTTAATGTACTTAAATACCAACAACTTCTTAACAAGATTTCCTTACGGTTTATCTCTCAGCATCCATTTTGAATCAATAAACACAAAATACGAGTATCTCTAAAGCAACATTATTTAGTACTAACTGTGCCCCGCGGTTTCACCCGCAGCGCCCCCGTTCCCGTGGGAATTTTGAGATTTTTATTACTTATTTTTCTTATATAAAAACCTTGTCCTGACAATAAGGAACACATAAAAAAAAGAATCATCCAATTTGATGCAGTCGTTCTGAAGGTATGCGTGTAATACAAATCGGCGATTCATTTTTATTTATATAGATGTCGTGTCCTGGGTGATCTTTTAAACGTACTTTGTACTGAAAATAAACTATGTCAGGCTACAGAAGGATTTCACACGTTAAGCAGTCGGTCCCGGTTGTTGCAGTAGTTAGACCATGTCGTCCTTTAGACGGTCTAAAGACTCCGACACCAGGGTTGACCGCTGACCTGCTCGAACTGAATGAATGAACGAATGATTTTGTATGTTCCTAATTTGATTATCTATAGTATAGATAGTCTCTCTACTTCTTCTTCTTCATCGAGTGGATGACCATCCTGACCAATCCTGGTGTCAGAGTTATTGAGCCGCCAAAGGCCTCTGACATGGCTCATGTAACGACTACTATCCATAGAAAGTAACCGGGACCGACGGCTTAACGTGCCCTCCGAAGCACGGAATCGTCTTACTTTTCGGGCAATCAGGTGATTCAGCCTGCAATGCCCTAACCTAACTGAGGGCAGTGGCACAAAGAGATGTTTTGTGAGGTCTCTCTACTCATTATTTATGAAAAAGGTTTATTATAAAAAGGTTTCATGCTAATTTAATGAAATCCAAGTTTTTCTTTACTAAGTGAGTGATTGTTAGACAAGAAGAAGACTTATAATTTTGTATTTGTATAAGAAGAGCTGGATAGAGTATGTAGCTCTGAAGATAAAACTCTAAAACTGAAACGATAAGATTCATTTTGAAGTAACACGTGAAAGTAGAAATAGGATTTTTAAGGGAAGATGCTGAATTTTGAAATATTTGTAGAATGTCCTTATCTGATAAGAGTATAGGTGAAGATAGAAATAGATTTATCAGAAATATTTGTCTCTACACCCTATATTTCAAAGAAAACATTTCCATAAAAAAAATTACGTTATTTTTAATAAATGACATATGAAGGAGGTTTTAAATTACTTCGAATCTATTTTCCTCAAATAATGCGTTAAAAATACTTTGTTTTATGTTTTTCACTTACAAAATGGTGTATACTCTATTTTTCATGCTTGTCCCAAAATGTGGATCAATGTCGTCAATTTTCCAGTCGAAGACGACTACTCCTGAAAAGGAAAAAGGTTTAGAGATAGGGTAAGAATGAAATAAAATCACTAAACCTTTTTCCTCTTCAGGAGTAGTCTTCGACTGGAAAATTGAAGACATTGGTCCACATTTTGGGACAACAAAAAAAATAGAGTAGGTATAGAGTGTAGATTTTTTAAATATGTCGGAATCTATGTTATTTTGAAGTAAAAGTGTGATTTCTTGCAGTTTTAATCGCGTTTAAAAGAAATTAAATACACTTTGATGCGTACTACGAAGCTGGTTGTTTACAATCATAGCGTTTATTTAAGATTTCAATCATAATAATGCATATTTTTAATAAACTGTAATGTACTGTAATGTGCCAACATAATGCCAACATAACCAAAAAGGTTACAATAAAAACCAACAACCTCATTAAAAAAAACAATAAAAACGACCATAGACATTTAATAAAACCTTCGTTTAAAAAAGGAACTCCCGCCGAAAGGAAATGTCACTTCATATTGATGTTAGAATGTTGAGTGTTGCCAGTGGACAGGCCACAAAGAATGTTATAATTTTTAATGTTGCCATTACCCCGTCCGGTTCGAGGTGATTACAAACAAAGCCAAAACAATGGGCTTCGATTGTTACGTGTTTCAAAATAAAAAAGAAAAGAAGAGATTTTGTTGGGTTATGACTTATGACATAAGTGGGTACTATGGTTTTACCCGTTTTGGACCCGTTTGAGGGGACATTTCGGGTCAAAAACTAGCCTATAGTCTTCGTTTTGAAAGTAGCTATTGAACGCAAAAACAATTTTGCAAATCGGACGGGTATTTCCAGAGATTAATCCCAACTAGCTCTGCCCCGCTGTTTTACCCACAGCGCGCGTCCCCGTTCCCTTGGGAATATAATATATGTATTCTTATTACTTACTAGCTCTGCCCTGCGGTTTCACCCGCATTTATTCAGTCAATGCTTACCGTTTAAACCTGCCCTGGACTTTCATGAATATTTCAAGACCAAAATTAGACAAATCGGTTCAGCCGTTCTCGAGTTTTAAGCAGACTAACGAACAGCAATTCATTTTTATATATATAGATTATTAAATTTTTGACCAAGATAAATAAAATGAAACAAGAATCATTAAAATCGGTCCAGCCTTTCTTTAGTTATAAATGGTGTAACTAACACGACTTTCTTTTATTAAATATTATACTAGCTGAGCCCCGCGGTTTCACCCACGTAGTACCCGTTCCCGTAGGAAATACGGGATAAATAGTATCCTATATCCGTCTCCTGGTTCTTAACTACCTCCCCACCAGTTTTCAGCTAAATCGGTTCAGCCGTTCTCGAGTTATAAATAGTGTAACTAACACGACTTTCTTTTATACGAGTAGGTATATAGAAGCGAAAGTTTTTGAGGATGGATGTATCTTAGTTACTCTTTCACGCAAAAACTGCTGAACGGATTTGGATGACACTTTACAGTAATATAGGTTATACATCAGAGCAACAGATAACGTAACCATATTACTGTAAAGTTTCATCAAAATCCGTTAAGAAGTTTTTTCGTGAGAGTAACAATATAGGTTATCTATACTAATATTATAAAGCTGAAGAGTTTGTTTTGTTTGTTTGTTTGTTTGTTTGTTTAAACGCGCTAATCTCAGAAACTACTGAACCGATTTGAATAATTCTTTTTGTAATAGATAGCCACATTCAACGGGAAGGTTATAGGCTATTTTTCATCCCGAAATTCTTACGGGAACGGGTACAACGCGGGTAAAACCGCGGGGCGCTGCTAGTACATAATACATAGCAGATATTTAACACTTAATCTATATTACTGTCAAGTTTCATCTAAATCCGTCCCGTGCAGTAAGTTTTTCGTGAAAGAGTAACATTAATCTATTTATTTTGGATTGGCACAAAATGTGGACCGATGTCGACAATTATCCAGCCAAAGACGATTGCTCCTGAAGAGGAAAAAGGTTTAGTGATTTTATTTCATTCTTACCCTATCTCTAAACCTTTTTCCTCTTCAGAAGTAATCGTCTTCGGTTGGAAAATTGACGACATTTAACAACATTTTGTGCCAATCCAAAAAAAAAAATAGATTATACATACACTAGCAGCGCCCCGCGGTTTTACCCGCGTTGTGCCCGTTCCCGTGGGAATTTCGGGAATTTTTTTACATAAAAACCTTCCTCTTGAATCACTCTACCTATTACAAAAAACCGCATCAAAATCCGTTGCGTAATTTTAAAGATTTAAGCATACAGACAAACAGAGGCGACTTTGTTTTATACTATGTAGTGATACATACATCCATCCTCACAAACTTTCGCATTTATAATATAAGTAGGAATATATCAATTTGTTGTGTCGATTTTTCTGAGTGCCGCAGCGACTCTCTTATCTATTTCCTACTATACTCTACTATTTCATCCAATAAGTTGTCGCCCCGGTAGTCTATTGGCATGTGCACTCGCCTGGCAAGACTGAGGTCCCGGGTTCAATTCCAACGACCGAAAACATGTTTCATGCTTTTCAAATATGGCTCGTGTTTGAGATCCCAGCCCGCAGTAGCCGCGCGGTGATGACGACATCCTCCTCACTGTACTGATGTCTGAGGGATGAGAGGCCGCCGACCAGCAGTGGGGCGGTACAGGCTGCTGAAAGTCGGCAGCCCTACTGACATCTAAACTATATTCTATGCTATGTTAGCTATCTCTGAATTCACTGATAAGATTAGATCTCTCATAGATATTAAATACTTACTACAAATGTGTGAAAACTATGTACCTAAGTACTTTAGTAACACCCTGCGGTTTTACCCGCGTTGTGCCCGTTTCCGTACGAATTTCAGGAATTTTTATACACATAAACCTTCCTCTTGTATCACTCTATCTATTTAAAAAACCGCGTTAAAATCCGTGCAGTAGTATTTGAGTTTATCGCGGATAAACAGACAGATGCGGCCGGGGACTTTGTTTTATAATATAGTCATGATAATTATATACCTAGATACAATTCTTGACACTATACATATTAAAGAACTAGTAGCGCTTCGTTTTTGCCTGCATTGTGACTGTTCCCGTGGGAATTTCGGGATGAAATATACCCTATAAGCTTTCCGTTGAATGTGGCTATCTATGAAAAAAATAATTATCCGAATCGGGTTGGTAGTTTCCGAGATTCTTATCCCGAAACGGTAATTTTATCCCGAAATTTACAACGTGGGTAACACCGCGGGATGTGGTTATTGACCCAGGAATTTTCTATGACCCGGGAATTGAACCCGAGACCTTGGTCTTGGTACTAGCGCATGTCTAACGTCGAAAACATGTTTCCTACTTCTCGAACACGCCTCGTGTTTGAGATCCCAGCCCGCAGTAGCCGCGCGGTGATTACGACATCCTCCTCACTGTACTGATGTCTGAGAAATGAGAGGCCGCCGACCAGCAGTGGGGCGGTACAGGCTCATAATTATGTTTTTTAAGACAATTAAATGCAAAATAAAATATTTAACGTCTAGGATCAACATAGTGGGCGGTATTTGTCTAAAGTATTTGTCTAAAGTGTTCTATCTAAGTGTATCTAAGTTCCGCAGATGTGGCCCATCTGCGGAACGTACGGCGCCGGACCTTCCGCTCTATGACACATCAGTCGAAATTACGCCGCGTACTGATGTGTCATAGATAACTTGAAATACACTACGAACGTATTTAGCGGAAGGTTCGGCGCCGTACGTTCCGCAGATGTGGCCCTACACTAAGGTAATCTATCACTACATAGTATAAAACAAAGTCGCTATTGTGTGTTTGTCTGTATGCTTAAATCTTTAAAATTACGCAACGGATTTTGATGCGGTTTTTTGTAATAGGTAGAGTGATTCAAGAGGAAGGTTTTTATGCAAAAAAATTCCCGAAATTCCCACGGGAACGGGCACAACGCGGGTAAAACCGCGGGGCGCTGCTAGTACTATAATATAATAAAGCTTTGATTTGTTGTTTGTTTGAACGAGCTAATTTCAAAAATTACCAATCTGATTTGAATAATTCTTTTTGTAATGGATAGCCACATTCAACGGGAAGGTTATAAGCTGTTTTACACCCCGAAATTCCCACAGGAACCAGCACAATGAGGGCAAAACCGCGGGGTACTGTTAGTTAATGTTAATTGTATTGTTATTTTTGACCCTAGATTGAGAATAACAGCGTTACTTTATATTTTTGCTTATATTATTTTGTTCAAATCAATCCATTATTTATTAAGCCATAGAGTTCTCTCCAATAACATTTTTTTCATAAGCCTCCTCAATCGTCGAAGGCGGTCGGTTATTATTCCAGTTGTCTATGCCCACCGCGGAGGATGTAAACAAGGCGGTGTTCAAGGCTCATTCGGCGCAGCCCGGTGACCTACATTTGCCGCCCGCACTGCGGCGCCCTGATTGGCCGGCGTGATACTTGCTAGCGTAGAAAAAAGTGCTTTTTTCGGTGTGGCAATGTTTTTTTTTGTGGTTCAGCGAGGTTAGAAGTTAGTTTCACGTTAGTTTTCATTAGTTAAGCGGTGTTTACTTATAGTTAACTAGCTGTGCCTTTCGGTTTCACCCACAGCGCACCCGTTCCCGTAGGAAATAAGGGATAAATAGTCCTATATCCGTCTCCTGGTTCTAGATACCTCCCCACCAATTTTCAGCCAAATCGGTTTAGCCGTTCTCGTGTTATAAATAGTGTAACTAACACGACTTTCTTTTATATATATAGATGACTAGCTGTGCCCCGCGGTTTTACCCGCGTTGTACCCGTTCCCGTAGGAAATCCGGGATAAAATGTAGCCTATAGCCTTCCTCGATAAATAGACTATCTAACAGTGAAAGAATTATTCAAATTGGTTCAGTAGTTTTTGAGATTAGCGCGTTTAAACAAACAAACAAACAAACAAAACAAACTCTTCAGCTTTATAATATTAGTATAGATAATTGATAAGCAACGTGCAGCTCGGCCCTTAATTGGATGGGTGGCCGATAGTGGCATTTCTATCTGAGCGCTACCGTGCTTTTGCATTTTCAGTCCCGGTTGTTTCAATCGTCAGACCATGTCGTCCTTTAGGCGGTCTAAACACTCCAGGGTTGGTCTGACCTGCTCGAACTGACTTGCTTTAACAATCGATGTTATTATTAACCTATGATTATCAGTGAATAAATTCGATTTAAATTTCCTTCTCACTGAACTTCTTCTTCTTCATCGAGTGGACGGTCAACCGGACCAATCCTGGTGTCAGAGTTATTGAGCCGCCAAAGGCCTCTGACATGGCTCATGTAACGACTACCATCCGTAGAGAGTAACCGGGACCGATATCTCACTGTACTGATATCTTCAGTGAGCCTTCAGCTTTTGCCCACCTGTGGGACATGACAGGCTGTTACATTAGCTTACTAATATTGATTAGCCATGCATGATAGAATAAACGATGCCCCATAGTTTTGCTCATCTTGTGCCTGTTCCCGTGGGAATTTCGGGATGAAGATTAACCTAATATCTTCCCTTTGAATTGAAACTACGTTTACGGATACACTTCGATTTTATTTTACCATTTTATCTGACGTTTCGGCCTTACAGAAGACTACCTAGTTATTCTGTTGTACAATTACATAGTATAAAACAAAGTCGCATTCCGCTGTCTGTCCCTATGTATGCTTAGATCTTTAAAACTAAGCAACGGATTTTGATGCGGTTTCTTTAAATAGATAGAGTGATTCAAGAGGAAGGTTTATATCTATAAAATATCCCGAAATTCCCACGGGAACGGGCGCAATGCGGGTAAAACCGCAGGGCACTGTATGTATGTAATAATGGTTATTGTTACATCGTTATCAGCTGTCATTAATATTTCTCTTATCACCAATCTGTTTACAATTAATTGATAAAACTGTATTTTGATTTAATACTATATAAATAACAATGAAAATTCGTAACACGTGTACTTTGTTTTAAACGGTCTGTTATCGTAACTAATATTATAAAGAGAAAAACTTTCTTTGTTTGGTTGTAATGAATAGGCTCAAAAACTACTGGACCGTTTTAAAAAATTCTTTTACTATTCGAAAGCTACATTATCCACAAGTAACATAGGCTATTTTTCATCCCGAAATTCCTACAGGAATGGACACAACGCGGGCAAAACCGCGGGGCGCTGCTAGTCGTTACATACGTACGTTAAAAACTCGCGACTAATACGCTTAATGTCTGCGTTATTTCGTAACTTAAATGACAGCCTGTTAAAGTTATTCGCAGGCCAGTAGAAAGCCAAGTTTTTTCATTTTCTCACGTCTGTCAGACTGACATTTGTGTTATGTTAACGAAGCATTTCGCGGGTAATTAATGGGTAAGCATAGACTACAACCAACGATGATAGGTATAAAAAGAAGATGGCCGAATATCCAAAAACAAAATATTCTATAGAGGCCAGTTCAAAGACGAGTAAGAAAAAAGAATGGAATGAAATTATAAATAGTTTTTAAAGAAGGAATTGTTTTTGTAAATTCAGCATCAATTTTAGTTATAGGACGATACTTTACATTAGTACTCGCTTGTGAGTACGTGTATTCCTCCTCGCTGTACTAACATCTTCAGTGAGCGAGTTTGATCTGCAGTGGGGTGTTTTATGACGATACTTTACATATTAGTACTCGCTTGTGATTACGTGTATTCCTCGCTGTACTAACATCTTCAGTGAGCGAGTTTTATCTGCAGTGGAGTGTTATAGGACGATACTTTACATTAGTACTCGCTTGTGATTACGTGTATTCCTCCTCGCTGTACTAACATCTTCAGTGAGCGAGTTTGATCTGCAGTGGGGTGTTATAGGACGATACTTTACATTAGTACTCGCTTGTGATTACGTGTATTCCTCCTCGCTGTACTAACATCTTCAGTGAGCGAGTTTGATCTGCAGTGGGGTGTTATAGGACGATACTTTACATTAGTACTCGCTTGTGATTACGTGTATTCCTCCTCGCTGTACTAACATCTTCAGTGAGCGAGTTTGATCTGCAGCGGGGTGTTATAGGACGATACTTTACATTAGTACTCGCTTGTGATTTCGTGTATTCCTCCTCGCTGTACTAACATCTTCAGTGAGCGAGTTTGATCTGCAGCGGGGTGTTATAGGACGATATAATACTTCCTATATTGTAGTATAAGTACAGCGACTATTTTCAATTGTTTTCTGTTGGCTATAACTCCTTATCAATTTTCCAAGGCCAGCGTAAATACGTAATCGTATAGCGGTCTCTTTCTATCCTTTGGTGTTGAAAAGTGATGGAGATATGTATGAAATTCACAGGAGTACAGCGAAATAAGTATTGTACCTAAATATGTAATGAAAGTTTAGAAAATAGGTTTTAACCGAATTCAAAATTGAAGGAGGTTTGTAATGATCGTGTGGTGTATTTTTTTATGGTGCCAAGCATGTTTTCTTCTTTTCAAACCCGCCTCGTGTTTGAGATCACATCCCGCAGTAGACGCGCGGTGATTACGACATCCTCCTCACTGTACTGATGTCTGAGAGATGAGAGGTCTTTGACCAGCAGTGGGGCGTTAATACTTTCTTATAAACACCTACATCATATATCCGTCGTTAATGGACCTATTTTGATAATTATTACTGTTTGGAAAGGTCTACGGTGTCAAGAAAATGGTCCCATTTTGTAAACCAATTAATTTTCGGCCATTAGTCTCTTTTGATTGGTCAGATTTAGTCGCCATATTGGAATGAATGTTCATTGATACCAAACTAGTAACGTCCACGGTTTTACCCGCGTTATGCCAGTTCCCATAGGAATTTCGGGATGAAAAATAGCTCATAACCTTCCTGTTGAATGTGGCTATCTATTACAAAAAGGATTATTCTAATCGGACGGGTAATTATTGAGATTATAGCTTTAACATACAAACATACTCGGTCCCAGTTGTTTCAATGGTCAGGCCAATTCAGGCCTATGTCTTCCTTTAGCCGATCTATATCTAAATGCGAAAGTTGGTGATGATGTTTGTAACTCTTTCACGCAAAAACTACTGAACGGATTTGGATGAAACTTTACAGTAATATAGGTTATACATCAGAATAACACATGGGATACATTTTATCCCGAAATTCCCGCGGGAACGGGTACAACGCGGGCGCGTTTAGTATCCCATAATTCCTACGAAACAGGTTCAGTATATATGTATGTTCTCATACAATTATTTTGTCATACACGTTAGCGTTGCGTTGTACCATACATATACATACAAATATAGATAAGTGTGTTTGTATTTTAACAGGTGTGAAGATAACCTAGTTGTCTCACCCGACCCATAAGAAGATGTGTCGTGCGTTTAAAATAAAATTTATCGGTACAAAATTATAAAACTGAAAAGTTTTATTTTTTGTTTTTGATTGAACAGAACTCAGAAGCTACTGGTCCGATTTGGATAATTCTTTTTGTAATGGATAGCCACATTCAACGGGAAGGTTATACGCTAATTTTAATCCGGAATTTCCTTCGGGAACGGGATTAGCGCGGGGAAAATCTCGGGGCACTGCTAGTAATATGCCGTGCCCCTACGGGGTGTCACAACTTACTTTGTAATTTTTATTATGTAATATGTCATCTATATATATATAAAAATGAAACCCGTTTTCCTTGGTCACGGCATCACGCGTGAATAGCTGGACCGATTTCCACGGTTTATCATTCGTTGGAAAGGTCTCGGGCTCCGTGAGGTTTATGGGAATAAAAATCTCAAAATTCCCACGGGAACGGGGGCGCTGCGGGTGAAACCGCGGGGCACAGCTAGTAAGTAATAAAGATATTTGAATATAAAAATATTCACGGGACACCCTGTATATAATGCCATGTTTTTGAGTAATTTATTCAAAAATACGTCGACGTGTTATCTGTGGGTGAGTGAACTGATAAAATGCAAATTCTGCTCATTATTGGTTTATCAGTCGAATTCCCTGCTGTGGTGTGTACACGTTGAAATATCGCCTGTAACATCCCACTGGTGGGCAAAGGCCTCTCAGTTCACTGAAGATATCAGTACAGTGACGAGGATTTAGTAGGTGATACCTACTTTTTGACCAGCCCGTTGTCACAGTGGCAGTGAGAGCGCTTACTGTGTCGGGGGTTGCGGGGTCGGTCAACGGAGTAACAATATGTGAGACATAGTTGTTGACGAACGTCGGGGTGTCGATTATAATAATACTAGCAGCGCCCCGCGGTATTACCCGCGTTGTTCCCGTTCCCGTGGGAATTTCGGAATGAAAAGTAGCCTATAACCTTCCCGTTGAATGTGGCTATCCATTACAAAAATAATTTTTCAAATCGGTTCAGTAGTTTCTGAGATTAGCGCGTTTAAACAAACAAACAAACAAAACAAACTCTTCAGCTTTATAATATTATTAGTATAGATATTCTTATAAAGTATTTGTGTATGTATATGTAGTAGTATCAGTGAGTTAGATTACATGATACAAGCTTAGAGCTTACTTTGGGTCTAATTAACCGTGAGTGAATTTGTCCGCGTGTATTTATTTATTTACACAACACGCGCAGAGGAAAAAGGTTTAGAGATAGGTTAAGAATGAAATAAAATCACTAAACCTTTTTCCTCTTCAGGAGTAGTCGTCTTCGGCTGGAAAATTGACGACATTGGTCCACATTTTGGGCCAAGTAAGATAAAATAGAGTGTACATGCTATGAGCCGGCAAACTCTAAATAAAATTAAATAACCGGCCAAGTGCAAGTCGGACTCGCGTACGGAGGGTTCCGTAATTTAAAAAAGGGCAAGAAATCACGTTTGTTGTATGGGAGCCCCCCTTGAATATTTGTTGTTATAACGACAATAGAAATACATCATCTGTGAAAATGTCAACTGTCTAGCTATCACCGTTCTTGAGATACAGCCTGGTGACAGACGGACGGACAGCGGAGTCTCAGTAATAGGGTCCCGTTTTTACCCTTTAGGTACGGAACTTAAACACAATGTACATAGTATTACATATCACATATAAGATAATACATATCTTATCTCTAGATAAGAGATGACATCTGGAGTGATTGATTTTGGTTCAACTTTTATTTGGAGATAGGCGGACGAATTGTGTGTTTTTTTTTTTTAAAACAGTCCAGTAGTTTTTGAGCCTATTCATTACAACCAAACAAACAAAGTTTTCCTCTTTATAATATTAGTGTAGATGATTATTTACTACTAGCAGCGCCCCGCGATTTACCCGCGTTGTACCTGTTCCCGTGGGAATTTCGGGATGAAAAATAGCCTATGACCTTCCCGTTGAATGCGGCTATCTATTACAAAAAGAATTATTCAAATCGGATTGGTATTTTCTGAGATAAATGCGTTCAAACAGACAAACTTCAGTTTTATTATATTAGTATAGATTTCCTCTTGGTATCAGTAATGTATATTGATGACAGACCGACAGATGTTTTTATCTCTAACCTATTTATTCTATCATTTTTGACACATCAACTCCATACAGTAATAGTGTAGATACAGGCTACAAAGTTAGAGGAAAGCCATTTACGATCCCAGGAACTATAAAGAGTGCTTCAGGAAACTGACTTTCGAATGATAAACTGTATTGAAAACGGTCCATCCGTTTGATAGCTTCAGTACCACGAACCCACACACACACACACACATATTTGTCAAACGTACTAGCCACAGCCACGGTGTTACTCGAACCTATATTACTGTAAAGTTTCATCCAAATCCGTCCAGTAGTTTTTGCTTGAAAGAGTAATAAACATACATACATCCATCCTCTCTATTGGTGGAATAGCATTAGTAGGATGTATGAAATACGTATACATTTTATTTTCTGTAGTAGTCTGTATCGTATTTAAGTAGAACTAATCCACGTTTCATAAAAAAAAGACGTGTGGCACTCTGGGACTGCCGCGGTAAAGCTATTGCATAGTTATTTTTTCTATCACTAGATGACGTTAGTGTGCTGAATGTCTGCATCGCGCTAACGTTGTGTTCTGGGCATATACCTAGGCAATGTTTGAAGAGCGTGAGGTTTTTGAGCGTGAGGTTTTTTCGTTACGGAATTTCTGGATTCGGTCCCCGCGCTCAAGGCCCGCGATAGAAGCTATGCAATAGCTTAAAAATAGGGATGAGAAAAAGGAACATGGTCTATTGGGAACTGTGTTGTGTGTAGTGCTTACTTATCTATCGACGCCTACTATGTACCAATAGACACAATTCTAATATTTATTTATTTATTAGCAGCGCCCCGCGGTTTTACCCGCGTTGTGTCCATTCCTGTGGGAATTTCGGGATGAAAATAGCCTATGTTACTCGTGGATAATGTAGCTTTCGAATGGTGAAACAATTTTTAAAAACGGTCCTGTAGTTTTTGAGCCTATTCATTACAAACAAACAAAGTTTTGCTCTTTATAATATTAGTGTAGAAGTACTAGATACTGGGTATACCCCGTGGTTTTACCCGCATTGTACCCGCATTTTTGGGATATGCAAAAAGTTATTGTAGTTAAAGCTGACTTATGAATTTAGATAAACCTAATTTTAATTTCGATGAAAAAGATTCAAACGCCTTTATAAAAACGAGTAGCAATATAATATGTTTCTAGGAACTTTGCTCATATATTCTTGTAGGAGTTCCTAATGACAAAATTACGACAAAGATTTATATATTTTTTTTAAAAAGCTTATCTATTTATCATTATTACAACGTACTCTTAAAAAGTGAATTAATTGGCGTCTATTTAGTGAAATTTAATAAATATTACAACTTTACAATATTAAAACTTCCCTATACAAAGTCAAAGGGCCAGCAGCGGCCCTGAAGTATTGAAAAATAAAACTTCGTTGTTTAAAAACAATGCATTTATTAGTTTTAGATATCATGTTTCTTAGTAACATTTACTATTTAAGAGCTACATAACCGATATTCAAAGGAAAATAACGAAATTTAATTTTTCAAAAAGTCCAGGTTCGATTCCTGGGCCGAGTACACGTATTTTTGTAAGTATATGAATGCGGTTTTTCTTTTTACTACAATCAATGTCATGGTTCCTAAGCCAAGATTTCGCTATCTGTTATGGTTTCCAAAACCGCCATACTGACCCATTCCATTTGGATTGCTCACCCTGTATATAGATTTACATTCAATACTTGTAATACTTCAATATTGTAATGGATACATTCAACGGGAAGGTTTTATGCTATTTTTCAACCGGATATTCCCATAACGGGTAAAGCCATGCACGTTACTAGTTCATAGATAATCGCAGGCACGTGTTGTCTATTCCCGGAGTGACATTTAGAACGCTTCCTCGTTCAAACAAACAAACTACACAGATGCAGTAAGTGCATCGGTTTGACTCGTACTGCGCCTGTTGAGGCGGGAATTTGAGGATGAAAGTAAATCCTAGGTACTAATATTATAAATGCGAAAGTTTCTGAGCATGTATGTATGTTTGTTACTCTTTCACGAAAAAACTACTAAACTGATTTGGATGAAACTTTACAGTAATATAGGTTATACATCAGAAAAACACATGGGATACATTTCATCCCGAAATTCCTACAGGAATGGGTACAACCCGGGTAAAATCGCGGCTAGTAAATAAATAAAAAAATATTTATCATATTTTTTTAATACAAAATTATATTGGTAGTAAAGTAAGTCTGTAATGTCACACTGCTGGGCAAAGGCCTCTCATCTCACTGAAGATATCAAGTACAGTAAACTAATAAAAAGTAACCTATAATCTATTTTCTTTGGATTGACACGAAATGTGGTTAAATGTCGTCAATTTTCCAGCCGAAGAGGACTGCTTCTGAAGAGGAAAAAGGTTTAGAGATAGTATGAAATAAAATCACTAAACCTTTTTCCTCTTCAGAAGCAATCCTCTTCGGCTGGAAAATTGACGACATTAGTCCACATTTCGTGCCAATCCAAAAAAATAGAGTAGGTATAATGTTTGTCACTCTTTCACGGAAAAACTACTGAACGGATTTGGATGAAACTTTACAGTAATATAGGTCATATATCTGAATTACACATGGGATACATTTTATCCCGAAATTCCCGCAGAAATGGGTATGCCGCGAACTTCTTCTTCATCGAGTGGATGGTCAACCTGACCAATCCTGGTGTCACAGTTATTGAGCCGCCAAAGGCCTCTGACACGGCTCATGTAACGACTACTATCCGTAGAAAGTAACCGACGAAAGACGTGAATTAATAAAATATCTCCCTTACTAAATTTCCTTATATATACGAACCTACAAAATTCAAATCAGCTGACCTGAATAGCCAAACAAAACTCAGCTTTATTGCTATTAAAAATTAGGTCCAAATTCCTCCCCCTAAGTCGCCCGAAGGCAGTTAAACCCACCACAGTTACAATGTAAAATAGACACTATTGTCATTGTAATAAGGGTGGGTTTAAGTTTTATGGGGGCAGCGTAATGGCGCAATGCCGATATGTGACGTCACATGGCACTGCGTAACAGAAATAGGTTAGTAGGTGGCCAGTATACTGGGGCCTCCCGTGTTAAACATTAATGTTCCTAATCAGAACTTTACGGGGGATCTTTCTTAAATGGTCGTAATTTCAAATTAATGTTCGATTTGTACTGGTAGGTTTTTTAGTTCCTGGTTTTAACCAACTTTTAAATAAGGAGGAATTCTATTCCGGTGTTTTTTAAATTTAGCAAGGCCTCGTGATTTTACCCGCGTTGTGCCTTTTCCCGTAGGAATTTAGGGATGAAAATTGTAGACTATTTTGGCGGTAAAAAGATGCCATCTTAGTCCATCGAAAAGTTACATTTGGGGTTGCGTTTTTTAGAGGACGCAATTTTATTTATTTTTTGTGTAGGGGGGGTCAGTGTAAAGCTAAAAACAAGTTTGTGGGGTCGCCACCCTTGTCCCACGGCCGCCATCTTGAAAATAGGGGTTGAAATGGTTTTTACGATATATCTCTTAAACTATTAATTTTATTTAAAAAAATTGTTAACAGTTTTGTTGCAAATTAAATTCTCTACAACTTTGGTCCACTAATTTTTTGTCGTAGAACTATAAATAAAATGTTATAATCGAAAATGTTCAGAAATTCGAGAAAAAAAATTCTATTTTTCGATGTAACTTTTTTTAAAAGCATTTTACGAGAAAATGATATCAGACTATTTTTGTAGATCGTTTTTTGAGGAACAACTTTTACAAACAACATTTTTTCATTAAGTCAATAGCTAAGGTTTTACAGCGCTCTGAAGTGAGTACAACTATACCTTTATTATACAAGCCCGTTGGCACAGTACAGTGAGAGCGCTTACTGTGTCGGGGGTTGTGGGTTCGATTCCCGCCCGGAGTCAACAATATGTGCAGACATAGTTGTTGGCGACGATGTCTGGGTGTTAATTATATGTACATATTATATGCTTATAAAATATTTGTGTATGTATAAGTAGTGTAATTAGATTCCATAATACAAACTTGGAGCTTTCTTTGGGTCTAATTAACCGTGTGTGAATCTGTCCAGGTATATTTATTTATTATTATCTTATATATAAAATTCTCGTGTCACAGTGTTCGTTCGCGTACTCCTCCGAAACGGCTCGACCGATTCTCATGAAATTTTGTGAGCATATTGAGTAGGTCTGAGAATCGGCCAACGTCTATTTTTCATCCCGAAATTCCCGCGGGAACGGGTACAACGTGGGTGAAACCGCGGGGCGCAGCTAGTTTATTTATACGTGTGTACTAATAATGTGTCATCAGTTATTGTTTTTTTTAATTTATTTTGTTGTTTAAATTTTTTTATTATAAATTTTGCAAAATTATTAATAACTAATTATATACTCTTTTCCCCACTACCCACGAGCTAGAGTCTGGAGGCGCGTTTTTTTTACGTGGTATCCCCAATAGGCATAATCCACGGTGATTTTCTAAATTAGAACTACTCCGTTCTCAGTCTTTTCGATGGACCAGACTGCGGCTCAGCATCTGATCGGCTTTCTGAATTTAATATCAGTGGGAGAACTGGAGAAGGAAAGGGTGTTAATGTCGGCGTCGGGGTGTAGTAGTTTTTTATATACACAGCTCGTTTTCATACTTTCCAAGTCTACCATCAGGTCCAGTCGTGGCTTAGTAATTATTCACCCTTTTAAAAAAAATTAAAAAACAAAATAAATTAAAAAAAAAACATAACTGATGAAACATTATTAGTACACACGTATAAATAATAATAAATAAATAAATACCTTGACAGATTCACACACGGTTAATTAGACCCAAAGTAAGCTCCAAGCTTGTATTATGGAATCTAATTACACTACTTATACATACACAAATATTTTAAAAGCATATAATATGTACATATAATTAACACCCAGACATCGTCGCCAACAACTATGTCTGCACATATTGTTGACTCCGGGCGGGAATTGAACCCACAACCCCCGACACAGTAAGCGCTCTCACTGTACTGTGCCAACGGGCTTGTATAATAAAGGTATAGTTTTACTCACTTCGGAGCGCTGTAAAACCTTAGCTATTGACTTAATGAAAAAATGTTGTTTGTAAAAGTTGTTCCTCAAAAAACGATCTACAAAAATAGTCTGATATCATTTTCTCGTAAAATGTTTAAAAAAAAAGTTACATCGAAAAATATAATTTTTTTTCTCGAATTTCTGAACATTTTAATTTATAACTTTTTATTTATAGTTCTACGACAAAAAGTTAGTGCACCAAAGTTGTAGAGAATTTAATTTGCAACAAAACTGTTAACAATTTTTTTAAATAAAATTAATAGTGTAAGAGATATATCGTAAAAACCATTTCAACCCCTATTTTCAAGATGGCGGCCGTGGGACAAGGGTGGCGACCCCACAAACTTGATTTTAGCTTTACACTGACCCCCTCTACACATCAAAAAAATAAAATTGCGTCCTCTAAAAAACGCAAGGTTAGACCTAAAAAATGTAACATTTCGATGGACTATCTTGTTTGGTGAGAGTGGATGTAGGTATGTATGTTTGTTGCTCTTTCACGCAAAAACTAATGAACGGATTTGGATGAAACTTTACAGTAATATACCTAGGTTATACATCAGAATAACACATGGGATACATTTTATCCCGAAATTCTGGTAATAACGGGTAAAACGCGACAGACAGACAACGGAAAGCGACTTTGTTTTATTTTATACCTACGTACCTAGTGATGATTAATAATATTAATCTTATTTAATAAATATTATTATTTTGTTTGTTTGTTTGTTTCAGGAACGCAGTGGACTTGACAACATGCGGTCTTTAGAACATTACCTCACAGACATCATGAGGGCAGACGCCTCTGATCACATGAAAGGTACGTTAAGTGCCCTTTCCCGTAGGAATTTCAGGATAAAAACTATTTTTAAACTTTCTCAGTGAATTTGTCTGTTTATTAGTGTAAACAAAATGAAAATCTGTTTAGTAGTTTTTAAGTTATACGTGGATACACAGACAAATGTGGCTTTGTATTTGTGATAGCAGTAATAATGCAATTTTAGGGTTTATACCTATAACGCACAGCCAACACTAGTGTACCTAGAAACTTGAGTTTTGGTACAGGGGTTCCTTTATGATGTAAAAAATAATTTTGAGAAATAATACCCCTAACAGGGGGTAGCTCTTCACCCGAAACGAAGCGAGGGCGGGTCGCTAGTTATATACATACAAGCAGCGCCCCGCGGTTTCACCCGCGTTGTACCCGTTCCCGCAGGAATTTCGCGATAAAAAGCCTATGTCTTTTCTCAGGCTCTAGACTAACTGTGTACCAAATTTCATTCAAATCGGTTCAGCAGTTTTGGCGTGAAAGTGTGACAGACAGACGGACAGAGTTACTTTCGCATTTACCTATAATATTAGTTAGGATAGTTAGGATTATAGTTAGGTTCTACTTTACCTCAAAATTCCTGCTCAAACAAAAGTTTAGCGAGTAAAAAAGCAAGTAATTACTAGCCAAGTTCTAATACTTACATCAAATATACTTAACCAAAAAAATACTACAATAAAAAAAAACAATCAAATCAAGTTGGTCACGGGACCTCGTGTCACGTAACTCGGCCTTACACTGGCGGCGCTACTGTCGCACATTTCAATAGAAGGTGGCAGAATAAGTACTGTATTTATTTAGTTCCAAATTTTGCCACGAGTCTAGTTGTTTAGAGCTAGGTGTTTGTGTACTTGACATCTTTGTATTGTTGACTCTACCTGTCAGAGTGTACGTGGAATTAGAGATTATGGAGGTGTCTTGTTTTGAGATAATGTTTTTAAAAAATATACTAGCTAAAAACTATTTGTGAGGGCTCGCGTACTTATAATATTTTATCAAAGAAAGAAAATTGTTATTCTTCATTTTTTTAATGGTAATAAAATAATATTTTTTGACTGAAACACATTTAAGTAGGTATATATTTTTTTGGATTGACATAAAATGTGGTTAAATGTCGTCAATTTTCCAGCCGAAGACGATTGCTTCTGAAGAGGAAAAAGGTTTAGAGATAGGGTAAGAATGAAATAAAATCACTCTTTTTCCTCTTCAGGAGCAATCGTCTTCGGCTGGAAAATTGACGACATTGGTCCACATTTTGTGAAAATCCAAAAAAAATAGAGTATAAGTACATTATGAATTTAAATAACTATGTTATATGTATTATAGGTATATATATTTGTATCTCTCTTTATTTATATTAATAATTGTATCTCTCTTTTTCAATACCAACACACCCTCACACACCCAATACACGTTATACTATACACAAAAGCCTTACACAAACATCATCCCAACACACCATACACAACAAAGGCAATGAATATTAAGGACAAGAATAATTACATAAAAAATGGCCAATATGTGTGATTCGCTACAATCCTTACAGGAAATAGACAGTCTTAAGCTCGCTAAGTCGATTGTTTGCGACTGTATAGATCTAAAGAAACATATACACATTCATAAAAGTGACTTTACTTTAGTTTCCCAGAATATCAGAAGTATTTATTGCAATTTTGATGACTTCTTAGTAACATTATCAAATTTTAGTTTTGAAACAGACGTCATCGTTTTGACAGAGTGCCACCTTAATTTAAAAAAACCTGTACCACAAATTAATAATTATAATTGTTATTATACCACAAATCTCACAAACAAACATGACGGTGTTGTGGCTTACGTAAAACAATCACTAAAGCACGAAGTTAAGGAAGTAAAGCTCATAAACGCATCATGTTTACAAATTGATATATTAAATCATATTGTTTTCGGTATATACAGATCGCCAGCAATTGCGAATGCTCAAAATTTTATTGATTCTGTAAGTGAACATTTGGACACTTTAAATGTGCAAAAAAGAAATATAGTAATTACAGGGGATATAAACATTAACCTGATATCTAGCGATTCTGGATCATGCTATGAACATAAAAATAAAATTAGCTACCTTACTATGTTATCATCATACGGAATACTAGCAGGACATACATTGCCCACACGAGCAAAAAATTGTCTCGATCATTTCATGCTCAAAATTAATCCTACAAAGATATCTGCATTTATAGCTATCTTAAATACTACCACTACAGACCACAATACTACATTTCTCTCTTTAGCCAAAACAAAAGATAAAAAAACTCCAGACAGTACTAAAACTACCATTGACTTCAATAGCGCTCTTCTATATTTGCAAAATACAAATTTAGCTGAACTTCTTTTTATTGACGACCCTAATTTAGTTATAGACTCCCTAATTGATAGGCTCACTGAATCGCTGACAGCGAATACTCGTACCTCTGTTATACCAAATAGTAAACGATTATTAAAACCCTGGATTACTCAAGGTATTCTACGATGCATCAGAAATCGCAATTCCTTACAAAAAAAGGCTAAAAGCAACCCCCATTGTGAAATTGCACAAATTACCTATGTCCGCTACAGAAATTTTTGTAATAATCTAATTAAAAAATTAAAACGGAAATATAACAGGGAACAGATTACTAACTCTATCAAAAACAACAGGCTTCTTTGGAATAATATAAAAAAAATAACTTACACAAGCAAATCAAGAACGGCAAATAATGAACTTATGCATATTAAAGAATCTCCTGTCAAGTCTGCTAATTTCATTAATAAATATTTTGCAAATATTGGCAAAGACCTGGCTCTGAAAATACAGCGTAATAACAAAAACAGTACCAATTTCTCAGATAAACTTCCTTCACTTAAGAACTCAATGGTACTTTTGGAGACGGATGAGAACGAAGTTCGCAACACTCTAATGAGCTTGCGATCTGATAGTGCCCCAGGTTGGGATAATGTTCCCACTTCCTTTCTGAAACTAGCGAAAAACGAAGTTGTGCCGATTATAACACACCTTGCCAACCTTTGTTTCCAGAAAGGAATTTTCCCAGCCACATTAAAAAAATCCATTATCACCCCGGTGTTCAAGAGTGGAAACAGAGACGACGTTAATAATTATAGGCCGATATCTGTCCTAACTTCTATCTCAAAGGTTCTGGAAAAACTGATCAATACTCGCCTCTTAAATTACCTAAATAGTTTCAATATCCTATCTTCACATCAATTTGGATTTAGGCAAAAAATTTCAACTGAAGATGCTGTCATTGCACTAAGTTCTCTGCTAACTGTACAGCTTGATAAAGGAAACAAATGTATAGCAGTTTTTTTGGACCTTAAGAAAGCTTTCGATACCGTCTCTGTTCCCATTCTTTTACGGAAGCTATATGCTCTCGGAATTCGTGGCACACCATTTTCATTGTTCAAGGATTATCTTTCCTGTAGAACACAAAAGGTTAAACTTGGTCTAACCGTCGGTGAAGAGGCGGAAGTATCATACGGCGTGCCTCAAGGTAGTGTACTAGGTCCCACGCTATTCTTGACCTACATAAACGACCTCTGCAATCTGAGGATTGACAATGCCAACATTTTCTCCTATGCCGATGATACTGCCGTCGTTTTCACTGGCAAAACATGGGAAGAAGTTAAAACTAGTGCAGAAAAAGGTTTAGCTATTATTGCAGCATGGCTAAACGAAAACCTGCTCACCCTAAACACCAGCAAAACTAATTTCATTTGTTTTAACATTTATAACAAAACTCAGCCAGACTTTAATCTCAAAATTCATTCGTGTGACACCTCTTACTTTAGACCTTGCTGTAACTGCCCCACTATAGAACAAGTTAATCAAACAAAATATTTGGGGGTGATTGTTGATCAGCGGCTAACATGGTATCCTCATTTAGAACAAGTCATGAGTAGAGTGCGTAAGCTGATATGGTTGTTCAAAGAACTAAGGCATGTCGTTCCCAAGTCGGTTAAGGTAAATGGCAGAAATAGAAATCTCTTAAATGAAATTTATGTGACCTTAGTGCAATCTGTTTTGGTTTACTGCATAACCATATGGGGTGGAGCGGCTAAAACAAGGTTCCTTGATTTAGAACGCGCTCAAAGAGCATTATTGAAAGTAATGTATTTCAAAAAAAGAAAATTCTCCACTGAAAGACTTTATGAACTGTCTAATCTATTGACAGTTAGGAAACTATATTTATATCACATAATTTTAAAAGTGCATAAGGGACTGCCATTTGATCCAAAAATCCAGGAAAAAAGAAATAAATACAATATAGTATACATTCCAAAAACGAAAACTGAATTTGCAGGTAGGCAATATAAAAAACGCTCGGCGGTTTTATATAATAGAATAAATAAAATTATATATATATACGACAAAAAATATTCTGAAACTAGGAAAATACTTACGACATGGCTACATAATCTGAACTATTTAGAAACGGAAAGATTTGTTAATTAATATTCTTAATATATCTCGTATAACTAATATAATTACACACACGCGAACACCCACACCCAAACTCACACACACACACACACACACACACACACACACACACACACTTACTCACTCACTCACTCACTCACTCACTCACACCCACCCACACCCTCACCCACCCCACACACACACACACAATCATAACTGGATAACTTATTTATTGTTCTATTTTGTTTTTATTTAATTTTCAATACTCATTGTTTCATAAATAATAATTATAATAATGACTTATATTTATAATGTAAGGGAAGAGCGGAGCCTCCAAATACAGGCATATTTTTGCTTAAATGGAGACTCCACGAATAATATTGTAAGCTAATTGTATTTTTGAAATAAACATATTTTATTTATTATTTTTTTATTATAGGTAGCACAAATCAATAGGCGTGATAGTTTTTCAGTAAGTGTACCACAAAAGTACTTAGTCTGAGGGATAGTGTTAGGGCTAGGAGATTTTTTGTTGACAGAAAAAAAAAATTCATTACCATTAAAGAAAATGAAGATTAACAATTTTAATTCTTGGATAGAATATTAAAACTACGCGAGCTCTTACAAAGCTTGGCTTTTACCTAGTTTATATGGCAAACCAACGTTTGCAGGTCAGCTAGTAGTTACATAAAACAGTGCATCAAAATTCTACGTCCCCACTGCCGCGTCCATCGGCTCTACCGCCGCGTGCCGACGCGGTGTTTACGCAACAGCCCGACCTTGCCTCCATTGTGCGCTGCGATTCCACTCCGCGCTTTGCTACTCATTATTTGTCTCATTTTAACCTTGAATCTTATCAAATGTATCTAAATAATATCGTAACGTTGCTAATCACTTAGAAACGTAAACTCAGAAACATCGACGCTTAACAAATTACTCAGACATATCCATTACATTGACGCTTAACAAATTGACGTTTTTTCATACCTACGTTAAGTGTCAAAATCATTTCAAATTAGTATGGAAGCATTTTGACGTTTCTGAATTTAGAGCAAAGTGAGTTAGGGGTTTAGATGGTTTAACTAACGCAACCGGGACCGACTGTTTAACGTGCTCTTCGTCAGTAGCGCTCTGATAGAGATGTCATTATCGGTCAAACATCGAAGTCAATACAAATGTTAAGCTACGTGCAGCTTGGCCCATACTAAGACGGGTGGCCGATAGTGGCATTTCTATGAGAGCGCTAACTTGCTTCGGAGGGTATGTTAACTAGTCGGTCCCGGTTGTTTCAATCGTCAGACCATGTCGTCACCTTGAGACGGCGTAAAACCTCCGACACAGGATTGGCCACTGACCTAGGTACTCGAACTTAGTTGAATTACAAAAAGAGAGATAAAAAACCGGCCAAGTGCGAGTCGGACTCGCGCACGGAGGGTTCCGTACTTTAAATAACATAATAAAGAAGTTCTTGAAATAAATGTTTTTTTATTTACATTTGAGTTATTGAATGAATAATCAGTATTTTTTTGCGGCTTACGATTTATGTCGTAAAAAAAAAACTACTAACTAGACCTCGTTCAAACCAATTTTCGGTGTAAGATTACATTGTTATGTACATCATATATTTTTTTTAGTTTTATCATTCTCTTATTTTAGAAGTTACAGGGGGGGGGACACACATTTTACCACTTTGGAAGAGTCTCTCGCGCAAACTATTCAGTTTAGAAAAAAATGATTTTAGAAACCTCAATACCATTTTTGAAGACCTACCCATAGATACCCCACACGTATGGGTTTGATGAAAAAAAAAATATTTTTTTCATTTCTATGTATGGGAGACCCCCCTAAAATTTTATTTTTTTTCTATTTTAGTGTGAAAATATTAATGCGGTTCACAGAATACATCTACACACTAAGTTTCAACAACATAGCTCTTATAGTTTCGGAGAAAAAAGGCTGTGACATACGGACAGACAGACGGACAGACGGACGGACAGACAGACAGACAGACAGACAGACATGACGAATCTATAAGGGTTCCGTTTTTGCCATTTGGCTACGGAACCCTAAAAACTCAGTCTTATTTCTATTATTTTGTCGTACTGGCCGCCATTATTGTCTATGATTTTCCATGTCATTTTCATCTCTGTAATTGGCGTTCTTGTTTATGAAATAAAAAAAATATTTGACAAGCCAACTAGGGTCGATAATGTTATTTCTTTTGTTTTAATAACTTAATACACATCAAAAGCTATGTCAAATTAATAATTACTTTTCCTTTTAGGAATTAGGGTTTTTACTACTCTCTCTCTCTCTCTCTCTCTCTCTCTCTCTCTCTCTCTCTTCCTGGCTATGTGTCCCATAAGGGTTCTTACTACATCGTACTAACATTAATATGCGAAAGTTTGAGACGATGTAAGTTTGTTACTCTTTCACGTAAAAACTACCTGACTGATTTTGATGAAACTTTACAGTTATATAGGTTATACATCTGAATAACACATGGGATACATTTTATCCCGAAATTCTCGCTGGAACGGGTACAACGCGGGTAACACCGCAAGGCGCTTCTAGTGCGATAATATTTAAAACTCTATGAAAAAATCTTCATTCAGACGTCATAGAATAAGTAATAGTATGTTCTTCTTACACTTTACTAACGAGCAACGTAAACAAGCGCTAAAAACTAAAGTAGAAAGTCTATTTCCTATTTTAATTAGTTAAAATCCTTAACCCAAAGTTGAATTGACATTTTCAGTCCATTTCAAAGCTTAGAAACTAAAATAGACACACAATTTTAACTCGTGACAAACGCCTACTACCGACCATTATAAACATACCTCACTAACTAAACAAATCCGATGAGATCGCAGACCAAAACAAAATGGCCGATTGCACAACTGAAAATGTTAACCAGGAAAATTGAATTGTAGTTAACATCGATACGTTTATACCAAAACTGGGTGCTTTTTTATTTGGTTAGGTTGTAATAGTAAAATAAGGCGGGTTTTTTTAGAAGGTGTATTGTTACGTATATTTGGCGGCATTTGATGACGTTCTCAATTTGGGCGGGTTAATAGAAGATGCACAGAGATATATTTGTGTTTTAATTCAGTGTGGATTCGAGCGCGGCTAAGACCGTTTGTTATTATTCCTTGTTATATTTCTAAACGTATTACCAGAGACTATATTTTATAGTGATTTTCTTGGAGTGCAGTGTTTGTGGTTTTTCTTGATTTTTAATGTCCTAAATTGGTGAATTGAAGTGGAAATTTATTTATTTTTTCAAGGTTTTTTCGCTAGTTATGTTACAATAGATAATTTTGTATAATAATTATTAGATTTTCCGACAATTGTTCGGTTCGAGTCATGTTTTAAACACGACCTTGGGACAATTTTGATTTATATTTAACCTATTTCGAAAAGGAGGTTTGCGTGGTTAGTCTACAGATATTAATTAAAGCTAAATTTCGTATTTAATTCATAAATTATACTATATTGATTACAAGTAAATCTAATTATCATAATATATAAGTAACCACCTTAACAGCTGATTTTATTTATGTATATCATTAATTTCCTTTCTATAATACCGCAGTTGCTTAAAATCATTGCCATCTACCAAAAACAATAATATAGCGCCAAAACATAAAAAAAAGTACTTAAAAGCATAGACAAAACCAGAAAAAAACTAATTTTTTAGCAACCAAACTTCTTGCAATCAGCGAACATCTGTCATTGCTAAATGCTCTACATATTATACAAACTTAAAATCTATAATAAATTACATAAATTCCGATTTGAAATGTCAACAATATATATGTATTGGGCCACCGGCCGTGGCCTAGTGGTTACGACACCGAGTACAAGGTTCTATTCTTTGACGGTGTGCTGTCAATTACGTTAGCGATAGCTTACCTAATTTGAGCATAGATAGCAGATTCGCATTTTATTCTCATTCAAAAAAAACGTTTTTGTTATTGAAAGATACCTACTAAAGTCTTGAAAAAGGAATTTAATGCTATGTAATACATATTCAAAAAAAATCCACACTAATATTATAAAGAGGAAAACTTTGTTTGTTTGTTTGTAATTAATAGGCTCAAAAACACCTGGACCATTTTTAAAAAATCTTTCACCATTCGAAAGCTACATTATCCACGAGTAACATAGGCTATTTTTCATCCCGACATTCCCACAGGAATGGACACAACGCGGGTAAAACCGCGGGGCGCTGCTAGTAATGTATATATAATACTAGCAGCGCCCCGCGGTTTTACCCGCGTTGTGCCCATTCGCATGGGAATTTTGGCATGAAAAATAGCCTATAACCTTCCCGTTGAATGTGGTTATCCATTACAAAAAGAATTATTCAAATCGGAATGGTAGTTTCTGAGATTAACCCTTACAAACAACAGTTAGAGTTTGAAAATAAGAGACATAATTCCTCCTCTTGAATCACTCTCTGTGTGGTGAAAACCGCATGAAAATTCGTTCAGTAGTTTTTGAGAAAATCGATTATATACAGACAGACAGGATTTTATTTTATAATACTTATGTATATACTCTACTTCTTTTGGATTGGCACAAAATGTGGACCAATGTCGTCAATTTTCCCGCCGAAGACGATTGCTCCTGAAGAGGAAAAAGGTTTAGTGATTTTATTTCATTCTTACCCTATCTCTAAACCTTTTTCCTCTTCAAAAGCAATCGTCTTCGGATGGAAAATTGACGACATTTAACCACATTTTGTGCCAATCCAAAAGAAATAGGTTATAGATAGATAGCTATTGCCTTTTAGCCTGATATATGTAATTTTTATTTCTATCTAAGGGGAAAATTTGGTAGGTATAACCATATTTCCGTAATCCAAAAAATATTAAAGAAAATCTTATTAAGTACGCCCTTTATGTCAACAGGTGTTTAAAAACCTGATATTTAAATCCTCCTTTTTGAAGTAACTAGCGAAAAAAGACCAATAAAATATTTAACTTTTCCACACAATTTTACCAATTATTGTCCTTTGTTTTATAGTGTCTGTGTTGTTTTTGATGTAATGTTTTGAGTGTAGTTAAAATGATAAACGAACGTTTGATCAGCAATATGGCGTATTACGGTAAGTCTTTATTTAAAACTAGCAGCGCCCCGCGGTTTTACCCGCGTTGTGCCCGTTCCCGTGGGAATTTCGGGATTTTTTTTACATAAAAACCTTCCTCTTGAATCACTCTACCTATTACAAAAAACCGCATCAAAATCCGTTGCGTAATTTTAAAGATTTAAGCATACAGACAGACAAACAGAACAAACAGACGCGACTTTGTTTTATACTATGTAATGAAGGTTACTAAAAGCCCCCTATTTCCTAGAAGGGGGAATTTTTGTATACTTACTCCCTTCATTGGTGATGGTGAATTTACTATCTGCTAATAAACTCGCTGATTGTAATATTAGTAAAGGTACTGATATCTTCAGTGAGGAAAGCGTCAAAAGAAAATATTGCAAATAAAATTGTTTGAATTCTGAATTATAGAATTATCTTTACGATTTTAGCGGTAAGTAAAGTTTGTTCGAGTAGGTCAGCGGTCAACCCTGGTGTCAGAGTGTTTAGACCGCCTAAAGGACGACATGGTCTGACGATTGAAACAACCGGGACCGACTGCTTAACGTGCCTTCCGAAGCACGGTAGCGCTCAGATAGAAATGCCTCTGTCGGCCACCCATCCAAGTAGGGGTCGAGCTGCACGTTGCTAACAATCGCAATGAACTAACATCGCTTAGTCAAACTAAGTACACCATGACCGCTGCAAACAATGCCGTGAATAAGTGTTTATGAAAACGCCCTAATATAAACATTTAATTTACTTCACTCTAGTCCTATCCTACTAATATTATAAATGCGAAAGTTTTTGAGGATGGATGCATGTACGGATGTATATTACTCTTTAACGAAAAAAGTACTCGACGGATTTGGATGAAACTTTACAGTAATATAGGTTGTACATCAGAATAACGCATGGGATACATTTTATCCCGAAATTCCCGCGGGAACGGGTACAGCGTGGGTGAGCGAGCGAGCGCTACACTATCACTACATAGTATAAAACAAAGCTGTCTGTCCCTATGTATGCTTAGATCTTTAAAACTACGCAACGGATTTTGACGCGGCTTTTTTCATAGATAGAGTGATTCAAGAGGAAGGTTTATATGTATGAAAATTCCCGAAAATCCCACGGGAACGGGCACAACGAGGGTGAAACCGCGGGGCGCGGCTATTACTATAGGTACCTACCTATACTTTAAACGATAGACAACGCTTGCTCTAAATAAAATTTAATTTACTGCACTTTAAAGTTAATATTACCACCTGTAAATCCATCTCTCCTGTATTAATAAACCTACTGCAATGCATTATTTTAAAATAGGTCACTGGGTGTACATTGGCCTATATACGATCACCATGGCAACGCAGGCGGCCATGTTGCGGTAACCATGGCAACACGCATGCGCCATCAATGAATTGATAAGGTGTGGACATTGATAACGATGCAATGTACTTCGAAGATAGGATTACGGTTAGCTAGTTTACTAGCTTACTAGCGCAAGCGTGGCTGGAGTTAGCTAGTATTGTAGCGCTCATTGCGTAGTTTGACTAAGCGATGTTAGATCATTGCGACAGGAATTCCCACAGGAATGGACACAACGCGGGTAAAACCGCGGGGCGGTGCTAGTAGATTATATTCTAATACTTACTAGCTTTTACTGGCATTTCGTTATAATAGCGGTTAAAAACAAGGAATTTCGGGATGAAAAATTGCCTATAACCTTCCCGTTGAATGTAGCTATATAACACAAAAATAATTATTCAAATCGGACAAGTAATTTTGAGATTAGCGCTTATTGAAACAAACAAAAAATTAAGATAAAAAAAGACGTGTGGCACTCGGGGACTGCCGCGGTAAAGCTATTGCATAGTTATTTTTTATATCACTAGATGGCGTTAGTGGGGAGCGTGAGGTTTTTTCGTTACGGAATTTCTGGATTCGGTCCCCGCGCTCAAGGCCCGCGATAGAAGCTATGCAATAGCTTAAAACTATTCAGTTTTATTATACGAGTATTTAGTACTAGCAGCGCCCCGCGATTTTACCCGCGTTGCGTCCATTCCTGTGGGAATTTCGGGATGAAAAATAGCCTATGTTACTCGTGGATAATGTAGCTTTCGAATGGCGAAAGAATTTTTAAAAACGGTCCAGTAGTTTTTGAGCCTATTCATAACAAAGTTTTCCTCTTTATAAAATTAGTGTAGATGATAGTCAAATCACATTCAATAGCAGAATTCCGCTATTTTCATCCCAAAATTCTTACGAGAAAGGGTACAGGGCGAGTAAAACCAAAGGGGATAATAAATACAACTTGTTAATAAGAAACGACAAACCAAAAACTTCATTTTCAATTAAAAACCCATTTTCTCCTCTTTTAAATGTAAGACTCCATTAGTAAAACTGAAACTAGTTAATGACAAGTTAAAACACAAGAAAAAAACACCATAGACAGTTTATATTTAGAAACGAATCGCCTATTTACAAAACATAGGTTAATAACCTGATCGGGTGGCCACAAGTAACAAAAAAAGGGCAATTAGTAGGTCCACGGAGAGTTTGATCTGCAGTGGGGTGTTATAGGACGATACTTTACATTAGTACTCGCTTGTGATTACGTGTATTCCTCCTCGCTGTACTAACATCTTCAGTGAGCGAGTTTGATCTGCAGTGGGGTGTTATAGGACGATACTTTACATTAGTACTCGCTTGTGATTACGTGTATTCCTCCTCGCTGTACTAACATCTTCAGTGAGCGAGTTTGATCTGCAGTGGGGTGTTATAGGACGATACTTTACATTAGTACTCGCTTGTGATTACGTGTATTCCTCCTCGCTGTACTAACATCTTCAGTGAGCGAGTTTGATCTGCAGTGGGGTGTTATAGGACGATACTTTACATTAGTACTCGCTTGTGATTTCGTGTATTCCTCCTCGCTGTACTAACATCTTCAGTGAGCGAGTTTTATCTGCAGTGGGGTGTTATAGGACGATACTTTACATTAGTACTCGCTTGTGATTACGTGTATTCCTCCTCGCTGTACTAACATCTTCAGTGAGTGAGTTTGATCTGCAGTGGGGTGTTATAGGACGATACTTTACATTAGTACTCGCTAGTGATTACGTGTATTCCTCCTCGCTGTACTAACATCTTCAGTGAGCGAGTTTGATCGGCAGTGGGGTGTTATAGGACGATATTTTACGGTTAGTGTTCATGTCATTGTGTGGTAGGTCAACTATAAAACTACATCTCTGCGCTAACAATATGATTGCAGCAGAACTAAGTGCCTTACTGCAGTGCCTAGGTAATCTAGACTAGGATTTAGGTCGTATGAGTGACCTGGTGTTTAGGTTATGTGTCTAATGCGTAACTAATGTTATTTCTATATCACATTTAGATATCTTATTATAATAATGAATAATGATTATAATAAATATTTTTGGAATACTGGAGGGCACGTTAAATTGTCGGTCCCGGTTGTTTGAATCGGTAGATCATGTCGGAGGTGTATGAACGCGGTTATTTTTGGAATTAGGCTGCGGCTCCATTGAGGCGGAGACGAGCGGAGCTGAGAGGAGACGTGTGGGGATCGACCAATCGTATTACATGAAATCCACATCTCGTCTCCGCTCCGCTTCAATGGAAACAGTCAAGCGGAGACGAGCGGAGCTGAGAGGAGACGTGTGGGGATCGATCAATCATATATTACGTGAAATCCACATCTCAGCTCCGCTCGTCTCCGCCTCAGTGGAATCACATACCTCTTTTCACAGCTCTGCTCCTCTCAGCTCCGCTCGTCTCCGCCTCAATGGAGCCGCAGCCTTATACTGGAGGGCACGTTAAATTGTCGGTCCCGGTTGTTTGAATCGTAAGACAGTGCGGAGGTGTTTGAGCGTTTTAAAAAAGCCGTACAAACTGACCACTGACCTACTCGAAGTCACTTTTTCTTTTTACTCGCCGCTCGCTAGCTCGCTTACTCGCCACACCAAACGATGCTTATACATTAGAAGGCGTTTCAATTTAAGCGAAGCGAAGCTGTACGTAGTTCAATCAACCAATCGCAACTCATTAAAACTGTCAAACAACGCATTGACATTGTCGAAAACTTTCGTAATGCGTTCTTCTTCTTCACCGAGTGGACGGTCACCCTAACCAATCCTGGTGTCAGAGTTATTGAGCCGCCAAAGGCTTCTGACATGGCTCATGTGACGACTACTATACATAGAAAGTAACCGTTACCGACTTAACCTGCCCTCCGAAGCACGGAATCGTCTTACTTTTCGGACAATCAGGTGATTCAGCCTGCAATGCCCTAACCAAACTGAGGACAGTCTCACAAAGTTTTGTGAGATATGTCCCCATCGGGAATCGAACCCGGAACCTCCGGATCGTGAGCCGAGCGCTCAAACCACAAGACCACGGAGGCTGTGCACGGAGGCGTAGTGGTTGGTCGATTGAGTACCGGACAACTCCGCTCTACTTCAATGTAAACACACCCTTAGTGTCTACATTAATATTATAAAGAGGAAAACTTTGTTTGTTTGTAATGAAATAGGCTCAAAAACTACTGGACTGTTTTTAAAAATTCTTTCACCATTCGAAAGCTACATTATCCACGAGTAACATGGGCTATTTTTCATCCCGAAATTCCCACAGGAATGAACACAACGCGGGTAAAACCGCGGCGCGCTGCTAGTCTGTTATACTGACATTACTGACCCGGTACGTTTATAGGTCAGTCGTTCGCAAAGATCAATAAATTTCCTACATCCTTTAACAAACTGTACTTCTCTGATTTAGACGTTTAACTCAATTTTTTTGAGAAATTTTGAAATGTTTTTTAGGAGAAATGTAGTGTGAAAATTTGTCTTTCTAACTGTGAAAGATTTATTGAAATCGGTTCAGCCGTTTCGGAGTTATGTTCGAATTTAAGTAAGTAAGTAAGTTTGAGCCGTGTCAGAGGCCTTTGGCGGCTCAATAACTCTGACACCAGGATTGGTCAGGGTGACCGTTCACTCGGTGAAGAAGAAGAGTTCCAGTAGGTTACTGACTAACCCTGGTGATTGAGTTTTTAGACTACCTACCTTAAGGCCTCCGACATGGTCTGTCGATTGAAACAACCGGGACCGACATTTTAACGTGCCCTCCGAAGCAGAGTAACGCTCAGAAAGAAATGCCACTATCAGCCACCCATCCAAGTAGGGGCCGAGCTGCTTGTTGCTTAACAATCGCAATGAGCTTACATGCCATGCCAAAAGCGCTACAAAAAAAAAGTTAAAAAAGTTTGTGGCGAAAAAAAATTATAGAAAGGTTGTCTTTGGTGCGCCTTTTTTAGGTATATGGCTCTATATACCGTCTGAAAACTGACTAAAACTGTCTAAAAACTGGCTAAAACTGACTAAAAACAGTCTTCGGAGGCGTCAGTAAAACCGCGGTTTTAACTCGTATGTATATTGTATAGTTCATAATATAAAACAATCCACCTAAGTATAGTTTGTGTAATAATAAATAGAGGTCATGCGGTAATAGGCTGCTTCCTTTCTAACTACGCGTTTACCCGACTTCCTAAAGGGGAGTGATGTGTTTTGGGGGACGGTACATCAAACGTATCGAAATAAAAAATTATTTCTAATTTCCGTTATGTACTACATCCGTGTTCGGTTAACCTATTTGTGAAAGGTGGTGTGAAGTGTTTTTACGTGAGTAAAGAAATTTATTTATTTATGTTGGCATTATAAATATTGGCGCCATTTCTGCGTATAAAAATCTATTAAATAAAGATTTATTACACAGGGAGTAAAGCATTATTAATAAGTACATAATTGAATGTCGCATTTTATTTAATTACTTATTTGAAATAACAATTATTAATAATGTATTTAAGTAGTTATATTTTATAATTGGCAGCCAAAATATATTTGAGAGGGAATAAAAACTTTTTTTGAGAAAGAAGTATGTGTCAAAAAGTTTGTAATAACGTGAAATAGAACCTCAAAAGTCATAGCACACTAGATCTAGAAAAAAAATTCAACGTCAATCGAATTTCGAAATCGTTCGTCGACTTTTTTCATTCGTGTCCTCCATTGCGGCATCGATACGTTTTCATAGAAAATAATTTAATTTTTCATAAGGAAAATACGTTTCTGATAATACCGTGTTTGATATTATGTCTGTTCATACAATTCCGCTGGTGACCCCTTTTATTAGAGGTCCAAGGTTCCCGTACAGAAAGAGTAAGTAATTTATCGAAATTTTCTTTACTACAAAATGGATAATTTTCTAAAAAGTTTTTCGTTTCACTTAATTCTACTATAATGGCTAAGTGTTGGGTTAGTGCTGAATTTATTTCAGATCTATATTAATTTCAAAATTGTAAGATTTTCATATAATTAATTTACTTCACAATTTTTTACCGTATTGTAATGCAGATTCCATTGTATCCATTTTTATAAATTTTTGTACAAAACATAGCTTAAAAATTTGATTTTTTTGGCAAATTTAATCATCGTCTATAGCCGTTAATAGACAAGTATATATTTGTTTGCATTTTCATAAAGTATACTAGCGACCCGCTCCCGATTCGTTTCGTTAATTACGTAATCCGATGCCCGTAGGAATTTCGCGATAAAGTAGCCAAAATTTCAATACTGTTTTTGGTATTAAACATATCCAAAAATAGTTCTCCTAAATTACTGTCTTTTAGTGAAAACTGCATGAAAATCCGTTCAGTAGTTTTTAAAGGCGCGAACATATTATGTATAGACGAAAATGGCGACTTTTTATTTAACTACTTTATAAGTCATTATTCAGATTTAAAGTAATAAATAATATAGATTGATAATTGATATATTTTTTACGTAGTTAATTGCAAGTAAAACCAACATTCTTAACTAGCATACAGGAATCTGTGACAAATTATAAATGGTTGACGAAAAATTTAAAACTTTTGTAACGCATGACCAACTGGAATCGATTTTTACGTTCAATGACCCTTTTGAAGCCCTGTACTGAGATGTATTATTAAAAAGGAATTGGTAGTTTTTGATCCATCTCTCCTAGTAATAAAAAATATTATAAATGCGAAAGTTTGTGAGGATGTATGTTTGTTACGTTCACGCAAAAACTATTGAACGGATTTGGATGAAACTTTACAGAAATATAGGTTATGAATTTTGGAATTTTTATACATTATAAACCTTCCTTTTGAATCACTATCTATTGAAAAAACCACGTCAATATTCGTTGCGTAGTTTTAAATATCTAAGCGTACATAGAGACAGACAGCGGAAAGTGACTTTGTTGACTACCAGCAGCGCCCCGCAGTTTTACCCGCGTTGTGCCCTCTCCCGTGGGAATTTCAGGAATTGTTATACATATAAACCTTCCTCTTGAATCACTCTATCTATTAAAAAAAAGCGCGTCAAAATCCGTTGCGTAGTTTTAAAGATCATACAAGGGACAGAAAGACAGCGGAAAGCGACTTTGTTGTATACTATGACTAGCTGCGCCTCGCGGTTTCACCCACGTTGTACCCGTTCCCGCAGGAATTTCGGGATAAAATGTATCCCATGTGTTATTCTGATGTGTAACCTATATTACTGTAAAGTTTCATCCAAATCCATTCAGTAGTTTTTGCGTGAAAGAGCAACAAACATACATCCATCCTCACAAACTTTCGCATTTGTAATATTGGTAGGATTGTAGTGATGTTAGTATAGATGCACCTACGATTATTAATCTATATATATAAAATTCAAAGTCCTGACTGACTGATAATCAACGTACAGCCTCAACCGCTACACCTAGAAACATGAAAATTGGCAGGAAGGTTCTTCAAGTGACGTAAGTGCACATTAAGAAAGGATTTTCGAAAATTCCTACGGGAACGGGCTCAACGCGGGCAAAGCCGCGGGGCGCTGCTAGTATAAGATAAACATCACCTGGCTAGTTGCTAGTCACGCTTCTATTAGCTCATCCATGGCTACTCTTGGCTCGTCTCCAGACATATTTCAACCAATCCTTCATGTCGATGTCATTGACTTTGTTTTGCAAATTTTTGGGATATAGATGTGGGGTTGGAGGTAGGAAATAGTGTAGTGTATACGGTACGTTCAAAAGCCTCTATGGAGGCCAAACTGAATAAAAATATTTGACTTTGACTTTGGTAAAGTTAGAGCCAGTAGGTTAGAGCCAACCCTGGTGTCAGAGTTTTTAGACCGGCTAAGCATGGTCTGACTATTGACGACGACTTTTACATGCCTTCCGGAGCTCGGTAGCGCTCAGATAGAAATGCCACTATTGGTTCTCATCTAAGGGTCGAGCTGCATGTTGCTTAACAATCGCAATGAACTAACATCGCTTAGTCAAACTACGCTACGAGCGCTGTGTTACCTGATAAACTCCGTCGTTGAATGAACAGCTTTCGAAAATTCTTTCCGTATAAGAAATGGTACAGATTCAACTCTTTTTAACCGTTCATTCATTCATTCATTCATTCATTCATTTCGAGTAGGTTAAAGGCCAGCGTCGGACTTCGGAGTTTAAAGACTAAACATATTATAATAAAAACATGTTTTTGTAACTGGTGTTAATAGAAAGGTGGTTCGTTCCAGGCAAGTCCCCGTTCTTCCCCGGCGTGGAGGAGGCGGGCGTGGCGGGCGGCGCCGCCGCCGGCTCCCCCGCCGGCGCAGAGCAGGCGCAGGACGTCGTGTCGCGCCTCAGCGCTGCCGGTCAGTACCACACGCCACCACACACAGTCCCTCCGCCTGTGGTAACACGCTCCACCACACCACACACCATCAGAAGATCAAACCATCACACACCACCACCATCACACAGAAACGCACAGCTACGTACCACCTGTGGTGCCATACACACCACACAGGCGCACAGCTCCGCCACACACAATCATCACCACAGCCATTACCGTCTTTACCATAAGGGCACAAGGGGCCAGTGCCCAGGGCCCCCATCCTCAGAGGGCCCCGAAGGGCCGACAATTTCTCTCACATTTAATCTCAAAATACTCATTACACTTTTCTCAATGCCCGAATATCGATTATTTTCAGATTTATTCGAATCAATATATTTATATGAATTTGAGTGACATCAAGCCTACAGGGTCTCGGTTGTGTGCGGTATATAGACACGGTAGCTTCTTGCTTAATTTAAACTTAGTCTGCCCATACAAAATAATGTACTTACAGTTCTTTAATTCGGCACAAAAGTCGCGCCGCGCGCGAAAAAATGGTGGCCGTCGGCGTCGTTCAACTTTTTTAAATATTTTTTTTAAATATTACAATCATCATTGGTATCTATGAGAGGATAGTTATGAACTACAGTAAAATGCACCCCACGCTTTTTTTACTCTGAATTGAATCATTGTGTTAATAACTTAAATTTTATTATAATTTTGATTTGAGGTGAAAAAATATTTTCTAGTTTTTAGTTCAATTTGCAATAAAAGCGTGTTTTTTAGTTTGTTTAAACTATAATTTTATTTTTTATTTTTTAAGTAATTCTGGCAAATCCATATAACATTATATGCAACTTTTCATCCCGTAATTCCCACGGGAACGGGCCCATCACGGGACGCTGTTAGTGTCTAGTACCATTTAGTAAAATAAAACAGAACTCCCGTTCCGTCCCACAGCGAGCGCCCGTTGATGTCTTTTATATGAAGTAATATTTTTTTAGTAAATCTGGCAAATCCATTAAGGATAATGGGAAACTGTTATTAAATTATTGCATTGTCATTGGTCCTTGATACGTATGCAAAGTTTCAAATTAATCAGACTTCTGGAAGTTGGTGAAAATGATGTTCAAAGATTCCATTACATACGTTCGTACTTCGTACGTACATACAGGCCAAGCTAATAAAAGCGTGTTAATAATGGGAAACTGTTATTAAATTATTGCATTGTCATCGGTCCTTGATACGTATGCAAAGTTTCAAATTAATCAGACTTCTGGAAGTTGGTGAAAATGATGTTCAAAGATTTCATTACATACGTTCGTACGTACATACATACATACAGGCCAAGCTAATAAAAGCGTGTTAAAGGGCCCCAAATTCTTGTTTGCCCAAGGGCCCCAGCACAGTCTAAGACGGCCCTGACCACAGCCACACACCCCCAGCTCCGTACCACCTTTGGTACCACACGCCAGCCGCACATAGGCTCATATAGCGTCGTACCACACACCACCACACAGATACTGCACTGATCTCACACACCACATACCACCATCACCACATGCCCAAATGTATGGCTTCTCTACCCAATCGCCGATCATACGCGATTACTCTCACGATGATATAGATAGGCTTCGCGACACGGGTGTCGGATGCGGGCGTCCGATTAACGCAGTCTACGCCTTTACTCACCTATGCTGATTTATACACAATAACGTCGCGATATCGCTGCGACTCGTAAGACTGACAGGCTGCGTATGAAAATGCACCTGAGGATCATCGTACTGGATTGTTTTTCAACCGTGGCGGGTGGTTGCAGGGCTGTCGATGTGCGTGTCGGCGCTGGGGTCGCCGGCGCGCTCGTCCCCCGTGTCGGCCGGCTCGGAGCACGGCGAGCGCTTCAGCCGGAAGGTGTTCGTGGGGGGCCTGCCGCCCGACATCGACGAGGGTGAGTACACACACACCTTAGGGTCTTCAGGGTGCGATGGAAATACAAGTGGACCTTAGGGTCTTCAGGGTTTGATAAAAATTTGTCTATCTTCATGTAGGTACACACCTTATTATCTTCAGGGTGCGATGAAGATACGGGCGAAACTTCATGTACACCCTTTAGAACCATAATTTTTAGAACAGGTTCGATGAGGTTCTTTAAGGTATTTGTTGTTTTATATGTATTTAATAATATCAGCTAGTTAGATTCCATAATACAAGCCTAGAGCTTAGTTTGGGTCTAATTAGCCCTGTTATTTAAATAAATGATTTTGATTTTTTTTTTTTTGATGAAAATACGCGTAGGTCTTCTTAAGGGCTTTTAGCGCTCGTGGCGTTCACAAATGTCCACACTAGCGCCATCTGTCGCATTGCGAGTGGAACCACCGCGTGAAACAGCCAGACATAAACTGAAGTGTAAATTATGTACATTGAATTGTATTTAGTAGTATCAGTTAGTTAGATTAGGTACATAATACAAGCTCAGAGCTTAGTTTGGGTGTAATTAACAGTGTGTGAATTCGTTTCCTCCGTTGTCACCGTTCCCGTGGGAATTTCGGTATGAAAAGTAGCCTGTAACTGTAACGCTCCCTTTAATGTTTTTTAAATTATTTTAATCGGTTTGGTAGTTCTTGAGATTAGCGCGTTCAAACAAATAATTAAAAAAATCTAACTCTTTATCTAGATTTTTTCGTTATTTAGGTATATCAATATAAATCTATATGTCGGAGCGTGGCATCAGTGGCGCCACACCAGATAGCGGTTTATAACGTCACTACATTATTTTTAGTCTGTAGAAGTTTAAGAGTAGTTTGTAAATTCAGTTGACTGATGGAATCGGTAGTGTTGTTATTCCGTGACGTGAGTTCTATCTTCGTGGTGTAGTCTGTGGTATGAGAATAGACTATGTTAAGTCTGTGGTGTTACGCACTATGACAGATGACAGTTGTTCGATAGAGGGATGTGAGCTTGTTTGGTGGTCTGTGGCAGTGAGTGAGTGAGAGAGTGAGTCGATGATATGAAAAGATGAGACATTAGAGTTTTGGAGGGAAATGGAGACGGTTGGATTGGGATCAGATGGAAAACGTAGATTGGAAGGATGAGGTGTTGACGACATCACGATGATCAAGACCTAGGAATCCTAAGATATCTGATGTTGTATTGACAATATAATGCTCGTGCTTATCCTGATGTGACATGTCCCCAATAGTGGGATAATTATCGCTGTGTACCCGACATCAGAAGTGGGATTAAGATCGCTATTGCCCACCGAGCGTTCAGCAGAGAATGATAAAGATCGCTATTGCCCACCGAGCGTCCAACAGAGAAGGATAAGGATCGCTATTGCCCACTGAGCTTCCAGCAGAGAATGATAAGGATCGCTGTTGCCCACTGGGCTTCCAGCAGAGAATGATAAATTTCACCATTGCACCAATCTCTCAGGTGCTGAATATCATATCGCCATGGTGTGGTATTTGGAATTTGGATTGTTTATTCCCACGGGTGGACGAAACATAAACGATGTAGTCCACATAACTACGGCGTTGATGGAAAAATGGCTTCTTATGATTTGAGAAAGAAATTTAAGATTTGTTATTTGTTACTGGAATGGACGACGGCGACGACGACGACGGGATTGAAATTCATGTACCTTCCACTGGATTATGAAGCTCGTGGTATTCAGAGATATGTCTGAATCATCATCGCAACGACTATGGTGCTTTACGTAATGTTTATTTTGCAATTGGTTATAAAACTTGGAATGTTCTGTGAGTATAGTTAGTTAGTTTTCTGCTCTATTGTGGAGTTAAGAAGGTAATTATGAGCTTCCGAAAGAGTCAAGTGTAATCTTGTACGTAATGTGATATGTTCTAATATGTTTTCTTATTTTCATGTTGGTTCAATGCTGGTAATTATTGCGAGCGTTGATGAACCTCGTCCAGGGAGAAACGTGGTTCTCTTCTCAGTCCTGTTACCAGAGGAATACGAGGGATTGCGGTATTCCAAATTATTCAAGAATCTATCACGACAAATTCACATTGGATGTTAAATTGGTGATGTATTGCGGTAATGATTGGTTTGTTGAGAAATATCCGGTGAGCTATTTTGTGATATTTGAGTCAGTTAACATTGAGAGTTTTGTAGTGAATCTTCGTACCACTTGATAAAGTAGAAAGCTTATTGAAAGTATTTTGGATGTTTATTCCGTTGTAAAATATGAGAGTATGAGTAAGGGTTTCATGTGACTATGTGACTTATTGAGTTCAATGTTCGAACTCGGCGATGGTCGTGGTCTGGATTGACCGTACTGTGGAGTGGTCTGCTGAGACCGTGTGTTGTTGAGCAATGTGATTGCTCGTCGGCTGGTTGCCGTGACTAGACGTGACTATGACTAGACAAGCTTACTGTTACTTACTCATGGCTCATATTGTAATGTGCATTTGAGATTAATAGTCTATTGAAGTTAAAGTTGAAAATGACGTGGTACCTAGTATTCATGTGTTACATAGCATTGAAGATTCCCGATTGATTGTAATTAACTTTTGATTGAAATCAAGAATTTAAGGAAGAACAAGCTTCTTAATAGTCAGGTTGACCGAGCGAGTGCAAATTACTGTGGCCGCGAGGTTTAGAGGAAAAAGAGTACTTACACAAAATAGTGTCATTGACTGGTATAGGAAAATGCCTGAAGGGCAAGTACCCATTGTTAGTGTTTCTGAGCCTTGTGAGGATGAACTGTAGTCACTTTTGACTGTGTGGTAACTAGTTGTGCGTGTCCTCTTGAGTCTGGGATGATCACGAGAGTGACTGATCACAGGGATGATCAGGGTCATGGGTGATCACTGGGATGATCACAGCCAGTCACAGGGATGACTGCGCATTAGGGCTACTGGGATAGCCGGACAATAGAGACACACACACTTGACCTTTACTTTGATTTGAGATTAATTTGATTTTTAATGGGTACTTGTGCCTGACGATGTTCTAGTATTATGTTGAGATAAGCAATGTGATTATGAATATTGAGATAGTTAAAATTGTTGATTGGAAAAGAATAATAGTTTGAGCTTTACTAAGTCTTTCGTTGAAGTAGTTATTTAGGTCAGGAGTGACCGAACGATGGTGATCGTTACACGTTGAAAGCTTTGAACTCTAAACGTACTTACAAGTAGGCACATGATCGTGTTAGGAAGATGCCTGTGGGGCGGGTAACAGCTGACTCAAGACGAAGGTGGAGACAGTGAGGTTGATTAAGTTGTTGATTGTTACTGGGTTTTTATGTCGGTGGGTCAGTCTGAGACCGCACCAGGGTGCCGTAGCTGTAGCCCGTTAGAAATCGGTGTCTACTACTTGTAGTAGTCCGTGGGTAGGCAGTAGGCGGTAGCCCTGGGTAGTGTGGTCGGGTCTTGCCTGGTAGCGAAGACCGTAGAGTCATGGGACGACTCGGCATTCCGAAATGGAAGTGCATAAAGGGCAAATGCGTTTGCTAAATCTTGTGTTGTGACCACGAACAAAGACTCAGTAGTAAATCAATTGTGATTAAATTGTTAATTGTGTGTGAATAATGAACCAGAGTCTGTCACTGTTACTGGCCTCAGGGTTTTGGTAGATGAAACGTTATCATAATTTACTTTGTGATTTCTTACGCTATTTGATCATATTATTAATCTGATGATTATTGATCTGAACACGATAGATTACGAAAGATGCCAGTAGGTCATGTACCAGTCGAAGTTGATGTTAATAGTGATTCTGATGAGGATGAGTAAACTTGTTTTGGTGGAAACTCGAGTAAGGACTCTATCGGCCGTATTGTGTTGGACCGTACCAGAGGTTGTCGTGTAGCCGTAGCTCAGTAGAAATCGGTGTCTACATTGTAGTCCGTGAGTACGCGGTAGCAGGCAACTCTGGCGGAGGTCGGGTTCTGGAGGAACCATAGAGTCCAGGAGTAGACTCGGCAGTCACAGGGTGATGCACATGGGCGATCCACTTGATGGATATGCATAGTGAGAGAGCAATTGCGATTGCTGGTCGGCTAGAGAGCCGTGGCGATAGAGGGCTTACTCTTGTGAAATTTTGATTTGTGTGTTTAATTAAATTGTGTTAATTTGTTGTTACAAGCGACAGTGGTACATGGCTCTGGTTGATATTTTTTTATGGTTCTGGTTGATATTCGAGTAATTTAAAAGAAAAAAACTATACAGTTACGAAGTTTCTTTATTTGAGTTGTGTGTAGAAATATGATTGGTCAGAAGTGGCCGAGGCGAACAAATACTCTCGTTGGTTATTTCTGTGCAGGTTAGCCAACACACGAGGACGTGTGCTAGCAGGATGGCCGTGTCGGAGCGTGGCATCAGTGGCGCCACACCAGATAGCGGTTTATAACGTCACTACATTATTTTTAGTCTGTAGAAGTTTAAGAGTAGTTTGTAAATTCAGTTGACTGATGGAATCGGTAGTGTTGTTATTCCGTGACGTGAGTTCTATCTTCGTGGTGTAGTCTGTGGTATGAGAATAGACTATGTTAAGTCTGTGGTGTTACGCACTATGACAGATGACAGTTGTTCGATAGAGGGATGTGAGCTTGTTTGGTGGTCTGTGGCAGTGAGTGAGTGAGAGAGTGAGTCGATGATATGAAAAGATGAGACATTAGAGTTTTGGAGGGAAATGGAGACGGTTGGATTGGGATCAGATGGAAAACGTAGATTGGAAGGATGAGGTGTTGACGACATCACGATGATCAAGACCTAGGAATCCTAAGATATCTGATGTTGTATTGACAATATAATGCTCGTGCTTATCCTGATGTGACATGTCCCCAATAGTGGGATAATTATCGCTGTGTACCCGACATATATTAGTATACATTAATATATATCGTAGAGCCACCGACTGCGTCTAACCTCTGTGGAATATTAACGAACTGACTCTGGCCTCGATGCATTAGTGAAATATCGACCCGCGCCGATCAATCGTTGTGAAATGTGTTTGTCGGTCTGTCACCCGGCAACCGATCACCTTGAGCGTCTTCTACTAATTCATTACGAATATTGTTACGCTAATAAAAAAGTTGGTTCGAGTAGGTCAGTGCCCAACACTGGTGTCGGAGTATTTGGACCGAAAAGGCCTTAGATATGGTCTGTCGATTGTGCCCGTTCCCGTGGGAATTTGGGGAATTTTTTTACATATAAACCTCCCTCTTGAATCACTCTACCTATAACAAAAAAACCGCATCAAAATCTGTTGCGTAATTTTAAAGATTTAAGCATACAGACAAACAGACGCGACTTTATTTTATACTATGTAGTGATGCGAAAGTTTGTGAGGATGGATGTATGTATGTATGGATGTATGTTTGTTGCTCTTTCACGCAAAAACCACTGAACGGATTTGAATGAAACTTTACAGTAATGTAGGTTATATAAAAGAATAGCACATGGAATACATTTTATCCCGAAATTCTCGCGGGAACGGGTACAACGCGGGTAGCACCGCGGGGCGCGACTAGTAAGCTAATATATAAAACTTACTTTTGTATATTTCCGTGCAAGGTTTTTTGCGACTATCACGCGATTTTAACCTGTTTGTGCCCGTTCCCGTGAGAATTTCGGGATAAATAATAGCCTATAACCGTCACGGTGAATGTGGCTATCCATTACAAAAAGAATTATTCGAACCGGACTGGTAGTTTCTGAGAGTAGCGCATCCAATCCAAACAAACTCTTCAGCTTTATTATATCAAGTCTTCTTCATCGAGTGGATGGTCAACCTGACCAATCCCGGTGTCAGAGTTATTGAGCCGCCAAAGGCCTCTGACATGGTTCATGTAACGACTACTATCCGTAGAGAGTAACCGGGACCCACGGCTTAACTTATATTAAGTGTAGATAATATTGATTTAGATAATATTAAACAGCTAAATTAAAAGCCTGTAAAATATATCTTGCTTCATCTCAATAATTCTTACTCAACATCTTAATCAAAGCGATTGTCTCTCCCCAGTATGAATGATCACAGTACTACAATGTTATTGAAAGATCCGCCACGGAAATCAATTGTCAGCGTGTACAGGCGTTTTCATAATAACTGGTGTCGCGGAGTTTTCATAATAAGTACAGCACATAATAATGTGACAGGCGAGTGACGTTATCAAGGTACGGTTCACTCCCATTGTGGTAAGTGGGTCGGAGGACACAGTGCCGGCGAGGGCAGTAGGACGGTTTGAGAGTATTTGGAGAGTTATGTCTTTGCAGTGTTGTAAGAGTACATGTAAAGTTGCTTTTCTGCAAAGAGCTTAACTATACTTCTATACTAATATTATAAAGAGTTAAAATTTGTAAGTTTGTATGTTCAAGCTAATCTCGGGAATTACCAGTTCAGAATAATTCTTTTTGTTTTGGATTGCCACATTCAACGGGAAGGTTATAGACTATTTTTCGTCTCAAAATTCCCACGGGAACGGGCACAACGCGGGTGAAACCGCGGGGCGCTGCTAGTCTATACTAAGCTGCAGAGTTTGTTTGTTTGAACGCGCTAATCTCAAACTACTGGTCCGATTTGAAAAGTTCTTTCAGTGTGGGATAGTCCACTTATTGAGGGAGGCTATAGGCTATTTTTCATCACGAAATTCCCGACGGAACGAGCACAACGCGGGTAAAACCGCGGGGCGCTGCTAGTTCTACCTTATGTATGATTGGTGCATATCAACATAGCTCTAATGTGAACCTAAATATTGTTAAAATCTTGAAAGTGTAACAGACTAAAAAAATAGCCAAAACTACTTGCCAATCTATCATCCCCTTAAATTATTCTGTCTTTTTGATATTTATTTTTCAAAAATAGCTAAAATCACTCCTATCGAATCTCCTGGAATTATTGTCTGTTAAAATCGTATAAAATTAAACAAACAGAGACGAAGAAACAGTTCGCTAAGTAGGACTTTTTTACACCTTACAGAAATATATGTATGTACCCCAATATCAAAAAATATTCTTTAATCTTACGATACTGTCACACTATTATTTTATTCTCCCTACCCAAGACAGTTGCCCTACTGCACTGATCTGCACTGTGGCGCATCGCCAGTGATCTAGCGACCTACTGCCGTTATCTACCCCAACGGGATAGGATTTTTGCTGTATCTAGAGCGGAGATGATTGTCCCTACATATAAAAGGCAGACCCGACTGACTCACGGAGTTATACATCGACGTACAGCCGAAACTATATTGTACCTAGAAACTTGACATTTGGTACAGGGGTTCAGAAAGGATTTTGGGAAATTCAACCCTTAACTGGGGGTGGCCCTTTCTCAAGCGAAGCCAGGGCGGTCACTAGTACAGTTATATAGGTCTCTGGCTGTTATCAATGATTTTACTCGCGTTGTAGTTTTCAGAGAAATTTCAGATAATTTCAGGGTCTTGGGAAGTTCGAGATAATCCTACTAATCATACGAAAGTTTGTGAGGATGGATGTATGTATGGATGGATGTATGGATGTGTGTTTGTTGCTCTTTCACGTAAAAACTACTGAATGGATTTTGATGAAACTTTACAGTAATAAAGGTTACACATCAGAATAACACATGGGATACATTTTATCCCGAAATTCCCGCGGGAACTGGTACAACGTGGGTTAAACCGCGGGGCACAGCTAGTGCAGTTATATATGTAGGTCTCTGTCTATTATCGATGGTTTTACTCGAGTTGTAGTTTTCAGAGATTTTCAGATAATTTCAGCGTCTTGGGAAGTTTGAAATATGCCTATACCTTCCTCTTGAATGAAGCTATCTAATGCAAAAAGAATTATTCGAATCGGACTGGTACTTCTTGAGATTAACGCGTTCAAACGAACAGAAAATCAAATTTCAGCTTTATTTTATTAGTACTAGCTGTTCCGCGCAGTGGTTCCGCCCGCGCCCAATAGATGTCGCTAGTGTGAACATTTTGTAGATCGTGCTTAAGGCTAGGATATAATTATAAAGAGCCCTCCGAAGCACAGTAGTGCTCAGATAGAAATGCCACTATCGGTCACCCATCCAAGTAGGGATCGAGCTGCACGTTGCTTAACAATCTCAATGGATTAACATCGCTTAATCAAACTACGCCACGAGTAAAAGTTGCGGACTAAAGTTATTACTGCTTTAGGCGAAAGAGGTTTATTGGAACAGACACTATAGTCGAAGACGACTACTCCTGAAGAGGAAAAAGGTTTAGAGATAGGGTGAGAATGAAATAAAATCACTAAACCTTTTCCTCTTTAGGAGTAGTCGTCTTCGGCTGGAAAATTGATGACATTGGTCCACATTTTGGGTCAAGTAAGATAAAACATAGAGTATACAAACTAAATGGCACTTAATCTTGATGTGTGTGTTACCAACTCTTCCAGATGAGATCACGTCGTCGTTCCGCCGCTTCGGACCGCTCGTGGTGGACTGGCCGCACAAAGCCGAGAGCAAAAGCTACTTCCCGCCTAAGGGATACGCGTTCTTACTGTTTCAAGTGAGTACCGACCGTATATACATAATATCTTCTGTATCATAATACATACATAATAATTATCTTCTGTATCATAATGTAATCATAATTTTATCATACTATAATATCTTCATACTGTTTCCAACGCCTCGGTGATCTAGTGGTATGAGCACTCGCCTGCCAAGACTGGGGTTTAAAATGTAGGAACGTTTTTGTTCATCTTTAGTAACAAGCGAAGCTTTTGCCCAGCAATAGGACATAGCCTTAGGTCTTTTTGAACTTCCGCGATGTTTACACATTATGGACGTATCACTACGGTTTTTTTTCCGGCACAGAAGGTTTGATTTTGCAGTTATCAAGCGTGCACTCTCTTGACACTCGACCCCTACTTGGATGGGTGCCGATAGTGGTATTTCTATCCGAGTGCTACTGAGCGTTATCGAGCCCGGTTGTTTCAATCGTTAGGCCATGTCGGAGGGTTGGGCGCTATCGTACAGTTTGTTGGTACTGTCCCGTGCAGGACGAGAGCAGCGTGGCGGCGCTGATGGAGGCGTGCATCACGGACGACGACAAGCTGTACCTGTGCGTGTCGTCGCCCACCATCCGCGACAAGCCCGTGCAGATCCGGCCCTGGAAGCTGGCGGACGCCGACTTCGTGCTGGACGCCTCCATGCCGCTCGACCCGCGCAAGACCGTCTTCGTGGGCGGCGTGCCGCGCCCGCTCAAAGCGCGTCAGTATACATATTATTATACCTCACTCTAATACATTATACACAAACACAATACATGCTAGTGCACTATTCAAATACATAATGCTAGTCAATTATATTAGTATGCTATTTAATGAAATAGATACTAATGCACACCTCTCACTAATACATTATACATGCTAGTGCGCTATTAAAATAAATAATACTAGTGAACTGTGCTATTGCACTATAAAATAAAATAGATGCTAATGCGCTATTAAAATAAATTGTACTAATTAGTAAATTATACTAGTCCACTTTTAAATGACACTAATGCGCTATTAAGATACGAATGCACTACTAAAATAATACTAATGCACTATTAAAATAAAGATGGTGTTTTTGTGTTCATATATTGACGGTTTAGGAAATGTCTTTTGGGCGGACAAAGTGATCGTGTCTACATGTTCAGTACTGACGGCATATAAATTCCCTGTTGCAGTGGAGCTGGCGATGATAATGGACCGACTGTACGGCGGCGTGTGCTACGCCGGCATCGACACCGACCCCGAGCTCAAGTACCCCAAGGTAACGTACACACGCACACATTTTAACCAAATTTTAATGTCTTTTCTCAAAATGACACGTAACTTGACACAATTAATTGCTGCATTACCAAAAATGCCGCATTACCAAAAGTGCCGTATTACCAAAAGTGCCGTATTACCAAAAATGCCGCATTACCAAAAGTGCCGTATTACCAAAAGTGCCGCATTACCAAAAGTGCCGCATTACCAGAAATGCCGCACTATCATAAAATGCCGCATTACCAAAAATGCCATACTAAGAAAGAGAATTTACCCTAGAGTACAGTACATGAACATTGTACAGTACATACAGTACAGGCCGTGACTGACTAGCGCCGTTTGTGTTGCAGGGCGCGGGGCGCGTGGCGTTCTCCAACCAGCAGTCGTACATCTCGGCGATATCGGCGCGCTTCGTGCAGCTGCAGCACGGGGACATCGACAAGCGTGTCGAGGTACGTGCTCACCCGTGCCCGAGGGAAGTCCGGGATAGAGAAGTCTACTTTAAAAAAAAATAATTTTGGGAATTTAGCATACTTACTTTTGTCAAATTCAAATATGTGACCATGGTTGTTGGTGACATCTGGTAAAATTGACAACCAATGTCTTCAATTTTACAGCCGAAGACGACTACTCCTGAAGAGGAAAAAGGTTTAGTGATAAGGTTAGAATGAAAAACTAAACCATTTTCCTCTTCAGGAGCAATTGTCTTCGGCTGGAAAATTGACAACATTGGTCCACATTTTGGGACAAGTAAGATAAAATAAGAGTACTACGGAGTAGTGATGTGTGTGTGTGTGTGTGTGCGGCGGCAGGTGAAGCCGTACGTGCTGGACGACCAGATGTGCGACGAGTGCGCCGGCGCGCGCTGCGGCTCCAAGTTCGCGCCCTTCTTCTGCGCCAACGTCACCTGTCTGCAGGTGAGGTCGCGGGATAGTGTTGTGTGCTGGGACGGTGCTAGTGACTGACCACTTTTGACTGACCACTTTTGACTGACCACTTTTGACTGACCACATTTGATTGAACGACCACCTTTGATTGACCGACCACCTTTGATTGACCGACCACCTTTGATTGACCGACCACCATTGATTGACCGACCACCTTTGATTGACCGACCAACTTTGATTGACCAACCAACTTTGATTGACCAACCAACTTTGACAGACCACCTTTGACAGACCACCTGTGATAGACCACCTTTGACAGACCACCTTTGACAGACCACCTTTGACAGACCACCTTTGACAGACCACCTTTGACAGGCCATCTTTGACAGACCACCTTTGACGGACCACCTTTGACGGACCACCTTTGATTGACCACCTTTGATTGACCACCTTTGATTGACCACCTTTGATTGACCACCTTTGATGGACCATATGACTGACCATTTACACCGTCTGAGCATATCACAATTCTTGTGTTCTTTGAATGAATTTTTACTTTTGACTCCATTGAGTTAGAATCCTATAGTCACAATCTATAGCCGACACTCAAAAATTTTTTTTTGTCTGATTGTGACTACAGTATTGTAACTCAATGTTTGACTCAGTTGTTTGACATCTCCACCCCGCCCCCTGTCGGTTGCAGTACTACTGCGAGCACTGCTGGGCCACCATCCACTCGCGCATCGGGCGCGAGTTCCACAAGCCGCTGGTGAAGGAGGGCGCCGACCGGCCGCGCGCCGTGCCCTTCCGCTGGTGCTAGCGCGGCGCCGCCCCCGCTACGTCTCGGTTGGCGAGTTGGTGGTCGGAATCGGTAGGAAAACTGTAGAAATGTGAGGGATGTTTGACCGGATTGGACTGGGAGGGACGATATTTGATGATGCAGTCAGAGTTGGAAAAATCTTGTAAAACATTGTTAATTATCTACTAATTTTAATGGTAGAGATTTTGAAGAAATCGGTAGAAATTTTAATACTGTTATTTGGGTCGGTAGTAATTCGAGTATAACCAACTTGGTTGGTAAAAAATTTGAGCAGCCCAGTCGGTAGAGTAATCTACCTAACCTTGTTAGTAAACAATCAGGACTAGGTAAATTATTTTGATTTTTTACCGATTCTGTTGGTAAATTTGCATAACTACCGATTGGACTGGTAGTTTTTAAAGTTCTATCCATTTGGATTTCGTTTCTACCATTTAGATTAGTGGTTTTGACTTCTTCCGATTGTCTGATAGAATATGCAAGTTCTACAAATGTGCAGTGTTGCTATTTGTAGAATTTTAATATTCTAATTGTTTTGTCAAGAATATTTAGCACATTGAATATGTTTCTCCCTCGGTGCAATTTGGTAGAATATTTTTTGAGATTTCTTAGTGGATGGATCTCTACCAAATTGCAAATAGGTAGAATTTACTTTCTATCAACTACCAACTTTTCAATTGAGATTGTAAAAAATCTACCAAGATTTGAAAAAACGGTTTCGAAAACTTCTACCAATTATGTAACCAGTTGCCGTCTTGAAGCGACCGGTCGTCCCATTTGAGGAGAATTTGAAAATGGGCGACCCTATCTGACGCTTACTTAAAAAGAGATAAGCAAAAATATTATAGTTCAAGTACAAGACGTTGGCGTTTCAAATTTTTTCATAAATTGTGTTGCCAACTTTGAAAATTCTACAATTTTTGGTAGTTAAAAATCTACCGATCTTTTGAATAACTATTGCTATTGACTATTTTATGGGAAAATTGAACGCCTCCTAATGTAAGCATATTTACCCGGAACTTAGCTAGATTAACAGTTTTTTGTGGAATATTAAATAGGGTAATGTTTGCGGCGCACCATTTTAATACTGTCGCACCGCTGCGGGCGACGCGCCATGGCGACGCGGCGGGACTCGTAGATAAATTAATTCTATCGTTTTATATGTAGACGACTTTATTATCGGTCAAAGTACGACACTTAGCGAATAATTCATATTACACAAGTCTGCTTTGTTTCTTAGTTTTAACTCGCCGCCGGGTCTATGGAGCGCTCGCCCGCCCAATTAGTAAGAAAAATACTAAGACATAAGTGAAAAAATGTCTGATTTCTTAAAAAAATAAACGTTATATGTACCTGCGTAGTTAGATTGAAATTCATACTATTTCTCAATAATATAATAAGTACTGGACTTGGTATTGTTGCGAATACGTCCCATTAAACTAATTTTAATATTCTATTCTATTTAGAACATCATTTTTAATTTGTCTTGGGAGAAAAAAAACTACCGATCGGTAGAAAAAGTGTTGACTTGGCAACATTGATTGTGGTAACGTCAGGTGTAATGGCGTGTGTAGACGGGCGGTCGGGGCGCGCGGGAGACGCGCGGCCGCCGCCCGGACGAGGCTTTGATTTCTTCGAGATTGAAAACGTGGTAGATATCTGTTTTAGTACAAATAGGAGTTACCAAAATCTGGCTGTAGATCGTTTTAGTTGAAATTTTTTGAATTTGAAAATATCTTTTTTAATTAATTACCTTTTTATTGTCTCGTTTCATTGTCTGAGCTCTGGCAATATTTAATGCAACAGTATTGTTTATAATTTAATATATTATTTATAATTTCAAGTCGCGGCAAGTGAATGATTTAGAAAATTATTTTATTACCGCGTTTCGACAATGAAAGGATGCAATTCACAAAATCTTCGCTTGAAGAAATTATACCTAGTATAATGAAATATTAATATAATATTATTATAATAATAATAATGAGAATATTTTTGAAAAGCCGGGATAGTGCAATAGTTTGTAGTTATAGCATGTTTCTAAGTATTATATGTATTTAAAATGAAGTAAAAATTAGTTAAATTTTTTGACGAGGGGTGTTCCACGAGTGATTGGGTTTTTTTAAATATAATAATTGACGTCTCGAATCGCCACTTTTTGATATATTATATTGTTTTTCTTAATGAATTGAGGGGAAAAGAGTTTTTTTCTTAGTGAAAAATTTGGGAAGTTTTTTAAAATATAAAATGTCTAAGAAAATTGTAAGTGTGATCACGATGTTTGTTTGTTTGTTGTTAGGACTGCGCACGGACCAAAGTGATTTTTTTATAGCGAGTTGTTTTTTTTTCATTTTAATTGGGCAATATAATGTGTATTCTAATTGTTTTTATAAGTACTTAAATATGGGAATGGAATTATTGTTTAAAGAACAAGGGGTTCTGTGGGACTTTTTACAGCAAGGGACGTTTTCGACCCACTCGCAATAACGTGAAGATACGTTTTCGACCCACTCGCAATAACGTGAAGGGGCATTTTCGACCCACTTGCAATAACGTGAAGGGGCATTTTTGACCTACTCGCAATAACGTGAAGGGGCATTTTCGACCCACTTGCAATAACGTGAAGGGGCATTTTTGACCTACTCGCAATAACGTGAAGGGGCATTTTCGACCCACTTGCAATAACTTCGAAGGGCATTTCGACCTACTGCACTTCAAGTCGATGTCTTAATATATAGGTGAAACCACTCTGGTCAAAAAGCCTATTAAAAAAGCCTAGGTGACCACACCGCAGGTCAAAAAGGCCTTTATAGGCGTTTCCACATGTCAAGGGTCGTTTTGGCTAAGCTCGTTGTGATTTACTTTTCCCACGGTGTATATTGTTGCGTCACAATTTTGTGAGGGTAGTATATCTAAAATGACTACGATTTCGAACATGTCCATTAATTGATGACCTCTGTGTATGTCACTAGCGCATTGGTGCCTCTAGGACGTCTTAAAGAGGGGAGTGTCTGTAATATCTATGCAGTATGTGACTAGTTGAGGTCCTCATTTTACGGTTGATGGTGTCAACTTCAAAGCAAGTTCATAGTCGAGTTGAAATTGTTCGCATCTAGTCGTCCACTGTATAGGCCGCCTAAAGGCCCCTTAGACCGCCTAAAGGCCCCTTAGACCTTCGTGTGTAGACCTCGTATCCCGAAAGACCACGGACTTATAAAATAGACTGTAGAAAAAGACTTGCGCAATTTTTGATAAAATTATTATTATTTGTGTTATTGTGTGTGATATATCGTTTCGATGGGTGTACTCTCGTAGTAAAGTCTCTGGGTGTGTCGTTTTCCGTTTTTTTTCTATTTAAATTGTAAATTTTTGTATTGAATTGGTGAATTTTTGGCTTGATAGTGCCTTGTTGTGGCGAATGAGTATGTATACCCCCTCTTTGTGTCTTGGACCGAGTTTTGATTGTGTTTACCAAAATGTTTCAGTATGACGTAAATATATTCGATATTTTCTGGTTTTTGAAACGCTTAAAAGCTTTTTAGAAAGTTTTTATTTGGCAAAATTTGCATTTCTTGCTAAAAATATTCAGCAAAACATAAGTAATACAAATAATAAAATAGTAAATTAAAATTCATTAAAATGAGGTAAAAGCAATCAACTTGTTCTTCGATACCTATTCCTCCCTTCTCTTTAACATCATTTTGATAATATTTTTTCTAAATTGCCCAAAAATTTCGGAAATACTCAGCACCTATCGAATTTTCTTAAATTACTACCTATATTAATAAATTGCATAAAGATCATGTAACGCCCCACCGCCTGAACCGCCTCCCGTGACGTTTATCATCATAAATAAGATCTCGTCTCTTGTCGGTGAGTCCGATGCAGACTTCTCCATCTATTCCTGTTCAGTGCAAGTTCCTTCACATCTCTATAAGACTTTATTATAGAGATAATTCATTATCTTATAGTCTTTTCGATCTATTTCATTCTCAACCGCAGCCCGCGATTTAGAATGAGATGGAAAATTTACCACCAAAATGACACGATGGATTGACAATTTGGCAAAATGGCGGACTTGTTTAAATGACAATTTGGCACAATGGCGGACTTGATAGAGAAGCCCGTAAAAAAAGTTGTAAGAAGAATAGAGATACAATAACGTCACGTGAGACGGTGTCAGGGTGCCAGGGCGATAGATGATTAACAATCTTCCAACTTCGATCTCTCTTCACACAAATCTATCTCTCATTTTCGGTTGCTATCCCATTGTTCTAAAACAAATGAATAGTCTTCGCTAAGCGTTGTAAATTATTAAGTAGAGAAATTTTGTAATTAATATTTGATAAGGTTAATTAAAGAATTTCTTAAATGCGTTGCGGTTATTTGTCGTGAGGTATAAATTGATTTTTAGAGGTTGCTTTCTAGTTGGACCTATTTTGATTTTTAAGTGATTTTAGTGTGCGGTTCATTTGAAGCGGCGCGGTGCGGAGCCCCGATTCACCAATCACAGCGCATTGTGATTATCAATCAACGCATTGACATTGTCAAAATCTTTTCGTAATGCGTTGTGATTGGTCAGTTGAGCTCTGCACAGCTCCGCCCCGCTCCAATGGAAACGCAAAGGGAGTCCTATAATAAATCGCTTCATTTTCGAAATAGGTTCCAACCCAACATCAAGGAACTGTTAATTATTCAGTTTGTATGTAACGGCTAAATCTGCGACGCATTTAATATACAAAAGATTTTTAAGTGATAAGTCTATTCTGTGTTTTGTATTGGTCGAGCGATGCCTTGGTTAGGGGTTTTCATCAGAGCTGTGCTATTTTACTTGTATCGAAGCGGAGTAGCACAGTTCTGGAGGACCAGCCTAAAGCCAGCACGATAAAACCAATAAAGGCCAGATAATAGTTTCAGAAGGTAGCAGAAATTCTAAATAATAATCTAATCTCTTTAATAGGTATATAAACTTTTTCTAGAATGTAAAGTCACGCCTTATTACGCCCGTTCACACGGCACCAAATCAATTAAAAATACCACTAAAAGTAATAATTTTTCTACCTAACATTTATTTTTGGTAGCTTTTATTTTCTTACACGGCAACACTATGGAACTCGACGGGTTATTTGAAAATTCCTCTTTTTTAAATTGTTTTTTTTTAACGTTTGTGTGTGCGTGAGTTTATTTTTATGGAATTGCTCAATATTTTTTTTATTGTAGTTGAAATGGACAAAAGTATGTAGTGCCCCCTTACCCTCTTTGTGATCGGCTAAGGGTGGGTCGTGCGTTTGGGTAGAGTGCTCGCAGTGTCCCATTTTGTATTTTTGTATTTTTATAAAAAACGGATTAATGTATAATTCGATATGATGTGGTTTAATTGCGCGCGCAACTTAATCGGCTGGCGATGTGTGTGTGGCGCCTTCGATGTTTGACCAAAACAATAAAAAAGTGAGCAATTAAAACGAACTGAGCGTTATTACAATCTTGCGGATCTGCTTAGCGAAGCGAAAGACATCCCTCTTCGCTCACCTACGCGAAGATAACATTCGCCCTTCGCTCACCTACGCGAAGATAACATTCGCCCTTCGCTCTACTAAGCGAAGATAACATTCGCTCTTCGCTCAACCAAGCGAAGATAACTTCGCTCTTCGCTCAACAATGCAAAAATATTACTCGCTATTCACCAATCCTTTAGCGAAATCATTGCTCGCTTTTCGCCCTAAACGTTGAAGGCTCACTAACTCCCAGCTAAGTATTATTGATGTTAGATTTTTATAAACCGGCGGTGTGTTTGGGATATGTAGAGTGTTGACTCATGTTGCCTGCTTTGCGGTACAAAAATTGCTTGGATTATGATGAGTAGTTGCAGTTGAAATTGTTAGCTTTTGGAATACTGGATTTACTCAACTTTTTCAATTTAATTGACATTGTCATGCAGTCAGTTTCGTAATAGATTTTTGCAGTCAATTTTGTTTTTGAAAGTTTATTTTTCGTTTAACTAAATTATTACTAATTGCATAGCATTTTTAACCTTTGAATTTGAGGACTACCAAACGGTAGAATGTGGTCTATATGTAATCGCAACATTTTAAATCTAATAGAGTGACTGACAGTATTCTAAAAGCTGAATTCTTTTTCCTAAGCATTTTTATAAATGTCTTGGGCACAAGATCATCTATAAAATGTTTAGACTGAGGATCAATTTGACAAGAACCAAGGCTAAGAATAAAAACGGAACGGAGAGGCTATTTGTATAAAAAGTTATGATTTTTAATTTTATTATAACGTCGTCGCGACTCAGTTTTTCTCTCGATCTTGTTTGAATATTATTACTTGTATAATTGTATTATTATTAGTCGTTTTTGTGGTCGCCTCGCTTGTTTTGGTTTAGACTTTCTTTTTTCTCCAGTTTTGAAGTTTTAAGTGGGTTGGTTTCGGGCTTTGACACGTTTTGAGCAACAAATTAGATCACCCAAAAGTTTCAAAGAGGGCTTGTCCCGTGACTCTGAAAGAAATAACAACGAACGAACGTTATAGACGACGAAAAATAGAGATTGAATGCGATTTTACGGCGTCTTATATCGTTGATGCGCTACAGTTACACAGTTAGTATTTTGTGAAAAACGTGTTAATGTCCGAGAGATTTCCACATGTGAGTTGTTTTTTAGTTAATTTGGATTCGTTTAGGTTTGTGAGAGGCGAGGCGGCCTGTTTAGTTGTTAATTGTTTACGTCGTTCACACTGACACCACTAGGTGGTGTGTCGGAGTAGGTGTGCTTCTAAGAAAAGTTTTGATTTTAGATAGTAATTTTGTCTTTAGGCATATCACTGCGTGGTCACAGCGGACGGGGGCAAGGCGTCGATTGTAGCGTAGTACGCGCGTTTTGACGGGCGTACACATTATTATAGGTTTTTTGGACGTAAATTTGTACTTTTTTGAGATATGAATTAATAACTTAGCTAAACTCGAACGAATTGTTGATGTTTTTTAAAATAATTGATAATTATTAATGAGGTAATTGTCAATGTTTCCCCTGCGTGGACGTTTGATCGCACTCACACTTGCATGTACATAGTGAATCGTTGGAAATAAAAAATCCTAGTAAAATAAAAATAATAATGTAAATGAAAAATAAAAAAAACCGCAAAAAAAAGTGTTTTCTGTTACGATTCTGTCGGTGGCGGGCCGAGTTAGTCGAATTGTGCGGGAGTACCGCGCTAGGTAATATATATTAGTGAAATTATTACATTTTTAATTATAGCAAAGAGTAGATCAATTCATTACTAGTTGACTATAATGTATAATGAATAGTACCTACCTTGAACGTTGCTAGACAATATCGTACTAAGTTTGTATAAAAATAAATGACTTTCCTGCACAGTGTCTCCTCTGGAGTTTTTCTTCCTCACTCGATTTTTACCAAGTTAGTTTGGTCACCGCTGGCGCGACAGCCTAGCTGATTGACGGCCGGCCGTTTGTCGTTTAAAATAATTGATTTCAAATAAGATTTATATATTTTTATAGGCAGTTGTTTGTATTGTTATGGGTAGATGAGTTTTGTTAATGGTTGACGCTCGCTGTGTGCTAAATGTGGCGCGGTCAGTCAGTCGTGTGGCGAGTGACTTTGTGTCGGGTTGGCGTTTGCACAGTTGAAACACTTAAAACGCCAGATTGTCTCGTGTGTCCCTTACTTGTAATGTTTATTTATTTGTCACAATACTTGGTAAATTGTGACAGTGATTGGAGATTGACGACCCCAAAGGGCCATAAATGACCATAATTTATGAGTATGGGACTTCTGTAGATATTTATTTGAAGCTTTGCAAAATCTACGACAGTGGCGCCGCCACGCCAACCCGGTGTAAAGTCTAAACTAGTGACAGTTAGTGAGATGTTACATTGTAAGGTTTATTTGTTAGAAAAGTTTCTTTTAGAATTAAGCATATTTTGGAATTTGTTGCGAGTTTTGTGACTGGCGCACTCGGTAGTTCGATGTAAGGGTGCGCACGCCACAAACTATAATTTTAATGTATATACTCACTTACTTTTAAAATGCGGGTAGTTTTATCGATGTCCATAGCTCTGAACAAGTGACGCCTCGATGTGACCCAAATATAATGGCGCACCAAACTGCAAGTAATGGCATTGATAAAATTGTCTACCATTTTGCGATTAAGTGGGTAGACGTCACATGTGACTGACTGACCGGTGTTGCCAACAGTGAAAATGTTTTTTTCCAATATTTGTATTGATGTTTTTCACAGATTATTATACCTTTGAATAATTGTAAAAGTTTGTCGGCAATTTGTTGTTTTCTAAAAATCTAGTTTCGCTCGCGCTTTGTACCGATCTGTTTATAACGCTTCTGAAATTATTTTAAAACCATTGTGGGAATATTAAAATGAATTGAAACTTTAGCACGTCGTTTTTGTGTTAAGTTTTTATATTTTGTTTTCGATTTTTGGAAAAATTGGGTCTAAATTTCACTCTGAATCATTTAAAAAACTGTATAAAATGATAGTCTCTACCAAGAGTGAAATTTATACTCAAAATAAATGAAAATTTCAGTGTTATTCTCTTAAACTATCTTCTTGAATGACCAAAGATATGATGTGGATGTAAATATACTTAATTTAATATAATCTTGGATTAGCCTTGAAAATGCTGTAAGAAAAGAGTCAATTTAGCATCTACAGCATTTCAAGATGCGACTCAGGCGACGATTACACGTAAAGTATTTACTGTGATCCAACAGTAAATATCACGTATCGTGGTATTTATTGAACGTGTAACCTAGTGTATTGATGGATGACAATATTTATTGATTTCTTGATTCTGTAATGATGATCCGTCAGATTATGATTAAAAAAGGTGTTACTATTGTCAGAAGTGTTATATTGTTTTATTAATAAATACTGTACGTGTAGGCTGGTGTATTAAAACATCAGTAAATACTGTAATCCATCAATAATTACTGTATTGACGGATCACACTTACTTTACGTGTAATCACACTTACTTTACGTGTAATCGTCGCCTCAGAATGCTTTTCTGAAATTTATCAGCCCTTTGGGATTTCTTTTTCTTGAGTTAGAAAGTCTGAAAAACGAGTTTGATTTGTAAATGTAATCTTGTTGAGAGAAATTAAGGATTTTGGACCAAATTTCAGAATTATGTAGTTATATTTACGTCCACATTAAATAACGTCCCAAAGACGCACCAAAAAGACAAATGGAAACTTCTACAATATCTTGTCAAACTGGCCAATTAGCCACTCTGGCGACATCGTTACCACTGAGTGACATTTGACATATCTGCCCTCTGACATAATATGCCACACTGCCCGGCTAGCACAATGAATGTCACAAAAAGCGACAAGACAACAAGACAATGTCAATACATTATAAATACTGAACTGAGATGATTGGTGGAATGTTTAAAATTCGAATTTCCGCCAATGTATCGCCAATACAATGGTGTTTATCATGTCTTGTTTCCTTCTGTTACATTCGTTTGGTAGTGTGCTGGACCAATAATATTGTAGTCAAACAACACAATATTATACAACTTAGGCAGAAGTTGAGAAGAGCTGTGGGGAGCTAATGACCAATCACAACGCATTGAAATTCTCAGAATGTAATGCATTGATTGGTCAATTGAAATCCAGTACCACTACACCACTTCGCATTGCTTCTGTGGAAACACGTGGAAACACTACTGGTGGCTGTTTCAAATTAAGAGTTCTCAATCGTCCTGCATGCGTTTTGTATGCATAACAAAAGGACAGTCGTGCGCGCTGACGACTGCACACTACTGCGGCGCCTAGCCGGACAATTAGGAACACTTTAATTGAAAGAGGCCTTATAATATGGCAAGATGATTGAGGCTAGGGTATTAGCACTTTCAAGGGTTTTGATAACACTATTTAATCTACATTGTAGCATTATGAGTGACGGTGTCATATTCGCAAAATAATGTCACAGTACTACCCTCTTAGCACAACAACGTCACAGGCGACAAGAGATGATACACGCATAATAAATTTTTCCGCCAATGTGCATATTATTTGCCATTTATTATCATCATGTCTTGTGTCATCCTTTGTCACGTTCTGTGTGCAGAGGGCTGTAGAAATTTGAAATGAGCCACAATAAATATCCCAAATGGCCAATATTGGCTAATTTGGTCAATGATTAACAAAACTGACCAGTTGGAAGGAAATGACGAATTAAGGAAAGTGGTGAGTAATTTTTTAACTGCAATTTTTTTGCCGAGATGACATCTATCACCACAATGTCACATTGTATGTAATTTTGGGTATCTTGAATGGCGTGAAAGTCGGACTTGCCTTGAATGCAAACCGCCATTTTGAGCTTAGGATTTGGCCAGGAAAGGGTAAAGACAATATTCCTATTACTTGAGAAATTCCTCTATGCTGACACCGATTTTTTGTATGTGTTTTTTTTATAATCACCTTTTTATTTTTGATTCGTATTCCTTTGAATATATTTTGTACCTTTTGTATGTTTTTATCGTAGCGTAGTCGATGTTCAGTATTTCTTTTCGATTATTTTATTTTTTGTATTATTTTATAGTTGTCTTTTTGTATTTTTTTTTATGTGTGTGGGCAGTTTTAAAATTAATTTAATGTTCCTATTTCAAAGACATTTGAGGTACGTAGTTTGAACATATTTTTAAGAAAATATATAATTGTGGTTAAGTTTAAATAAAATTCACGCATCTAGAGACCAAAATCGCTAAACCATTTACGTCCGAATTGAGTCTCAATTGGTCTTGGATCTTCACTAGTTTAAACACATATTCAACCATTCTTTCGGGATCTAAACTGAGACTCAATTCTCACATCTAGAATGAGCTAAATAGATTTCTTGTCAACTTCTAAGAGGGGCAGTACTTCTACTATTGGTCACTTCGCAATCTGACCAATGTTTTGTGCATGTACATGCATTTTAAAACTGCACATATGCGATTTACGGAGAAGTCTACGCTGAGAGAAATGTGCGTTATATTATATAGCTTACTTGGGTCTTAATTTGTCCAGGTATATTATTTATCGCACTATGAAAAATGCAATATGCGGTTTGTATCATCGCAATTTATGATAGCCTGCTACGATTTGAATGCGTTTTCACTAGAATTCTGTTCTGCTAGGTAATATATAGGTACGATTGGTGGATGCCACTATTGCTATGTAACAATGCTATGCCTTGTTCCACATAATTGGTAGGTACCAAACGTAGCATACTAACATAGCATAGCTTAATTCTGGTGAAAATGCACTCTGAAATCCATAATTTCATCGTATGGATTCAGTATTTTTAGGTCAACGCAATATAATATACGAGAGATAGCAACATTCCTCTCAGTGGAGTCTTATCCTTATCGCATTGCAAATAAAACTAAAACTCTTAGTTAGTTTAAATTCTATTTTTATTGTTTATTTGTTTTCCTTAGTTTTAATTATTAGTCCTGTTTTTTATTATTATATTTATTTTTATAATAATCTGTAGACTGTACTGTAGTTCCCATGTTTTAATTAATTTTATTGAGTGAATTTTATTTTTGTTGATTTTAATTATTATTGTAGTTTGATACAATTATTGTAGTTTTTAGATTGTGGTGGTGTTGACACGATTTTATTTGATGTCCAAAGTATCTAACCATTTTAACTTTTGTAAGAAAAAAACATTTTTATATAATTTGATAAAAACGCATTCGCTAAATCGCCGATTGTAAAAATCTCGTCTGTGTAGCCTTTGAATCGATCTCTTGACAGCTCAGTGTTGCCATAAAATATATCTCGAATAATAAATTGGCGGCAAATTGTCACAAAAGTTCTCAACATCGCCACAAGATGTCGTTAGTAAGTTGTTTAATGATACTTTGAATTTTTATATGAATTTTATTATTATTTGTAATTTTATGAATATTAGTCCGTTTATTTTAATTATTTGTTTTATTTCTTGGAATCCTGGTCAATTCCTTATTTTGATAGCAAGTTTGTTTATGAAGGCGGTTACAACAAAAGAACAGCAAATGGACCACAGCTTACGAAGTAACTATTTAATAATCTGTGCCAATGATTTCCGATTACTTAGGCACTAAATTGGATTAACCTAGGTGAAAAAAGGTGAGCTAAAAGTATCCGCACAAAAAGTTGAAAAATAACGAAGCTTCTTTTACAAAAACTTCACAATAGCGCCACCTATTGGATCGCGATTGGAGATATCGAATTAGCGCGTTCAAACAAACAAAGAAACTCTGCAGCTTTATCCTACTAATAATTATAAATGCGAAAGTTTGTGAAGATGTATGTATGGATGTATGTTTGTTGCTCTTTCACGCAAAAACTACTGAACGGATTTGGATGAAACTACAGTAATATAGGTTAACCCATTCACTGCCTTTCTGAAAAGTAACGATATTACCCAGATGCCGCCATACTGTACTATGCAGCCCGCCCATCGGCGGGCCCGGCATCTCGATTATATATTCTTGCCCGCCCATTGGCGTTTTCGGCATGAAGCTGCAGATTCCGACATGAATCGTTTGATATGTTCTGTTTACATGTACTGTACTTTCTATTTTCGGTGCAATAATAAAAATATGTCGTGCATATTCTGTTACCTGCATCATATGAAAGTATATTTAAACAATTTTTATACGTAGGTATATGTGAAATAGAGGATAACACTTTATTTTTGTACACGAAATTCATGCTAAAGAAGAAGCGAGCATGTAAAAACTTAATAATAGTTGTTAGTCGTACCATTTACAATAGGTTTGTGACTTCTAAAATCAAATCTTGCCCGCCCAAAGGCGGGCTCGGCATGACAGATTAGAATTGTTTTTTTTTTTTCAAAACTTCAAATATCCGCAGGCCATTTGAGTTGCCAATAAATTATAATGAAACAAATCCTTACACATCATCTCATTACTTTCTGACGTTATTTTGTAAAGTTATTGCAGTTTAAAATCAAACCGCCCATGGGCGGTCTCGGCGTGAGAGTTAAAAAATATTGCCCGCCGATGGGCGGGCTCGGCACTGAATGGGTTAAACATCAGAATAACACATGGGATACATTTTATCCCGAAATTCTCGCGGGAACTGATACAATGCGGGTAACACCGCGGGGCGCGGCTAGTAATACTATATAGATGAAAAAGTAAATTGGATGTTAGAGGTAATTTCAACACTGGCGGGACAGAGAATGTGTTTAATTTAGTTACTGGTTACCCTCAACAAAGTAAATAATTTAATCTCCTCTTAAATAGAATGGCTGTTGAATCGTCTATCTTCTAGTTGCTATTCGCTGACTTCCTTCACCTGGGTGTTAGATTTGAGACTCCTGATTTTTTTTAAATTATAAGGATTTAAATAAATAGCAGGTGAAAAAATGTTTTGAACTATTAAGTATTCCAATTTGAATAATTCTTTTTATAATGGATAGCCAAATTCAAGGAGTTTATAGTCATAAGACACATTAATAGTAAATTAATTAAGCGCTCGCGACAGCGTCTGTCCCCACACTTCGCCCACCTCCTGATGAAGAAACGTGTTGGGGAACTCTCAACAGTAGCCTCCGTCGTAAGTTCCCGTTTAAATAAATAATAATGACATTAATTGATTGTTAGGTGGGATAAGCCTTGTGTATTGTATTGAACAAACCCAGCTAGCATGGGTTTGTTCAATACAATACACAAGGCTTGCTTGCTTTTGTTTAAAGCATCGATACTTGGATTTTTACAAAGTAAGTTCGAGTAGGTTAGTGTTTTTAGAGGTTACTACTGTGCGTGTACATACTGTGTACTAAGGCCATTGTAACAAAATCAAATAAAACAACAGACCTCCTTAAACAAACCTTAATTTATTATCTTAACAAAACCTTACATTATTTCTTATTTTTGTTCTGTGGTCGCTGGTTCCCGCCGCCGCGCGCCAGCGGCGCCGGTCTGCCGCGGTTCCCGAACGCGCCTCTCCCACCTCCACGACCAGACCTCATATTCTGACCTCCGCGACCCTTAGAAACGTCATTTCGATTCCTTGCTTTGATCTGCGTCTCTTCTTTAACCATATCGATAACTTCATCGGGAATTCGAAGATATTTTATGGTACTACCGCGGATGTAGCATTCGGGCATCCTCCAGAACTTGTCACCGTCTCGGGATGTGCAAATAACTTCTCGTAAGTTGATATTCATCCAGTTATCACAACTTACGAGATGACCGTTGTATGTTTCCCCGTTTTTGAGTTCCACAAGCATTGGGTGATTTTGAGCTGTCCGTAATAGTGATAATGGCAGCATTTTGAACTAATTCACTTGGCTTTAAACAGATTTGCACTTTGAATTAGGTTTTTGGGTAAATAAACAGTTTCGTTGCCGCTGCACTAAAAAATACTGTTTGGCTTTTGCTTCGCTAGAATTTCAATTGATTGAGGTTATAATTTATGACTGACAATGACATTGAAAACTGACAGTATTGACACTTGACAGTTAATGTACATACATGATCAGTCAGAATCATTCTCCATTACACTACACTCGCAGTGATTCTAATCTATTCAAAAAGGAATAATAGAAACACTACGATGTCTACGAAATATACGATCTCCAAGTATTATCGTCTCAATATAAAGTCCTCGATCCAAACTCAATGCTTTTCATAGTTCTTTGACTTTTTAGTTTGGTCATTCCATGGCCTATGTCTATTCAAGGGTTATTAATTCTCTTAAACTAAATTCACAAAACTAAGAAATGTCAATGTCAGCTGTCACTTTCAAGTTTCATTTATTTGTTTTCTTTTCGCTCCTTCTGACCGAGCCGAGTCGTATTTTGTGAAAACTTTAGTTTCTTGGTCTGTGGTGAAAACAAAAATATGTAATATGCGAAGAAATATAGTTGTATGGATAGAAATTTCGAGTAACTGTGTGTAATTATCATATTGCGGATATTGGTAAGTGGTCATATGTGTTTAATGAATACTAGAATACTATTTTTAATCATGTTTAGCGGCGAAATAATTGTGTTGATAAGTGAAACCAAAACGATAACCGAAATTTCTATCGCGTGTTCTTCTACCATGCTGTTAAAAACACCTTATTTTTCAGTTATTATTGTCGATAACAATGCCTCAAGCTCGCCGGAAGACCCCGTTCAGCGGGAAAGCTAAGAAACAACAATTACAGAGCAAGAAACAGCAAAAAGTGATTTTAATGCCGAGTAAGTAAACTTTTTTATAAATATTTTAAATTCTTTTTTCGTTAGAACAATATCACACAAGGTTAATTACACCCAAACTATGCTCTAAGCTTGTATTTTGGAGTCTAAATAACCTATACTATTACTTACCCAAACACGTATATATTCAATAGTCGCCGCGCTTCGGAGGGCACGTTAAACTGCCGGTCCGAGTTGTAACAATCGTTAGACAATAACGGAGGTCTTAAGGCGGTCTAAAAACTGACACCGGGGTTGTCTAATTGGTAAAAAGTTACTTTTAAAGCATCTTTAAAAAAAATAACTATCTTAATGTACTGATAACTTCAGTGTGCTTTTCTTTCAGGACTTAACAATTTTTAGTTAAAGAAAAACTTGTTCACTTAAAATGTAAATGATTTAATCAAATTAATTGTAATTGCAAAGTGATGATATTGTAGTGTCTAATACTGTTACTGTTAGCCCGTATTGTCCCACTGCTGGGCAAAGGCCTCCGCCCCATTCCCGTCACTCTTCTCGAATCTGGGCCACCAGTTGCCAGTCCCTCTTGTAGGCGTCCAGCTCGTCCCGCCACCGCCCGCGCCGCGACGTCGCCTCGCTGTCTCTGGGCGCCACACAGTAGAAAATTTGGCCCACAGCGTGTCAGGCATGCGGCAGACGTGACCAGCCCAATCCTACTTAAGTTTAGCAGCCTTTTTCTGCTTAGTGTCTCATAAATTAAATAAATTTACAGCGTCATCATCATCGTCGGCCTACGAAGCTGTATCCCTGAACTACCAGCCCAGTAAGAACCGCGTGGGCCGCGGGGACGCCAACCGATACGCGCTCAAGTTCTACCGAGAGAATGACCAGGAGTTGCAGCTGAAGAAAGAGGATGCTCTGTGAGTCTGGTGTGCTATACTATGCTCAGTATGAGGCATTAGATAATTATTATTTCCTACTAGCAGCGCCCCGCGGTTTTACCCTCGTTGTGCCCGTTCCCGTGGGAATTTCGGGAATTTTTTAAAATAAAAACCTTCCTCTTGAATCACTCTACCTATTACAAAAAACGGCATCAAAATCCGTTGCGTAATTTTAAAGATTTAAGCATACAGACAAACAAACAAACAGACAAAAATAGCGACTTTGTTTTATACTATGTAGTGATATCTAGAATAACAGAATCACAATTTATCCTAAAATTCCCGCGGGAACGGGAAAAACATTAGAATATCTGTACTTATATGAAATCCTAACTAATATTATAAATGCGAAAGTAACTCTGTCTGTCTGTTACGCTTTCACGCCAAAACTAATAAACCAATTTGAATGAAACTTGGTACACAGTTAGTCCAGAGCCTGAGAAAGGACAGGGTTTTTATCCCGAAATTCCCGCGGGAACGGGTACAACGCGGGCGCGGCTAGTAGCCTATACCTTCCTCTTGGATGCGGCTATCCAATACAAAACAAATTATTTGAATCGGACATCATTCATCTCAAACACTTCAGCTTTATCATATACTAGCAGCGCCCCGTGGTTTTACCCGCGTTGTGTCCATTCCTGTGGGAATTTCGGGATGAGAAATAGCCTATAACCTTCCCGTTGAATGTCCAATCCATTTCAAAAAGAATTATCCAAATCAGACTGATAATTCCTGAGATTACCCCAAACAAACAAACAAACCTAAAAATTTTACCTCTTTATACCTAGTATTAGTGCAGATGATCCATTTTGTAATTGTTTTGTTCCAGTAAAGTTTTGAAACCGGTGTCTCCCGAAGAGTTGGAAGTGGATCCGTGTGTATACTTCCCCGCAGAGGTGAGCTTCCCTCAGAGGCCGCCGTGGGACTTCAACATGACGCCAGCGCAGCTCGACGCTCAAGAACAGAGGTATTTTAAGGTCAGTAAGTAATTATATCAAAACAGTTAAATTCAAACGTACTTAATGATTTTAAGAAAATCTTATATATAAAATTCTCGTGTCACAGTGTTCGTTCGCGTACTCCTCCGAAACGGCTCGACCGATTCTCATGAAATTTTATGAGCATATTGAGTAGGTCTGAGAATCGGCCAACGTCTATTTTTCATCCCGAAATTCCCGCGGGAACGGGTACAACGCGGGTGAAACCGCGGGGCGCAGCTAGTATATTATATACAGATATTTTGGGGAGTTGGTTTTATAACATGTACTATCCCCGCCCCGCGGTTTTACCCGCATTGTACCCGTTCCCGCGGGAATTTCATCATAAAATGTATCCCATGTGTTATTCTGATATATCTAATAGATATATCAGAATAGTATATGTCGGAGCGTGGCATCAGTGGCGCCACACCAGATAGCGGCTTATAACGTCACTACATTATTTTTAGTCTGTAGAAGTTTAAGAGTAGTTTGTAAATTCAGTTGACTGATGGAATCGGTAGTGTTGTTATTCCGTGACGTGAGTTCTATCTTCGTGGTGTAGTCTGTGGTATGAGAATAGACTATGTTAAGTCTGTGGTGTTACGCACTATGACAGATGACAGTTGTTCGATAGAGGGATGTGAGCTTGTTTGGTGGTCTGTGGCAGTGAGTGAGTGAGTCTATGATATGAAAAGATGAGACATTAGAGTTTTGGAGGGAAATGGAGACGGTTGGATTGTGATCAGATGGGAAACGTAGATTGGAAGGATGAGGTGTTGACGACATCACGATCGTATTGCGAATCGAGTATAGAATAGGGAAAAGATATTCTATGGCGTGGACAGGACGACTAATGGGGTGAAGGGAGGTCGTTTAGGTTCCATCAATTAATTGAATCTAGACGTATCCTAACTGTAATCTGTAATCCATGCTGATCGTGTGTAAAATACAAGCAATGTCATTGTAATGAAGTCCTGTGAGTTATTATTTCAAGACCAAGACCTAGGAATCATAAGATATCTGATGTTGTATTGGCGGTATAATGCTCGTGCTTATCCTGATGTGACATGACCCCAATAGGGGGATAATTATCGCTGTTTCCCCGACATCAGAAGTGGGATGAGGATCGCTATTGCCCACCGAGCGTTCAGTAGAGAATGATAAAGATCGCTATTGCCCACCGAGCATCCAGCAGTGGGATAAGGATCGCTGTTGCCCACTGGGCTTCCAGCAGAGAATGATAAATTTCACCATAGCACCAATCTCTCAGGTGCTGAATATCATATCGCCATGGTGTGGTATTTGAATTTGGATGCTATATTCCCACGGGTGGACGAAACATAAACGATGTAGTCCACATAACTACGGCGTTGATGGAAAAATGGCTTCTTATGATTTGAGAAAGAAATTTAAGATTTGTTATTTGTTACTGGAATGGACGACGACGGCGACGACGACGACGGGATTGAAATTCATGTACCTTCCCCTGGATTATGAAGCTCGTAGTATTCAGAGATATGTCTGAATCATCATCCCAATGACTATGGTGCTTTACGTAATGTTTATTTTGCAATTGGTTATAAAACTTGGAATGTTTTGTGAGTATAGTTAGTTAGTTTTCTACTCTATTGTGGAGTTAAGAAGGTAAATATGAGCTTCCGAAAGATTCAAGTGTAATCTTGTTATGTAATGTGATATGTTCTAATATGTTTTCTTATTTTCATGTTGGATCAATGCTGGTAATTATTGTGAGTATTGATAAACCTCGTCCGGGGTAGAACGTGGTTCTCTTCTCAATCCTGTTACCTGAGGAATATGAGGGGTTGCGGCATTCCAAATTGTTCAAGAATCTATCACGACAAATTCACATTGGATGTTAAATTGGTGATGTATTGCGGTAATGATTGGTTTGTTGGGAAATATCCGGTGAGCTATTTTGTGATATTTGAGTCGGTTAACATTGAGAGTTTTGTAGTGAATCTTCGTACCACTTGATAAAGTAGAAAGCTTATTGAAAGTATTTTGGATGTTTATCCCGTTGTAAAATATGAGAGTATGAGTAAGGGTTTCATGTGACTATGTGACTTATTGAGTTCAATGTTCGAACTCGGCGATGGTCGTGGTCTGGATTGACCGTACGGTGGAGTGGTCTGCTGAGACCGCGTGTTGTTGAGCAATGTGATTGCTGGTCGGCTGGTTGCCGTGACTAGACAAGCTTAATGTTACTTACTCATGGCTCATATTGTAATGTGCATTTGAGATTAATAGTCTATTGAAGTTAAAGTTGAAAATGACGTGGTACCTAGTATTCATGTGTTACATAGCATTGAAGATTCCCGATTGATAATAATTGAAATTAACTTTTGATTGAAATCAAGAATTTAAGGAAGAATAGTCAGGTTGACCGAGCGAGTGCAAATTACTGTGGCCGCGAGGTTTAGAGGAGAACGAGTACACAATATAGTGTCATTGACTGGTATAGGAAAATGCCTGAAGGGCAAGTACCCATTGTTAGTAATTCTGAGCCTTGTGATGATGAACTGTAGTCACTTTTGACTGTGTGGTATAGTTGTGCGTGTCCTCTTGAGTCTGGGATGATCACGGGAGTGACTGATCACAGGGATGATCAGGGTTATGGGTGATCACTGGGATGATCACGGGAGTGACTGATCACAGGGATGATCAGGTTTATGGGTGATCACTGGGATGATCACAGCTAGTCACAGGGATGACTGCGTATTAGGGCTACGGGGATAGCCGGACAATGGAGACACACACACTTTACTTTTACTTTGATTTGAGATTAATTTGATTTTTAATGGGTACTTGTGCCTGACGATGTTCTAGTATTATGTTGAGATAAGCAATGTGATTATGAATATTGAGATAGTTAAAATTGTTGATTGGAAAAGAATAATAGTTTGAGCTTTACTAAGTATTTTGTTGAAGTAGAGTTATTTAGGTCAGGAGTGAGCGAACGATGGTGATCGTTACACGTTGAAAAGCTTTGAACTCTAAACGTACTTACAAGTATGCACATGATCGCGTTAGGAAGATGCCTGTGGGGCGGGTAACAGCTGACTCAGACGAAGGTGGAGACAGTGAGGTTGATTAAGCTGTTGATTGTTACTGGGTTTTTATGTCGGTGGGTCAGTCTGAGACCGCACCAGGGTGCCGTAGCTGTAGCCCGTTAGAAATCGGTGTCTACTACTTGTAGTAGTCCGTGGGTAGGCAGTAGGCGGTAGCCCTGGGTAGTGTGGTCGGGTCTTGCCTGGTAGCGAAGACCGTAGAGTCATGGGACGACTCGGCATTCCGAAATGGAAGTGCATAAAGGGCAAATGCGTTTGCTAAATCTTGTGTTGTGACCACGAACAAAGACTCAGTAGTAAATCAATTGTGATTAAATTGTTAATTGTGTGTGAATAATGAACCAGAGTCTGTCACTGTTACTGGCCTCAGGGTTTTGGTAGATGAAACGTTATCATAATTTACTTTGTGATTTCTTACGCAAGATGCCAGTAGGTCATGTACCAGTCGAAGTTGATGTTAATAGTGATTCTGATGAGGATGAGTAAACTTGTTTTGGTGGAAACTCGAGTAAGGGCTCTATCGGCCGTATTGTGTTCGACCGTACCAGTAGCTATTACGTAGTCGTAGCCCGGTAGAAATCGGTGTCTCTTGGGGTAACTCAAGTAGTCCGTGGGTGCGCGGTGCGCGTTTAGCTCTGGCGGAGGTCGGGGTCTGCAGAGACCATAGTGTGTAGTCACAGGGTGATACACATGGGCGATCCACTTGATGGATAGGCATAGTGTGCAGTCACAGGGTGATGCACATGTGCGATCCACTTGATGGATATGCATAGTGTGAGAGCAATTGCGATTGCTGGTCGGCTAGAGAGCCGTGGCGATAGAGGGGCTTACTCTTGTGAAGTTTAGATTTGTGTGGTTAATTAAATTGTGTTAATTTGTTGTTACAAGCGACAGTGGTACATGGCTCTGGTTGATATTTTCTTATGGCTCTTTTATGGTTTTATTCAAATAATTTAAAAGAAAAAAAACTATACAGTTACGAAGTTTCTTTATTTGAGTTGTGTGTAGAAATATGATTGGTCAGAAGTGGCCGAGGCGAACAAATACTCTCGTTGGTTATTTCTGTGCAGGTTAGCCAACACACGAGGACGTGTGCTAGCAGGATGGCCGTGTCGGAGCGTGGCATCAGTGGCGCCACACCAGATAGCGGCTTATAACGTCACTACATTATTTTTAGTCTGTAGAAGTTTAAGAGTAGTTTGTAAATTCAGTTGACTGATGGAATCGGTAGTGTTGTTATTCCGTGACGTGAGTTCTATCTTCGTGGTGTAGTCTGTGGTATGAGAATAGACTATGTTAAGTCTGTGGTGTTACGCACTATGACAGATGACAGTTGTTCGATAGAGGGATGTGAGCTTGTTTGGTGGTCTGTGGCAGTGAGTGAGTGAGTCTATGATATGAAAAGATGAGACATTAGAGTTTTGGAGGGAAATGGAGACGGTTGGATTGTGATCAGATGGGAAACGTAGATTGGAAGGATGAGGTGTTGACGACATCACGATCGTATTGCGAATCGAGTATAGAATAGGGAAAAGATATTCTATGGCGTGGACAGGACGACTAATGGGGTGAAGGGAGGTCGTTTAGGTTCCATCAATTAATTGAATCTAGACGTATCCTAACTGTAATCTGTAATCCATGCTGATCGTGTGTAAAATACAAGCAATGTCATTGTAATGAAGTCCTGTGAGTTATTATTTCAAGACCAAGACCTAGGAATCATAAGATATCTGATGTTGTATTGGCGGTATAATGCTCGTGCTTATCCTGATGTGACATGACCCCAATAGGGGGATAATTATCGCTGTTTCCCCGACAAACAAACTCTTCAGCTTTATAATATTAGTATAGATTTGCTTTGGAATTTTTGGATGAAAACTAGTCTATAAGCTTCTGTTGAAAGTGGGTATCTATTACAAAAAGAATTATTCAAATCGGACTGATAATTTCTGAGATTACCTCTAACATACAAACAAACAAACTTACAAATATTACCTCTTTATAATATTAGTATAGATGTACCCTAATTATTTTTCAAATGTAAGGTACTTTTATTCTCTCGATACTACATCACCATAACACTCTCTCTATCATTTCCAGAACTACATTGATCAGCTACAGGCGTCCGACCACTGGCGGGATATGTCTTACTTCGAGCTTAACATCGAGACGTGGCGGCAGCTGTGGCGAGTGCTGGAGATGTGCGACATATTACTGCTTATAGTGGACGTGCGGTACGCGGTGAGTGATCTACCATGTAGAAGAAAAACCGACCAAGTTCGAGTCGGACTCGCTGGAAAAGGGTTCCGTACCATTATCTATTAAAAAAAAAACTTGAGAGGTGTCAAGGGACATCCGGATTGAACGAAGTTTATTTGTTATCAACAAAAATAATCGTCGCGACACCACACTGTTCAATGCGAAATAGAAAGACGAAACAAAAATATCTAGCTTGCTTTCTATAAGAGAGAGAGACAGACAGAGACACATGCGCGCCGCGCATGTGTCTCTGTCTGTCCCTCTCTGGCCTAAAAAGTGTCGTTACCATTTCTTCCGTCTAGCCCCCTTTCGCAACGCGCGATAAGGAACTTCGTTCCAATTATTAGTAGCGAGCAAGAAACGGTAACAAAATCACGTTTTTTGTACGGGAGCCCCTCTTGAATCTTTGTTTTATTTTATTGTTAGTATTTGTTGTTATAGCGGCAATAGAAATACATCATCTGTGAACATTTCAACTGTCTATCTATCACCGTTCTTGAGATACAGCCTGGTGACGGACGGACGGACGGACAGCGAAGTCTCAGTAATAGGGTCCTACTCTTTGGGTACGGAACACTAAAAATGGAGAAAATCTGACTTAGATCATTCGTCAATTAATTTCGAGTCGGTCAGCGGTCAACCCCGGTGTCGGAGTTGTTAGACCGCCTAAAGGACGACGTGGTCTGACGAGTGGAACAACCGGGACCGACTGTTTTACGTCCTTTGAGATTGTTAAGCAAAGTGTAGCTCGGCCCCTACTTGGATGGGTGGCCGATAGTGGCATTTCTATCTGAGCGGTACCGTGCGTTGGAGGGCACTTTAAATTGTCGGTCTCGAATGTTTCAATCGTCAGACCATGTCGTCCTTCAGGCGTTACAGGCCACAGGCTGAATCTACTCTTCTTTGACAAGCCCGTTGTCACAGTGGCAGTGAGAGCGCTTACTGTGTCGGGGGTTGCGGGTTCGATTCCCGCCCGGAGTCAACAATATGTGAGACATAGTTGTTGACGACGTCTGGGTGTCAATTATACATTCATATAAAGTATTTGTGTATGTATATGTAGTAGTATCAGTGAGTTAGATTACATGATACAAGCTTAGAGCTTACTTTGAGTCTAATTAACCGTGAGTGAATTTGTCCGGGTGTATTTATTTATTTATTCTTTACAGGGCCTAATGTTTCCGCCATCGCTGTACACATACATCAGATCACAGAACAAGAGTTTAATACTGGTCCTGAATAAAATAGACCTGGTGCCCCCCGCGGCAGTGCTGGCCTGGAAACAGTACTTACAGGACAGGTACCCGCAGCTGAAGGTGGTGTACTTCACGTCCTGTAGCGGGTACAACTTGAGAGGGCCGGTTAAGGACAAAGCAGGTATGTTAATGTTACAGGACCGTAGCAGTTGGTATAATTACAGGACACTTAAGGCTTTAACTTCTTCTTCTTCATCGAGTGGATGGTCACCCTGACCAATCCTGGTGTCAGAGTTATTGAGCCGCCAAAGACCTCTGACATGGCTCATGTAACGACTACTATCCGTAGAGAGTAACCGGGACCGACGGCTTAACGAGCCCTCCGAAGCACGGAATCATCTTACTTTTCGGGCAATCAGGTGATTCAGCCTGCAATGCCCTAACCAAAGTGAGGAAAGTCTCACATTAGATATCCCCACCGGGATTCGAACCCGAAACCTCCGGATCGTGAGCCGAGCGCTCAAACCACTAGACCACGGTGGCTGTTAGGCCTTAACTTAAATTTCGCTATTAATAACAGAGGTAATTATTGATCGGGCTAGCGGGTAGCGCGAGGGAAATTTTTCCGAGTGTGCTACGATGCAGAGGTGTGCTACGATGTGCTACTTACTGTGTCGGGGGTCGCGGGGTCGGTCAACGGAGTAACAATATGTGAGACATAGTTGTTGACGACGTCTGGGTGACGATTATATATCGTTACTAGCTGCGCCCCACGGTTTCACCCGCGTTGTACCCGTTCCCGCGGGAATTTCGGGATGAAAAATAGACGTTGGCCGATTCTCAGACCTACTCAATATGCTCACAAAATTTCATGAGAATCGGTCGAGCCGTTTCGGAGGAGTACGCGAACGAACACTGTGACACGAGAATTTTATATATAAGATAAAGTATTCGTGTATGTATATGTAGTAGTATCAGTGAGTTAGATTACATGATACAAGCTTAGAGCTTAGTTTGGGTCTAATTAACTGTGAGTGAATTAGTCCGGGTGTAATATTATTATTATCTATCGCCAGGTCTTCAGCTCCGACGCCGTAAAGGGAGACTCCGTATGTGTGTTGAAGGAGCCACACAGATATTGGAGGCTTGCAAAGAGATAGTGCAGGGACAAGTGGAGCTGAGCTCGTGGGAGAAGAAGATAAAGGAAGAGTCGGAGGTAGTAGAGGATGGAGAGGAGATCGATGTTGGTGAGTAGAGTATCTTCTTCTATTTTGTAGCCACGAAACACTGACCTCTACTATATGGACTGGCTGCAGTCATAATAATTTTGTGCCTATTTGAGTGTCGCCATTTTGGCGCTGTAGGCCACTGTAGGCAGATACGAATGTCCATGGAACTAAAATTAGTTATGTCATAACTCGACTGTGGTACCCTATTTGCTTGCAGTGAACGTCAGAATTAGTTCTCGGGACACTCGCAGGGGCGCTTCAAATTGCCACACAAAATTAGCTGTCATTTGTATGGTAACAGACAGTCCATATAGTAGAGGTCAGTGCCACGGAATCAGCGGATACAAATACCTGATTGTCATTTTATTGGAAACAGATCCCGGTATCGGTGGATACACGTTGGCGGGATCGGTGGCCAAATAAATCTGATCCGTGGATACCAACTCTCCTATCCTATCCTAGACATCTATCCTAATAATATTATAAATACGAAAGTAACTCTGTCTGTTACGCTTTCACGCCAAAACTGAACCGATTTGAATGAAACTTGGTACACAGGTAGTCCAGAGCCTGAGAAAGGACATAGGCTGCTTTATGTCGCGAAATTCCTGGGTACAATTCGGGTGAAACCGCGGAACGCTGATAGCACAATATAAATCTGTAAAAAAATACTCAATCCTACTAATATTATAAATGCGAAAGTTTGTATGTATGGATGTATGGATGTTTGTTGCTCTTTCACGCAAAAACTACTGAACGGATTTGGATGAAACTTTACAGTAATATAGGTTATACATCAGAATAACACATGGGATACATTTTATCCCGAAATTCCCGCGGGAACGTGTACAACGCGGGTAACACCGCGGGGCGCGGCTAGTTTTACCATATTTTCCTTACAGGCGAAACGATCATAGAAAAACCTGATACATCATACTACACGCACACCCTGTACAAGGACGGGGTGCTGACCCTCGGGTGCTGCGGCCACCCCAACGTGGGGAAATCATCCCTCATGAACTCCGTGCTCGGGAAGAAGAGATTGTCCGTGTCCAAGACGCCGGGACACACCAAACACTTCCAGACTATCTATTTGACGCCTCAAGTTGGTGTTTTTTACATGTTTTTTACAATTTTACTATTAACTAGCAGCGCCCCGCGGTTTTACCCGCGTTGTGCCCGTTCCCGTGGGAATTTCGGGAATTTTTTTACATAAATACCTTCCTCTTGAATCACTCTACCTATTACAAAAAACCGCATCAAAATCCGTTGCGTAATTTTAAAGATTTAAGCATACAGACAAACAAACAGACAAAAATAGCGACTTTGTTTTATACTATGTAGTGATTGAAACGTACGTTGATGTCATTATTATTTGTTGAAACGGGAACTGACGTACTCTGGAGGCTACTGTTGAGAGTTCCTCAAAACGTTTCGGTCACGTCCGGTGACCTTCATCAGGAGGTGAAGCGACAGCGACAGCGTCTCTCCCCGCACTGACAGTAACAGTAACCTCCGTCGTACGTAAGTTCCCGTTTCAACAAATAATAATGTTTTTTACAAGTTTTTACTAACCACCGAGGCGTAAAAACCACTTTTTACGCCTCGGTGGTCTAGTTGTATGTGCGCTCGCCTGCCAAGACTGAGGTCCCGGGTTCAATTCCCAGGTCGAGCGAAAACATGTTTCCTTTTCAAACAGGGCTCGAGTTTGAGATCACCAACCCGCATTTGGCAAGCGTGGTGATTATGCCTAATCCTCCTCCCTGTACTGATAACTTCAGTGAGATGAGAGGCCTTTGACCAGTAGTGGGACATTACTGGCTAATACTTACTTACTTACTTTTACTAAGTGGGAGATGGGATTTCTAGGCGTTAAGACACGTTACATGGTTTTTTATTTTTTTTACATGATTTTACATATGTACTAGCTGCGCCCCGCGGTTTCACCCGCGTTGTACCCGTTCCCGCGGGAATTTCGGGATGAAAAATAGATGTTGGCCGATTCTCAGACCTACTCAATATGCTCACAAAATTTCATGAGAATCGGTCAAGCCGTTTCGGAGGAGTACGCGAACGAACACTGTGACACGAGAATTTTATATAATAAGATGTGATTTGACATGTGACTAGCAGATGAATATAATATTGTTATATATCGGCAGGTCCGTTTCTGCGACTGCCCCGGGCTGGTGTTCCCCTCGCTGGTGCCGCGCCCGGTACAGATCCTCATGGGGTCGTATCCCATCGCACAGCTCAGGGAGCCATACTCTACTATCAGGTGAGTGAGTGAATGAGTGAGTCAGTAAGAGGTTTAGAGAGTAAGTAAGTAACAAAGTGACAAGCCCGTTGTCACAGTAGCAGTGAGAGCGCTTACTGTGTCGGGGGTTGCGGGGTCGGTCAACGGAGTAACAATATGTGAGACGTAGTTGTTGACGAACGTCTGGGTGTCGATTATATATTCTTACTAGCAGCGCCCCGCATTGTGCCCGTTCCCGTGGGAATATCCGGAATTTATATACATAAAAACCTTCCTCTTGAATCACTCTACCTATTACAAAAAACCGCATCAAAATCCGTTGCGTAATTTTAAAGATTAAGCATACAGACAAACAGACAAACAAACAGACAAAAATAGCGACTTTGTTTTATACTATGTAGTGATAAAGTATTCGTGTATCTATATGTAGTAGTATCAGTGAGTTAGATTACATGATACAAGCTTAGAGCTTACTTTGGGTCTCATTAACCGTGAGTGAATTTGTCCGGGTGTATTATATTATTATTTACTATAATACTATATTGTCGCAGATACCTGGGCGAGCGGCTGGACCTGCCCACGTTGCTGCGCATCCAGCATCCTGAGGGGGACGAGGAGTGGTCCCCGCATGATGTGTGCGACGGGTGGGCGCGGAAGAGAGGTTATCTCACCGCGAAGGCGGCCAGGTGATGGGATTACATGTTGGGGGGGGGGGGGGGGGTAAAAATGTTGGCGGGGGAGGTGGGTAAAAATATTTTGGGGGGTTGATAAAAATATTTTGGAACGGCTGATAAATTATGAGAGGGTTAGTAAAAATTTTTGGGGGGTGGTAAAAACTATTCTAGGTGCTGTTAAAATATTTTGGGGGGGTTAATAAAAACATTTTGGAACGGCTGGTAACTAAATATATTATGAGAGGGTTGGAAAATTAGTTTTGGCGGGGGTTGATAAAAACTATTCTGGGTGCTGATAAAAATACAGTGGGAGGGCTGAACAAATGTTTTTCTTTATATCTTCAGTGAGACGAGAAGCCTTTGCCCATCTCTGGGACATTACAGGATAATACGTTTAATAAAATAATCTTTGTGTGATTTTACAGATGAGAGGCTTTGCCCAGCTGTGGGATAATACACGTTTATAAATATATTTATCTTTCCAGGTTGGACACGTACCGAGCGGCCAACAGTTTGCTCCGGATGGCGCTAGATGGCACTATCTCTCTCTACCTACGGCCGCCGGGCTACAGCCGGCAGAAGGGTAATATTACATTTCAAATGGTTTTATTTCAAACTAGCAGCGCCCCGCGGTTGTGCCCGTTCCCGTGGGAATTTCGGGAATTTTAATACATATAAACCTTCCTCTTGAATCACTCTATCTATTAAAAAAAACCGCGTCAAAATCCGTGCAGTAGTATTTGAGTTTATCGCGAACAGACAGACGCGGCCGGGGACTTTGTTTTATAATTTTCGAAGTTTAATCGAGTAGATGGTGAACCTGACCAATCCTGGTGTCAGAGTTATTGAGCCGCCAAAGGCCTCTGACATGGCTCATGTAACGACTACTATCCGTAGAGAGTAACCGGGACCGACGGCTTAACGTGCCCTCCGAAGCACGGAATCGTCTTACTTTTCGAGCAATCAGGTGATTCAGCCTGCAATGCCCTAACCAAACTGAGGAGAGTCACACAAAGAGATTTTTGTGAGATATCCCCACCGGGAATCGAACCCGGAACCTCCGGATCTGTTTTATAATATGTAGTGATTATAGATATGAAGGATCTTACAACTATATATAATTTTTCACAGAAACTTTAGAAAAATCACCGGAAATCAAATACATCACCTGGGTACAGGCCATCACGAAAGATGATGTCCACTCGTCACCAGACATCACCAGTGATGATGATGTTGATGATGAAAGAGAGTCAGATTCGCACGAAGAGACTGAATCCAGCGATGAAGAACAAACCAAGGCTATGGCGAACAAATTCGCGGCTTTAGCGAGCGAAGATTAGTAGAGCGAGCGAAAATTAGTAGAGCGAGTACTAATGTAAAGTATCATCCTATAACACCCCACTGCAGATCAAACTCACTCACTGAAGATGTTAGTACAGCGAGGAGGAATACACGTAATCACAAGCGAGTACTAATGTAAAGTATCGTCCTATAACACCCCACTGCAGATCAAACTCGCTCGCTGAAGATGTTAGTACAGCGAGGAGGAATACACGTAATCACAAGCGAGTACTAATGTAAAGTATCGTCCTATAACACCCCACTGCAGATCAAACTCGCTCGCTGAAGATGTTAGTACAGCGAGGAGGAATACACGTAATCACAAGCGAGTACTAATGTAAAGTATCGTCCTATAACACCCCACTGCAGATCAAACTCGCTCACTGAAGATGTTAGTACAGCGAGGAGGAATACACGTAATCACAAGCGAGTACTAATGTAAAGTATCGTCCTATAACACCCCACTGCAGATCAAACTCGCTCACTGAAGATGTTAGTACAGCGAGGAGGAATACACGTAATCACAAGCGAGTACTAATGTAAAGTATCGTCCTATAACACCCCACTGCAGATCAAACTCGCTCACTGAAGATGTTAGTACAGCGAGGAGGAATACACGTAATCACAAGCGAGTACTAATGTAAAGTATCGTCCTATAACACCACTGCAGATCAAACTCGCTCACTGAAGATGTTAACTTTTTTATCATGATTTCTTTCTGTTTACGGCTATATGCTTGCTGTTAATCTATATTGCTTAAGCATTTACTTGTTATTAAAGATTAATATTTATTATATTTTATTATTATGATAATTAAATAAATATTTTAATTACTTCTACGGCTTCACAAATGAAGCGTTGTCAGACAGTCCTGCTCTCGCGGACGATTGACTATTGCCACAGATTACTAAATAGTTACCTATTGCGGACAACTGTATACGCTTTAATTGAAAGAGGCCTTTTGTCTTTTTATTTCATTATATTACATCATCATAATCTATAATATAAAAATGAATCGCTGAATCTGTTGGTAAGCGCATAACTTCAGAACGACTGCACCAAATTGGATGATTCTTTTTTTAATGTGTTCCTTATTGTCAGGACAAGGTTTTTAGGAAAAATAAGGAATAAAATCTCAAAATTCCCACGGGAACGGGGGCGCTGCGGGTGAAACCGCGGCGCACAGCTAGTTTATCATAATTTTAATTCTGTTAACGTCATATTTCTACAAAATTCTGTTCAATATACCTACTAGCCTCACCCCGCGGTTTCACCGGCGTTGTGCGCGTTCCCCCGGGAATTTCGTGATAAAAAGCAATCTCAGGCTCTGGACTGTGTACCAAATAAATCGATTCAGTAGTTTGGGCGTGAAATCGTGATAAACAGAGTCTTGCGTATATCCGTAGTTCATAAATCTTACTAGGTCGCAACAAAACTACGCGAAGCATCAGTTAGTCTCTCAATGAACCACTAGATGGCGTTAGTAGATGTTGATATTATATTAGTTCTCTAAGAACGGATAGATGGCGCTATTATTAATTGTTAATACAAACAAGGAAATTTTGTTAATTGAGCTGAATTCTATAGATGGCGGTACGAGTATTTTATAATAAAGATTGACTACCCTCAGAGAGTTTTATGTCGCTACAGATTTTATTCGTAAGCGGTGAATTATATGAAAATACTAGCTGTGCCCCGCGGTTTCACCCGCAGCGCCCCCGTTCCCGTGGGAATTTTGAGATTTTTATTCCCTATAAACCACACGGAGCCCGAGACCTTTCCAACGAATGCAAAACCGTGGAAATCGGTTCGTGCGTTCTGGAGTTATGGCGTCAGGGAGGAAAACCCGACTTATTTTTATATAGATAAAAATTTCAATCGGGAAAGTGGTCTTCATCTGTATAAAATCCAGTGATAAATAGTTGTAGGCGTACAAAAATATGTCTGCATCTTTACTTATTGTATGTATGAGTGTGGTGTGCTGCAGCCAAATTAAACATGTTTTTGATGAGAAACTCATATGTGGGTAGTTTGTAATAATGAATATTCGCCGTTCCTACCAGTCTTCTCGCGACCACGAGCGGTGTAATCCGCTCTAAACGTCGGGTACGTATTTTGTATAAATTTTGCTATAAACGCGATACAGTGGTAGTTCATTTAATTGAAATATAATGTGTTTTGAAAATTTGCCTTGAAAATTAATTTTGTTTGCAAAAACTTGGGACATTTTTGACACTATTTGGCGTTTACAGAGGACTAATCGTGCTTTAACAATAATATGAACGTTTTTGCAAACTTATTTGGTGTTTGCATTAAATAATGTATAGTAAAATAAAGTATTTGTGTATGTAGTAGTATCAGTGAGTTAGATTACATGATACAAGCTTAGAGCTTAAATTTGTCCGGGTGTATTATATTATTATTATATTGTGTAAAATACGAGATTGGATTAGTAGGTACTATGAATTCTCATTTGTTGGCAATGTCGGATGTGTGATATCTATACTGATACGTGTAGAATAAAGCTTCGATTTTGTTTGTTTGAACGCGCAAATCCCAGAGACTACCAATCCGGTTTCAATAATTATTTTTGAAATGAATCAACTGTTTCAGTGAGCTCGTTGCACTGTCGGTCCCAGTAGTTTTTATTATTAAATTATGTAATTTTTAGGCGGTCTAAAACTCCACCAGGGTTGACCACTGACCTGCTCAAACTTACTTAAGTACATTGTATTTTAGTAAGCTATCGCACCATGCTAAGCAAAGTTTACCTGTAGCAACTTAACCTTATTGTAGGTAATCCAAAGGGCTCTCAATTAGAGTTTACGGCCCTCAACGAGTGGACCCGAAGGGTTGGAACTAAACTTTGATTAAAGGACAGAGGGATGGTTATTAAGGTACTAATTACATTTTTATTAGGACATTACGAAGGGCCAGGATTTGAATTTAGCTACAACATTTATATATGTAGAACTCGTATGTTAGTTTAACTGAATCACCTGATTTCCCGAAAAGTAAGATGATTCCGTGCTTCGGAGGGACGTTAAGCCGTCGGCCCCGGTTACTTTCTACGGATAGTAGTCGTTACATGAGCCATGTCGGAGGCCTTTGGCGGCTCAATAACTCTGACACCAGGATTGGTCAGGGTGACCATCCACTCGGTGGAGAATATCTTCTTCATAGAAGATAGATATAGCTTGGTCAAATTAAGCAGAGCTTTTTTTTAAACATGCATAGATTCTGAATATCACTACATAGTATAAAATAAAGTCGTCTCTGTTTCGTGTCTGCTTGTCTGTATGCTTAAATCTTTAAAATTACGCAACGGATTTTGATGCGGTTTTTTGTAATAGGTAGAGTGATTCAAGAGGAAGGTATTTATGTAAAAAAAATCCCGAAATTCCCACGGGAACGGGCACAACGCGGGTAAAACCGCGGGGCGCTGCTAGTCTTTAAATAAATCAAAATGAAGAATTCCTTTTCATCTCAAAAAAGCTATTTAAAATTCACCAACTTTTTCAAAATTATCCGAATCAATTCTTCCGTGTTGATTTTCCAAAGACAATAGCCGTTCATAGAATTCTAATAGCAGAGACAAGAAAGAAGGGATGTTTTTTTTGTTTAATTTGTCAAATTACATTAGGAGGGGTGAGTTTTAATGTTTTATTCTTGTAGAGGTTGGTTTTACGATGGCTCATCTTATAATTAGGCTTTTTAATGGTATTTTTAGTACCTATTACTGATATTTTACGAAATTTTGTGAAAATACTACATTTTTTTTATAATTTCGTATAAGTAACAACCCTGGTGTCAGAGCTCTTAGACCACTTAAAAGTTACGACATGATCTATCCATTGAAACAACCGGGACCGACTGCTTAACGTGCCTTCCGAAGCATGGTACCGCTCAGATAGAAATGCCACTATCGGCCACCCATCCAAGTAGGGGTCGAGCTGCACGTTGCTTAACAACCGCAATGAACTAACATCGCTTAGTCAAACTACGCTACGAGCTTTACAATGAATGCCTGACTATTATTTCGATAAAAAATCGTGGTCCGACGAGTGTGAATAGTTCACGATATTTTTTCTGAAACTAAGACGTTTGATTTAAATCCGGAAACGACAGACGACAGTAAACAATTCATTAGGGTGCCTGTCCATTGAAGTGGAGCGAGACTGCGGAGCGGAGAAACGGAATTTTAACCAATAGGATTGCATAAAATCTCCGGTCAGATATTTCATGCAATCCTATTGGTTTATATTTGTACGTTTCTCCGCTCCGCCAGCTCGCTCCGCAACAATGGACAGGCACCCTTAAAGTTATGTTTTTATAACCGTTGTATAACCGTTGACAAGCCCGTTGGCACAGTGGCAGTGAGAGCGCTTACTGTGTCGGGGGTTGCGGGCTCGATTCCCACCCGGAGTCAACAATATGTGCAGACATAGTTGTTGGCGACGACGTCTGGGTGTCAATTATATATTGTTATAAAGTATTCGTGTATGTATATGTAGTAGTATCAGTGAGTTAGATTCCATAACACAAGCTTAGAGCTTACTTTGGGTCCGTGTGTGAATTTGTCCGGGTGTATTTATTAATTAAAATTTATTTATTTATAATGGGGCATCTTATTCCAAATAAATATGAAAACAGATTATTTCCATTAGTTACAACATTGACCATTAAACATTAAATTACATACACAAAATTCCCCGTTTAAAAAGAACTAAAATGATGTACAGTCAAACCTGGGTAAGTGAGAACTGGATAAGTGAGAAAACTCTATAAGTGAGAGTAATAGCCAGGACCCGTCATTTTAAGCTCCCAAAACCTCTATTAGCGAGAAACAGAAACCTCTGTAAGAGAGAGTCGTTTTTCCCTCATGGACCTCCGTAAGTGAGACTGCTACTTATCCATACCTCTATAAGCGACAGTCGAGCTTTATTTATTTATGTATATTATTTAGGAGGAACAAATGACAAAACAAATTACAAATTTAATATCTGCTATTTTATGACTCATTCTTAACTTTCGTGGAACTTTTTACCATTGTTTTTGTAATTATGGTTTCCTCGTCAATATTGTTCCTATTCTATTTCGTGGAACTAAATAACGTTGTTATTTTGACACGTGCAGGCACACGTGTCCATTAGATAGACATTAGTAAGTCCGACAAACAGGACGGTACACAAGCGTGTACCGTCCTGTTTGTCGGACTTAATCAGTTTTCGTTCATCAATTGAGGAGGAAAGTTCTGTTCTGCATCATGTCAAAACGAAAAATTAAAGTACTGTCATTAAGTGATAAACTTAAAATAGTGAATGCGGTTGAATCCGGAAAATCGCGAAATGAAATTCAGAGGGAGTTTAATTTACCAGAATCCACCTATTATGATCAAGAAATATTCGACAAAATATATGAGTTAGAGAAAAAGATTCAAAATACAAAAACAGAAACCCAAACAAAATTGACGGATTTTTTTAAGTGTAAATAAGTTTTAAATAAAATAAAATTATGAATGAATATACATATGTCTTGTTATTGCTGCGTATGAATGATGTCTTGTTATTGCTGCGTAGGTACCTCTATAAGAGAGAAACGCTACCCATGTACCTGCATTAGCGAGAAACTGGGTTAGTGAGAAACCTCTATAAGCGAGAATGAGATTGTGCTCCCTTGAACTCTCGCTTATCCAGGTTTGACTGTATACCTAAAACTTAAAGAAAATCCGCCATTTTGCCAAGTCTAGACACATTACAGACGTAATTTCTAATTCATAAAGGCGTGTTCTTAACCACGCCCAGTTCCCGCCCATCACTCCGCCCAAAAAGTCAGTATTCCTGTAAATATCCCAGGGAACGGACGTACGCTACCCCCGTGGTCAATATTCAAGGCATAAAAAACTATTTTCTATAAATACTCTATGGTCAATTGACGTGAAAAATGGCGGGAAGCTTAGTTGAAGTGACAGGTGTGTAATGGCGCGTAGAGAGGAGTTTTTGTGTAAAGTTGACTTGTTTGTTTGTTTGTAAACAAAAGTTTGGCAATGTCAAGGTCGGGGGGAAAAGTTTTATAAACAAATGAAGGAACAGTAGTAGAAATTAATATGAATCATGTGTATAAATAAAACACGAGCAGTGAATTAGGTACCTAATGAATAATAAAGTGCAGTGACGTATTGAAAAATAATGACATTAAAAAAACATTATTGACGTTTAGTGACATTGAAAAATATTGCAACGAAAAAGATTTTAAGATTTTAGCCGACGGAAGAAAAAAGACTATTAAAATTTAAAAATTGTTCCTAAAATTTTTGAAAATAATGACATAATTATTCAGCTTGTAATTTAAGTTACAACTATTAAAAACAATGAAAAACTCTTTATTTTCTAATATACATAACTAGTTTTCGAAAATCAGTCAAATTGGATACTCAAAGCATCAAGGAGGCCCTTCCAAGGGCCACACATCAAAAACGAAAAACCCTATTAGTACACCCTCTCATTCAAACTACCGACCAAGAAACCGCATCAAAAAAGAGCTATCTTTTAGAAATTCCAAAAAACGTTAAAAGAAAACAACCGCTACTTGCACTACCAAAACATTTTGTGAAAAAATCAAAAAATATCTATGATAACGAAAATTCTACGCTTGATATGAAAAATGGTTCAGCCAACTGTCTGAAAAATAACTGTAATATTATACCGAAAAACTGTCAATTCGATTTAAATAAATGTCAAAAAGAAATAGTGGAATGTCAAAGTGTTAAAACATGTCAACCACGAGACTGCTTACAAAATAGTGTCAGCTTTATCCATAGCGAAGCTAGAAACTGTCAAAAAGCTTTTAAAAAACTAACCAGCTGTCAAAATCTTAGTGTCACAGAAAACTGTCAAGCTCAAGAATTACAGAAGTGTCAAAACAATATCAATAACAACCAAATTAGTGTCAAATACTGTCAAAATAACTATATAAGTGACAAAGAGTACTGTCACAGTGAATCTCATAAGTGTCACAAAGACAAAAAGTGTCATAACAGTGTAAATAACAACCAGCACATTTTATGCCAAATCCCAAGTGACACTAATAAGTGTCATATCGACTATACAAAGTGTCAAACTGACTGTACGTGCCAAAGTGTCTCAAACAAGTGCTCTCCCGACTCAATTAACTGTCATTTGAACACCAAAAAGTGTCACTCCGACTCAATTTCATGTCACCAAAACTCTACCAACTACATAACTGATTCTAAGTGTCATCCTAAGTGTCACATCGACTCCAAACACCCTGACACTCGGAGTCACTTCCAGTGTCAAGACACAGCCTGTCAAACTGTTAATAAGTGTCAAATCTGTTGTGACAAGGCTGTTAAAAGTGATAGTGTGTGTCGTTGCTGTGGCCAGCTGAAGGGGATAGTGTCACCGGCCATGATTCCTTCAATACTGGGTGCCGGGATTCCTTATATGTACAAAACACCATATAACATCGATAAGGTAAGAATTTAATATATATTTACTACTAGCTGTGCCCTGCGGTTTCACCCGCATTTATTCAGTCAATGCTTACCGTTTAAACCTTCCCTGGACTTTCATGAATATTTCAAGACCAAAATTAGCCAAATCGGTTCAGCCGTTCTCGAGTTTTAAGCAGACTAACGAACAGCAATTCATTTTTATTTATATAGATTACTAACTAATATAGTACTAATAAGCTTAATCCTCACAAACTTTCGCATTTATAATATTAGAAGGTAGATTCGTGGCGTGATATTCTTCCTCTTATCGAGTCAATATAGTTACTATAAAGTTATGAGTTGGATTTACCGACTGCAGCAGTCGACTGCAGACAGCAGGCAGCAGGGCGTTGCAGTCGACCGCAGTGCAGTCTGCGCTCGAAATTTCATAGAAACTATTAGTGAAGCTGTGTCTGCAGTTGCAGTCGACTGCTGCAGTCGGTTATCCAACTCATACCATTATTATCTACTTAAATATGTCTGGACCAGAATTTAGCCACTTCTTTCGCACTGTTACTGGCTTTCCATAAATCCTCCATAGTGCAGGACACGGGGCTGTTAGAGCATTGTAGTAGGTCTTCTCCATCGAGTGGATGGTCAACCTGACCAATCCTGGTGTCAGAGTTATTGAGCCGCCAAAGGCCTGCCGATGAAGAAGAAGTGCTGGGAGTCAAAATACCAAAAACATGTTGAATTCACTTTTATTTTTGGTTTTCTTTTAAGCTTTTTCAAACCGATACATGATAACCAAACTTAACTTTTTATCATTTGATTTCCTTTCCAAGACAGGAGTTTTAAATATAAAACTACCCTCTACAACCCTCTGAACAAATCTTTGAGTTTATCAGCCCTTTGATTGATTTACGGCGATCGTATCACTATAGTTTTACAAGGATTTTGTAGGGTGAAATAGCCGCGGCCGTGTTAACCGCATTGTATCCGTTCCCGCAGGAATTTCGGGATAAAATGAATCCCATGTGTTCTTCTGATGTATAACCTATATTACTGTAAAGTTTCATTTAAATCCGTCCAGTAGTTTTTTCGTGAAAGAGTAACAAACTTACATACATAAATATTAAATATACATCCTCACGAACTTTCGCAGTTATAATATTGGTAGGATACGAACCTATCTACACATACATACATACAAACGAACAAAGAAAGAAGGGAAAACGTCTATGAATAAAATTACGCTCTGAATTTATAACGTAAGAAATACATGTTTAATTTAAAGGTACCTACACATACGTTTTGTTACGCGTTCAGAAAAGTATTGTTCAGTTTCATTCTTTGATTAAGACAAGCCCGTTGTCACAGTGGCAGTGAGAGCGCTTACTGTGTCGGGGGTTGCGGGGTCGGTCAACAGAGTAACAATATGTGAGACATAGTTGTTGACGACGTCTGGGTGTCAATTATATATTGTTATAAAGTATTTGTGTATGTATATGTAGTAGTATCAGTGAGTTAGATTACATGATACAAGCTTAAAGCTTAGTTTGGGTCTAATTAACCGTGAGTGAATTTGTCCGGGTGTATTTATTTATATTTATTATTTAATATTACCAAGGAGTGAATTTCAAACATTGGCGTTTATAAAAAACCAGTAGCACTTCGCTGTCTACCTACTCTGAAATTCCCGCGGGAATTTCGGGATAAAATGTATCCCACGTGTTATTCATCAGACTTAATCGGAAGGCACGTAAAGCAGTCGGTCCCGGTTGTTTCAATCGTCAGACCATGTCGTCCTTTAGGCGGTCTAAAAACTCCGACACCAAGGTTGACCGCTGACCTACCCAATGAATAATTGACTTTCGGTGTTCAGATTTGTCTAAAACTCTATTTTAATTTATATTATAACTAGCAGAGCCCCGCGGTTTTACCCGCGTTGTGCCCGTTCCCGTGGGAATTTCGGGATAAAATGTAGCCTATAGCCTTCCTCGATAAATAGACTATCTAACAGTGAAAGAATTATTTAAATCGGTTCAGTAGTTTCTGAGATTAGCGCGTTTAAACAAACAAACAAACAAACAAACAAACAAAACAAACTCTTCAGCTTTATAATATTAGTATAGATAGGCACAATATGAGGACCAATGTCGTCAATTTTCCAGCCGAAGACGATTGCTCCTGAAGAGGAAAAAGGTTTAGTAATTTTATTTCATTCTTACCCTATCTCTAAACCTTTTTCCTCTTCAGAAGCAATCGTCTTCGGCTGGAAAATTGACGACATTTAACCACATTTTGTGCCAATCCAAAAAAAATAGATTATAGCTCGGTGGTCTAGTGGTATGTGCGCTCGCCTGCCAAGACTGAGGTCCCGGGTTCAATCCCGGGTCGAGCGAAAAAACATGTTTCCTACTTTTCAAACATGGCTCGAGTTTGAGATCACCAACCCGCATTTGTCAAGCGTGGTGATTACGACATCCTCCTCACTGTACTGATAACTTCAGTGAGATGAGAGGCCTTTGTCCAGTAGTGGGACATTACAGACTTTTTATTCCTATTATTATAGCTACTAACTTGCTAGCTACTCGACTACAATACTAGCGTAGTGCGAACTAAGCTTTACTACCAGTAACGCGGTTATATCTAAGCTCTTTCGTAAAAGCCCTTAAGTGCAGTTTCCTGTTCACCCTGTTGATAGATTTATAGTCTCTCCTTATTTATAGCCCTACTTTCAATACTTAAATATATACATACTTACACTAGCAACGCCCCGCAGTTTTACCCACGTTGTGCCCGTTCCTGTGGGAATTTCGGGATACAAAATCGTATTATAACTTTCCTTTTGAATGTGGCTATCTATTACAAAAATAATTATTCAAATCGGATTGGTAGTGTCTGAGATTAGCGCGTTCAAACAAACAAAATAATTAAAATCAATCTCGTTTCAGCTTTATTATATTAGTACTAGCTGCGCCCCGCGGTTTCACTCGCGTTGTACCCGTTCCCGCGGGAATTTCGGGATGAAAAATAGATGTTGGCCGATTCTCAAACCTACTCAATATGCTCACAAAATTTCCTGAGAATCGGTCAACCCGTTTCGGAGGAGTACGCGAACGAACACTGTGACACGAGAATTTTATATATAAGATAGATAGATAGTTATCACTATACATATATTTGACTAGCAGCGCCCGCGGTTTTACCCGCGTTGTGTCCATTCCTGTGGGAATTTCGGGATGAAAAATAGCCTATGTTACTCGTGGATAATGTAGCTTTCGAATGGTGAAAGAATTTTTAACAACGGTTCAGTAGTTTTTGAGCCTATTCATTACAACCAAACAAACAAAGTTTTCCTCTTTATTAATATTAGTGTAGATAAAAAAAAGTCCCCGGCCGCGTCTGTCTTTCAGTTCGCGATAAACTCAAATACTACTGCACAGAATTTAACGCGGTTTTTTAAATAGATAGAGTGTTTCAAGAGGAAGGTTTATATGTATTACAATTCCCGAAATTCCTACGGAAATAAGCACAACGCGGGTAAAACCGCGGGGCGCTGCTAGTAATATTATAAATGTGGAAGTTTGTGAGGGTGGATATATGTATGTTTGTTACTCTTTCACGTAAAAACTACTGATTTTGATGATACTTTACAGTAATACAGGTTATAAATCAGAATAACACATGGGATACAATTTATCCCGAAATTCCCGCTTGAACGGGCACAACACGGGCAACACCGCGGGGCGTGGCTAGTGATATATATGTCGGAATGGCGTCCGCCATTACATTGAAAACACCACATAAGTCAAAGTCAACTATAATCATAACGTGTGCACCGGGCAACCGACGTCGAACGAGTGAGACGTGTTTCTGTTCACATCGCCTTATATAGGATCGAAGTGGTGGGGTTAATCGTTGCACGTGTTGTTTTCATCCGATGAGGTTAGGCGCCGTCAAACGTCCATCTCCGACACGGCCATCCTGCTAGCACACGTCCTCGTGTGTTAATCTGCAAAAAAATAACCAACGAGAGTATTTGTTCGCCTCGGCCACTTCTGACCAATCATATTTCTACAAACAACTCAAATAAAGAAACTTCGTAACTGTATAGTTTTTCTTTTAAATTACTCGAATAAAAGAGCCATAAGAAAATATCAACCAGAGCCATGTACCACTGTCGCTTGTAACAACAAATTAACACAATTTAATTAACCACACAAATCGAAACTTCACACTAGTAAGCCCTCTATCGCCACGGCTCTCCGGCCGACCAGCAATCGCAATTGCTCTCACTATGCATATCCATCAAGTGGATCGCCCATGTGCATCACCCTGTGACTGCCGAGTCTACTCCTGGACTCTATGGTTCCTCCAGAACCCGACCTCCGCCAGAGTTGCCTGCTACCGCGTACTCACGGACTACAATGTAGACACCGATTTCTACTGAGCTACGGCTACACGACAACCTCTGGTACGGTCCAACACAATACGGCCGATAGAGTCCTTACTCGAGTTTCCACCAAAACAAGTTTACTCATCCTCATCAGAATCACTATTAACATCAACTTCGACTGGTACATGACCTACTGGCATCTTGCGTAAGAAATCACAAAGTAAATTATGATAACGTTTCTACCAAAACCCTGAGGCCAGTAACAGTGACAGACTCTGGTTCATTATTCACAAACAATTAACAATTTAATCACAATTGATTTGCCACTGAGCCCTTATTCGTGGTCACAACACAAGATTTAGCAAACGCATTTGCCCTTTATGCACTTCCATTTCGGAATGCCGAGTCGTCCCATGACTCTACGGTCTTCGCTACCAGGCAAGACCCGACCACACTACCCAGGGCTACCACCTACTGCCTACCCACGGACTACTACAAGTAGTAGACACCGATTTCTAACGGGCTACAGCTACGGCACCCTGGTGCGGTCTCAGACTGACCCAACGACATAAAAACCCAGTAACAATCAACAACTTAATCAACCTCACTGTCTCCACCTTCGTCTGAGTCAGCTGTTACCCGCCCCACAGGCATCTTCCTAACGCGATCATGTGCCTACTTGCAAGTACGTTTAGAGTTCAAAGCTTTCAACGTGTAACGATCACCATCGTTCGGTCACTCCTGACCTAAATAACTACTTCAACGAAAGACTTAGTAAAGCTCAAACTATTATTCTTTTCCAATGAACAAATTTAACTACCTCAATATTCATAATCACATTGCTTATCTCAACATAATACTAGAACATCGTCAGGCACAAGTACCCATTAAAAATCAAATTAATCTCAAATCAAAGTAAAGGTCAAGTGTGTGTGTCTCTATTGTCCGGCTATCCCCGTAGCCCTAATGGCTGTGATCATCCCAGTGATCACCCATAACCCTGATCATCCCTGTGATCAGTCACTCCCGTGATCATCCCAGTGATCACCCATAGCCCTGATCATCCCTGTGATCAGCCGCCCCTGTGATCATCCCAGTGACCACCCGTGATCATCCCCGTGACCACACAAATTTAAGACTCAAGAGGACACGCACAACTAGTTACCACACAGTCAAAAATGACTACAGTTCATCATCACAAGGCTCAGAATTACTAACAATGGGTACTTGCCCTTCAGGCATTTTCCTATACCAGTCAATGACACTATATTGTGTACCTACTCGTTCTCCTCTAAACCTCGCGGCCACAGTAATTTGCACTCGCTCGGTCAACCTGACTATTAAGAAGCTTGTTCTTCCTTAAATTCTTGATTTCAATCAAAAGTTAATTTCAATTATTATCAATCGGGAATCTTCAATGCTATGTAACACATGAATACTAGGTACCACGTCATTTTCAACTTTAACTTCAATAGACTATTAATTTCAAATGCACATTACAATATGAGCCATGAGTAAGTAACAGTAAGCTTGTCTAGTCACGTCTAGTCACGGCAACCAGCCGACGAGCAATCACATTGCTCAACAACACACGGTCTCAGCAGACCACTCCACAGTACGGTCAATCCAGACCACGACCATCGCCGAGTTTGAACATTGAACTCAATAAGTCAGATAGTCACATGAAACCCTTACTCATACTCTCATATTTTACAACGGGATAAACATCCAAAATACTTTCAATAAGCTTTCTACTTTATCAAGTGGTACGAAGATTCACTACAAAACTCTCAATGTTAACCGATTCAAATACCACAAAATAGCTCACCGGATATTTCCCAACAAACCAATCATTACCGCAATACATCACCGATTTAACATCCAATGTGAATTTGTCGTGATAGATTCTTGAACAATTTGGAATGCCGCAACCCCTCATATTCCTCAGGTAACAGGACCGAGAAGAGAACCACGCTCCTCCCTAGACGAGGTTCATCAACGCTCGCAATAATTACCAGCATTGAACCTTCTTAACTCCACAATAGAGTAGAAAACTAACTAACTATACTCACAGAACATTCCAAGTTTTATAACCAATTGCAAAATACATTACGTAAAGCACCATAGTCGTTGGGATGATGATTCAAACATATCTCTGAATACCACGAGCTTCACAATCCAGTGGAAGGTACATGAATTTCAATCCCGTCGTCGTCGTCGCCGTCGTCGTCGATAATATGCACTAACGAGCTCAGATTGCAGCTCTCAATATTCTTTCATCTTATCATAAACCCAGCTCCGTGGTTGAAATGATTTATGCTCGTCCACCCGTGGGAATATAGCATCCAAATTTCAAATACCACACCATGGCGATATGATATTCAGCATCAATCTCTCAGTTGCTATGGTGAAATTTATCATTCTCTGCTGGAAGCTCAGTGGGCAATAGCGATCCTTATCCTTCTCTGTTGGACGCTCGGTGGGCAATAGCGATCTTTATCATTCTCTGCTGAACGCTCGGTGGGCAATAGCGATCCTTATCCCTCTGCTGGAGGCTCAGTGGGCAATAGCGATCTTGATCATTCTCTGCTGGACGCTCGGTGGGCAATAGCGATCTTGATCATTCTCTGCTGGACGCACGGTGGGCAATAGCGATCTTGATCCCACTTCTGATGTCGGAATGGCGTCCGCCATTACATTGAAAACACCACATAAGTCAAAGTCAACTATAATCATAACGTGTGCACCGGGCAACCGACGTCGAACGAGTGAGACGTGTTTCTGTTCACATCGCCTTATATAGGATCGAAGTGGTGGGGTTAATCGTTGCACGTGTTGTTTTCATCCGATGAGGTTAGGCGCCGTCAAACGTCCATCTCCGACATATATATTAACAACACGACCGAAGCCGCAAGTACAGCTAGTATCCAAAAGTTAATATATTACAAGAGAGCATTATTCATAGCACGGAATTTATACCCCGAATAAGGAGTGCTCGCGTCTCACACCTGAGTATACAGGGTGTTATTGTAAAAACAGAATAAATAATCGCACGTTGCGAAAGACGAAAAAAAATGTAACGACACTTTTTACGTCAGAGAGAGACAGACAGAGAAACATGCGCACGCCAGAGAGAGAGACAGACAGAGAAACGTGCGCTAAGGAACTTCGTTTCAATAAATAAAAAACATGTCTATTGCCTTTTTCAAGATAAATGTTACAGAAAACTTAATTAATTTAACACAAAACTAAATCTAATATTACTTAAATAAGGGTGTAATGTACCACTGCCGGGCAAAGGCCTCTAATCTGGGCGAGGCACTGCTAGTTAATGTAAAAAACTGGCATCGCCCTACGGTTTAACCAGTATTGTGTTCATTCCCGTGGGAATTTCGGGATTTTTTATACATATAAACCTTCCTCTTGAATCACTCTATCTATGTAAAAAAACCGCGTCAACCGTTGCGTAGTTTAAAGATCTAAGCATACATAGGGACAGACAGCGGAAAGCGACTTGTTTTATACTATGTAGTGATGATGATATTATTTCATCCACACCCTGTATTCTGCGTGGTGTAAGCGCCACAATAAAAAGGCTAGCTTCTATTTTATAGCGATTACGTGGAGGGTAACTTTTATGACTTATTTTTATGTTGAACTTTACCCCTTTGCGCGAGGGTAAAAATTATAAAACACACTCCGCGGTTTTACCCGCATTGTACCCGTTCCCGCGGGAATTTCGAGATGAAATGTATCCCATGCGTTATTCTGATGTATAACGTATATTACTGTAAAGTTTCATTGAAATCTGTTCAGTAGTTTTTGGGTGGGAGTTCGATTTATATTAAAGCTTTTTTGAATTTGGTTAAAAATATAGGATAGAATGAAAAATAATAATATAATATAAAATGTAAACATATGTTTATTTTCGTATCTTAGCTTATGATAGTAGTCGTTACATGAGCCATGTCAGAGGCCTTTGGCGGCTCAATAACTCTGACACCAGGATTGGTCAGGGTGACCATCCACTCGGTGAAGAAGAAGACTATCTTGTTATCCTTGAGAGAAGGGTTGAGCTCTGTTCGTAGTTAGATGGTAGATACCCGTCGATCTAGAAATAAGAGGAAATTAATATAATAAAACTTGAGAGGTGTCAAGGGATGGAACGAAGTTTATTTATTATCAACAAAAATAATCGTCGCGACACCACACTGAATGAAATAGAAAGACGAAACGAAAATATCTAGCTTGCTTTCTATTAGAGGAGAGAGAGACAGACAGAGAAACATGCGCACGCCGCACGGCTTACAATAGCTTACTATAGCAAAAAGTGTCTCTGTCTGTCTCTCTCTGGCGTGCGCATGTTTCTCTGTTTGTCTCTCTCGCGCATGTTTCTCTGTCTGTCTCTCTCTGGCGTGCGCAAGTTTCTCTGTCTGTCCCTCTCTGGCCTAAAAAGTGTCGTTACCATTTTTTCCGTCTAGCCCCCTTTCGCAACGCGCGATAAGGAACTTCGTTCCAATTAACTGCGCCCCGCGGTCTAACTCGCGTTGTGCATTTGGCGGCGTTAGACCTAAATTTGATGTTGGCAAGATTCATTTTTTGGCTACTCACCCATATTTAGGCTCCAACCCGCCCATCCTGAGCGTCTGGTCCAGGGTGCAGGTGCCGGCGTACGCGTCCTCTACCGTGGCACACCGGCGGCCCGTGAACCCGCCGGAGACTACTGACTCCCCTAGGTAGTAGTATGATCTGTAGAGGGAGAGATTGTTTAATAGGCATATTGATATATACACATTTACATAACTATATACATCTGTAGACAATCTATACATACCTATAGAAACTGATACTTATAATTATAGTCCTGAACAGACGTATATAAATAACAGGTGCATAGGTAAGAATAGGTATTTCTTTCATTCATAAGTTAGATAGCTATGAACACCTATAAAATCTATATACATTTAAAGACACGTATACAAACACCTATTATTCAACACATTTATACACACCTATAGTCACCTATACACTCCTATAATCTCCTATAATCAACACACCTATAGTCACCTATACACACCTATAGTCAACACACCTATATAGTCACCTATACACACACCTATAGTCAACACACCTATATGTAGTCACCTATACACACCTATAGTCACCTATTGTCACCTATACACATCTATACACACCTATAGATATAATATACAGACCTATAGTCACCTATTGTCACCTATACACATCTATACACACCTATAGATATAATATACAGACCTATAGTCACCTATAGTCACCTATACACACCTAAAATGGTCGCAGACTTGCGTGATGCAGCCGGGCATGTTCTGGCCTCCGTTCGGGTAGAAGTCGGCATGGGCTATCGGCGCCTGCTCCCCCATGGAGCTGGTGTGGATGACCTCTGTGTAGAGGCCGTCTGTCGGCCTGAACAAGGTCCAGGGGTCCCAGCGGTCGGCGGGGTCCAGGCCTGGAGGAATTTGATAAGTAAAGTAGGGCTTGTATGTGGCAGTTAGAGCGCTTACCGTGTCGGGGGTTGCGGGCTCGGTCAACGGAGTAACAATATGTGAGACATATCTGACATCTCACCAATGACATAGCTGACGAATCCATTAACGTTTCTCGCGATGATGCCGGCGCCGTGGCCTCCAACGCTGTACCCCGTAATAGTGTAGAGGCCGGCGTTGGAGCCCGTGTTCGTGTTCACCCAGTTGATGAACCGCGCCGCGCTTTGGCCTGGGGTGGAAATAGGGGGTGAAAAAATGGCGCAGATTGGATGTTACAGTGGAATTAGTGGGTTGGAGGGTGAAGATTGGGTGTTAGAGTGGAATTAGGGGGGGGGGGGGAAGAAGGTGAGAAGAAGTAAGGGGAAATAAGATTTGATTAGGGGATAAATTCGGAAGTGAATGAAGAACAGAATTTGGTGGCATAGAAGAATATTGATGAGAAAATGAGAAGTGCGAAAAAGGAGACAAATTCAAATAAAGGATACATTGACGAAATAAGATTGGAACGAGGACAAAGAAGGAATAAAAATAGGTGTCCAAAATATATATCAAAAGGGGAGCAAAAAAGTTAAAGACATTTTCAAAAGGGGGTCAAAATTTAAACATTTTGAGGGACATAAGTAGTTTTCAGTAGTTTTCTTGTAGTTATTATACATGTTTTGTAGCTTGGGTACAATATTTAATCTTTTACGTAGGGAAACTAAGTCGGTACATACCAGCGGCTATAGCGTTAAGTCCGAAGTACGCGCCCGCGCTCCAATCCAGAACCAGCACGTTGCAGTCCATGGCGGTCAAATAGGCTGAAAAAGAACGATATTACCAATTTGACCCCTTTTGATAATTAAGTAACAACTAAAATAATTAAAAGAACAATTTTAACCCCTTTTGATCCCTTTCCTGTATTCTTTTAGTTGTAATTTTGTATTTAGATTTTTTGCCCTTCTTGTAATTGTGACCATCACTACATATGTAGTATAAAACAAAGTCCCCGGCAGCGTCTGTCTGTTTGCGATAAACTGAAATACGGATTTTGACGCGGTTATTTTTAATAGATAGAGTGATTCAAGAGGAAGGTTTATATGTATAAAAAATCCCGAAATTTCCACGGGAACGGGCACAATGCGGGTAAAACCGCAGGGCGCTGCTAGTAAATGATAATTTCATTTACATATTTGGTACTAACACCATAATGACATTCCCTTACCTGGTACCAACACAGTGTTGATCCCGGCACTGGCAGACCCTAAGAATCCGTGCATGATGACGACTGTTCTCTTGGCGGGGTCGAAGTTGGAGGTGAGGAGACGAGGCAGGTCGTTCAAGACCAGGGGCTGGCTGATGAAGGCGTTGTTTCTGGAAGACAAAATGGCGTTTTGTGATACATTTTGTCAAATTGGCGTTTTGTGATACATTTTGTCAAAGTGGCGTTTTGTGATATTGCTGAGCGAAGTCTGAATACGGTCACGTGATATAATTACTAGCAGTGCCCTACGGGCTTACCTATCTTGTTAAACCCGAGCCATGTTTGAAAAGTACGAAAACATGGATCCCGGGAATTGAACCCGGGACCTCAGTCTTGGCAGGCTAGTGCACATACCACTAGACCAAAATATGCGTTACATACAATAGTACTGATAGGATAAATATTAAACAATTTTACCCACCTAGTAAAAAGATGGTAGACATTATCGACATCGGGACTGAATCGCGCCATGTTCTGGAGATCGCTCATCTTCAGCCAATTGTCCACGAGGTGAAGCTCTCCATCATCAGACTCCAGGTACGAGAACCGGGTGCCTTCAGTCCATTTAGCGATCACAGGATCTGAGGTCGGGAGGGCTGGAAATGGAAGACATCTTGGTAATCTCTATCTACTAATCTATAATATAAAAATGAATCGCTGAATCTATTGCTAAGCGCATAACTTCAAAAAGATTGCACCAAATTGGATGATTCTTTTTTTAATGTGTTCCTTATTGTCAGGACAAGGTTTTTGTATAAGAAAAATAAGGAATAAAAAATCTCAAAATTCCAACGGGAACGGGGGCGCTGCGGGTGAAACCGCGGGGCACAGCTAGTATGTATATAAAAATCAATGCCACTTTTCGTTGTAATGTTATAACTCAAGAACGGGCTCACCTATCCAAACCAAATGTTTAAGTTTTGTTCGGACTATTTAGAAGATAGTTTATGTGAACCACAAAATCGGTCGAGCGGTTCTTAAATTCCCACGAGAACGGGCACAACGCGGGTAAAACCGCGGGGCGCTGATTGTATACATCACTACTTAGTATAAAACAAAGTCGCATCTGTTTGTCTGTATGCTTAAATCTTTAAAATTACGCAACGGATTTTGATGCGGTTTTTTGTAATAGGTAGAGTGATTCAAGAGGAAGGTTTTTATGTAAAAAATATCCCGAAATTCCCACGGGAACGGGCACAACGCGGGTAAAACCGCGGGGCGCAGATTGTATACATCACTACATAGTATAAAACAAAGTCGCGTCTGTTTGTCTTCTGTTTGTCTGTATGCTTAAATCTTTAAAATTACGCAACGGATTTTAATGCGGTTTTTTGTAATAGGTAGAGTGATTCAAGAGGAAGGTTTTTATGTAAAAAAATCCCGAAATTAATAAATAATAAATAAATAAAATAAATAAATATGCCCGGACAAATTCACTCACGGTTAATTAGACCCAAACTAAGCTCTAAGCTTGTAATATGGAATCTAACTAACTGATACTACTACAAATATATACACAAATACTTTATAAGAATACATAATTGACACCCAGACGTCGTCGCCAACAACTATGTCTTCACATATTGTTGACTCCGGGCGGGAATCGAACCCGCAACCCCCGACACAGTAAGCGCTCTCACTGCCACTGTGCCAACGGGCTTGTCAATTCCCACGGGAACGGGCACAACGCGGGTAAAACCGCGGGGCGCAGCTGGTATACAATAAATATATTACCTGCAACGGCAGCTAATCCGAAAGCCAGTACTAGAGCTACCCCCTTCATGGTTGAGACTTGACACACGAATAGACGTGCTTGCATGAAAACCATGTAGATTATATAAAGTAACCATCGGCTAAGAGCGAGTCGGCTGTATCAGTAAGAGTTCCGTACTAGTTTATCATCTACACTAATATTATAAAGAGGAAATCTTTGTTTGTTTGGTTTTAATGAATAGGCTCAAAAACTACTGGACGGTTTTTAAAAATTCTTTCACCATTCGAAAGCTACATTATCCACGAGTAACATAGGCAATTTTCATCCCGAAATTCTTACAGGAATGGACACAACGCGGGTAAACCGCGGGGCGCTGCTAGTATGTATCTATACTAATATTATAAAGAGGTGAAATTTGTAAGTTTTTTGTTTGTTTGTATGTTCGAGCTAATCTCAGGAACTACAAATCCGATCCGAATAATTCTTTTTGTAGTAGATAGCCACATTCAAGGGGAAGGTTATAAGCTATTTTTCATCCCGAAATTCCTACGGGAACGGGCACAACGCGGGTGCCACCGCGGGGCGCGGCCAGTTACTTATATAATTCAATACTCATTTTGAATTGAAACTTCGTTTACGGATACACTGCGCTTTTATTTTACATTTTTGTCTGACGTTTCGGCTCCTACAGGAACCGAAATCTTTCTTAAGAAACCTGAGATATTAAACGTTAAAGTACGGCCTCCACAGCAGACTCAGCTAAGCGATTGCGATAACGTATGACGTCACGGTCGCTTGCGAAACGAATTTTTTTTAACCGACTCCAAAAAGGTGGAAAAAGGTGGTTTTGAACTCGACAGTATATATGCTTTTTTGCGGAACCCTAATACGATAATATCGATATTATTAATTTATTAAAACACTTGCAGCGCCCCGCGGTTTTACCCGCGTTGTGTCCATTCCTGTGGGAATTTCGGGATGAAAAATAGCCTATGTTACTCGTGGATAATGAAGCTTTCGGATGGTGAAAGAATTTTTAAAAACGGTCCTGTAGTTTTTGAGCCTATTCATTACAAACAAACAAAGTTTTCCTCTTTATAATATTAGTATAGATAAAACACTTTAATCAATCGTATCAAAATAATCGAATAATTAGTTAAATGACATTCTAATTACCTGAAATATCTTGTGTACACTTTATCTATATTAATCTTCGATCAACAATACACAACTAGATATCGGGTCACGTACAATATCAAAGCTAAATACAGCTGTCCGCGTGGATGACGTGTGACAGCTTATTTTGTTTACTACCGAACTGAAACAAAAGTATTAAAACAGTTCGAAGTTCAACCTAATTACAACCATGACACCTAGCAATAAAGTAGCAAATCTTATGAATAAAATAAGTGAGATTAACGCCTCACTTTTCAAATGAGGCCTTATTCACAGAGACGTATTTTTTGCGCTGACCCGACATCTAGTTGTGTATTGTTGATCGAAGCGGGTCGGCGCAAAAAATACGTCTCGGTGAATAACAGCGCACTTGAAACGTGAGCTCTTATTTTATTAATAAGACTTGCTCCTTTATCGCTAGGTGTCATGGTTGTAATTAGGTTGAACTTCTGTTTTAAAACTCTTGTCTCAGTTCGGTAGTAAACAAATGAAGCTGTCACACGTCATCCGCGCGGACAGTATTCAGCTTTGATATTGTACGTGACCCGATATCTAGTTGTGTATTGTTGATCGAAGATTTTAACCCACACCAGCGAGCAAGCATATAAACGACGACATATTTCTACTCTTTCTGGAAGATGTTATGTCTCTCTCTCAGGCGAGGTTTAGTGATTTTATTTCATTCTTACCCTATCTCTAAACCTTTTTCATCTTCAGGTGCAATCGTCTTTGGATGGAAAATTGACGACATTTAAGGTACTGCCAGACGTGCTCATTACTAGCACATAAGCATGCTTTTATTGAGCAAGTGCTCATTAGTAGCACGTGTGTAATGTAATGAGCATGCTTATTTAGAGCATGCTCAAAAATCAAACAACGTTTGATTTTCGAGCATGCTACCTGAGGCGCGGGTAGGGGGGGGGGGGGAGGGCGTGATCCGAGCACGTCTGAACATGTTTTATGCAATTAATTGATGTAATTAATTAAAACAAGCATGCTTATTTCTGGCAAATGCGAACAGTTTGCAGAGCATGCTAATTTTAAGCAAGCTTATTAGCATGCTTTTTTTGATCACGTCTGTCAGTACCTTTAACCACATTTTGGGACAAATTTTCTTATCGTTAATGCAAGCATATCTATAATATTATAAAGAGATAAAAAAAATAAGTTTGCTTGTTGGTTTGTTCGAGCTAATCTCGGGAATTACCGTTCCGATTAGGATGATTCTTTTTGTAACCGATAGCCATGTTCAACGGGAAGGTTATAGGTTATTTTTCATCCCGAAATTCACACGGGAACGCGGGTAAAACCGCGGAGCGCTGCTAGTTTAATAATAAAAACATGTACTCGTACTAAGATTTAGATAGTAAATGCATTATAATATTCTGTTGATTATTTTTCATTCAATATCATTCATTTATTTAAAGCTGATAATAAATTTGAAGGACAATGTGACAGGAAATTAACTAATGACTATCAGTGCCCCGCGGTTTTACCCGACTTGTGCCGTTTCCATGAGAATTTTCGGATGAAAAATCTACACTAATATTTTATAGAGGAAAACTTTGTTTGTTTGTAATGAATAGGCTCAAAAACTAATGGACCGTTTTTAAAAATTCTTTCACCATTCGAAAGCTACATTATCCACGAGTAACATAGGCTATTTTTCATCCCGATATTCCCTATTGATAGATTTAAAGTCTCCCTTATTTATAGCCCTACTTTCAATACTTAAATATATACCTACACTAGCACCGCCCCGCAGTTTTACCCACCTTGTGCCCGTTCCTGTGGGAATTTTGGGATACAAAATCATATTATAACTTTCCTTTTGAATGTGGCTATCTATTACAAAAAGAATTATCCAAATCGGATTGGCAGTGTCTGAGATTAGCGCGTTCAAACAAACAAAATAATTAAAATCAATCTCTTTTCGGCTTTATTATTATCAGTATTAGTTATCACTATATCTATAACTAGCAGCGCCCCGCGGTTTTACCCGCGTTGTGCCCGTTCCCGTGGGAATTTCGGGATAAAATGTAGCCTATAGCCTTCCTCGATAAATAGACTATCTAACAGTGAAAGAATTATTCAAATCGGTTCAGTAGTTTCTGAGATTAGCGCGTTTAAACAAACAAACAAACAAACAAAACAAACTCTTCAGCTTTATAATATTAGTATAGATATAAAAATGAATCGCTGAATCTGTTGGTAAGCGCATAACTTCAGAACAACTGCACCAAATTGGATGATTCTTTTTTAATGTGTTCCACGCCGCGGTTTTACCCGCATTGTACCCGTTCCCGCGGGAATTTCGGGATGAAATGTATCCCATGCGTTATTCTGATGTATAAACTATATGACTGTAAAGTTTCATTCAAATCTGTTCAGTAGTTTTTGGGTGGGAGTTCGATTTATATTAAAGCTCCTCCTTTTTTGAATTTGGTTTATATCCTAACTATACAGGGTGTAATCGTTAAGTGTGCACAGGCGATTATTCCGTAACTATTGCAGATATCAAAAAACTTTAAACTGATATCGAAAGTACTTTACCTAATGAGTAAAATGACATTAATAACTTTTTAAAAATAAAACGAGAAATATCCAAAAAAAATACATTAATCACTCCCATACATTTTATTTCTTAGTAAGTACAAAATTTTGTATTCAAAGCATATGTTCGAAGTGACATCCTCCTTGTGCAATACAATGACGAGCTCTATTTACAGTTTCTAAATGAACTTTCCTTAACATTTGCGGAGTAATTAAAGCAATTGCACGACGTACACGATTCTGTAACTCTTCTAGGCTGTGTACTCTCTCAGCGTACACGTGGTCTTTGACAAATCCCCATAGGAAGAAATCACAAGGCGTGAGATCCGGGGATCTGGCAGGCCAAGGGGTTGCACTATTATTGGCAATTAAGCCATTAGAGCTCGTCATTGTATTGCACAAGGAGGACGTCACTTCGAACATATGCTTTGAATACAAAATTTTGTACTTACTAAGAAATAAAATGTATGGGAGTGATTAATGTATTTTTTTTGGATATTTCTCGTTTTATTTTTAAAAAGTTATTAATGTCATTTTACTCATTAGGTAAAGTACTTTCGATATCAGTTTAAAGTTTTTTGATATCTGCAATAGTTACGGAATAATCGCCTGTGCACACTTAACGATTACACCCTGTATAATATTATATTATATAAAATTTATAAATGCGAAAGTAACTCTGTCTGTCTGTCTGTCTGTTACGCTTTCACGCCAAAACTACTGAACCGATTTGAATGAAATTTGGTACACAGTTAGTCCAGACCACGAGAAAGGACATAGGCTAATTCCTGCGGGAACGGGTACAACGCGGGTGAAACCGCGGGGCGCTGCTAGTAGGGTATATAAATATAGGGTAGAATTAAAAGTCATAATATAAAATGTAAACATATATTTATTTTCGTATCTTAGCTTATGATAGTAGTCTTTGCATGAGCCATGTCAGAGGCCTTTGGCGGCTCAATAACTCTGACACCAGGATTGGTCAGGGTGACCGTCCACTCGGTGAAGAAGACTATCTTGTTATCCTTGAGAGAAGGGTTGAGCTCTGTTCGTAGTTAGATGGTAGATACCCGTCGATCTAGAAATAAGAGGAAATTATTATAAAAAACTTGAGAGGTGTCAAGGGACACCCGGATGGAACGAAGTTTATTTATTATAAACAAAAATAATCGCGACACCACACTTTTCAATGCGAAATAGAAAGACGAAACGAAAATATCTAGCTTGCTTTCTATAAGAGAGAGAGAGACAGACAGAGAAACATGTGCAAGTTTCTCTGTCTGTCTCTCTCGCGCATGTTTCTCTGTCTGTCTCTCTCACGCATGTTTCTCTGTCTGTCTCTCTCACGCATGTTTCTCTGTCTGTCTCTCTCTGGCGTGCGCAAGTTTCTCTGTCTGTCACTCTCTGGCCTAAAAAGTGTCGTTACCATTTTTTCCGTCTAGCCCCCTTTCGCAACGCCCGATAAGGAACTTCGTTCCAATAAATTAGATGAGCCCCGCGGTTTTACCCGCGTTGTGCCCGTGGCGTCGTAAGACCTAAATTTGATGTGGACAAGATTCATTTTATAGCTACTTACCCATATTTAGGCTCCAACCCGCCCATCCTGAGCGTCTGGTCCAGGGTGCAGGTGCCGGCGTACGCGTCCTCTACCGTGGCACACCGGCGGCCCGTGAACCCGCCGGAGACTACTGACTCCCCTAGGTAGTAGTAGGATCTGTAGAGGGAGAGATTGTTTAATAGGCATATTGATATACATATGTAGATACACCTATACCTAACTATATACATCTGTAGACAATCTATATATACCTATATACATCTATAGACACATATACATACCTATACAAACTGATACTTAAATAGTCCTGAACAGACGTATATATATAACAGGTGCATAGGTGAGAATAGGTATTTCTTTCATTCATAAGTTAAATAGCTATAAACACCTATAGGCACAATATCCATACCTATAGAATTCTATTTACACTTATAGTCACCTATACCCATCTCTATACACCTATACACACCTATGGTCACCCATACACATCTCTATACACCTATACACATTTATACACACACCTATACACACCTATAGTCACCTATACACACCTATAGTCACCTAATAGTCACCTATACACACCTATATAGTCACCTATACACACACCTATAGTCAACACACCTATATAGTCACCTATACACACACCTATAGTCAACTATACACACCTATAATGGTCGCAGACTTGCGTGATGCAGCCGGGCATGTTCTGGCCTCCGTTCGGGTAGAAGTCGACATGCGCTATCGGCGCCTGCTCCCCCATGGAGCTGGTGTGGATGACCTCTGTGTAGAGGCCGTCTGTCGGCCTGAACAAGGTCCAGGGGTCCCAGCGTTCGGCGGGGTCCAGGCCTGGAGGAATTTGATATGTAAGTATGTCATAGTGGCAGTGAGAGCGCTTACTGTGTCGGGGGTTGCGGGGTCGGTCAACGGAGTAACAATATGTGAGACATAGTTGTTGACGACGTCTCGGTGACAATTATACCTATATACATAAAAATGAATTGCTGTTCGTTAGTCTACTTAAAACTCGAGAACGGCTGAACCGATATGGTTAATTTTGGTCTTGAAATATTCATGAAAGTCCAGGGAAGGTTTAAAAGATAAGCAGTGACGGAATAAATGCGATGAAACCGCAGGGCACAGCTAGTATTCTTATAGATGTCGCTAGTGTGAATCTAAACCATCCAGGGTGTCACTCAAACGCATACAAAACAATTCATTCAAATCGGTCCAGCCGTTTAGGAGTTCAGTGATATACACTCGTACAGTAGAATTATGTATTATACTAGCTGCGCCCCGCGGTTTCACCCGCTTTTTACCCATTCCCGCGGGAATTTCGGGATGAAAAATAGATGTTGGCCGATTCTCAGACCTACTCAATATGCTCACAAAATTTTATGAGAATCGGTCAAGCCGCTTCGGAGGAGTACGGGAACGAACATTGTGACACGAGAATTTTATATATTAGACTAGCTGCGCCCCGCGGTTTCACCCGCGTTGTACCCGTTCCCGCGGGAATTTCGGGATGAAAAATAGATGTTGGCCGATTCTCAAACCTTCTCAATATGCTCACAAAATTTCATGAGAATCGGTCGAGCCGTTTCGGAGGAGTACGCGAACGAACACTGTGACACGAGAATTTTATTTAAAAGATAAGATAAAGATTACTGAACCGATTTTAAATTTGATTTGCACACCGTGTGCAATTTGATCCAACTTGAAAGAAAGCATAGCTTACATCTCAATGTATAGTGATTAGGCTCCACTACTTAATTTTTATATGACAAAGAGGCTAGGTCAGCTAGTAATAGTATAGATCCCGGTCACTTTCTACGGATAGTTACATGAGCCATGTCAGAGGCCTTTGGCGGCTCAATAACTCTCCAGGACTGGTCAGGGCGACCATCCACTCGGTGAAGAAGAAGAAGAAGAATTATAGATAAACATCTGACATCTCACCAATGACATAGCTGACGAATCCATTAACGTTTCTCGCGATGATACCGGCGCCGTGGCCTCCAACGCTGTACCCCGTAATAGTGTAGAGGCCGGCGTTAGAGCCCGTGTTCGTGTTCACCCAGTTGATGAACCGCGCCGCGCTTTGGCCTGGGGTGGAAATAGAGGGTGAAAAAATGGTGAAGAATGGATGGTACAGTGGAATTAGTGGGTTGGAGGGTGAAGATAGGGTGGAATTAGGGGGGGGGGGGAAGAAGGAGTGGTATTACGGTTTGAGAAGAAGTAAGGGGAAATAAGATTTGATTAGGGGATAAATTTAGAAGTGAATGAAGAGCGGAATTTGATGGTATAGCAGAATAGAGGGGAGAAAATGAGAATTGCAAAAAAGGGGGCAAAGTTGCAGCAAAGTAGGTGTTATTAGAGTTGAAATAAAGGATACATTGACGACCAAAATAAGGTCGGAACGAGGATAAAGAAGGAATCCAAAATATTTATCAAAAGGGGGGCAAAGTTTGAAGTTAGACATTTTCAAAAGGGGGCCAAAATTTATACATTTTGAGGGACATAAAACAAATATTGGGTAATATATTTATTATTTTTTACGTAAGAAAACTAAATAAGTTCGTACATACCAGCGGCTATAGCGTTAAGTCCGAAGTACGCGCCGGCGCTCCAATCCAGAACCAGCACGTTGCAGTCCATGGCGGTCAAATAGGCTGAAAAAAGAACGATATTACCAATTTTGACCCACATTGTCTATGCTTTATCTGGTACCAACATCATAACGTCTCTGTGTACCTGTTAACATGCCCTCCGAAGTACGGAATCATCTTAAATTTCGGGCAATCATGTGATTAACATGACATGATACTGATGAATAATGAATGATGAATGCCTTTGAAGCCTTACATACTGATTACGATGTCTGTACCAATATAGTACTAACACCATAATGACATTCCCTTACCTGGTACTAACACAGTGTTGATCCCGGCACTGGCAGACCCTAAGAACCCGTGCATGATGACGACTGTTCTCTTGGCGGGCGCGAAGTTGGAGGCGAGGAGACGAGGCAGGTCGCTCAGGACCAGGGGCTGGCTGACGGTGGGGTTGGATCTGGAAGACAAAATGGCGTTTTGAGATACATATTATTGTCAAAGTGGCGTTTTGTGATACATTTTGTCAAAGTGGCGTTTTATGATATATTTTGCCAAATTGGCGATTTGAGATTCTTTTTGTCAAAGTGGCGTTTTGTGATATTGCTGAGCGAAGTCTGAATACGGTCACGTGATATTATTACTAGCAGTGCTCCGCGGGCTTACCTATTTTGTGCCCGTTCCAATGAGAATTCCGGGATGAAAAATAGCCTGCAATGTCCCACTGTTGGGCAAAAGCCTTTCATCTCTCTCAGATATCAGTATAGTGAGCAGAATGTCGTAAACACCACGCTTGCCAAATGCAGGTTGGTGATCTCACTCAAGCCATGTTTGAAAAATAGGAAACATGTTTTCGTTTGACCCGGGAATTGAACCCGGGATCTTAGTCTTGGCAGGCGAGTGCACATACCCCTAGACCAAATGCGTTACATACAATAGTACTGATAGGATAAATTTTTAACAGTTTACCCACCTCGTAAAAAGATGGTACACGTTATCGACATCGGGAGTGAATCGCGCCATGTTCTGGAGATCGCTCATCTTCAGCCAATTGTCCACGAGGTGAAGCTCGCCATCATCAGACTCCAGGTACGAGAACCGGGTGCCTTCAGTCCATTTAGCGATCACAGGATCTGAGGTCGGGAGGGCTGGAAAAGGAAGACATCTTGGTAATCTATACTTCTATCTACTAATCTATATATCTATCCATCTATATAAATAAAAATGAATTGCTGTTCGTTAGTCTGCTTAAAACTCGAGAACGGCTGAACCGATTTGGCTAATTTTAGTCTTGAAATATTCATGAAAGTCCAGGGAAGGTTTAAACGGTAAGTAGTGAGGAAAAAATGCAAGTGAAACCGCAGGGCACAGCTAGTCTATAATATAAAAATGAATCGCTGAATCTGTTGCTAAGCGCATAACTTCAGAACGACTGCACCAAATTCGATGACTCTTTTTGTAATGTGTTCCTTATTGTCAGGACAAGGTTTTTATATAAGAACAATAAGGAATAAAAATGTCAAAATTCCAACGAGAACGGGCACAACGCGGGTAAAACCACGGGGCGCAGCTAGTATACAATAAATATATTACCTGCAATCGCAGTTAATCCGAAAGCCAGTACTAGAGCTACCCCCTTCATGGTTGAGACTTGACACACGAATAGACGTGCTTGCATGAAAACCATGTAGATTATATAAAGTAACCATCGGCTAAGAGCGAGTCGGCTGTATCAGTAAGAGTTCCGTACTAGTCTATCATCTATAATCTATAATAATACTAGTTGCGCCCCGCGGTTTCACCCGCGTTGTACCCGTTCCCGCGGGAATTTCGGGATGAAAAATAGATGTTGTCCGATTCTCAGGCCTACCCGATATGTACACTAAATTTCATGAGAATCGGTCGAGCCGTTTCAGAGGAGTTCAATTACGCACCCCGTGACACGAGAATCACTACATAGTATAAAACAAAGTCGCGTCTGTTTGTCTTCTGTTTGTCTGTTTGTCTGTATGCTTAAATCTTTAAAATTACGCAACGGATTTTGATGCGGTTTTTTTGTAATAGGTAGAGTGATTCAAGAGGAAGGTTTTTATGTAAAAAAATCCCGAAATTCCCACGGGAACGGGCACAACGTGGGTAAAACCGCGGGGCGCAGCTGGTATACAATAAATATATTACCTGCAATCGCAGTTAATCCGAAAGCCAGTACTAGAGCTACCCCCTTCATGGTTGAGACTTGACACACGAATAGACGTGCTTGCATGAAAACCATGTAGATCTATACTAATATTATAAAGCTGAAGAGTTTGTTTTGTTTGTTTGTTTGTTTGTTTGTTTGTTTGTTTAAACGCGCTAATCTCAGAAACTACTGAACCGATTTGAAAAATTCTTTTTGTAATGGATAGCCACATTCAACGGGAAGGTTATAGGCTACTTTTCATTCCGAAATTCCCACGGGAACGGGAACAACGCGGGTAATACCGCGGGGCGCTGCTAGTTATATATAAAGTAACCATCGGCTAAGAGCGAGTCGGCTGTATCAGTAAGAGTTCCGTACTAGTTTATCATCTACACTAATATTATAAAGAGGAAATCTTTGTTTGTTTGGTTTTAATGAATAGACTCAAAAACTGCTGGACGGTTTTTAAAAATTCTTTCACCATTCGAAAGCTACATTATCCACGAGTAACATAGGCAATTTTCATCCCGAAATTCCCACAGGAATGGACACAACGCGGGTACCCCGCGGGGCGCTGCTAGTATGTATATACTAATATTATAAAGAGGTGAAATTTGTAAGTTTTTTGTTTGTTTGTATGTTCGAGCTAATCTCAGGAACTACAAATCCGATCCGAATAATTCTTTTTGTAGTAGATAGCCACATTCAAGGGGAAGGTTATAGGCTATTTTTCATCCCGAAATTCTTACGGGAACGGGCACAACGCGGGTAAAACCGCGGGGCGCTGCTAGTGTAATATAAAAGCGAAGCGTATCCGTAAACGTAGTTTCAATTTAAAATGAGTAGTGTTCGGTTAAACTTAAGAAACCTGAGATATAAAAGTTAAAGAACGGCCTCCACAGCAGACTCAGCTAAGCGATTGCGATAACGTATGACGTCACGGTCGCATGCGAAACGAACATTTTTGCTACACCTAGTTTTAGCCGGTTAGAACTAGGTGCATATATATGTCATTTTAATGAAAAGAGAGAGTTTAAACATGAAAAAAAAAAAAAAACCCTAACCTACCGAATAGTAAGTAATTCGGTAGGTTAGGGTTATTTTTTAGCCGGTTAGAACTAGGTGTAGCCGCACTTCGGGTATTAGCCGTAACATATACACTATCGAGTTGAAAACCCACCTTTTTCCACTTTTACAGAAGTTAGAGTTTAGAGTAGTACAGAACCCTAATACGATAATATCGATAAGGTACTAGAAATTATAAATTTATCAATCGTAATATCGTAAAACATATGACACTTTTATCAATCGTATCAAAATAATCGAATAATTAGTTTAATGACATTCTAATTACCTGAAATATCTTGTGTACACTTTATCTTTTTTAATCTTTGATCAACAATACACAACTAGATGTCGGTCGGCGCAAAAAATACGTCTCGCTGAATAACAGCGCACTTGAAACGTGAGCTCTTATTTTGAGAATAGGATTTGCTACTTTATCGCTAGGTGTCATGGTTGTAATTAGGTTGAACTTCTGTTTTAAAACTCTTGTCTCAGTTCGGTAGTAAACAAATGAAGCTGTCACACGTCATCCACGCGGACAGTATTCAGCTTTGATTTTGTACGTGACCCGATATCTAGTTGTGTATTGTTGATCGAAGATTTTAACCCACACCAGCGAGCAAGCATATAAACGACGACATATTTCTACTCTTTCTTGATGACTTTATGTCTCTCTCTTGGGTGACAAATAAGCACGCATGTTGCCGTTTGTAGACAAAATGTAGAGAAAAGTCCCACAGATAATAATAAAACCTTTCACATTAAGGGCCAACACTGCGTTAAGCGGGCGCACGCGACTGTTCACTTTTGTATGAAAAAAGAGAGAGAGCTTCTCTCCCTCTCTTTCTCTTTCTCTCTTCTTGGCTGTGTCCCACATGGTGGTGGGATCCGCCTGATTGTAGGCAGTTCGCCTCAAGTCGAGGCAGCACGACCCGAGACTATAATAGAGGTCTCTAGATAATACACTCTATTTTTTCTTACTTGACCCAAAATGTGGAACAATGTCTTCAATTTTCAAGCCGAAGACTGCTTCTCCTGAAGAGGAAAAGGTTTAGTGATTTTATTTAATTCTTACCCTATCTCTAAACCTTTTCCTCTTCAGGAGTAGTCGTCTTGGGCTGGTACAGTCAGCCAAAAATGTGGTCTACCACCCTACGGTTGAGATTCATTTGAACGTCATGAAACAACAAGGTCAATTTTCATTTAATGATAGAGGTCCAACTAAGTCACCCAATGATGTCAAATGTCAGGCATCTCAGATAACAGACAAAACGTCATAACATAATTGTGCATAGAAAAGTCAACCTTAGCGATCGTTACATCTCGCAGAAACTTTTGTCAAAAGTGGTAGACCACTTTCTTGGCCGACTGTACATTGACGACATTGGTCCACATTTTGGGACAAGTTAGAAAGAATAGAGTATAGAAGGGTCTGCTTTTATTTTACTCACCATCTTGCAATGTTTAAATTTCCTTATCGTTAATGCAAGCATATTTATTAATTAACTCGTGTACTCGTACTAAGATTTAGATAGTAAATGCATTATAATATTCTGTTGATTATATTTCATTCAATATCATTCATTTATTTAAAGCTGATAAGTAAATTGGAAGGACAATGTGACAGGAAATTAACTAGTGACTATCAGTGCCCCGCGGTTTTACCTGACTTGTGCCGTTTCCATGAGAATTTTCAGATGAAAAATCTACACTAATATTATAAAGAGGAAAACTTTGTTTGTAATGAATAGGCTCAAAAACTACTGGACCGTTTTTAAAAATTCTTTCACCATTCGAAAGCTACATTATCCACTTGTAACATAGGCTATTTTTCATCCCGAAATTACCACAGGAATGGACACATCGCGGGAAAAACCGCGGGGCGCTGCTAGTGTCGTATAAATTTAAAAAATTAGCGCGTTCAAACTAATAAAAAATCTAAGTTTTCAGCTTTATTATATTAGTACTAGCTCCGCCTCGCGGTTTTACCCGTGTTGTACCCGTTCCTGTAAGAATTTCAGGAAGAAAATTAGCCTTAAATTTTTCCGTTGAATGTGGCTATCCATTACAAAAAGAATTATTCAAATCGGACTGGTAGTTTCTGAGATAAATGCGTTCAAACAAACAAACTCTTCAGCTTTACTATATTAGTATAGATATACTAACCATGCCCCGCGGTGTTACCCGTGTTGTACCCGTTCCCGCGGGAATTTCGGGATAAAATTATCCTATATGTTATTCTGATGTTTAACCTATATTACTGTAAAGTTTCATCCAAATCCGTTCAGTAGTTTTTGCGGGAAAGAGTAACAAACATACATCCATCCTACAAACTTTCGCATCTATAATATAAAAATGAATCGCAAAATCTGTTGCTAAGCGCATAACTTCAGAACGACTGCACCAAATTGGATGATTCTTTTTTTAATGTGTTCCTTATTGTCAGGACAAGGTTTTTATATAAGAAAAATAAGGAATAAAAATCTCAAAATTCCCACGGGAACGGGGGCGCTGCGGGTGAAACCGCGGGGCACAGCTAGTTTATAATATTATTAAGACTGTTTAGATAGATTGATTCCATCTACACACCCTCTTCTTAAAGAATAACTTATATGTAGTTAAAACATTCTTGACCGAGGGTCTCGAAGTGTGTTGGGTCCAGTCTCAATATTAGTTTTACTTAACCGGAGATAGGGTCAATTTTATATCCGCACGGACAGGAGGCGAGAAAAGTGCGTCGGCCATTTTTATTTTCTACCAGCAGCGCCCTGCGGTTTTACCCGCGTTGTGTCCATTCCTGTGGGAATTTCGGGATGAAAAATAGCCTATGTTACTCGTGGATAATGTAGCTTTCGAATGGTGAAAGAATTTTAAAAAACGGTCCACTAGTTTTTGAGCTTTCATTACAACCAAACAAACAAAGTTTTCCTCTTTATAATATTAGTGTAGATTGACCGATTTTTCATTAAAGCACACTTTAATCCTACCAATAAAAAAACGCGAAAGTTTGTGAGGATGTATGTATGTTTGTTAAAATAAATAAATAAAATAAAATAAAAAGACGTTTATAGTCATACTTATAATACAATATAGTCTTTCACAGAAAAACTGCTTAACGGATTTTGATGAAACTTTGCAGTAATATAGGTTATACATCAGAATAACACATGGGATACATTTTATCCCAAAATTCCTGCGGGAACAGGTACACCGCGGGTGAAACCGCGGGGCGAAGCTAGTGTATAATATAACAGATATATACGTACGGCTGTAAATAAAAATACTGACCGATTTGAGAACTTCTTCGGTTTTTGAAGTCGGTTAATAAATCGTACAGTTTTCTCCGCGACTTTACCCAATCCAAATGTTATGACAGGTCCGCGGCTGCCCGCTGCAGATAAAGACGCAAAAGAGCGCCTTAAGGCTGCCCCACACATCACTCAACATTACTACTTAAGGGGTTCCCAAATTCTGTACTAATATATTAAAGCTGTAGGTACAATTTTATTTTTAGTTTTTATAAAAAAACCGGCCAAGTGCAAGTCGGGCGCACGGAGGGTTCCGTACTAGTTCCCGTTTCAATAAATAATAATGACATATCAAAGTACGTTTCAATTTATAGTAAAACTAGCCGCGCCCGCGGTTTCACCCACGTTGTACCCGTTTCCGCGGGAATTTCGGGATAAAATGTATCCCATGTGTTATTCTGATGTATAACCAATATTACTGTAAAGTTTCATCCAAATTCGTCCAGTAGTTTTTACGTGAAAGAGCAACAAACATACATCCATACATACATCCATCCTCACAAACTTTCGCATTTATAATATTAGTAGGATAGGTTATAGGCTTTTGATCATCCCGACATTCCCTCGGGAACGAGCACAACGCGGGTAAAACTGTGTTATAAAAAAGTAAAAAGAAGTGTCTTTGCTCTAAATTCTCTATTGTCTACGGCCCCTCGCTACCAAAACACGGTGATTAGCGCAAACTTTGTACGGAACCCATTTGTATGCTTATTAGAGATCCTTGGGACACTTGACAAAATCCCCGCCTTGTTTGACAAGTGGTACAAGCTAGGAGAACCCGAACCCGTTTGAGTTTCTTTTTTAATCATAGCAAGAGACTGCGGAGCGGAGAAACGGAGAAATATAAACCAACTAGCAGTGCCCGCAGTTTTACCTGCGTTGTACCCGTTCCCGTGGGAATTTCGTGATGAAAAATAGCCTATAACCTTCCCGTTGAATGTGGCTATCTATTACAAAAAGAATTATTCAAATCGGACTGGTAATTCCTGATATTACCTCGAACATACAAACAAGCTTACAAATTTTACCTCTTTATAATGCTCGGTTTACATTAATCCAGTCCAGTGATCTAGCGAGATTCCAGTCCAGTGCTGGACTGGATCTGTAACGTCTACATTATTCCAGTTATTTAGAAGCCGTTGAAGTGTGAACACTACAGTGACAATGATTTCAAGAAGAGATCAGTTTCGAAAATGAACTGGATTGGCCGTCTACATTATTCCAGTTGCACTGGATTGATCGCACTGGATTCAAAAGTAGACCGCGAATCCAGTTACTGGACTGGAATGCTTACTGGATTCAGTTCATTCCAGTGCCAGTTTACATTTTACCAGCAAGCAATCCAGTACTGGACTGGATCGCTGGACTGGAATAATGTAAACCGGCCGTAGTATATATAACTTTGCATAAAATATCTGACTGGAGATTTTATGCAATCCTATTAGTTATCCGCATTACGTTAAACGTCGGGTACGTATTTTAGTAGAATACGAGACCCGTTTCATTTAGTATAATACTTATTTTGTTATATTCTTATGACTTGTACCACTCAAAATACTTTGAAAGCACACTTTTTTGAAGTTCTAATTAAAGAAAGCTTTTTTTATACTTGTCACGGCGCTCATAGCACTTTGTGAGATATAATGATGAAAGTTTCATCCAAAATGGCGCAGCCGCACGAATAATGTGATTTAACGAAGCTTAGTTTTTTATAGTTTAAGCGCACTCGGAGACATTCCTAAAATCGATACTTAAATATTTCACGTACTAATATTATCACTAATATTACAAACTAGTTTTACCCGCGTTGTGCCCGTTCCCGTGGGAATTCCGGGAATTTTTTTGCATAAAAACCTTCCTCTTGAATCACTCTACCTATTACAAAAAACCGCATCAAAATCCGTTGCGTAATTTTAAAGATTTAAGCATACAGACAAACAGACGCGACTTTGTTTTATACTATGTAGTGATGATTATGATGATGCGAGTTTGTGGGTTAGTACATCCATCTATTAATATTATAAAGAGGTAAAATTTATAAGTTTCTTTGTTTGTATGTTCGAGGTAATCTCAGGAATTATCAGTCCGATTAAAATACTTCTTTTTGTTATAGATAGCCACATTCAACTGGAAGGTCATAGGCTATTTTTCATACCGAAATTCCCACGGGAACGGGTACAACGCGGGTAAAACCGCGGGGCGCTTTCTATCTGAGCGCTACCGTGCTTCGGAGAGCACGTTAAGCATTCGATCCCGATTGTTTCATCGTAGACCATGTCGTCCTTTAGGCGGTCTAAACACTCAAACACCAGGGTTGACCACTGACCTACTCGATATAAATGGGTATGAAGTTTTTTCAAATACTCACAAATCTACTGTCTTAAAATATAAGTATTATATGTTACTACAATTTACATACGAAACGAATTGAGATATTTTTATTTCGCAGCAGAATATTGTGGATAAGACAAGTCCGTTGTCCCAGTGGCAGTGAGAGCGCTTACTGTGTCGGGGGTCGCGGGGTCGGTCAACGGAGTAACAATATGTGAGACATCGACGTCTGGGTGACGATTATATATTCTTATAAAGTATTTGTGTATGTATATGTAGTAGTATCAGTGAGTTAGATTACATGATACAAGCTTAGAGCTTAGTTTGGGTATAATTATCTGTGTGTGAATTAGTCCGGGTGTTTTAATAAGTAAAGTATTGCCCTGTACCGCCCCACTGCTGGTCAAAGGCCTCTCATCTCTCAGACATCAGTACAGTGAGGAGGATGTCGTAATCACCGCGCGTCTACTGCGGGGTGCGATCTCAAACACGAGGCGTGTTTGAATAGTAGGAAACATACTCTTTCTTCAGCGACCAATGTTCCTGTAGAAGCCGAAACGTCAGTTAAAAATGTAAAATAGAAGCGAAGTGTTTCCGTAAACGTAGTACAAGCCTGTAATGTCCCACTCCCAGGCCTCTCATCGCACTGAAGATATCAGTACAGTGAGGAGGATGTCGTAATCACCACGCTTGCCTAACGGGTTGGTGATCTCAACCACGAGCCATGTTTTAAAAGTAGGAAACATGTTTTCGCCGGGTATATTGATAAAAAAAGGATGAAAGAAAAGTAACAAAGTTTTCTCACAGTCGTATCCACTACAACCCTCATCCCCGCACCCCATTTGAATGTTGAAATTGTGTTCTTCTGAACCGTGTGATTCGATGTTGATCTTTATTTATAAGAAGTCGCGGGCGCGGCATGTATGCAATGGCTTGGAAAGAAGGAGGGAGATGTAGATACAGGGGGGAAAAAATATTGAGTTTGAGAGTTTTGGCATACCTATAGCCTAATCTATACTAATACTAGCTGCGCCCCGCGGTTTCACCCGCGTTGTACCCGTTCCCGCGGGAATTTCGGGATGAAAAATAGATGTTGGCCGATTCTCAGACCTACTCAATATGCTCACAAAATTTCATGAGAATCGGTCAAGCCGTTTCGGAGGAGTACGCGAACGAACACTGTGACACGAGAATTTTATATACATATAAGAAGATTATAAAGAGGTAAAATTTTTAAGTTTGTTTCTTTGTATGTTCGAGGTAATCTCAGAAATTACCAGTCCGGTTTGAATAATTCTTTTTGTAATAGATAGCCACATTCAACGGGAAGGTTATAGGCTATTTTTCATCCCGAAATTCCCACGGGAACGGGTACAACGCGGGTGGAACCGCGGCGCGGCATAATATATAATTGTGATTCGACTACGTATGCTTCATATTATCTTGTAATATTTTAAAGCGACTTCGTTTTATACTATCCAGTGACGATATTCAAAAAAATTATATTTATAAACAATGTTATCTGAAGTAAATAAAATAATCTATACTAATATTATAAAGCTGAAGAGTTTGTTTTGTTTGTTTGTTTGTTTGTTTGTTTAAACGCGCTAATCTCAGAAACTACTGAACCGATTTGAATAATTCTTTCACTGTTAGATAGTCTATTTATCGAGGAAGGCTATAGGCTACATTTTATCCCGAAATTCCCACGGGAACGGGCACAACGCGGGTAAAACCGCGGGGCGCTGCTAGTTAGTGATAAAATATTAAAACTATTTTGATAAAACTATGACGAGTTCATGAGCTTAGGATGGATATCATCGTTTAATCTTGCTGATTGTAAAGTAGCATGTAGCTTGTAAACTAGCTTTTGGTTTACAAGCCAAGACTTTGTTAGGTACTTTTCATTCATCCCTTTTTTTAAAACCTATTATGTTTCCTACTCATTTTGAATTGAAACTAACGTTCACGGATACACTTCGCTTTTATTTTACACTAGCAGCGCCCCGCGGTTTTACCCGCGTTATGCCCGTTCCCGTGGGAATTTAGGGATGAAAAGTAGCCTATAACCTTCCCGTTGAATATGGTTGTCTATTACAAAAAGAATTATTGGAATCGGATTGGTAGTTCCTGAGATTAATGCGTTTAAACAAACAAACAAACAAAACAAACTCTTCAGCTTTATAATATACTAGCAGCGCCCCGCGGTTTTACCCGCGTTGTGCCCGTTCCCGTGGGAATTTCGGGATAAAATGTAGCCTATAGCCTTCCTCGATAAATAGACTATCTAACAGTGAAAGAATTATTCAAATCGGTTCAGTAGTTTCTGAGATTAGCGCGTTTAAACAAACAAACAAACAAACAAACAAACAAACAAACAAACAAACAAACAAAACAAACTCTTCAGCTTTATAATATTAGTATAGATAGATTTCTAACTGACGTTTCGGCTCCTACAGGAACCGTGCTCACAAAAGGTGTCTTTCAATTCAAAATGAGTAGTGTTCCCTTTAAGAAACCAGTATATTTCCTAGTTTTCGAACCCGCCTCGTGTTTGAGATCCCAACCCGCAGTAGTCGCGCGGTGATTACGACATCCTCCTCACTGTACTGATGTCACAGAGATGAGAGGCCTTTGACCGGCAGTGGGGCGTTACAGGGTGATACTTTACTTTTTAATACACCCGGACAAATTCACTCACGGTTAATTAGACCCAAAGTAAGCTCTAAGCTTGTATCATGTAATCTAACTCACTGATACTACTACATATACGCGTCAATGGACAAGCACCCTTAGGCTACCTTTTATACAAACATTCGAACAAAAACGGGTACTTCGCGGGTAAAGCCGCGGGGTAAAACTACTGCTAATCTACACTAATATTATAAAGAGGAAAACTTTGTTGGTTTGTAATGAATAGGCTCAAAAACTACTGGACCGTTTTTAAAAATTCTTTCACCATTCGAAAGCTACATTATCCACGAGTAACATAGGCTATTTTTCATCTCGAAATTCCCACAGGAATGGAACGCCACAACGCGGGTAAAACCGCGGGGCACTGCTAGTCAAATATATGTGAGAAACTGGAAATAATAACTTAACGTCACTGGATTAAGATAACGTTTATCAATCAATTAATCGTTAAATAATCAATCAAATTGATTATACATGTTATAGGTACCTAACGCGTGGTTGATTGAGATAATTTACACGCTACTTACCTAATTAGACCCAAACTAAGCTCTAAGCTTGTATCATGTAATCTAACTCACTGATACTACTACATATACATACACAAATACTTTATACGAATATATAATGGACACCCAGTCGTCGTCAACAACTATGTCTCACATATTGTTACTCCGTTGACCGACCCCGCAACCCCCGACATAGTGAGCGCTCTCACTGCCACTGTGACAACGGGCTTTTCAATAACAATTGTGATACATTTTATCCCGAAATTCCCGCAGGAACAAAGCGGGTAACACCGCGAGACGCTACTAGTATATAAACGAAAATACAGCAAGGGTTGGTTCGTTAGGGATGAAATTCCAATTCCAACCCCTAATTCCTCGTATGGTGTCAATTAACAGGTCTGGAATTCGTGAAATTTATGTTTCATCCCCTTTTCAACCCTTCCTGTTAATTGAGTCCTTTCCACCCGGGGGTGTCAATCTTTTTAATGTCTTTTAGGATTCTAGCCGACTTTGGAAAGAGGTATTAAATTCGACAGTAAATTATATGTATGATCACTACATAGTATAAAACAAAGTCTCTTTCCGCTGTCTGTCCCTATGTATGCTTAGATCTTTAAAACTACGCAACGGATTTCGACGCGGTTTTTCAAATATATATAGTCTTCTTCTTCTTATCGAGTGGACGGTCAACCTGACCAGTCCTGGTGTCAGAGTTATTGAGCCGCCAAAGGCCTCTGACATGGCTCATGTAACGACTACTATCCGTAGAAAGTAACCGGGACCGACGGCTTAACGTGCCCTCCGAAGCACGGAATCATCTTACTTTTCGGGCAATCAGGTGATTCAGCCTGCAATGCCCTAACCAAACTGAGGACAGTCTCACAAAGTGATTTTTGTGAGATATCCCCACCGGGAATCGAACCCGGAACCTCCGGATCGTGAGCCGAGCGCTCAAACCACTAGACCACGGAGGCTGTTCAATATATATAGTGATTCAAGAGGAAGGTTTATATGTATAAAAATTCCCGAAATTCCCACGGGAACGGGCACAATGTGGGTAAAACCGCGGGGCGCTGCTAGTACGTAATAATAAAGTAATTTCGAGTAGGTCAGCGGTCAACCTTGGTGTCGAAGTTGTTAGACCGCCTAAAGGACGACATGGTCTGACCATTGAAACAACCGGGACCGACTATTTGACGTGTTTCGTGAAAGAGTAACAAAAGTACAAACATCCATTTTGACAAGCCCGTTGTCACAGTGGCAGTGAGAGCGCTCACTGTGTCGGGGGTTGCGGGGTCGGTCAACGGAGTAACAATATGTGAGACATAGTGGTTGACGACGTCTGGGTGACGATTATATGTTCTTACTAGCTGCGCCCCGCGGTTTCACCCGCGTTGTACCCGTTCCCGCGGGAATTTCGGGATGAAAAATAGATGTTGGCCGATTCTCAGACCTACTCAATATGCTCACAAAATTTCATGAGAATCGGTCAAGCCGTTTCGGAGGAGTACGCGAACGAACACTGTGACACGAGAATTTTATTTAAAAGATAAAGTATTTGTGTATGTATATATAGTAGTATCAGTGAGTTAGATTACATGATACAAGCTTAGAGCTTACTTTGGGTCCAACCGTGTGTGAATTTGTCCAGGTGTAAGTATATCCATCCTCACAAACTTTCGCATTTATAATATTGGTAGGATATGTTTATACAGAATTTGCCCAGGTCTAGGTAAGGTACTTCAATACAATCCATACATATACTACACACAGACAGACGTCCGATGCAAGTAATATTTCACGAGTGGTTATTGGATGTAGCACCACATGTGCCGGGACAATCTCATAACTGTTTAGGGCTCCGCGGCCTGGAATGGAAAACGGACAAAAATGTATCTTCAAACGATGTGTTTTTAAAGTTAGTAAATAAATTTACGATACCTATAGATTTAGTGTCATAAAAGAGTAAAGTGTTAGCCTGTTATGTCACATTGCTGGGCAAAGACCTCAAAGTTCATCAAAATCACTGAAGATATCAGTGCAGTGAGGAAGAATAAATTATTTTAATTTATATATTTGTTAGAAGACATCTCTCTCGCTTTAATCATATATGAAGAAAAGAGATAGACGCTAATCTTAAATAATTTTACAGAACTTATCTTCTGTGAGCACGGTTCCTGTACGAGCCGAAACGTCAAATAAAAATCTATACTAATATTATAAAGCTGAAGAGTTTGTTTTGTTTGTTTGTTTGTTTGTTTAAACGCGCTAATCTCAGAAACTACTGAACCGATTTGAATAATTCTTTCACTGTTAGATAGTCTATTTATCGAGGAAGGCTATAGGCTACATTTTATCCCGAAATTCCCACGGGAACGGGCACAACGCGGGTAAAACCGCGGGGCGCTGCTAGTGTAAAATAAAACTGTATCCGTAAACGTAAGTTACAACTGAAAACTATCGTTTTCCCTATTTTTTCTATTACTTTAATACTTACGGGGTTTTGTACGGAACCCTTTCATAAAAGCGTTATTCCCTCTTGTCCTCTATTCAAAATCATATTTCCTTATTCATATATTTTGGTTGAAATGTAATGTCTCTGTAGGGACCGCTATTGCGATGTGATTTTATTTAAAGAAATGTTTTTTGTTAGGTGGTTATTTCGTACTAGCGGTTATACCCACGTTGTGCCTGTTCCCGTAGGAATTTTGGGATGAAAAATAGCATATGACCTTTCCGTTGAATGTGGCTATCTATTACAAAAAGAATTATTCAAATCGGATTGGCAGTTTTTGAGATTAGCGCGTTCAAACAAACAAACAAAATGTGCAGCTTTATAATGTAAGTATAGATAGTACTATCGCGTTTGTTCCTCCAGCTTTTTTACCCACTCGCTGGCTAGTAAACTCGCTCACCACCAACGTCTGTAACAAACACAATAACTACCCCTTTCCCTAGAGATAAATAACCGAAAGGGGAATAATAACTAAACAATGGAAGAAGGGAATTAATTATTAATGAATTTGGAATGAAACGCAAACAGACTGCCGGGATCAAAGAATTTTTCGATTGGTAGAAAAATGTTCAATCTATATCTATACTAAATAATAAAAAGTTTGTTTGTTTGAACGCGTATATCTCAGAAACTACCAACCCGATTCGAATAATTCTTTTTGCAATAGATAGCCACATTCAACGGGAAGGTCATAAGCTATGTTTCATCCCGAAATTCTTACGGGAACGGGTTCAATGTGGGTGAAACAGTAGCGTGACGACCCCGCAACCCCCGACACAGTAAGCGCTCTCTCACTGTCACTGTGACAACGGGCTTGTCAAATGTCAAACTCGCTCTCTCACACACGCAATAGACTACAAAAAATGCGATCCAATAGATAAACCTCCTTTTTTGAAGTCGGTTAAAGCATTATACAATTTACTTGACCAAAACTGAAAGTAACTTAAAACAAAAAATATACGATCCCATAGCTAAACCTCCTCCTTTTTTCAAGTCGGTTAAAAACACAGACAGTCACACGTCATCAAATTCTCGTCCAAAAAGAATTCACAATTCCTACCTTTTGTTTGAGCTGGGTAAAAAAACCGCAACAATCTCCCGGGGGTAGGGGGTGTGGAGGTGTCAGGGGGTAGTGGTCAGAAAAATCGCTGACCATTGATCGATTATATTCCCGGCGTTTAATTAACCCTGCGTTGGTTATTATTTATGGATATCGATCGGGACTGAGGTGTTTTGTCGTTAGGGTTTTCTCTGTATGTGATTTTTTTCTGTGTGTGTGTTGAAATAGATTTTTTTATAACTATGGCAGTGCGTCGTGGTGTTACTTGCATTGTACCCGTTCCCATGGGAATTTTGCGATGAAAAATAGCCTATAGCCTTCCCGTTGAAAAAGTTAAAATATAACAATTATTAGGTACTAGCAGCGCCCCGCGGTTTTACCCGCGTTGTGTCCATTACTGTGGGAATTTCGGGATGAAAAATAGCCTATGTTACTCGTGGATAATGTAGCTTTCGAATGGTGAAAGAATTTTTAAAAACGGTCCAGTAGTTTTTGTGCCAATTCATTACAAACAAACAAAGTTTTCCTCTTTATAATATTAGTGTAGATTACTTTACTAAAATCACGATGAATTGCAAATCACTACATAGTATAAAACAAAGTCTCTTTCCACTGTCTGTCCCTATGTATGCTTAGATCTTTAATCACTATCACTACATAGTATAAAACAAAGTCTCTTTCCGCTGTCTGTCCCTATGTATGCTTAGATCTTTAATCACTATCACTACATAGTATAAAACAATGTCTCTTTCCGTTGTCTGTCCCTATGTATGCTTAGATCTTTAATCACTATCACTACATAGTATAAAACAAAGTCTCTTTCCGCTGTCTGTCCCTATGTATGCTTAGATCTTTAATCACTATCACTACATAGTATAAAACAAAGTCGCTTTCCGCTGTCTGTTCCTATGTATGCTTAGATCTTGAAAACTACGCAACGGATTTTGATGCGGTGTTTTAATACATAGAGTGATTCAAGAGGAAGGTTTATAAGTATAAAAATTCCCGAAATTCCCACGGGAACGGGCACAACGCGGGTAAAACCGCGGGCGCTAGTTCTATACAAAATACAATTAACTAATTTCATTACTCCATTCTTTGGGAGGCTCAAATTACACCATCTGGTCTCAAATGGGAGAAAAATGGTGAGGGGGCTGCGTCTGTGCAGTGTCAAGGAATAAGGCCGCGGACACGACGGCCGCGGGGGCGGGAGCGGACGCGTAAGCGAGTTGGCCAACCACTAGCGGTCGTGGCGTAGTTTGACTAAGCGATGTTAGTTGATTGCAATTGTTAAGCGACGTGCAGCTCGGTCCCAACTCGGATTGGTGAATGGTAGGGACATTTATATTACACTAGAAGCGCCCCGCGGCTTTGCCCGCGTGAGCCCGTTCCCGTAGGAATTTTCGAAAATCCTTTGCACTGTGCACTTACGTCACTTGAAGAACCTTCCTGCCAAATTTCATGTTTCTAGGTATAGCGGTTGAGGCTGTGCGTTGATTATCAGTCAGTCAGTCAGTCAGTAAGTCAGTCAGTCAGGACTTTGCATTTTATCTATATAGATTTATTTATTACATATTATGTATTTAAGTTTTAAATAAATACCACAATTCATAATTGACATGCCTATATAACGCAATGCAACTTTCTAATTGAAATTAAAATTTTGTTTGTCTGTTTGAGCGCTACCGTTCGCGTTCTTTGAAAGGCGCGTTAAATTGTCGGTCCCGATTATTTAATCTTCAGACCATGTCGTCACCCTTAAGCGGTCTAAAAACTCCCGACACCAGGGTTGACCACCGAACTCTTCGAACTAACTTACTAAACCTTTAAAGCACTGACAAGCCAAATCCGCTGTCGCTTCCGCGCCCGCTCCTCTTACTTCGTGCCTGAGGCCTAAGCGGTGGTTACGGCTATTAGGTTGTTCCCAATAACATATCCCTATCTTAGATAGCAGATCAAGTTGTAAATCTATCTATTCAATCACTACATAGTATAAAACAAAGTCTCTTTCCGCTGTCTGTCCCTATGTATGCTTAGATCTTTAATCACTATCACTACATAGTATAAAACAAAGTCGCTTTCCGCTGTCTGTCCCTATGTATGCTTAGATCTTTAATCACTATCACTACATAGTATAAAACAAAGTCTCTTTCCGCTGTCTGTCCCTATGTATGCTTAGATCTTTAATCACTATCACTACATAGTATAAAACAAAGTCGCTTTCCGCTGTCTGTCCCTATGTATGATTAGGTCTTTAAAACTACGTTTTTTAAATAGATAGAGTGATTCAAGAGGAATTTATATGTCTAATCTATACTAATATTATGAAGAGGTAAAATTTGTAAGTTAGTTAGTTTGTTTGTATGTTCGATCTTATCTCTAGAATTACTAGCTCAATTTGAATAATTCCTTTTGCAATGTATAGCCACATTCAACGGGAAGGTTAAATTAAGTTAAAATTAATTAAAGCTACATTATCCACGAATAACATAGGCTATTTTCAATCCCGAAATTCCCACGGGAACGGATACAACGCGGGTAAAACCGCGGGGCGCTGCTAGTAATATAATAAAGCTGCATAGTTTGAGTTTTTGCCACAAAAATTTAAGCCTTCTTTTCTGAAGTTGGTTAAAAAAGCCCCGAATCGAACCCGCGACGCCTGCAGGTATTCTAGCTCCAAAACAAACAAGCGTTTCACCCGACTTCACCCCGAAGGCTTAACAAAGGTGGAATAACAGGGGCTGCGCGATTAATATTTAAACAAGATTTATAAGGGATGGGGTGGAAATTATGTCGATGTATCGACTTTATATTAGTTTATCTACACTAATATTATAAAGAGGAAAACTTTGTTTGTTTGTTTGTAATGAATAGGCTCAAAAACTACTGGACCGTTTTTAAAAATTCTTTCTCCACTCGAAAGCTACATTATCCACGAGTAACATAGGCTATTTTTCATCCCGAAATTCCCACAGGAATGGACACAACGCGGGTAAAACCGCGGGGCACTGCTAGTGTAAAATTAAAGCGAAGTGTATCCGTAAACGTGGTTTCAATTCAAAATGAGTAGTGTTGTCTTCAACTTAATAAACCAGTACAAACCTTGTTCCCTTATCGATACTATAATCACATCACTATAGATACTCTACCCCATCACTAGAGCCCGCAGGCGACAACGCGTTCCAATTAGCTAAAACAAACACTACAGATGGATCTACAGACCAAGCCTATATTATTATATAGAGGTAGCTAATTCAACCTCATTCTGACCACATAATCTATCCTACTATTATAAATGCGAAAGTTTGTGAGGATGTATGTATGTTCGTTGCTCTTTCACGAAAAAACTACTGGACGGATTTGGATGAAACTTTACAGTAATATAGGTTGTACATCAGAATAACACATGGAATACATTTAATCCCGAAATACCCGCGGGAACGGGTACAACGCGGGTAACACCGCGGGGCTCGGCTAGTATATCTATACTAATATTATAAAGAGGTAAAGTTTGTAACATTGTTTGTAAGGGTTAATCTCAGAAACTACCAATCCGATTCGAATAATTCTTTTTGTAACGGATAGCCACGTTCAACGGAAAGGTTGTAGGCTATTTTTCATCTCGAAATTCCTACGGGAACGGACAATGCGGGCACACCGCGGGGCGCGGCTACCGTTGATTTGAATTGAACTGTTTTATCAAAAACGAGCCGCGCTTCGCGGTTTTACCCGCGTTGTGTCCATTCCTGTGGGAATTTCGGGATGAAAAATAGCCTATGTTACTCGTGGATAATGTAGCTTTCGAATGGTGAAAGAATTGTTAAAAACGGTCCAGTAGTTTTTGAGCCTATTCATTACAAACAAACAAAGTTTTCCTCTTTATAATATTATTGTAGATATATTACCCCGTAATGTCCGTAACCACTGCTGGGCAAAGGCGTCTCATCTCACTGAAGATATCAGTACAGTGAGAGAGCTGTTTGATTGTTAATAATCTTCTTCTTCACCGAGTGGATGGTCACCCTGACCAATCCTGGTGTCAGAGTTATTGAGCCGCCAAAGGCCTCTGACATGACTCATGTAACGACTACTATCCGTAGAAAGTAATATCATCAGCTTTCTAACACACTATGACTAATGTAATTACCATACAAGTTGAAATCACTCATTAAATCTTTGCTAAGGAAGCTTTTGTAATGATATCTTCAGTGAGATGAGAGGCCTTTGCCCAACAGTGGGAAATTACAGGCTAATACTCCACTTCGCTACTTAATCTGTGATCTTATATTTGAAGTAATGCCTCGGTCCTCGTGTTGAATCTCGGTTGACTTGGCAATTACAACCCCGCGGGTAGAGGGATGAACGGGGTTTGATACTTGATGTTAAATATAAAGTTGATAGAATGAGAATGGAACGTGCTATGAAAGGAAAAGTAATGCTCAAGTATGCTGCAAGGTATATTCCTATTCCTCATTAGAAAAGTGAGGCGTTATTCTCACTTATTTTATTCATAAGATTTGCTACTTTATTGCTAGGTGTCATGGTTGTAATTAGGTTGAACTTCGAACTGTTTTAAAACTTTTCAGTTCGGTAGTCTGTCACACGTCATCCACGCGGACAGTATTTAGCTTTGATTATGTTCGTGACCCGATATCTAGTTGTGTATTGTTGATCGAAGTACGAAAATATCAAAATCAGTTGAGCGGAGTTCACACCAGCCTCCCGACTTCTTATCTGGAGGTTGTAGCATGAATTTAAATATTTAATTAAAAACTTATTCGCGTAGGGTTGTCTCTCACACTATTATAATACTTATAATATATACACTAATATTATAAAGAGGAAAACTTTGTTTGTTTGTTTGTAATGAATAGGCTCAAAAACTACTGGACCGTTTTTAAAAATTCTTTCACCATTCGGAAGCTACATTATCCACGAGAAACATAGGCTAATTTTCATCCCGAAATTCCCACAGGAATGGACACAACGCGGGTAAACCGCGGGGCGCTGCTAATCTATATACATATATAAAAATAAAGTCGTGTTAGTTACACCATTTATAACTCCAGAACTGATGGCCCAATTTCGATGATTCTTTCCTGTTATTTATCTTGGTCAGGGATAGGATAATAAGCAATAAAAACCCCGAAATTCCCGCGGGAACGGGTGCGCTGTGGGTGAAACCGCGGGGCACAGCTAGTAATATGATAAAGCTGCATAGTTTGTTTATTTGTTTGAACGCGCCTATCTTAGGAACTACTGGTCCGATTTGAAAAAATATTTTTGTAATGGATAGCCACATTCAACAGGAAAGCTAAAGGCAACTTTTCATCCTGAAATTTCCAGGGGAACGGGTACAACGCGGGTAAAACCGCGGGGCGCTGTTATTTTTCATATTTCTGACAAGTGCCACCCCTATTTCATATCTTAATTAAAAATAACACCAATTTGTCGAGCGATTGAAACCAAAGGCGGAGAACTAATTACGAGAATAACTTGTTTAATAAAACGGACTGGTTTCATCAAAATTGGTTTAGTATTTGCGTGGTTGTAGCAAGCCGAAGACTAACCGCATTATTGTATGTTTAACACTAGCAGCGGTCCACGATTTTATTTCGTTCCCGCGGGAATTTCGGGATAAAATGTATCCCATGTGTTATTCTGATAACCTATATAACTGTAAAGTTTCATACAAATCCGTCCGGTAGTTTTTGTGGAAAAGATAGACAGACACACAAACTTTCGCATTTATAATAGTAGGATAGATCTATACTAATATTATAAAGAGGTAAAATTTGTAAGTTTGTTTGTTTGTATGTTCGAGGTAATCTCAGGAATTTTTCGTCCAATTTGAATAATTCTTTTTGTTATAGATAGCCACATTCAACGGGAAGGTTATAGGCTATTTTTCATCCCGAAATTCCCACGGCAACGGGCACAACGCGGGTAAAACCGCGGGGCGCTGCTAGTAAATACCATAAGCGAGTTTAGAAGCTCCGAGACAGCAAATTAACTTGCCAGCGAGTAAACTCGTTCAATCAAACTTGAAAGATAAGTTATCATAACTTTGATTTATTCAAAATCAAACTCAAAATTGAGAGCCTGCAAATGATATAAAGGTCCTTACACAATGGAAGTGCGGCCCATGAATTTATTGGTTATCTTAAGGGCCCTTTACGTTGGGGTTGAAATCCGGACGCGTGCTTTAGACGTTTCACGGACGGTATAGGGGAGGGTTGTTAACCGATTTGAAGAAAGGGGTATGTAGTATTAAGTTGGTTCGAGTAGGTCAGTTCGGTTAGGTAAGTTTAACAGCCTCCGTGGTCTTGTGGTTTGAGCGCCCGGCTCACGACCCGGAGGTTCCGGGTTCGATCCCGGTGGGGATAACTCACAAAAATCTCTTTGTGAGACTGCCCTCAGTTTGGTTAGGGCATTGCAGGCTGAATCACCTGATTGCTCGAAAAGTAAGATGATTCCGTGCTTCGGAGGGCACGTTAAGCCGTCGGTCCCGGTTACTCTCTACGGATAGTAGTCGTTACATGAGCCATGTCAGAGGCCTTTGGCGGCTCAATAACTGTGACACCAGGATGGGTCAGGGTGACCATCCACTCGATGAAGAGGAAGAAGAATAACACATGGGATACATTATATCCCGAAATTCCCGCGAGAATGTGAACAACGCGGGTAAAACCGCGAACGCAGCTAGTATTTATATAATTAACTCTATAGCATTTCTCATTGAAGCTAATCTTAGGTGAGATTGTATAAATTATACAGGATTTAGTGAGATTATCAACTGCAAGGGTGGGGGGGGGGGGTGAGATTCACAATTATTTGAATAAACACCCCCTTTTAACAATGCATTTGTAATTTGAGTAACCAGAGATATGAAATGGCTAATTCATATACCTACTATATGTATCTACTTGTGACCTAATTTGTCTAAGCGATGTAAACTCATTGCAATTGTTAAGCAACGTGCAGCCCGGCTCGGTACTTGGATGGGTGGCCCATATGGTAATCGTAATTGAGCGCTACATTGCTGAGTGCACGTTAAGTTGTCGGTCCCAGCTGTTGAAAAACTCCAGAACGCACGAACCGATTTCCACGGTTTTGCATTCGTTGGAAAGGTCTCGGGCTCCGTGAGGTTTATAGGGAATAAAAATCTCAAAATTCCCACGGGAACGGGGGCGCTGTGGGTGAAACCGCGGGGCACAGCTAGTAATAAATAAATAAATATTCCCGGACAAACTCACTCATGGTTAATTAGACCCAAAGTAAGCTCTAAGCTTGTATCATGTAATCTAACTCACTGATACTACTACATATACATACACAAATACTTTATAAGAACATACAATCGACACGCAGACGTCGTCAACAACTATGTCTCACATATTGTTACTCCGTTGACCGACCCCGCAACCCCCGGCACAGTGAGCGCTCTCACTGCCACTGTGACAACGGGCTTGTCAAATAGTAATAGTCAGACCATGTCGGAAGCCTTTAGGCGGGCTAAAAAGTCCGACACCAGGGTTGGCCGCTGACCTACTCCATCATACTTTTATTTTCTCCAATCTATACTAATATTATAAAGCTGAAGAGTTTGTTTTGTTTGTTTTGTTTGTTTGTTTGTTTGTTTGTTTAAACGCGCTAATCTCAGAAACTACTGAACCGATTTGAATAATTCTTTCACTGTTAGATAGTCTATTTATCGAGGAAGGCTATAGGCTACATTTTATCCCGAAATTCCCACGGGAACGGGCACAACGCGGGTAAAACCGCGGGGCGCTGCTAATGTACCTAATAAAGATTTTAGTCAGAAACAAATAAACTTTAAGTCCGAAACAAACTAATATAGATAAAGACGAAGATAAAGTCTAGACTTAAATTAATCGATAAACATTAGCACTAGAGGTTATATCTTAAATATTATTGACACCCCTTTTAGTGGCGGCGGGTTCAGCCAAAAATGACATTAAGTTTTTAGCAAAATATACGCCCGTACTTAGAGAGAGCGAATGCTTCCTTAGTAGAGATTTAATGAGCGATTTTGACGAGGATGGATGTATGGATGTATGTTTGTTACTCTTTCACGAAAAAACTATTAAACGGATATGAATGAAACTTTACAGTAATATAGGTTATACATCAGAATAACACATGGGATACATTTTATCCCGATATTCCGTCGGGAATTGGTACAACGCGGGTAACACCGCGGTACGCGGCTAGTCCTCAATATACTTTAAAAATCGCTAGTCACCGATCGCTGTATCGTGGCATCCCCAGCATAAATACAAAACTCTTTGCACTCTTATTATTGCGTCTGGTTAAACAAATACTTTAAAATAACCTACATTAAAAACAGATACAGCCAAAATAAACATATCCAGGTCGGATTAATTATTCATTTTAATTAAATACAATAGATTACTTGCGACAGATCAAAGATGTCGCCACTAGCGCTGCAAAATGAATCAACCTAGATAATACAAATAGATCTAGACTATAGTGTGGACGAAATTGTTACTTTACTATCCTAAATAGACCTAGACGCCTCGGTGGTCTAGTGGTATGTGCACTCGCCTGCCAAAACTGAGGTTTCGGGTCCAATTCCCAGGTTGAGCGAAACATGTTTCCTACTTTTCAAACATGGCTCGTGTTTGAGATCACCAACCCGTTAGGCAAGCGTGGTGATTACGACATCCTCCTCACGGTACTGATGTCTGAGAGATGAGAGGCCTTTGACCAGCAGTGGGGCGTTAAAGGCGTATACTTATTCATTTAACTATTGAAAAGAAACTATTTCTAACTGGGATTTATTCCGGACACACTATAGCTCTATCAAGCATTAGTTAGCATGCAATTCATTCGATTCTATTTGTACAATTAAATTAACAGACAAACAGACAAAGAACGTTATATCTGTCCCTATAGCTTAGAGCAGTGGTGGGGAAACTTTTTTAATGGGGGGCCACAATGTTAAAAAAATATCTAGAGGAGGGCCAGAATTATAGAAAAAATGCATTTTGTGTGAAAGCTTTTAATCATAATAATAATAAAAACATTAGTATTTAAACATAAATAGTAATTAAATTTAACTTTTATTCGAAGGCCCTGCTATGGTAACTCTATTAATCTACTAAGTAAAAGCGGGCCATATACTCCATATCGTGTGTTGTCCATGTCGATGGACCTTTGGCGGGCCGGATTAAAATACCTTCGCGGGCCGGAGTTGGCCCGCGGGCCGTACTTTGCCCATCACTGGCTTAGAGGCAATTTCAGATAGCAGATTGATTGTGACTTGTAATTAAATGCCTTGAACTTTACACCCCAAAAGGTGACACATGACGAGCCCGTTGTTAATAATATACAGTATAGGTTACTAGACGAGCCCGCTTTGTACCCGTTCCCGTGGGAATTTAGGGATAAGAAGTATCCTATATCCTTTGTTAGGGTCTGGACTAACTGTGTACCAAATTTCATTCAAATCGGTTCAGTAGTTTTGGCGTGAAAGCGTAACAAATAAAACAACTATGTCTTACATATTGTTACTCCGTTGACCGACCCCGCAACCCCCGACACAAAGCGCTCTCACTGCCACTGTGACAACAGGCTTGTGGAACTTTGATAAAACTTTTAAAGAAAGATATCTGAGGTAAAAATGGACAATGAAATTATACAGTCTTCAGGACGGTTTGAATATTTATAAAATCTTTAATATTCATGAGTTCGTTACGACCGGAAAAAATATTTTAAAGAAATTTAAATAAAAGGTGTTTGAATGAATTTGCATTTGTAATTTGACTTTCTTTAGATAAAGGTTGGTTCTGATTTTAACGCCTCGGTGGTCTAGTGGTATGTGCACTTGCCTGCCAAGACCGAGGTCCCGGGTTCAATTCCCGGGTCGAGCAATAACATGTTTCCTAATTTTCAAACATGACTCGAGTTTGAGATCACCAACCCGCATTAGGCAAGCGTGGTGATTACGACATCCTCCTCACTGTACTGATATCTTCAGTGAGATGAGAGGCCTTTGCCCAACAGTGGGACATTACAGGCTCTTTTTTCTTCTTCTTTCTTCTGATTTTAAAGCTTACTTGAATCACTCTCTTTTAACATCGGGTAAGTAAGTAAGTTTGTGGTTAGTGGCCAACCCCGGAGCTTTAGACCGTCTAAAGGCCTCCGACATGGTCTAACGATTGAAACAACCGAGACCGACAATTCAACGTACCCTCTGAAGCACGGTAGCGCTCAGATAGAAATGCCACTATCGGCCACCCATCCAAGTAGGGGTCGAGCTGCACGTTGCTTAACAACCGCAATGAACTACATTATGGGAGGCTGATAGTAACATTTCTGTACTGAAAATTAGGATACATGTTTTCGACCAGGGAATTGAACCCGGGACCTCAGTCTTGGCAGGCGAGTGCACATACCACACCACCGCGCGGCGTGATATATACTGTTTGTATGTTCGAGCTTATCTCGGGAATTACTAATCCGATTTGAATAATTCTTTTTGCAATAGATAGCCATATTCAACAGGAAAGTTATACGCTATTTTTCATCCCGAAATTCCCACGGGAATGGGCACAACGCGGGTAATACCGCGGGGCGCTGCTAGTCTTCTATATATATAAAAGAAAGTCGTGTTAGTTATACTATTTATAACTCGAAAACGGCTGAACCGATTTGGCTGAAAATTGGTGGGGAGGTAGCTTAGAACCAGGAGACGGATATAGGATACTATTTATCCTATATTTCCGACGGGAACGGGTACGCTGTGGGTGAAACCGCGGCGCACAGCTAGTATTAAATAAAACGACATAATCTTATCAAAATCAGTTTAATTCTTCAACGTGAGCCGGCCCTTTCTGTCGACGATGCCAACCGTCTGCATCCAGTTGATGAAGCCTCTGTTCTGCCTCATGTCCGCCTTTTTGCCGCCAACGCACTCCGCTAGAGGGCGTAGCCGCCATACTGAAAAGAGAAAATAGGCGTAGAGTAAATAGTTTTTAAGTCTACCTTCTTGTGTAAGGCGTGATGTTATTGCACGGAATGCTGAATCTTTACACTAGCAGTGCCCCGCGGTTTCACCCGCGTTGTGCCCGTAATCCAGTCGGGGCAGACATTTAAATAGAAAAAAATCCGGGGAGTCGCCGCCATCTTGTTTTAAAGTTCAATTTTTTAGTTTTTTTTTAAATAACTCGTTAATTTTCAACTTTAGAGCCAAAATGGTCCTATCCAAAGTTGTTGGAAATTTAATTTTCCACAAGTTTGGTCATCATCATTTTTACGCTAGGATCAATATTTGCAGAGTTATACTACTAAGTTTATCGAAAAAATTGTATTTGTTAAATTGTCCGATTTGAACAATTCTTTTTGTAATAGATAGCTACATTCAACGGGAAGGTCATAGGCTATTTTTCATTCCGATATTCCCACGGGCACGGGTACAACGCGGGTAAAACCGCGGGGAATGCTAGAAATCTTACCTATACTAAAAGTACATGAGTTTGCGTCCATCTTACAATGGTTAAGGAATACCCGACGTTCCCCGCGGCCCGACACGGCGCACGTCGGCTCGTAGTCGTCGGGGCACGTCGCGGGGCACGCGTGCGAACACATCACGCCCTCTACATTCATCGTTAGAGAACTAGAAACAAACGGGGAGGGATTGGGGTAAATGGCACATAAAAAAATGTATAAGCAAATTATTATTCTGTAACGCCCCACTGCTGGTCAAAGGCCTCTCATCTCTCAGACATCAGTACAGTGAGGAGGATGTCGTAATCACCGCGCGTCTACTGCGGGCTGCGATCTCAAACACGAGCCATGTTTGAAAAGTAGAAAAGTTTCGCTCGACCTGGGAATTGAACCCGGGACCTCAGTCTTGGCAGACAGCCTGAAATTAATTTGCTTTCATAGTTACCGTCTACTGATCTCTCTCTTCGTCTGCGGCACGTTCTCCACTGGCTTTGGCCTGGATCTGACTCTGTCCTCCTTCCAGTACCTGTGTTCATATATTAAGGGAGCCCTGGTGACATGCACGGCGATATTACGACAGCTATCCACTGATACTTGCGTGTACCCTGTAATATGGAGAACATTAGCAGTGCCCGCGGTTTTACCTGCGTTGTACCCGTTCCTGTGGGAATTTCGGGATGAGTAATAGTTTGTTATGTTACGGTTGATATTGGCTATGTGTTACAAAAATAATTATTAAAATCGGATTAGTAGTTTCTGAGATTAATGCCTACAAACAAACAAAGAAACAAACTATTTTGCTTTATTATTTTACTAGCGGCGACCCGCGGTTTTATTCATTTTGTGCCCGGTTTCGTGGGAATTTCGGGATAAAAAAATATCTATAACCTTTCCGTTGAATGTGGCTATCCATTACAACAAGAATCATTCAAATCGGTTTGGTATTTTCTGAGATTAGCGCGTTCAAACAAACATACTTTTTTTGTGTAGGAGGATATAGTTATATTGTCACGATATTTCTCTGCCGCCTCCAGTGAAATCAAACACATGCGTTTCAACCTAACTCAGTATTTACTTTGCTCAGAGTAACTTCATAGCTTAGGATCTGTATCAAAGTTATATGCTTACTGATATGGTTTACTCAGGCCTCTCTTTGTACAGAGTACAGCTACGGATATCACTATTTTCAGTAACCAGTAGATTAAGTTTGTTTTTTTGGAACGAAGTTCCTTATCACGCGTTGCGAAAGGGGGCTAGACGGAAAAAATTAAGACGAAAAGTTGTAACGACACTGTATGCGTTAGAGAGAAACAGACTGTCTGTCTCTCTCTCTCTCTCAAAGAATACAAGCCAGATATTTTCGTTTCGTCTTTCTATTTCGCATTGAACTTCGTTCCATCCGGGTGTCCCTTGACACCTTCTTGACACCTCTCAAGTTTTTGGCCGGGCAGTACCTATAAAAGCCGTTGAGCGACGGTTGACAAGGCAATTGTCGGGCGGCGCTCGAACGGACAGGTCGTCAGTTGAATGTGGCTATCCATTACAAAAAGAATTATTCACATCGGATTGGTAGTTTCTGAGATTAGCGCGTTCAAACAAACAAACTCTTAAGCTTCATTATATTAAGTAAGCGCTTAGATTAATAAACTTACGATTTTCCTGCTTCTTAAAATTGCAGTTTACTTTTCGGAAAAAGCATTCGTTTTTGAAAAGCCTGTACTTCATCTTATTATGCTCTTTTTTGCCGCCACAGATCGATTTTATAGTATTATCACAATTCAAGTTGGTGCAGTTTAGTTTAATTTCCGGAGGATTTTTAGATTTTTTCGTCTTAACATCTAAATAGTCGATTTTTTCATCAGCCTTCGTCGTGAAAGTTTCCTGATTTTCATTATTCTTTCCGTTTACAAATATAATGTCTTGTGGTGCCTCTGAAATAATATTTTAAGTTTTTATTTGTTTAAAACAAGTAAAGTGAAGTATTACTGCCTTATTCATAAATGCTTTCTAACTAAAACACTGTTAGTGAGTGTTTTGTCTCTTTCGCTCTTTGGAAAATAGCGTGTGTCAGAAAGGGACAAACCATTTGATAGCTAAAGTGCTGCTGGTAAGCGAATACGAATAAGGCCCTTACCCTGTACCGCCCCACTGCTGGTCGGCGGCCTCTCATCTCAGACATCAGTACAGTGAGGAGGATGTCGTCATCACCGCGCGTCTACTGCGGGCTGCGATCTCAAACACGAGGCGGGTTGGAAAAGTAAAAAACAACCCGCATGCGGCCCGCATCCGCACTTCATCTGTCTTGCGCTTTAGAGATTACTAGCCACGCCCCGCGGTGTTACCCGCGTTGTACACGTTCCCGCGGGAATTTCGGTATAAAATTCATCCCATGTGTTATACTGATGTATAACATATATTACTGTAAAGTTTCATCCAAATCCGTTCAGTAGTTTTTTCGTGGTAGAGTAACAAACATACATACATCCTCACAAACTTTCGCATTTACAATAGGAGTAGGAGCATCTCCTACCTGTCTCCACTCTCCCTTCCTTTTCGCCCCCCATCACGTCTTTGAGTTCCATCCGGTTCCTCAGAAGATACTCCTCATTCCGGATCACCTCCTTCAGATCCTCATTGGGTACAAAGACTACATCTTCAGCGATGGCCGGGGTTGGAGTGTCTTCTGTAAAGGACATAGGCATATGTATATAATAGGTATACTAGCAGCGCCCCGCGGTTTTACCCGCGTTGTGTCCATTCCTGTGGGAATTTCGGGATGAATAATAGCCTATGTTACTCGTGGATAATGTAGCTTTCGAATGGTGAAAGAGTTTTTAAAAACGGTCCAGTAGTTTTTGAGCCTATTCATTACAAACGAACAAAGTTTTCCTCTTTATAATATTAGTGTAGATAACTTAAAACCAGCTATACCGAGACCTCGGACTCTGTACAGCATCAGCTGAGACGTCTCTTTTTAGAACGTTCCTGTGGGAATTTTGGGATGAAAAATAGTTTAACGCCTTCCCGTTGAATGTGGCTATCCATTACATAAAGAATTATTCGAATCCGACTGGTTTATTATATAAATAGTGTCAGCCTCTTATGTCCCAAAGTGTAAAGATCTCTCACATCACTGATAATATCAGTAACTGGCTTGTAAGTCTTTAAAGTTTTTCTAACTAACTGATCTACTAGATATACATACACAAATACTTTATAAGATTTATAAGAATATATAATTGACACCCAGACGTCGTCAACAACTTTGTCTCACATATTGTTACTCCGTTGACAGACCCCGCAACCTCCGGCACAGTAAGCGCTCTCACTGCCACTGGGACAACGGGCTTGTCAAAAAGATCGCTTTACAAACCTGTTGTAGTCTCTGTTACTTCCTCAGTTTCGGATTCTACAAAATGGATGTAGTCCTCAAAATCAGTCAGACGCACCTGTGAACACAATTAACAAGTTATACTAAACTAGCAGCGCTCCACGGTTTTAGTCGCGTTGTGTCCGTTCCCGTGGGAATTTCGGGACGAAAAATAGCTTTTAACCTTCCTGTTGAATGTGGCTATCTATTTCAAAAAGAATTATTCAAATCGGACTGGTAGTTTCTGAGATTAGCGCGTTCAAGCAAACAAACTCTTCAGTTTTGAATTACTAGCCGCGCCCCGCCCCGCTTTGTACCCGTTACTGCGGGAATTACGGGATAAAATGTATCCCATGTGTTATTCTGATGTATAACCTATATTACTGTAAAGTTTCATCCAAATCCGTTCAGTAGTTTTTGCGTGAAAGAGTAACAAACATACATACAGACATCCTCACAAATTCGCATTTATAAAATACTAGCCGCGCACCGCGGTGTTACCCGCGTTGTACCCGTTACTGCGGGAATTTCGGGATAAAATGTATCCCATGTGTTCTTCTGATGTATAACCTATATTTGTGTAAAGTTTCATCTACATCCGTCCAGTAGTTTTTTCGTGAAATAGTAACAAACATACATCCTCACAAACTTTCGCTTTTATAATATTACTAGGATATTTTTACCTCCGGTTTAGGTTTCTTCGTCGTCCTCTTCTCAGTACTAGTTTCTAGACTTTTCCTGTTAGTCCTAGGTCTAGACTCGGCTTCTGAATGACCTGAATACGTCACTATGACGTCAGAGTTATTTTTGGGTGTGTGACATTTTGAAGTCATCACCAGTATAGGGATTAGGACGAATGGCCACGGGAGGAGGGGTTTGTACCACATTGTGATATACTGAAATAAATAAAAAACTTATTAAAAACTGATTTCTTAAGTTGAAGCGAACACTATTCATTTTGAATTGAAACTACCTTTACGGATACACTTCGCTTTAATTTTATACTAGCTGTGCCCCGCGGTTTCACCCACAGCGCACTCGTTCTACAAATACGGGATAAATAGTATCCTATATCCCTCTCCTGGTTCTATTCTAAGCTACCTCCCCACCAATTTTCAGCCAAATCAGTTCAGCCGTTCTCGAGTTATAAATAGTGTAACTAACACGATATATAGATTTTTTGAGTCTTCTGTGACCACGGTTCCTGTAGGAGCCGAAACGTCAGATAAAAATCTCTACTCTGATCATATACTATGTAGTGATTGAAGAGAGATATTTTTTTTAACTTTCGCGATTTAAACGCATAGATAACGTATTCAAACGGGCTTTTTTAAATAAAATATAATTATACACTTACCAGTCAAGTACAGCACCACTTTTTTTTTAGTAGGTTATAAAACTGTTTTATATTATTAAAATAGTTTATTTCTAATTAATCTATGAAAATAACTTCGCAACTTGTCCTTACTTATCACACTATGAAACTAAGTTAAGTACGTTAACTTAATCGAACAATGGACATTTGTATTGTTTACAAAAACAAAACAAAAATCTAAAATGGCGTAATGTATAGAAAACCGATACATACACTAAACTCTTTTTCTTTTGGATTGACACAAAATGTGGACCAATGTCGTCAATCCAGCCGAAGACGATTGCTCCTGAAGAGGAAAAAGGTTTAGTAATTTTATTTCATTCTTACCCTATCTCTAAACCTTTTTCCTCTTCAGAAGCAATCGTTTTCGGCTGGAAAATTGACGACATTTAAACTCACGCGGTTTCACCCGCATTGTACCCGTTCCCGCGGGAATTTCGGGATAAAATGTATTCTATGTGTTATTCTGATGTATAACCTATATTACTGTAAAGTTTCATCCCAATCCGTTAGGTAGTTTTTTCGTGAAAGAGCAACAAACATACATCCATACATCCATTCTCACAACTTTCGCATTTAAAATATTAAAAGGAAAGTAGGATAGGAGATGACTTACTTGATATGTCAAAATGAGCTGATCTGTGATTGGTTGTCTTTCCGCTGGTTCCGACCAATAATAAGCTAGATTCGATACTTGCCTTCATGGAAAATCGTTCACGTACTAATTCCAGTAACTTTTATAGTCTGTGCTTCTATAAATTTATTTTAAGTAACAAAACGATTTGTTTCTGGTCGTCGCTTCGTTTGATCAAATTTGGGTTAGTTCCCGAAGGAATTTTGGGATTAAATAATCAAATACGTACAATAAATGTAGAAATTAACCTCTTGTAAAGGTAGAAATTCAGGGATTTTTATTATTTATTTTTATTACGTACTAGCTGCGCCCCGCGGTTTCACCCGCGTTGTACCCGTTCCCGCGGAAATTTCGGGATGAAAAATAGATGTTGGCCGATTCTCAGACCTACTCAATATGCTCACAAAATTTCATGAGAATCGGTCAAGCCGTTTCGGAGGAGTACGCGAACGAACACTGTGACACGAGAATTTTATATATAAGATTTATCTTACTCTTGAACAAGATAAATGAAATTTAAAAATAATTCATTAATTTCAAGAAGCAAACCCTAGTGTCAAAGTTTTTATCCCGCCTAAAGGCCTCCGACATGGTCTGACGATTTAAACAACCAAGACCGACTGTTCAACGTGCCCTCCGGAGCACGGTAGCGCTCAGATAAACATACCACTATCTTTCACTATTCAAGTAGGGGCCGAGGTGCACGTTGCTTAACAATCGCAATATTCAAAATACGCCACGAGCGCTACAAATAATCATTAAAATCGGTCCAGCCGTCCTCGAGTTATTAATGGTGTAACTGTTAACTAACATGACATCTTTTGTAATATAGATAGAAACTTTTTAGTCCAGTCTCTTTTGTGAATTTTCTGGACAGCGCCATCTATGAGAAAACTGTGATACTAAGTGAAAGTGAAGGGAAAATATTGTCTTCGCTTGTTGAAATAATTTCATTGCGTTTTCTTTACTAAGTGTTTGAGGGAAATTTTCATAGATGGCGCTGTAATTAAAGTTGAACATTTAACATTTTATTTTTATTTTTTGGGTTTGTTTTCATAAAATCTGGTTCAATTATATTCTTAAAAGTATTTTGAAAGATACCGTTTTATTATGTACAGAATATATTACGTTTCAACATAATTATGTTGAAATTCGTCATATTTAAATATTAATCATAATTTTAAGTTCACAAAAAACCTTTGATATATTTTTTATTTATTTAAAATAGACAACGAAATAATCTATTATTTAAAGTGTTTTTGTCAACTTATTCGACTCTGATAAAAAAAACAACGTTTTCTAAAAATCATTCTAAAAGTTCAAAAGGCAACAAATAATAAAAATTGTTTTAACAATATTAATTAAACAACACATTCCTATTATTTATCTTAAATTGAATACAAAAAGAACAAAAAATAAATAAGGAAGGTTTTTCTATGAAGAGAAGCGAGTACTTATATTATAGCATTCGGTATTTTTCTCCTCGCTGTACTGACATCTTCAGTGAGCGAGTTTGATCTGCAGTGGAGTGTTATAGGACGATATTTTACATTAGTACTCGCTTGTGATTACGTGTATTCCTCCTCGCTGTACTAACATCTTCAGTGAGCGAGTTTGATCTGCAGTGGGGTGTTATAGGACGATACTTTACATTAGTACTCGCTTGTGATTACGTGTATTCCTCCTCGCTGTACTAACATCTTCAGTGAGCGAGTTTGATCTGCAGTGGGGTGTTATAGGACGATACTTTACATTAGTACTCGCTTGTGATTACGTGTATTCCTCCTCGCTGTACTAACATCTTCAGTGAGCGAGTTGGATCTGCAGTGGAGTGTTATAGGACGATATTTTACATTAGTACTCGCTTGTGATTACGTGTATTCCTCCTCGCTGTACTAACATCTTCAGTGAGCGAGTTTGATCTGCAGTGGGGTGTTATAGGACGATACTTTACATTAGTACTCGCTTGTGATTACGTGTATTCCTCCTTGAGATGAGAACCTTTGACCAGTAGTGAGACATTACAGGGTACTACTTACTTACTATTATATTATCTCTCTCAGTGTACCCAATCTTTACCCTCAGTTGTTATATAAGAGCGTGTTGTTGGAGTAACAGGTAGCTCGGGGCGCTGTACATTATTTAATTATATTCTCTGCCGTGAAGGTACGACTTGGTGTGTGTGTCCGTTGACTAACGGCATTGGTGGGGATGGAAAGATAGATACATTGTAAGACAAGCCCGTTGTCACAGTGGCAGTGAGAGCGCTTACTGTGTCGGGGGTTGCGGGGTCGGTCAACGGAGTAACAATATGTGAGACATAGTTGTTGACGACGTCTGCGTGTCGATTATATATTAATTTAAAGTATTTGTGTATGTATATGTAGTAGTATGAGTGAGTTAGATTACATGGTACAAGCTTAGAGCTTAGTTTGGGTCTAATTAACCGTGAGTGAATTTGTCCGGGTGTATTTGTTGACTCCGGGCGGGAATCAACCCCGCAACCCCCGACACAGTAAGCGCTCTCACTGCCACTGTGACAACAGGCTTATTTATTGTATTCAAACCATCGTGACTGATTTTTTAACTAAAGATAACTTTTACCCATTAAAGAAAATGGTTCAGTGATTGAGTAACGAAAACTGAAATCACTAAACCTTTTTCCTCTGCAGAAGGAATCGTCTCCAGCTGGAAAATCAACCACATTTTAACTAAAGCAAGAAAAAAAAATTTCATTGATATACTCAACAAGAGAAAAAACCGCAACGGCATTTCTGCCGTGCCGTTTGTGTCAATGGAAACGTTCACACCCGGAGGGAAACACGAACCGTATTAACTTAGAACTCATAGGCTTTTGATATTATATTATGTATTGTAATTATTATATATTTACATTTTTCAAAATAACATTGAATCATTATTATTGTAGTCAAAATTGTTCAGGCATGTGTTCGCTGACTGTGTTAGTGTGTTGGGGGTCACGGGTTCAATTCAACGGAGTAACAATATGTGGAGACATCTTACTAACATTATAAATGCGAACATTTGTGAGGATGGATGTATGTTTGTTACTCTTTCACGAAAAAACTACTGGACGGATTTGGATGAAACTTTCCAGTAATATAAATATACCTGGACAAATTCACACACTGTTAATTAGACCCAAAGTAAGCTCTAAGCTTGTGTTATGTAATCTAACTCACTGATACTACTACATATACATACACAAATACTTTATAAGAATATATAATTGACATCCAGACGTCGTCGCCAACAACTATGTCTGCACTTAATGTTGACTCCGGGCGGGAATCGAACCCGCAACCCCCGACACAGTAAGCACTCTCACTGCCACTGTGACAACGGGCTTGTCATATAGGTTATACATCAGAATAACACATTGGATACATTTTATTTTGAAGCTCTTGGTTAGTGGTAGAACGTTTTCTCAATGTATTATTATTTGTTTCAGAATTCAACTCAACCATATCCGGTGGCAGTGACTCAGACTCCATCATTCCTGAAAGGTAAGTAAGTTTTTACCTGTATGGTCACCCTGACCAATCCTGGTGTCAGAGTTATTGAGCCGCCAAAGGCCTCTGACACGGCTCATGTAACGACTACTATCCGTATTCATCTCACTGAAAATGTCAGTACAGTGAGGAGTATTAGACATAATCTTCTTGTACTTTGGAGGGCACGGTAAGCAGCCGGTTGTTTTGTCCCGGTTGTTTCAATCGGCAGCCCATGTCGTCATTTCAGCGGTCTAGATCCTTTGACACCAGGGTTAACCACTGATTTACGCGAACTGACTTACTGATCAAGTTCAAGAGGAAGGTTTATAAGTGTAATTCTTCTTCTTCATCGATTGGATGGTCACCCTGACCACTCCTGGTGTCAGAGTTATTGAGCCGCCAAATGCCTCTGACATGGCTCGTGTAACGACTACTATCCGTAGAAAGTAACCGGGACCGACGGCTTAACGTGCCCTCCGAAGCACGGAATCATCTTACTTTTCGGGCAATCAGGTGATTCAGCCTGCAATGCCCTAACCAAACTGAGGACAGTCTCACAAAGTGATTTTTGTGAGGTACCCCACCGGGAATCGAACCCGGAACCTCCGGATCGTGAGCCGAGCGCTTAGACCATAAGACCACGGAGGCCACGACGCGTGTTAAACCGCGGGGCGCTGCTTGTCTAATATATAAAATTCTCGTGTCGCGGTGTTTGTAGTAAAATTCCTCCGAAACGGCTCGAACGATTCCCATGAAATTTTGTCAGCATATCGGGTAGATCTGAGAATCGAATCGAAAAGAGATTTTTTTTTTCATCCTCCTAAATGTTAAGGGTAGTCCACCCCTTGATTTTTATATGGCAAAACAACGTTTGCTGGGTCAGTCCACACTAATATTATAAAGAGGAAAACTTTGTTTGTAATGAATAGGCTAAAAAACTACTGGACCGTTTTTAAAAATTCATTCACCATTCGAAAGCTACATTATCCACGAGTAACATAGGCTATTTTTCATCCCGAAATTCCCACGGGAACGGGCACAACGCGGGTAAAACCGCGGGGCGCTGCTATAATAAATAAAATGTAAGTAAACATCTCATTTGAATGCTTGACTTGTAATAATTATTCTTGATATTCGTCTATCAAATCATAAACTCCGCTACTTGGGCCGAGGGGGGGAAGGGAACGCTAAGGGGGGAGGGGGGAAGTCATGAATTTTGAAAACCTAAGTCCGGAACACAATAAGTGTTTGTGGTGTGGATAAAGGCATGAGAGAGAGCGGATAAGAACTTTAATAGACTTTTTGATGATAATTAATAATGACTAGAATTACCTTACGGTTTTGCTCGGCCTTACACGTGATGTGTTCAACGAAAACATGTTTCCTACTTTTCAAACAGCCTCCGTGGTCTTATGGTCTGAGCGCTCGGCTCACGATCCGGAGGTTCCGGGTTCGATTCCCGGTGTCACAAAAATCACTTTGTGAGACTGCCCTCAGTTTGGTTAGGGCATTGCAGGCTGAGTCACCTGATTGCTCGAAATGTAAGATGATTCCGTGCTTCGGAGGGCACGTTAAGCCGTCGGTCCCGGTTACTCTCTACGGATAGGAGTCGTTACATGAGATGTCACAGGCCTTTGGCGGCTCAATAACTCTGACACCAGGATTGGTCTGGTTGACCATCCACTCGAGGAAGAAGAAACACCGTGAGTGAATTTGTCCGGGTGTATTATAATATGTTATATTGTAATTCTGTTTTGTCTGCCCGCTGCCTCTCGCTCCCTGGACTACACACAAACACACACACCGACCTAATGTAAACAAACACAGTCCCCGGTGTAAACTCGCCAAACTTACGTGCGGAGCTCCATTTATTTAAATAATTATTATAACTAGTCAAGTATTGATATGTTATCAAGTAAATTATTAGCCACGCCCCTCAGGGTTACCCGCGTTGTACCCGTTACGACGGGAATTTCGGGATGAAATGTATCCTATGTGTTATTCTGATGTATAATCTATATTACTATAAAGTTTCATACAAATCTGTTCAGTAGTTTTTGCGTGGAAGAGTTAAAAACTTTCGCATTTATAATATTAAGTAGGACTTTTATATATAATACTAGCTGCGCCCCGCGGTTTCACCCGCGTTGTACCCGTTCCCGCGGGAATTTCGGGATAAAATTGATGTTGGCCGATTCTCAGACCTACTCAATATGCTCACAAAATTTCATGAGAATCGGTCAAGCCGTTTCGGAGGAGTACGCGAACGAACACTGTGACACGAGAATTTTATATATAAGATTAAAACTAGTAGTCTTCCACGGTTTTACCTGTGCTGTGCCCGTTTTTGTGCAAATTTCGGGATGAAAAATAGTTTATAGTCTTCCCGTTGAATGTGGCTATCTTTTACAAAAAGAATTATTCAAATCGGTTCAGTAGTTTCTGAGATTAGCGCGTTTAAACAAAATCTTCAGCTTTATTATACTCGTATAAGTATGTATAGATTTAAATAAATAAAATTGAAAATATGTTCAGTAAAATATCATGGTTATATTCCAATATTTCTTTGACGTAAAAACACAAATGTATTTTTTCAAAGACATTTGACTTTCCTGAAAAAATATTGAATTCTATCGTTATTATGATTGCATTACTTTCAGGTAGAATGGTCACAGAAAAACAATATTTAGGAGAACATCGAGATTTTGGAATATTTTTTCAAAACAAAGGAAAATATTGAAAAAGTTAATTTTTCGAACAAATTTGCTGAAGCTGAAGAGTTCGTATCTTTGAACGCGCTTATCTCAGAAACTACCAATCCAATTTGAATAATTCTTTTTGTAATAGATAGCCACATTCAACAGTAATTTAACAAGTTATTTTTTATCCCGAAGTTCCCACAGGAACGGGTACAAAGCGGGTAAAACTATTGAGCACTGCTAGACTATACTCATAATCTAAAGAGTTTGTTGTTTTGTTTGTTTAAACGCGCTTATCTCAGAAACTACTAATCCGATTTAAATAATTCTTTTTGTAATAGATAGCTGCATTCAAGAGAAAGATTTCAGTAAATTTTCATCCCCAAATTCTTATTGAAACGGGTACAGCATTGGTAAAATCACAAGACACTATTATGTGAAAAGTAAGCTTTGCTTTATTTACAAAAATGACCATTGTTAATCACAACTTCTCTTATACATAGTTATAATGTATATAGTCGGGGAGCCTGCGAACTAATTGCCACGTTAAATATTCACGAGTTGCCGGCTCTTGTACTATCTTTGTAATTAATTGCACGTTTGAAGTACTTGTTGAGTGTTGTGGGTTTACAAAATCAAAATCAGATTTGGCTCTTACTTGGTTAGTTTTTATCCCGATTTTCCCACAGTAATACTTGTTATCCCAAAGCCAAGGAGCGGGTACTTTGCGGGTAAAACTGTGGGAAATGACTAGTTAAATATGAATATCAGTTTTTAGAAAACGGAATGTCTCACGGCAGCGGGTAGTTTTCGGGTAAAATCGCGGGGAATAAGAATTATATATAGATATATTTTAAATCTTGTAAAAATATTAACTACTTTTTAACCCAAACCTACAAGAGCGGGTAGTATTCGGGTCAAATCGCGGGTCATAACTATAACATTTATTAATAATAGATATTAACTAACCATTAAGAGCGGGTATAATTCGGGTAAATCCGCTGAGGACAACTAAAAATATTATTTCTAAGCAACGGACCTTTTAATCCCATGAGCGGGTATTTTTCGGGTAAAATCGCGGGGAATATTGAGTATAATATATCCCCGGATATCATAGTGGTAGGACCAAACAAATTGCCGTGGAATGTGGCATTGTCATAAATAAGGCGAATAGGTGCGTTCGGTACTAGGTACTGTGCGCAGAACAAGTACTGGAAATGAAATAATTAATTTTATTTTGTTTATTAATTAAGATATTCCAGCAATTTCATTACAAATAATACTTATGAAATATAATATACAATTTAAAAAGTAGTTTTTGTTTCACTGCTGGTCAAAGGCCTCTCATGTCACTGAAGATATTAGTATAGTGAGGAGAATGTCGTCATCACCACGCTTAAGGCAATATATAAAAGACTAGTTGCGCCCCGCGGTGTTGTACCTGTTCCCGCGTGAATTTTGGGACAAAATGTATCCCATGTGTTATTCTGATGTTTAACCTATATTACTGTAAAGTTTCATCCAAATCCGTCCAGTAGTTTTTTTTGTGAAAGAGCAACAAACATACATACATCCATCTTTTCACATCCAAGGGAGCCAGGAGGAACTGATATACAGAAAGGTAATATATATAAAACATTTCAATAAATTCCGTATTACATATAAAAAATTAGCCTGTAATGTCCCAAAGCTTTTCAAAGGCTTCCTTTCTCACTGAAGATATCAGTACAGGACAGGTGACCAATAGTGGCATTTCTATCTGAGCGCCACCGTGCTTCGGAGGGCACGTTAAACTGTCGGTCCCGGTGGTTTCACTCGTCAGACCATGTCGTCCTTTAGCCGGTCTAAATACTCCGACACCAGGGTTGACCGCCGACCTACTCGAAATTACTTATTTTGAATTTGTTTTGCTATCCGTACTGTGACGTGTCTCATGACAATCTGTCTGTTTGTTCATTATTAAATACCAAACGAATCTTTCATACTTGTATATATATATATTCGTACATACACAGTTGACAAGCCCGTTGTCACAGTGGCAGTGAGAGCGCTTACTGTGTCGGGGGTTGCGGGGTCGGTCAACGGAGTAACAATATGTGAGACGTAGTTACGTATTTGTATCTAAAATACAAGTATTATTCGCGTTTTACGATTTTACCCGCCTTGTACCCGTTCCCGCGGGAATTTCGGGATGAAATGTATCTCATGTGTTATTCTGATGTATAACCTATATTACTGTAAAGTTTCATCCATATCCGTTCAACAGTTTTTGCGTGGAATAGTAACAAACTTACATACATACATACATCATCAAAAACTTCGCATCTATACTAATCTATACTAATATTATAAAGCTGAAGAGTTTGTTTTGTTTGTTTGTTTGTTTGTTTGTTTAAACGCGCTAATCTCAGAAACTACTGAACCGATTTGAATAATTCTTTCACTGTTAGATACTCTATTTATCGAGGAAGGCTATAGGCTACATTTTATCCCGAAATTCCCACGGGAACGGGCACAATGCGGGTAAAACCGCGGGGCGCTGCTAGTTTATAATATTACTCGTAGTAGGAAGTAGGATTCATAAACACTTATTTCAGCATTTTAGCAATCATTTGTCCCTTTCCGACATACGCTATTTGGCCAAAGAGTGAAAGAGACAAAACAGTTTAAAACAGTGTTTTATATGTAGAGGCTTTATGAAGGCGGATTAACAATAGAAGAAAGCGTAGCCTACAAGATGCTACGAAGAATATGCTACGTACTACGCGCTACGAGTACTACGGTGCTACGCCGTAGTATAATACTACAAATACTCTGAGTACAAAATATTATAAATGCGAAAGTTTGTAAGGATGTATGTATGTATGTTTGTAACTCTTTCACGCAAAAACTATTGAACGGATTTGGATGAAACTTTACAGTAATATAGGTTATACATCAGAATAACATATAGGATACATTTTATCCCGAAATTCTCACGGAAAGCTAGTGAATGTATATGTCTATTTAAAGACAGTGATATATACGTCCTATTATAACCCACTGCTGGTTAAAGACCTCTCATCTCACTGAAGATATGATACAGTGTGAGGAATCTATATCTATACTAATATTATAAAGAGGTAAAATTTGTAAGTTTGTTTGTTTGTATGTTCGAGGTAATCTCAGGAATTATAAGTCCGATTTGAATAATTCTTTTTGTAATAGATAGCCACATTCAGCGGAAAGGTTATAGGTAATTTTTATCCCGTAAATTCTCACGAGAACGGGTACAACGCGGGTGAAACCGCGGGGCGCAGCTAGTACTAATATAATAAAACTGAATAGTTCGTTTTGTGTTTGTAGAATACACTAATCTCAGAGACTACCAACCCGATTTAAATAATTCTTTTTGCATTAGATAGATTAATTCAAGAGAAAGGTTTTAAGCTATATTTTACCCCGGAATTCCCACGGGAAGGGGCTGAAAACGGTAAAACCGCGGGGCACGGCTAGTGAGATAAATATTCGCAGCCTGCTTGTCTAGCACAAAGACTGTCACAAAAGGCGTCAAGATATATAGGTAATAAATACTGTGAGATGATTGGTAAAATCTATACCGTACTATCACTACATAGTATAAAACAAAGTCGCTTTCCGCTGTCTGTCCCTATGTATGCTTAGATCTTTAAAACTACGCAACGGATTCTGACGCGGTTTTTTTAAATAGGTAGAGTGATTCAAGAGGAAGGTTTATATGTATACAAAGTTCTGAAATTCCTACGGAAACGGGCACAACGCGGGTAAAACCGTGGGGCGCTGCTAGTATATTATAAACAGGTAAAATTTCATTATTTTTTGTTTGTTTATTCGCTAAAATCTCAGAACTACTAATCAAAATTGAAAAATTATTTTTTAATAGATAGCTATATTCAACGGGAAGGTTATAGGATATTTTTCATCCCGAAATTCTCACGGGAACGGACATAACGCAGGTAAAACCGCGGGGCGCTGCTAGTATTTAATATTAGATTTTTCCGTCAATCTAGTTAAAGTATTTATCATATTATGTCTTGTCCTGTTATATAAGTTATGCTAACCAGGCTTGAGTGACCCACAGCTGGACAAAAGCCTCTCTAAAGACAAAAAAATACTTCTTCTTCTTCATCGAGTGGATGGTCAACCTGACCAATCCTGGTGTCAGAGTTATTGAGCCGCCAAAGGCCTCTGACATGGCTCATGTAACGACTACTATCCGTAGAAAGTAACCGGGACCGACGGCTTAACGTGCCACAAAAAATACTTGATCAAATGTGATAATTCGATTCGGAAATGGAGCTATCACACATTCACTTCACAATCAGTCCGCTTGTCCATTATAACATGTTTTATTGCAATCATTGCGGCGGGCAGAGGTTGTCAAACTTTTTGGCAAAACGTACCGTCTCTGTAAGAAAAATAATACGGTTCGTATTTCACAAAGATATGTGCATGAGTTGATTACCGTTTTGTGCAAGTACCCGTAAGAATTTTAAAGTAAAATATAACTTATAACCTTTGTCTTGAATTAATCTATCTAATGCAAAAAGAATTATTTAAATCGGATAGGTAGTTGTAATGGATAGCCACATTCAACGGGAAGGTTATAGGCTATTTTTCATCCCGAAATTCCCACGGGAACGGGTACAACGCGGGTAAAACCGCGGGGCGCTGCTAGTACCCAAATAAAACAAAACAAAAAGCTGAATAATGTGCCATAACCATCACTAGCGAGCTGCGGAGCGGTGAAACGGAGATGTATTAACCAATAGGATTGCATAAAACAAAACTCCCAAAAAAAATCTCAAACCTCCGGACTATCCCAAAATAATATCAAAAACCGTCCAATATTTGAGCACCGCAGAAATTTCGCGGAGCCAAATTTTAGTTGCCGTACATGCCAGGCAACTGTGCGAGCAGGAGACACGATCCAAGAGTGAGAGAGACAACAACAGTGGGTCTCGCCAATCAATGAACTGACTATGCGGCGGAGGTTTTCTTTCAGTCTTCGCCAAATAACGAACGACGAAGGTAGTGTCGGTCGAAGCGCAGAAAAAACTATAAAAAATCAAATTAATTACAAGAAAAAACAACTGAAATATAAAATTTAAACTCCGTACTTTATGTTTCGTTAATTTTTTTCTGTGAAAACATTGTTTTTTTAACTGATTTCCGAGTTTGATTCTGAGCAGAGAACAAAGGGGATGGCTCGAGGTTCGCTACATAAATAATGTTTATATTACACATATTCATTTATATATTTCATTTATTAACTAAATCAAACGCTAAATAAATAAAAGTGTTGAGTGACTTCTGTGTTTTACAAAAAAGGGATACGAAATTAAAACGAATATAATATAATCACTTCAGTGCAGGATCACGATTTTTCTTTGTAATTTCAACAAAATTGCTATTTCAAATTATTTTTCAATGATCAATCGGGTTGGAATGAATCCTCTCCACTGTGCTTTGTTCCTGGGACCCCGTCATCAGCAGAAAGGTAATTGCATTCCGCAAACGCCATTTGCAAAACGGCAGCTTGCAGACTATACTATCATATATGGACGATGGATGGATGTTTGTAACGATTTATGGATGTTTATGGATGTTTTTTTTGCAATCGATTTTTTTTTCAGTTTTATGAATCTTTGGTGTTAGTGGTTTACACCTAAAGGCGACTAACCGGTAATCGGGACCGACAATTTAACGTGTATAAAGCACGGTATATTGTAATATGGAATGATATATGTATCTGTATTTATAAAGATTTTTATTCACAATTTCCTACGGAAGGGAAACAAAGAAATGTGTTATTGTGTGTATAATATTTTTAATATGTATTTTAATTTGTACTTCAGTTAAGTATTATAATAAGTTTAGTATTAACAAAGTACTTATATAGTAAGCTATGTATTGTATACTAGCCGCGCTCTACGGTTTTACCCGCGTTAAGACAGTTTCTTTGGGAATTTCTACATTAAATAAATAGCTTAAAGATTTTGTCTTGAAAGTAGCTATCTATTACAATAAGAATTATTAAAATCGGATTGGTATTTCCTGAGATTAGCGCGTTCAAACAAACAGAAAACTAACTATTCAGCTTTTTTATATCAGCACTATCAGCGCCCCGCGGTTTTACCCGCGTTGTGGCTGTTCCCGTGGAATTTTCGGGATGAAAAATAGCCTATAAGCTTCTCGTTGAATGTGGCTATCTATTTCAAAAATAATTATTTAAATCGGACTGGTACTTTCTTATATTTTAAACAAACAAAAAGTCGAACTACATATATGACATTGTCGGTATATGACAAGCCCGTTGTCACAGTGGCAGTGAGAGCGCTTACTGTGTCGGGGGTTGCGGGGTCGGTCAACGGAGTAACAATATGTGAGACATAGTTGTTGACGATTCTTAAAAAATATATTTTATTAACTTCAGGCTCGACTGTCGGGTGTGGCATGTAATGTTCAATAATATTTGTATGCTGTTTTGTTTCTAGAAAACAAAGGAATTTATCTTGGCTACAATTTCCTCCTCACTGTACTGATATCTTCAGTGAGATGAGAGGTCTTTCCCCAGCAGTGGGACATTACAGAATAATACTTCCATACTTATACAATGAGCTATCTACACTAATATTATAAAGAGGAAAACTTTGTTTGTTTGTAACGAATAGGCTCAAAAACTACTGGACCGTTTTTGAACAATTCTTTCACCATTCGAAAGCTACATTATCCACGAGTAACATAGGCTATTTTTAATCCCGAAATTCCCACAGGAATGGACACAGCGTGGGTAAAACCGCGGGCGCTGCTAATCTTCAATACACAAGAGTACAAAGTATTTTCCCTCCAAAGACACGGATCTGAGTCGCCCTGTACAAGAGGACTTTAATTTAATGTCACATATAAGGAAAAATATTATTAGCCTGTAATGTCCCACTGCTGGACAAAGGCCTCTCATATCACTGAAGATATCAGTACAGTATTTATTATTATTATCTGAATAATATCTACATATTTTATCCAATGCGAGTGGTATTTTTTGTTTAAGTTACTAACAGTGCCCCGCGGTTTTAGCTGCCTCGTGCCCGTTCCCATAGGAATTTCAGGATGAAAAATAGCTTATAACATTTGCGTTGAATGTCGCTATCTATTACAAAAAGAATTATTCAAATCGGATTGGTACTTTCTGAGATTAGCGCACTCAAACAAACATAAAATAAAACTTCAGCTTTATTATACTAATGCTAGCAGCGCCCCGTGGTTTTACCCGGAATTTTGGGATGATAAGTAACTTATAACCTTTGTACTGAATGTAGCTATCTTATACAGAAATAATTATTTAAATCGGAATGGTAATTTTTGAGATTATTGCGTTTAAAAAAACAAAAAAAAGCTCTTTAGCTTAATCATATTATAGACATAGCTACGGCCCACGGATTTACCTGCGTTATTCCAGTTCCTGTCAGAATTTTAGGATAAAAAATAAATAACTTTCTTTATCTTAAATGTAGCTATCTAATAAAAAAAGAATTATTCAAATCGGACTAGCATTTCCTGAGATTATTACGTACAAATAAACAAAAACACTTCATCTGTATATATTCGTAGCTGGTGTATCAAATACCATTTTCCATTTTCCTTAAAGCGGTAATTATAATACCACCTCAAGACATAAGACGAAATATAAGCTTTATTTTTAATCTACTAATATTATAAAGCTCCAAAGTTTGTTTGTTTGAACGCGCTAATCTCAGGAACTACTGGTCCGATTTGAAAAATTCTTTCAGGGTTGGATAGTCCACTTATCAAGGAAGGTTATAGGCTACTTTTCATCCTAAAATTCCCACGGGAATGGGCACAACGCGGGTAAAACCACGGGGCGCTGCTAGTATTAGAATAATAAGGCTGAAGTTTTATTTTTTGTTTGTTTAAACGCAATTATCTCAGAAAATACCATTCCGATTTTAATAATTCTTTCTTTATTAGATAGCTACATTCAATACAAAGGTTATTCGTTACTTTTCATCCCGAAATTCTGGGTAAAAACGGGTACCACCCTGGTATACCCGCAGGGCATTTTTACCGTAAAGGTATTTGTTTTGTACGAAATAATACTGTTACGTTTTAATTTCCTTTTGCAAACAACGTCGCTTTCTGTATTATATAAAACTTAGTACAAACGAGAGGGAAAGAGATGCAAGATCCTTTGATCGCTCGAGCGTGAAAGAGAAAACAAGATAATTACGGAAGAATGAATAAACGGACAATATATCTTTAGAAGAAGGACAAATCTATACTAATATTATAAAGCTGAAGAGTTTATTTTGTTTGTTTGTTTGTTTGTTTGTTTGTTTGTTTGTTTGTTTAAACGCGCTAATCTCAGAAACTACTGAACCGATTTGAATAATTCTTTTTGTAATAGATAGCCACATTCAACGGGAAGGTTATAGGCTACTTTTCATTCCGAAATTCCCACGGGAACGGGCACAACGCGGGTAAAACCGCGGGGCGCTGCTAGTAATGATATAAAACTCATAATACGATTGAATTGATAAACATACTCCTTTTTTGAGGTAGGTCAGTGGCCAACCCTGGAGTGTTAAGACCGCCCATAGACCTCCGACATGGTCGTCTTGAAACTACCGGGACCGACTGCTTTACGTGCCCTCCGAAGCACGGTAGCGCTCAGATAGAAATGCCACTATCGGCCACCCATCCAAGTAGGGGTCGAGCTGCACGTTGCTAACAATCGTAATAAACTAAGATCGCTTAGTCAAACTACGCCAGGAGTGCTAAAATATACTATACTTTACTAGCAGCGCTCCGCGGTTTTACCCGCGTTGTACCCGTTCCTGTGGGAATTTCGGGATGAAAAGTAGCCTATAACCTTCCCGTTGAATGTGGCTATCTATTACAAAAAGAATTTTTCAAATCGTACCAGTAGTTTCTAAGATTAGCGCTTTCAAACAAACAAACTCTGCAGCTTTATAATCTTCTAATATATAAAACTAGCAGCGCCCCGCGGTTTTACCCGCGTTGTGCCCGTTCCCGTGGAAATTTCGGGATAAAATGTAGCCTATAGCCTTCCTCGATAAATAGACTATCTAACAGTGAAAGAATTATTCAAATCGGTTCAGTAGTTTCTGAGATTAGCGCGTTTAAACAAACAAACAAACAAAACAAACTCTTCAGCTATAGAATATTAGTATAGATTCTCGTGTCACGGGGTGCGTGGTTGAACTCCTCTGAAGCGGCTCGACCGATTCTCATGCATGACATTTTGTGTGCATATTGGGTAGGTCTGAGAGTCGGACAACATCTATTTTTCATTACGAAATTCTCGCGGGAACGGGTACAACGCGGGTGAAACCGCGGGGCGCAGCTAGTATAAGTATGGTATCCTTGAAGTAGTAAGCACTTTTAAAATAAATTAAATCATTTATTTTTTGTATATTTTTCTCAAAAGATACTTTTCAACTAAGTAAGTTAAACAAGTAAGATAATAAAAATTTGTTTTAACTTAACGAAGTTTAAAGGTACAATGAATAAAGAATTCCTTTGTATGAAGTAAGCCAAATAATTTAAACACAAGTTTGATCTGCAGTGGTGTTGCAGAACGACTAGCTATACCTCGCGATTTTACCCGCACTGAACCCGATATTTTGGGGATTTTGGGATAAATAGAAGTCTTTTGAATGTATCTATTCAATGCAAGACGAATTATTAAAATCGGACTGGTAGTTCCAGAGATATGCGCGTCCAAACAAACTCAAAATCTTACTTAAGTACTCGCTTGTGATTACGTGTATTCCTCCTCGCTGTACTAACATCTTCAGTCTACTTCTTCACCGAGTGGATGGTCACCATGACCAATCCTGGTGTTAGAGTTATTGAGCCGCCAAAGGCCTCTCACATGGCTCATGTAACGACTACTATCCGTAGAAAGTAACACATCTTCAGTGAGTGAGTTTGATCTGCAGTGGGGTGATAAAGGACGTTTTGTGCGAACATTTCCAAAGCGTAATTTGAATAACGATGCTCTAATTCGTAAATGGATTATGTGTGATTCAGCTTCTTCAAACGCTGTATGTTTTCCTTTTTAAAAGCTTTGATGGTAGGATAAAGGTTTGGTTCTAATGAAGAGTTTAATTACTGGAAAGGGAGTGAGGTTTGTGATGTGCAGTCGACGCCATTTTGTCCGCCATCTTTTTACGCAAATGATGAGTTGTCAGATGTTTATGTATCTGCAGTTATTGACGTACTAGCAGTGCCCCGCGTTTTACCCGCGTTGTACCCGTTCCCGTGGGAATTTCGGGGTAAAAAATAGCTTATCTCCTTCCCGTTGAACGTGGCTATCCATTACAAAAAGAATTATTCAAATCGGACTGGTATTTTCTTAGAGATAGTTTATTATATTAGTATAGATATAATTGTCACCCAGACGTCGTCAACAACTATGTCTCACATATTGTTACTCCGTTGAATCGACCCCGCGACCCGACACAGTGAGCGAACATATGCTACTGTGCCAACGGGTTTTTTAAAGGACATTCGCCATATTCTATCCCATCTTTCCTCAGGGATACGAAACGGCTGTTTTATTTATAAAAGGAAGTAATAAAACACTCCGAGTAATGTTCCTTAAATAATAGTACAAAAGTAAGGGAATAAAATGCTAATTTCATTCAAGTTTAAGATATTCTTTATTCCATCTCTGGAACTTACGGGATTTGTGCAGGGATGTAATGAGGATGAGGGCGTGGGGGCGATTGGGCGAAGGGGGCGATCTATACTGATAGGTATAATAAAACTGAAGAGTCTAATATTATAATGAGGTCAAATATGTAAGTTTGTGTGTTTGTATGTTCGAGCTAATCTCGGGAATTACCAGTCCGATTTTAATAATTGTTTTGTAATAGATAGCCACATTCAACGGGACGGATATTGACTATTTTTCCCGAAATTCCCACGGGAATGGATGCAACGCGGGTAAAACCGCTGGATGCTGCACTATTACTTACTTTAAAAAAGTAAAGTATCACCCTGTACCGCCCCACTGCTGGTCGGCGGCCTCTCGTCTCTCAGACATCAGTACAGTGAGGAGGATGTCGTCATCACCGCGCGGCTACTGCGGGCCGGGATCTCAAACACGAGGCGGGTTCGAAAAGTAGGAAACATGTTTTCGCTTGTTCCAGGAATTGAATCCAAGACCTCAAAATTGGCAGGCACATACACATACCACTAGACCACTGAGGCGTGTGATGACTAACATATTAAATTAAAATATTCTTATCCTTAATCCGACCCTGTCTAAACATTGCCGGATCCCGAACTGATTTTACGACAATCCTTAAAGTTATGAATCCGTCCCTGGGCTGTCTCAACAGATAGCTCCCAACGGATGTGTTGTTTTTGATACAACTTTGCAAAATTTACATATTTTGTTCGAGGTGTATTGTTTTTTTAATGTTCGGTTGTCGAGAACGGTTGGAGGAACAGATCTATACTAATATGATAAAGCTGAAGAGTTTGATAGTTGTTTGAACACGTTTATCTCAGAAAATACTAATCCGATTTGAATAATTCTTTTTGTAATGGATAGCCACATTCAACTGGAAGGTTACAAGCTATTTTTCATCCCGATATTCTTACGGGAACGGGCACAACGCGGATAAAACCGCGGGGCGGTGCTAGTGAAAAATAATTATCTTTCCAAATAGATAACGAGACGACAGCTGCAGTTACAAATTAAGTAACCTCCTCCTGTTTGTAAGTCGGTTTAAATATTAAGTTACCCACAATTTGACTTTATCTTCATTTTTGTAATAAATATAATGCCAGTAACATTTTTATAAACCTAATCCCGTATCCTGTTCCAAGGGTTTAAACAACCCCATAGACACATAATAAAAGACAACAGCCCCATAAAAGCCACAGACAAAGCATAAGCAATAAACACATTTCACGAAATATTCATAATATTCGCGCAACCCAACAAATCCAAGGAATTATAACACAACATGCTTTGCCATAATTTATTCAATAAAAAAAGAAAAAAATCTGTCAAATATTTCCCGCGCTGTCACGTTTGACAACTAAAAGGGCGCGAATATAAAATGGCGGTAAGCTTGTCACGTATAAAGGAAATAAACGAGTGAGGTATCTTTGGGAAAACAATATTTAGGTGGATAAAGGGATTTATATTTTGTTTTTCACTTGATTTGCAGTTGCTTCGGGTTTCCTTCGGGAATTTTGGGATAAAGCTGTCTTTTGTTAGGTTAGTATAAATTGTGTGTGGGATGAAATGTAAATTTATTAATTTCTCGTATATTTTAACGCCACCGTGGTCTTGTGGTTTGTGAATCCCGGTACGAGCGAGATAATATGTTTCCTACTTTTCAAATATGGCTCGTGTTTGAGATCACAGCCCGCAGTAGACGCGCGGTGATTACGACATCCTCCTCACTGTACTGATGTCTGAGAGATGAGAGGCCTTTGACCAGCAGTGGGGCGTTACAGGCTAATACTATATTGATCTTCTCTTCTTCTTCTTCTTATTGATTATTAGTTGTGATCAGTACAGTGAATAGGATTAGGCGGAATCACCAAGCTTGCCAAATGCGGGTTAGTAATTTCAAGCCCGAGCCATGTTTGAAAAGTAGGAAACATGTTTTCGCTCGACCCGGGAATTGAACCCGGGACCTCAGTCTTGGCAGATGAGTGCACATACCACTAGACCACTGAGGCGTTAATAATCAATATAATATTTCCAAAAATTCGCTAGCCACCATCGCCGTCGCCTACCGTGGCACCGTTTGTATGTAGAGCAGTTATTAAATAAAATTATTTGTATCCATAAAATAATAATTCTATGTTATTGTCCGTTCGTGGCGCATAGCCAACTAGATGTCACCCATTATTGTAGAGACAAAATGGCGGACGAAGAATTTATGATAATTTATAAAGATATAAATTGTGTGAATTCGTTATAATATAATACACCCGGACAAATTCACTCACGGTTAATTAGACCCAAAGTAAGCTCTGAGCTTGTATTGTGGAATCTAACTAACTGATACTACTACATATAAATACACGAATACTTTATAAGAATTTGTAATTGACACCCAGACGTCGTCAACAACTATGTCTCACATATTATTGTTACTCCGTTGACCGACCCCGCAACCCCCGACACAGTAAGCACTCTCACTGCCACTATGACAACGGGCCTGCCGAATATGAGATGAAGGGAACGTATTTCGGAGAAGGTACGTTAAATGGTCGGTCCCGGTTGTTTCAATCGTTAGAGTGGGTACACACGTACGTACATGCGCGACGAGCATGTTTCATCCGAGCATGACTATCTACAAACATGCTCGATCCTGCGTCTACACGTAAAAGCTTGCTCGAAGAACATGTTTAATGTGCGTTGAAACTCTTCGAGCAACGGACGTCGATCAGAGAAAAATTCGAAAGATATTTTAACAACGAAGGAGCTGTTGACTGGCAGGAAAATATGATTACATAAAGCATAAATAAATACCTGTGTGTCTGGAGGTTGAATATTGCTGTCATAATGGGATGATGTTGATTCTATGTTGGATATCGATGACATCGGAACTATTTGGTCGTCCAAAAATGAAATAAGTGAGAAATACCACAAACGAGGCTCATATATTTTACATTCATTTCGAGTAAGTCAGTGGGTGTTGATGATAGAAGGTCTATTAATGTAACGATTCTGAAAATTCCTGTGTAATTTATTTAAGAATTTCAGTCAATGCTCGGGTCAGAGTAAAAATTATCTTGAAAATCCCGAGAAAATGAACGAAAGTCCGACATTTTAACAGTGCACTCGCACCCTCTTCACAAAAATATCAATCACGACTAACATGCTCGACCTCGCGGCTACATGTACAAACATGTTTGCATCGAACATCGAGCAAGAATTATGGACGTTTCAATCTTGTTCGAATCGAACATTTTGGTTGGCTTCGAGCATTTGTCTTGAGACTTGCATGGTACACACGTTCGTACTTGCTCGAGATCGAGCAAGTTTATCGAGCAAGTACGTACGTGTGTACCCACTATTAGACTATGTCGGAGAGCTTTAGCATGTGTTACCATTGTGAGCGCTCGCGAGTTTGACTAAGCGATGTTAGTTCATTGCGATTGTTAAGCAACGTGCAGCTCGACCCCTACTTGGATGGGTGGCCGATAGTGACATTTCTATCTGAGCGCTGCCGTGCTTCGGAGGGTATGTTAAGCAGTCAGTCCCGGTTACTTTCTACGGATAGTAGTCGTTACATGAGCCATGTCAGAGGCCTTTGGCGGCTCAATAACTCTGACACCAGGATTGGTCAGGGTGACCATCCACTTGGTGAAGAAGAAGAAGTCGAAAAATCAGTCTTTTGTTTTTAATATTCCTATCACTTGTTTAAATCTTTTATTAAGTCCAACACGAAAATAATTTCCAAGAAAAAGAACATTTTTAAAAACAATACGTTTCAAGCTATCATTGAAAATGTTGCGCGCACCTGCCTTTTATTGGCATTGCGCCAAACGTTTCTCATACCTGGTTATTAAATCATTTTTCTAGCAGAGATTGAGTGCGCCAATACTTTACCTATTCTTTATATAATACTAGCAATGCCCCGCGGTTTTACCCGCGTTGTACCCGTTCCCGTGGGAATTTCAGGATGAAAAATAGCCTATAACCTTCCCGTTGAATGTAACTATCCATTAGAAAAAGAATTATTCAAATTGGACTGATAATTCCTGAGATTACCCCGAACATACAAACAAACAAACTTACAAATTTTACCTCTTTACAATATTAGTATAGATATCCGAATCCCGCGATGTTACCCGCGTTGTACCCGTTCCCGCGGGAATTTCGGGATAAAATGTATCCCATTTGTATTATGATCATTAACCTATACGGGCTCAAAGCGGGTAAAACCGCGGGACATTGCTAGTCCTACTAATATAACAAATGTCAAAATTTGTAAGGATGTTTGTTTGTTACTCTTTCACGCTAAAACTACAAAAATGATTAGGATGAAACTTTACAGTAATGTAGATTATACATCAGAATAACACATGGGATACATTTTATCCCCAAATTCCCGTGGGAACGGGTACAACGCGGGTAAAACCGCGACACACTACTGCCTTGTCAAGATAATCTTTATCTTGCAATCACTTGATAGAAGACCAGAGACTAAGGGTTCTGTAATCTCTACCCTTTGATCTTACTTCAACTTGAAGTAACTTTGATCTGCCAACTTAACGGGGCTTAATCGTTAAGTATTGTGAAATATTAAACGGAGACTTTAAGTTTAAGTGTGTAGTGTGGCCTAGTTTTGAAGTAATTTGCTTCAAAATCACTGGGGATTTATAACCTACTAATATTGTAAATGCGAAAGTTTGGAATGTATGTTTGTTACTCTTTCACGAAAAAACTATTGGATGGATTTGGATGAAACTTTTCAGTAATATAGGTTATACATCAGAATATCACATGGGATACATTTTATCCCGAAATTCCCGTGGGAACGGGTAGAATAAGGGTAAAACGAAAGAGGTTGTTACAAGTTTGACGTTAAGAAAAGTGGTAGTTCATAAAGAACCTTTTTTCTAGTTACTTAAAAAACGTATTTCATATATGTACCATTCATATATACTTAAAAAACATATTTCATAAATCATATTTTTTACAAAGTTCAAAACTATCTATCTTAACCAGACTTCTCATTTATATGAATTTCAATACTATTCCCTTTGCTAAGAGAGCTCTCACTTCATTGGTCAATAGTTCCATTTGTCGTCTGTCAAATTTGACAGCCCGCCATTTTGTCTTGAATTTACCCGCCAATTCAACAGGTCTTGTTTGAAATTGGAATTCAACGGAAGTTTAGTTACAATTCACTCTTATTTGATACTAGTTGCGGTCCGCGGATTTACCCGCGTTATGCTCGTTCCTGTGAGAATTTTGGGATGAAAAATAGCTTTTGACATTTCTGTTGAATGCGTCTATCTATTACAAAAAGAATTATGCAAATCGTATTGGTAGTTTCTGAGATTAGAGTGTTCAAACAAAGTGGTTCAAAAACAGGAAATACCGGACTGATTCGAATGCTTCTTTTTATAATAGATAGCCACATTCAACGGGAAGGTTATAAGATAAATCATTATCTCAAAAAGTGATTCAAAACGGGTGAAACCACGTGAAACAGCGAGTCAAAATTAAATACCAAATCATGTAAAATTCATGACGTTCTTAAAACAATCTTCGAAACCATTGTATTTTACATTAATTGAATATGAATAATGAAGAAAGGATTTGAAATGAAGAGTTCAAACAACGTTACATGTCAGCCCTTTGGGGATGAAAAGGGAGGGCGGTAAGTCACAGGCGGTAGCGGGTGTCGAAGCGGTTGTAGCGTTCGCGGCCTAGTTTGACTAAGCGATGTTAGTACTGCGATTTTACTTGAAAAACATGTTAATGTTCAAATTAACAATTGACATTATACATAACTTAGAAAAACTTTAAAAATATTTATTATTAGCTGTGCCCTGCGGTTTCACCCGCATTTATTCAGTCAATGCTTACCGTTTAAACCTTCCCTGGACTTTCATGAATATTTCAAGACCAAAATTAGCCAAATCGGTTCAGCCGTTCTCGAGTTTTAAGCAGACTAACGAACAGCAATTAATTTTTATTATATAGATATTTAGACGGTACTTTTGATGTCTGTGTGTGCGTGCTATCTAGGGCGTCGTAACTCTCAAATGGATGGACTGATTTTTATGCGGTCTTTATCATTTGATAATCAATTTTATTGCGTTGGTTCTTAGCTGTTGTTAGCAAAAATCAGTTAAGTCGTTTTTGCAAACATGGATTTTTAAAAGTGAGTAAGTAAATATTAGCCAGTAATGTCCCACTACTGGTCAAAGGCCTCTCATCTCACTGAAGTTATCAGTACAGTGAGGAGGATTACGCATAATCACCACGCTTGCCAAATGCGGGTTGGTGATCTCAAACTCGAGCCATGTTTGAAAAGGAAACATGTTTTCGCTCGACCCGGGAATTGAACCCGGGACTTCAGTCTTGGCAAGCTAAGGGTCTAGACAGACGGACTGCAATTCAACTGCAATCCGACTGCCAAATGGCAGTTCAGATGCAGTTTGAATGCAGTTGGCTCGACTGCAATCAAACTGCACGTCGACGGGCAGTTGGCGTGCAGTTGGATTGCAGTCTGAGTGCAGTTACAACGACTGCAATCAATCAGACTGCAATCCAACTGCACGCCAACTGCCCGTCGACGTGCAGTTTGATTGCAGTCGAGCCAACTGCATTCAAACTGCATCTGAACTGCCATTTGGCAGTCGGATTGCAGTTGAATTGCAGTCCGTCTGTCTAGACCCTAATGGATTTTTAAATATAAATTTTACTTTTACGATTTTTTTCACAAATTTCAAAACGCTTTTCTCTTCCAACTTGTACCACAGCGAAACATAAAGATCCGCTGATTTAGGTCAAATAAATATTAGATGGTAATTGACTAGCTGGTGCCGCCGGGTCCGTTCATCTCGTCCGTTCACGATAATCAATCTATACTAATATTATAAATGCGAAAATTTATGACAATGTATGTATAGATGTATGTTTGTTACTCTTTCACGAAAAAACTACTGGACGGATTTGGATGAAACTTTACAGTAATATAGGTAATACATCAGACTAAGACATGGGATACATTTTATCCCGCAATTCCCACGGGAACGGGTACAATGCTGGTAATACCGCGGGGCCGGGCTAGTTGTCAATAGCTTAACGTACGTTAAATAATAACATTTTGGGTCAGTGATCAACACTGGTGTCGGGAGTTTTTAGACCACTTAAAATCAAAATTAAACCGCCTTCCAACATACACTATGTTTATGACAACGGTACCCTGACGTGTTCTGTTTGTGCACGCACTTTTATGCGAAAATTGGGTACCTTAGTCATATAAAGGTAAAACATCACAAAAATATCAGAGCAAAGTCAGTGTAGCCGAAAACGGCTACGTGGATATATAATGTTTAAATACGAGCTGTGCCCCGCAGATTCACCCGCAGCGTCCGCGTTCCCGTGGGAATTTTGAGATTTTTATTCCTTATTTTTCTTATATAAAAACCTTGTAACAATAAGGAACACATTAAAAAAATAATCATCCAATTTGGTGCAGTCGTTCTGAAGTTATGCGCTTACCAACACATTTTGCGATTCATTTTTATATTATAGACTAGCAGCGCCCCGCGGTTTTACCCGCGTTGTGCCCGTTTCCGTGGGAATTTCGGGATAAAATGTAGCCTATAGCCTTCCTCGATAAATAGACTATCTAACAGTGAAAGAATTATTCAAATCGGTTCAGTAGTTTCTGAGATTAGCGCGTTTAAACAAACAAACAAACAAACAAACAAACAAACAAACAAACAAACAAACAAACAAACAAACAAAACAAACAAAACAAACTCTTCAGCTTTATAATATTAGTATAGATACTCGAACTTACTTACGGTCGTACTCAGAAACAACAAATGCATCCTCAGTAGATATTTAATTAGTGATTTTGACATGTAACAAATGAAAAATTACCTCAATTAGTTTAGCGTCGAATTAATGAACTTCTTTGAGTGCGACAGTCGAACAGACTTCAAACGAACCAGTCTTCGACAGTCTGCGATTATCCTTCTTCTTATCGAGTGGATGATCAACCTGACCAATCCTGGTGTCAGAGTTATTGAGCCGCCAAAGGCCTCTGACATGGCTCATGTAACGACTACTATCCGTAGAAAGTAACCGGGACCGACGGCTTAACGTGCCCTCTGAAGCACGGAATCATCTTACTTTTCGAGCAATCAGGTGATTCAGCCTGCAATGCCCTAACCAAACTGAGGACAGTCTCACAAAATTTGTGTTTGTGCGATTATCCTTAAAATCCTTAAATAAATCCCCAACAGAAAAAACAAACGATAAACAATTCAATTCATTATTTAAATGAAACAAATGAAAATAACGTTTATGATCAAAGGAAGGCTCGTGAATTATGTAATACTAAATATAAATTCACTTGTAAAGGGAATTTATAATTGTATTGGATACTAAGAAATACTGACGGAGGATTATCCTAACTTGTACGTCTACTTAGCCCCGGACACAATTCCTATCCAGATATTTAGACTGTACTACCCGCCCGCGTTGTACAAGTTCCCGTGGGAATTTCGGGATAAAATGTATCCCACGTGTTAGTCTGATGTATAACCTATATTACTGTAAAGTTTCATCCAAATCCGTTGATTAGTTTTTGCGTTATAGTAACAAACATACATACATACATACGAGTACATACATGCATACTCGTACATCATTCCTCACAAACTTTCGCATTTATAATATTAGTAGGATGAAGCTATCATATCCGGGTCGAGTGAAAACATGTTTCTAACTACTTTTCGAACCCGCCTCGTGTTTGAGATCCCAGCCCGCAGTAGACGCGCGGTGATTACGACATCCTCCTCACTGTACTGATGTCTGAGAGATGAGAGGCCTTTGACCAGCAGTGGGGCGTTACAGGCTTATACTTTACTTTTGAAAAATATCGTTGTCGCTTACCTCCACCGTGGCACACAGTAGTAATAAAACCCAAAACAAACAATGAAATGATTAAACAAATATATAATATTAAATGAAATGCTTGCGCATTACCCTCCCTTTGTGAAGTAGGTTTAAAAAAGACATATCCGGTCGTAGCGCCGATAATTTTCATAATATAGCGTTTACAATGTTTCATGATAAACACGCAGGGGTGGTTAGGGTTGTGCTCCACTGGGAGATAGATTGACGAGCTATAATATAAATTTTTATAGTATACTAACCGCACCTAGACGATTTACCAGCGTTGTGCCCGTTCCTGTGGGAATTTCGGGATAACATGTATCCCATGTGTTATTCTGATGTATAACCTATATTACTGTAAAGTTTCATCCAAATCTGACTGGTAGTTATTTCGTGTTTGAGATCCCAGCCCGCAGTAGCCGCGCGGTGATGACGACATCCTCCTCACTGTACTGATGCCTGAGAGATGAGAGGCCTTTGACCAGCAGTGGGGCGTTACAAACAATAACGATTTTATTCATCTACCTTATTATATCTTAATACTTATTAAAACGGCCAATAACGTACTTGTATGTATGTAAAAATATATCAGACCAATCTTTACATTATATTTACTTACATTATTATATCTCTCAGTGGTCAACAGCCCTAACGCCTCACATCGCACGCGACACAGGCATGTTAGAAACTTTTATTTTTGTTTGAACGATAACCCAACTTGTTAAAAAGAGTGTTATTGTGTGTATACACAAATTGAAACTAGGTTTAGCAATCATTATACTCGTACATTCTTATAAAGTATTTGTGTATGTATAGTAGTAGTATCAGTGAGTTAGATTACATGATACAAGCTCAGAGCTTAGTTTGAGTCTAATTAACCGTGAGTGAATTTGTGACGGATAGCCACATTCAACGGGAAGGTTATAGGCTATTTTTCATCCAGAAATTCTTACAGGAACAGGGCACAACGCGGGTAAAACCGCGGGGCGCTGTTAGTCTACACTAATATTATAAAGAGGAAAACTTTGTTTGGTTGTAATGAATAGGCTCAAAAACTACTGGACCGGTTTTAAAAATTCTTTCACCATTCGAAAGCTACATTATCCACGAGTAACATAGGTTATTTTCATCCCGAAATTCCCACAGGAATGGACACAACGCGGGTAAAACCGCGGGGCGCTGCTAGTACATAATAAATCTGATAAAGAGTTGGTTTTTTGTTTGTTTTAACGTGCTTATCTCTGTTACTACTAGTCCGATTCGAGTAATTCTTCTTGCATTAGATAGCTACATTTAAAAGCAAGCTTATAGTTTGCTTTTTACCCCAAAATTTTCAACCGTAGCGACCCAAACCTTAAACAAATTACCCTATAATTGCCCCATTGAAATTGCCAATTGATAAAAGTTGCTTGTTTCTCAGTTTTAAAGGACCCTTACCTCGTTTTCGAACCCTACTTCAATCACAAACTATTCTGAGTCCTACCCACTTCACTTTAAGAGCCCATTTCCTAAATCCTTATCAGCAGAGTTTAATCAAAAACAGTTTAATGAACATTAATTTCACATTTTATGGCGGTTTAGTAAATTAGGGTTGATGACTTTATTTCGGACGGTGTTTACCGTTTTGTACCCGTTCCCGCGGGAATATCGGGATAAAATGTATCCCATGTGTTATTCTGATGTATAACCTATATTACTGTAAAGTTTCATCCAAATCCGTCTCGCAGTCTTTTCGTGAAAGAGTAACAAACATACATACATCCTAACAAACTTTCGCATTCTTCTTCATCGAGTGGATGGTCACCCTGACCACTCCTGGTGTCAGAGTTATTGAGCCGCCAAAGACCTCTGACATGGCTCATGTAACGACTACTATCTATAGAAAGTGACCGGGACCGACGGCTTAACGTGTCCTCCGAAGCACGGAATCATCTTACTTTTCAGGAAATCAGGTGATTCAGCCTGTAATGCCCTAACCAAACTGAGGACAGTCTCACAAAGAGATTTTTGTGAGATATTGTCCCCACCGGGAATCGAACCCGGAACCTCCGGTTTGTGAGCCGGGCGCTCTAACCACAAGACCACGGAGGCTAATTTTTTTCGCATTTATATATAGTAAGTTACAGAAGACAAAATATTCGCCAATTCATAGCTTGTACACTCGCTCAACCTTGAAAAAACTCACAGGAATGTCAAAGTTATAACACTCTTTATTTTAAAGAGGTTAAAAGGAAGGACTGTTTTAAAAATTCAAAAACTTTAGAAGCTTACACTCTTTTATGTTACAAAACACACCTGCGTTGCTTTATATAAGGTTACTTGTAAAGGCATCTATATATATGTTACGGCTAATACCCGAAGTGCGGCTACACCTAGTTCTAACCGGCTAAAACTAGGTGTAGCCGCACTTCGGGTATTAGCCGTATGTCATTTTAATGAAAAGAGAGAGTTTAAACATGAAAAAAAAAATAACCCTAACCTACCGAATTACTTACTATTCGGTAGGTTAGGGTTATTTTTTTTTTCATGTTTAAACTCTCTCTTTTCATTAAAATGACATATATATGTCGGAATGGCGTCCGCCATTACATTGAAAACACCACATAAGTCAAAGTCAACTATCTTTATTCAGGTTTGAATTTACCACCCATTCGGAAAAGCATCAGCAGAGAAGAATGGGCAAGAAACTCTGCTGTCAGCTTAATCTTTTATACACTGGTTTATTTCATAACAATCATAACGTGTGCACCGGGCAACCGACGTCGAACGAGTGAGACGTGTTTCTGTTCACATCGCCTTATATAGGATCGAAGTGGTGGGGTTAATCGTTGCACGTGTTGTTTTCATCCGATGAGGTTAGGCGCCGTCAAAACGTCCATCTCCGACACGGCCATCCTGCTAGCACACGTCCTCGTGTGTTAATCTGCAACCAAAAATCACGAGCGAACAATTCCGCTCGGCCATACCTCTTATTCATGGCCAATCTTGGGGATCTAGCCTTCATTGGCTCTCAATTTATTAATTAAAGGACCTTACTCATGATTACTAACAACTCAAATTCAGATTAATAATATGATCAAATAGCGTAAGAAATCACAAAGTAAATTATGATAACGTCTCATCTACCAAAACCCTGAGGCCAGCAACAGTGACAGACTCTGGTTCATTATTCACACACAATTAACAATTTAATCACAATTGATTTACTACTGAGTCTTTGTTCGTGGTCACAACACAAGATTTAGCAAACGCATTTGCCCTTTATGCACTTCCATTTCGGAATGCCGAGTCGTCCCATGACTCTACGGTCTTCGCTACCAGGCAAGACCCGACCACACTACCCAGGGCTACCGCCTACTGCCTACCCACGGACTACTACAAGTAGTAGACACCGATTTCTAACGGGCTACAGCTACGGCACCCTGGTGCGGTCTCAGACTGACCCACCGACATAAAAACCCAGTAACAATCAACAGCTTAATCAACCTCACTGTCTCCACCTTCGTCTGAGTCAGCTGTTACCCGCCCCACAGGCATCTTCCTAACGCGATCATGTGCATACTTGTAAGTACGTTTAGAGTTCAAAGCTTTTCAACGTGTAACGATCACCATCGTTCGGTCACTCCTGACCTAAATAACTACTTCAACGAAAGACTTAGTAAAGCTCAAACTATTATTCTTTTCCAATCAACAATTTTAACTATCTCAATATTCATAATCACATTGCTTATCTCAACATAATACTAGAACATCGTCAGGCACAAGTACCCATTAAAAATCAAATTAATCTCAAATCAAAGTAAAAGTAAAGTGTGTGTGTCTCCATTGTCCGGCTATCCCCGTAGCCCTAATACGCAGTCATCCCTGTGACTAGCTGTGATCATCCCAGTGATCACCCATAAACCTGATCATCCCTGTGATCAGTCACTCCCGTGATCATCCCAGTGATCACCCATAACCCTGATCATCCCTGTGATCAGTCACTCCCGTGATCATCCCAGACTCAAGAGGACACGCACAACTATACCACACAGTCAAAAGTGACTACAGTTCATCATCACAAGGCTCAGAATTATTAACAATGGGTACTTGCCCTTCAGGCATTTTCCTATACCAGTCAATGACACTATATTGTGTACTCGTTCTCCTCTAAACCTCGCGGCCACAGTAATTTGCACTCGCTCGGTCAACCTGACTATTAAGAAGCTTGTTCTTCCTTAAATTCTTGATTTTAATCAAAAGTTAATTACAATTATTATCAATCGGGAATCTTCAATGCTATGTAACACATGAATACTAGGTACCACGTCATTTTCAACTTTAACTTCAATAGACTATTAATCTCAAATGCACATTAATATGAGCCATGAGTAAGTAACATTAAGCTTGTCTAGTCACGGCAACCAGCCGACCAGCAATCACATTGCTCAACAACACGCGGTCTCAGCAGACCACTCCACCGTACGGTCAATCCAGACCACGACCATCGCCGAGTTCGAACATTGAACTCAATAAGTCACATAGTCACATGAAACCCTTACTCATACTCTCATATTTTACAACGGGATAAACATCCAAAATACTTTCAATAAGCTTTCTACTTTATCAAGTGGTACGAAGATTCACTACAAAACTCAATGTTAACTGACTCAAATATCACAAAATAGCTCACCGGATATTTCCCAACAAACCAATCATTACCGCAATACATCACCGATTTAACATCCAATGTGAATTTGTCGTGATAGATTCTTGAATAATTTGGAATACCGCAATCCCTCATATTCCTCAGGTAACAGGATTGAGAAGAGAACCACGTTCTTCCCTGGACGAGGTTCATCAATGCTCACAATAATTACCAGCATTGAACCAACATGAAAATAAGAAAACATATTAGAACATATCACATTACATCACAAGATTACACTTGACTCATAATTACCTTCTTAACTCCACAATAGAATAGAGTACTAACTAACTATACTCACAGAACATTCCAAGTTTTATTACCAAATCATTGACCAATTCAAACATTCTCTACTGGTGGCTCAGTGGGCAAAATAGCGATCTTTATCATTCTCTGCTGGACGCTCGGTGGGCAATAGCGATCTTGATCATTCTCTGCTGGACGCTCGGTGGGCAATAGCGATCTTGATCATTCTCTGCTGGACGCTCGGTGGGCAATAGCGATCTTGATCCCACTTCTGATGTCGGAATGGCGTCCGCCATTACATTGAAAACACCACATAAGTCAAAGTCAACTATCTTTATTCAGGTTTGAATTTACCACCCATTCGGAAAAGCATCAGCAGAGAAGAATGGGCAAGAAACTCTGCTGTCAGCTTAATCTTTTATACACTGGTTTATTTCATAACAATCATAACGTGTGCACCGGGCAACCGACGTCGAACGAGTGAGACGTGTTTCTGTTCACATCGCCTTATATAGGATCGAAGTGGTGGGGTTAATCGTTGCACGTGTTGTTTTCATCCGATGAGGTTAGGCGCCGTCAAAACGTCCATCTCCGACATATATATGCACCTAGTTCTAACCGGCTAAAACTAGGTGTAGCCGCACTTCGGGTATTAGCCGTAACATATATATAAAATTCAAAGTCCCGACTGACTGACTGATAATCAACGCACAGCCTCAACCGCTACACCTAGAAACATGAATTTTGGCAGGAAGGTTCTTCAAGTGACGTAAGTGCACACTAAGAAAGGATTTTCGAAAATTCCTACGAAAACGGTCTCAACGCGGGCAAAGCCACGGGGCGCTGCTAGTTTTTGTATATACCTTAACTAGCCGCGCCCCACGGTGTTACCCGCGTTGTACCCGTTCCCGCGGGAATTTCGGGATAAAATGTATCCCATATGTTATTCTGATGTATAACCTATGTTACTGTAAACTTTCATCCAAATCCGTCCGGTAGTTTTTTCGTGAAAGAGTATCAGAATAACACATGGGATACATTTTATCTCGAAATTCCCGCGGAAACGGGCGCAGGTGGTCGGTTCATAAACGACGGAGATATCAGGTCTTCTTCTTCTTCACCGAGTGGATGGTCACCCTGACCAATCCTGGTGTCAGAGTTATTGAGCCGCCAAAGGCCTCTGACATGGCTCATGTAACGACTACTATCCGTAGAGAGTAACCGGGACCGACGGTTTAACGTGCCCTCCGAAGCACGGAATCATCTTACTTTTCGAGCAATCAGGTGATATCAGGTAACAAACATACAGTCAAATTGAAAACCTTTCGTTTTTGAATCGGTTGAAATTAAAAGCCTTATCTTCAACCAACTTGCTGGTTTCTTTAGTTCTCGAGTCCTCTGTAACCACGGTTCCTGCAGGAGTCGAACGTCAGAAAAAAATCCAACTAATATTATAAATGCGGAAGTTTGTGAGGATGGATGTATGTATGGATGGGTGTATGGATGTCTGTTTGTTGCTCCTTCACGCAAAAAGTACTTAACGGATTTGGATGAAACTTTACAGTAATATAGGTTATCCATCAGAATAACACACGCGATACATTTTATCCCGGAATTCCCGCGGGACTGGGTACAACGTGGGTGAAACCGCGGGGCGCAGCTAGTGTAAAATAAAAGCGAAGTGTATCCGTAAACGTAGTTACAATTCAAAATTGAACCAACTTGACAAAGAAAGGGTTCGTTCTTTGTCAAATCGGTTCAAAGTAAGGGTGCTTTCAAATTATGCGTTTCGTGTCGGACCGCTGCGGTGCCGAAGCGGTGCGTTTGTCGTGTTGTGAACGTACGATCGTGTGTTTTCATACAAAACGAGCCGTGCGGCAACAGTGCGTACTAAAAAATAACTAAAAATTTTAGTACGCACTATTGCCGCACGGCTCGACACGAAATGCATGATTTGTAAGCACCCTAAGGGTCACACATGGCTGTTACATTAACGCCCTACGTTTGCAAACAAAATGGACCTTATATTATTAATAATAGCTCGGGCTCTACGACCGAATTCAATAAAGCAATTCTGAGTCCCTTCGTTCAATATTTCGATATTTCCAAATATTTGACGAGCAAATTAATACATTCAATTTTAGCTTATGTTACAGCATTATATAACAGCGTCCGTGGTCTTGTGATTTGAGCGCTCGGCTCACGATCCGGGTTCGATTCCCGGTGCAGACAATATGTCACAAAAATCTCTTTGTGAGACTGCCCTCAGTTTGGTTAGGGCATTGCAGGCAGAATCACCTGATTGCCCGAAAAGTAAGTTGATCCCGTGCTTCGGAGGGCACGTTAAGCCGTCGGTCCCGGTTACTTTCTACGGATTAGTCGTTACATGAGCCGTGTCAGAGGCCTTTGGCGGCTCAATAACTCTGACACCAGGATTGGTCAGGGTGACCGTCCACTCGATGAAGAAGATTAACACATTCATTCATTCCTCACTACATATTATAAAACAAAGTCCCCGTCCGTGTCTGTCTGTTCGCGATAAACTCAAATACTACTGCACGGTTTTCAACGCGTTTTTTAAAATAAAAAGAGTGAGTCAAGAGGAAGGTTTATATGTATAAAAATTCCCGAAATTCCCACGGGAACGGGCACAACGAGGGTAAAACCGCAGGGCGTTACTAGTTTACCTATAGATCAAACGCTCTCTCAAGTTATCATGTACTACTTAACCATTTCAGTCATAATTTCAAAGACCCTACATGTCTTTTAAACTTCAAAGTATGTCCAAAAGGTAGTTCCTACAACTCACCGCTAGAGGTCACTTCAAAGATAGTTACGTACATGACAGGGAACTGTAGGGACACAGTGTAGAGACATGCAGTAGGACCATGAAATAGATGTAGGAATCTATACTCTGTACCTACACTAATATTATTTTCAAACTACCTATCTGATTTGGATAATTATTTTTGTAATACAAAGCCATGTTCGACGGGAACGTTATAGGTATTTTTCATCCTGAAATTCCCACGGGAACGGGAAAACGCGGACAAACCGCGGGGCGATTATAGACACTGGGGTTTACCGTATTTGTGTCTATTAGTAGCACTGTACCAATTGTGACGTACTTTGACTTCTTCTTCTGCGTGTCGATGGCACAAAAATTAACTTTTTAAATGAGCCCGCTTCAGTGCTTCGCTGCCCCTACGCCCTTGTCATTGGCGCACATGAGGTCACTCAATGTGCAGCTTTCAGGGTTCGAGGGGCAGGTCAGAACGTGCTGCATGGTCTGTTCGGGCGCCCCGCAGTCGCACTGGGTCTGACACGGATCTATCATGCCCCACTTCCCCAGTTTAGATCTGCAGCGACCAACTTGGGTTCTTAGCCTGTTTAGTGTTTTCCACACTGACCACGGTAACCTATGACCAGCGGGAAGGGTTTCAGCAGGGTCTAAGAAGTGTGGCGGTGGGGCATATTTCTCCACATATTATTTCACTTTGACTAAATGATGTTAGATTTTTGTGAGATATCCCCACCGGGAATTGAACCCGGGACCTCCGGATCGTGAGCCGGGCGCTCAGACCACAAGACTGCGGAGGCTGTTACTATCATGTTGTCCATCTTTATTTCCTGCACTGTGCTCTCATAGCCTCAAGGGAGTATAACCAATTTGGTGAGACGGGAAGTTGTTTTTATAGGACCTCGCGGCGATGTGTATTTAGTGAAATTGAACGCAGTGGGACAGGTTACTTAGTTTAAGTTGTGATCACTGTGCGACAGATGTATGTTGATCTGTAAAGCACTAACAGTGACCAACGGTTTTACCCGCATTGTGTCCGTTCCCGTGGGAATTTTAGGATGTTTTTTACATATAAACCTTCCTCTTGAATCAATCTATCTATTTAAAAAAACCGCGTCAAAATCCGTTGCGTAATTAGTTAGTTATAGGGGCAGGCAAACAGACACCGGAAAGCGACGTTGTTTTATACTATGTAGTGAAGTTTCAAATAAAGAAATGTAAAAAATGTACATCAAAATCGGTGCATTCCTGTAGGAGCTATGGTACTACAGACAGACACACTCGTAGCAATCAAGCCTGATTGTCCGAAAAGTAAGACGATTCCGTGCTTCGGAGGGCACGTTAAGCAGTCGGTCCCGGTTACTTTCTACGGATAGTAGTCGTTACATGAACCATGTCAGAGGCCTTTGGCGGCTCAATAACTCTGACACCAGGATTGGTCAGGGTGACCGTCCACTCGGTGAAGAAGACCAAACAAAGGCTTTGAAAGGATTATTAATCTCAATGCTAGCATTTTCTGGCAGTTTTAACAGAATTATATCCGTTTTGGAATTTGCAGGGTAGAATTTGGGGGCAAAATGTAGTTATTATGTGACTCCAGACTATAATCTATCTTTATGCCAATTTTCATTCAGATCCGTTCAATAGTTTTTGTGTGAAAGAGAAATATACATCTGAACACATTCGCAAACTTTGAAATCTATACAATTTTTTGTATACACGAGATTCTTTTGTTTGAACTAGCTTATCTCAGAAACTACGAACCCGATTTAAATCATTCTTTTACTAATGGATAGGTACATTTAACGGGAATGTTATAAACTATTTTTGATCCCAAAATTCCAACAAGAACAGGCACAACGTGGGTAAAACCGCGGGGCGCTGCTAGTCTTCTAATATATAAAATTCTCGTGTCATGGGGTGCGTGGTTGAACTCCTCTGAAACGGCTCGACCGATTCTCATGAAATTTTGTGTGCATATCGAGTAGGTCTGAGAATTGGACAACATCTATTTTTCAACCCGAAATTCCCGCGGGAACGGGTACAACGCGGGTGAAACCGCGGGCGCTGCTAGTACTAATATAATAAACTTAAAAAGTTTTTGCATACACGATTTTTTTGCCTGTTTAAACGCGTTTATCTCAGAAACTACCCGCCCGATTTGAATAATTCATACTGCATTAGATAGATACATTCAACAGTAACCTTACAAACTAACACACATCCCAAAATTACTACAGGTACGGGTACAACACGGGTAAAACCGCGGGGCGTTCCTTGATAATTCAATAGCTTGAACTAACATTACATTCGCTACACAATTTAAATTTTAATGTAACTAAATAGCATGTTATACCGTTTATAGCGTATACCTCTCTCTTTCGCACATATTAACTTGAATGGACTTCGACCGATGTTTTGTCTCGTTCTCGCACGCATGCGCAGTGACGCCCTCTTTGTGTATCCTGAATTTCAGGGAGAATTAATTTTGCTATTCCGTTTGGTTGGGTTGAGTTTTGGGTTTGGGCGAGTCTGTGAGCTGGCGAGTTAGCTAGTTAGGTCAAGTTTATGAGCGAGCGAGTATGTTATGACGAGGGCGAATCAGTTCTACTCGCTTGGAAGTCAACTAGCTAGCGTATTGGCGATAAACTCCACTAGCTAAGAAGCCAACTGACATGCGTATTGGAGATACATATCTTTATTTGGAATCGGTTTAAGTGTGACCATTCTGTATGCGTACACTTTCATATCCTAGTTTGTGGCGATGTATCATACATACACTACTAGCAGCGCCCCGCGGTGTCACCCGCGTTGTGCCCGTTCCTGTGGGAATTTCGGGATAAAATGTATCCCATGTGTTATTCTGATGTATAACCTATATTACTGTAAAGTTTCATCTAAATCCGTTCAGTAGATTTTGCGTGAAAGAGTAACAAACATACATCCACCCTCACAAACTTTCGCATTTATAATACTAGCCGCGCCCCGCGGTGTTACCCGCGTTGTACCCGTTCCCGCGGGAATTTCGGGATAAAATGTATTCCATGTGTTATCCTACTAATATTAGAAATGCGAAAGTTTGTATGTATGGATGTATGGATGTTTGTTGCTCTTTCACGCAAAAACTACTGAACGGATTTGGATGAAACTTTACAGTAATATAGGTTATACATCAGAATAACACATGGGATACATTTTATCCCGAAATTCCCGCGGGAATGTGTACAACGCGGGTAACACCGCGGGGCGCGGCTAGTTTTGATATATAACCTACATTACTGTAAGATTTCATCTAAATCCGTTCAGTAGTTTTTGCGTGAAAGAGTAACAAACATACATCCATCCTCACAAACTTTCGCATTTATAATATTAGTAGGATTAGTAGGATATATCATACATTTGTTACTCTTTCACGAAAAAACTACTGAACGGATTTGGATGAAACTTTACAGTAATATAGGTTATACATCAGAATAACACATGGGATACAGTTTATCCCGAAATTCCTGCGGGAACGGGTACAACGTGGGTGAAACCGCGGGGCGCAACTAGTTATATAATATTAACAAAGTGTTTGTTTGTTTGTTTCAGATTGCTGCGCGAAGGGGAACAAAGACACAGGTTATCATTACATCTCGCTTTAACAATATTAACTGTCCCTATAACCTATCTTAGATGTAACTAACAACATGACGAAAAAATAACGAATACACTAAGGAAAAATAGAAGGAAATATCCATATAGCTATCATTCCGTCAAAACTACATGAAAGTTAATCCATCAAATGCCAATTATATCACAAACTATCCGCTAACACACAACCTCTCTCTCAACCGTCGAGTAAATTACTCTTTTTCTCCGCAGTCGGCTCAACACTCTTACAAAATATTAACCGACTACGCCGTAGTATCCGTTACTACGCCGTAGCGATACCGTAGCCTCGTAGCGAATTAAAGTTTATGTAGCTGTGAGTGCTACGAAAAATATGTTAGTAAGGTTAGCAAAAAAATGCTAAAATATTTTTTTATTAATAATATGTTTTTACGAGTAATTATTTTTTATACGTTTTAATATACTTTTATGTTCTTTTAGACACGGTTTTAGCTACGTCCTTAAGTTTTATCTACTGCTAAAAGGTGTTCCATTTGTTTCTATGTTTTACATATTTTCGACATATTTCTATGACTAATGATCTGATTTGCAATTTGTATACAATTGTCTTCTTCATCGAGTGGATGGTCGCCCTGACCAATCCTGGTGGCAGAGTTATTGAGCCGCCAAAGGCCTCTGACATGGCTGTCATACAATTGTCTAATAAAATACCAAAAAAATTATAAAATACATTTATTCTTACTAGTGTTAAATTGTGGACTAATGCGGTCAATTTTCCATCCGAAGAAGATTCCTTCTGAAGAAGAAAAGGGTTTACTGATTTCATTCCATTCTCACCCCATCACTTTTCCGCAATGGAAGAGGTTGCCTTTGGTTGAAAAATCTGTCGTGATAGAGTTTTTGATTGACTCTCTCTTGACTCTTGACTCTTGACTCTTGACTCTTGACTCTTGACTCTTGAATCTTGACTCTTGACTCTTGACTCTTGACTCTTGAATCTTGACTCTTGACTCTTGACTCTTGACTCTTGACTCTTGACTCTTGACTCTTGACTCTTGACTCTTGACTCTTGACTCTTGACTCTTGACTCTTGACTCTTGACTCTTGACTCTTGACTCTTGACTCTTGACTCTTGACTCTTGACTCTTGACTCTTGACTCTTGACTCTTGACTCTTGACTCTTGACTCTTGACTCTTGACTCTTGACTCTTGACTCTTGACTCTTGACTCTTGACTCTTGACTCTTGACTCTTGACTCTTGACTCTTGACTCTTGACTCTTGACTCTTGACTCTTGACTCTTGACTCTTGACTCTTGACTCTTGACTCTTGACTCTTGACTCTTGACTCTTGACTCTTGACTCTTGACTCTTGACTCTTGACTCTTGACTCTTGACTCTTGACTCTTGACTCTTGACTCTTGACTCTTGACTCTTGACTCTTGACTCTTGACTCTTGACTCTTGACTCTTGACTCTTCACTCTTGAATCTTGACTCTTGACTCTTGACTCTTGACTCTTGACTCTTGACTCCTGCTTAATTTAGACTCTTTTAAGAAAAAATAGTTTTTTTTTCAGTTAAAATTGTCAACTAAGCTAATTTTATTTCAAGCAAAAACTCCTGAACTAAATTTTGCAATTAGTAATTTCAATTCATTTGTAATTAATTGCGGTTCCGATGGGGTTGGAGATAACAGTTAATTGTTTATGACGAGGAGGTAATTTAAATCAATATCTAATGGTTTGAATCCAGGTCACTGATGATATCTCGATTTGGATGTGAGGAATAAATCCCAATTATTATACATACTTAGTGAAGCATTAGACGTCCATTAAATCGATACTTAACTAACTGACGAATTTTTTAATAAATACTAAGTGAAGCATTAGAGACGCCCATTATATTGACACTTAACTAACTGACGTATTTTTTAATATATCCATTAAAACGACACTTAACTAACTACACATGTCGAATTCACTCATTAAATGTCTACTTAGGAAGTATTTGACGTTTCTGAGAACTGTAAAAGTGATTTGAGATTTTGCCGGCGTTGTTTCCTCCGGCGTTTCCTTTATATTTTATAATTGAATCAAAAATGCATTAGAAATGAAAATAAATATTTGTGGAATCATTTCACAATAAACCTTTCAAACATTTTTGAGAGGAACACAAAAAAAAAGATGAAAACAGCATTTTTTTTAGTTTTACATACTATAATATTTTTTTATTAGGGCATAATCCCATTTTTTCCTTATTCTATTCACAGCTGCGCAACGGGTTTCCCACCTACTTCGACAATATAGTCCCATACATATTTTATTTTAAAAATGATTGATTTTTTTGTAACTAATATTTTTTTTTACAAATATTTCTGCTATCCCTACATTCTTAGCAAGTTTAAAAGAGAACATTCCTTTGTGGCAGAAAATCATTGTTTAAATAAATTTGGAACATCTTCTAATGTTTTAAATACAACTTTAAAACAAGTTACAATCGTAAGCAGAAAATAAATCCTGTACCGCCCCACTGCTGGTCGGCGGCCTCTCATCTCTCAGACATCAGTACAGTGAGGAGGATGTCGTAATCACCGCGCGACTACTGCGGGGTGCGATCTCAAACACGAGGCGGGTTTGAAGAGTAGGAAACATGTTTCGCTCGAGTCGGGAATTGAACCCGGGAACCCAGTCTTGGCAGGCGAATGCACAGAAGATTCTTTAGATGAAAAAATTGTCTTGAACGTTTGAGTAATAACTCTTGTAATCTAAAATAGAATATATTATCTAAAAATCAAACATACAAATTGAGACCCTATTTTTTGCAATATCTATACTAATATTATAAAGCTGAAGAGTTTGTTTTGTTTGTTTGTTTGTTTAAACGCGCTAATCTCAGAAACTACTGAACCGATTTGAATAATTCTTTTTGTAATAGAAAGCCACATTCAACGGGAAGGTTGTAGGCTATTTTTCATCCCGAAATTCCTACGGGATCGGGTACAGCGCGGGTAAAACCGCGGGGCACTGCTAGTATCTATATACTAATATAGTAAAGCTGAAGATTTTTTTGTTTGAACGCGCTAATCTCAGAAACTACCAGTCCGATTTCAATAATTCTTTTTGTAATGGATAGCCACATTCAACGGGAAGGTTATAGGCTATTTTTCATCCCAAAATTCCCACGGGTACAGGCACAGAGCGGTTAAAACCGTGGGGCGCTGCTAGTCGGTTATAAATTAGATTTGTAATAATAATAGACCCGGACAAATTCGCTCACGGTTAATTTACACCCAAACTAGCTCTAAGCTTGTATTATGTAATCTAACTCACTGATACTACTACATAATACATACACAAATACTTTATAAGAATATATAATTGTCACCCAGACGTCGTCATCAACTATGTCTCACATATTGTTACTCCGTTGACCGACCCCGCAACCCCCGACACAGTAAGCGTTCTCACTGCCACTGTGTCACAACAACAACAAAAAAATTACACAGATTTCAGTAGTGTGTGTGAAGGTTTTAAGATCTATCAAAAAACCCTTTTTTATTTACATTAATATAATAAAAGCAAAAAGTTAATTAAACAGAATTTTAAAACAATAAAAATATTTTTGTTATTCTTTTGAACTTCACCTTTTATTCTGACTGTATTCATATTTATTTAGAAAGGAATTGTTTTTGTAACTCCATTTGCTCTGCCCCACACGTCTACCCGCGTTATACTCTTTATAATTATACTGCCCCGCAGTTTCACCCGCGTTGAACCCGTTCCTATGTGAATCTTGGGATGAAAAATAGCTTAAAACTTTTGTATTGAATGTGGCTCCCGGGTCGCATATCTCCGCTCGGCTTTTATAAAAACGAACCCTAAGAATCTTTCTAAATTTAAGAGTCTTTCTAAAAGAAGTCTTTCTAAATTTAATTTTAATTTATTATTTTTCTTTAAAAATTTAGTTGCTTACGTCATCCCTTAATCCGTGGCACCTCCGGTCTTCTTCATCGAGTGGATGGTCACCCTGACCAATCCTGTTGTCAGAGTTATTGAGCCACCAAAGGCCTCTGACATGGCTCATGAAACGACTTCTATCCGTAGAAAGTAACCGGGACCGACGGCTTAACGTGCCCTCCGAAGCACGGAATCGTCTTTCTTTTCGGGCAATCAGGTGATTCAGCCTGCAATGCCGTAACCAAACTGAGGACAGTCTCACAAAGAGATTTTTGTGAGATATTGTCCCCACCGGGAATCGAACCCGGAACCTACGGATCGTGAGCCGGGCGCTCAAACCACAAGACCACGGAGGCTGGCACCTCCGGTAAAGTGAACTAACGCTTAATGTGTTTTAATTTGACCTCTAGAAATAGATTTAGGAACCTCGAGCTATACCTCCGCATTTAAAATTATTTAAAAAATGTCTTGTTCACTGATATTATCAGTACAGTGAGAAGGATCAGCAAAGATCACTAATGAGAAGTAGTCTCAAATACGAGCAATGTTTGATAATTACTTATACATCCCGATTAAATATTTTGAGAATATAAAAATCATTTTGAAACAAAAATAATTTTCAATTTTAAAATAAATTTTCAATTTTTGCTCGTCCAAGAATCGAACTCGGAACCAAAAACCCATTTCTAATTCCAGTATTAGTTTAGTTCCCTTAAACCAACAAAAAATACATAATTATTTAAATAAAATATGTGATATACCAACCAACTTTTGAAAGTAGTATTATAAAGACAATTTTACTCAAAAAATCGCTTAAAATGTGCTAAAAAGTTACAAAAAATACATAAAAAGTTATCAAAAACAGTGCATCAACGCTCCGAAATGAAGTGTTAACAAACTTGAAGTTAAAACAACAAAAAAAGGCTATGTTTTAAAAACTCAGCAATTCTGAATATGTTTTAAAAACTCAGCAATTCCGGCTATGTTTTAAAAAACTCAGCAATTCTGATTCCATTTTTAAAACTGACTCAAACTTGGCAATGTTTTAAAAAGTGTTCGTTTTTCAAACTGTTGTGAATACGATGTTGACCATGTCTACGCTAATGATGCCCGCTGCCACTATGACGACGATGACTAACGCAGGGCCTATTCCCGTGGCTGCAGCCACCAAACTGGAGCCGACGAAGATACTGCAGCTGCAGCATCCGGCTTTGATGCAACAAATACCGCAGCAACATCACCACCAACATAACAACAATAAACTCGGTAAGTTTAGATTTAAAGTCGGCCATTTTGACTCGGCAATTTTGAACTAAGCAATTTTGAAGTCGGCAATTATAAAGTCGATTATTATGAAGTCGGCAATTATGAAGTGGACAATTTTGAACTCTGTAATTTTGTATAAAACTTTATAAGCTTTGTTTTAAATCTTTTATTTTATTTAAGATCTTTTAAGGCATTTGCATAAACGCAAATATCTTGTATAAATATTATAAAGCTGAAGAGTTTGTTTAGTTTGTTTGTTTGTTTGTTTGTTTGTTTGTTTGTTTGTTTGTTTAAACGCGCTAATCTCAGAAACTACTGAACCGATTTGAATAATTCTTTTTGTAATGGATAACTACATTCAACGGGAAGGTTATAGGCTATTTTTTTATCCCGAAATTCCCACGGGAACGGGCACAGCGCGGGTAAAACCGCGGGGCGCCGCTAGTATCTTGTATAAACTCAGCAAGTTCAGTGTGGAGATGAAACTACGTGTACGGATACACTTCGCTTTTATTTTACATTTTTATCTGACGTTTCGGCTCCTACAGGAACCGGGGTCACAGAAGTGTTCTATGAATCTTATATAATAAAACTGAAGAGTTTGTTTGTTTAAATATACTAATCTCAGTAAATACCAATCCGATTCGAATAATTATTTTTGTAATGAATAGCCACATTCAACGGGAAGATTGTAGGCTATTTTTCATCCTGAAATTCCATCGGGAACAGGAACAATGAAGAGAAGAATCTACATACATTCAGATTTTGTGAGGATGTATGTACGTATGTTTGTTACTCTTTCACGAAAAAACTACCGGATGGATTTGAATGAAACTTTACAGTAATATAGGTTATACATCAGAATAACACATGGGATACATTTTATCCCGAAATTCCCGCGGGAACGGATACAGCGTGGGTGAAACAGCGGGGCGCGGCTAGTAATCCATAATTTCTCTACACACATACTCTCATCTTGCAACATAAAATTTAACCGACTTTCATAAAAACGTATTAAATTTTATTATCCCATTTCGTGTCTAATAACGTTATCGTAACGGTTATACCGCTAATTAATTAGTGCGTTACGTTATTTACGTTATTTTTGTCGTTACGGGTTACGTTATCATATTTATTTTTAATTAACCCAATTTATCCTACTTTTAAGAGGAGGAAGTTGTGTTTGCGATCGACGCTTATTGGTATGAAGTAAGCGAAAAATCGTAATGTATCAACTGTATCCGCGCCCGCGGTTTTACCCGATTAATGCCCGTTTTAAATAGAATATAAAGACAAAAATAACTTATAACCTTCCCGTTGAATGTGGCTATCTATTACAAAAGGAATTATTGAAATCGGATGGGTAGTTTCTGAGAAATGCGCGAACAAAAAAAAGCAGAAAAAATTAAACTGACATTGTTATATTAGTATCATCCATTTTTAAAGTATTCAAAACCAACGCAATACCACCCTTACCGCAACGCAGTCGGGTAAAAAACAAAAGCGAATCAAACCGAACCGTACCCAATTTTTATTTTTTTACAATTAACAACTTTTTCTAAATTCTACACAAAAGATTTTTAGAAATCGCCCGCTCGCAAAAAAATGTATATAGATTGAATAAAATTCTGCCCCAGTTACGGCGAGGCGAAGGGGTGGCTACCCCTCACCCTGGGGAGGGTTAGCAACATAAATTTCACTAATTATTACACCACCCGTATTATTTTGCTAACCCTACCTCGGGAGGTATCCGCCATAGTTTTTAGTTTTAATGAGATTTTTAGAAGATTGTTTCTGAAATTGAATGTTTTGTTTGTGTTGTTATAGTGACATGTTCAAACAATTGCTATTCCCCGCTATTGACTCGCATTGAACCCGCTCCTTTGGGAATTTCGGGATAAAAGTCCTACTAATATTATAAATGCGAAAGTTTGTGAGGACGTATGTATGTTTGTTGCTCTTTCACGCAAAAACTACTCAACGGATTTGAGTGAAACTTTACAGTAATATACGTTATACATCAGATTAACACATGGTATAAATTCTATCCTGAAATTCCCGCGGGAACAGGTACAACGTGGATAACACCGCGGGGCGCGGCTAGTATTATATGCGAGTATAAATGCGAAAGTTTGTGATGTATGTGTGTTTGTTACTCTTTCACGAAAAAACTACTCAACGGATTGGGATGAAACTTTACAGTAATATAGATTATACATCAGAATAACACATGGGATACATTTTATCCCCAAATTCCCGCAGGAACGGGTACAATGCGGGTGGAATCGTGGGGCGCGGCTAGCTTATAATATTCCTATGAAGACCCCACCCTAGTTACGTCATTTTAATTTATACTATGACTTGACAGGGGGTGGTTTTGGCTAACTCGCGTTAAATTACTGCACGCTACGTCGAAATGGTGTTTAGTTTCAACCCTATAGCAAATGAGGGGTGTTATATGTTACACTGACACCAGGATTGGTCAAATTGACCATCCATTCGATGAAGAAGAAGAAGCATAATATATCGTTACTGATTACATTGAGGACAAATATGTCTGGAGTCAAATTCCTGCACCAACACAACCTGATTTTGACATGTAATCTTACTTATTGGTATTCAATAGTATTGTACCTTGATTTAAAAAATAACCAGCAGAGTTTCTTGTCCATTCTCTGCTGATGTTCTTCCGAATGGGTGGTACGTTCAAAAGAGCCTCTATGGGGCCGAAACTGAATAAAAATATTTGACTTTGACTTTGACTTTGAAGAATATGTTTCATTCAAGTGTCTGTGTGTGTGGGTGCGTGTTTTGTGTGTGTGCTTGACTGTCTGTCTGTCTGTGACATCGTAGTTTTTTAAACCAATGGTAGCCGACTAGACGTAGTTGACTAGAGATATCTCAGTGAGATAAACATATCTTGGTTGTTTCATCGTCAGAGCACGTCTTCCTATAGCCCGGTCTAAATACTCCGACACCACTACTCGAACTTACTTACTCCATTAAATATCTACCTCCGCCTCCGCTACCTCCGCTACCCCCACCTCCGCTACCCCCCCCCCGTACTTCCGCTATCCCCCCCACACCTTCGCTGTCCCCTACCTCCGCTATCACCCCCCACTTCCGCTATCTCTCCTCCGCTATCTCTCCTCCGCTATCTCTCCTCCGCTATCTCTCCTCCGCTATCTCTCCTCCGCTATCTCTCCTCCGCTATCTCTCCTCCGCTATCTCTCCTCCGCTATCTCTCCTCCGCTATCTCTCCTCCGCTATCTCTCCTCCGCTATCTCTCCTCCGCTATCTCTCCTCCGCTATCTCTCCTCCGCCCCCGCGCCCGCCCCCGCTCATGTCATACAGGGTGTATCTGAAAGGATCGCCTAACGAAGCGGAGCCCGGCTGATGCTTTAATTTACATAACATATACGGGGTGCTCGCGTTTTTGAGGGATATTTTTTGTTAGTATTTTTGTTAACTGTCTCACTGCACTGATATCATCAGTGAGATGATAGGCCTTTGACCAGCAGTGGGACATTACAGGGTAACATTTTACTTTATTTTTGCTTATTTTTTTTTTGTTTTACACACGTTCCTGTAGGAATTTTTATTACTTATTATCTCATTCCTGACCAAGATAAATAAAATAAAAGAAGAATCATTAAAATCGGTTCAGCCGTTCTCGAGTTATAAATGGTGTAACTAACACGACTTTCTTTTATATATTATTATATCGAAATTAAACTACCCGCCATTTACATATTTAACTTTTTGATTATTTGAAATGCAGGGTCTATAAAAAATTACTCTCGACCCGGGATCTGAACCCGTGACCACAAATTAGACACACCAGTAGCACCTCTACACATTTAAAGTAACAACAATAACAACCTCACTTTTCAAATCGGTGAAAAATAACATAAAACATGAAACACCCTGTACGTAGCTTACGGATTGAAACCCAATTCCATCTCATACCATTACCACCCCTATTCCCCTTTATTAAAGACCAAAATCCTATGCACAAATCTCCCTTTTACCACCATACCGAACTGACTCTTAACTCCATAGAAATACAGTTGATATTCGTACGAATGAATAATTAATTTAATAGATGTTGTCTGCAGAGGAATTTGAGCTGTATTATTAGGGGATAAAGTTTATTCTTAATTGAATGAGTTTGCTTCAGTAGTGTGTATTTATTGGCAGGGGGTCAGTGAACTTACGTACTGTAAATAATTTTTTAGGTTAGGATTTTGAAATTGACTTAAAATACTTTTTGAGGTGACTTCAAAGAGTGGATTTTTGGATTTATGATGTTCATATTTGAAAGTAGTAAAAAAAGTATTAGCCTGTAATGTCCCACTGTTGGGCAAAGGCCTCTCGTCTCACTGAAGATATCAGTACAGTGAGGAGGTTTCAGGCGTAATCACCACGCTTGCCTAATGCGGGTTGGTGATCTCAAACCCGAGCCATGTTTGAAAAGTAGGAAACATGTTTTTGCTCGACCTGGGAATTGAACCCGGGACCTCAGTCTTGGAAGGCGAGTGCACATACCACTAGAACTTAAAAATGTAGTTTTGATATTAAGAATTTTATCCAACTTCAAAAAAATGTGGAAGTTCTCAATTTGGAATTTTAAAAATTATATGTCATGTTAGTCATACAATCGGATTTTTAAAAATTTATAACAAACTTTAGCAAAGGGGGTGGTTAATTAAGACATTGTTATTGTGTTTTAAAATAAAAATAAAATAAAATAAAATAAATTTATTTCAGGTAAACTTGACCCATACTTTACATACAATTAGCAATATACATATAAAAGCATAATAAAATAAAATTATAAGAATAAAAAAATCAAAATAAAATCAAAATCAAAATCAATCAAAAAATTAAAAAGAATGTTACAAACAAATAAATAAAATAAAATAAATCAATTAATCAGCATTAAAAAAGAAAACAAGTTACAGACAATTACACGTATAAGATGTCCGCCGGTCCCGATCATCCCCTCATCCGACACTACGGGCGACTTGTCTGTCACAGCAGTGCCGGATAAAAGGACAATCAAGTCTCCCAGCGATCATAGCTAGAACTGTATTGGAACTCGCCCGCACCCTGCGCACCAGGGATGCACACCTCTTTCGCATAGTCGCGTAGAAGCAATCTACGCGCGCCACCGCGAACATTCCTGATGCGCTACAGTAGCGAGGCAACCCCAACACAGCCCTAAAAGCATTATTGAACTGGACGCGGAGGGCACTGAGGGACTTTTTGGTGTAATTCACCCACAGGCTACAGGTATACAAAGAGGTGCAGAAAGCACGAAAAAGTGTAACCTTCACCCCATCCGTACACCCCCTAAACCTGCGAGCAAGCATATTTGCCCGTCGCGACAGTGCCCTACGCTCCCGCTCAATATCGTCGTGATCTTCGAGACCGGCCGTGACTATATGTCCAAGGTATTTAAACGTATTTACCCTCTCTAAGGGGACACCGTTCATGAGAACGGGCGGTAAACAATGCGGGCCTCTAGCACTGACGGTCTCAAAGACCATAACTTGACTTTTGTTTACATTATATATTAATCCGTGACGCATCGCATAATTCTCACAAATTCGAAGTAGCTTTCTTAGCCCACAGATTGACGCGCTCAGCAGCACCATGTCATCAGCGTAACTCAAATTGTTGACACAAACGTCATCAATGTGACAGCCTACGTGGGTGCTGCTGAGCTCCTCAATACTTCTCTTTTAACTTCTCCCAAAGCATCTCGTACACCACCAAGTCAAAAGCTCGTGACAAGTCGAGGAAGCACGCGTAAACAGGAGTTCTTCGGTTCGTGTAATACTTAACGGTATGCTTAAGACACAGTATAGCACTTTCCGTCGACAATTTAGGCCGAAAACCAAACTGGTTATCATGAACTTTCACGTATTTATTTAACTGTGTATTAAGCAAACCATCAAGTATTTTTCCTATTATGGTAGCGAGTGATATAGGCCGATAGTTCTTTTTATCCCCCAAATCACCGGTTTTATTCTTAACGATAGGCACTACTATTGTCTTCATGAGGTTAGGGGGCAGGTAGGAATGACTCATACACAGCGAGAAAAACATAGAAAGAACTCTAGACGTATGTGGACCTCCGTGCTGTAGGTGTTCTATACTGAGCCCATCGTGACCGGGCGATTTGCCTCTGGTCATATTCTTAATTATTTTAGACACCTCCTTCGACTTAAACGTTATCCCCACTGGCCCAACAGGCTTATCTAAGTTCTTTGTGAAGTTATCTTCCCGCCTTAGTGGCGACTGCACTGAAAAATGCTGCCTAAAAAAGTTTAAACCGATTTAAAAAAAAGTAGAAGTTCTGTTAATCTAGATCCATATTTTTATCTATTTTTCATTTTAGAATCGACAAGCTGCGCCCTGCAGTGTTACCCGCGTTGTACCCGTTCCCGCGGGAATTTCGGGATAAAATATATCCCATGTGTTGTATCATTAAAATCTGTTCAGTAGTTTTTTCGTGAAAGAGTAACATACATACATCCTCACAAACTTTCGCATTTATAATATTAGTAGGATTTTCCCGTCAAAAGTTTACCACCTCTTTTTCAACGTGGCTAATCAATCATATTATCTATACATACAAAAAACACACCGCTTTTTGTAACCTGGTTAAAATATAATTTAAACACACAACAAACTCACCCTACTTCACTCGCGAGAGCTTACTTAAGCCGTCGATATAAAAAAACGACCAATTTCGATAAAACTCCGAGAGAAGGCTATAAAATTTAACATAAACCATAGATTTTTCGAGAATCGCTTGATTACATTGGGGTCTACAGACAAACAAACGAAATTCAAACAAAATGTATAATATACATCACTACATAGTATAAAACAAAGTCGCTATTTTTGTCTGTTTGTTTGTCTGTTTGTCTGTATGCTTAAATCTTTAAAATTACGCAACGGATTTTGATGCGTTTTTTTGTAATAGGTAGAGTGATTCAAGAGGAAGGTTTTTATGTAAAAAAAATCCCGAAATTCCCACGGGAACGGGCACAACGCGGATAAAACCGCGGGGCGCTGCTAGTTACATATACATACATAAACATACTTTGAAAATATATAACTAGCAGCGCCCCGCGGTTTTACCCGCGTTGTGCCCGTTCCCGTGGGAATTTCGGGATGAAAAATAGCCTATAGCCTTCCTCGATAAGTGTAGTATCCAACACTGAAAGAATTTTCTAATCGGACCAGTAGCTACTGACATTAGCTCGTTCAAACAAACAAACAAACTCTGCAGCTTTATAATAATATAACTCACTGATACTACTACATATACATACACGAATACTTTATAAGAACATATAATCGACACGCAGACGTCGTCAACAACTATGTCTCACATATTGTTACTCCGTTGACCGACCCCGCAACCCCCGCCACAGTAAGCGCTCGCACTGCCACTGTGACAACGGACTTGTTTATAACTCTTTGTTCATTAGGCATGGATATGATAGATCATTTATTTATTAATCTCTTTGTGAGACTGTCCTCAGTTTGGTTAGGGCATTGCAGGCTGATCACCTGATTGCTCGAAAAGTAAGATGATTCCGTGCTTCGGAGGGCACGTTAAGCCCCGCCCCGGTCACTTTCTACGGATAGTAGTCGTTACATGAGCCATGTCAGAGGCCTTTGGCGGCTCAATAACTCTGACACCAGGATTGGTCAGGTTGACCATCCACTCGATGAAGGAGAAGATTATATTATTATTTTAATCGGGCTTTAATCCTCCCATTTTCCTCTAAAAAGTCAAAAAGCCGTTTTTATATTTATAATCTGTTTACAGCCCAACTTTTAAACTGCCGTTTAAACTTTAAGTATTCCTAAAGTTACAAAGTTATCGAATTTGATATAAAGAGATAATTTTATGATTGTTTCGTGTTGTTTTATTGAGCGAGTTAGCGAGTTTAATAGTACGCGAGCTAGCGAGTAATTTGGCATGAGACGCTCGCTATTCGGCTAGTAGCGAGTTCGTTTATTCATTTCGAGTAGGTGGCCATCCCTGGTCCTGGAAATTGAGACCGCCCAGAGACCTTCTACATGGTCTGACGATTGGACAACCGGGACCGACTGCTTAACGTGCTCTCTGAAGCACGGTAGCGCTCAAATAGAAATGCCACTATCGGCCACCCATCCAAGTAGGGGTCGAGCTGCACGTTGCTAACAATCGCAATGAACTAACATCGGTTAGTCAAACTACGCCACGAGAGATACGAGTTGGAAGGCACGGGTGTGAGCGAGTATTTGGCCAGTTGTGACGCTCTCCTTCTCTTCAACTAGCCAACTCGCTACTAGCCGACTCGCTGTATCTATAAAGTATCAAAGATAATATACAAGTGTTTGACAATGTTATGTTAGTACTATTTCATACTACTCTTTTTAGTAGTGAATTATGTGTAATAAGGTTAACTAGCATTGTGCTCTTTCCCGCGGGAATTTCGGGATAAAATGTATCCCATGTGTTATTCTGATGTATAACCTATATTACTGTAAAGTTTCATTCAAATTCGTTCAATAGTTTTTGCGTAAAAGAGTAACAAACATACACACATCATCACAAACTTTCGCATTTATAATATTCGCTTGGTAGTCAACTGGGCCCGCAGAGCACTGAGCCGGCAGGTTCAGTTACCCACTCCGTTTTTTTTCATAGGTGACTCGACCCACACTAATCACACGACTACTATTTCCCGATAAGGGCCTGCTCAGCCCACAGGTTCAGTCGATAAAAAATAATAACCCTAACCTACCGAATAGTACCTACGCTCACGGGCTGAATTGACTCTTAGGCGGTAAGTAAGCGGGCTGGGTTGACCCTTGGGTCGAGTCACCCGTAAAGAAAAAAAAATGGTCAACTTAGCCCGTGGGCTCAGTGCTCTGCGGGCCCAGTTGACCACCTTGCGATAATATTAGTAGGCTTAACGTAATATAATATTGATGATAGTATCAACCAATTTATCAAAAATAGCAGAGCCAAAAAGCATCCTGTGTAAATTCACCCTAAGACCCCAAACTTTTCCAAACGTGTAAACAACCATAATAAACAAAAAACTGTGACAAAACACATGACTAACATTTACATTAGCGGTTAAATTGAGGCAGTATAAATTACTGAACATAGGCGAAAGGTCATAAAGAAAATAGCGCCAAGAAAAAAAACAAAGAATCTGGCACAAAAGAAAGAAAAAAATAATAGTTTCCTTACTTGAATTAGCCAATGAGAGCGCTCGCTTTGACAAAATGGCGCTCTATTCTGTGAATTGTCTATAGCATAGTGATGTGAGATGAAGGCTGTCGATTATTTGAGCTTTTGGAATAATAATTTAAATGAGTTTACATACGGATTTTATTCGATTGTAAATTCACACTAATACCAGCTGTTGTTTTGTTATATAAAAATTAAGGGGTGGACCACCCTATTCACTATGAATTGAGATGTAAGCTATCCTATATTTCAAAACGCTGCTAGTGTAAAATATCATCAAACAAAACGCTTGTCACCTAAACTTTATCTACACTAATATTATAAAGAGGAAAACTTTGTTTGTTTGTAACGAATAGGCTCAAAAACTACTGGACCGTTTTTAAAAATTCTTTCACCATTTGAAAGCTACATTATCCACGAGTAACATAGGCTATTTTTCATCCCGAAATTCCCACAGGAATGGACACAATGCGGGTAAAACCGCGGGGCGCTGCTAGTGTCGATAAAATGAGCAAGAATATCCAGTCCCATCACTAACTATTAGATCTCCTTATATAAGTAGGAAATAATAAAATTATACGATTCCGCCTACTTAAATCAAAGTATTTCAGTGAGTGTAATGATTTTTAACCTACTTTAAGAGAGGACGATCCTACTATTATTATAAACTAGCAGCGCCCCGCGGTTTTACCCGCGTTGTGCCCGTTCTCGTGTCGTTTCGGGATTTTTTTTACATAAAAACCTTCCTCTTGAATCACTCTACCTATTACAAAAAACCGCATCAAAATCCGTTGCGTAATTTTAAAGATTTAAGCATACAGACAAACAGACGCGACTTTGTTTTAAACTATGTAGTGATGATGATGCGAAAGTTTGTGAGGATGAATGTATGTTTGTTGCTTTTTCACGTAAAAACTACTGCACGGATTTGGATGAAACTCTACAGTAATATAGGTTATACATCAGAATAACACATGGGACACATTTTATCCCGAAATTCCCTCGGGAACCGATGCAACGCGGGTAACACCGCTGGGCGGGGCTAGTACATTAATAAGTAAGTAAGTCAATGTAGGTCAGTGGCCAACCTTTTAGTCGAAGTTTTTAGACCGCCGAAAGACTTCTTACATGATCTATTGATTGAAATAGCCGGGACCGACAATGTAACGTGCCATCCGAACATAGAAATGCCATTATCGGCCACCCATCTAAGTAGGGGCCGAGGAACGCTTTGCTTAACAATCGTAATGAGTTAACATTATCTAGTCAAACTATGCCACAATGTGTCCTCCGAAGCACGGTAGCGCTCAAATAGAAACACATCTATCGGCCACCCATCCAAGTAGGGGTCGAGGTACACTTTGCTTAACAATCGCAATGAGCTAACATCGTTTAGTCAAATTACGCCACGAGCGCTACAATATTACGGTGACAAAATAACATAAAATGTTTCGTCTTCTACCTGATGCTACCCCCTGCGATAATACTTCCAACCACCGTGAACAGAGAGGGGTGTGCGATGACCTCGTTGTAGTAAAAATAAACACCCCGTGTAGGGGCGCGGTGGACGGGGCGATTTTTGTGGCGCGATTGTTGATAGGAAATGAAATTGTGATGCGATGGTGACTGGCGTTTTTATGTTTATAGAATATCTTTACTTATATCTATACTAATATTATAAAGCTGAAGAGTTTGTTTTGTTTGTTTGTTTGTTTGTTTGTTTGTTTAAACGCGCTAATCTCAGAAACTACTGAACCGATTTGAATAATTCTTTTTGTAATAGATAGCCACATTCAACGGGAAGGTTATAGGCTATTTTTCATCCCGGAATTCCTACAGGAACGGGTACAACGCGGGTAAAACCGCGGAGCGCGGCTAGTAAGTTTTAAAGGGAGAACTTTGCCCAACGTGAGACAGTTAGAAAGAAATATTATTAGCTCTTATATTTTAATTTTGTCTTAAAAAAAATATTAAAAAAACTAACATTTTTTAATATCCAGATACCTATATGTATGTTAATATGTGTATTATTAACTAGCAGCGCCCCGCGGTTTTACCCGCGTTGTGCCCGTTCCCGTGGGAATTTCGGGATAAAATGTAGCCTATAGCCTTCCTCGATAAATAGACTATCTAACAGTGAAAGAATTATCCAAATCGGTTCAGTAGTTTCTGAGATTAACGCGTTTAAACAAACAAACAAACAAACAAACAAACAAACAAACAAACAAACAAACAAACAAACAAACAAACAAACAAACAAAACAAACTCTTCAGCTTTATAATATTAGTATAGATAATCCTACTTCCTACTAATATTATAAATGCGAAAGTTTGTGAGGATGGATGTATGTATGGATGTTTGTTTGTTGCTCTTTCACGCAAAAACTACTGAACGGATTTGGATGAAACTTTACAGTAATATAGGTTATCCATCAGAATAACACATGCAATACATTTTATCCCGGAATTCCCACGGGAACGGGCACAACGCGGGTAACACCGCGGTGCGCTGCTAGTAGTACATACGAGTATGCCATACTTTTCAAACCTTTTTAACAGCCATCTTTAGGCAACTATTGCTTGCTCTTAGTAACATTTTGCGATATCGTGCGATAAAGTTGCCATGTCTATAAAAACCTTTATTAAAATGAAAATCAGGTAGGCGATGAAATGGTCACAGTTCGTACCCGACTAAGAAAAAGTAGGTAAAAGCTAATTACGTGCTCATAACTCGTAGCAATCGTGGCGTTGTTTGACTAAGCGATGCTAACTCATTGGTATTGTTAAGAAATGGTCCCGCGGGAATTTCGGGATAATATATATCCCATATTACTGTAAAGTTTTATCTAAATCTGTCCAGTAGTTTTTTCGTGAAAGAGTAACAAACATACATTTAACCTCACAAACTTTCCCATTTATAATACTAGCCGCGCCCCGTGGTTTTACCTGCGTTGTGCCCGTTCCCGTGGGAATTTCGGGACTTTTTATGCATATAAACCTGTCTCTTGAATCACTCTATTTATTAAAAAAACCGCATCAAAATCCGTTGCGTAGTTTTAAAGATCTAAGCATTCATAGGGACAGACAGCGGAAAGCGACTTTGTTTTATACTAAACTAGCAGCGCCCCGCGGTTTTACCCGCGTTGTGCCCGTTCCCGTGGGAATTTCGTGATTTTTTTTACATAAAAACCTTTCTCTTGAATCACTCTACCTATTACAAAAAACCGCATCAAAATCCGTTGCGTAATTTTAAAGATTTAAGCATACAGACAAACAGACAAAAATAGAGACTTTGTTTTATACTATGTAGTGATGTAGTCTTCTTCTTCTTGTAGATCTGTGTCCCTGGTGTCGGAGTGTTTAGCCCACCTAAAGGCCTCCGACGTGGTCTAACGATTGAAACAACCGGGACCGACTAGTAGAATACGTTAAATAATCATAGTTAACGTTGAAATCTTTCTTATCGAGTGGATGGTCAACTTGACCAATCCCGGTGTCAGAGTTATAGAGCCGCCAAAGGCCTCTGACATGGCTCATGTAACGACTACTATCCGTAGAGAGTAACCGGGACCGACGGAACGTGCCCTCCGAAGCACGGAATCATCTTACTTTTCGGGCAATCAGGTGATTCAGCCTGCAATGCCCTAACCAAACTGAGGACAGACTCACAAAGTGATTTTTGTGAGATATCCCCACCGGGAATCGAACCCGGAACCTCCGGATCGTGAGCTGAGCGCTCAAACCACTAGACCACGGAGGCTGTTAACGTTGAAATAAAAATTGTTATTCGTTGAATAACTTTTAATAAACCCTGAACAAATACACATTGTTATACAAATTGAATATATTTCAAGTTTTATACAATTTTTACTTGTTTTTATATACTTTTGGGAAATTTCACGGACTCTGGGTAGGGAGCGGCTCCTCTGAGCGAATGTTTATTTTGCTTGTACTAGAGGTTCGGGGAAGGGATTGGAATTCGTGGTAGGACGCTCATTACCTTAAGTCAAGTGTGATTTTAATTTGACTTCTTATTGACAGTAGTTTTATTGACACTAATTTTAATTTGACATTTTTTGCACTAGTTTTAATTTGACATTTTATTTACACTAATTTTAATTTGTCATTTTTACTGACATTAATTTTAAGTTGTCATTTTTTTGCACTAATTTTAACTTTATAATTAATTTATTTTACATTTTATTGAAACTAATTTTAATTTGAAATTTTATTCACATTCATTTCAATTTTATAATCTACTAGCAGCGCCCCGCGGTTTTACCCGCGTTGTGCCCGTTCCCGTGGGAATATCGGGAATTTTTATACGTAAAAACCTTCCTCTTGAATCACTCTACCTATTACAAAAAACCGCATCAAAATCCGTTGCGTAATTTTAAAGATTTAAGCATACAGACAAACAGACAAACAAACAGACAAAAATAGCGACTTTGTTTTATACTATGTAGTGATTGACACTAATTTTGCGAAAGCTTTTTTACTCATTCTATTGACACTAATTTCAATTTGACACTTTACTTACACTTATTTTAATTTGACATTTTGTTTACACAAGTTTTTTGACATTACATTTACACTAATTTGAATTTGATATTCAAAAAAGTCGTGTCCTGTACTGTCCTGTAATAGCCTTTAATATCTCAGTACAACGCGGGTGAAAGCGGGGAACGCGGATAGTGATATATAAAAAGTCAAAATGACTTTTTATTACTATTTTTAAAGCCCTAAGAGCGTTTGTCCACCGCTGCCGGCACCGGACCGTCACCGGGAACGAGATGACGGCGCCGAAGTAGCGGTAGATACATTTAGAGCGTTTTGCTTTAGCCGCGTGTCCACCGCACATCCGTCACGTCATAATAAACTCGGGCCGAAATAATCTCGTTCCCGGTGACGGTCCGGTGCCGGCGGCGGTGGACAAACGCTCTAAGTGTCCCATTGTTGGGCAAAGGCCTCCCCCCATGTCTTCCATTCGGCTCAGTCAAGAGCTTCCTGACACCAACCGGACAAGTACACGTCAAGCTCGTCTCGCCATCTCCGTTTTGGTCTGCCGCGGCGTCTTCTGCCAGAGTCTGGGTTCCACATGGTGGCAATTTTTGCCCGGGCAAAATGACATTATTTCCAAAAATTACAGACAAACACACCGTTCCTTATCCCACCTACAATTATTTGCTCCCTCCAGGGCATCAAACTTGGCAATATAAACAACAATGAATTCATTCCGTTTGTTCACCAAATTGTATTTACCGACCTTCCTGTGACGTATACGACTTTTACAAGTCTCTTTAATTAAACTTTTAATCGGAGATTAAGTTTTAAAAGAGTTAAATTAGGTTTTTCTATACTTTATATTGTTAACTGATTTTTTAAAAGCTTTTTCTAGTTTTAAGGTATTCTGTAAAGTCAAATAACTTTATAAATGGTTTCGAAGTTTTAATGAGAATTACTGCCTTTTTGTAGTCGGTTTAAAATAGAACTATTATGTAAGCATGCTGCGCCCTGTGGTGTTACCCGCGTTGTACCGTTCCCGCAGGAATTTTGGGATAAAATGTATCCCATCCTACTAATATTATAAATGCGAAAGTTTGTGAGGATGTATGTAGTATGAATTTTTTTTTGCTCTTTCACGAAAAAACTACTTAACAGATTTGGATGAAACTTTACAGTAATATAGGTTATACATCAGAATATCACTACTGATAGTAGTCGTTACATGAGCCACGTCAGAGGCCTTTGGCGGCTCAATAACTCTGACACCGGGATTGGTCAGGATGACCATCCACTCGATAAGAAGAAGACAGATGTTATTTTATTTACACACACAGGACGACAGAAAAACAATTAAATTGAAGTAATAACAACCTTTTACATTTATCTTTGAACCTATTTAAAACAAAGTCTTATTAACGCATGAAATATTTCAATTAAGCTTCAGGCGTTTTCCTTTAAAAGCCCTGGAAACAAAATCGGAAAGGATTAACAATAATTTTCGTTTTTGACAATTAAATACGACATTTGATGGGATTATAAAAGCTTTTAAGTAAAGTTTTTTGGATTAAGATAGTGTAGCATAAACAATAAATCTTCTATTCCGACCTCCTTCTTAATAAACGCGGTGTAACTTCTTCTTCATCGAGTGGATGGTCACCCTGACCAATCCTGGTGTCAGAGTTATTGAGCCGCCAAAGGCCTCTGACATGGCTCATGTAACGACTACTATCCGTAGAAAGTAACCGGAATCGAGGGCTTAACGTGCCCTCTGAAGCACGGAATCGTCTTACTTTTCGCGCAATCAGGTGATTCAGCCTGCAATGCCCTAACCAACATGCGTTGCCAACATGCGCACGCCAGAGAGAGACAGACAGATAAATGCGCGAATGTTTCTCTGTCTCTCTCTCTCTCTTATAGAAAGCAATCTAGATATTTTCGTTTCGTCTTTCTATTTCGCATTGAACAGTGTGGTGTCGCGACGATTATTTTTGTTGATAATAAATAAACTTCATTCCATCCGGGTGTCCCTTGACACCTCTCAAGTTTTTTTAAATACAATTTAGGTTGCTTAGTAATGATTAATCATTTCACTCAATAGAAAATCATTATTATCGACTGCAACCTGCTGCCTGCTGTCTGCAGTCGCCGGCTACAGTCGGTTTTTCAAATCATACCTTTATGCTCACAATCTTTTGCATTAATAATATAAGTTGAGATAAATATCGTGACATAAATATAATTTACTCACAAAAAGTATTACGAATGAACACGAATACACAATACAACTTTCATACAATTATAGTATTTATTTGTTTATCAATAAATGCGAAAAACGCTTGAATAGTTTTAATTAATTATGTAGTGTTCACACGCGAACGAAATTTTAAATGTACAATTTTTTACCACGAACTTTATGAAGACAGGGAGGTACTGAGAAGTAAATTAGGGGGTAAAAGTTACAGGGGGTAATATTCACTTCCTTTCCGGTAGGGATATCTCACAAAAATCGCTTTGTGAGACTGCCCTCAGTTTGGTTAGGGCATTGCAGGCTGAATTACCTGATTGCCCGAAAAGTAAGATGATTCCGTGCTTCGGAGGGCACGTTAAGCCGTCGGTCCCGGTTACTTTCTACGGATAGTAGTCGTTACATGAGCCATGTCAGAGGACTTTGGCGGCTCAATAACTCTGACACCAGGATTGGTCAGGGTGACCGTCCACTCGATGATGAAGAAGAAGACCGAAACGTCAGATAAAAATGTAAAATAAAAGCGAAGTGTTAACGTAGTTTCAATTCAAAACTAATAATAATTTTGAATGCATTGATATTTAATTTCGTTGCCCCCATTAACCGCCCTCATCATTCTATACCCCCTTTGCCCCCGTCCTTATTACACAACGTATATCAAAACTAATTATTTTAGGCCTCTGTTTCAGTGCTTAACCTTCAAACGGCTGTAAAACCTAAGTATTTACGGGTCTTTCAAATTAACCGTTGTCAGACGTCCTGCTACGTATTGTATGAAAAACGAAAACACATCCATGCGTGCGACTACTGCGGCACGTGGCTGGACGCTTTAAAACGGATAAATTGAAAGTGCCCTTACTAAATAGGTTGGCAACAGGAGTGTGAAGTATATATGTTACGGCTAATACCCGAAGTGCGGCTACACCTAGTTTTAGCCGGTTAGAACTAGGTGTAACCACTTACTCTTGGTTAAACTCAAAGTACTCGTAAATGCATGCAATTCGGTAGGTTAGGGTTATTTTTTTTTTTAGCCGACACAAAAAAAGGTTAAGTAAAAAAAATAACAAAAAACCAACATCACGCGGTGTTCCCAGGCGGTCACCCATCCAAGTACTGACCGCGCCCGACGTTGCTTAACGTTCTAACCGGCTAAAACTAGGTGTAGCCGCACTTCGGGTATTAGCCGTAACATATATAACTTGTGATAAAATAAATATACTTGGAGTCATTTAACCGACTTTGTAGCGACTAGGCAGTGTTAACTGATTGCGATTGTTAAGCAACGTGCAACTCGACCCCCACTTGGATGGGCGGCCGATAGTGGCATTTCTATCTGAGCGCTACCGTGACCAGGAAGGTACGTTAAATTGTCGGTCCCGTTTGTTTTAATAGTTAGACTATGTCGGAGGACTTTGGGTCGTGAAACAACCGGGACCGACTGCTTAACGTACCCTGCGAAGCACGGTAGCGCTTCTTCTTCTTCACCGAGTGGATGGTCCCCCTGACCAATCCTGGTGTCAGTTATTGAGCCGCCAAAGGCCTCTGACATGGCTCATGTAACGACTACTATCCGTAGAGAGTAGCCGGGACCGACGGCTTAAGCCCGGTTTCCACTGCAAGCGGAGCGGGCTCATTAATGACTCCGTTTAATTACCATTGCGTTACTTGTATAGACGCATAACACCTCAGTCTTAACAAAAACACGTAATGGCTGCCAAACGGAGTCATTAATGAGCCCGCTCCGCTTGCAGTGGAAACCGGGCTTTAACGTGCCCTCCGAAGCACGGAAATGTCTTACTTAGTCAACTATAAAGCCTGGTTTCCACTGCGAGCGGAACGGACCCATTAATGACTCCGTTTGGCAGCCATTGCGTGTTTTGTTAAGACTTTTTGTTTTTGCGTGTTATGCGTCTATACAAGTAACGCAATGGTAATTAAACGGAGTCATTAATGAGCCCGCTCCGCTTGCAGTGGAAACCCTGCATTAAGCCTGGTTTAAAGGCGAATTTGTTTTTAAAGTGAAAAAAACAATAATAATTCCTACTAGTTAAGCAATGTAACTAATCTTTACATACACACAAACCTTTCTTCATTATTATATCGATTGGTTATTTTCCTTGTCCAACTCCTTACAAAGAAATCAAAAGTCATTTTACATTCAACAGACAAACAAACATAAATGGTTTATATTGATTAGACGCCTCGGTAGTCTCGTCGTATGTGCACTCGCCTGCCAAGACTGAGGTCCCGGGTTCAATTCCCGGGTCGAGAGAAACATGTTTCCTACTTTTCAAACATGGCTCGGGTTTGAGATCACCACCCGTATTTAGCAAGCGTGGTGATTACGACATCCTCCTCACTGTACTGATATCTTCAGTGAGATGGGCTTTTGCCCAGCAGTGGGACATTATAGGCTAATACTTTACTTTTTTTACTGTAATATTGATAACTAGTTCATTCTTACTTCACTTTACATTATTAAGACTAGCAGTGCCCCGCGTTTTACCTACGTAGTACCCGTTCCCGTAGGAATTTCGGGATTAAAATTATACAATGTCCTTCCTCTTGAATGCAGCTATCTTATACAAAAAGAAATATTCAAATCTGACTGGTAATCCCTGAGATAAGTGCGTACAAACAAACACAAAAAATCTTCAGCTTCATTATATTAGTATAGACGCAAAGAAAATCTACGTTATACATTTTCAGGTCAAATTTTAGTTCCTAGATGCATTTTAAGTCTAGATCTAGCTCTAATTATTATTCATCATGCCTGGACTAGGTCTTGTACTCAACCTAGATGCATAATAAGAGTCTTAGTGCATAAAAAACCAAAATAGGTATTCTAACAAAGCTAGATTTCTAGTACCTAAGTAACAAAGTCTAATGAATGGATTATAGCTAGCTAGTTCAATTAGAGTTGTCTAGTTAACTCGCCGGCTAGTAAGCTAGTAGCTTGTAAGCTAGTTCCGTAAAAATTGTGAACTTTTATCAAATAGCGCGCTGATTAATCACTACATAGTATTAAACAAAGTCGCGTCTGTTTGTCTGTTTATCTGTATGCTTAAATCTTTAAAATTACGCATCGGATTTTGATGCGGTTTTTTGTAATAGGTAAAGTGATTCAAGAGGAAGGTTTTTATGTAAAAAAAATCCCGAAATTCTCACGGGAACGGGCACAACGCGGGTAAAACCGCGGGGCACTGCTAGTCTAATATATTTTAAAAATCTAAATTCTGATAACGACTCTGTGGTCTAGTGGCGTAGGCACTCGCCTGCCAAGGCTGAGGTCTCGGGTTCAATTCCCGGGTCGAGCGTATTTCCTATATATTTCCTACTTTTCAAATATAGCTGACTCTTGAGATCACCAACCAGTTAGGCAAGCGTGGTGATTATAACATCCTTCTCGCTGTACTGATATCTTCAGTGAGACGAGAGGCCTTTGCCCAGCAGTGGGACATTACAGGCTGATCCCCTTTTTTAGTAACTATTTGTTAACAGCCTCCGTGGTCTAGTGGTTTGAGCGCTCGGCTCACGATCCGGAGGTTCCGGGTTCGATCCCCGGTGGGGATATCTCACAAAAATCACTTTGTGAGACTGTCCTCAGTTTGGTTAGGGCATTGCAGGCTGAATCACCTGATTGCCCGAAAAGTAAGACGATTCCGTGCTTCGGAGGGCACGTGAAGCCGTCGGTCCCGGTTACTTTCTACGGATAGTAGTCGTTACATGAGCCATGTCAGAGGCCTTTGGCGGCTCAATAACTCTGACACCAGGATTGGTCAAGTTGACCGTCCACTCGATAAGAAGAAGAAGAAGTAACTATTTGTTAAACATGGGACATAACAGTGTACCGCTCGTAGCGTAGTTTGACTAAGCGATGTTAGTTCATTGCGATTGTTAAGCAACGTGCAGCTCGACGCCTACTTGGATGGGTGGCCGATAGTGGCATTTCTATCTGAGCTACCGCACGTTAAATTGTCGGTTCCGGTTGTTTCATCGTCAGACCATGTCGTCCTTTAGGCGGTCTAAATACTCCGACACCAAGGTTGGCCGCTGACCTGCTCGAACATACTCATAGCTGGTATACATAAGAAGGTTTCCCGCAGACTGCGCATTAAAATCTCTCGTCTGCGCGAGTGTTTATGTATATACATGTATGGAGATGTATTTGTAACTTAATTGAGTGCTAAAAGCTTACGTCAACCCCTATTTAGGGGTTGTCATTTCTATCTATACATATTTTTGCTGTGGTATAATATTGAGATATTATGTTATGGCCTCAGTGGTCTAGTGGTATGTGCTCTCTCCTGAAAGACTGAGGTCCCGGGTTCAATTCCGTCGAGCGAAAACATGTTTCCTACTTTTCAAACATGGCTCGAGTTTGAGATCACCAACCCGCATTAGGCAAGCTTGGTGATTACGACATCCTCCTCACTGTACTGATATCTTCAGTGAGGCGAGAGGCCTTTGCCCAACAGTGGGACATTACAGGCTAATACTTTTTGTTTTACCCGCGTTGTACCCGTTCCTGTGAGAATTACGAGATAAAAAGAGATTATATATGTAGTAGTATCAGTGAGTTAGATTACATGATACAAGCTTAGAGCTTACTTTGAGTCTAATTAACCGTGAGTGAATTTGTCCGGCTGTGTTTTTATTTTTATTTTTTGAGACTCTTATCTATCCCTGTGCCATTCATCAAAAGCAATTCAGTAGTTTTTGCGAGAAACAGGAACATACATCCTCACAAACTTTCGCATTTATAATATTAGTAGAATAATGAGATTATTTTACTAGTAGCAGCCTGAAATTTTACCCGCGTTTTACCCGTCCCCGTGGGAGTATCGGGGTGAAAAATAGCTTATAACCTCCCTGTTGAATGTGGCTATCAATTACAAAAAGAATTATCCAAATCGAATTGGTAGTTTCTGAGATAATCGCCTTCAAACAAACAAAAAATCTAACTCTGTATCTTATTATAGAAACGTAACAACCCTAATATACATTCTACATGAAACAATCGAAATACGTCTCTCTCGCTCACACATTAGTGAACTAAGTATCTCTTTCTCTTTTATCTTTATTCAGTATACCTAGATTAAATCAAGGTGCCTAGAGAATTCTGTTAGTCCTAGATTTTGGACTTAAATCTTTTATTAAGTTAGACACTAGATTTTGAGTCGTAGAATGGGAAGATTTTATTTATTTTTTGGTTTTATCCGAGGGTAGGTCTCGTTTTTAACCAACATAATATAAAGAAGGGTGATTGTGCTTTATGTGTGCTCTTTGTATCGTAGCTCATAAACGGAAGGACCGATTTTAATAAAGTTTTTTTGTTTGAAAGGTGCTTAAATAGTAGTTTAGCTATGATTGAATTAAAACATTATCAGTCGGGCGTAATAACATTTTTCAATCGATTTACTTGTTCCTCTTCTCAATAGCAGCTTTTTAATCACTACATAGTACAAAACAAAGTCGCTCTCCGCTGTCTGTCCCTATGTAGGTATGCTTAAATCTTTAAAACTACGCAACGGATTTTGATGTAGTTTTTTTTAATAGACTGATCCACGAGAAAGATTCATATGTATAGAAATTCCCGAAATTCCCATGGGAACGGGCACAACGTGGGTAACAGCGCGGGGCCCTGCTAGTTTAAATTAAGTTTCAGTCTGACCGCGAACGTGCGTTTCCAAATTCAATTTCCGCATTCGTTTACCGCATGCGGAAATTCCGTAGCCCCAGCGCAAACGTTCGTTATTTGCATTCTTCTTCTTCATCGAGTGGATGGTCACCCTGACCAATCCTGGTGTCAGAGTTATTGAGCCGCCAAAGGCCTCTGACATGGCTCAAGTAACGACTACTATCCGTAGAAAATAACCGGGACCGACGGCTTAACGTGCCCTCCGAAGCACGGAATCATCTTACATTTCGAGCAATCAGGTGATTCAGCCTGCAATGCCATAACCAAACTGAGGGCAGTCTCACAAAGAGATTTTTGTGACATATTGTCCCCACCGGGAATCGAACCCGGAACCTCCGGATTGTGAGCGAGCGCTCAAACCACAAGACCACGGTGGCTGTAAGTGTAAATATCTGTTTGTTTGTTTGTTCCAGAACATTATCACATTTTCGTCGGCGATCTGAGTCCAGAGATTGAGACACAAAGCCTGCGAGATGCTTTCGCGCCGTTCGGAGAAATATCGTAAGTAAACAATACTAGTAGCCCCTCGCTCTTACCCGTGTTGTACCCGTTCGGGATACAATTTGGGGATAAAATGTATCCCATATGTTATTCTGATGTATAACCTATATTACTGTAAAGTTTCATCCGAATCCGTTCAGTAGTTTTTGCGTGAAAGAGTAATAAAGATACTACATCCTCACAAAGTTTCGCATTTATAATATTAGTAAAATTAGTTGACAAACCTGTCTCAATGTGATGTGATCGCTCACTGTTTCGATTCAACAAAGTAACAATATGTGAAGACATAGTTGTTGACGACGTCTGAGCTACTTGTAGTACTTATTATTCTGTGGTCTGAGTGTCAATTACATATTCATATAATGTATTTGTGTATGTATATGTAGTAGTATCAGTGAGTTAGATTCCATAATACAAGCTTTAAATTTTACTTTGTAAACTTTAAATAACTAAAGAAAAAGGTAACTTGTTAAAACTTTCAGTGAGCGAGTTTGATCTGCAGTGAGGTGTTATAGGACGATACTTTACATTAGTACTCGCTTGTGATTACGTGTATTCCTCCTCGCTGTACTATCATCTTCAGTGAGCGAGTTTGATCTGCAGTGAGGTGTTATAGGACGATACTTTACATTAGTACTCGCTTGTGATTACGTGTATTCCTCCTCGCTGTACTATCATCTTCAGTGAGCGAGTTTGATCTGCAGTGGGGTGTTATAGGACGATACTTTACATTAGTACTCGCTTGTGATTACGTGTATTCCTCGCTGTACTAACATCTTCAGTGAGCGAGTTTGATCTGCAGCGGGGTGTTATAGGACGATACTTTACATTAGTACTCGCTTGTGATTACGTGTATTCCTCCTCGCTGTACTAACATCTTCAGTGAGCGAGTTTGATCTGCAGTGGGGTGTTATAGGACGATACTTTACATTAGTACTCGCTTGTGATTACGTGTATTCCTCCTCGCTGTACTAACATCTTCAGTGAGCGAGTTTGATCTGCAGTGGGGTGTTATAGGACGCTACTTTACATTAGTACTCGCTTGTGATTTCGTGTATTCCTCCTCGCTGTACTAACATCTTCAGTGAGCGAGTTTGATCTGCAGTGGGGTGTTATAGAACGATACTTTACATTAGTACTCGCTTGTGATTACGTGTATTCCTCCTCGCTGTACTAACATCTTCAGTGAGCGAGTTTGATCTGCAGTGGGGTGTTATAGGACGATACTTTACATTAGTACTCGCTTGTGATCACGTGTATTCCTCCTCGCTGTACTAACATCTTCAGTGAGCGAGTTTGATCTGCAGTGGGGTGTTATAGGACGATACTTTACATTAGTACTCGCTTGTGATCACGTGTATTCCTCCTCGCTGTACTAACATCTTCAGTGAGCGAGTTTGATCTGCAGTGGGGTGTTATAGGACGATACTTTACATTAGTACTCGCTTGTGATTACGTATATTCCTCCTCGCTGTACTTACATCTTCAGTGAGCGAGTTTGATCTGCAGTGGGGTGTTATAGGACGATACGTTATGTATAAGACTATGCATCAGTAGTTACTCGTTGATTGAAAAGCCTGAATGAGACAATAAGTAAGCTTTGGAGCGCTGAAACTGTCGCTACAGTACAACTCTTTATTTGGACACTCGCCAATAGGGTGTGGTCATAGTGAGAGCGATTATTAAGCGTCAAATATAAATATTAAAGCAAGACAGGACTCGTCAAATTGTTGGTCCTGAATGTTTCTATCGTTATACCATGTCGAAGGCCTTTAAGCGGTCTAAAAAGTCTAACACCATGGTTGACCATTGACTCGAAATTACTTATGTTCTTAAAGCGATTAATAACAACAAGTTTTTAGCGAGAAATTTAAATATTATAGCGAGAACTTGGAAGCGAATAATATAATTTTATCAGCGAACTAGCAGCGTCCCGCGGTTTTGCCCGCGTTGTGTCCATTCCTGAGGGAATTTCGGGATGAAAAATAGCCTATGTTACTTGTGGATAATGTAGCTTTCGAATGGTGAAAGAATTTTTAAAAACGGTCAAGTAGTTTTTGAGCCTATTCATTACAAACAAAGTTTTCCTCTTTATAATATTAGTGTAGATTATAAGTACTTATTTTAGGGCTATGAATACTATTTTAATACTTATTACGTTAATTCGTTTGTGGTTTACGCCAAAGTAAGACATTCTTCTTCATCGAGTGGATGGTCACCCTGACCAATCCTGGTGTCAGAGTTATTGAGCCGCCAAAGGCCTCTGACATGGCTCATGTAACGACTACTATCCGTAGAGAGTAACCGGGACCGACGGCTTAACGTGCTCTCCGAAGCACGGAATCATCTTACTTTTCGGGCAATCAGGTGATTCAGCCTGCAATGCTCTAACCAAACTGAGGACAGTCTCACAAAGTGATTTTTGTGAGGGATCCCCACCGGGAATCGAACCCGGAACCTCCGGATCGTGAGCCGGGTGCTCAAACCACAAGACCACGGAGGCATAATAAGTAAGACAATACATAAACTAAAAACTGATAAAATGCCGTCCACTAACTTAAGATACAGCGCGCAGATTCGCCAATATGAATCGCTCCCCGCTCCGCTCAAGCGCCCGCTCGCACTACACCCACGCCCTTATATTGCGGGCTACTTAGAAACTGTGTCTATGAAAGAAACTAGGCCTTGTACATTTAAATAATTAGAAATATTACTTACTAACCGATGCGAGTATAAGGAGGTTTTGTGTTTGAATGGGTTTATAGTTTTGGCAAAGCTATCTAATCTATATCTATACTAATATTATAAAGCTGAAGAGTTTGTTTGTTTTGTTTGTTTGTTTGTTTGTTTGTTTGTTTGTTTGTTTGTTTGTTTGTTTAAACGCGCTAATCTCAGAAACTACTGAACCGATTTGAATAATTCTTTCACTGTTAGATAGTCTATTTATCGAGGAAGGCTATAGGCTACATTTTATCCCGAAATTCCCACGGGAACGGGCACAACGCGGGTAAAACCGCGGGGCGCTGCTAGTTAATATTATAAAGCTGAAGAGTTTGTTTGTTTGAACGCGCTCATCTCAGGAACTACTGGTCCGATTTGGATAAATCTTTTTGTATTGGATAGCCACAATCAACGGGAAGGTTATACATAGCTAAGAACTACTGCAAGGAAACTAGCTTTCTAATGAGCCGCATCGAAATCGCTCCATCCGTTTCAGAGCAACACTGACCCAGATACACATACACATACTTATTAAAACACCCCTATTTTGCGTCAGGGGTTAAAATGCCAAAATGTAAATACACCCAGTCATTCACTCACGGTTAATCAGACTAAGCTCTAAGCTTGTATCATGTAATCTAACTCACTGATACTACTACATATACATACACAAATACTTTATAAGAATACTAGCAGCGTCCCGCGATTTTACCCGCGCTGTGCCCGTTACCGTGGGAATTTCAGGATGAAAAATAGCCTATAACCTTCCCGTTGAATGTGGCTATCTATTACAAAAAGAATTATTCAAATCGGATTGGTAGTTACTGAGATTAGCCCAGTTAAACAAAGTTGGAATGTTCATCCCTTTATAATATTACTAGCTGTCCCGCGCGTTGGTTCCACCCGCGACCCAATAGATGTCGCTAGTGTGAATCTTAACCATCCAGGGTCTCACCCAAATCATACAAAATAAATAATTCAAATCGGTTCTGCCGTTTAGAAGTTCAGTTACAACAAAAGAGGCATTGAATTTAATATATGTATATGTATTACTAGCAGCGCCCCGCGGTTTTACCCGCGTTGTGCCCGTTCCCGTGGGAATTTCGGGATAAAATGTAGCCTATAGCCTTCCTCGATAAATAGACTATCTAACAGTGAAAGAATTATTCAAATCGGTTCAGTAGTTTCTGAGATTAGCGCGTTTAAACAAACAAACAAACAAACAAACAAACAAACAAAACAAACTCTTCAGCTTTATAATATTATAATATATAATATAATATAATATAATATATAATATGTATATATATGTATTATACATCTACACTAATATTATAAAGAGGAAACCTTTGTTTGTTTGGTTGTAATGAATAGGCTCAAAAACTACTAGACCGTTTTTAAAAATTCTTTCACCATTCGAAAGCTACATTATCCACGAGTAACATAGGCTATTTTTCATCCCGAAATTCCCACAGGAATGGACACAACGCGGGTAAAACCGCGGGGCGCTGCTAGTATATATTATAGATGGGATAAAGCCGCGTGAGTGAGCTAGTAACATTATCTCCAGTTTACGGGCCATTAATATTTCTCTATCTTCCGATTGGAAGCTATAAAATTTAATAGCTTCCCTGTTATGTGGCACTATGTTCAGCTCTCGGATTCAGGCGATAACTTTATAAGCGTAAAACTGAATTCAAACTAGGTTTTTTAGTTGTGCCCCGCGTTTTACCTGCGTTGTGCCCGTTCCCGTGGGAATTTCGGGATTTTTATAACTTACTAGCAGCGCCCCGCGGCTTCGCCCGCGTTGAGCCCGTTCCCGTAGGAATTTTCGAAAATCCTTTCTTAGTGTGCACTTACGTCACTTGAAGAACCTTCCTGCCGAATTCATGTTTCTAGGTGTAGCGGTTGAGGCTGTGCGTTGATTATCAGTCAGTCAGGACTTTGAATTTTATATATATAGATTATCCTTTTCCTTAACAAGATACATATGATAAAAAACGAATCATTAAAATCAGTTCAGCCGTTCTCGAGCTATAAATGGTGTAACTAACACGAATTTCTTTTATATACATAGACTACCAGCGCAGTTTTACGGAATATCGGGATAAAATGTATCCCATGTGTTATTCTGACGTATAAACTATATTACCTACTGTAAAGTTTCATCCAAATCCGTCCAGTAGTTTATTCGTGAAAGAGAACAAACATACATACATTCATTCTAATAAACTTTATAACATTAGTTTCGTGCTTCGGAGGGCTCGTTAAATTGTCGGCGCCGGTTGCTTTAATCGCTAGACCATGTCGGAGGTCTTTAGGCGGTCTAAAAACATCGACAACAAGGTTGACCACTGACCTTCTCGAACTTACTTACCTTAATATAAGTTTTTTAGTTTGAATTATAACTAAACCATTAATGATGTATTTCTCTCTGTTCCAGCGACTGCCGAGTGGTCAGAGACCCCCAGACCCTCAAATCTAAAGGATACGGGTTCGTCTCCTTCCTAAAGAAATCCGTAAGTAATGCTACCTATTTCATATTTAACATGCGTTTGTTTCCGCATGCACGCTTGTGATACCCGCTTTGTACCCGTTACCGCGGGAATTTCGGGATAAAATGTATCCCATGTGTTATTCTGATGTATAACCTATATTACTGTAAAGTTTCATCCAAATCCGTCCAGTAGTTTTTTCGTGAAAGAGTAACAAACATACAACATCCAGCCTCACAAACATTCGCATTTATAATTTAGTAGGATTTTTAAATACCCTCTCACTAATTTACTGAATATATGTATATATATCCCAAAATTCCCACGGTAATAGATACAAAGTAGGTAAAACAGTTACGGATAATAATATACATTAAAAAATCGATCCGCCATTTGCAATGATGGGAATCATTGCAAATGGCGGATCATCACAATACCTTTGCATAGAATGATATATAATCAAATATTTATATAATCGATAGCTAATAAGCATGCATTCTGTTATAAAATAAAATTGCTTCATATTTCATACATGAGTAGTAACGCCTCCCGTTCTTCCCCATATTGTGCCCGTTCCCGTGGGAATTTTGAAATGACACAGCCTATAACCTTCCCGTTGAATGTGGCTATCTATTACAAAAAGAATTATTCAAATCGGACTCGTAATTTCTGAGATTAGGCCCACAATACAAAAAAAATTACCTCTTTATAGGATAGAAATTATCCTTTGTTTAAATGTGGTCTGTTTTGTTTGCTATAACTTATATAATTACTGAACTGATTTTGATGAAAGGTATAGAGTTATTAACCACGACAATTTGGTATTCAAATATGTATTCGACAAGCCCAATGGCACAGTGGCAGTGAGAGCGCTAACTGTGTCGGGGGTTGCGGGGTCGGTCAACGGAGTAACAATATGTGAGACATAGTTGTTGACGACGTCTGGGTGTCAATTATATATTCATATAAAGTATTTGTGCATGTATATGTAGTAGTATCAGTTAGATTCCATAATACAAGCTTACAGCTTAGTTTGGGTCTAATTAACCGTGTGTGAATTTGTCCGGGTGTATTATTATTCTTTTTAATTCCCGCGGAAGTTACGGGATAAAATGTATTCAATGTTTACACATATATGAAACTACCTATCTTTCTATTCCAGGAGGCTGAATCAGCGATCACCTCGATGAACGGCCAGTGGCTCGGGTCCCGTTCCATCCGCACCAACTGGGCTACCAGGAAACCGCCAGCGCCCAAGAATGAGTGTATGTACCTTATTTCATATAACGTACGACAGCCTCCGTGGTCTTGTGGTTTGAACGCTCGGCTCACGATCCGGAGGGTCCGGGTTCGATTCCCGGTGGGGATATCTCACAAAAATCTCTTTGTGAGACTGTCCTCAGTTTGGTTAGGGCATTGCAGGCTGAATCACCTGATTGCCCGAAAAGTAAGACGATTCCGTGCTTCGGAGGGCACGTTAACCCGTCGGTCCCGGTTACTCTCTACGGATAGTAGTCGTTACATGAGCCATGTCAGAGGCCTTTGGTGGCTCAATAACTCTGACACCAGGATTGGTCAGGGTGACCGTCCACTCGGTGAAGAAGATAATTTAACGTGCTCTCCCAAGAACAAGCACAACGCGGGTCAAACCGCGGGGCATGGCTAGTCTATACTAATCTATACTTCTATACTATCTATACTTCTATACTAATATTATAAAGAGGAAAGGTTTGATTTTTTGTTTGTTTGTTTGTTTCGAATAGGCTCTGAAAGTACTGCACCGAATTAAAAAATTCTTTCACCATTCGAAAGCTACACTATCCCTGAGTGACATAGGCTATATTTATTCCCGAAATTCCCACGGGAACGGGCACAACGCGGGTATATGTAACCCAAGGTATGAAAAACATGCCTAAAAAAATTGGTTATTGGCGTGCGCTACTAAATCTATTGATGATACACAAAAACAATGTTCTACACAATCAAAGTACATATCATTGCGAACAAATAAGTTCGCGAGGGCATATGTCTAACTATTATAGTTAAGACACAATAACCGTTTTAAGTTAAAATTAATTAGTTAAAAAAGGAGTGTAATTTTAAGTTGATGATATTCATATGATGATATGAATCTACATCAAAATAAATGGCTCTACAATCAAGGTTAATTATGTTTCTTTGTGTACCTCTTTAAATTATTAAAATCGGACAGTTAGTTTCAGAGTTATGATGAGAAATATCACTACATAGTATATAATAAAGTCGTCTCTGTTTCGTGTCTGTTTGTCTGTATGCTTAAATCTTTAAAATTACGCAACGGATTTTGATGCGGTTTTTTTGTAATAGGTAGAGTGATTCAAGAGGAAGGTTTTTATGTAAAAAAATTCCCAAAATTCCCACGGGAACGGCCACAACGCGGGTAAAACCGCGGGGCGCTGCTTACAAAATAGTAATGCTCGATGGCGGGTCTCTTATGGCTACTTACTGTTTCGTGCGGTCAAAGCGCGCGGGGATATAGGTACCTACCTACGAACTACGAACGACGAAGACGTGCTATGTAGGTATTATCCCGAATTCTTCCTCACATGAAATCTTGATTGTGTATACCTACATACCTATATACTCGCGCGAGACATGTAATATTTTATCCCCAATTTCCCACTTGAAATTTTGATTGTGTATATTCCTGCGGGAGACACGCAATGTTTTATCCCGATTTCATGTTTCTTTGTGTACCTCTTTAAATTATTAAAATCGGACAGTTAGTTTCAGAGTTATGATGAGAAATATCACTACATAGTATAAAATAAAGTCGTCTCTGTTTCGTGTCTGTTTGTCTGTATGCTTAAATCTTTAAAATTACGCAACGGATTTTGATGCGGTTTTTTTGTAATAGGTAGAGTGATTCAAGAGGAAGGTTTTTATGTAAAAAAATTCCCAAAATTTCCTCGGGAACGGCCACAACGCGGGTAAAACCGCGGGGCGCTGCTTACAAAATAGTACCTAATGCTCGATGGCGGGTCTCTTATGGCACTTACTGTTTCGTGCGGTCAAAGCGCGCGGAGATATAGGTACCTACCTACGAACTACGAACGACGAAGACGTGCTGTGTAGGTATAATCCCGAATTCTTCCTCACATGAAACCTTGATTGTGTATACATATATACTCGCGGGAGACATGAAATTTTTTATCCCCAATTTCCCACTTGAAATTTTGATTGTGTATATTCCTGCGGGAGACACGCAATGTTTTATCCCGATTTTCCTACATGAAATCTTGATTACCCGAAGCGAAGCGAGGGCGGGTCGCTAGTAATAAATAAATCAATAGAAAAAACTCGAGATGCTACACCGTGTATCGTTTTAAACGAATTGAAAACATTGTATTAGGTACTAAATCCGATCGAGGCGGAACGCAAATCAAAGAAAGCATTAACGCGTTCCAGGTTGTGTTTACATTACATAAGAGAAGCGATTAGCGAGAAAGAATCATAAAGTTGACTGGAGTTTGTTTGTTTTAACGCACGAATCTGTGAAACTGCCAATCCAATTTGAATAATTATTTTTGTAATAGATTCAAAGTCAAGAAAATTTATCTCGAGCGCTACTTATTTAGGTTAAAAACAAACGAGTTCTTATAGGTTACTGATGTCAGTATTTTTAGACCGCCTTATAGCTTCCGACATTCTCTAACGGTTGAGGCAACCAGGACCGACAATTTCACGTGCCTCTTATTGAGACTAAGGTCCCACTGCGGGCCCGCAGGACTCTCAGCTCTGGCTTGCCTTCACCGGCCGGCCAGAGGGGGGTCGTTAGAGGCACAGTCGATGTCGGCTGTGTGATCCGGGGGTGGAAGTGTTAAAGGGCATAACGCCGCGAGTAACGTAAGAGAAAGCGCAGCACACCTCTCTACACCCCCGAGTCGCCCGCGCCGATGTTGCCCCCTTGCCGTCTCTACGTCGGCTGTTTCGGGGGGCCCATCCAGCGGGCGGCGAGCCACGGCCTGCCGCCGATAACTTGTTCACCACTTGTTATGGCAGGTGCCGACCTCTTTGCAATATCCCATTTCCAGTCCATCCAACCTTCATTTCCATAGCCCAGTCTTTTTCTTTCATTTTTACTTACAATAGTCCCTACTTCTGCAGGTACACATTCCCGGACATGTTGTACTGATGTGGTCGGGAGTGTGTCCCTGCAGTTGTAATCCATTACATTAAACATCTCCAAAGGGCCTCTACGAGTTGGATCTGTATCCCCTCGCATGCCTCTCAAAAAGACCGGGCTTGTCCCGTGACTCCGAGGAGAAACAATATTATAAAGAGGAAAGGTTTGATTTTTTGTTTGTTTGTTTGTTTCGAATAGGCTCTGAAAGTACTGCACCGAATTAAAAAATTCTTTCACCATTCGAAAGCTACACTATCCCTGAGTGACATAGGCTATATTTATTCCCGAAATTCCCACGGGAACGGGCACAACGCGGGTATATGTAACCCAAGGTATGAAAAACATGCCTAAAAAAATTGGTTATTGGCGTGCGCTACTAAATCTATTGATGATACACAAAAACAATGTTCTACACAATCAAAGTACATATCATTGCGAACAAATAAGTTCGCGAGGGCATATGTCTAACTATTATAGTTAAGACACAATAACCGTTTTAAGTTAAAATTAATTAGTTAAAAAAGGAGTGTAATTTTAAGTTGATGATATTCATATGATGATATGAATCTACATCAAAATAAATGGCTCTACAATCAAGGTTAATTATGTTTCTTTGTGTACCTCTTTAAATTATTAAAATCGGACAGTTAGTTTCAGAGTTATGATGAGAAATATCACTACATAGTATAAAATAAAGTCGTCTCTGTTTCGTGTCTGTTTGTCTGTATGCTTAAATCTTTAAAATTACGCAACGGATTTTGATGCGGTTTTTTTTGTAATAGGTAGAGTGATTCAAGAGGAAGGTTTTTATGTAAAAAAATTCCCGAAATTCCCACGGGAACGGCCACAACGCGGGTAAAACCGCGGGGCGCTGCTTACAAAATAGTAATGCTCGATGGCGGGTCTCATAAGGCTACTTACTGTTTCGTGCGGTCAAAGCGCGCGGGGATATACCTACCTACGAACTACGAACGACGAAGACGTGCTATGTAGGTATTATCCCGAATTCTTCCTCACATGAAATCTTGATTGTGCATACATATATACTCGCGCGAGACATGTAATATTTTATCCCCAATTTCCCACTTGAAATTTTGATTGTGTATATTCCTGCGGGAGACACGCAATGTTTTATCCCGATTTTCCTACATGAAATCTTGATTACCCGAAGCGAAGCGAGGGCGGGTCGCTATATAAAATAAAGTCGTCTCTGTTTCGTGTCTGTTTGTCTGTATGCTTAAATCTTTAAAATTACGCAACGGATTTTGATGCGGTTTTTTTGTAATAGGTAGAGTGATTCAAGAGGAAGGTTTTAAGCTATTGCATAGCTTCTATCGCGGGCCTTGAGCGCGGGGACCGAATCCAAAAATTCCGTAACGAAAAAACCTCACGCTCCCCACTCCGACGGGCAAGGAGGTGTGGCTTGAAGGCCGTGCATCGTCTAACGTCGTTTCAGTTCGGCAGTCTTCGACACGGCGTTGTGTGCGATTGTGCGTTGGGGGTGAGAGAGAGAGAGATGAGACGGGGGGTGAGAGAGAGAGATGAGACGTGGGGTGAGAGAGAGGGGTGAGAGAGAGGGGTGAGAGAGAGGGGTGAGAGAGAGGGGTGAGAGAGAGGGGTGAGAGAGAGGTGTGAGAGAGAGGGGTGAGAGAGAGGGGTGAGAGAGATGGGTTAGAGAGAGGGGTGAGAGAGAGGGGTGAGAGAGAGAGAGATGTGGCGGAAGGGGTGAGAGAGAGAGAGGAGGCGGTAGGGGTGAGAGAGAGAGAGGACGCGGGAGGGTTGAGTGAGAGGGAGGAGGCGGGAGGGGTGAGAGAGAAGAGGCGGGAGCGGTGAGAGAGAAGAGGCGGGAGCGGTGAGAGAGAAGAGGCGGGAGCGGTGAGAGAGGAGGCGGGAGGGGAGAGAAGAGGTGGGAGGGGTGAGAGAGAGAGGAGGCGGGAGGGGTGAGAGAGAGAGGAGTCGGGAGGGGTGAGAGAGAGAGGAGTCGGGAGGGGTGAGTGAGAGAGAGAGAGGAGACGGGAGGGGTGAGAGAGAGAGGAGGCGGGAGGGGTGAGTGAGAGAGAGAGAGAGGAGTCGGGAGGGGTGAGTGAGAGAGAGAGAGAGGTGTCGGGAGGGGTGAGAGAGAGAGGAGGCGGGAGGGGTGAGAGAGAGGAGGCGGGAGGGGTGGGAGAGAGAGAGGAGTCGAGAGGGGTGAGAGAGAGGAGGCGGGTGGGGTGAGAGAGAAGAGATATCAAATATATCAAATATAATTGCATAAGTTGATACAAAATGCTATGCAATAGCTTCACCGCGGCAGTCCCCGAGTGCCACAAGTCTTTTTATTTATGTAAAAAAATTCCCGAAATTCCCACGGGAACGGCCACAACGCGGGTAAAACCGCGGGGCGCTGCTTACAAAATAGTAATGCTCGATGGCGGGTCTCTTATGGCTACTTACTGTTTCGTGCGGTCAAAGCGCGCGGGGATATACCTACCTACGAACTACGAACGACGAAGACGTGCTATGTAGGTATTATCCCGAATTCTTCCTCACATGAAATCTTGATTGTGTATACATATATACTCGCGCGAGACATGTAATATTTTATCCCCAATTTCCCACTTGAAATTTTGATTGTGTATATTCCTGCGGGAGACACGCAATGTTTTATCCCGATTTTCCTACATGAAATCTTGATTACCCGAAGCGAAGCGAGGGCGGGTCACTAGTCACTAATAAAATCGCAGCTAACTCCATTTCAAATCAAAAGGTTTTCTCAGCGTCAGTTATTCTTGTCTTTGATAGTTTCACCCGCTCATCTTATCGCTACATCTCATGTCACATCCACACCCTAACCTTTGAGCGGAAATTAAACCCGGTAACTTATAGACGGGAATGCCAACGCGAATTTGATTCAATACATGCTTTATATATGACTAGCAGCGCACCGCGGTTTTAACCGCGTTGTGCCCGTTCCCGTGGGAATATCGGGAATTTTTGTATGTACATATACTTCTTCTTGAATCACTCTATATATTTAAAAAAACCGCGTCAAAATCCGTTGCGTAGTTTTAAAGATTTTAGTATACATAGGGACAGACAGCGGAAAGAGACTTTGCTGTATACTACGTAGTGATCAATACCAACCACAACCTCAAATATATATTTGACAAGTCCGTTGTCACAGTGGCAGTGAGAGCGCTTACTGTATCGGGGGTTGCGGGGTCGGTCAACGGAGTAACAATATGTGAGACATAGTGGTTGACGACGTCTGGGTGTCGATTATATATTGTTATAAAGTATTAGTGTGTGTATATGTAGTAGTATCAGTGAGTTAGATTACATGATACAAGCTTAGAGCTTAGTTTGGGTCTGATTAACCGTGCGTGAATTTGTTCGGGTGTATTTATTTATTTATTCAAATACAACGAACAAAAATACATACACCACCTCTACCATTAACTAATCAACAGACACCGTATCTCTGGCGCTAGCATATAAAAGCCTAATAGCATCACAATACCCTGACCCCTTCTTCGATCCGGTCACTATCACATAAGGATCACCAGCTCTTACCAGCCTTTTAGCTTTGCAATAGTCCAGTGCAGCATGCACTCTAGCATCTACTTCAATAGCCCAATTTCCTTTAGCAGATTCAAAGTAGTGCATAGCTCTGACACCTCGCCAGAAGCGCAGCTGTCTGGCCGTATGACATGTTCTAGTGACAGCAATAATAGGACATATTGGTTTGACATGTGACAGGATTTTGGCTGTCCTGCCTGAGTTAGTTAGACATATAATGACTACGGCTCTGGATCTCATTGCTAGTTCTACTGCACTGACGCATATCCCTTTGCTGGGCTCTTCTAAGCAAGATTGCGTTAAGGAGATGTTGCCATAGATTTTTGGGTACCAAGATATGTTTTCGGCTTGTCTGCATATAACTCCTGCTGCAGCCAAACATTGTTCAGCTAACTTGATGGAATCATAGTTGAGAGTGTATTTTTTCAATGGAGAGTCGTAGTGCAGCTCCAACCCCACGACATCTACTCCATCTAGCACTAGATTAGCCAGATCAGTAACGCACAATGTAGGTATCTGTTCATTGATCACGCCTTTACAAATGACAGGCTTGCCAGCGTCATTGCATTTAGCTAAAATGTATTTGGTTGCAATGAAAATCTTTTCTACAGGCAAATCTATTGACAGGACACATCTGTCTAGGTATACGCCGTCAGCCTCAGCTAGCAAGTCGTCAATGTTATCAAGGCCTAAGACTGTATCGACACAAGCGAATATTAGTATATGTTTCCCTTTATCTCCTAGTAAATCTTTGATGTGTGTTATGTCTTGCTTATTCTGTGCGTTGGGTACTAGTAGACCATCGATATCAGAGCCTATGGCCCAAGCAATTTGCTCTTCAATATGTTCAAAGGTTTGCTGGTTGTCGTCACTGCAAGTGAACGACCGGAGACTGTCCCCTCTCTCGTGAGATGCTTCTTTAGGTACATTGACAATCCTGACCGCCATTTTCGATCCAATAATACCACCAGTAATAACATTGCATTCTATAGTATCGTCACCTATTTTTGAGACAGCTAATTTTATTATTCCCGGTGCCAGACTGTCTATAAATATATTGTCTCCTGGTCTAAGACAAGATATGTCTTCATAATTGAGATACAAGCAATCGGCTGTGCCACTTTCTTTCCAACTATTGTCTATCGTCAATCTGACAGTACCATGTTGGAACAGCTCGACTGTTGCCTTGGGTCCAGCTTTCAGATCACCTGTAACTATGTCTGGTTCCTTCACATCAACTATAACAGCTAGAGGGTAGACGTATTCTAATTCTGCGCTGTAATTGTATACAGCTTGACGAATCGCTTGGATTAGCTGGCCGCAAGCGTCTGGTTCCATATCTGAAAGAAGATTCTTATATTAGTATGGTCCTATACGCAATTGTAGGTCTAACACGTAATCACAAGCGAGAACTAATTTTCTTTTTCTTCATCGAGTGGATGGTCACCCTGACCAATCCTGGTGTCAGAGTTATTGCGCCCACAAAGGCCTCTGACATGGCTCATGTAACGACTACTATCCGTAGAAAGTAACCGGGACCGACGGCTTAACGTGCCCTCCGAAGCACGGACTCATCTTACTTTTCGGGCAATCAGGTGATTCAGCCTGCCATAACCAAACTGAGGACAGTCTCACAAAGTGATTTTTTGTGAGATATTGTCCCCACCGGATCGAACCCGGAACTTCCGGATCGTGAGCCGAGCGCTCAAACCACAAGACCACGGAATCTGTAATCGAACTAACTGATACATACCTCGCATATTAAGTCTCGCTACAGTCATTCCAGCTGCGATAAGACGCTGTATTGTCGCTGGTTCCTTATTTTGGACTCCGATCTCACACATTATACCTGTTTGAAGTTCTTCAATCGGTTTTTCGTGCACATTTAAGTTGCAAAGATGTTTTTGGTACGTGGTTTGTAGAGGCCTGGCTTTATCTTTCAATGAAGATACTGCTTCTAAAGGTATGTGCCACGGCAAAGCCATGGTGTGTGGTTAGAAGTTAATGTATCGTCCGTAAACTGAGTATTCGCACTAAAGATGTTAGTAAGCACTCTTCTATGAAGATTTGTAAACTTTGATCGTAGCAGTTATTTTAGATTTATTTAAATATATGTTTCTAAAATAAATATATTATTGAAGAAATTGTAAGATAAAAAATCAAAATATTGATACGAAATTAAATGATTAAAAAATTGTCAGAGTATGTAGGATGACGTTTTAGAAAAGAGGTTTAGATTTCTATATGAACATTAGCAAAGAGGTGTGCAGTCATCTTATATATAAAATTCTCGTGTCACAGTGTTCGTTCACGTACTCCTCCGAAACGGCTCGACCGATTCTCATGAAATTATGTGAGCATATTGAGTAGGTCTGAGAATCGGCCAACGTCTATTTTTCATCCCGAAATTCCCGCGGGAACGGGTACAACGCGGGTGAAACCGCGGGGCGCAGCTAGTTTTATATAAAAAAACACTTTGGTTAAACAAATTACAAACCGACTTATAAAAAAAGTATTAGCCCATAACATCCCATAACACAGGTAACATTTGTCATAATTCTTCTTCTTCTTCTTCATCGAGTGGATGGTCACCCTGACCAGTCCTGGTGTCAGAGTTATTGAGCCGCCAAAAGCCTCTGACATAGCATATAACGACTACTATCCGTAGAAAGTAACCGGGACCGACGGCTTAACGTGCCCTCCGAAGCATGGTCATTTTTAGACATGACAACAGGCTTGTTTCCACTAAGAATGAATCGGATGGCTTTTAGTTTCTATTGATTAACCATGATAATTAGTAAATAAATAATCAACTTTGCTATTAAAATAATAAAAGATTAATAATATTTTTGGAAAATAAAATCGACAAAATGAGGCGTTTAATCACGTGACATTAAACACCAATCAGAGAAGCGTGACGTCACATTTCGGATAAAACTACGATGTATAGTAGATTTCTAATTTTTTGGCAATTCATGTTAACAAACCTTTGATTTTACGACATTCACGTATTTATCTTAAACTACACACTCAATAGTTTGCCACACACTATACACTTTTTCCTAAGTTCTAAACACGGAATTCATGAATTTTATTAATTTTCAACATCATATTTTAACAAAAAGAAAAAAAGTGAGGTTGTGAAAATACAGATAGTAAAATGCTATTTTTTTTACTATGGCTATAGTGATGAGCAAAGCAAGCAAAAAAATATAACAGAGTATGAAATCAACTAAGTGATTGAACTTTTTCAACTCACAAAAAGGCAATTTGAATTAATTTGAAAACTCACGACATTATTTTTAATTTAATATAATAGCAACGTACGTTAATATACTAGCGCTAAAGCGATTATATTTTTGTTGTATGTTCAGTTTTGAGATAATTAAGCGGTATTGCCACTGTCGGTTAACTAAGAACTGTCATTATGCTGGCAAGACAGGCCGATACCTAGTCAGCCGCCATGCTTCGTTCGTCATTCGTCTCGTTTGCTTGATGTCGTACGTTACGGGTGCTCCTTTATGTTCGATTTCCTAAAAAACTTGGCTTTCTCTCTAGACTTCGATTTGTTTAGTGATTTGGTGTGTTATTTATTAGTAGGATAGGATGGGATAGGATAGTAGGATATTATACGACTGACAGCAATTCGCGGTTTTTTATCAGCGTTGTATCTGCGTGATTAAAAACCCGACTGATTAACTTAATTAATGTATAAACCAATGAACAGATACTATGTCAGCCATTAAGCAACTTCTGAATTTATATCAGTCATATTTTAATATAGAATATAACTATCACTGCTATAAAAATTATTATGAACTCCTACCTCCGTGGCTAATGTATCAATCTTTACCTCTATATTATCTTTGTTCAGAAAATCGGCCATATTTATTTGTACATACGTCTCGCCAATGCGAAAGAAATCGACTATACATTGTGGAATTAGTTGATAATGACTTTCTTCGTATTTTTTATTGTTTGGAACGTATATGAATTTTTTGTCGTTGTACTTTTACATTGGGGCACTATACAGTATTTATAATACGAGATATTCATTATTTATTAAAAAACACAATTGACTTTCATACACAAACACGGCTGTTCTGCGAAATGTGACGTCATTCAAGACGGCATGACAGTCTTGGCCTTTTTCGCGGTCAATTTCAATTTCATTTCTTAAAACTCAAAATACAAACGTAAAAAAACTATTTTTCTTAAAATAATATATTTTTGGGGTGAAATAGATGCTAGGCTATAGTTTTAAACTAATTTCCAAATTTTGTCAACTAGCCTATTGTCTCTTTCCAGTGAACTCAAAACCGCTTACTTTTGATGAGGTGTACAACCAGAGCTCTGCTACCAACTGCACGGTGTACTGTGGCGGTCTGACCAGCGGTCTGACCGAGGAACTGATGCAGAAGACCTTCGCGCCGTTCGGCACCATCCAGGAGATACGGGTCTTCAAGGACAAGGGATACGCCTTCGTTAGGTGAGCGATAGAGCAACAGAGAAATAGGTTCGCGGCTGAAGCGAACCGATATTTTTTGGAACGAAGTTCCTTATCGCGCGTTGCGAAAGGGAGCTAGACGGAAAAAATGGTAACGACACTTTTAGGCCAGAGAGGGACAGACAGAGAAACTTGCGCACGCCAGAGAGAGACAGAAAGAGAAACTTTCTCTGTCTCTCTCTCTCTCTCTCTCTCTCTATTATAGAAAGCAAGCTAGATATTTTCGTTTCGTCTTTCTGTTTCGCATCGAACAGTGTGGTGTCGCGACGATTATTTTTGTTGATAATAAATAAACTTCGTTCCATCCGGGTGTCCCTTGACACCTCTCAAGTTTTTTATGATTGTCAACGTATGTAGAAGGAGATACGTGATAGAGCCGTGAGCGACGGAGAAATTAGTTCTTAAGCGACATAAGCGAACCGATTTTTTTAAATTGTCAACATATCAACTATTGTATTGTAAACATGTTTCCTACTTTTCGAACACGCCTCGTGTTTTGAGATCACCCGCAGTAGCCGCGCGGTGATTACGACATCCTCCTCACTGTACTGATGTCTGAGAGATGAGAGGCCTTTGACCAGCAGTGGGGCGGTACAGGCTGAGTAAGTTCGAGTAGGCCAAGCCTGGTGTCGGAGTATAGACCGCCTAAAGGCCTCCAACATGGTCTGACGATTGAAACAACCAATAGTTTAACGGGACCTAATCATCACGGTAGCGCTCAGATAGAAATGCCACTATCGGCCACCCGGGGTCGGGCACGTTGCTTAACAATCGCAATGATAAACATCGCTTAGTCAAACTACGCCACGAGTGCTAATACTTAACCTTGTCCTCAGATTCTCCACGAAGGAGAGCGCGACCCACGCGATCGTAGCCGTGCACAACACGGACGTGAACGGACAGCCCGTCAAGTGCTCGTGGGGCAAGGAGTCGGGCGACCCCAACAACGCGCAGGCGCAGGGGCAGGTGAGGGGGTGGGGAGTGAGGGAGGTGGGGAGTTGTGAGACGATTAGGGGAGAAATATATTTTATTTATTTATTTACGCCTCGGTAGTCTAGTGGTATATGCTCTCTCCTGCCAAGATGAGGTCCCGGGTTCAATTCCCATTCGAGCGAAAACATGTTTCCTACTTTTCGAACCCGCCTCGTGTTTGAGATCACAGCCCGCAGTAGACGCGCGGTGATTACGACATCCTCCTCACTGTACTGATGTCTGAGAGATGAGAGGCCTTAGGTGGGACATTATGGGCTCTAAATTTAGTTTTTGATTGATTTACACTGATTCTCTGTTCCCCACAGCTGGGCGGAACCGCCTACAGCCCGTTCGGCGCCGCCTACACGGCCACCACGGTGCCGGCGTCGTCGTACTGGTACGGCGCCTACCCGCAGCAGTTGGGCGGCGCCGCGCCGCCCGCCGCCGCGCTGCAGGGCTACTCGTACGGACAGTTCGCGCACTACCACCACCAGTATATGGGGTAAGTGGTGTGGTAGTGAGGTGTGGTGTGGTAGAGTGGTGTGGTGTGGTAGAGTGGTGTGGTGTGGTTGGAAAATGGGCAGCAGAGTAACATTGAATAACTATGTACACTAAAATTAAATCTGCTTACTTGTTCTTCACATGCAGGTGCCGACCTCTCTGCAGTAACCCATTTTAAATCCATCCAAACTTCATTCCTAAAATCCAGTCCTTTTTCTTTCATTTCCTACAATAGCCCCTACTTCCTACTTCTGCAGAGACATATTCGTGGACACATCGTACTGATGTGGTCGGGAGTGCGTCCCTGCAGTTGTAATCCATTACATTAAATATCTCCAAAGGGCCTCTACGAGTTCGATCTGTATCCCCTCGTATGCCTCTCAAAAAGACCGGTCTTGTCCCGGGACTCCGAGGAGAAACACTATATTAATAATATTTTTTGACAAGACCGTTAATACGGTGGCAGTGAGAGTGCTTACTGTGTCGGGGGTTGCGGGGTCGGTCAACGGAGTAACAATATGTGAGACATAGTTGTTGACGACGTCTGGGTGACAATTATGTATTGTTATAAAGTATTTGTGTATGTATATGTAGTAGTATCACTTAGATTCAACAAGCTTAGAGCTTACTTTGTGCCTAACGAACCGTGTGTGAATATGTCCGGGTATTTATTAATAACTGTTGTTCCAGCATGGGCGGCGTGCAGCTGCCGTGGGCGCTGGGCGGCGGCGTGGGCGGCGTGGGCGGGGTGGGCGGCGTGGGCGGCGTGGCCGCCATGTCGCAGCCGCCGCAGGTGCTGCACTACCCCGTGCAGCACTTCCAAGTACAACCTGTAAGGAGCTTTAATACTTCATGCCAGCTAATATCTCGCAAAATCTCTGTGAGACTGTCCTCAGTTTGGTTAGGGCATTGCAGGCTGAATCACCTGATTGCCCGAAAAGTAACACGATTCCGTGCTTCGGAGGGCACGTTAAACCGTCGGTCCCGGTTACTTTCTACGGATAGTAGTCGTTACATGAGCCATGTCCGAGGCCTTTGGCGGCTCAATAACTCTGACACCAGGATTGGTCAGGTTGACCGTCCACTCGATGAAGAAGAAGTGTGGCCAGTCCACTTTGAATATATTTCCGAGGGGAAAATCAATTGAAAATGGTGAAATTGTATTATTGAGCATAGAAGCTTACATAATTATACTGCATGTTGTAGCCATGTAGCATATACTACGGCGTAGCACTTTACTACACGCTACGCAAGCTACGAGCTACGCCGTAGGACATTCGTAGATTACTCTTCGTAGCGTGAGTATAGCCGACTCAGAGAGTGTTTAGGCATTGACACTACTGATTACGTGCGCAAAATAGTACTGAAGCCTTCCAAGATTGAATTCCCGGGTTCAATTCCCGGATCTAGCGAAAACATGTTCCCTACTTTTCAAACCCGCCTCGTGTTTGAGATCCCAGCCCGCAGTAGTCGCGCGGTGATTACGACATCCTCCTCGCTGTACTGATATCTTCAGTGAGATGAGAGGCCTTTGACCAGCAGTGGGACATTACTTGACTCAAAACTCATGTTAAAATCAAATACAAATATTCTTATTCTTCTTCATTCTTATTGTTATTCTCATTTTTGTAAATTCTCTCTCTCTCTCTCTTAGATCGGTGAGGACGAGTGGCTGGCTCCCAGTCTGCTGGTGTGAGGGCCCCGCGCGACCCCCGACGAACAACCTGCCGCGCGCCGCGAATACATCTAGCTTCGTTTACTCACCCTGAGAATACTCAACGTTACTTTTGGTTACTCAATTTTGTTATTTTGATTACTCAATGTTGTTCTTTTGGTTCATCAACTTACTATTTGAATACTCAATGATATTCTTTTGATTACTCAAGTTACTATTGATTACTCAATGATATTGTTTTGTTAACTACTATTTGGTGTTACTATTTTGTTTTAGTGAGGTTCCAATTGTTACTTTTTTTATTCTAATGTTTTGTTTTAAAAGAGAATTTACTCAAGGTTACTCTTATAATGTTAGTAACTGTTCACTCAAGTGTTTTACTTTAAAAAAAATTAGTGTGAATTTGTTACATAATCAATGTTTTTTTATGTAAAGCGTTATTTGATAAATCACTGAATTAAGTGTTGTCCTAAGATATCAAAGTACCTATTTACGTTAACTCAACCTCATTTTAAGAAATATTTTTTTTACAATTACTCAACATGAATACTTCTATAAGTTTTACTCAATCTTACTTTTATACACTAAATTGAGTATCAGTAAAAATAGTACTGATTTAATTTGAAGACATTTTCCTGAATTATCTGCATTTCGATTTTGTCTTTAGTTCCTAGAAATTCTAGTCATTTTTGTTACTTACATATTATAAGTTAGTGTTCAAGTTATTTTGAAAATTCTAGTAATTATTACAGTCCCGTCACTTTAAAGATTTCCATAGTTACTCATTATTTACCAAAAAATCGTTTCATAAAAATAATTTACTTACAATGTTAACTTAAGTATCTCACAGCAAGTTATACGAAAGTTTTAATAAGTTATAAGTTCTGAAAGTTTTTAAGCTAATCATTTTACTTGGAGCCCGCTTTTAGTACTCTTGTACTGCTTGTATTTACCATATAACTTAATTATTATTTAAAGTTATACTTATTTCAATCTTTAACTAGGTTTACGTATTTTTAACATGCTGTTACTTATATCTCGAGAGTTATTTGGTAAATACAAGCATATGCCTTACCATACAATGCTCATTTTGAAAAGAACGAAATTGAGTAAATAATGTGAATTGAATGAGTACTCAGTTCAGCTGAGTGTTAAGTAATTTGGCTGATGAAGGAATAAAACTAAGTAAATTTTGAGTATTACTCATTATTAAACTGAGTGTATTATAATATTATGCTCAGTTTTGAATTATATTGGCAATTTTGGTAAGGATACAAGAAATAGTAAATAAAAATTATTGAAGCGGGTTTTTAATTAAAAAAGAAGCCAAAATTATGAGATGTGATATTTTGTTTAGTAAAAAACAGTTTTTCGTTTATTTTTTAAGTATTGTTTGTTTAGTCGCAGGTTAGGTTCGCGAGGGGAGTGGCTCTGAGCCACAAAAATCAACTAAAAAGTTTTAGGAAACTCAGACACAGAAATGTGAGTCAAAATTAAACTGTTTAGTTTTACTTGCCGCTTATGACATATTATAATGCGAATAAAAACATAATTTTAGAATATACTATATATTATACTAGCGTTAAGTGTTAGTTTTAAGCATATATCAACTTACACGCGGGCCAAGGAGGTTGCGATAAAAAAAATATTTGAAAGTTTTTCTTTTTTGCTAAAAAAAATAAATATGGACGTCATACGGTACCAACGGCTAGCACAAGCGTAGAGTAAGGACTAGACGGAATCTTAGACTTTTGGAAAAATGTTTTAGAGGGATAGCGCGACATCAGTGAGTGAGAATTTTTAAAAAAAAAATTTCAATTTTATATCAACTGTGGAGATAGGTACGTAAGGCGGGACGGTAAGCAACGGATATAACCGAACGGATACAACCGAAAAACGGTTAAGACCGAAAAAAGCGGTTATAACCGAAAAAAGTCGATTTAGACCGAATAAACGGTTATAAAGTCGACTAAGAAAAAAATCGGCTATGACCGAAAGATTCTGTTGAGGCCGAAAAAAATAGGCTATAACAAAAAAACGGCTAAAGTCAAGCAAAATCGGTTCACAAAAAAAAAATCGGCTAAAATTACCGTATACCAATGCCAAATCGAACGAAAAATATATAAAAAACATTATTTAAACTACTGATAAACATGGTTGTGTCTACATTATAAAGATACACTAAAGAATGATTGAAGAAAATAACCGAGAAAAAAAATTTAGCAAAAAGTAGATCTATTTACCAATTAAATAGGTAAGTGAGAAAGAAAATATTTATTACGGTAGCGTCTAAATATAATATAACCATTTACTGTAGTTAGTGCGATGGGAGTTATCTGGTTATCTCTCAATTTGTGAAATTACTCATTGTTTTACGACGTTCGGCTGTTTACGGTTCAGTTTTAATGAGTTTTTTTCAATGAGCGTTTGAGAAAGTTGAGCATAGTCAAGTTGAGCATAGCGATGTTGAGCATAGCGATGTTGAGCATACAGCGTACTATGTTTGGTTGTTTTTTCTTGAATGGAGTTATATTTTTGGGTGATGACAAAAATCTGATTGAAATTGATTTTTTTTTTTCATGAGTTTTTGACTCAAAGTAAGTAATCATAAAGTTTACTCAGTTTATGATTATTTGAGTCTATAGAAAATACTTAATATTAATATTTTAGTGTTCAAAAAATACTCAACACCTTGAGTCAAGGAAAAAAGTGCGCCTCAAAATGTCAGTTGTGGTTGTATTTTAGAAGTTGGTTTCAAACGCTCATTATTATTATTATTAGAAGAATGGCTAGAGTACTTATCTGTAAGGTGTAGTTTTCATTTTTTGATACTTTTTAAACAAAATATAAATACCCTGCGTATTGCAGAGGCTTTACAAACGAGGACATAAATACTGTATTTTCTACTAAAGTATAAAGTTGTTCTCGCTTGCTCAACAGTCGGGGTCACATTTTATGCCTTCGAAAAAATTTACTATATTTTTTTTCAACAGACTCCCACTGTTAGTGAGACGGACACGAGCGCAATTAGTTTTTTGAATGTAGTTTTATGTTCAATTGATTTGTCTATGGTTAGCTGTTTTTGTTTTGCGTGTAGTGAAATTTGAGAGACATATCATAAGAGTAATATTAATAAAAAAATATATATTATAATTATTAAAATTAATTGTAAAAGTTTGAAAAAAAATATTGATTTTCCGACTTACGACGAGTCGTTGTCAATTTAGTCAAAGTTGTCAATGTCAAATATTTCGATTAATGACAGGTGTCAAAAAATCAAATTCTCTATTGATAATTTTACTCTTAAACTCTAAAAGACTAATTAGTGTGTTTTTTTTGGAAATTTCCGGTTTTTTCGATCTGTCATTAATTTGAAATTGAGGTGCAACCTCTTCTAATGTTATATCAAAAAAAATATGACAAGACGATTATAGCTAGACAAATTTAGGTAATAATTTTAGAATATGAAAAAAAAATTAATATATGCCTATAATTGCTTAACGTAGATATTAATGCATATATTCGATAGTTCTAAGAAATATATAGGTTAAGGGTGGCCGCTGAAACACTGAACCTTAGCGAAACTTCAGTGAAGCGGCCAAAATGCCTTTTTACATTGCTATCCCCTTCCTTCGAAGAATTATGTTAACATATATGTAACGCTTATAATAAGGTTAGATAAGCATTCATATATTCCATAGTATATATGTTAGTTAAGCTATCTTAAGTAACGTGTTAGCTAGGGAGTGATTAAATATTTATATATAATAAAATATGTACGGATAAACACACTGTGTAACCTAGATAGGATTGTATTAAAGTTTTTAGTTAATCATTATGTTGTTTTTTAGGTTTTTTTATGTATAAAAGTAAGTATATATTCTTAGGTCCCAATTGTAACACCAAAATTTAGCATATATCCTAAATTTAATGTATTTATACCTAAAAGTATATAGATTGCCTTATGATCTTCGTATCGTTTACTCCTTATATATACATATATATATTGTACGTTTTTTTGTCATTCTTATGTCACATTGTATTGGAAAATGTACGCTCTGTGTCAGTTTCGACAAATTGTAAAAAAATATTTTTACTTTACCAAGGTACAAAATTTTACAAACTTCAATACTAGTGCACACTAGGTTTGAGTATCAGTAAATTATGTGATGAAAGTAATTTTAGAACACTATGAATTTGGCAATGAGAGAAAGATGTATAGTGTTTTTTGAAGTCACTTATAGATTTATTTTTGATTTTAGTGTTTAATATAATTGACACTGTCGTTAGTTATTATTCACCACTCAAAATAAGAACAATAAATATAGTCATGTTGAGTAAAATTATTTGCTCAATTTCATGTTGAGTAACAGAAAAAAATCTGGTTTAGATATATTTTATTATTTGTTTGACATAGAACGTACAATTTTAAATGCCTTCAGTGCCAAATCTTTTTGTTTTAATTTATTTATTTTATCTTGTAATGTTGTCCATTTACATAATTTATTTTAGAATATTTTGATTAATCAAAATTAAAATATCACACTTCGTAATTCATCGTAATTCAAACATAGGAGTTTGTTGTGATTATATGATTATAATCATGATTATCATGATTCTAACTTCTTTATGTTTTCACATGAATCTGTACTAAAGTTCACGATGAACGATTTTGCTGTAACTTTATGATTACGATATAATAATCATATTATGACAATGATTATGTTTTTTTAAATAGTACAATGGACAATATTACAAGCAACTATTGTGTATTCTAATCTTTTGTCATGTGAATGGATAACACCAATTAAATCCAAAATAAGTGTACGATATCCTCATAGAGTGATTTCTTATTTGTAACTTTGAACGTTGCGGTAATAAAATGGGGATAATCATAATAATCATGTGATTATCATATGATGATTATATGATTTGATGATTAATCACTGAATAGGAATAGATGGAAAGTCTGCATCGGACTCACCATCATAATGTGATTAATCATTAAGAGATCGTCATGTGATTTTTATGAGATTATTATATGATTTGTTAGCCAGGATTTGGTTTGTGGTAATTGTGAGTAAATATTAGAATGCATGTAAAAATATTTTCATCCAAATTGAAAATCGGAAAAATATCATAAAAAATACAAATAAGTAGAAAAACCAAAAACGAACGGTAAAAATACCCCATAAACATTAAGAATACCATATCATACATAAATTCAAAAATTGTGAATACTTTTTCACAACGTAGGTATACCAAAAATTTGCTGAATACATTTTGATAAACAAACTCAAAAAATTGTTCGCAAATGTAATGTAAATGTAAAATTTGTATTTAAATACAATGGAAGAACAAGCTAACGCAAAAATATATAGATATACATACAGATATAATAAAAAAATAAAATTAAATACTTACTCCATAATAATATAGAAATACCTACATACATTTCCCATACAAGAGGCGCACAAATAAAATGTATGAGAAATACAATAAATTAATTACAATTTAACAAAAAATACCTACTCAATAAAATTATACATACATTTTCCATACAAAAGTCGCACAAATAGAATGTATGACATTCGTATGTATGGAGTTATCAGCGTTCAAAGTTACAGATCCCTACTAGAGTATAGTAGTGTCTAGTTGTTTGTCGGTGTGTTTTGTTCACGGTTTCTTTCATAATTTCTCATGTACAGTTCAAAATCAAAGTCAAAATGACATACAGACCAGACATACAGGCAAATTGAAAATAAAATTAAAAGAGAATGACTGAATCTCGGTTAGTAAGATACAGACAGTCCAAAAATTACATACATACAAATGATACAGTTCAAAATCAAAATGACAAACAGATATGTTCACAATATAAAAAGAACTCGACTGAATTGAGATCCTCCTTCGGTATTTGAATTCGGTTAATGAGATACAGACAGTGAACAGTAACAGATCACGAAATAACATCAATAATTACATCAATGAAATACATTTTGTCTTCATTGTTAGTACATCTGCGAAATAAATTGTATGTCTGAAAAATCACTTAAAAATCGTTATTTTATACAAAAATAATTCTACATCGCTGAAATATCATTTACAAAATAATGAAAAAATCATTCTACGTTGGTGATATAGCTCTGTAACTATAAAAAATCACGAGGAAATCATTGTAAGTCAATGAAATGATCTGCATCAATAAAAAATCACGAAAAAACGTATATGAGAAATTATGAAACAAATATTTGATATTTCCGTTAATAGAAACTGCTAGATCGGTGTATTAGGATAAATCCAGTCGTCGCAAGCTTAACAACAAACGTTGTTTTATCACACAACATGCAGAGGTGAAGAAAATGATATTTTTTGAAAAATGTAATTCTCTCCTTACTATTTCGTTTCATTATTTTATCTCGGTCGAGACAGCGTGAACACGTTACTAATAATATTTACATTTCATTTTATATGTTCTCCAGAAAGTTCAAAATGTTTGAAAAGGAAAGAAAACCCACTTCTGATCAAAGACCTGTCATCTCACTCAAGAAATCAGTACAGAGAATGGTCAAATTGGTATTCAAACGTCTCAAATGTTCAACTTTTTGAGCGCCATGTACTGCTTTATGAGTAACTAGCAGCGCCCCGCGGTTTTACCCGCGTTGTGTCCATTCCTGTGGGAATTTCGGGATGAAAAATAGCCTATGTTACTCGTGGATGATGTAGCTTTCGAATGGTGAAAGAATTTTTAAAAACGGTCCAGTAGTTTTTGAGCCTATTCATTACAACCAACAAACAAAGTTTTCCTCTTTATAATAATAGTGTAGAACAGCTGTCCTCTGTTAATAATATATGTTTTTATTTTGCTCGAGGCATGTAGGAGGGAGTAGAATTCGCCTTATGAATGACTTTAATCCAATCCGTGAAATGATTTATTGAAACGCTGGCTCGACCAAGAAACGTAGGTCTTTTGATGTTCTTGTATGAATGTGTATTATAACATTGTTTTGATTCAAGTTTAGCAATATCTAATTATACAAGTTTGTGGGACAGAAGTCGGAATGAAAAATTGGAGACAATGAGATGATTCTCAAACATACTGTGGGGTTTTAATAGAAATTGGGTCGAATTTGAACTGAAAAGATGATTTAAAATACTAAATATCTAATGCATACATGCCAATCAAATCACAGTATTTATTATATTATGTCTTGTGGCATTCGTTGTGGTATGGCAAGGAAAATCATAGTAATGTTGTACAAACGATATGTTACCGAAAAATCACCGATTTTATTGATTCACCGGTGATTTTTGGTGATTCATTCCGATTTTTGTTCGGCAAACAAGAAAAACAGCAATAATAATGCAATAGGTGTGTTGTGTAGTAACTTTTTATTTCTTGTACTGCTAGAAACCATTTTTTGAATCGGTGGAAGTTTTTTAAAACTTCCATCGATTGTTTTTATTTGATTCTTAACTCTTAATTCGTAAACAAGTCTGTTTTTGACCGTCACTCAACATAATAGCGATGTTAAATCGTCGCGACTGTTAAGTAATGCTCAGCCACGATAGTGGGATTCTATCTGAGTGCTACCGTGCTTATTGCCTGTCACGGTTGTCAATCGTCAGACCATGTCGTCCTTTAGGCGGTTTGTATATTCTGACTAGTGCCACTGACCTACTTGAAGTTAAGAATTGTAAAATCTCAATATTGAATTCTATTGAGGAAGCTTTTGAAGCATCAGTGTCGGTTAAACCTCGACTTGTGTTTGCACTGTTTAGTTTTGGAACGAAGTTCCTTATCGCGCGTTGCGAAAGGGGGCTAGACGGAAATAATGAAGACGAAAAGTTGTAACGACACTTTTTGCGTTAGAGAGAGACAGACAGAGAAACATGCGCACGCTGTTAAAGAGAGACAGACAGAGAAACATGCGCATGTTACTCTGTCTGTCTCCATCTCTCTCTCTTATAGAAAGCAAGCCAGATATTTTCGTTTCGTCTTTCTATTTCGCATTGAACTTCGTTCCATCCGGGTGTCCCTTGACACCTCTCAAGTTTTTTTCTTTTTTTTCCGTCCATTGATGTCGTCTTAGGTAAGATTCTGTGTTTTCTATAATTTTGCTCAAAACGTTTAAACTTAATGTAACGCACACTCTGTAGTCGAACAAAGATTTGTTTTGCGAAAATTGCGGTAATATCCGATTTGTGAGTAGTTAGCATCTTCGTAGATTTTATATTATTTAAGTTTGTGATTTTGGTAATTAAGGTTTTCGGTTCTGAACGAAAAAATGTGATTTTTGACTAACTTATCGACCACAAAATGTTAGTGATTGTATCTTCCCATTTTTTATATAAAAAAACTACCCTTGCGACTTATATTTATATTAAGATATATAATGCTATACATACAACCCTTTTTAAAAAAATCCGGGTATTGATACATCCGGTGGTTACCGAAAAATTGGTGATTTTAGAAACGAAATCGGTGATAAACCGATTACCAGAGATCGGTGAAAACTGGTGATGCCGACACAATGATGATTTACTGAATCGGTGATTGTCCGAAATATCGGTGATTGTCCGTAAAATCGGTGATTGTCCGAAACATCGGTGATTGTCTGAAAGATCGGTGATTTCCCTTGTTAATTTGGCGGTTATATTTCGTTGTTTCGTTAACCTATCCCTGGTTTATTTTTGAGTAATTTTAGTGAAGTTAGATTAAAATAAGGTTAATTAGAATATTTATTATTGTAAGATGTGCTTGTTGGGTGACTTCACGTTGATTTTGTGTTGATTTCAAATGTATTATGTTGACTTTACCGTTATGAGGTTCGACAGAAAGAATGATTTAAAATTATTATGAAAGTTCTAATGAAATTATTTTTTAAACAAGTCACTGTACTGTTTATTAATTTTGTGAATTATTTTCAAACTCAGCAACGTTTATTTTAAGCAAAACATGTATGTTGTTCTTTATATAATTTATTCTGCCCAAAAGATCTGAATTTGTAACAAATTGATGTAATTTAAAACGAAAATTGTAAAACTTATGTTCTAAAACGCCAACTGTCTAGAAATTATTGTAACTAATAGTAATAACAACGCCATCTCTTGACGTTGTTACTAAACTAATGTATTAACGCCATCTGTTAGTAGTTAATAGAACTAATTCAGTATAGCGCCATCTGTTCTTGTATTTCTGAGCTAATTTTATAAGAGCGCCATCTTTTGATGAGGTTCCGAACTAAATCGATTGTACGCCATCTAGTGACGGGCAAACCGAACTAATTTAAAGTTAGCGCCATCTTGTAACAACATTATGAACTAATAGTCATTCTTTCTATCGGATCTTGTCTGTTATTAATTTATCTAAAAATGTTAAAATCTCTACATAAAATGTACTTCAGTCATAGTAATAGTTAAAAGTACATATGAAATAGTATATAAGATGATATTGCGATTAAATACATATAATAAAACAATGGGTAGTTTTATTTATTTACCTATACCTTATTCCTTTTTAATATTCAAACACGACTCTTAGTTTGAGATCACCAACCCGCAATAGGCAAGCGTGGTGATTACGACATCCTTCTCGCTGTACTGATATTTTCAGTGAGACGAGAGGCCTTTGACCAGCAGTGGGACATTACAGGCTCATACTTTACTTTTAAACGATCTATTCCTTAAGTCAAACAACCAAGCTACACTTAGGCTTGGGCACGCAAAAATATGCTTTGCATTATTGTAAGACTAACCTCTTGCCAACTTCTGATCTCCTGGTACTTTAACAGCAAACAAATCAAAATCTGATACCAATACAGTTTTAATCGATTATTTTCTTCACCATTATGTCTATCTTATTACAAACTAACATCTCTTGGCGAGGTATGTTCTCCTGGTACTTTTACTGAGAATACGAAATCTGCGTTCAATACAGAAATCGGCAGATTCAATCTCTTGGTTGATTATGTTCGCCTGGTACTTTGAAATACATTACGGCCAATTAAAATGTGCCAATTCCTAAATTCTGCGAGTGACCTCTTGGGTAGTTATGTTCGCCTGGTACTTTGGGTACGGGGAATATAAAATCTGCCGACATAATACCGAACTTGTTCTTTCTTCGCACATTTTTTTACTATTACAGCAAGCTCTTAGCGATTTCTACTCGCCTGGTACTTCAGAAATTTCGGACAGGTAAAATTTGTAAGTTTGTATGTTCAAGCTAATCGGGAATTACCTGTCCGATTTGAATAATTATTTTTGTAATAGATAGCCACATTCAACGGGAAGGTTACAGGCTATTTTTCATCCCGAAATTCCCACGGGAACAGGGCATCTTTCAAAAAATAGAGAAAAGAAAAAACACACAAAAGCTGATAATTTTTGTTCTACTCTCCGAAAGAAAGCGATATCTAGGACTATAGGACATCAAATAAAACACTAGATATAAATAAACCTCTATATTAATATATCATATCGTGTTGTGATTTTGCACTCTCCCAACCGTCTCACATCAACATTCGCGTCAACACATAAAAATAACTAAACTTGATGCAAATATACTCGGAGACACTTTAGATCGCTCTATACACTCGTAGTGTCGGTCTAGACCTAGGCTCTATACACTAGAGTCGCACCGCTCTGTACATAAGTGTCGGTTAAGACACGCGAAGTGTCGCTGTAGATCGGTCCTAGACCGCTCTTCACACGCGAAGTTCGCTATAGATCGCTCTAGACCGCTCTAGACACAAAAAGTGTCGCTGTAGGTCGCTCTAGACACAGAGTCGTTCTAGATCGCTCTACATTCTGTTTCTACCGCTCTCAAAGTTATTTCTGACATGCAATCTATGTAAAATAATGTCAATAAGTTAATTGTCGGTTTAATTAACTCTAAAAACGGTAGTAAGCGCTCTAGATCGCTCTATACACGCTGAATGTCGCTCTAGATCGCTCTATACACGCCGAGTGTCGCTCTAGATCGCTCTATACACGCTGAATGTCGCTCTAGATCGCTCTACACTTCTAGTATTGCTCTAAGTGTCATCTCATACAGTGTAATGAATATTAAATCTAATATTAAGGCTCTCCCACTGAGGCTTTCAACATGTTACACAATGTACATCTATACTAATATAATAAACAAGAGTTTGTTTGAACTCTGGACATACCAGTCCGATTTGAATAATTCTTTTCATGTTAGATAGCCACGATCAAGTTGAAGGTTACAGGCTAAATTCATCCCGAAATTCCCACGGGAACGGGGTACAACGCGGGTCAAACCGCGGGGCGCTGATAACCTAGTGATATACAAGATATCGGCAGAGATATAAGAAAATAGAAGAATAATTATTATACAAATAATATATTAAGAAATCATGATCGATTTATACATTAACTAATGTGTAAAGAAGGCGATTAAATAAGCAGATTGATTAGTTAATGGTAAGACTTAACACTGTACACATAATTGACAATTCATTTAACAAAATTACGAAGACATATCAATCATTTCATAGAAATAATTTCGCTTAATCATGTACCTAACAGAAATTACCAGTATTAGGCCTTTCTTTGCCACACTTAACGGATTTTCTGTCCCCGATCTTCCGCGATGGAACGCCAATCTATAATGAATCGCTGAATCTGTTGCTAAGCGCATAACTTCTGAACGACTGCACCAAATTGGATGATTATTTTTTTAATGTGTTCCTTATTGCCAGGACAAGATCCGTCAAGTGTGGCAAAGGCCTAAGGGTGCTGTGCATTGATGCGGAGCGAGTCTGTGGAGTGGAGAAACGGATAGATTTGCATAAAATATCTGACAGGAGATTTTATACAATCCTATTGGCTTACGGGGAAATATTAACCCCTCATATGCCGGAACGCGGATCCAAGCCAGACACAATTGATTTTCTATTGTGTTTCTAATCCCGGCATACAAAAGGTTAACCAATAGAAATGCATAAAATATCTGACCGGAGATTTTATGCAATCCTATTGGTTTATATTTGTCCGTTTCTCCACTCCGCAGTCTCGTTCCGTGTCAAAGGACAGGCACATTTAATCATATAACATATATATAACCAGTATTACAATTACAATCGTCCTGCTGCGCGAGTTTCGTATGAAAAACAGCATCCGTTCGCGCGGATAACTGCACACTACTGCGGCGCGTAGCTGGACGTGTAAAAACCTTCAATCAACAATACACAACTAGACGTCGGGTCGGCGCAAAAAATACGTCTCGGTGAATAACGCCTCTTGAAAAGTGAAGCGTTACTCTCACTTATTTTATTCATAAGATTTGCTACTTTATCGCTAGGTGTCATGGTTGTAATTAGGTTGAACTTCGAACTGTTTTAAAACTTTTGTTTCAGTTCGGTAGTAAACACAATAAGCTGTCACACGTCATCCACGCGGACAGTATGTAGCTTTGATTTTGTACGTGACCCGATATCTAGTTGTGTATTGTTGATCGAAGGGAGAAACGCTTAAATTGAACAGGCATTAGGCAAACGTGGTGATTACGACATCCTCCTCACTGTACTGATGTCTGAGAGATAAGAGGCCTTTGCCCACCAGTGGGGCGTTTCAATAGCTTACCTACCTATCATGTAAAATTAATATAATATATCAGATTTCAAACACTGAAGCATATTTTCAAATACTTTTTTATATTAGTCAACTCGGTAATGTACCGATTTGGAAAATTCTCTCGGTATATGAAAGGTGTATTGCTTACATCATGGTCCCACACTTAACCGATTACAAAAAGGTGGTAGTTGTCTTAATTAAGCTTGTTTATACGGCAGTTCTCAAATAGTTCCTATCCTTATTTCTAAGTCAAACCACTAACTATCAAATCAACAATGTAAATTTCACGATATTAAAACTTGACTATTTACATAAGCCCGCGGCTTCACTCGCTTCATCCTGCGGGAAATTCGGGATAAGCCTGTCTATCACTTATCCCTAGGGATAGGGGATACAATTATATCAGGAAATCCAACACCACTCCAGGGTTTTTTAAGACTGAACAAATTATAGTCACACAAGACATTCTTCGATGAAAATATATGAAGGAGTGACAGACAATATGTCTAACAGACTTTTGTCTTTCACAGACTCTTGTCTCTCAGACTTTTGTCTTTCACGGACATTTGTCTCTCAGACTTTTGTCTTTCACAGACTTTTGTCTTTCACGGACTTTTGTCTTTCACAGACTCTTGTCTCTCAGACTTTTGTCTTTCACGGACATTTGTCTTTCACAGACTTTTTCTTTCACAGACTGTCTTTTTATGTAAAAAACTTTTGTCTTTTTATGTCTGCCACAGTCCCATTTGTACGACAGACTTTTGTGACATTTTTATCTGACGTTTCTGCTCCTACAGGAACCGTGCTCACAGAAGACTGAACGTCAGATAAAAATGTAAAATAAAAGCGAAGTGTATCTGTAAACGTACTTTCAATTTAAAACTACAAACATATAATACAATTTTTGAGATGTGATTACATTTTGATACAAGATACTAACATTGAAAACATGTTACTTTTCAAACCCGCCTCGTGTTTGAGATCCCAGCCCGCAGTAGACGCGCGGTGATGACGACATCCTCCTCACTGTACTGATGTCAGAGATGAGAGGCCTTTGACCAGCAGTGGGGCGTTACAGGGTGATACTTTACAATAATTGCATAGTATTTATTCGCCATATGTTTACCTATGTTTTGTCGTCTCCTATCCCGAATTTCCCGCAGTATAAACATATAATTCCCGTGGTAATCCACTATATAATAAAAAAAAACACTATCGTAACAACGGAACTATAACACTTATTCTTATATTTATATAAAAACCTTTATTTTATTTAAAATTACTATTTTAATTAAAACATAAAATGTCTTATCTATACGTTATGTATAATATAATAAAGCTGAAGAGTTTGTTTGTTTGTTTGCCCGGAACTGCTGGGCCGATTTTGATAATTCTTTGTGTGTTTGATAGCTACATTCAAGGAGAAACTTACGGGGCGATTTTCATCCCGATAGAACGGGTACAACACAGGTAAAACCGCGGGGCGCTGCTAGCTTTAATAATATTATTGTTTTTCATAATTCTTTGATATGAGAGGCACCAATTAGATTGCAGTAAAAAATAACGTTATACCAACACTAATGTCACATCACGGAAACGAACGCATCACTAACAGTACATTCGCATCACTACATAGTATAAAACAAAGTCGCTATTTTTGTCTGTTTGTCTGTATGCTTAAATCTTTAAAATTACGCAACGGATTTTGATGCGGTTTTTTGTTATAGGTAGAGTGATTCAAGAGGAAGGTTTTTATGTATAATAATACCCGATATTCCCACGGGAACGGGCACAACGCGGGTAAAACCGCTGCGCGCTGCTAGTTAATATTATATAACATTTATATATTAACACTGTGGGCCAAAATGTCCACTGTGTGGCGCCCGGAGACAGCGAGGCGACGGCGCGGCGCGGGCGGCGGGGCGAGCCGGCGCCTGCGGGGGGCGGCGACTGGTGGCTCGGACTCGAGAAGAGTGCCGGGAGTGGGGGGAGGCCTTTGCCCAACAGTGGGACATTACGGGCTAGCAGTAACAGTAACATTTATTATCAGTACGGTTTTGATTTTTCAAATTCAAATGTATTTATTTGCCATAATGTACTGCATACATCACATTCTGTTAAGGCACTGCAAAACAAAAAACTATGAAAAATATCATCGTTATCAAAATTTTAATATATTATTGCTTATGAACAGGTGATTTTGACCCAAAATCCTACAGGATCCGACCAAATTCCCCCCGGATCTGCCACTAGTTGCCTTCCTCTTCTTCTTCTTCACCGAGTGGACGGTCACCCTGACCAATCCTGGTGTCAGAGTTATTGAGCCGCCAAAGGCCTCTGACATGGCTCATGTAACGACTACTATCCGTAGAAAGTAACCGGGACCGAACGGCTTAACGTGCCCTCTGAAGCACGGAATCATCTTACTTTTCGGGCAATCAGGTGATTCAGCCTGCAATGCCCTAACCAAACTAGTTGCCATTTCCGTGATTTTACAGTAATGTTGGCATAGAATTAGTACAGGAAATATATCAGATTTTTTACAAATTAGTCTAGGCTAGATCTAGGCATACTTCATCCCAATAAAGATCTTTTTCCATCACAGCTATGCTAAACATATCAAACGTTGTATAGCATAGCTATATCAACGTAATATCGCATAGCTGGGATTGAAAAAGCAGTTTTATCCTACAGGAAAGTTGGGATAAACTATAAACATATATTTTGTGTGCAAAAACTTACATAAGTTTAGAACTAATTATATATCGTAAAATTATGTATATACTAACACCGCTCGCGGTATAACCCGCGTTGTGCCTGTTCCCGTGGGAATTTCGGGATGAAAATAGCATATGAGCTTGCCGTTGAATGTGGCTATCTATTATATAAAGAATTATTAAAATCGGATCGGTAGTTTTTGAGATTAGCGTGTTCAAACAAAGTTAGAAACTTTACCACTTTATAATATTAGTATATATTGTGATTGTAGATAAAAAAAACCCTATCGATACTAATAGTAGCAAGGGATGGACCACCCTTAACAAATAGGGGAATGAAAAATAGATAGCGTCGATTCCCAGACCTACTGCATATGCAAACAAAATTTCATGAAAATCGGTCAAGCCGTTTCGGAGTATGGTAACTAACATTGTGACACGAGAATTTTATCTACACTAATATTATAAATAGGAAAACTTTGTTTGTAATGAATAGGCTCAAAAACTACTGGACCGTTTTTAAAAATTCTTTCACTATTCGAAAGCTACGTTATCCACGAGTAACATAGGCTATATTTCATCCCGAAATTCCCACAGGAATGGACACAACGCGGGTGAAACCGCGGGGCACTGCTAGTATATAATAAAGCTGAAGAGTTTGTTTGTTTGAACGCGCTAATCTCAAAAACTACCAATCCGATTTGAATAATTCTTTTTGTAATAGATAGCCACATTCAACGGGAAGCTTATACGTTATTTTCATTCCCAAATTCCCACGGGAACGGGCAAAACGCGGGTAAAACCGCGGGGCGCGGATCGTATATTATATATATACATTACATACGTCATTTTTGAAAGTACAGTGTACGAATTTGACCAAAATCGAATGAAACAGCATATCTTTTAAGCTTTTTCGTAAATAAACATGAAAATAAATAATTTTAACATATTTTTATATTTCAAGAACATTGGTTGATAAAGCCGCGATTCCATTCAGTTTTTAACTCAATTTTTAACTAAACAAACAATATGTTCACACCTGTTCACTTATGTTTGGTACTGTTCATATATGTTCAAAACTGTTCATATACGTAAACAATTCCGAACACACGATTTCAACTAAACAAACAATATGTTCACACCTGTTCACTTATGTTTGGTACTGTTCATACATGTTCAAAACTGTTCATATACGTAAACAATTCCGAACAAACGATTTCAACTAAACAAACAATATGTTCACACCTGTTCACTTATGTTTGGTACTGTTCATATATGTTCAAAACTGTTCATATACGTAAACAATTCCGAACACACTATTTCAACTAAACAAACAATATGTTCAAGATGTTCAAACCTGTTCACACATATTCAGACCTGTTCACAAAACTGAGCGAAAACGCAGCTGGAACGCGCACATTACCCCCATATTGTATGTATATGTGATGTGTGTCCAATATGTGCGTGTGTGTGTGTATGTTCACGACTTCATCCGCTTGTAGTTCGCCAGGTGGCTGTTCAAATGCTGCGCTAGTTGGTCCGCGCGGGCGAACGACGCCTGCAATACAGAGAGGACGGTGTTAGTGTGTACTAGTATTATAGAGGAGGATTGTAGTGACAGAGGGAGAGGGAGATATAGAATGGAGAAGGGGGTGAGAGGGGAAAGGGAAGTGAGAGATGTAGTGAGAAGTGAGAGAGAGGGAGAGGGAGAGAGGGAAGGGAGTGAGATGTAATGGAGAGAGGGAAGGGAGAGAGAGACAGGGAGAGGGAAGGGAGAGAGAGAGAGAGAAAGAGAGATTGGAGGGAGAAGTGAGAGGGAGAGAGTGGTGAGAGACAAGGGAGAGAGATGGAGAAAGGAGAGTGAGAAGGGATAGAGGGGGAGAGAGAGGGAGAGAGATGGGGAGAGAGATGGAGAGAGGAGAGTGAGAAGGGATTGAGGGGGAGAGAGATGGGGAGAGAGAGGGGAGAGAGAGTGAAAGGGAAAGAAAAGGGGAGACACGGAGTGGGGACGAGAGTGGGAGAGAGACGGAGAGGAAGTGAGGGCGAGAGAGAGGGAGAGGAGGTATACCTTGCACACGACGCAGCGGTAGAACTGCTTGGCGTGGTTCTGCAGGTGCCGCGCGAGCGAGTACACCTGCGTGAACCGCTTGCCGCAGTGCGAGCACGCGTGCGCGGCGCCGCGCGCGTCGCCGTGCCCCGCGCGGTGCCGCCGCAGCTGCTCGTAGCGCGGGAACACCAGCCCGCACTCGCCGCACCGACCTGCACGCAAGTCGCGTATCGAGCATACAGGTCCAACTGATAAGGTAAGCTTCATACAGGCAGAACTGACAAAATTTTTACTTAGTAAAGACAAAACTCTTTTTCAACTCATGAAATTAATTAATTAATCTCAATAAAATGAAAGACGCATACATTTTAATTATAATTTTGTCGTACTTATTGTCGAGATTCGTAGCCAAGTATCGTAGTCTGGGGAGATTCGTAGCCTAGTGTCGTAGTCTGGGGAGATTCGTAGCCAAGTGTCGTAGTTTACAGTGAGATTCGTAGCTAAATATCGTAGTCTGGTGAGATTCGTAGCCAAGTGTCGTAGTCTGGGGAGATTCGTAGCCTAGTGTCGTAGTCTGGGGAGATTCGTAGCCAAGTGTCGTATATAGTGAGATTCGTAGCCAAGTGTCGTAGTTTACGGTGAGATTCGTAGCTAAATATCGTAGTCTGGTGAGATCCGTAGCTAAGTGTCCTAGTATACAGTGAGATTCGGAGCCAAGTGTCGTAGTCTGGTGAGATTCGTAGCCAAGTGTCGTAGTATATAGTGAGATTCGTAGTCGAGTGTCGTAGTATATAGTATATAGGGGATTCGTAGCCAAGTGTCGTAGTATATAATGAGATTCGTAGCCAAGTGTCGTAGTCTGGTGAGATTCGTAGCTAAGTGTCGTAGTATATAGGGAGATTCGTAGCCTAGTGTCGTTGTATATAATGAGATTCGTAGCCAAATGTCCTAGTATATAGGGAGATTCGTAGCCAAGTGTCGTAGTATATAGTGAGATTCGGAGCCAAGTGTCGTAGTATATAGTGAGATTCGGAGCCAAGTGTCGTAGTATATAGTGAGATTCGTAGCCAAGTGTCGTACACTGGTATCATAGTATTAAGACCGCCTTAAGACCTCAGACATGGTCTAACAAGCGAGACAGACCGCATAACGCTCTCTTTGTCACTCAAACAGAAATGCCACTACCGGCCACCCATCCGAGCGGCCCGTCGCTTGACAATCGCGATCAGTAGACACATACCTTCCTTCTCGTCGTCCGTGTGGTTGGCTCTGTGTATTTGCAGCTCGTCTTCGTTCTCGAAACATCGTCGACACACTTCACATCGTACAGTCATTGCGCCTCTGTGGGCGTCGGCTCTGAAATTAACGAACATAATATTTGCGTTAGTAACTAGCAGTGCTCCGCGGTTTTGAACGCGTTGTGCCCGTTCCCGTGGGAATTTTGAGATTTTTATTCCTTATTTTTCTTATATAAAAACCTTGTCCTGACAATAAGGAACACATTAAAAAAAGAATCATCCAATTTGGTGCAGTCGTTCTGAAGTTATGCGCTTAGCAACAGATTCAGCGATTCATTTTTATATTATACTCGTAGACTAGCAGTGCTCCGCGGTTTTGAACACGTTGTGGCTGTTCCCGTGGGAATTTCGGGATGAATAATAGTTTAAGCTTCCCGTTGAATGTGGCTTTGTATTTAAAAAAGAATTATTCGAATTGGATTGGTAGTTTCGGAGATTAGCGCGTTCAAACAAACAAAGTTAGAGACTTTTTATAATCTACACTAATATTATAAAGAGGAAATCTTTGTTTGTTTGTAATGAAGAGGCTCAAAAACTACTGGACCGATTTTAAAAATTCTATCACCATTCGACAGCTACATTATCCACGAGTAACATAGGCTATTTTTCATCCCGAAATTCCGACAGGAATGGACACAACGCGGGTAAAGCCGCGGGGCGTTGCTAGTCTATATATATAAAAGAAAGTCGTCTTAGTTACACTATTTATAACTCGAGAAAGGCTGAACCGGCTGAAATTTGGCTTAAAACTGGTGGGGAGGTAGTTTAGAACCAGGAGACGGATATAGGATACTATTTATCCCGTATTTCCTACGGAAACGGGTGCGCTGTGGGTGAAACCGCGGGGCACAGCTATTATTAGTATAGATGTCTTTTTTTGTTCTTAACGAGGCAGTAGAACTCTATACTCACTTGTGAGCGTAAAGTTTCTCTCGTCGCGGGAAGGTCTCGCTGCACATATCACACTCGTAGCGCGTCGACGAACGGTTGCGCGAGCGAGAGTTGCCGCTGCCGCGATTCTGATGACTGCGGCGATGGATTCTGGAGACAAAATAATTCAATTTTTTTACTTGAAACAACGTTTACGGGACCCTTTACAGGAACTGTGGTCACAGGAGACGTGTTCTGTGACCACGGTTCCTGTAAAGGAGCCGAAACGTCAGATAAAAATGTAAAATGAAAGCGAAGTGTATCCGTACACGTAGTTTCAATTCAAAATGAGTAGTGTTCGCTTCTTCTTCTTCTTCACCGAGTGGACGGTCACCCTGACCAATCCTGGTGTCAGAGTTATTGAGCCGCCAAAGGCCTCCGACATGGCTCATGTAACGACTACTATCCGTAGAGAGTAACCGGGACCGACTGCTTAAGGTGCCCTCCGAAGCACGGAATCGTGTTACTTTTCGAGCAATCAGGTGATTCAGCCTGCAATGCCCTAACCAAACTGAGGACAGCCTCATAAAGAGATTTTTGTGAGATATTGTCCCCATCGGGAATCGAACCCGGAACCTTCGGATCGTGAGCCGAGCGCTCAGACCACAAGACCACGGAGGCTGTTAATATACCTCTTTATAATAATAGATCTATACTCACTTGAGAGTAACTCTAGTAGAATACCATTTGCCACAAATGTGACATTGAAAACTTTTGTCAGGCGATTCGTTATCGCTCTCCGACAATTCGTCGTGCGATGTCGGACCGACTTCTAACGATGCGTTCTGTTCCGGGTCCGACTCGCTCTCGGAGTTGTTCGGGGGAGGCTCGTAGAGGGGGGTGGTTTTACTGAAGAAAAAAATAACATTTAGTTAATAAAATTGCAGTTTACTTGTGAAATATGGCTCGTGTTTGAGATCCCAGCCCGCAGTAGCCGCGCGGTGATGACGACATCCTCCTCACTGTACTGATGTCAGAGATGAGAGGCCGCCGACCAGCAGTGGGGCGTTACAGGCTAATTTTAGATGAAGCGGAGCTGTGCGGAGCTCAACTGACCAATCACAACGCATTACGAAAAGATATTGACAATGTCAATGCCTTGTTTGACAATCACAATGAGCTGTATATTATAAACTAGCAGCGCCCCGCGGTATTACCCGCGTTGTTCCCGTTCCCGTGGGAATTTCGGAAATGAAAAGTAGCCTATAACCTTCCCGTTGAATGTGGCTATCCATTACAAAAAGAATTTTTCAAATCGGTTCAGTAGTTTCTGAGATTAGCGCGTTTAAACAAACAAACAAACAAAACAAACTCTTCAGCTTTATAATATTAGTATAGATTTACTAGCTGCGCCCCGCGGTTTCACTCGCGTTGTACCCGTTCCCGCGGGAATTTCGGGATGAAAAATAGACGTTGTCCGATTCTCAGGCCTACCCGATATGTTTACAAAATTTCATGAGAATCGGTCGAGCCGTTTCAGAGGAGTTCAATTACGCACCCCGTGACACGAGATTGATATATTAGATTTATAAAATATTTTTAAAAGCTGATTATTAAAATAATTATATACATATATTGGTCCATTTACTAGCTTTATTCACGGTTTCATTCGGGTTGCGCTCGTTCCCGCGGGAATTTCGGTATAAAAACATTGCCCATATAATAACGTAAAATATTTTCCAGCCCGAAATTCCTGCGGGAACGGGTATTGTACGAGTAATAATGCGGGGCGCTGCTAGTATCAGTACAGATATTAAAATGCATTCACTCACTTATTAACATGATTATTGGTGTCCTCATTGTTTTTGGGCGTCTCGTTGTCCGAGTCTGAATCAGAGCTGTCTGACGAGTCGGAGCTGCACGACGACGATGACGACGACGAACCGGAGCTAGAACTGCCTGCAAGACGACGAGACATAATGAGTGAGTGAGTAACCAATGAGAGGCCTATACTCTTGGTGTGTGCACAACATTAAATTTATGGCAAACATTATAATTAAAATAAATATTTTTTAATTCTTCCACGGTTAATGAGACCCAAAGTAAGCTCTAACCCACATATTAATTATTTGGCCCACATAAAAATCATTTAGCCTCTTCGATCAACAATACACAACTAGATATCGGGTCACGTACAAAATCAAACCTGAATACTGTCCGCGTGGATGACGTGTGACAGCTTATTGTTTACTACCGAACTGAGACAAGAGTTTTAAAACAGAAGTTCAACCTAATTACAACCATGACACCTAGCAATAAAGTAGCAAATTTTATGAATAAAATAAGTGAGAATAACGCCTCACTTTTCAAATGAGGCCTTATTCACCGAGACGTATCTTTTGCGCCGACCCGACATCTAGTTGTGTATTGTTGATCGAAGTTTAGCCTACATAAAAATCATTTAGCCCACATATTAATTATTAGGCCCACATATTAATAGTTTAGCCAACATAATATTAGGTCCACGTATAAATTATTAGCCTACATACTAATTAGTTGACCCACATACTAATTATTTGATTCACATATTTATTATTTGACCCACATATTTATTATTTGACCCACATATGAATAGTTTAGCCAACATATTATTAGGCCCTCATATTCTCAACATACCAGATCCCGAACTACTGCTATCGGAGTCCGAGTTAGAACTATCTTCTAGTTTCTCCACTCTTGTCTCCGTGTCGTTCACTGACGCGCCGCCTGTAACAAAGTCAAGTATTAGCCTGTTACGTCCCACAGTTGGGCTAAGGCTGATATCTCACTGAAGATATCAGTACAGTGAAGAGAGGTTTACTAATATTATAAATGCGAAAGTTTGTGAGGATGTATGTATGTTTGGTGCTCTTTCACGAAAAAACTATTGGACGGATTTGGATGAAACTTTACAGTAATATCTATATACTTATATTATAAAGCTGCAGAGTTTGTTTGTTTGAACGCGATAATCTCAGGAACTACTGGTCCGATTTGAAAAATTCTTTTTGTGATGAATAGCCACATTCAACGGGAAGCTTACAGGCTATTTTTTATCCCAAAATTCCCACGGGAACGGGTACAACGCGGGTAGGGCCGCGGGGTGTTGCTAGTAAATAAATAAATACGTAATCATCACCTTCTGAGCTCCTGATGGACATGACGTCGTCGTCGCGGTGTCTCTGCGCGCCATCTAGCGGAGGCTTCTTGAAGTTGGCGGCCAGCAGGTGGGCGCCGAACATATCGTCCTGTGGGAAAATATGATTTTACAAATACATCAACTAACATCAATAAAACAGGGTTCGAGATTATATATTTTGATATATATCGGAGATATCGGATATACAGGGTTATTGGCAATTAAACCGGATTCTTTAAGGGGTAGTAGGGATGTCATTTGCAACATTTCCACCCAACATAGTGGTATCCGGAAGTGTACCATTTATGTGATATATCATTTTTCTATTCATTCAAGAGAAGACATTCTCTTGTTTTGATTCTCTGCAGTACTGATTGTATTCTAAAGATAGCGCTTATCACTTGTCAATGTCACTTCGCAGCCAATCATATCGCTCCATTTTGATCTTTCCACAGAGTATGCGTGCGATTTTCACGAATAATTAAGAAGTTGCAACATAAAACAATTACGCTTTATATTACTATGTAGTAATATTGGTTTGTCTATCTTCTTAAAAGAGGATAGCAATATTATCTCTGTACTGTTCTGCGCTCAAGCCAAATTTAACTGGCATCGGCCGCGAACAGGGCATTTGAAATTGCACTTTATCCCGAAGCGTTATGTGTGAAATTTGAAGGGAATAGGAAGCCGTCGTCCATTTATATGAGGCCTGCGCCCTTAAGTTAACGAAATATTTGTTGTGTAAGACAGAATTTTGTCTTAGAGCAGTGGTGGGGAAACTTTTTTAATGGGGGGCCACAATTTTTTTTTTAAATCTAGAGGAGGGCCAGAATTATAGAAAAAATGCATTTTGTGTGAAAGCTTTTTATCATAATGATAATAAAAACATTAGTATTTAAACATAAATAGTAATTAAAAACTTTTATTCGAAGGCCCTGCTATGGTTACTCTATTAATCTATCTTATTAATCTACTAAGTAAAATCTACTTTATATTTCTTGACCGTCAAAACGTAGGTAACTATAGCGGGCCATATACTCCATATCGTGTGTTGTCCATGTCGATGGACTTTTGGCGGGCCGGATTAAAATACCTTCGCGGGCCGGAGTTGGCCCACGGGCCGGAGTTGGCCCGCGGGCCGTACTTTGCCCATCACTGTCTTAGAGTGTTTATGCTAGGCGTGCTATACCTTGTCGATGTTCGCATATTTCTCATGTATATGCCTCAATGCCCTCAAATTTTCATCGAGACTCAACGAATCAGAAGCCGCGCTTGGAGATCCTGAAAAATAAAACATACAGGCTAAAGGACGTCCTACTAATGTTATAAATGCGGAAGTATGTATGGATGTATGTATGGATGGATGTATGTATGGATGTATGGATGTATGTATGGATGTATGTATGGATGGATGTATGGATGTATGTATGGATGTATGTATGGATGTATGTATGGATGGATGTATGGATGTATGTATGGATGGATGTATGGATGTATGTATGGATGTATGTATGGATGGATGTATGGATGTATGTATGGATGGATGTATGGATGTATGTATGGATGGATGTATGGATGGATGTATGGATGGATGTATGGATGTATGTATGTTTGTTACTCTTTCACGAAATAACTACTGGACGTATTTGGATGAAACTTTACAGTAATACTAGCTGCGCCCCGCGGTTTCACACGCGTTGTACCCGTTCCCGCGAAAAATAGATGTTGTCCGATTCTCGGCCTACCCAATATGTACACAAAATTTCATGAGAATCGGTCGAGCCGTTTCAGAGGAGTTCAACCACGGTACCCGTTCCCGCGGGAATTTCGGGATGAAAAATAGATGTTGTCCGATTCTCAGATCTACCCGATATGCACACCAAATTTCATGAGAGTCGGTCAAGCCGTTTCGGAGGAGTATGGGAACGAACATTGTGACACGAGAATTTTATATATAAGATAGGTTATACATCACAATGACACATGGGATACATTTTATCGCGGTGAGATGAGAGGCCTGGAAACTTATTGTCCTAACGTTAACAGGACGTACAGGACGTTCAGTACTCACCTAGATCCGGTTCATCATCGCTATCCAGTGATATCGGTTCACTGTTCATCGGCATCAGGTTACTGCGGACACGAATCTCTGAAAATAGACAGAGAATTTTAGAGATATTGTCTATGAAATTTTTTGGGTTAAACTCGTATTTTAATACAATTTTATAATCTACTAGCTGTGCCCCGCGGTTTCACCCGCAGCGCCCCCGTTCCCGTGGGAATTTTGAGATTTTTATTCCTTATTTTTCTTGTATAAAAACCTTGTCCTGACAATAAGGAACACATTAAAAAAATAATCATCCAATTTGGTGCAGTCGTTCTGAAATTATGCGCTTAGCAACAGATTCAGCGATTAATTTTTATATTATAGATACTAATAGTATAAAGAGGTAAAATTTGTAAGTTTATAAGTTTGTTTGTATGTTCGAGGTAATCTCAGGAGTTATCAGTCCGATTTGAATAATTATTTTTGCAATAGGTAGCCACATTCAACGTCCGGGTGTCAATTATATATTCTTATAAAGTACTAGCTGCGCCCCGCGGTTTTACCCGCGTTGTGCCCGTTCCCGTGGGAATTTCGGGATAAAATGTAGCCTATAGCCTTCCTCGATAAATAGACTATCTAACAGTGAAAGAATTATTCAAATCGGTTCAGTAGTTTCTGAGATTAGCGCGTTTAAACAAACAAACAAACAAAACAAACTCTTCAGCTTTATAATATTAGTAATGATAAAGTATTTGTGTATGTATATGTAGTAGTATCAGTGAGTTAGATTACATGATACAAGCTTAAGGGGCCCATAAACGGTAAGATTTATCTGTACGATCCGTCGTGTCCAACCGATCGAAACGACGTATCGATGGTGTGTGTATAATAAAACAAAGTCGCGTCTGTTTGTCTGTATGCTTAAATCTTTAAAATTCCGCATCGGATTTTGATGCGGTTTTTTGTAATAGGTAGAGTGATTCAAGAGGAAGGTTTTTATGTAAAAAAAATTCCCGAAATTCCCACGGGAACGGGCACAACGCGGGTAAAACCGCGGGACGCTGCTAGTGTATAATATATCGTTAACGATCTTGACATACACCATCGATTCGTCGTTTCGATCGGTTTGACGCGACGGATCGTACAGATAAATCTTACCGTGTATGGGCCCCTTTAGAGTCTAGTATGGGTCTCATTAACCGTGAGTGAATTTGTCCGGGGTATATTTATTTATTTAATTTCAAGTAGGTCAGCGGTCAACCCTGGAGTGTTTAGACCGCCTAAAGGAAGACATGGTCTGACGATTGAAACAACCGGGACCGACTGCTTAGTAAAGTAAAGTAAAGTATTCGCCTGTAATGTCCCACTGTTGGGCAAAGGCCTCTCGTCTCACTGAAGATTCAGTACAGTGAGGAGGTTTCAGGCGTAATCACCATGCTTGCCTAATGCGGGTTGGTGATCTCAAACCCGAACCATGTTTGAAAAGTAGGAAACATGTTTTCGCTCGACCTGGGAATTGAACCCGGGACCTCAGTCTTGGCAGGCGAGTGCACAATTGCACATACCACTAGACCACCGAGACTGCTTAGTAAGATACTAAAATAATTAGTACTTACTGCCTTGGTCCAATGTCCTGTTGTTAGCCGCTAGACTCTGGTCTATCTTCCTAGGTCTCCCGCGTTTGCCTTTCACTCTTTCAGTGGTCGGAGTCTGAAATTTTGAAAAAATAGCTAAGATTAAATTTTTTTAAAAAGAAAATCTTATAAATTACTCTTTTAAATGGAATCATTAAGTCTACAGATTATTAAATGCGAAAGTTTGTGAGGATGTATGTTTGTTAATCATTCACGAAAAAACTACTTGACGTATTTGGATAAAAAATTACAGTAATATATATTATACATCAGAATAACACATAGAATACATTATATCCCGAAATTCCCACGCGAACGGGTACAACGCGGGTAACACCGCAGGTTGCGGCTAGTATTAAATTGATAAAAACACGGAAACACCGTTTCATCCCAAAAATCCCACGGGAACAGGCCCAAAACACGTCCTACTTTTCTCCTGGGATTTTCACAGGAACAGCTAAATTGCGGGTACAATACGGGTATAAAACAAATTACTTACCCCGTCAGATCGCTTCGCGCTGGGCGTTCGTTTAGTATACTTTCTTTTAGCGCGGGGCGTGCCGTCCCCAGTGGAGGAAGAAGCGCCAGAATCTATAATAAGTAAAGTTTATTATCACCCTGTAACGCCCCACTGCTGGTCAAAGGCCTCTCATCTCTCAGACATCAGTACAGTGAGGAGGATGTCGTAATCACCGCGCGACTACTGAGGGCTGGGATCTCGAACACGAGGCGTTCACGACAAGTTCGAAAAGTAGGAAACATGTTTTCACTCGACCCGGGAATTGAACCCGGGATAAGCGCAAACAAAATTTAAATTAATTAGATTCCTCCTCACTGTACTGATAGCTTCAGTGAGCGAAAATATATATTTTTATGATGTGTTTACTTTGAAGCGGTGCGGGGCTCAATCGACCAATAACAACGCATTGACATTGTCAAACAACGCATTGACATTGTCAAACAACTCATTGACATTGTCACACAACGCATTGACATTGTCAAACAACTCATTGACATTGTCACACAACGCATTGACATTGTCACACAACGCATTGAAATTGTCAAACAACCCATTGACATTGTCACACAACGCATTGACATTGGCACACAACGCATTGACATTGTCGAACAACGCATTGACATTGTCACACAACGCATTGAAATTGTCAAACAACGCATTGACATTGTCAAACAACGCATTGACATTGTCACACAACACATTGACATTGTCACACAACGCATTGACATTGTCACACAACGCATTGAAATTGTCACACAACGCATTGAAATTGTCAAATAAAGCATTGACATTGTCAAACAACGCATTGAAATTGTCACACAACGCATTGACATTGTCACACAACGCATTGAAATTGTCACACAACGCATTGAAAATGTCAAATAACGCATTGACATTGTCAAACAACGCATTGAAATTGTCACACAACGCATTGACATTGTCACACAACGCATTGAAATTGTCACACAACGCATTGAAATTGTCAAATAACGCATTGACATTGTCAAACAACGCATTGAAATTGTCACACAACGCATTGACATTGTCCCACAACGCATTGACATTGTCACACAACGCATTGACATTGACACACAACGCATTGACATTGTCAAACAACTCATTGACATTGTCACACAACGCATTGACATTGTCACACAACGCATTGAAATTGTCAAACAACGCATTGAAATTGTCAAACAACGCATTGACATTGACACACAACGCATTGACATTGTCAAACAACGCATTGACATTGACACACAACGCATTGACATTGTCACACAACGCATTGACATTGTCACACAACGCAATGACATTGTCACACAACGCATTGACTCTTCAGAGGCCTTTGGCGGCTCCATAACTCTGACACCAGGATTGGTCAAGTTGACCATCCACTCGATAAGAGAGAACGCATTGACATTGTCACACTACGCATTGACGTTGTCACACAACGCAATGACATTGTCACACAACGCATTGACGTTGTCACACAACGCAATGACATTGTCACACAACGCATTGACATTGTCACACAACGCAATGACATTGTCAATATCTTTTCGTAATGCGTTGTGATTGGTCAGTTGAGCTCCGCACAGCTCCGCTCCGCTGCGATGGAAACGCACCGTAAAACTAATTGAGATGTTTCTCTAATTTCAGTCACTAGATGGCGTTATAATAAATTGAGACCACAACAACAAACGTTGATTATATGTTCTACTGTTCATGCAAAATTATACTCATTACAAAACTATATTCTGTTTAAAATCTACATTTTTGAAACAACTAAAAAAAATATTACAGATACACTTTTCTTTAAAAAAGTAATAAAAATACTTTAACAACGACAACGAAATTTAAAAACATTCCTTTTTCAAATTTACAACGACTTTTTAAAACATTCTTCTTTCAAAAGACATTCACTTTTCAAATCTACATTAAAAAACATTCATAATTCGAAACTACGACTTTTTAAAACATTCTTAATTCAAAATCTACAAAAACTTTTTAAAACATTCCTTTATCAAATCTACAACTTTTCAGAACGTTCTCAATTCAAATCTACAGCGACTTTACAACATCAGATTGAGACTACATTTTTAAAACATTCCTTTTTCAAATACTAAAACGACTTTTTAAAACATTCCATTTTTGAATCAACACTTATAAACATTTTAATTTCAAAATCTACGACATATTAAAACATTCCTTTCTAATCTCAACATTCCGAACCGTACCTTTTCTCTTAACCCTGGCAAGTTTACTATTCCTCCTCATAACAAGATTTTTTTCGGGTATTTTCTTGACAGATGTTTTCCCCGTATTTTGGGGTATTTTTCGTAGTGTTTTGGTTTTGCTTTGCACCACCAGTTTTTTTGATAAACGTGCGCTGGTTTTTTTAATTGCCGACTCTTTGATCGATCTAGTGGTGGGCGCTAGTGGAATAATGTGTAGTGTGATGAAAAGCGGTTGGTTAGCGTTGGATTAGTGACGTGGTATTCTAGTGAGGCGAAAATTAAAATTTATTATAATTAATACATAACAAAAATGTTGTACAGATGTAGTGAATAATCCTTTCCTTTCGTATTTTCTCGGAAATGTTCGTTTTTGTCTTACTACTTCACTCGCACTCAGTACCCATCGAAACAACAGTTTGACATTTGACATTGATAAATAAAGTATGCGATTTATTTGATACCTACACGTAATTTAATAATACAGTAATTCATAGACACATCGGCACCATTCGGGTGTTATCGTTGTTCCGAGTTTTGCCGATAGGAAAGGATTATTCACTACATCTGTACACTCCTGTAAAAGGCCTCTCACATTGTATTATGCCTATATATTTCTTTATTTTGTAACTGTATGTTTTGTGAAGAAGCTGTTGGTGTGTCTTAAATAAATCTATATATATAAAAGAAAGTCGTGTTAGTTACACTATTTATAACTCGAGAACGGCTGAACCGATTTGGCAGAAAATTGGTGGGGAGGTAGCTTAGAATCAGGAGACGGATATAGGATACTATTTATCCCGTATTTCCTACGAGAACGGGTGCGCTGTGGGTGAAACCGCGGGGCACAGCTAGTAACTAATAAATAAAATTTGTGTCTAAAAAAACTTTTTTTGAAGAAATTGAATGTTAATTATTTTTTAAAACATGGCTCGGGTTTGGCATCAGCATTAGGCAAGCGCGCTGAGAATGTGACCATTATTTTCTAACACGACTCAGGTTTGAGATCACCAACCCGTTAGTCAAGCGTGGTGATTACGACATCCTCCTCACTGTACTGATGTCTGAGAGATGAGAGGCCTTTGACCAGCAGTGGGACATTACAGTCTAATGCCATACTTTACTTATTTTTATTTATTGCATAGCAGATAAGTATGTTTTTCAAAGATTTTTTTCAGTGAAATCTATTGGTATTGAAAACTCTTTTCCATAATGCTTTGAGTCACCATGTTACAAAACTACCACAAAAATATATACAAAATCTATTTATACACAATTATTCTATCTTCCTCACTATACTGATATCATCAGTGAGAGACCTTTGCTCAGCAGTGGGACATTACTTGGTATGAAAAGAATACCTTAATTTAAGTTAATTTTTGCCTTATTAGAATACCATATTTGTATAAACATTAGTTAACTATTTTATTAGTAACATTAGTGCAAGGTGCGTGTTATGCACAGAACATGAATGTAAGTAAAGATTTTGGATCATATCGGAATAATATACTATGGGATCTAATAGGAACGGGGATCAAATGGGAAAGAGCTGAGAGGATTTAATATATTGGTGATGCGACCAATCTGGAAAGAGAATAACCGGGAGTGGGGCTCATAGAAAATAAGCCAATCGGAAGAGGATATGATCGTGAAATGGATCAATCGGGACTGAGGCCAAAAGAGAATGAAATCAATCGGGAAAGAGGACTATTGGAAATAGGAGGAACTGGGAAAGCGGATTATCAGGAATGGGGCAAAAAGATAAGCGGGAAAGGGAATTACCGGGTAAGGGGATAAATGGAAATGAGGCCCATCGAGAAAAGGCATTAACGGGACCAAAGGAGAACAGGTTTAATCGGGTGAGGGACCAATCGGGAAAGGGGTTGTTAGGAAATAAGACCAATCGGGAAAGGGGTTGTTAGGAAATAAGACCAATCGGGAAAGGGGAAGTTAGGAATAGCGGATGATCTGGTAACGGGACCAATTGGGAAACGGGATTATCAGGGAATGGGACCAAAAGGGAACCAAATGACAGTTGGGTCAATTAAAAAAAAATTAGGAAACGGGATTTTTTGTACAAAATCTTTCATAAAAACAGCAAAGTTAATAAAATTGCCTAAAAACTCACCAGCTGTTGATCGTCTCTTGTAATCCCTTTTAGCTTTCCTCTCAAGCGCTTCTGCAAATAAAAACGGAATCGTAACGATAATAATCCTACTAATATTATAAATGCGATAGTTTGTATGTTTTTATGATGTATAACATATATTTTTATCCCTCTAAATGTTAAGGGTAGTCCACCCCTTACTTTTTATATGGCAGAACAACGTTTGCCGCGTCAGCTAGTATATCACTACATAGTATAAAACAAAGTCGCGTCTGTTTGTCTGTTTGTCTGTATGCTTAAATCTTTAAAATTACGCAACGGATTTTGATGCGGTTTTTTGTAATAGGTAGAGTGATTCAAGAGGAAGGTTTTTATGTAAAAAAATTCCCGAAATTCCCACGGGAACGGGCACAACGCGGGTAAAACCGCGGGGCGCTGCTAGTATATATATATCACTACATAGTATAAAACAAAGTCGCGTCTGTTTGTCTGTTTGTCTGTATGCTTAAATCTTTAAAATTACGCAACGGATTTTGATGCGGTTTTTTGTAATAGGTAGAGTGATTCAAGAGGAAGGTTTTTATGTAAAAAAATTCCCGAAATTCCCACGGGAACGGGCACAACGCGGGTAAAACCGCGGGGCGCTGCTAGTATATATATATCACTACATAGTATAAAACAAAGTCGCGTCTGTTTGTCTGTTTGTCTGTATGCTTAAATCTTTAAAATTACGCAACGGATTTTGATGCGGTTTTTTGTAATAGGTAGAGTGATTCAATAGGAAGGTTTTTATGTAAAAAAATTCCCGAAATTCCCAAGGGAACAGGCACAACGCGGGTAAAACCGCGGGGCGCTGCTAGTATATATATGTATATATAGACATCAAACATACATCAAATATCAACCATGCATTAAATTCTAAAGCAAATTATTTAAAGCAAACAAATTAAGTTTATAACACTTTTCATGGAAGCGGAGCAGAGACCAATCACAACTCATTACGAAAAGATTTTGACAATGTCAATAGTTGTGACTAGTTCTAGCTCCGGACAGCTCAGATCCGCTTCGACAAAAAAGCACAAATAGTGTGTGTATGTGTGTGTACTACTATGGAAAATGGCGAGTAAAACAGCCTCCGTGGTCTTGCGGTTTGAGCGCTCGGCTCACGATCCGGAGGTTCCGGGTTCGATTCCCGGTGGGAATATCTCACAAAAATCACTTTGTGAGACTGTCCTCAGCTTGGTTAGGGCATTGCAGGCTGAAACACCTGATTGCCCGAAAAGTAAGATGATTCCGTGCTTCGGAGGGCACGTTAAGCCGTCGGTCCCGGTTACTCTCTACGGATAGTAATCGTTACATGAGCCATGTCAGAGGCCTTTGGCGGCTCAATAACTCTGACACCAGGATTGGTCAGGGTGACCATCCACTCGGTGAAGAAGATTTGTCCGGGTGTATTTATTATACTATCTATAGGCTACATACCCAGTTCCCGGGCCCGCTTCCTGGCCAGGTACTCGGGGCTGGTCTTGTCGACGCGCGGGCGGCCGCGGCGCCGCTTCACCCCCGCCTGCTCCGGGGGGTGTCTAGTGCCCATAACTGCAGCTACTCATGCGAAGCGGAAATGGAAAAATAATAAAAAAAATTGCGGTAAATAAAAAATTAAATAATTTTTGTGATACTGTGATTCTTCTTCTTCTTGAAGAGAAGAGAAGAATATTGTGATAATGTAAAATGATAAAAAAATAATTTTGTGATACTGTGATTCTTCTTCTTCTTGAAGAGAAGAGAAGAATATTGTGATAATGTAAAATGATAAAAAAATAATTTTGTGATACTGTGATTCTTCTTCTTCTTGAAAAGAAGAAGAATATTGTGATAATGATAAATGATAAAAAAATACTAAATAATTTAAATAGGGTGGGTTGTTTCAGCTTACGTTTACGGGACAGTAAACGTTAACATTTATCTGTATACATACTTTGATAAAAATCCTACAAATATTTTAATGCGAAAGTTTATGAGGATGTACTCTTTCACGAAAAAACTACTGGACGGATTTGGATGAAACTTACAGCAATATAGGTAATAAAAGTAACAAACATACATACATCCTCACAAACTTTCGCATTTATAATATTAGTAGGAAAATGCGATACTGTGATACTGTGCTATGATAAATTATACAAAAATAAAAAAATGCTTAGAAAAATGACAAATATGAATAATAAAAAAATACTAATGGCTTCGCTTCTAGGAACAAGTTACTACAAAAATTTAAAGCAACATTAACCGCTAATCTACCATTAAACTCGACACAACAAATACAAATAAAAACTATTTTCGTCTAAATACATATATTACTAAGTAAGTCCCAATAACCACATTCAACGGGAAGGTTATAGGCTATTTTCATCCCGAAATTCCCACGGGAACGGGTACAACGCGAGTAAAACCGCGGGGCGCTGCTAGTGTAATATAAAAGCGAAGTGTATCCGTAAACGTAGATTCAATTCAACAAAAAATCTAACAAGTATACATGCTATTTAGAAATACTAAAAATTTCAATAAAAGCTTATAATTTTTTATCAAAAAACATACCCATCTCTTTAGCCTGTTTCCTAGCGGCTAAATTAGCTAAATATTCTGGACTTGTTTTGTCCACGCGTGGCCTTCCTCGCCCACGTTTTATGGGCGTCGTTTCACTCGATTCGGCTGTGAAGAAATGTTAATTGATATAGTGAGTTAGTAGCCTGTTACTTTCTACAGATAGTAGTCGTTACATGAGCCATGTCAGAGGCCTTTGGCGGCTCAATAACTCTGACACCAGGATTGGTCAGGTTGGCCATCCACTCGATGAAGGAAGGAAGCCTGTAATATCCAAATGCTGGGCAAAGACATATCATCTCACTGAAGGCATGGAAACACGCTATATTGGTGATTACGACATCCTCCTCACAGTACTGATGTCTGAGAGATGCGACAAATGTATTTTTTTGTCATTTTTAAAGTACTGAACCCTCCGTGCTCGTGTGCGACTCGCACTTGGCTGGTTTTTTAATATCTTATCAACTTTAAGCACCGGAGAAGTTTCTCAATTCGGTCGGTATTTTTTGCTGTCAGTAAAAGTCTTTTATTTATGTATTATCTATACTAATATTATAAAGCTGAAGAGTTTGTTTTGTTTGATTGTTTGTTTGTTTGTTTGTTTGTTTAAACGCGCTAATCTCAGAAACTACTGAACCGATTTGAAAAATTCTTTTTGTAATGGATAGCCACATTCAACGGGAAGGTTATAGGCTACTTTTCATTCCGAAATTCCCACGGGAACGGGAACAACGCGGGTAATACCGCGGGGCGCTGCTAGTCTTATATATAAAATTCTCGTGTCACAGTGTTCGTTCGCGTACTCCTCCGAAACGGCTTGACCGATTCTCATGAAATTTTGTGAGCATATTGGGTAGGTCTGAGAATCGGCCAACATCTATTTTTCATCCCGAAATTCCCGCGGGAACGGGTACAACGCGGGTGAAACCGCGGGGCGCAGCTAGTATTATAGTAAAATTCTTTTATGATATCTCACCGGAACTGACTTGCTCCTGTTTCTGTCGCGCCGCGTACAGCTCGACCGCGGGGGGCACGAAGTGGGACACGGGGGAGCGGTAGTCCACCGTGAGCGGCAGCCCCGGGGGCACTGCGACAACGAACAAGAAACATTAGTCAGCAAGAAGGGTAAACATTATGTTGGAACGAAGTTCCTCATCGCACGTTGCGAAAGGGGGCTAGACGGAAAAACTGTAACGACACTTTTTGCGTGAGAGAGAGGCAGACAGAGAAACATGCGCACGTCAGAGAGAGACAGATAGAGTTTCTTTTTTTAATGTGTTCCTTATTGTCAGGACAAGGTTTTTATATAAGAAAAATAAGGAATAAAAATCTCAAAATTCCCACGGGAACGGGGGTGCTTACAGGCTCTCTCGGGTCCATTCTCATCAGCTCCTTCTCTCTTCATCCGACCGAGGCTGGACTCCAGCTGTCCCGACTCGCAGACGGCCATGCTATATCCAATACTAGCTGTAACAAGAATTAACCAACCATTTGAAACATACAACATCAGTCAAAATGAAGTCAAACGAGTTAAGAATCAAAATGATAAAAAAAAAGTATTACCCTGTAATGTCCCACTGTTGGGCAAAGGCCTCTCGTCTCACTGAAGATATCAGTACAGTGAGGAGGTTTCAGGCGTAATCACCATGCTTGCCTAATGCGGGTGATAAATTAAGTGAAAATGTAAAGTATAATAATAAAATCAAACGCCTCCGTGGTCTATCAGCCTTCTTCATCGATTGATGATGATGGATTCATTGGTGGTCTAGTGGTATGTGATCTCGCGTGCCAAGACTGAGGTCCCGGGTTCGATTACCGTGTCAACCTCAATGTAATGGTATGTAAAGTGAGATGAGAGGGTTTTGCCCAGCAGTTGGCTACAGGCTAATACTTTTTTGCTTTATCTAGCTGTGCCCCCGACTGCATCCGCGTGATTTTTTTCTACTTAGTTACTCCTTCTTATATCGGCTACCTGCCAGTAAAAGTCCGTCAAAATCGGTCCAGCCAATTCAGAGATTAGCCGCAACAAACAGACAGTCAAAAAAATATTTTGGTTTATGTATATATTTATTCATATACATGTCTTTTATGTAGTATAAAGAGGTTCTTTTAATATTACAATCAGACACTCCAATTTTATTCACATGGGATACATTTTATCCCGAAATTCCCGCGGGAACGGGTACAACGGGTAGCAGTAAATTTCATACACTAGCCGCGCCAGCGGTGTCACCCACGTTGTACCCGTTCCCGCGGTAATTTCGGGATAAAATGTATCCCATGTGTTATTCTGATGTATAACCTATAGTACAGTCACGAGCGTTAATTTGGGACCCATTTCCATCAAATGTTGTTAGAACATTCATAATGCAATAAGGTCGAACTTTAGTTTGATAGAAACGTAAAGTTATCGATAGTAAACAATATGACATTGATATTACGATAAAATATTAGCTCTAAATAGCGTAAGTTTGCTACACGATATTCAACCTTAGGTGGGTCCCAAATTATACACGATATTCAACCTTAGGTGGGTCCCAAATTAATGCTCGTGACTGTACTGTAAAGTTTCATTCAAATCCATTGAGTAGTTTTTGCGTGAAAGAGTAACAAACATACATACATCCATCCTCATAAACTTTTGCAATATTAGTAGGCTAAAATATAGGATTCCTAATTTTAGAATCCACCTAGTATTTGAAAGTTTATTGACCTATAAAATACGAGTTTTGCTAAGCACAATAAATAAACGAATACCTACCTAAAAAAGATATCACTACATAGTATAAAACAAACTTGCTTTCCGCTGTCTGTCCCTATGTATGCTTAGATCTTTAATCACTATCACTACATAGTATAAAACAAAGTCGCTTCCCGCTGTCTGTCCCTATGTATGCTTAGATCTTTAATCACTATCACTACATAGTATAAAACAAAGTCTCTTTCCGCTGTCTGTCCCTATGTATGCTTAGATCTTTAATCACTATCACTACATAGTATAAAACAAAGTCTCTTTTTCCGCTGTCTGTCCCTATGTATGCTTAGATCTTTAATCACTATCACTACATAGTATAAAACAAAGTCTCTTTCCGCTGTCTGTCCCTATGTATGCTTAGATCTTTAATCACTATCACTACATAGTATAAAACAAAGTCGCTTTCCGCTGTCTGTCCCTATGTATGCTTAGATCCTTAAAACTACGCAACGGATTTTGATGCATTTTTTTTAAATATATAAACTGTTTCAAGTGGAAGGTTTATATGTATAAAAATTCCCGAAATTACCAAAACCACGGGGCGCTGCTAGTTTCTTTACAAATTCTACTTGTATGACATTAATTTGGAAAAATGTACATATTGGGATGATATTTGGAAGGAAAACTCCATTCTTCCAAGATAATGTACTGTCAGCTTTGAAATATTGACAAGACCACTGTCCCAGTGGCAGTGAGAGCGCTCTCTGTGTCGGGGGTTGCGGGGTCGGTCAACGGAGTAACAATATGTGAGACATAGTTGTTGACGACGTCTGGGTGTCAATTATATATTGTTATAAAGTATTCGTGTATGTACATGTAGTAGTATCAGTGAGTTAGATTACATGATACAAGCTTAGAGCTTAGTTTGAGTCGTAAGTAACTGTGGTTGAATTTGTTTGGGGTATTTATTTGTTTTAGTACTATGTCACATAACAAAGTATGAAATTCTTATTACAGATGTTAGAAACTGCTATAGAATTTTGAATGTGACAAGGTTTCAACTATACTCAACAACTTTATAGAATGACTGTACTTGGTATAAAATTAGTTGTAGAGAAATCATGACAATACCCTACTGAATGTCTGATTTGGGTCATCGGCCAAGGTACTCTAAACTGTACAAATAGTCAGACCCTACTTTTTCATATTATAAATTTAATTATGGATTTCAAATACATATAATTCATTTAATTATTATATCTTATTGGTAATAAACAATTTAGAACACCATCTCCTTGGTTACAACATTAATAATATAAAAACAAACTTATACAGTTTTAATGAAGGCAATTACCATACTCAACAAAATTTTGTAGTAAGTTGGTTTGACTTTATAGTAGAGATAGTTAAACTTATTAGCAGTAAAAAAAGCCCGCCATGATCGAAAAATCAATGAAATAGTGATAAAGCCTTATCTACACACATAGGAAAGCAGTAACTATTAAATATACGATACAACAAAATCATGGTTACTTACCTCATAGAAACCATTATGTGCTTATCCAACATTAATAAAAAACTTATTCACTTATCCGAAACTTATACAAGAACAATAATATTACAAATTTCAAGCTTAAACACTAAATATTATAACATTAATGAGACTTCAACAATCACAAGCAATACATTGGATTGTTCACGATCCGAACTTAAATCAATCGGTAAATCAGTAAAGGATGGTGTACTCTAAAACTAAGCAAATTACGTTTAACAGGACTTTCTTTTAGTTATTAAATGCACGCACTACATATTTGTGCAATTGGAAAGGTTTTAAAAGTGATTACAAAAGTTTTGGACGCCGTTTATCGAGAATATAAACAAAAAACGCAAAGTAGAAAATGAAATGAGGCAACGTCCATTTGCAATGCATTGGGTACGCAACTGCCTAAGAAAATGTAGGAAATTGAGAGAATTATTTTTACTGTGGCAACACTAGGTATTGGTCGGTCAAATAGAAACGTGGCTAGATGACGACATAATAATGGACCGAAATGGGTACGAGTATTTGATACATACGATATTTGACAGTTCAATTATAAATTGTATTTTAATTTTACTTGTACAAAACGTATTAAACTAGACCCGCTTAGAACAAAATAATTGTATATGTGAAATGTTCTGTGTATTATCGGACAGAATCTATTATGTTTCTAACAAATTTTATAAACAATGACATTAATGTGGAATGTGTAACAACGATTCGGACCCCATTACTGTAAAACGGGTAACGCATTTCGGACCATCTAAACTCAGTAGCATAATACTCAAAAATACGAAAACTCCTTTTTCTCCCTTCAAAAAAATTCCCTGACACCATAAAAAATAATAACAAAAAATAGTGTTGGGATGGTACTATTTTTAGAAAATATTATCAATATTTTAGTTATCACGAATGTGAATGTACATGACAACATTTCTTTGGGTGTCGGACATTATTGTTCGTCAAGCAGTGTTACAAACAGGTAGATATAGTTAGGTCGGGTGTTGAGTTGGCATCTACTTACAGAATTATCGTGCTCGTTATCGGCCGAGGTTGTTGTGTTTCACCTTGTTTGTTTATTCCGTCTCTTTTTAACAACGCATAAATATTCCGTTTCTGTTTCATTCTTTATTTAAATTATTGTTATATAATTATTATTCCACTAAAATCGAAATATTAGTTGCGTATTGTAGAAAGTAATTGCAGTTTTATTGTTGGCTATAAAAGATAGTTCATTAGTTTAATAGGTGATGACGTCATCTTTAGCAATGATAAATTTCAAAACACTGTGTTTATCATTGAATTGATAAATTAAATAAATATTAGTCTTAAAGCCCTTTTTCACGCTGTTTTTATTTAATTATATTTCCATATTATTTTATTAAATTACGTATCCGTATTTTTTACAAGCTGCATTGATCTATTTTGCTTTATAATTTTAATGTCTGTTATACGTTCATATGAAACTTTCATTGGACTTGCAAGAAAGTAGGTGCTGCAAATCCTGTTTTAAAATTATTAAGAACGAGTTAAATCCTCTTTCACATATCATTCACGGTTTCCGTTTTCAATATTGTTTTTTTTTAAAATAAATATTCGAATAGTTTTAAGAATACCTGTACCTATATTTTTTAATTTTCTTCTTTAAATGGGGGCTAAAAAATATTACTGAATAACAGCTAAGAAACGTTTAATAACTGTTTTTTCTTGTGTAATAACTACAACCTCATTATGTAGTAAGTATAAAAAACCTTTTAATTCTAGAATCTCACTTGACCTACAAAATCAGCGATCAATATTTTGCCTCCTTTGTCTGCTTGCAATTTTGTAGAAAAATGAACTTTATACATATAGCTCTAAGTTTGATTTTCAAAATTGTTGAAGCTCGTTTTGAAATGTCATTTTTTTACCCTAAGGTCATGAATTCAGTGTCTGATGGTTATTTTGTGCATTTATTTGAAAGTAACAGCGCGCCGTAGTTTTATTACCGCAGATTCGTTTTTAATAATTGAAGCTTATTTGCTCTATACTAAGCTAGTAGAGCCACTCGGTTTTACCAGAGTAGAGTCCGCTTTTGGGGTAAAAAAATATTTTTTTACCTTCTTTAAAGGGCACTCCAAAAATGTTTTTTTGAAATCGGGCTGATAGTACTGAGATTTGCTAATCCAAACAAAAAAAAATACAAACGACACAATCATCTTGATTATATTAGTACAGAGTGCTAAAAATAGGGAAATTACAAGCTAGTAGCTCTTTATTTGATTTTAATTTCGTACTTTTTAAAGTACGAAATTAAAATATTTACGCCTGAAACCTCCTCACTGTACTGATATCTTCAGTGAGACGAGAGGCCTTTGCCCAACAAGTGGGACATTACAGGCTAATACTTTACTACTTTTTAAAGTACAAGGTTATATTATATGTATGTACCATAAATCTAATCTATCTTGTAGCGCTCGTGGCCTCGTGGCGTAGCTTGACTATGCGATGTTAGCTCAGTACAGCTCGGCCCCCACTTGGATAGACGGGTGGTCGATAGTGGCATTTCTATCTGAGCGCTACCGTGCTTCGGAGGGCACGTTAAATTGTCGGTCTCGGTTGTTTCAATCGATAAATCAAGTCGGAGGCCTTTAGACGGTCTAAAACTCCGACACCGGGATTGGCCTCTAACCTACACGAACTTACTTACTTATAAGTCTACTAGTGGCGCCCCGCGGTTTTACCCGCGCTGTGCCCGTTCCCGTAGGAATTTCGGGATAAAGAAATAGCCTATAACCTTCCCGTTGAATGTAGTTATCCATTACAAAAAGAATTATTCAAATCGGTTCAGTAGTTTCTGAGATTAGCGCGTTTAAACAAACAAACAAACAAACAAAACTAACTCTTCAGCTTTATAATATTAGTATAGATATATGCAAAAGGCAAAATCTTTATTCCTCTTTTTGGCTTTTCATCTTACTGAATAAGTCAATAAAGTTTAAAAAAAAACAAGACCAGAGACTTACATTAACCTATAAATAATTCTTCTTTAATTTCGTTATCCACGCAGCATAAAAGTTTACGTAAAACCTTTTGTTACGTTAAATGTTAAAATAACTTTTGTTAGTCAAATGTACGTACGTAAAGAGACCATGTCTGAAATATTATTTATGTATGTATTTCGATTTTCCATGAAGGTGAAATGTTTTTTGTTTTTAAAAGTGCTATAAAGAGGTAAAATTTGTAATGATCGGCCTGCACTTGGGAATTGCAAGTCGGATTCTAATACATATTATTTTTGTATTGGGTAGCTTTATAAAAAAGGTTAGAGGCTTTTTTTTATCCCCAAATCTATACAGGAACGGGCACAACGCGGGTAAAACCATTGGGTACTGCTAGTGATTGATAAATAACAAATAACATTGATGGAAGAGCATCCTTAAAAAAGAAAATTGTAAGTAACATATATGTATATTTATTAGTAAAAGAAATACTTATCCACATAAATAGATATTTTAACAAACAGATATTTCAAGCCTTTGATGAAGATAATAATTTGGGATAAACAATATTTTAATAAGGATAAAATATGAAATTATTTATTTCGGTTGTACTCGTATTTTTCCTTAACCAACTTAAGGAGGTGTGTATTTAATGACTTATTTACAAATGACATGAAAGTGGAGTATGGACGAATTTGAATAAAAGTTTACAGTAGTTTTATTACATTTTACAATACATCAAAATAACTCGTGGGATACATACTATCCCTAAATTCCCACGGGAACAGGTAAAACGGTTAACACCGTGGGGCGCGACTAGTTCCGTAATAGAAAAAAGTTAACCCTCCCCCTCCCCCCGCTCCCTTCCTCTATACACCCACGCCCATGCCATTAACTGCAATGTTATTACGCTCAGAGAGAGAGCCAGAGACACGATTCAGTTACTGTAATTCTATCTATACTAACATTATAGAGGTAAAAAATTATAATTTTGTTTGTATGTTCGGTCTAATCTCAGCAATTACCGGTCCAATTCGAATAATTATTTCTGTAATAGATAGCTGCATTCAATGGAAAGTTAGGGCTATTCTTTACGCCAAAATCCTTAAAGAAACTGCCACAACGTGGGTAAAACCGCGGGTCATAGTATGTCATGCTAGTTCTACATAAAAACCTCAAACATGTAGTAAGGCGACCCTGACCAACTTACAAGGCCGTTATTACAGAGACAGTAACTATGCGAATACATACACCTAACTTCCTGTTTCGCTAATGATAGTCAGATTGAAGCCAGAGAGAACGGTTGTTCAATTAAATATTATTACTAGTAAGATGCAATTGTTTGTAAATAAAATATAATTGTGAATCGAAACATATTATTTTCACAAAAAAATATTATAAAAAAAATTATTTGCTAAGTATGTATGTAGGTAATGCCAAAATATCAATTTTTTATAATGTATTATTGCTATATTATTATAATAATAACGCATAATATTAAAAATTCGCGCCCCTACATTCAATATGATGTGTAGTTTAAGTGTTGCTAGTTTAATAATTTTAAAATCCAATATGTTTGGTTATGATTGGCGCTTTCCATTGTCTATGGATCACACAGTCGAATTTATTTCAATCGGTCATCCATTGATTCGTTCATTCTCTGACTGAACCATCTCATTCATTGTTTTGTTTTGACTTTTGGTTGGTTGTTGGAGTTGGATGGTTGTTGGTTTGGTTTAAAAAGTTGGTGAAACTTTATTTTATTCTTTGTATTCGTATAATTTTGTACAAATAATATTTAAAATGTCCATCAAAGTAGAAAATAATTTAAAAAGTGATGAAAATAAGGAGTTATTCGAACAAAAAGCTCACTACATACCATGTACAATAAACGAAAATGGTCCTGCGAATGTTGACGAACGATTTGAACCATATATTGGAAACGATAGTGAAGGTAAATACTTACGTTAGATAGTCGGTCCCGGTTGTTTCAACTGTTAGACCATGTCTGAGGTCTTTAAGCGGTCTGAAAACGGCGACAAACCTGGTGTCGTGACAAGGGATTAAGTTAGACCGCCTAAAACGTTTACTTCTGGTATTTTAAGCTGAGTTAGCGTGGTACTGATTATCATTTCAAATGAGGGCTCTCCTCTTCTCCAAAAATCATCAAAATCAATCAGATTTTCTCGAGTTATAACAAGTGGTGTAACTAACATAACTTTCTTTTATAAATACATTATGTATGTATTATACATAATTATATACTAGCTGTCCCGCCGGTGGTTTCACCCGCGACCCAATAGATGTCGTTAGTGTGAATCTAAACCATCCAGGGTCCCACCCAAACGCATACAAAAAAATTCATTCAAATCGGTCCAGCCGTTTAGGACGAGTTCAGTAACACACATACAGTAGAAGTTATAAACAGATAAAAGTAAGCTTGTTTGTATGTTCGAGCTTATCTCGGGAATTACCAGTCCGATTTGAATAATTCTTTTGGTAATAGATAGCCCCATTCAACGGGTCGGTTATAGGCTATTTTACATCCCAGAATTCCCACGGGAATGGGCGCAACACGGGTAACACCGCAAGGCGTGGCTAGTATATTATACAGATAATGTAATAAGTGATATGTCCACAGGAATGACAGCTTCTTTCCGAGGACGTCCATTGAACGGTACTAAAATGTCTTTACCTAAAGAATACAGCGCTGTTGTAGTCACTGAAACCAAGAGACCACTTTCTGAAGATGCTACCCGCACGTTTCAGGTACCAAGGCACTTACTAATGGGAAATTATGAGTCTAGCCACAAAATTACTAACTCGGCCACTACTTCTAGTGGCTAAGATAGTATTATTTAGATGCTCGTTAATTGTGGCTGACTTAGTAATTTGGAAGGCAACATACATTTTTGGGGGCGAAATATGATATTAAAAAGAAGCCTGTTTAATTAGCACCCCTTACTAATATAATAAAGTTGTGGAGTTTTATTTTTGTTTGTTTGAATGCACATCTCAGAAAGTATCCATCCGATTTTAATAATTCTTTTTGTAATAGATAGCCACATTCAACAGGAAGGTTATTGGCTATTTTTCATCCCGAAATTCCCACGGGAACAGGCACAACACGGGTAAAACCGCGGGGTGCGGTTAGTAATTAATAAATACACCAAGCCTAAATTATTGCTATGCTTGTATCACGCCTCGTGTTTGAGATCACAACCCGCAGTAGACGCGCGGTGATTACGACATCCTCCTCACTGTACTGATGTCTGAGAGACGAGAGGCTTTCGACCAGCAGTGGGGCGTTACAGGGTGATACTACTATTTCTATCATGGAATCTTACTGCTTTCATGGGGTAGTTTGACTAAGCGATGTTAGTTCATAGCGATTGTTAAGCAACGTGCAGCTCGACCCCTACTTGGATGGGTGGCCGATAGTGGTATTTCTATCTGAGCGCTACCGTGCTTCGGAGGGCACGTTAAAGTGTCGGTCCTGGTTGTTTCAATCGTCAGACCATGTCTTCCTTTAGGCGGTCTAAAAACTCCGTCACCAGGGTTGGCTGCTGACCTGCTCGAATTTACTTACTGATTTCAGGTTGTTGGGGGTTTCAAGGAGATTAATTATTGGAATTATGATAAAATTCCATCGAAAAATGACAATTTAGCCAAAGCAATGGATTGGATAGATATATCTGAAGCTGTAAGTATCTATCTATCATGCTAATATTATAAATTAGCAGCGCCCTGCGGTTTTACCCGCGTTGTGCCCGTTCCCGTGGGAATTTCGGGAATTTTTTTACATAAAAACCTTCCTCTTGAATCACTCTATTAAGCATACAGACAAACAAACAGACAAAAATAGCGGCTTTGTTTTAATACTATGTAGTGATGCGAAAGTTTGTGAGGATGTATGTATGTATGTATGTATGTATGTATGTTTGTTACTCTTTCACGAAAAAACTACGCAACGGATTTGGATGAAACTTTACAGTAATATAGGTTATACATCAGAATAACACATGGGATACATTTTATCCCGAAATTCCCACGGGAACGGGTACGACGCGGGTGAAACCACGGGGCGCGGCTAGTACTTTTATACTTAATCTGGATTAGGAGAAACATTTCAAAACCAGAATCAACTAAATCGGTCCAGCCATTCGAGTTTTAGCGAGACTAACGAACCACGATTGATTTTTATATATATAGACTAGCTGTGCCCTGCGGTTTCACCCGCATTTATTCAGTCAATGCTTACCGTTTAAACCTTCCCTGGACTTTCATGAATATTTCAAGACCAAAATGAGCCAAATCGGTTCAGCCGTTCTCGAGTTTTAAGCAGACTAACGAACAGCAATTTAATTTTATTATTTAAACTAATATTATAAAGCTGAAGAGTTTGTTTTGTTTGTTTGTTTGTTTGTTTGTTTAAACGCGCTAATCTCAGAAACTACTGAACCGATTTGAATAATTCTTTCACTGTTAGATAGTCTATTACATTTTATCCCGAAATTCCCACGGGAACGGGCACAACGCGGGTAAAACCGCGGGGCGCTGCTAGTTTAGATTATATAAATTATATTTTAATATCTTTTTCAGATGCATAGTAAATGAAAAAGTACTTATCAATATTTAATACGTATTCTAAGCGTATCCCTCACTGTACTGATATCTTCAGTGAGATGAGAGGCCTTTGCCCAGCTGTGGTATGTTACAGGTTGTTACTACTATTGTAAGTGTATTATATTCTTCTTCACCGAGTGGATGGCCAACCTGACCAATCCTGGTGTCAGAGTTATTGAGCCGCCAAAGGCCTCCGACATGGCTCATGTAACGACTACTATCCGTAGAGAGTAACGTTAGAGTGTATTATATTAGAACTACTTATAAGATTTAATTAAAATAAAGTTGATTTAAAATAATGGTTTTATTGATCTCTCTTGTTGAATGTTGAAATTCCTTTCTTTTAGCGTAATGAATGACAGCTTTCATTCATTCATTCACTCACTCATTCATACATTCATTCACTCACTCATTCATTGATTCATTCACTCACTCATTCATTCATTCACTCATTCATTCATTCACTCACTCATTCATTCATTCATTCATTCACTCATTCATTCATTCATTCTCTCACTCATTCATTGATTCATTCACTCACTCATTAATTGATTCATTCACTCACTCATTCATTGATTCATTCACTCACTCATTCATTGATTCATTCACTCACTCATTCATTGATTCATTCACTCACTCATTAATTGATTCATTCACTCACTCATTCATTGATTCATTCACTCACTCATTCATTGATTCATTCACTCACTCATTCATTGATTCATTCACTCACTCATTAATTGATTCATTCATTCATTCGAGTAGGTCAGCGGCCAACCCTGGTCTTTAGTTTCTTGGTCTGTGGTCGCGAGTTATTAAATCGCCTGAAGGAAGACATGATCTGACGACTTAAACAACCGGGGCCGACAATTTAACGTGCCCTCCGAAACACGGTGGAGCTCAGATAGAAATGTCACTATCAGTGACCCATCCAATAAGGAGTCGAGCTGCACGTTGCTCCACTAAATCTTCTATATCTATAATATTACTAGCTGTGCCCCGCGGTTCCACCCGCAGCGCCCCCGTTCCCGTGGGAATTTCAAGATTTTTATTCCTTATTTTTCTTATATAAAAACCTTGTCCTGACAATAAGGAACACATTAAAAAAAGAATCATCCAATTTGGTGCAGTCGTTCTGAAGTTATGCGCTTAGCAACAGATTCAGCGATTCATTTTTATATCTATACTAATATTATAAAGCTGAAGAGTTTGTTTTGTTTGTTTGTTTGTTTAAACGCGCTAATCTCAGAAACTACTGAACCGATTTGAATAATTCTTTTTGTAATAGATAGCCACATTCAACGGGAAGGTTATAGGCTATTTTTCATCCCGAAATTCCCACGGGAACGGGCACAACGCGGGTAAAACCGCGGGGCGCCGCTAGTAACTCATATAGGAAGAACAGTAAGGAATAAAATAAAAATATATTTTTGGAACCAAAACTATTTATTTTAGAACTAAATTAAATAATTTACATATATCTATACTAATATTATAAAGCTGAAGAGTTTGTTTTGTTTGTTTGTTTGTTTGTTTAAACGCGCTAATCTCAGAAACTACTGGACCGATTTGAATAATTCTTTCACTGTTAGATAGTCTATTTATCGAGGAAGGCTATAGGCTACATTTTATCCCGAAATTCCCACGGGAACGGGCACAACGCGGGTAAAACCGCGGGGCGCTGCTAGTACATAATATGTATATACTGCACACTTCGATCAACAATACACAACTAGATATCGGGTCACGTGCAAAATCAAAGCTAAATACTGTCCGCGTGGATGACGTGTGACAGCTTATATTGTTTACTAGGTACCGAACTGAAACAAAAGTTTTAAAACAGTTCGAAGTTCAACCTAATTACAACCATGACACCTAGCGATAAAGTAGCAAATCTGATGAACAAAATAAGTGAGAGTAACGCCTCACTTTTCAAATGAGGCGTTATTCACCGAGGCGTATTTTTTACGCCGACCCGACATCTAGTTGTGTATTGTTGATCGAAGACTGCACATATTAAAATTATAATTTGCAATATTGATTACATTCCACAACAAATATCATAACCGCGAAAGTTTCTAAAATGGATTGACCAATTTCGATACAATGTAGTATAGAGATAGATTACACTTAGGAATACAACATAGGCTACTTTTATCCCAAATTTCCTACGGGAACAGGTACAATACGGGCAAATCCTCGAGGCTGGGGTAGTAGCAATCTACACTAATATTATAAAGAGGAAAACTTTGTTTGTTTGTAATGAATAGGCTCAAAAACTACTGGACCGTTTTTATAAAAATTCTTTCACCACTCGAAAGCTACATTATCCACGAGTAACATAGGCTATTTTTGACAAGCCCGTTGGCACAGTGGCAGTGAGAGCGCTTACTGTGTCGGGGGTTGCGGGTTCGATTCCCGCCCGGAGTCAACAATATGTGAAGACATAGTTGTTGATGACGACGTCTGGGTGTCAATTATATATTCTTACTAGCTGCGCCCCGCGGTTTCACCCGCGTTGTACCCGTTCCCGCGGGAATTTCGGGATGAAAAATAGACGTTGGCCGATTCTCAGACCTACTCAATATGCTCACAAAATTTCATGAGAATCGGTCGAGCCGTTTCGGAGGAGTACGGGAACGAACACTGTGACACGAGAATTTTATATAGAAGATAAAGTATTTGTGTATGTATGTAGTAGTATCAGTGAGTTAGATTACATATTACAAGCTTAGAGCTTACTTTGGGTCTGATTAACCGTGAGTGAATTTGTCCGGGTGTATTTATTTATTTATTTATTTTTCATCCCCAAATTCCCACAGGAATGGACACAACGCGGGTAAAACCGCGGGGCGCTGCTATATAATATTATAAAGCTGCAGAGTTTGTTTGTTTGAACGCGCTAATCTCAGGAACTACTGGTCCGATTTGAAAATATATTTTTGTAATGGATAGCCACATTCGACGGGCAGGTTATAGGCTATTTTTCATCCTGAAATTCCCACAGGAACAGGTACAACGCGGGTAAGGCCGCGGGGTGCTGCTAGTATATAATATAGTTTTAAAATATACAATGGAATATTTTAATTATAATTAAACTAATAATAAAATATCTATACTAGAACTAGTTGTCCCGCGGTGGTTCCACCCGCGACCCAATAGATGTCGCTAGTGTGAATCTAAACCATCCAGGGTGTCACACAAAGGCATACAAAACAATTCATTAAAATCGGTCCAGCCGTTTAGGGGTTCAGTGACATACACACGTACAGTACAATGAATAGGTATATCTACATCACTATCACTACATAGTATAAAACAAAGTCGCTATTTTTGTCTGTTTGTCTGTATGCTTAAATCTTTAAAATTACGCAACGGATTTTGATGCGGTTTTTTGTAATAGGTAGAGTGATACAAGAGGAAGGTTTTTATGTATAAAAATTCCCGATATTCCCGCGGGAACGGGCACAACGCGGGTAAAACCGCGGGGCGCTGCTAGTATATAATATTATAAAGCTGTAGAGTTTGTTTGAACGCGCCAAACTCAGAAACTACTGGTCCGATTTGAATAATTCTTTTTGCAATGAATAGCCACATTCAACGGGAAGGTTATAGGATATTTTTCATCTCGAAATTCCAACGGGAACGGGCAAAACGCGACTAAAACCGCGGGGCACTGCTAGCATGTCCCTTAACTAATTTTAAATATAAGTTGCAAACACATGTCTGGATATTTGGTTCAAAATAAACAAATTTTTTATTCATAGATTGCTAACATGATTTCTAAATCTTATTATTTGCTTCGCTCGCTTATAAGCGTGCGTTTCGCTTGAAGCGGAGCGGAGCTCAACCGACCAATCACAACGCATTGGTTGTTCATGTCAGGCTCATGGTTACTTGCCTATGGCCTACCTAGACAATGCTATGAATTTGTACAATTTAATAGCATTGTCTGAGAGGCACTCTGATAACCAGCAGTTTATTTGCCCATAGAGGTGGTCTGGACCTCCAAACAACCTCACTCTCAGGTCAGCGTTCCGGCCGCATTTCAGCAAGATATAACGCAATGACTAATGATGAATATTTTAGTAGAATACGTTAAATTATCTAACGCGATACAGACCCGTTTCATTTAGGGTGCTTTCAAATTATGCGTTTCGTGTCGGACCGCTGCGGTGCCGAAGCGGTGCGTTTGTCGTATTGTGAACGTACGATCGTGTGTTTTCATACAAAACGAGCAGTGCGGCAACAGTGCGTACTAAAATTATTCCGCGGTACCGACGCCGCACTGTTGCCGCACTGCTCGATTTGTATGAAAACACACGATCGTACGTTCACAATACGACAAACGCACCGCTTCGGCACCGCAGCGGTCCGACACGAAACGCATAATTTGAAAGCACAAGTATAATGAGTGCAAATCGGGTGAGTTTAAAAAGTATGAACGCAATGACATTGTCAAAATCTGTTCGTAATGCATTGTGATTGGTCAGTTGAGCTCCGCATAGCTCCGCTCTGCTTCAATGCAAACGCACCGGGATATAATATACATATACTCTACTTAAATTCCTACTATCTCTTCAGACTCCTTCTCATACTCCGTGCTGTCTCCTGAAAACAAAAAAGACATTATCATTACATAGTATAAAACAAAGTCTCTTTCCGCTGTCTGTCCCTATGTATGCTTAGATCTTTAATCACTATCACTACATAGTATAAAACAAAGTCTCTTTCCGCTGTCTGTCCCTATGTATGCTTAGATCTTTAATCACTATCACTACATAGTATAAAACAAAGTCTCTTTCCGCTGTCTGTCCCTATGTATGCTTAGATCTTTAATCACTATCACTACATAGTATAAAACAAAGTCTCTTTCCGCTGTCTGTCCCTATGTATGCTTAGATCTTTAATCACTATCACTACATAGTATAAAACAAAGTCGCTTTCCGCTGTCTGTCCGTTGATTTGGATGAAACTTTACAGTAATATAGGATACATCAGACTAACACATGTGATACATTTCATACAAATCCGTCCAGTAGTTTTTTCGTGAAAAAGTAATAAACCTACATACAGGATAAATGACATCCTTACAAGTTTTCGCATCTATACTAATATTATAAAGCTGAAGAGTTTGTTTTGTTTGTTTGTTTGTTTGTTTAAACGCGCTAATCTCAGAAACTACTGAACCGTGTAGCAATTTCATTGCTGGCATATCTTCCTTGGCTCACAAACACCATATTTCAGTGAAATTCTTTATAATTTGTATTTCAAAACATACAATAATGTATGTTGTACAATTTGTAAAAATTGTAAACATGTTTGACAATTAACAGCTGACAAGTAATATAATTATGACTTTGACGTTCCCTTCTTAGTTTGTCAGTCATTGATCGATCAATCGATAATTATTTAGTCGATATTAACACAATCTGTTTCAGTTATAAAAACGTCAGTTACTTGACAGTTGTAATGTCAGTTTGTTATTGATTGCTAATTAAGTTGGTTGAAGCAAAAATCTATATAAAAGGGCACGCAAGCTCAGATTTCTCTCTTTTTTGGAACCCAGCCTTTACTGGTAAGAGTTGTCGTCTTTGCCCCCTTTAGATTCCATTTAAAACTAATCAGTGTTAACTATTTTACTAGACTAGTGTTTTATTGCCATTTTATCAATCCATTATGTGCTTATTCTGGATGTGAGGTGAATTGCGGGACCACGCCGGGTAACCACATGTGTGTGTGCCGCGTGTGCGTATCATGGTTCCTTTACAGGACGCTTAGGCCTTTAATATTCACTTCATCCATCACCTGCTAGCCTTTGCACAATGCACTAAACCTAAGCCCTTGCACTAAATCTAATTATTTGCATTTTTTATATTTTTATAGCCTCGTGTCTTTTTGGTGTTCTCGCTTAGGTGATCACGTCTCCATTTTTACCCCATGCCTTTTATTTTGCAACCTATTTAGCTTGGCTTAATCTCATTCCAGGGTTCCACCGGTGGGTTTCCACCGGCGGGCTTCCTCCGGCGGGCTGCGCCAAGTGAGCGTTCCGCTTGGGGTCATCGGTATTAGCCGCATGTGCGGTTAGCCTTGTTGACCCAACTCGGCCTCACATTGCCCGGCGCAGCCACGACGGACCGCCAGCGGGTTGCACATTGTTCATCCGACGGGCTGCGCTAGTGGAGTTCCTGTTTGGGGTCATCGGTATAACCGCATGTGCGGTTAACCTTGTTGGCCCAAGCCGGACTCCCACTGCTGGGCGCAGCGACGGCGGATCGCCAGCGAGCCACCACACCACGCTTTTTGAATAACCTAAAAAGCTAAGTCTCCCCTTTTATTTCCCGGGAGACTGCCTGTGCCTTTTGTTCACGACCCTGAGTTCCTTCTCTTTTCATTCATATCTCATTCTAGTAACGTGTTCACTGTAAATTCCTTTTTTTTATTAAATTGTTAATGACTAACCCTTTTTTATTTTTTACCCTACTGAACCTGTAGGTAGGCTTTAGACCATTTTAAAACACGTTATAACCGATTTGAATAATTCTTTCACTGTTAGATAGTCTATTTATCGAGGAAGGCTATAGGCTACATTTTATCCCGAAATTCCCACGGGAACGGGCACAACGCGGGTAAAACCGCGGGTCGCTGCTAGTTTATAATATAAGTAGAATATTAGCTCAAGAACGGTGTACAGTTGAAATGTTCGCAGTTGATGTATTTCTATTGCCGCTATAACAACAAATACTAAAAATAAAATAAAACAAATATTCAAGGGGGCTCCCATACAACAAACGTGATTTTTTGCCGTTTTGTTAAAATACGTAACCCTCCGTGCGCGAGTCCGACTGTTACTTGGCCGGTTTTGATTATTAGATTTTTAACAGCCTCCGTGGTCTTATGGTTTGAGCGCCCGGCTTACGACCCGGAGGTTCCGGGTTCGATTCCCGGTGGGGATATCTCACAAAAATCTCTTTGTGAGACTTTCTTCAGTTTGGTTAGGGCATTGCAGGCTGAATCACCTGATTGCCCGAAAAGTAAGATGATTCCGTGCTTCGGAGGGCACGTTAACCCGTCGGTCCCGGTTACTTTCTACGGATAGTAGTCGTTACATGAGCCATGTCAGAGGCCTTTGGCGGCTCAATAACTCTGACACCAGGATTGGTCAGGGGGACCATCCACTCGATGAAGAAGATTATAAGATTACCTTGAGAACAATCGTCGGGGAAAACAAGAACACTAATTAAGGCATCATCTTTTTCACATTTATCATTCTCATATCCACACCAACTCGGTTTGCTGGAAACAGAAAAACAGTCTCTAAATAATATATATACACCCGGACAAATTCACTCACGGTTAATTAGACCCAAACTAAGCTCTAAGCTTGTATCATGTAATCTAACTCACTGATACTACTACATATACATACACAAATGCTTTATAACAATATATAATTGTCACCCAGACGTCGTCATCAACTATGTCTCACATATTGTTACTCCGTTGACCGACCCCGCAACCCCCGACACAGTAAGCGCTCTCACTGCCACTGTGGCATACTATTTACCACTTGTATTATCTACTCATCTAGGTATATATATTATTACTAGCAGTGCCTCCCGGTGTTACCCATTCCCGCGGGAATCTTGGGATAAAATGTATCCCATATGTTATTCTGATGTATAACCTATATTATTGTAAAGTTTCATCCAAATCCGTCCAGTAGTTTTTTCGTGAAAGAGTAACAAACATACATACATCCTTACACACTTTCTCATTTATATTACAAGCAGCGCCCCGCGGTTTCACCCGCGTTGTACCCGTTCCCGGAGGAATTTCGCGTTAAAAACTAGCCTATGTCCTTTCTCAGGCTCTGGACTACCTGTGTACTAAATTTCATTCAAATCGGTTCAGTAGTTTTGGTGTGTAACAAACATACATACATCCTCACAAACTTTCGCATTTATAATAGTAGGATTGTCACCTGCATTGCTCTGTAGTCTCATCACCTACATCTACATATTCTATAACTGAGGTGAGTTCCGGTATCACCTGTAGTTGGGATTTATTGCTCACTATATTCTCCATCTCCATCATATAGGTGGCTTCTTCAGTGTCATTTGCATCTGAAAAGGTGATCGTGAATGTTAAACGACGGTTTGCAAAGTTCTGATAAGATGGGTGAGGTGACTTCAAATTGTTAAGATTGTATAGATTAATAGCTGTCCTGCGGTGTTACGGCGTTGTACCCGTTCCCGTGGGAATTTCGGGATAAAATGTATCCCATGTGTTATTCTGATGTATAACCTATATTACTGTAAAGTTTCATCCAAATCCGTTCAGTAGTTTTTGTTTTAAAATTTCGGGATAAAATGTATCCCATGTGTTAGCTATATTATAGTTAAGTATCATCCAAATCCGTCCAGTAGTTTTTTCGTAAAAGAGTAACAAACATACATACATCCATCCTCACAAACTTTCGCATCTATATCTATACTAATATTATAAAGCTGAAGAGTTTGTTTTGTTTGTTTGTTTGTTTGTTTAAACGCGCTAATCTCAGAAACTACTGAACCGATTTGAATAATTCTTTCACTGTTAGATAGTCTATTTATCGAGGAAGGCTATAGGCTACATTTTATCCCGAAATTCCCACGGGAACGGGCACAATGCGGGTAAAACCGCGGGGCGCTGCTAGTTTATAATATTAGTAGACTAGCTGTCCGGTGGTTCCACTCGATCCAATAATGTCCCTATCTATCCATTACAAAAATTATTATTCAAATGGGACCAGTAGCTCTTAAGATTAGCTCTTACAAACAAACAAACAAACTTAGAAATGTTGCCTCTTTATAATATTATTATAGGACAAATTGCTTTGTGGATTGGATACATTATAACATCATACAAGTTTAACTGAACACCTACCATGATCTTCTCCCATCTTCAGCATATGTTGTTTCAGCAAAACTTTATTAAAAAAAGTCTTGCCGCAATGACATGCATGCTTCGTCCGAACCGTTGAGCTCGTTACATAATGGTCTCTTAACAAATGGTTCTTCACCTCTATATTATCAGTACAAATTTCCCTACAAATAACACAAATATTCATCCAAGAAGGCACTGATAAACCTCTAAACGAGTTCTGCATCGTCTTAAAAACATCTTTCTTATGCTTAATGTACGCTCGTTTCATAACTTTGGAAAGATCACGCTCGATCACCGGCCGAGCGTTATGTTTCTTCAAATGCTCATAATACTGTGACGCTTTCATCGTGCCATAGTTACATTCTTCACATTTGTAGTGCTTTTTGTGTGTGTCCAAATGCTTGATCAACGATGATTTGCTTGGTTGGTTTGTTAAGCATATGTTGCATAGTGTAACGCTTGTTATATCGTGACATTGGTAGTGGTGCCATGTTGCACGGAGTTTGATATTTCGTCGGCATTTTGGGCACGGATAGTAAGTGTTACTTTTATTGCTAGTTGTGTTATGTAGGTACAGTATATGTACAGCTAACAACTCTTTATTGAAAAATATGTGCTGGCAATAGTTGCAGATGAAGATTTCCCGTTCAACTCTTACAGCATCTTCGGAGCTTAATAAGTGGTAGGTTTTTATATGACTGAGGAGTTCTGAATAGTTCTTGAACAGGGTTAGGCATACCTGGGAAGGCAGAGAAAAACAATTTAAATCTAAACTAATATGATAATAATATTTCCTTCTCATTGTACTGATATCTTCAGTGAGATGACAGGCAGTGGGATATTACAGGCTAATACTTTACTTTACTTTTCAACACTAATATTATAAAGAGGAAAACTTTGTTTGTTTGGTTGTAATGAATAGGCTCAAAAACTTCTGGACCGTTTTCAAAAATGCTTTCACCATTCGAAAGCTACATTATCCACGAGTAACATAGGCTATTTTTCATCCTGAAATTCCCACAGGAATGGACACAACGCGGGTAAAACCGCGGGGCGCTGCTAGTTATTAATATGATAAAGCGGAATTGGTTTGTATGTGCAAATCACTGAAAATACCAGTACGATTTTGAATAGGTAATTATTTTTGTAATGGATAATCACCTTTAAGGGGTAGGTTTTTAACAATTTATATCCCAAAATTCCCACAGGAACGGCCACAACGCGGGTAAACCATTCCCGCTGAATGTGGCTATTCATTACAAAAAGAATTATTAAAATAAGATTGATAGTTTGAGATTAGCATTTGAACAAAAAAAAAACTAACTCTTCAGCTTATATTAGTATAGTGCCCGTTCCCGTGGGAATTTCAGGATGAAAAGTAGCCTATAACCTTCCCGTTGAATGTGGCTATCCATTACAATAAGAATTTTTCAAATCAGATCAGTAGTTCCTGAGATTAGCACGTTCAAACAAACAAACTCTGCAGCTTTATAATATTAGTATAGATTTAATAGGAGTTTCTTCCTGATAAGAAGGGTGTTGATGCGCAGATCTTAGCCAAGTATTATAAGGAGCCATCTGTGTCCCACAGCTGGGCAAAGACCTATGTATACTAACAATACAATTGACCATTCATTAACCAGCTGTTTTCACATAATATTAGGCTTAAGTAGATTTTTTGACTGCTGTTACCCTGTTTTGGTATTATAATGCAGTAACACACTATAAATTACAATTTTGAACATGGTTTTATCCATAAAGCAATAATACTTGGCAGAATATTGATTATCCATGTTTCGATGATAAAACAGTAAAACATAACACATAACTAACTAATTTGCTAATTAAAATGTCGGAAAAACATACCAATCGAGTCAATACCGAGAAAATACCGCCAAAAATTACAATCTCAGCCAAAAAAAACTCGTTTTGTGAAAGTTTGAATAACGTCGAACAAAACTTAGTTACTTCGTTACTTACAGTACAAAACCTCTCCTGGCTATTGGTAGCTAGTTCCTGTATTACTTTAGCATGTATACTCAGCTTGTGGAATAGAATATCGGTCTCTGTGAGCCATTTGTTGCTGCCATTTGCACATAGATCACATATATAACAAATTGCAGTAGGAGTTGTTTGGTTATCAGTTTTTGAGTTAGGCGGGGTCCTAACTAAATCGCGGTGTGAACGGAACATTGTATGTGTATATCTATTGTATAATTAATGGAATTTAACGAGATAACTTTGATTATAATTTGTAAATAATTAAATATTATTTTGAGAGGGAGAAACGAAGGCAAAATGGGCAAAATGCTTAACTTTTTGACAATTTGATTTGATTGATAAAATTAGCAATGTGACAATGACATTGTTAACAAGATGACATTGACGTTCAAATTCTAATTCAAATTAGTAGCGACAACTATCGGCTTCGTGCGGTACTAACTTTAAAAGGGTAACTAGCACGTATAATAGTAGTTTAGAATTAACCTCTTTGCTGAGGGAGGGTGACTGTTTTTTGAACTTTAATTTAACATTAATTTAATTAAATGGATAGGGATAAATGAAAGTATAAAATCAAGATTCATGCTAATTTATTTCTTTGTCCTTTATACATAATATTCTGTCTTCATCTATTTTATCCTCGGGAGAATGGCGGACCAGCGTTGGTATTGAGACGGTAAATTCCGGAGGAACTGAAAAATTAAACGAAATTATTATTGATATATAGTTTTAAATTTAAATAACCTTCTGTCTGCCCAAATACGGCTGAGCCGATTTTTAGCAAACATAGCCAAGAATCACCACAAGGAAACTGGCAAAAAACTGCATTTGAGAGCCTGAGACATGATCTATATCATGGACAGATCCACTATCAGCCACCCATCCAGGTAGGGGCCGAGCTGCACGTAGCTTAACAACAAACTACCTACGCGGTACGCCATGAGCGATACAATTGAATTGAAAATATACAATTGATATTATAAATGCGAAAGTAACTCTGTCTGTCTGTGTTACGCTTTCACGACAAAACTACTGAACCGATTTGAATGAAATTTGGTACACAGTTAGACCAGAGCCTGAGAAAGGACATAGGGGCGGCTACTCTATAATATAAAAGGCAAACCTGACTGACTGACTTATATAATTATCACCGCACAGACGACACTACTGTACCTAGATACTTGACATTTGGTACAGGGGTTCCTTTATGATGTATGTGAGCACTGAGAAAAGCATTGAGAAATTCATCCCCTAACAGGGGGTGACGCTTAACCTGAAGCGAAGCTATCGCGGCCGCTAATAACTCATTCATCTCACCCTGTCTTGGGCACGAGGCCACCCATCTGCAGCCTCCCTGACAGGATACAGGTGTTCGCCATTGCTGTCACGTACGAAGAGCAACGGGTGCCTGTGAACCCTCCTGACACTATCGACTCGGCGAAATAGAAGTAAGCTCTGGGGAGAAAAGAGGTTTATTACAAACCAGGTTTTACCCGCGTTTCGTCCTAGAACGGGTTCTAGGACGAAATTCGGGATGAAAAATAACCTATATCGTGTCCGTTGAATGAGGCTATCGTTTACTAAAAGAATTATTAGTCATAGTTTGGTAGGATGTATGTACGAGTTTGTACGTACGTTTATTACTCTTTCACGAAAAAACTACCGAACGGATTTGGATGAAACTTTACAGTGTTAAAGGTTATACATCAGAATAACACATGGGATACATTTTATCCTTAAATTCCCACGAAAACGGGCTCAACACGGATAAAACCACGGCGCAGTTCAAGCACTAAATATATTAGAAAATATCAACCTATTGCTCCTAACCTACCTGGCGTGATCGCAGTCGTTATTCATTCTGCACCCCGGCATGTTGATTCCTCCGTTGGGATAGAAGTCCACATCCCCCAAGTCCGCTATGTATCCCAGTACCCCCGCGTTGGTGTGGATCACCTCGGTGTACACCCCGTCAGTGGACCGGAACTTATCCCCATGAGTTATCCAGCCGGGGAAAGCGGGGTCCAGAGCTGGAAGAAAGAAGATATTATGGAAGTACTAGTTCTATTTGATGATCATGAGTGAGTGAGTGAGTGTCATAAATGCGAAACTTTGCTGTCGCTTAACTTCGGAACTAAATGACCTACAGACTTGAAATTTTGGATTTTAAGTATGTGATTATAGCTTACTGGATGACGAGAATTTCTACGTTTTGGTCTTATCCAGAGGTTCTCAACCAGCTCGTTTAAAGCCTCAGCGGACGTACCGAGGCCTCGATCTCCATTGAGACGCCTCGCAGCCCAGGAATATCATTGTTTAGCTTTAAGTAAAACCTGTCTTTTTATTATTTTTTATGGCAATATTTGTTATTTTATTTTATCACCCCCTAAACCATAATAAATAAACTTCTCTTGACAAGCCCGTCGTCACAGTGGCAGTGAGAGCGCTTACTGTGTCGGGGGTTGCGGGGTCGGTCAACGGAGTAACAATATGTGAGACATAGTTGTTGACGACGTCTGGGTGTCGATTGTATGTTCTTATAAAGTATTTGTGTATGTATATGTAGTAGTATCAGTGAGTTAGATTACATGATACAAGCTGAGCTTACTTTGGGTCTGATTAACCGTGAGTGACTTTGTCCGTGTGTGTTATATAATATTATCTTACACTGCGCTCACCTGTTATATAGGCCACCTGGCCGCCCATGTTTCTGCCCACGATCCCCGCCTGGTGGCCCCCGAGGCTGTGCCCCACCAGGTGGTAGGACTGGCCGTTCGTGCCCGACACTGATGACAGCCAGTTGAGGAATGTCGCTACGCTGACACCTGCCATGAAGAAAGTTCGAGCAGGTCAGTGGACAATCCTGGTAGTGTTTCAGGAGACTAAGAATAGTGTTTCAGGAGTCCCATAATAGTGTTTCAGGATTCCTATAATAGCGTTTCAGGAGTTCCATAATAGTGTTTCAGGAGTCCCATAATACCGATAACACTAACACAGTGTGTTAGTGCACACACACACTTACACTCTCTCTCCCTCACACACACACACAGTAACACGTATTTATTTGTTTACCTGACGTGACCGTGTTAGCAACAGCCGCGACGTAGTTGATGGTGTCGCCGCCCGCGCTCCAGTCCACTACGATGATGTTCACATCCTCGGCCGACAGGAACGCTGATAGAGATAGAGATAAGAGATAGATATGTGAGACAGAGATAGGAGACAGTCAGGTGAGGTAGAGATGAGAGATAGTCAGAAATACTCAGAAAGATAAGAGATACTCCTGTATACAAAAATCTAACTAGCAGCGCCCCACGGTTTAACCCGCATAGCAGCCATTCCCGTAGGACTTTCGGAATGAAAAATAGCCTATAACCTTTCCGTTAAATGTGGCTATCCATTACAAAAAGAATTATTCAAATCGGATTATTAATTTCTGAGATAAGCCCTCTCAAAAAAACAAACTCATCAGCTTCGTTATATCAGTATAGTCTAGTAACTATAAACATATCCACAGTTGACATAAGTATAGTCCGCTCACCCGGCACAAGCACCGTGTTGAAGTCGGCACTGGCGTTGTCCAACCAGCCGTGAATCAGCACGACGGTTCGGCGTCTCGCGTCGTAGTTAGTGAGGCCAAGAAGACCATCGACACCTATCAGTAGTGGCTGACTCACGGTCGGGTTTTGTCTGTGGCATATAAAAGGGCACGTTAACCCGTCGGTCCCGGTTACTTTCTACGGATAGTAGTCGTTACATGAGCCATGTTAGAGGCCTTTGGCGGCTCAATAACTCTGACACCAGGATTGGTCAGGTTGACCATCCACTAAATGAACCAGAAGAAGAATGTTAGTTAAGTGTTAGTTTAATGTTCGTTAATTTTTATACATAATTATAAACCTTCCTCTTGAATCACTCTATCTATTTAAAAAAAACCGCATCAAAACCCGTTGCGTAGTTTTAAAGATCTAAGCATACATAGGGACAGACAGCGGAAAGCGACTTTGTTTTATACTATGTAGTGATGGTGATGATGTTTCTGACCTGGTGAACAAATGGTACACATTCTGGCGGGCGGGGTCGTATCGGGCCGCCTCCACTTCGTCGCTCTCCTTCACCCACAGGTCCACGAGGTGCTCCGCCCCGTCAGGCCCGAGCACCGTCTGGAAGCGGTTCTCATCCAACTTCCTGATGATACGGTCTTCAGTGGGGAGGCCTGCGAAGGAAATAATTGAGTGTGCTATAGTATAGGAAGAATTCGTATGGTGAGCTGCCTTATTCACAAGCGCTCTTTAACTAAAACACTGTTAGTTACTGTTAACAGCCTCCGTGGTCTTGTGGCTTGAGCGCCCGGCTCACGACCCGGAGGTTCCGGGTTCGATTCCCGATGGGGATATCTCACAAAAATCTCTTTGTGAGACTTTCCTCAGTTTGGTTAGGGCATTGCAGGCTGAATCACCTGATTGCTCGAAAAGTAAGATGATTCCGTGCTTCGGAGGGCACGTTAAGCCGTCGGTCCCGGTTACTTTCTACGGATAGTAGTCGTTACATGAGCCATGTCAGAGGCCTTTGGCGGCTCTCTGTCTCTCTCTGGCGTGCACATGTTTCTCAGCCTGTCTCTCTCTGGCGTGCTCAAGTTGCTCTGTCTGTCTCTCGGTCATGTTTCTCCGTCTGTCTCTCTCTGGCGTGCGTAAGTTTCTCTGTCTGTCCCTCTTTGGCCTAAAAAATGTCGTTACCTTTTTCCGTCTAGCCCCCTTTCGCAACGCGCGATAAGGAACTTCGTTCCAAAACAAGATAACGAAACAGATTAAAAATAATAGTTCTTTTATCAAAGATCGAATGTTTTCGCAATCAGATAACACTTCAGGTGTGTTATTCTACTAATATTATAAGGGTCGACACTGCGTCAAGCGTGCGCACGCCGCGGTTTCATACAAAGTGAACCGCGGCGTGCGCACGCCGCGTGTGGCTTCATACAAAAGTGAACTGTCGCGTGCGCCCTTGACGTGCGGTTGCCGCGACGGATTTGGATGAAACTTTACAGTAATATAGGTAACATCAGGATAACACATGGGATACATTTGATTCCCGAATTCCCGCGGGATCGAGAACAACGCGGGTATCACCGCGGGACACAGCTAGTACATAATCTATACTAATATTATAAAGCTGCAGAGTTTGTTTCTTTGAACGCGCTAATCTCAGGAACTACTGGTCCGATTTGAAAAATTATTTTTGTAATAGATAGCCACATTCAACGGGCAGGCTATAGGCTACTTTTCATCCTGAAATTCCCACGGGAACGGGTACAACGAGGGTAAAACCACGGGGCACGGCTAGTAAAAACAAAAGTCTTACCGAAGGCCAGTGCCAATACCGCGATTGAAATCACCACACGAATCATATTCACGGACTGATCTATCGATCAGCGGAAGTAATATTTAAAAGGGTTTAATTATAATTTATCTCTTATAATTATTTATCTAGAGATAAGTTATTAATCGGAGATTAACACTGGGCGCTCCCCTGTGTTGTTTCAATATAATAATATACAACTAGCAGCGCCCCGCGGTTTTACCCGCGTTGTGTCCTTTCCTGTGGGAATTTCGGGATAAAAAAAACTTGAGAGGTGTCAAGGGACACCCGGATGGAACGAAGTTTATTTATTATCAACAAAAATAATCGTCGCGACACCACACTGTTCAATGAAATAGAAAGACGAAACGAAAATATCTTGCTTTCTATAAGAGAGAGAGACAGAGACAGACAGAGAAACATGCATGCGCATGTTTTTCTGTCTGTCTCTCTCTGGCGTGCGCATGGCATGTTCCGCGGGGCGCTGCTAGTTGTATTTATATTGAAACAACACAGGGGAGCGCCTAATGTTAATCTCCGATTAATAACTTATCTCTAGATAAATAATTATAAGAGATAAATAATAATTAAACCCTTTTAAATATAACTTCCGCTGATCGATAGATCAGTTCGTGAATATGATTCGTGTGGTGATTTCAATCGCGGTATTGGCACTGGCCTTCGGTAAGACTTTTATTATCTACTAGCCGTGCTCACAGCATTACCCTCGTTGTACCCGTTCCCGTGGGAATTTCAGGATGAAAAGTAGCCTATAGCTTGCCCGTTGAATGTGACTATCTATTACAAAAAGAATTTTTCAAATCGGACCAGTAGTTCCTGAGATTAGCACGTTCAAACAAACAAACTGCTAATTTATAATTATTAGTATAGATTATGTACTAGCTGTGCCCCGCGGTGTTACCCGCGTTGTTCTTGATCCCGCGGGAATTCGGGAATAAAATGTATCCTATGTGTTATCCTGATGTTACCTATATTACTGTAAAGTTTCATCCAAATCCGTCGCGGCAAGCGCACGTCGCGGGCGCACGCGTCGGTTCACTTTTGTATGAAACCGCGGCGTGTGCACGCGACGGTTCACTTTTGTATGACACCGCACGCGACGGTTCACTTTTGTATGAAGCCACACGCAGCGGGCGCACGCGACGGTTCACTTTTGTATGACACCGCACGCGACGGGCGCACGCGACGGTTTACTTTTGTATGAAGCCACACGCGGCGTGCGCACGCCGTGGTTCACTTTGTATGAAACCGCGGCGTGCGCACGCTTGACGCAGTGTCGACCCTTATAATATTAGTAGAATAACACACCTGGAAGTGTTATCTGTTTGCGAAAACATTCGATCTTTGATAAAAGAACTATTATTTTTAATCTGTTTTGTAATCTTGTTTTGGAACGAAGTTCCTTATCGCGCGTTGCGAAAGGGGGCTAGACGGAAAAAAAGGTAACGACACTTTTTAGGCCAGAGAGGGACATGCGCGGCGCGCTCTGTCTGTCTCTCTCGCGCATGTTTCTCTGTCTGTCCCTCTTTGGCGTGCGCAAGTTTCTCTGTCTCTCTCTCTCTCTTATAGAAAGCAAGCTAGATATTTTCGTTTCGTCTTTCTATTTCGCATTGAACAGTGTGGTGTCGCGACGATTATTTTTGTTGATAATAAATAAACTTCGTTCCATCCGGGTGTTGGGTGTTGGACACCCGGATATACCATAGGTGTCCATAGTCTATAGTTTTTATCTTAGTTTTAACAGCCTCCGTGGTCTTGTGGTTTGAGCGCCCGGCTCACGACCCGGAGGTTCCGGGTTCGATTCCCGGTGGGGATATCTCACAAAAATCACTTTGTGAGACTGTCCTCAGTTTGGTTAGGGCATTGCAGGCTGAATCACCTGATTGCCCGAAAAGTAAGATGATTCCGTGCTTCAGAGGGCACGTTAAGCCGTCGGTCCCGGTTACTTTCTACGGATAGTAGTCGTTACATGAGCCATGTCAGAGGCCTTTGGCGGCTCAATAACTCTGACACCGGGATTGGTCAAGTTGACCATCCACTCGATAAGAAGAAGACTAGCAGCATTTTAGCTATCAAATGGTTTGTCCCTTTCTGACATACGCTATTTTCCAAAGAGCAAAAGAGACAAAACACTCACTAACAGTATTTTAGTTTGCGCTTGTGAATAAGGCAGCTCACCATACGAATTCTTCCTATAACACACTCATTTATTTCCTTCGCAGGCCTCCCCACTGAAGACCGTATCATCAGGAAGTTGGATGAGAACCGCTTCCAGACGGTGCTCGGGCCTGACGGGGCGGAGCACCTCGTGGACCTGTGGGTGAAGGAGAGCGACGAAGCGGAGTCGGCCCGCTACGACCCCTCCCGCCAGAATGTGTACCATTTGTTCACCAGGTCAGATAGACAGTTATATAGGTGCCTGTCCATTGATGCGAGGCTGGAGAAACGGAAAAATATAAACCAATAGGATTGCATAAAATCTGCGTCAGATATTCTATGCAATCTAATTGGTTAATATTTGTCAATTTCTCAAGCCTCGCTCCGCATCAATGGACAGGCACCCTTATACCGCTCATGGCATAATTTGACTTAGGACCGACACTGCCTTTAGCGTGCGCACGCCGCGGTGTCATATAAAAGTGAACCGCCGCGTGCGCCCGCCGCGTGCGTCCGTGGCGGGCGCACGCTTCAGCTTGACCCTACTACTAATATAATAACCTAACCGCGCCCCACGGTGTATCCCTTGTTTCCCGTGAGAATTTCTGGATAAAATGTATCCCATGTGTTATTCTGATGTATAACCTATATTACTGTAAAGTTTCATCCAAATCCGTTCAGTAGTTTTTGCGTGAAAGAGTAACAAACATACATACATCCTCACAAACTTTCGCATTTATAAGGATGGGAAAGTTTGTGAGGATGGATATCTACGAGTATGTTGTTTGTATGGATGATTTGTATGGGCAGTGTCAATACAAGCTCAGAGCTTAATTAACCGTGTGTGAATTGATCCGGGTATATTTATTTATTTACTAGCTGCGCCCCGCGGTTTCACCCGCGTTGTACCCGTTCCCGCGGGAATTTCGGGATGAAAAATAGACGTTGGCCGATTCTCAGACCTACTCAATATGCTCACAAAATTTCATGAGAATCGGTCAAGCCGTTTCGGAGGAGTACGCGAACGAACACTGTGACACGAGAATTTTATAATAAGATTTATTATAGTCGATCCAGGTTGTTTCAATCGTGTCCATGTCGTCACCTTTTAGCCGGTCTAAAAACTTCCTTCTCCCTTCCTCTCTCTTCTCCCTTAGCTAAATGTGGTTTTTATTTTCAAATTCTTCTAGTGCATATTTATTCATTGAATTTAATTTATTAATAAATGTCTGTTTTCTGTCAAAGTATAATAACTATTCCATATTTGAGCAATGGAATGCTATATCTCAAATAACGCGCTCGGTACGCGCTGGCAGGGTCGCCATGTAAGAGCGTTTGTCCACCGCCGCCGGCACCGGACCGTCACCGGGAACGAGATTATTTCGGCCCGAGTTTATTATGACGTGACGGATGTGCGGTGGACACGCGGCTAAAGCAAAACGCTCTAAATGTATCTACCGCTACTTCGGCGCCGTCATCTCTTTCCCGGTGACGGTCCGGTGCCGGTGGCGGTGGACAAACGCTCTAACGAGGGGATTTTAGGAGAGAACTTAGACAACTGAATGCTGGTATAAGACTCATCTATTAACGAATACACAGGGTTTTATAGATGTAACTAGATAAAGGTGTTCATACACTACTCTGACACCAGGTTTGGAGACTGCGACCTACATGTCAAAATCACTCATTAAGTCTCTACTAAGAATGCATTTCCCGTCTCTAAGCGTTTACTTACCATTATATTCCACAGACAAAACCCGACCGTGAGTCAGCCACTACTGATAGGTGTCGATGGTCTTCTTGGCCTCACTAACTACGACGCGAGACGCCGAACCGTCGTGCTGATTCACGGCTGGTTGGACAACGCCAGTGCCGACTTCAACACGGTGCTTGTGCCGGGTGAGCGGACTATACTTATGTCAACTGTGGATATGTTTATAGTTACTAGACTATACTGATATAACGAAGCTGATGAGTTTGTTTTTTTGAGAGGGCTTATCTCAGAAATTAATAATCCGATTTGAATAATTCTTTTTGTAATGGATAGCCACATTTAACGGGAAGGTTATAGGCTATTTTTCATTCCGAAAGTCCTACGGGAATGGCTGCAATACGGGTTAAACCGTGGGACGCTGCTAGTTAGATTTTTGTATACAGGAGTATCTCTTATCTTTCTGAGTATTTCTGACTATCTCTCATCTCTACCTCACCTGACTGTCTCCTATCTCTGTCTCACATATCTATCTCTTATCTGTATCTCTATCAGCGTTCCTGTCGGCCGAGGATGTGAACATCATCGTAGTGGACTGGAGCGCGGGCGGCGACACCATCAACTACGTCGCGGCTGTTGCTAACACGGTCACGTCAGGTAAACAAATAAATACGTGTTACTGTGTGTGTGTGAAGGAGAGAGAGAGAAAGAGAGAGTGTAAGTGTGTGTGTGCACTAACACACTGTGTTAGTGTTATCGGTATTATGGGACTCCTGAAACACTATTATGGGACTCCTGAAACACTATTATGGGACTCCTGAAACGCCATTATGGGACTCCTGAAACACTATTCTTAGTCTCCTGAAACACTACCAGGATTGTCCACTGACCTGCTCGAACTTTCTTCATGGCAGGTGTCAGCGTAGCGACATTCCTCAACTGGCTGTCATCAGTGTCGGGTACGAGCGGCCAGTCCTACCACCTGGTGGGGCACAGCCTCGGGGGCCACCAGGCGGGGATCGTGGGCAGAAACATGAGCGGCCAGGTGGCCTATATAACAGGTGAGCGCAGTGTAAGATAATATTATATAACACACCCGGACAAATTCACGGTTAATCAGACCCAAAGTAAGCTCTAAGCTTGTATTATGGAATCTAACTCACTGATACTAACTACTACATATACATACACAAATACTTTATAAGAACATAATAATTGAACATAATAATCGAGGCCTCGGTACGTCTGCTGAGGCTTTAACGAAATTGCAATAAACGGACTATTTGAGAACCTCTGGATAAGACCAAAACGTAGAAATTCTCGTCATCCAGTAAGCTATAATCACATACTTAAAATCCAAAATTTCAAGTCTGTAGGTCATTTAGTTCCGAAGTTAAGCGACAGCAAAGTTTCGCATTTATGACACTCACTCACTCACTCATGATCATCAAATAGAACTAGTACTTCCCATAGGTGCCGTGGAAGCAAAAATGTATGAAATATTTCCGTTCCAGCTCTGGACCCCGCTTTCCCCGGCTGGATAACTCATGGGGATAAGTTCCGGTCCACTGACGGGGTGTACACCGAGGTGATCCACACCAACGCGGGGGTACTGGGATACATAGCGGACTTGGGGGATGTGGACTTCTATCCCAACGGAGGAATCAACATGCCGGGGTGCGGAAATAACGACTGCGATCACGCCAGGTAGGTTAGGAGCAATAGGCTGGTCGATATTTTGTAATGTATTTAGTGCTTATAGGCCGTAGTTTTATCCGTGTTGTACCCGTTCGCATGGGAATTTTGGGATAAAATGTATCCCATGTGTTATTCTGATGTAGAACCTATATTACTGTAAAGTTTCATCCGAATCCGTTGAATACTGAAAGAGTAACAAACATACGTACAAACTCGTACATTACATACATCCTACCAAACTACGACACATAATTATTTTTCTAAACGATAGCCCCATTCAACAGAAACGATATAGGTTATTTGGAAGCAAAAATGTATAAAAATGTATGGCTCGCTTTTTGACTTACCGGCGCCGGCGCCGGCCCGGCATTGAGTCCTGCCGGCGCCGTCGCCGGCGCCGGGGTAGCAAACTTCCCACCGGTGCCGGCCCGGCAAAATTGCATGTGTATTGCATATTTATATGAATTGTAGCCATGTGAGAGTGTAAGTCCGTGTCAGTACTGTACCACTCACCGGGCGTAAACCGGCATCGACACCGGCGCAGTGGAAAAACGAAACCCCGGCGCCGTTGCCGGTGCCGGTGCCGGTGCCGGTGCTCGGCCATGCCGGAGCCAGGCCGGGTAATGGAAAAACGACCATTCGCCCTAGAACGGGTCTTCATCTTCTTCTTTATCGAGTAGATGGTCACCCTGACCAATCCTGGTGTCAGAGTTATTGAGTCGCCAAATGCCTCTGACATGGCTCATGTAACGACTACTATTCGTAGAGAGTAACCGGGACCGACGGCTTAACGTGCCCTCCGAAGCACGGAATCGTCTTACTTTTCGGGCAATCAGGTGATTCAGCCTGCAATGCCCTAACCAAACTGAGGACAGTCTCACAAAGTGATTTTTGTGAGATATCCCCACCGGGAATCGAACCCGGAACCTCCGTTTCGTGAGCCGAGCGCTCAAACCACCACGGACACGACCACGGAGGCTGTTAAGAGGCTGGCTAGAACGGGTACAACGCGGGTAAAATCTCAGGGCGCTTATATGTAACCTCTTTTCTCCCCAGATCTTACTTCTACATGGCCGAGTCGCTAGTGTCAGGAGGGTTCACAGGCTCCCGGTGCGCCTCGTACGTGACAGCAATGGCGGACAGCTGCATCCTGTTAGGAAGGTTACGGATGGGAGGCCTCGTGCCCAAGACAGGGTGAGATGAATGAGTTATTAGCGGCCGCGATAGCTTCGCTTCAGGTGAGGGGCCACCCCCTGTTAGGGGATGAATTTCTCAATGCTTTTCTCAGTGCTCACTTACATCATAAAGGAACCCCTGTACCAAACGTCAAGTTTCTAGCTACAGTAGTGTCGGCTGTGCGGTGATAATTACATAAGTCAGTCAGTCAGGTTTGCCTTTTATATTATAGAGTAGCCGCCCCTATGTCCTTTCTCAGGCTCTGGTCTAACTGTGTACCAAATTTCATTCAAATCGGTTCAGTAGTTTTGTCGTGAAAGCGTAACAGACAGACAGAGTACTTTCTCATTTATAATATCAATTGTATATTTTCAATTCAATTGTATCGCTCATGGCGTACCGCGTAGTTTGTTGTTAAGCTACGTGCAGCTCGGCCCCTACCTGGATGGGTGGCTGATAGTGGATCTGTCCATGATATAGACCATGTCTTAGGCTCTCAAATGCAGTTTTTTGCCAGTTTCCTTGTGGTGATTCTTGGCTATGTTTGCTAAAAATCGGCTCAGCCGTATTTGCGCAGAAGGTTATTTAAATTTAAAACTATATATCATTAATATTTCGTTTAATTTTTCAGTTCCTCCGGAATTTACCGTCTCAATACCAACGCTGGTCCGCCATTCTCCCGAGGATAAAATAAATGAAGACAAAGAATATGTATAAAGGGCAAAGAAATAAATTAACATGAATCTTGATTTTATACTTTCATTTATCCCTTGTTTAATTAAACATTTAATTAAATTAATGTTAAATTAAAGTTTTAAAAAACAGTCACCCTCAGCAAAGAGACCGAAATAAGGAATAAAAAACTTAAAAATTCCCACAGGAACGGGGCCGCTGCGGGTGGAACCGCGGGGCACAGCTAGTAAACAATAAAAAAAAATATTTATAAAAAATAAGTTCCAAACAATTTTTCTGTGTTAATTTGGTTTTTTATTTACAGAAATAGCAATGCTTCCATTAATTAATGTCTATAAAACATCTACTAATTCGTTATTATAAAATATCATGAGTTCTGTGGTATTCTAGATCGTTCAGTGGTATTCTTGTTCGTTCTGTGGTATTATAGTTTGTTCTGTGGTAATTTTGTTCGTTCTGTGGTATTCTTGTTCATTCTACAATATTAGTTTGTTCTGTGGTAATTTTGTTCGTTCTGTGGTAGGTATTCTTGTCCGTTCTATGGTATTCTTGTTCGTTCTGTGGTATTCTTGTCCGTTCTGTAGTCTTCTTCTTCTTCTGTTTATCCAGTGGTTTATCCTCTCGAGAATGGAGGGGCGGCGTTGGTCTCCAAATGGTAAATGCCGGATGAACTACAAAAATAATTATTAAATACATTACAGATAAATTATTAAGTAACTATATGTATTGAAAAAAAAATAATGTATGAGAGGCCTGTGCCATTCTCTAGACTGTCTTCAAACTATTTTTAGAATGACTTCTGACTGTGTTCAGGCTATCATTTGTTGAAACGGGGATTTACGTACGACGGAGGCTACTGTTGAGAGTCCCTCAACACTTTTCGGTCACGTCCGGTGACCGGTGACCTTCATCAGGAGGTGGGTGAAGCGAGAGCGACAGCGTCTCTCCTCGCACCCTCAGTTCCCGTTTGAACAAATAATAATGACATCAACGTACGTTTCAATTACTAGTAAAATATGTTCAGACTGTTAGTCTATCCGTAGTCTGTATTTAGACTGTCTCACCCAGTCTTAGCGACCAGTCCTCCCATCTGCAGCCTCCCGAGCAGGATGCAGCTGTTGGCCATCGCGGTGACATAGGAGGCGCACCGGGTGCCCGTGAACCCTCCGCTGGTCAGGGTCTCGGCGAAGTAGAAGTACGCTCTGGAATCATATACAAAAAATAACAATCTTTAAAAATAGGCTCTGGAAGAATACATAAAACAATTTATAAAAAAATATTTTACAAGCTTTTCTCTCTACTTCTTTTGATCCCTCTTCTTATGACCCCTCGTCCATTTACCCCCTTTACCCTCCCCTATTTACCTCCATCAACCCCCTCTTGTCCATTGACCCCCTTTTAACCCCCTTTATCCCCCTTACACTTCCTCATTTACCCCCATCAACACCCTCTTGTACATTTACACCCCCCATTTACCCCCCTCACCCCCTTTAACCCCTCACATTTACCCCCCTTTGCACCCTCACTCCTTTTCTCCATTTTACCTCCACATTCCTCACCTAGAGTGGTCGCACTCGCTGCTATCGCACCCCGGCATGCCGATCCCCCCGTTGGGGTAGAAGTCCACATCCCCTAGGTCCCCGATGTACCCATACACCCCTGCGTTAGTGTGGATCACTTCGGTGTACACGGCGTCGGTCGAGCGGAACTTATCATCATTCGTGATAAAGCCGGGCCAGGCAGCTTCCAAAGCTAAGAAATAACATTGATTATTATTTGTTAAAACGGGAACTTACGTACTCTGGAGGCTACTGTTGAGAGTTCCTCAACACGTTTCGGTCACATACAGTGACCTTCATCAGGAGGTGGGTGAAGCGCTCGCGACAGCGTCTCTCCCCGCACTGTTGAGGGACATCTCAACAGTAGCCTCCGTCGTACGTCAGTTCCCGTTTTAATAAATAATAATGACATTAACGTAGGTTTCAATTAATAGTAAAATAATAACATTGATTATTCAAAACTGATGGACCTATTTAAAAGAAATTAATATACCTACGTAAAACTGACATTCAAATAAAAAAAATACCTCACTTTATTTATGATTTTTAAACAAATTGTTATTCTTATTGTTCTAAAATGCCAATTGTCAATCAATCAATCAATCAATCATTTATTTCAATAACAGGGCTAATTAGACCCAAACTAAGCTCTAGGCTTGTATTATGGAATCTAACTAGCTGATATTATTAAATACATATAAAACAACAAATACCTTAAAGACTAACATACATAATATAAACAAACTAAAACTAGGTCACGCGCGAGTCACGTTGCTGCAACGTGAGACGGTGCGCGGTGCGGGGTCGGCGGCGCCCGGCGGTCGGCGGCGCCCGCGGAACTTGCGGAACACAACTCCCGCAGGCCACAGCTCCTCCTTCAGGAACTTCTCCTGCTCGGCGGTTGCCACTCGCACAACAAAGGAGTTGAAGTTCACTTTGTTGCGCGACTCCAACTGCTCTACGTGCAGACGGCAGTTAGTCCTCTTCTCCAAGTACGCCACGACGTCAGCAGCCTTCGTGGTGTAGTGGAGCCGAGACACGTATATGTAGGTCGCAGGCACGGCGGGACGCAGGAGATGGCTCGGTCCGGTCGGTGCGCTGCCACACTGGTTGCGGCAAGGAGGCTTCTTTTTCTTCCTCTCCACTTTAGTGAAGCCATCCTTGTCCGGCTGGGCCTTCGTTGACACAGCGGGCAGCGCACTGCGAGGGGGTTCGGTGCGGATGTGCTCGCTTTCCCTCTCAATCCTCAAATTGTTCCGCGGGGTAGGTCGCTGGCGGGTCACAGCGGCGGAGTAGTCACGCTGAGGAGTAGACGTGACGACACGGGGGGACTCCTCCGCGGAGGGAGGAGCCGGGCGCGCGGCGCACGGGCAGGCGCTGCGGGGGGCGGGGGCAGGGGCCGGAGACAAGCCTAGTTTCGCTGATTCGAAACTAGCCGACGACGCATTTTGTGCTCCACGACGTGTGTTGACGTAGGCTCCCAGAGGTGACCTACTTGCCATACATGTGTTACGTAATGACGCAACTTCAGCACGTAGCTCACCGATGGTCTGTTGGGAAGCCTCCAACTTCAACACCACCTCCGCCAAACTTGTCTTCAGGGTCGTGACCTCCTTGACCAGACTGGTGACATCGACGCGGTCGACCGAGACGGGCGGCACCCTGATCAGGTCCCTCGCCACGAACGTCGGCACGACTGCCGCCTCCTTCAACATAGCGATTATGTCCTGAAGGCTCTTCTGACCACTTACATCGCTCCCTCTTGACATCTTCGATTCCCACATCATGCGATCGACCTTGCCGATCAATTCAAGCAGGAGGACTTTCGCCTCTCCGATCTCCTCCACGGTGAAACTGGACGTGCAGACGTGCACGACGGAAACTTCATCCATGGTACCGATGGCTTGTTGAATAAATGCCAACACCTTGTTGACAACCATTTTGTCAGCCATTTGTAGCGAGCGGCGGCGAACGCCGCGCGAACCGTGAATTAAATAATTATAATTCAGTAGCGCAGTGGCGCACGTCTGTTGCCAAGCGCACGCAAAACTGCACAGTATTGTAATTGTAAAGTTGTGTAGTACTTAGAATTCATTCTTATGTTAAACTAGCTGTGCCCTGCGGTTTCACCCGCATTTATTCCGTCACTGCTTCCCGTTTAAACCTTCCCTGGACTTTCATGAGTATTTCAAGACCAAAATTAGCCAAATCGGTTCAGCCGTTCTCGAGTTTTAAGCAGACTAACGAACAGCAATTCATTTTAATTATAAAGATTTCTCTCATGTTAATTAATTTTTTTATTTTTATTCCATTTTTATCTTGAAATTTTCTTAAACTACTAAAGTAGACGAACGACTACCCCCTGAGAGACAGTTCCCACTAGTTCAGGGGGTAGGAAATCTTGAATAGGCCTTAGCATAGTGTAGGCCTTAGCTTAGCACAATGTTAGCATAGTGTATCTCCATTTATACTAGGCTACTTTTGATCAATAAATTATTTGTATTTGCATTCATACTCGTTCAAAATCCACCACCATCAGTGTATGTAACTTACCCGTAATATACCCGATGGAGCCCCCCAGGTTGCGGCCCGCGATCCCCGCCAAGTGGGCCCCAAGGCTGTGCCCCACGAGGTGGTAGGAGGCCCCGGTGACTCCGGTGACGGTCGACAGCCATGACAGGAAGCGAGCCAGGCTCTCTCCTGCGAATACAGAATAGATGTATTAGTTTTCAGTGTATATTAGGTAATTTTTCATATACGAACGAATACTCCCATTGCACCCCTTTTGCTATTGCACCCCTCCCCCCCCATTATTCCCCCTCCTGTTCACAATTACCCCAATTACCTTCTATTTGCAGTTCTATTTGGATTATTTTACAGTTATTCCTGCTCTCATTTACAATTGCACTCTTTGCCTCGTCATGTATATTATTGCACTCAATTTATAATTACACCCATTGTCCCCCTTTGCACCCATCGTTCGCTGATCGAAATTGCTCCTATAAATCCCATTTACAATAGCACCCCACCCACCATTTATAATTGCACCCCACCTCCCATTCACAATTGCACCCCGATCATAATTGCCCCCCGTTTACAATTGCACCCCGATCATAATTGCCCCCCGTTCTCACCAGCGGTGACAGTGTTGGTAACAGCAGTTGCGTAGTTGATGGTCCCCACGCCGGCGCTCCAATCCAGAGCGATCACGTTCACATCTTCAGCGGAGAGGAAAGCTGGACAGAACATAAAATGATAAAAAAAAATATTGCGTCAATTTTAACTAAGAATGAACAGATAGATTGAAGTTTCTAATGATTCATTATGATGCAGAGATACCGAAATGGTACCATTTCGGTATTACAAGGATTATTTAGGGTTCAACTCTGCGTTAAGCGTGCGCCCGTCGTGTGTGCACGCGTCGGGTTACTGACACTTTTGTTTACACTTTTGTATTACACCGCACGCGGCGGGCGCACGCAACAGTTCACTTTTGTATGAAGCCGCGGCGTGCGCACGCTTAACGCAGTGTCGACCCTTATATTTTTAGGAAAGACTACGCTCGTGGTGTAGTTTGAATAAGCAATGTAAGTTCATTGCATTGTTAAGCAACGCGAAGCTCGGTCACTACGAAGATGGGTAGCCGATAGTGGCTTTTCTATCTGAGCGCTACCGTGCTTCGGAGGGCACGTTAAGCAGTCGGTCCCGGTTGTTTCACTCGTCAGACCATGTCGTCCTTTAGGCGATCAAAAAATTCCGACGCGACGCCAGGGTTATCAAACTATTTGACTCTGATCCCTCTTACTTACCAGGTACCAGCACAGTATTGATAGGCGACGTCACGTCTCCCCTCCAGCCGTGCATCAGCACCACCGTACGGCGACGAGCGTCGAAGTTGGTTATACCGATCAGGCCGTCCACCCCCATGAGCAGCGGCTGGCTTACGGTGGGGTTCTGTCTGAAAAAATGAGGGAGGAGTTAGTCAGAACGACTAAATTCAGTCGTTTTATTTTACCAATAGTTCAGCACCCACGTTGCGCCCGTTTCTGAAGGAATTTCGGGATGAAAAATAGCCTATGACCTACCTGTTTAATGTTACTCAAAATCTTCAAAATCTATTACAAAATTATTATAGTGTTTCTCCTCGGAGTCACGGGACAAGCCCGGTCTTTTTGAGAGGTATGCGAGGGGATACAGATCCAACTCGTAGAGGCCACGAGGAGATGTTTAATGTAATGGATTACAACTGCAGGGACACACCCCGAACAATCATTATTATTATTATACCGCGCCTCTACACCCCTAAACGGTGCTATATCCCTTAATCCTTTAATAAGTAACAAGCCCCCCGTGCCTTATGCGCTCGTATCGTATCTCATACAATTAAAAAAATCTGAATCTGAAGTTTGACTAAAGTTTCCAACCCCCTCCATTTGACCGAGCCACTACACCCCCCTCTCTTAAAAGGACCCCCACTGGACTGTAACTCACGTCTCCGCCCTTTAATAAATCTATAACTACAATCAATGCGCAGCTCCGTCCAACACCCCTCACCCCTTCTTCCCTTTCTTTTCCCTCCTCCCCTCTCTCCCCTCTCCCTGTAACATGATCCTCACTTAGTAAACAGATGGCACATTCTGCCTATCCACGTCATACAACGCCAATATCTTCTTCCCTCCTCCCTAATCAATAAATTCCCCCTCTCACCCCCCCTTACATGATCCTCACTTAGTAAACAATTGGTACATTCTGTCTATCCTCCTCATACCACGCCACTACAGCACCTACCCCCTTAATCTCTTCCCCTCTCCCTCCTGTTCCTCACCTGGTAAACAGATGGTATATATTCTGTCTATCCGCGTCGTATCGCCCCGCCTCCTGCAGATCACTCTCAGTCATCCACAGGTCTGCCAGGTGTTTCGACCCATCATCAGCGACCATTGGCTGGTACCGGGTCTCGTCTAACTTCTTGACGATACGGTCTTCAGTCGGCAGGCCTGCCCGAATAAAGTAATAAAATGTATGTATGTATGTATGATGTATGTATGTATGTATGTTAGATACTCTCACGAAAAAACTACTGGGCGGATTTGGATGAAACTTTACAGTAATATAGGTTATACATCAGAATAACACATGGGATACATTTTATCTCGAAATTCCCGCGGAAACGGGTACAACGCGGGTGAAACCGTAAGGCATGGCTAGTTAGAATAAACAAAAAAATCTGCGGGCGTTGCTACAAATATATAATAAAGGGGTGCGTTGTTGGAAGGCGTAATTGTGGTTGCGGCACGAAGTCCGGCCTCCGTGGTCTTGTTGTTAGAGCGCCCGGCTCACGATCCAGGGTTCCGGGTCCGATTCCCGGTGGGGACAATATCTCACAAAAATCTCTTTGTGAGACTGTCCTCAGTTCGGTTAGGGCATTGCAGGCTGAATCACCTGATTGCCCGAAGTAAGACGATTCCGTGCTTCGGAGGGCACGTTAAGCCCTCGGTCCCGGTTACTCTCTACGGATAGTAGTCGTTACATGAGCCATGTCAGAGGCCTTTGGCGGCTCAATAACTCTGACACCAGGATTGGTCAGGTTGACCTTCCACTCGATGAAGAAGAAGATGATTAAGAATGCTTGTGCAATCCACTCTTACTTACCAAAAGCCAACGCCACTAACGTGAACAAAATCACTTCACGGAACATTTCTAATGACTAAAACTAAAAAAATAATTACAATTCAATTTAAATATTTCAAATTGTTTATCATCAACTTATCTACAGATAGTTTATCGGTCCGTTAATTATCTTAATTTCTTATCAACGAGTTAAACGGGAGATTAGCGAACTAATTAATAAACAATACGATATTATTATGTAGTTTCGAAATTGATTTCGACCCGCCCCTTTTTGGATTATATGGAAAACTAGCTGTGCCCCGCGGTTTCACCCGCAGCGCCCCCGTTCCCGTGGGAATTTCGGGAATTTTTATACATATAAACCTTCCTTTTGAATCACTCTATTTCTTTTAAAAAAACCGCATCAAAATCCGTTGCGTAGTTTTAAAGATCTAAGCATACATAGGGACAGACAGCGGAAAGCGACTTTGTTTTCTACACTAATATTATAAAGAGGAAAACTTTGTTTGTTTGGTTGTAATGAATAGGCTCAAAAACTACTGGACCGTTTTTAAAAATTCTTTCACCATTCGAAAGCTACATTATCCACGAGTAACATATGCTATTTTTCATCCCGAAATTCCCACAGGAATGGACACAACGCGGGTAAAACCGCGGGGCGCTGCTAGTATACTATGTAGTGATGATTAATTATTGCGAATTAATCAATTAGTTTTTTTTATAATTTAATCTGATTATTATTTTTCTGTGACGTAGGTACAGATAAGACCAAAATGTTTGCACCTGCAATAGTTGTAGCTATATAGGACCCCCTAATCTATACTAATATTATAAAGAGGTAAAATTTGTAAAATTGTTTGTTTATATGTTCTTGCTAATCTCGGGAATTACCAGTCCGATTTGAATAATTCTTTTTGTAATAGATAGCCACATTCAACGGGAAGGTTATAGGCTATTTTACATCTCGAAATTCCCACGGGAACGGGTACAACGTGGGTAAAACCGCGGGGCGCTGCTAGTGGAAAATGAAAGTGCTGCGTAGGATGTAGGATAGTAGGAAGTATGAAGGATAAAAACAAAATGTATTCTGTATATGTTTTATTTACGTTTCTGGGATTCTGATGTATTTTCTGGTTGTTCTGTTCCGTTCGCTGTAAACGGCACAGCCATCGGGGTACTGGGGGACGTGGTCACCTGGAACACATCACTACATAGTATAAAACAAAGTCTCTTTCCGCTGTCTGTCCCTATGTATGCTTAGATCTTTAATCACTATCACTACATAGTATAAAACAAAGTCGCTTTCCGCTGTCTGTCCCTATGTATGCTTAGATCTTTAATCACTATCACTACACAGTATAAAACAAAGTCGCTTCCCGCTGTCTGTCCCTATGTATGCTTAGATCTTTAATCACTATCACTACATAGTATAAAACAAAGTCTCTTTCCGCTGTCTGTCCCTATGTATGCTTAGATCTTTAATCACTATCACTACATAGTATAAAACAAAGTCTCTTTCCGCTGTCTGTCCCTATGTATGCTTAGATCTTTAATCACTATCACTACATAGTATAAAACAAAGTCTCTTTCCGCTGTCTGTCCCTATGTATGCTTAGATCTTTAATCACTATCACTACATAGTATAAAACAAAGTCTCTTTCCACTGTCTGTCCCTATGTATGCTTAGATCTTTAATCACTATCACTACATAGTATAAAACAAAGTCTCTTTCCGCTGTCTGTCCCTATGTATGCTTAGATCTTTAATCACTATCACTACATAGTATAAAACAAAGTCTCTTTCCGCTGTCTGTCCCTATGTATGCTTAGATAGATCTTTAATCACTATCACTACATAGTATAAAACAAAGTCTCTTTCCGCTGTCTGTCCCTATGTATGCTTAGATCTTTAATCACTATCACTACATAGTATAAAACAAAGTCGCTTTCCGTTGTCTGTCCCTATGTATGCTTAGATCTTTAAAACTACGCAACGGATTTTGACGCGGTTTTTGTAAATAGATAGAGTGATTCAAGAGGAAGGTTTATATGTATAAAAATTCCCGAAATACCCTCAGGAATGGGCACAATGCGGGTAAAACCGTAGGGCGCTGCTATAATAGTGTAATATTTTTTATATTATTATACATATATTTTTATTAGTTACTAGCTGTGCCCCGCGGTTTCACCCGCAGCGCCCCCGTTCCCGTGGGAATTTTGAGATTTTTATTCCCTATAAACCTCACGGAGCCCGAGACCTTTCCAACGAATGCAAAACCGTGGAAATCGGTCCAGCCATTCACGCGTGATGCGACGACAACAAAAAACGGGTTTCATTTTTATATATATAGACTAGCTGCGCCCCGCGGTTTCACCCGCGTTGTACCCGTTCCCGCGGGAATTTCGGGATGAAAAATAGATGTTGGCCGATTCTCAGACCTACTCAATATGCTCACAAAATTTCATGAGAATCGGTCAAGCCGTTTCGGAGGAGTACGCGAACGAACACTGTGACACGAGAATTTTATATACCTATAAGATAATAAAACAAAGACGGGTTTGTTACAACACTTATAACTCGAGATCGGCTGGATCAATTTTCATGGTTTTTGTTTCGTTGGATTTGTCTCCGCCCTGAATAGCAGAATACATTTTAAAAACAATGAAAACTTGGAATAAAAATTTCAAAATTCCCACGGGAACGGGGGCGCTGCGGGTGAGACCGCGGGGCACAGCTAGTACGTGGGGCATACTGAAAGTTTCTGGAACTGGCCACTTACGATAAAAAAAATAAAAAAGTTATTATGGAATTTAAAAAAAGAACTCTCTGGGAGCATATCGCTTTTTAAAACGCGAGACTGTCATTTGTTTTTTTCATTCTGGCGCCCTTGGAGAAATTGCGTGTCGCTACTACAATGAATTTAACTCGGGAAAATTTTCGCTCAATGATATTTTACGATTTTCGCTGTGGCTTAAGTCAACAAGAGAGTTGCCAGAGACTTCAATTGGCGTTTGGTGATGAAGCCCCATGTCGTAGCTCTGTGTATTCGTGGTTCGGAGAATTTAGACGAGGACGTGTTCATCTCCATGACGATGTACGTGAAGGTCGGCCGATGACTGCGGTTACCGAATCTAATATTGATACCGTACAACTAATTGAAACTGACAAAAAAATTACTTGTCAGCAAATTCGTACTATATTAGGCATTGGAATGAGCCAAGTGCAAACTATTTTGCATTTTCATCTGAAGGTTCGGAAGCTTTGCACTCGATGGATACCGCATGATTTATCGGAAGACCAGAAATTACTGCGTGTAGAGTGCTTCACACAATGGTTCGAAAGAATGCAAAAATGTGTAAATGGCAAGGGTATATACTTCGAAAAACAATAAATGTATCATAAACATAATATCTGGTCTCATTTATCTAAATCCAGAAACTTTCAGTATGACCTAAGTATTAGATAAAACAAAGTCGCTTTCCGTTGTCTGTCCCTATGTATGCTTAGATCTTTAAAGCTACGCAACGGATTTTGACGCGGTTTTTGTAAATAGATAGAGTGATTCAAGAGGAAGGTTTATATGTATAAAAATTCCCGAAATACCCTCAGGAATGGGCACAATGCGGGTAAAACCGTAGGGCGCTGCTATAATAGTGTAATATTTTTTATATTATTATACATATATTTTTATTAGTTACTAGCTGCGCCCCGCGGTTTCACCCGCGTTGTACCCGTTCCCGCGGGAATTTCGGGATGAAAAATAGACGTTGGCCGATTCTCAGACCTACTCAATATGCTCACAAAATTTCATGAGAATCGGTCGAGCCGTTTCGGAGGAGTACGCGAACGAACACTGTGACACGAGAATAGCTTTATAATATACTAATATTATAAAGCTGAAGAGTTTGTTTTGTTTGTTTGTTTGTTTGTTTGTTTGTTTGTTTGTTTGTTTGTTTGTTTGTTTAAACGCGCTTATCTCAGAAACTACTGAACCGATTTGAAAAATTCTTTTTGTAATGGATAGCCACATTCAACGGGAAGGTTATAGGCTACTTTTCATTCCGAAATTCCCACGGGAACGGGAACAACGCGGGTAATACCGCGGGGCGCTGCTAGTCTTATATATAAGATTAGTTTTTTATATAACTTTCACAGTGGGAACTTAAAATAAAAAATATAGTAGAGTACCCCTCCTTTCCGGTAGGTTTAACCTCATACACTCCTCCTCTCTCTCTTTCTCACCTTATGGTCGTGATTTGTGAAAAAAATATTTCCGTTTTTGTCCTTTTCTTGTCCTGTCATATTGTTCTCTCCTCCCATGCTCTCAATTATAAAATGTATCGTGTCACTGCAACAAACACTAATTATTATAACTAAGTAAGTATTAGCCAGTAGTGTCCCACTGCTGGGCAAAGGCCTCTCATCTCACTGAAGTTATCAGTACAGTGAGGAGGATTAGGCATAATCACCACGCTTGCCAAATGCGGGTTGTTGATCTCAAACCCGAGCCATGTTTGAAAAGGAAACATGTTTTCGCTCGACCCGGGAATTGAACCCGGGACCTCAGTCTTGGCAGGCGAGCGCACATACCACTAGACCACAAAGACTAATAAAAAATATATCATATATATAAAATTCTCGTGTCACAGTGTTCGTTCCCGTACTCCTCCGAAACGGCTTGACCGATTCTCATGAAATTTTGTGAGCATATTGAGTAGGTCTGAGAATCGGCCAATTTTTCATCCCAACATTCCCGCGGGAACGGGTACAACGCGGGTGAAACCGCGGGGCGCAGTTAGTATTTATATAAACTAACAAATCACTATCTAATAATATTTCTACAGTCACACAGTCATCTTCTATAAAATAAAAATGAATCGCCGAAATGTATGTCCGCGCATAACTTTAGAACGACTGCACCAAATTGGATGATTATTTTTTTAATGTGCTCCTTATTGTCTGGACAAGGTTTTTATATAAAAAAATAAGGAATAAAAATCTCGAAATTCCCACGGGAACGGGGGCGCTGCGGGAGAAACCGCGGGGCACAGTCATCTATACTAATATTATAAAGCTGAAGAGTTTGTTTTGTTTGTTTGTTTGTTTGTTTGTTTAAACGCGCTAATCTCAGAAACTACTGAACCGATTTGAATAATTCTTTCACTGTTAGATAGTCTATTTATCGAGGAAGGCTATAGGCTACATTTTATCCCGAAATTCCCACGGGAACGGGCACAACGCGGGTAAAACCGCGGGGCGCTGCTAGTATACTCATAAAAATTGTACTAGTGATAATTTATCATGATATGAGTGTGACTGTGTGACCACTGACCACCACGGGTATCTCTTACCTTTTCAGGCACCAGTCTCTCACAAACTTAGCTATGTACATATATTACTAAATTTGTGAATGGAAAATTAATAATGTAACTAGGTCTAAGATGTTAAGTTTTATTCTATTGTTTAGTTGATTTTAAGTTTTAGTTTATTTTAGTTCCTAATATAGTTTTTGATTGTTTTAATAGTTTATTTTAGTATTTAGTTTTTTTATTTGTATATTTTAGTTTTAAGCTATTGCATAGCTTCTATCGCGGGCCTTAAGCGCGGAAACCGAATCCAGAAATTCCGTAACGAAATAACCTCACGCTCCCCACTAACGCCATCTAGTGATAGAAAAAATAACTATGCAATAGCTTTACCGCGGCAATCCCCGAGTGCCACACCATTTATTAATCTGTGGCCACACGTCTTTTTGATTTTTATATTTTGCACACCCTTTGGGTTTGTAAATAGATGTAACAACTATTTACGCTAGTAAATGATTTGAATTTTAATTTGAAAATAAACTTATATTATATTAGTATATCTCTCTCTGCCTCCCTCTCCTTCTTTACCTCTCTCACTCGCTCTCTCCCTTCTTTCTCCCTCTTTCTCTCACTGTACTGATATCTTCTGTGAGATGAGAGTTCTTTACCAAGTGGGACATTCTTCTTCATCGAGTGGACGGTCAACCTGACCAATCCTGGTGTCAGAGTTATTGAGCCGCCAAAGGCCTCTGACATGGCTCAAGTAACGACTACTATCCGTAGAAATTAGGAACATGACAGGCTAACATAGTATAAAATAAAGTCGTCTCTGTTTCGTGTCTGTTTGTCTGTTTGTCTGTATGCTTAAATCTTTAAAATTACGCAACGGATTTTGATGCGGTTTTTTGTAATAGGTAGAGTGATTCACGAGGAAGGTATTTATGTAAAAAAATTACCGAAATTCCCACGGGAACGGGCATAACGCGGGTAAAACCGCGGGGCGCTGCTTGTACTTAATAAAAGTCTTTAAGCGGCAGTCAATCTTACCCAGCGAGTTCAAATCCAATATTCTTGTAAGTATTTCTCTCATTGGGTGACAAATCTCTCGTGTAGAAATTCTCCAATCGCTGGCGTGGACTAAGAGTTGTGGTAGTATTGGCCAACATATCACGGAGATACTTATTGTAGATTTCTTGTCTGTAAAGCAAGAAGTAAAGCCTGTAACGCCCCACTGCTGGTCAAAGGCCTTTCATCTCTCAGACATCAGTACAGTCTTCGTCTCCTTCTTCTTCTTCCTCGAGTGGATGCTCAACCTGACCAATCCTGGTGTCAGTTATTGAGCCGCCAAAGGCCTCTGACATGGCTCATGTAACGACTACTATCCGTAGAAAGGAATCATCTTACTTTTCGGGCAATCAGGTGATTCAGCCTGCAATGCCCTAACCAAACTGAGGACAGTTTCACAAAGTGATTTTTGTGAGATATTGTCACCACCGGAAATCGAACCCGGAGCCTCCGGATCGTGAGCCGAGCGCCACAAGACCACGGAGGCTGTTAGTGAGGATGTCGTAATCACCGCGCGTCTAATGCGGGCTGTGATCTCAAACACGAGGCGGGTTTGAAAAGTAGGAAACATGTTTTCGCTCAACCCGGGAATTTAATCCTTAGTCTTAGCAAGCGTGGTGATTACGTCTAATACTCCTCACTGTACTGATATCTTCAGTGAGATGAGAGGCCTTTGTTCAGCAGTGGGACATTACAGGCTAATAATTATCAGACAACGTATTTGCTGACCACCTATCACACAGTGTATTGACAAGTCCGTTGTCACAGTGGCAGTGAGAGCGCTTACTGTGTCGGGGGTTGCGGGGTCGGTCAACGGAGTAACAATATGTGAGACATAGTTGTGGACGACGTCTGGGTGACAATTATATATTCTTATAAAGTATTTGTGTATATATATTTAGTAGTATCAGTGAGTTAGATTACATGATACTCGTACAAGCTTAGAGCTTACTTTGGGTCTAATTAACGTGAGTGAATTTGTCCGGGTGTATTTATTTATTTACTCTATCAGGCAGTGTGTTTGCTGACAGCTATCGAACAAAATACTCTCCCATAGACGAAACGAACGATACGAACTTGCGCCTTTGAATCTTCTTCAGCCTCAGGGTGACGTCGTCGTCGGCGACCGCGTCCATGGCACTCCTCACCTCAAGCCCCATCTTTCCATGATAGTAGGAGTACGCCTGGTCAAATATGAAGTTAAAGTCCTCACGTTTTGCTTTTTTCTGCGAAAAATATTGAAATAGAATAAACTTGAGAGGTGTCAAGGGACACCCGGATGGAACGAAGTTTATTTATTATCAACAAAAATAATCGTCGCGACACCACACTGTTCAGTGCGAAATAGAAAGACGAAACGAAAATATCTGGCTTGCTTTCTATATGAGAGAGTTTCTCTGTCTGTCTCTCTCTAACGCAAAAAGTGTCGTTACAACTTTTCGTCTCAATTTTTTCCGTCTAGCCCCCTTTCGCAACGCGCGATAAGGAACTCGTTCCAATATAAACATTTGTTCAGACAATCACACAACAAAAGGAAGAACAAAACAAAAGAGAACTACAGAATATACATTAAGGAACACACATTGAACAATTACACGAACAGAAATACTGTGCGAGGTCTGAACAGGCCTCGTCTCAGCGTAATGTCGCCACTGACGTGTCACCCTGTATAGTCCTACTAATATTATAAATGCGAAAGTTTGTGAGGATGTAAGTTTGTGTTCTTTCACGAAAAAAGTAGAAGTAGAAGTCAGGTCTGGGAGAAAAGTTTATTACAAACCAGGTTTTACCTGCGTTGTATCCACTCCAGTGGGAATTTCGGGATGAAAAATAACCTATATCGTTTCCGTTGAATGAGGCTATCGTTTACCAAAAGAATTATTAGTTTGGTAGTTTGGTAGAATGTATGTACGAGTTCGTACGTATGTTTGTACTCTTTCACGCAAAAACTACCGAACGGATTTGGATGAAACTTTACAGTAATATAGGTTATACATCAGAATAACACATGGGATAAATTTTATCCCGAAATTCCCGCGGGAACGGGTTCAACCCGCTCCTTACCCTTTCCTCTAATATCTGTAAGTACTCGGCCGATCTCCTGAATTGTTGCAACACCGCCTTAATGTCCATTCCGTATCGTTTCATGGCCTCATCATTTATATCATATCGTCTAAAAGCTCCAAGCGCCTCTGTAATATAATTTTAATCCTACCAATAAACACCTCGGTGGTCTAGTGGTATGTGCGCTCGCCTGCCAAGACTGAGGTCCCGGGTTCAATTCCTGGGTCGAGCGAAAACATGTTTCCTTTTCATACATGGCTCGAGTTTGAGATCACCAACCCGCATTTGGCAAGCGTGGTGATTACGACATCCTCCTCACTGTACTGATAACTTCAGTGAGATGAGAGGCCTTTGCCCAGCAGTGGGACATTACTGGCTAATACTTTAATACCTACTAATATAATAAATGCGAAAGTTTGTGAAGATGTATGTAACTATGTTACTCTTTCACGAAAAAACTACTCAACGAATTGGGATGAAACTTTACAGTAATATAGGTTATACATCAGAATAACACATGGGATACATTTTACAACATATACTGTATTTCTTTTGGATTGGCACAAAAAGTGGACCAATGTCGTCAATTTTCCAGCCGAAGACGATTGCTCCTGAAGAGGAAAAAGGTTTAGTGATTTTATTTCATTGTTACCCTATCTCTAAACCTTTTTCCTCTTCAGAAGCAATCGTCTTCGGCTGGAAAATTGGCGACATTTAACCATATTTTGTGCCAATCCAAAAGAAATAGATTATAGAGATTAAGTATTTTTGTATGTATATATGTAGTAGTATCAGTGAGTTAGATTACATGATACAAGCTTAGAGCTTAGTTTGGGTCTCATTAACCGTGAGTGAATTTGTTCTATATGTATGTTATCCATCATCATCCTCCTCACTGTACTGATGTCTGAGAGATGAGAGGCCTTTGACCAGCAGTGGGGCGTTACAGGTAATACTATACCTACCTAATGCATTTATAGCGCCCCCTTTAACCAATGTTTGAATCCCAGCTTGCCAACAGCCGACATTTTGGAAAGCAAATAAATGTATTAAAAATAGGAATAATAACATACCACATATACAGAAAAACAGTAACCAAGGAGTTTTAATAGAAATCTCTTTTTTCATTTTTATGTTTTAAAATACGGTGAAGTTTATTCGTTTTTGATGCCATAAAAAATGAGTCTTTATGTAATGCTTGCTAGGTACATATATATAACATCTGTGGTTTTACCCACGTTGTGCCCGTTCCAATGACAATTTCTTTGACTTTGTCCATTTTCGTAATAGTCCATCGAAAAGTTACATTTGGGGTTGCGTTTTTTGGAGGACGCAATTTTATTTTTTTGATGTGTAGGGGGGGTCAGTGTAAAGCTATAACTAAGTTTGTGGGGTCGCCACCCTTGTCCCACGGCCGCCATCTTGAAAATAGGGGTTGAAATGGTTTTTACGATATATCACTTAAACTATTAATTTGATAAAAAAAATTGTTAACATTTTTGTTGCAAATTAAATTTTCTACAACTTTGGTCCAGTAACTTTTTGTCCTAGAACTATAAATAAAAAAGTTATAAGCGAAAATGTTCAGAAAGAAAACTAAAAATAAAAGACATAAGGGACATCTGCTGCTGATCCTAATACCGATCTATCGAAGGTCGTAGTTCGATTAGGTGGGTTCCATTTGCTCATGTCGTTCATAGGTGCGATTGGATATATCATGTCTGGTAGTGGACTCGAGGGTATCTTCAAATTAATTTATGCTGAGAACTGTGTACAGCACATAATGTCTGGACATGCTTATGGTAGGGCTGTACGTGCTCACATTTGATACGCAACGCCCCACTGTTGGTCAAAGGCCTCTCATCTCAGACATCAGTACAGTGAGGAGGATGTCGTCATCACCGCGCGTCTACTGCGGGGTGCGATCTCAAACCCGAGGCGGGTTTGAAAAATAAGAAACATGTTTTCATCGACCCGGGAGTTTGAACCCGGGACCTCAGTCTTGCAGGCAAGTGCACATACCACTAGACCACCGAGGCGTCTGATATGTAGGTTAGAAATAAAATAAAGCATATTGTCTTTTTATTCAATCTATAGAATATAATTTTTTATAATTTTTCTAATATAATTTTTTGCACAAACGGGTACACCACAGACCACAAAAACTAGAGAGTGATGTGAAAAAAAGGCGGGGCCGTCTGGTTGTCAATTATATATTCATATAAAGTATTCGTGTATGTATATGTAGTAGTATCAGTGAGTTAGATTACATTATACAAGCTTAGAGCTTACTTTGGGTCTAATTAACCGTGAGTGAATTTGTCCAGGTGTATTGGAACGAAGTTCCTTTGCGCGTTGCGAACGCTTGCGAACGCGTTGCGAACCTTGCGCACGCCAGAGAGAGACAGACAGATAAACATGCGCGAGAGAGACAGACAGAGAAACTTTTGCACGCCAGAGACCGCGCCGCGCATGTTTCTCTGTCTATCTCTCTCTCTCTCTCTTATAGAAAGCAAGCCAGATATTTTCGTTTCGTCTTTCTATTTCGCATTGAACAGTGTGGTGTCGCGACGATTATTTTTGTTGATAATAAATAAACTTCGTTCCATCCGGGTGTCTCTTGACACCTCTCAAGTCTTACTTTTATTATTAATGATTCGCTACTTTGTCGTCTCTAATGTGGTTTCGTTGCGTTAAGAGCAGTAGTTTTATTAGTGGTCAGTTGTACTCCTTCACCAGGCTTGACACGGGATCGAAGTCTGTTTTTCGTAGAATAATATCTCACTGAAGAATTTGACGGTCCCAGCGTGCTATCAGTAGCCGTGGTCACCTGCGGATGAAGCATAACACTGAAAACAAAGGTTTTCTCAGAGTAAACGAATTAACAGCCTCTGTGGTCTTGTAGTTTGAGCGCTCGGCTCACGATCCGCAGGTTCCGGGTTCGATTCCGAACAATATCTCACAAAAATCTCTTTGTGAGACTGTCCTCAGTTTGGTTAGGGCATTGCAGGCTGAATCACCGGATTGCCCGTAAAGTAAGATGATTCCGTGCTTCGGAGGGCACGTTAAGCCGTCGGTAACGGTTACTTTCTACGGATAGTAGTCGTTACATGAGCCATGTCAGAGGCCTTTGGCGGCTCAATAACTCTGACACCAGGATTGGTCAGGTTGACCGTCCACTCGGTGAAGAAGAAGATCCTGAAATTCCTACAGAAACGGGTACAATAAACCGCGGGGGGATGCTAGTAATGTGTATAAATGTGTTAAATCTGTTTACAATATGGAATTCGTCATGTTCCGTGGTCGGGAAGTTGGTGTGAGCCGGATTCTCAGTCAGGGAGTACATATGCTCTCCATCCCCCATGGCGGATATGATGCCGTGTATCATTTTCCTGGAACAATAGTTATTGGGTTATAACGATAAATGAAATTAAATAGTCTTTTTTAAACTGACACGATTTCAAACTAACGAAATATTTTTAAATAAACATTTAATTACGGAATCAACAATAGTTAAAAACCTTCCCGTTGAATCTATCTATCTATTACAAAAATAATTATTCAAATCGGATCGTTACTTTCTGAGACTGAAGTAATGAATAATCATTTTTTAACTTAACTTATGAGTGCCTGTCAAGACGAGGTCCCGTGTTGAATTCCCGGGTTGAGCGAAAACATGTTTCCTACTTTCCAAATCCGCCTCGTGTTTGAGATCCTAGCCCGCAGTAGACGCGCGGTGATTACGACATCCTCCTCACTGAACTGATGTCTGAGAGATGAGAGGCCTTTGACCAGCAGTCTTCTTCTTCATCGAGTAGATGGTCACCCTGACCAATCCTGGTGTCAGAGTTATTGAGCCGCCAAAGGCCTCTGACATGGCTCATGTAACGACTACTATCCGTAGAGAGTAACCGGGACCGACGGCTTAACGTGCCCTCCGAAGCACGGAATCATCTTACTTTTCGGGCAACCAGGTGATTCAGCCTGTAATGCCCTAGCCGAACCAGCAGTGGGGCGTTACAGGGTGATACTTTTATTTTCTTACCCCGCGTATTGGAACCCAAGATTCCTGAAATGGTTTGTTTCCGCCACGGTCAACTCCCGTGATTTAGTGTAGTAATCATCCAGAGATTTCTTCCCAGAGCGGCCGGGGTTCACGGTCACACCGCCGCTCACAGCGTTGTTGTCACAAGTCCTCAGGATATGGTACGGTATCTGAATCGTCTTGCGTCTACAACAAATAAAGTACGCCATATTGGAACGAAGTTAGAAGAGCGAAAGGGGGCTAGACGGAAAAAGGTAACGACACTTTTTAGGCCAGAGAGGGACAGACAGAGAAACATTCAGTGAGAAACATGAAACTCTCTCTCTCTTAAAGAAAGCAAGCTAGATATTTTCGTTTCGTCTTTCTATTTCGCATTGAACAGTGTGGTGTCGCGACGATTATTTTTGTTGATAATAAATAAACTTCGTTCCATCCGGGTGTCCCTTGACACCTCTAAGTTTTTTTGTTTGTTAGGTTACATACATACATTATTCTGTGACCACGGTTCCCGTAAAGGGGCCGAAACGTCAAGTAAAAATCCTAACTAATATTATGAATGCGAAAGTTTATGAGGATGGATGTACGTTTGAGCTATTTTTACGCAAAAACTGCTGAATGGATTTGGATGAAACTTTACAGTAATGTAGGTTATACATCAGAATAACACATGGGATACATTTTATCCCGAAATGTTCACGGGAACGGGTACAACGCGGGTAAAACTGCGGGGCCGGCTAGTATAAAATAAAAGCGTAGTGTATCCGTAAACGTAGTCTCCTAGGCCTGTCTAACTCACCCGCGCGGTGTCTCACGCCTGTCTGACTCACCCGCGCGGTGTCTCGCGCCTGTCTGACTCACCCGCGCGGTGTCTCGCGCCTGTCTGACTCACCCGTAGTGTCTCGCGCCTGTCTGACTCACCCGCGCGGTGTCTCGCGCCTGTCTGACTCACCCGCGCGGTGCCTCGCGCCTGTCTGACTCACCCGCGCGGTATGTACAGCTGGTGGAAGCGGCGGCACCGCGATTTGTTCGTGGCCATGAACTCCTCCAGCACCGTTTTCTTCAGCTCCTCTTGGTACCGCGTCATGCTCTGCACCTCGATCACGGTCCACATTTCATCCATCATCAGGTCTACCTGAGAACAGATTCAGAGTTACAACTTCATTCGTTTATTCATTAAACATCATTCATTCAACTTGAAGGCCACGTTCAACGGGAAGATTACGGGTTATTTTTCATCCCGAAATTCTTTCGGGAACAGGTACAACGCGGGTAAACAGGCGGAACGTATATTACCCTAGATGCAAGGATCGTTTGGTACTCATGTGTTCTTCTAAATTCCGTTAAAACCGTCTTTATATCGCGTCCGAATAATTTGAGCGCTTCGGTGTTGATATCGTATGAAGGTTTTTGTTCAGTGACATCTGAAAGCAAGTAAAGAAAATATTTAAGAGGTCTTCTTCTTCATCGAGTGGACGGTCACCCTGACCAATCATGGTGTCAGAGTTATTGAGCCGCCAAAGGCCTCTGACGTGGCTCATGTAACGACTACTATCCGTAGAGAGCAACCGGGACCGACGGCTTAACGTGCCCTCAAAAGCACGGAATCGTCTTACTTTTCGGGCAATCAGGTGATTCAGCCTGCAATGCCCTAACCAAACTGAGGACAGTATCACAAAGAGATTTTTGTGATATGTTGTCCCTACCGGGAATCGAACCCGGAACCTCCGGATCGTGAGTCGAACGCTCGAACCACAAGACCACGGAGTCTGTCAAAGAGGTCTTAGCCCACTTATACGACTCAACTCCAACACCGCTCCCAGCAGGCCACGCGCGAGCCGTGTTTGAGAAGTAGGAAATATGACTTCGCTCGGCCCAGGCATTGAACCCGGGACCTCAGTGGGCAGGCGAAGGCACATATCACTAGGCTACTTAATTTATTATTGGTCCTAGCAGTGGGAGTTTTATACCTACGAGTAAAATAAGCCCTAAGTGTCTCATTGTTGGGTAAAGAGCTTTAAGCTGGAAGCTGCGTTAAGTGCGGTTTTATACAGAAGTGCAACACGCGGGCGCCCGCACGGATGGACGCTCCGCGACGTAGAATTTTTGTATGAACCGCGCGGGTGCCCGCTCGTGATGGTTGCCCGTCCGTGCGCAGTTCCAGCACTTTACAATCCTAACTTCCCAACTAATATTATAAATGCGAAAGTAACTCTGTCTGTTACGCTTTCACGCCAAAACTACTGAACCGATTTGAACGAAACTTGGTACACAGTTAGTTCAGAGCCTGAGATAGGACATAGGCTACTTTTTATCGCGAAATTCCCGCGGGAACGTGTACAACGCGGGTGAAACCTCGGAGCGCAGCTTGTTCAAGATAATAATAAATCTGCCTTACCAGTTTTATAAAATATGAATAAAACTAATATTTTCAAAAGATTACTTCTCATTTTTATGTGTCGGTTAAAAATAGTTTTTTAATATTCAATAAAAAGTCTAATAAAGTACATGTTGTAAAGAAAAAGCGGTTACGTTGCATTGTTTTTATTGGGAAGTAGAGAAACCATATTCAATTAAATGCCTCTTTCATTTTAAGCAGTTCCTAACAGCCTCCGTGGTCTTGTGGTTTGAGCGCTCGGCTCACGATCAGGACGTGCCGGGTTCAATTCCCGGTGGGGACCATATCTCACAAATATTCTCTTTGTGAGACTGTCCTCAGTTTGGTTAGGGCATTGCAGGCTAAATCACCTGATTGCTCGAAAAGTAAGATGATTCCGTGCTTCGGAGGGCACGTTAAGCCGTCGGTTCAGGTTACTTTCTACGGATAGTAGTCGTCACATGAGCCATGACAGAGGCATTTGGCGGCTCAATAACTCGACTGACACCAGGATTGGTCAGGTTGACCATCCACTCGATGAAGAAGAAGAAGATTATGAGATGTCCTATCTTCCCTCTCCTATGAAATAAAACTACAAAATTAATTTAAATCTTTATTTAATCATCATAAACGCTCTTTCTCTTCAAAACCGGTATGGGAGTTCTTCCGAAACTCTTTAATTTTGGTTTATTTTTCGGTTTCGAATCGTAATCCGGATATTTATGAGAAGGGGATTCGTAGCTCTCTTTCGGTTTTATGTGCCTATCTGGGATGGACTGGTCGTTTTTGTATCTATCTTGGTTGCTTTTGTGTCTATCTTGTTTGCTTGAGGGTCTATCTTGGTTCCTTGAGGGTTTATCTTGGTTCCTTGAGGGTCTATCTTGTTTGATTGTATGCCTATCTTGGCTGTTGGAGTGCCTTTCTTGGTTATTCCTGTATCTTTCTTGGGTATCTGAGTACCTATCTTTCGTGTAACTTGCTTTTGGAAGATCAGGTTTAATTTCCTTTTTGACAGGTTTCTCTATAAACGCTGGCCTATTAATTGGTTCTCTTTTAATTTCTCTAACATTACCTCTTTCTCGATTTTGGTTGTTATATTCTGTTTTTTTCGTCGTCCTTTCGTCGCTGTCTCTGTTTTCGATACGGTTCCTATTGTTATTGCTTTTTATATTTAGAGTTTCGGCTACTTTTTCTACTATGTTTTGATTACTTTGCGGGACTGGTATTTTATCTAGATTTAATGCTGATTTGACTACAGGAGGTTTTATAGTTGCTTCGGTTGTGTCAGCCTGTGGCGTCTCCTGGGTGTTGGTGATGAAGTCCCAGGCATCTCTGTTGGATTCCTCGTCATTCGTTCTTTTTGCATTATACTTTATTTGGATGTCGAATAACTTTCGGGATTGGTCGTTTTCTTTATCTGTTGATTGGTATTTTTATTATAGACTAGCTGTGCCCCGCGGTTTCACCCGCAGCGCGGTTTCCAGTGGGAATTTTGAGATATTTATTCCTTATTTTTTTTTTATAAAAACCTTGTCCTGATAATAAGGAACATATTCAAAAAAGGATCATCCAATTTGGTGCAGTCGTTCTGAAGTTATGCGCTTAGCAACAGATTCAGCGATTCATTTTTATATTATAGACTAGCAGCGCCCCGCGGTTTTACCCGCGTTGTGTCCGTTCCCGTGGGAATATCGGGAATTTTTATACATAAAAACCTTCCTCTTGAATCACTCTACCTATTACAAAAAACCGCATCAAAATCCGTTGCGTAATTTTAAAGATTTAAGCATACAGACAAACAGACAAATAGCGACTTTGTTTTATACTATGTAGTGATGCGAAAGTTTGTATGTATGTATGTTTGATACTCTTTCACGAAAAAACTAATGGACGGATTTGGATGAAACTTTACAGTCATATAGGTTATACATCAGAGTAACATATGGGATACATTTTATCCCCAAATTCCCGCGGGAACGGGTACAACGCGGGTAACAACGCGGGGCTAGGCTAGTCTTTCATACATTACATGTCAAAAACACTCATTAAATCTCCGTACTTCGGAGGGCACGTTAAGCCGTCGGTCCCGGTTACTCTCTACGGATAGTAGTCGTTACATGAGCCATGTCGGAGGCCTTTGGCGGCTCAATAACTCTGACACCAGGAGTGGTCAGGGTGACCATCCACTCGGTGAAGAAGATTCAATCTCTAAGAAAGCATTTGACTTCTCTAAGTGTGGACGTTAGTATTAAAACACTACTTACTGTCCAATTTAGAAATTTCACTTATTCTCATTTCCCTAAGAATATCTTTTAATCCTAAAAAATTGTTTTGTGAATAAATATTATGGCTTTTTTCTAAAAAATCCTGAATTTCTCGGGGTCTGTAACAAATAAAGATGTACATCTAGTTACACTAATATTATAAAGAGGAAAACTTTGTTTGTTTGTTTGTAATGAATAGGCTCAAAAACTACTGGACCGTTTTTAAAAATTCTTTCACCATTTGAAAGCTACATTATCCAAGAGTAGCATAGGCTATTTTTCATCCCGAAATTCCCACAGGAATGGACGCTGCTAGTACTATAATAAATTAATAATATATACCCGGACTAATTCAATCACGTTTAATTTGTCCCAGTGGCAATGTGAGCGCTCACTGTGTCGGGGGTTGCGGGGTCGGTCAACGGAGTAACAATATGTGAGACATAGTTGTTGACGACGTCTGGGTGACAATTATATATTGTTATAAAGTATTTGTGTATGTATATGTAGTAGTATCAGTGAGTTAGATTACATGATACAAGCTTAGAGCTTAGTTTGGGTCTAATTAACCGTGAGTGAATTCTTCCGCGTTTAATTATTAAAATAAAGTATTACTGTAATGTCGCACTGCTGGGCAAAGGCCTCTCATCTCACTGAAGTTATCAGTACAGTGAGGAGGATTTCGCATAATCACCACGCTTGCCAAATGCGGGTTGGTGATCTCAAACTCGAGCCATGTTTGAAAAGTAGGAAACATGTTTTCGCTCGACCCGGGAATTGAACTCGGGCCCTCAGTCTTGGCAGGCGAGCGCACATACCACTAGACCACCGAGGCGTTTAATTATATTAAGTACTAGCTGTGCCCCGCGGTTTCACCCGCAGCGCCCCCGTTCCCGTGGGAATTTTGAGATTTTTATTCCTTATTTTATCCTTGTCCTGACAATAAGGAACACATTAAAAAAAGAATCATCCAATTTGGTGCAGTCGTTCTGAAGTTATGCGCTTAGCAACACATTCAGCGATTAATTTTTATATTATATACTAGCAGCGCCCCGCGGTTTTACCCGCGTTGTGCCCGTTCCCGTGGGAATTTCGGGATTTTTTTTACATAAAAACCTTCCTCTTGAATCACTCTACCTATTACAAAAAACCGCATCAAAATCCGTTGCGTAATTTTAAAGATTTAAGCATACAGACAAACAGACAAAAATAGCGACTTTGTTTTATACTATGTAGTGATTTATTTATGTTTATAACTGTCTACTGATTCTTACCTCGTTTCTTTAAGTCGGCTCTTATACAAGTCAATAACCTCGGGGTTATTGATAATTATTACTCTGACATTCGGATCGACGTCATCAACACTTATCGGCGGTTTACTGCTTCCATCATTGTCATCTTCGTTAGATATTGGAGGTGAATCTAGATGAAAAGTGTATCTATACATATCTATACACTAGCAGCACCCCGCGGTTTTATCCGCGTTGTACCCGTTCCCGTAGGAATTTCGGGCCTAAATAGATATAAAATAGCCTATAACCTTCCCGTTGAATGTGGCTATCTATTACAAAAAGAATTATTCAAATCGGTTCAGTAGTTTCTGAGATTAGCGCGTTTAAACAAACAAACAAACAAACATACAAACAAACAAAACAAACTCTTCAGCTTTATAATATTAGTATATCTATACATATATATATAAAAGAAAGTCGTGTTTGTTACACTATTTATAACTCGAGAACGGCTGAACCGATTTGTCTAAAAACTGGTGGGGAGGTAGTTTAGAACCAGGAGACGGATATAGGATACTATTTATCCCGTATTTCCTACGGGAACGGGTGCGCTGTGGGTGAAACCACGGGGCACAGCTAGTATATTAATATAAGCACAAAAAATCATAAATTCATTTTGAATTGAAACTACGTTTACGGATACACTTCACTTTATTTTACACTAGCCCCGGCCCGCGGTTTTACCCGCGTTTTGCCCATTCCCGCGGGAATTTCGGGATTAAATGTATCCCATGTGTTATTCTGATGTATAACCCACAGAACACATAAACAGAGGTCAAATATGTGCGTAAGCTTCATATTTATTACGCACAGATGCACTGGCGGTGAAAGGTGGGGCGGATTCGGCGACACCGGTTTTCATACGAACGGCGCATGATCGCCATTCTAACCTCTGTTTATGTGTTCTGTGGTATAACCTATATTACTGTGAAGTTTTATTCAAATCCGTTGAGTAGTTTTTGCGTAAAAGAGTAACAAACATCCATACATCCTATATTATAGATTTATAATCCACCCAATATTATAAATGCGAAAGTTTGTGAGGATGTACATATGTTTGTTACTCTTTCACGCATAAACTACTGAACGGATTTGGATGAAACTTTACAGTAATATAGGTTATACATCAAACTATCACATGGGAAACATTGTATCCCGAAATTCCCACGGGAACGGGCACAACGCTGATAAGTATTACTTACGAATGTCATCTCTTATTTTGTTTTCATTGTGTTGGATCGCTTCTGCTTTCAGCACTTTATTTATTAGAGCTGCGAATGCTTGTGATTGTCTCAACTCCTCCGGGTCCACCCGACTGATTCTCAAAATGGATTTTGATTCACTCACATTTATAAATATAACTGAAAAAATCATAAAATAAGTTGAAGGCTGTAGAGTATTTTTGAAGTCTTCTTCTTCATCGAGTGCATGGTCACCCTGACCAATCCTGGTGTCAGAGTTATTGAGCCGCCAAAGGCCTCTGATATAGCTCATGTAACGACTACTATCCGTAGAAAGTAACCGTTACCGACTTAACGTGCTCTCCGAAGCACGGAATCGTCTTCCTTTTCGGGCAATCAGGTGATTCAGCCTGCAATGCCCTAACCAAACTGAGGGCAGTATCACAAAAAGAATTTTTGTTAGATATTGTCCCTACCGGGAATCGAACCCGGAACCTCCGGATCGTGAGCCGAGCGCTCAAACCACAAGACCACGGAGGCTGTGAAAACTTCGTGAGCAGTTGTGCAGTTTTTATGATAGGTAAAAAAAATGTTAAAGCTTTGTATTCATAGCAGTGCCCCGCGGTTTTACCCGCATTTTGCCCGGTCCTGTAAGAATATCGGGACGAATAATAGCTTATAACCTTCCCGTTGAATGTGGCTATCGATTACAAAAAGAATTATTCGAATCGAATTGGTAGTGTCTGAGATTAGCGCGTTCAAACAAACAAACAAAATGCGACCAAAATGATAAAATCTATTGTCATTGTCTGATTGATGGTCAGATGTTTCTATCTCGCTCTCGTTTCAAAACTCGCTCACTGCTTGTAAACACGCTATCAGCTTGTAAAATCGCAAACAAAACGCACTTACCAAAAACAAGAACTATTTTAAAATAAAGCATATTTATTAAATAAAGTTGAACGAAAAGAAATTGACATTTTACATTTTTAGGTATCACGATAAGAATAATTGGAAAATTTATGTGTAACATAACAAACACCATGATTGCAATAGTGTAGCTCTCACGTAGTTTGACTAAGCGATGTTAGTTCATTGCGATTGTTAAGTAACGTGCAACTCAGACTCTACTTTGATGGTTAGCCGATAAGAGACTGCCTTCAGTTTGGTTAGGGCATTGCAGGCTGAATCACCTGATTGCCTGAAAAGTAAGACGATTCCGTGCTTCGGAGGGCACGTTAAGCCGTCGGTCCCGGTTACTCTCTACGGATAGTAGTCGTTACATGAGCTAAGAGGCCTTTGGCGGCTCAATAACTCTGACACCAGGATTGGTCAGGGTGACCTCCACTCGATGAAGAAGAAGATTAGTTAGAGTTAGATTACATGATACAAGCTTAGAGCTTACTTTGGGTCTAACCGTGAGTGAATTTGTCCGGGTGTATTATAAATTATATTAATTAATATACCTATATTGAAAGTAAATATCGGATGCGACATTTTGAAGTAATATAATAAATATTTGTACAGATTTTGTTAATTAATATTGCGTTATACTTTAAACGACCTTCGAATCACACATTTTGAACATCTTGAAAAAACAAGGAAGACTTTTTGTTATAGGTATCACGTCTCAGTTTTGTAGTTTACTAGGAGCGTCCGCAGTACCTTTCTCGAAGGAATTTCGGGATAAAATGTATCCCATGTGTTATTCTGATGTATAACCTATATTACTGTAAAGTTTCATCCAAATCCGTCCAGTAGTTTTTTCGTGAAAGAGTAACTAACATACATACATCCTCACAAACTTTCGCCTTATTTAGGCGCATTAATTTAGGCAGATACATAATTAAATACTACATAATTATTATTGAATTCATTTCGAGACCATATGTTCCGAACTTACGTCATTGCATGTTTGTTGAACCATGTTTGACTATCGTTTAGTCATGGCTATGTCATGTCTGTAGCCATGGGCTGGCCGCTAAGAGACCAAAGGTCTGTTTCCAGTGGCGACTGCAACAGCAACTGCCGACCTCAAACAGCACTACATATCAACGGTTGGTCCTTTTCTGACATACGCTATATTCAGAAGAGCGAAAGAGACAAAACGCTTTACAATTGTTTTTGTCATAAAACGTTTATTAATAAGGTACTTGTAATACTTTTAACTCATATCTAGGAGTAAAGAGTATTATAATTACTTATAAAGTTGTTTATCTCTTTTGCTCTTCTGATAATAGCGTATGTCAGAAAGGGATAAACCATATCATAGCTACAATACTTTTAATAAGTATTTATGAATCCCTTAGCTTACGCCCCACTGCTGGTCGGCGGCCTCTCATCTCTCAGACATCAGTACAGTGAGGAGGATGTCGTAATCACCGCGCGTCTACTGCGGGCTGTGATCTCAAACACGAGGCGGATTTGAAAAGTAGGAACCATGTTTTTGCTCGATTCGGAAATTGAATCCTGGACCTCAGTCTTGACAGGCGAGTGCACATACCACTAGACTATTGAGGCGTTATTATAGTTTCGAATCTATGAAATTTCGGGTGCGGCGACATTGCTGCTTGCGGTCGGCCATCGCTGCCTGCTACTGCAGTCGCTACCGAACACACACCTTAATGTACACTCAAATCAAGTAGCCTTCAATCCGTACAATTTTGATGAGTTGTCAAAAATATATGTACAGTGCCACCAACTTAACTGTTCAGGTGGGCAAAATGGGAACTACAGCCGCGTCATATTGAATCTATACTATGTTAGTTAGGCTTTATAATGATTAATATTGTAGTTTATTAAATTTTAATGATATCTATAGACTGACTTGCAAGACATGTTTTAATTACCTTTGTTTCTTGGTGAATATCTTATATTATGTACTAGCAGCGCCCCGCGGTTTTACCCGCGTTGTACGCGTTGTAGGAATTTCGGGATGAAAAATAGCCTATAACCTTCCCGTTGAATGTGGCTATCCATTACAAAAAGAATTATTCAAATCGGTTCAGTAGTTTCTGAGATTAGCGCGTTTAAACAAACAAACAAACAAACAAACAAACAAACAAACAAACAAACAAAACAAACTCTTCAGCTTTATAATATTAGTATAGATACCAAATTCTCCACTAGCGACGCTGTCAACTGAACAGATAAGATGGTGGGACTGTAAGTACTAGCCGCGCCCCGCGGTTTCACCCGCGTTGCACCCTTTCCTGTAGGAATTTCGGGATAAAATATATCCCATGTGCTCTTCTGATGTATAGCGTATATTACTGTAGCGCTAGTGACGTAGTTTAGCTAAGCGATGATAACTTATTGCTATTTTTAGGCAACGTGCAGCTCGACCCCTACTTGGATGGGTGGCCGATAGTGGCATTTATATCTGAGCGCTACCGTGCTTAGGGGCATCCGATTTAAATAATTCTTTTTGTAATCGATAGCCACATTCAACGGGGAGGTTACCGTCTAATTTTCATCCCAAAATTCCCATGGGAACGGGTACAACGCGGGTATAACCGCGGGGCACTGCTAGTGTACTAATTAAGCAGAAGAGCTTGATTTGTGGTTTGTTCAAACGCATAAATCTCAGAAACTGCCAATCCGATTTAGATAATTCTTTTTGTAATCGATAGCCACATTCAACGGGAAGGTTATCCTATTAATATTATATATGCAAAAGTTTGTGAGGATGGAAGTATGTGTATGTTTGTTACTTAAAAAAAAACTATTGGACGGATTTGGACGAAACTTTACAGTAATATAGATTATACATCAGAATAACACATGGGATATATTTCATCCCGAAATTCCCGCGGGAACGGGTACAACGCGGGTAAAACCGCGGGGCGCAGTTAGTAAGTAGGATATGATTAAAATTATGTAGATTAGGTTCCTTTGTAAGTTAGAGAAGAGTATTTATTTAGTACCATTTGCGTTGGGTGAGTTATTTACGCAGTTGTCAATTTAATATATAATTATTGTACAATTTTTATGTAAAATATTTTATTATACACTAGCTGTGCCCTGCGGTTTCACCCGCATTTATTCAGTCAATGCTTACCGTAAACCTTCCCTGGACTTTCATGAATATTTCAAGACCAAAATTAGCCAACTCGGTTCAGTCGTTATCGAGTTCTAAGCAGACTAACGAACAGCAATTCATGTTTATTTATAAGAAGAAGAAGAAGAAGAAGAAGATTAGCTTCATTGGCGGGTGCCTGGGTTTGAGAAATCCCAATCTTTATCACTACATAGTATAAAAAGTCTCTTTCCGCTGTCTGTCCCTATGTATGCTTATATATATCTTTAAAACTACGCAACGGATTTTGATGCAGTTGTTTTAAATAGATAGAGTTTTTCAAGAGGAAGGTTTATATGTATATAAATTCCCGAACTTCTCACAGGCACGGGCACAACGCGGGTAAAACCGCGGGGCGCTGCTAGTAATCTATATAAAAATGACGTGTCACGTTGTTTGGCCGCGATGGACTCCTAAACTACTGAACCGATTTTAAATTTGATTTGCACACCGTGTGCAGTTTGATCCAACTTGAGAGATAGGATAGATAAGGGTGGTCAACCCCTTAATTTTTGTATGGTTATACAACTAAGGGGTCAGCTACATCTATAATATAAAAATGAATCGCTGAATCTGTCGGTAAGAGCATAACTTCAGAACGACTGCACTAAATTGGACGATTCTTTTTTAATGTGTTCCTTATTGTCAGGACAAGGTTTTTATATAAGAAAAATAAGGAATAAAAATCTCAAAATTCCCACGGGAACGGGGGCGCTGCGGGTGAAACCGCGGGGCACAGCTAGTAGTATAAAAAATAGTAGTTCCGCTGTCTGTCCCTATGTATGCTTAGATCTTTAAAACTACGCAACTGATTCTGACGCGGTTTTTTTGGATAGATTTTTAATAGATTCAGGAGGAAGGTTTATTTGTACAAAAATTCCCGAAATTCCCGCGGGAACGGACACAACGTGGGTAAATCCGAGGGGCGCTGCTAGTATGTATATGTTACGGCTAATACCCGAAGTGCGGCTACACCTAGTTCTAACCGGCTAAAACTAGGTGTAGCCGCACTTCGGGTATTAGCCGTATGTCATTTTAATGAAAAGAGAGAGTTTAAACATGATCAAAAAATAACCCTAACCTACCGAATTACTTACTATTCGGTAGGTTAGGGTTATTTTTTTTTCATGTTTAAACTCTCTCTTTTCATTAAAATGACATATATATGCACCTAGTTCTAACCGGCTAAAACTAGGTGTAGCCGCACTTCGGGTATTAGCCGTAACATATATAAAAGAAAGTCGTGTTAGTTACACCGATCGGGAACGGCTGGACCGATTTTAATTATCCTTCATTTTATTTTATTTATCTTGGTGAGGAATAGGATAGTAAGTCATAAAAATCACGAAATTCCCACGGGAACGGGAAACGGCGGGGCACTGTCCCTTTACAACAGAATACCCTTAGATAAAAAAAAGACGTGTGGCACTCGGGGACTGCCGCGGTAAAGCTATTGCATAGTTATTTTTTATATCACTAGATGGCGTTAGTGTGCTGAATGTCTGCATCGCGCTAACGTTGTGTTCTGGGCATATACGTAGCCAATGTTTGAGGAGCGTGAGGTTTTTTCGTTACGGAATTTCTGGACTCGGTCCCCGCGCTCAAGGCCCGCGATAGAAGCTATGCAATAGCTTAAAAGACGTGTGGCACTCGGGGACTGCCGCGGTAAAGCTATTGCATAGTTATTTTTTGTACCACTAGATGGCGTTAGTGGGGAGCGTGAGGTTTTTTCGTTACGGAATTTTTGGACTCGGTCCCCGCGCTCAAGGCCCGCGATAGAAGCTATGCAATAGCTTAAAAGACGTGTGGCACTCGGGGACTGCCGCGGTAAAGCTATTGCATAGTTATTTTTTGTATCACTAGATGGCGTTAGTGGGGAGCGTGAGGTTTTTTCGTTACGGAATTTCTGGATTCGGTCCCCGCGCTCAAGGCCCGCGATAGAAGCTATGCAATAGCTTAAAATCCTTTATCGTTCCAAAATCTTTATAGTCTAGCCTGGAGGCCAATAGGATTCACTCGAGCACTATTCAGATAAAAAGAATTTAATATACAACAAAAAATATATTAGTTAGATTAAATATGAAAATTATATTTACGTATACGTCATATACAAACAAACAACCAAAAAACTGAATAATTTAATTAAATTTTATTAACCGAAACATCTGTGCAAATACAAACAGAGAATTAATGAATAAAAATTTAATTTTTTGGTATAAATAGGATAATTTTTCGGGTACATTTACCATAATCGGAAAGGGGACCATTTGTACAGAATGGTCTCTTTGAGGGTGTTGGTGCTAGGGGCAGTGGTGGTGAGTGGTTATTAATTTTGGTCCCTTTTCGTTTTCATATATTTTTGAAAATTTGGACTCAAATTATTTTTTTGACTTTATATGATTGTGGTCTTGTGTTCGAATTAATTTTATTTAAATTATTTTTTGACATTTTAATTGAGGTCTTGTGTTCGAATTATTTTTTTTTGTTAAAATTCCTATTTTGATTATTTTTTAATTCTTGTTTTGTGGTCTTGATGGCCTTTGACTTTTTGTCAAAATTTTGGTATCAAATTAACTATTTTTTTTTTTATCATTTTATCGAGGTCTTGGTTTTGAATACCTTAATTGTTATTTCCTTCTCTTCATCAAGATTTTGAGATCAAATCCCTTTATAGAGGTCCTGGTCGGGTTCACAATACTTTTTTTTTCGTCGCCATCAATATTTTAGATTCAAATTCCTTTATTATTATTTTTTGACCCCTTTATCGATATCATAAGTATCCACACAACTCAAGCTGAGTTCTATTCCTTTTGCCTACTTTGTTTTTTATTTCTTTTGTCCTTAATTATTTTCTTTTTTTATAACTATGTACCATTTTTATTTGTATTGTATTAAGTATGGCAATAAATGTTTTTTTTTATCATGGGTTCAAATTCTTTTTTTAAGTATTTTGAAATGTAACCTCTTTACTGTTTACAAATTAATCTGACATTTGTACCCTGTTGTTTTTTTTAAAAATTGAATCTTTTACGGATACACTTCACTTTTTCTGTGACCACGATTCCAAAGGGGCCAAAATGTAAAATATTTGTTTTAAATAAATGCGCTTTTATTTTGAATACGTAGTTTTAATTCAAAACTAGCAGCGCCCCGCGGTTTTACCCGCGTTGTGCCCGTTCCCGTGGGAATTTCGGGATAAAATGTAGCCTATAGCCTTCCTCGATAAATAGACTATCTAACAGTGAAAGAATTATTCAAATCGGTTCAGTAGTTTCTGAGATTAGCGCGTTTAAACAAACAAACAAACAAACAAACAAAACAAACTCTTCAGCTTTATAATATTAGTGTAGATACGTAGTTTTAATTCAAAATGAGTAGTGTTCGTTTTTTATGCACATTTTTTTCTCACCCCTTTGCCCCCAGTTATTCGCAGTAACAGCGTTGCCAGCCCCCGACAAGTCTTTAGACGTCAGCGTGACCAAACACATCCGACATGACACCGGTGACCATCACGAACATCACGGACATAAGGATCATAAAAAAAGCAAGGTACTGTAGCGTTATGAACTCGTATTTGCATCTAGCTGTTCCGTTTTTAGGGATTTCGGGACTTTGAATATTTGTCATCCTATTCCTGACTAAGATAAATGAAAAAAAAGAATCATCAAAATCGGTCCAGCCGAGTTATGAATGGTGTAACTTGTTAGTTAGATATGCCGTTTTTCGGGATTTCTGATGGTCAACCTGACCAATCCTGGTGTCCGAGTTATTGAGCCGCCAAAGGCCTCTGACATGGCTCATGTAACGACTACTATCCGTAGAAAGTACCCGGGACTGACGGCTTGTCTTGACCATGTCGGAGATCTTTGAGCGGTCCGAATACTCTGACAGCAGTTGGCAACTAACTTCTAATGAATATGTGTTATATAGATATAATATTTTGTTGCAGTTGGATCTTAAAGTAGTTAAATCGAAGACATCCAGCGATGGTGACTCTTACAGTGAGTATAAATAAATAAGTAAACTTTGTTTAGATTTAGTTATTTTTTATGTTACGAGATGGCGTTAGTGTGCTGAATGTCTGCATCGCACTAACTCGTTTACGGGGAACAATTTGGTTACTAATAATATTCTGTTTATTTGTTAACATTTAGTTAGTTTACATTTACATTGAGGACAAATATGTCTGGAGTTAAATTCCTGCACCAGCAACACAACCTGAATTGTATTATACCTTGATTTTAAAAAATAACCAGCAGAGTTTCTTGCCCATTCTCTGCTGATGTACTTCCGAATGGGTGGTACGTTCAAAAGAGCCTCTATGGGGCTAAACTGAATACAAATATTTGACTTTGACTTTAACTCGAGTATATATTCAGTTGTACCAATAATTCCTCACTTTGTCTGGCAAAAGTAGGTTCTCGAATATATTTAAATAAAGTGTTTTTAGTGAAAATATTTTTTTTTTACAAGTTATTGTTTTTTTTAAAGTTTTTTTTATCTAAAAAGTTTTTTCATGCAATTTTTTGTCATTATCAAGCTTGAACCCCTTATATGAGTATACTGTCACTCTATCGCTCTCAGGAGTTTCCTTGGGCCCTAATGGGCATAAAATATAATGCGACAATTTTGTAAAAAAGTCTCGTAATATGAAACTTCTTCTTTTCACGTAGCTTTCACTTTATCTTGTACCACTCGCGGAGTAGTTTGACCAAGCGATGTTAGTTTATTGCGATTGTAAAGCAATGCAGCTCAACCCCTACTTAGATGGGTGGCCGATAGTGGCATTTCTATCTGAGTGCTACCGTGCTTCGGAGGGCACGTTAAATTGTCGGTCCCGGTTGTTTCAATCGTTAGACCATGACGGAGGCCTTTAGGCGGTCTAAAAACTCCGACACCAGGGGTTGGCCACTGACTTACTCGAAATGAATGAACGAACTTTAATACGGATACTATTTCTGGTACGAAAGAGTCAATGCCTTAAAGGGACTATTGTCTACCAAGACTGAGATCCCGTGTTCAATTCCCGGGCGAAAACATGTTTCCTACTTTTCAAACATGGCTCGAATTTGAGATCACCAACCCGCATTAGGCAAGCGTGGTAACTACGACATCCTCCCGTACTGATACCTTCAGTGAAATGCGAGGCCTTTGCTCCGCAGTGGGGCATAACTGGCTAATCAATACTCTACTTTACTTTACTAATTACATTGAACTTGTTTTTTTGTTTTTTCAGGATACTACATAAAGTTTTCCAATGACAAGAAGTGTCCGCACGCTAAGCAAATATTCGGGGAAGTTTGCCAAAACAGTAAGTTGGTTCTGCTAAAGTAATATGATAAACATATTTTACTATTAATTGAAACGTACGTTAATGTCATTATTATTTATTTAAACGGGAACTTACGTACGACGGAGGCTACTGTTGAGAGTTCCTCAACACGTTTCGGTCACTTATGGTGACCTTCATCAGGAGAGTTTACTCCCACCTGTTCTGTTGAGTAGTTCTGTTGACAGAACTACTGGGACTTTTTTGCCATTAGTTTTGTCCACAAAACAATTGAGAATACAATTCTCACCTGTTCTGTTGAGTAGTTCTGTTGCCAATACTAACTATTCGGTAGGTTAGGGTTTTTTTTACTAGATAAAAGTCAGGATAAAAGCATAGTCTTTTAAGTCACAGAACTAATGGTAAAAAAGTCCCAGTAGTTCTGTCAACAGAACTACTCAACAGAACAGTTGGGAGTAAACGCTCAGGAGGTGGGTGAAGCATTCGCGACAGCGTCTCCCCTCGCACTGATAAACACACAAACATATTATACTGCCTTATTCATAATCGCTCTCTAACTAAAACACTGTTAGTGAGTGTTTCGTCTCTTTTGCTCTTTGGAAAATAGCGTATGTCAGAAAGGGACAAACCATTTGATAGCTAAAATGCTGCTGGTAAGCATATATGAATTGGCCTTTAATATATATAATTATGTATACTGTTAAACAGTAATGTTTTTTTTATTTTTCAGAGAACAAAAAAGTCTCATTGGACACCAAGTCCGGTTACGATAACTTCTTTTCGAGTGAGTATTTTTACTGGAACAGTGATAAAAAAAATATTCTTCTTAACAGCCTCCGTGGTCTAGTGGTTTGAGAGCTCGGCTCACGATCCGGAGGTTCCGGGTTCGATTCCCGGTGGGGATATCTCACAAAAATCACTTTGTGAGACTGTCCTCAGTTTGGTTAGGGCATTGCAGGCTGAATCACCTGATTGCCCGAAAAGTAAGATGATTCCGTGCTTCGGAGGGCACGTTAAGCCGTCGGTCCCGGTTACTTTCTACGGATAGTAGTCGTTACATGAGCCATGTCAGAGGCCTTTGGCGGCTCAATAACTCTGACACCAGGATTGGTCAGGGTGACCGTCCACTCGATAAGAAGAAGAAAAAAAATATATAAAAAAAACTAATTACATTGAACTTTTTTTTTTGTTTTTAAATATTTTTTATCACTTTGATTAAAGTGATAAAAAAGGTAGAAGTAACTTAAATAACTACTTTACTATTTATTTTACACGATTAATGCTATACATTTTTAAAAAATGATTTTTTTGTTTTATATTGTAAAACTATAGTTTATCAGAAAATGTTTTTTGGTAACTTAAATAACTTCACTATTTATTTTTACACAATAATGCTTTAAATAAAAAAAAAATAATTGTAAATCTATAGTGTATTATAAAATGTTTTTTGGTAACTTTAACAACTTCACTATTTTACACAATAATGCTATACATAAAAAAAAATGTTTTTTAATTGTTTTACATTGTAAATCTATAGTTTATTATAAAATGAAATATTATTCAAATTCAAATTCAATTCAAATTCAAATCAATTTATTGCAGAAATGTAGTTACATAGATGTTATAATACAAATAATTATGGACACATACATTCTACCACAACGATGGCATGCAATATTTTAAATCACAATCACATTAATATTCCAGCTCGTGCATTTACAAGATAATTTACTATTAACATCCGTACAATATTATTTCAAATTTATAATAGGATAAGGTCTAATTTAAACAGATACATCAATGTCATGGTAAAAAAAAAAAAATAATAATAATTAAAAGTCATTATTGCGATTATACATGTCAGGTTATGAATTATTTAGTGTCAGGTATTCTTTTATGTCATAAAAACAATGGTTAAGGAGCCAGTTAGTCAATTTGGTTTTAAATACATTATATTTTAAAATTTTTAAATACTTCGAGAAGCTCCGTACAACTTTTATCAGGTCGCATTGTGTCTAAATTCCAGTCTCCGCACAAAATAATTTGTTTGCCTCTATGTAATATTTTTTGTAAAAGTTGTTCCAATTTTTCAATAAACACATAGGGATTGCTATTGGGTGTCCTATATATACATAATATAATGCAATTGTTCAATGCTAACTCAATTCCTGTACACTCAAAACTGTTATCAGATCCCACAACATTTAAAACTGTGCAATCTAACCCATTTTTGGTCAGTATGCAAGTTCCACCCCTTTTATAATTTCGTGAGTATGCGGACCTCAGTGTATACCCGGGTATTTTGAGCAGCTGCTCACTTCCTTTCTTTATGAATGTTTCAGTTAAACAGATAATGTCAATTTCGGTTTTGTTTTCATTAAATTCATTAAGCGCGAAAATTAATTTGTCAGTTTTTTTTATTGCCCCTGCTATGTTTTGGTGGAAAATCGTTATGTTTCGTTTGTCGTTAGTCCCGAAAAAAATTATTCTCCCCCGCCGGAAGTTGTATTGGACGGAAGAAGAAAGGTATTGTGCCTTTCTTGTGTTCAGTTGGCTGTAGATCTCTTTCCCTATTGTTAACTAATTGTTCTAAACTAGACGCAACTTGTAGAGATTGATATAACGGGTTGTTTATTTCGTTAAGTTCAAGCCATGATTCTGGTAATCTTATTTTATTATATTTAAAAAATTCTATTTCTACTATAATTTTAAATGTCAAAAACTTAATTAAACTGAATTGATTGAATCTTCCTCTAATGTCAATATAATTACAATTACAATGATTATTAATAATTAGTCTTATTTGTCTATTTATCATAAATTCATTTAGGTAAGGATTATGATGTACACCCATTATTATTACTTTATGTTTCTTTAATAAGTACAGTGAGTTATGTAAGTTGTTTACCAGATTTAATGGGTTTCTGTCGTTAGAACCCATCGACAATATGACTATGTCGTTGCTTCTAATTTCATTAACATATTGTTCGCACGATTTCAATATTTCTGTACTATTTGCCCCTGGTTTGGTAACACTAAACACACTCCAGTCTTGGTGCCGACTCTTAACTAATTGTCTTGCTAACCCTCTTGTTTGGTCGTCACCAAATATATATATTTTCTTCCGACTCGCTGTAACGCCTCCATCTAATTCCACATTTTTGGTTTTAGTTTCCTCCAGATGAGTCGTCAAAGTTGGTGATTGTTCCTTGTCCTGTTGTTGATTGTTTGTCTCTGGTACCTTAGCTATTCGTTTCTTAATTGTCTGCGCCTTGTTTACTGGCGTTGCATTCAGTAGGCTGCTTGCATTGTTATTGAGAGGCGACAGACGAGATATTCGTGTTCTTAACGTAGTTAGTCTCTTAAGAATGGGCGTGCCTGTTTGATCGGGCGACTTATTATTTGAAGGAGTTTTCGGAATAGGGGTTGTAGAGACATCTTTAAGGAACTGCAATTGTTTTGTTCTATCGTCTAGTTTCTTTTGTAATTGATAACATTCGTGATTTAGGTTAGTAATTTCATTATGCGCTATTTCATTCTCGCTTTTGAGTAATTTAATTTCTTCTTGCAACTCCATTATTATTTGTCGGTCCTTCTCCGATTTAGCTGGGGCACTCTTAATTGATAAATCCAAGCCATCCGAGACCGTAGAATTTAGCCAGCTGTCATTAGATAAGTCCATGTCCGAGTGCCTCCTCCTTAGCGGGTTTCGAAACGTAATATTTTCGATTTCGGCATCGGTTATATCCATTTCTAGTGTTTTACTTGGTTATTAACCGCCGAATCTAACCAAGATGTTACGAGCAATACTACTGAGAAAAGTTTCTTTACAAAAATATATAGCGCTCGTTGGGGATTGAACCTCCGCTTCTTCGGCGATTGCGCACTTAACTTGCACAGGTTCGCAACTGAGCCAACTGTCTTGTTAGATAGCTGGTTGAAATTTATGTATGGTTTGTAGTTGAAACAGTATTGTGGTCAGTTAAGAGTCCAAGGGTCACTTTATTTAAATTTGTGCGACCGTTTGCCTCGAAATGAATTTTCAAATTAAATCACTTCACAATGGGTTTTTTGTCACGAATATTACGTTTTATTATAATACACTTGATTGTTTATGATGTTTTGTAGTAATGTTATTGTTTATGTTTGTATTTTTATTTTTATCACTGTTTACCTAATAAACTATATAACTTTGTCAAATCTTTGTTTTCTTCAACACCAACACTAGTACACGTACTTTAGGTCTTACTGTACATGAATTAACACTTTTTGTTATAATATGTGTATATTTACAATTTAAAAATAATTAATATCACAGAGCTGTTGTTTACATCGGCACTAACGCCATCTATTTTATTAATCATTTATTTTTTCAAAATTATATATATTTTTTCCTTTCCAGTTGTTTTCGGCGTCGGTGATTTGCTCAACGGATGGGTGCCGGGCTGTGAGTATACACTTATTACGACTTGACTATGTGACTAAATTAAATATTTTAAGCTTGAATAAGACTTCCTCCTCCCTGTACTGATATCTTCAATGACACGAGAGATCAAGCTGATCATATTTTTATTAATTACACTAATTATTTATGTTTTGTTTCAGTGGGAGACTACTTCCAGGATAGTAAGTATAAAGAGACTGTACTGAAAAGAACATCTATCTATATACTAATATTATAAAGCTGAAGAGTTTGTTTTGTTTGTTTGTTTGTTTGTTTGTTTGTTTGTTTAAACGCGCTAATCTCAGAAACTACTGAACCGATTTGAATAATTCTTTTTGTAATAGATAGCCACATTCAACGGGAAGGTTATAGGCTATTTTTCATCCCGAAATTCCTACGGGAACGGGTACAACGCGGGTAAAACCGCGGGGCGCTGCTAGTAATCTATATAAAAACTCCGACACCGGGGCAAGCATAAAACTGAATACATATCTTTACTCTTCGGGAGATTTTATGTCTCTCTCTTAAATGACAATAATAGGATGCATGTCACCGTTTGTAGACAATATGTAGAGAAAAATGCCACAGATAATAAAACCATTCCCATTTAGTCTTCACTTAGGAGCAAAACCGAGAGTTATGACGTTACATGAAGATATAAAGATATTTGTCTAATAAGTAGAGAAAAAACGAATAGAAAGCCTTTGTCTTCAGTTATATGCTTGCCGGGTAGGATTGGCCACTGACGTACTCGAAATGAATTGTCTGACCGCAAGGTGTAATTATACTATTAATATTTTTCTTATTTTTCAGTGTACAAGAGTTTCTTCCGTGTAGTGACCTGCGTGAATGGAGTCAAACTGTACAAGTATAAGCTAAGTAAGTAATATATACTATCACTATCGCTACATAGTATAAAACAAAGTCTCTTTCCGCTGTCTGTCCCTATGTATGCTTAGATCTTTAATCACTATCACTACATAGTATAAAACAAAGTCTCTTTCCGGTGTCTGTCCCTATGTATGCTTAGATCTTTAATCACTATCACTACATAGTATAAAACAAAGTCTCTTTCCGCTGTCTGTCCCTATGTATGCCTAGATCTTTAATCACTATCACTACATAGTATAAAACAAAGTCGTTAGTAGTTGGATCTTTAGAACTACGCAACGGATTTTGATGCAGTTTTATGTACAAACGTAGTGATTACGACATCCTCCTCACTGTACTGATATCTGAGAGATGAGAGGCCTTTGACCAGCAGTGGGGCGTTACAGGGTAATACTTCTTTTTCTTTTTATGGTAACAGAGAACCCGGCCATTTGTAAAAACGACTACGGTTCGCAGTACAAGTGGAGACAATATTCGGGCAAATATCAGAGCGCGTATGAAGTGTTTGATTTCTACAAAATGTTCTCAGTCCAACAAAATATTGAGCAGCTGATAAAGAAACAAACGTCCGGAAAAGATTTCAGTAATGGTAAGCAATGTCGAAAAAATATGAAAATGAATTGTTTTTTTTTTTAAAAAATCTTTTTTTTTGAAGTTATAAATTTTTTAATTTTTTGTTTTTTTTTCAAACTTTTTTTAGGGTTTTTTTTTAAGTTAATACGAATACATCTTTTTATTTATTTTTATGTTGTACATGTTATATAGTTGTTTTTTTCTAAAAATTGATCGCTCTTATAAAATCATACTTTTTTTTGTTTCAGATTCCGAAAAACGGCTCTACCAAAGAATTCGTAGAATCTTTGGGGTATTCCAAAGTAAGTTATCTAAGTTAGATAATCTATACTAATAAAATAAAGCTGAAGAGTTTGACTTTAAGTTTGTTTAAACTCACTTATCTCCGAAACTACCAATCCGATTTGTAAAAACATTTTTGTAATGGATAGCCACATTCCAGACTAGTGCTATGAGCAACCTGCCAAGACTGAGGTCCCAGCTTCAATTCCCGGGTCAAGCGAAAACATGTTTCCTAGTTTTCCTCCAGTTTGAGATGACAACCCGCAGTAGACGCGCGGTGATTACGACATCCTCCTCACTGTACTTATATCTGAGAGAGATGATAGAATACTTTATTTACTATAGGTACTTAATATGTTCATTTTTTTAGAATTACAAAACCAGAAACAACAAGAAAAGAAAGTGAACTCCATTAAATGGTCGAGAAATGACATGTTGAAGTTGATCGATGAGTGTACGTATCTATATCTATACTAATACTAGCTGTCCCTTGGTGGTTCCACCCGCGACCCAATAGATGTCGCTAGTGTAAATCAAAACCATTCAGCGTGCCACCCAAACGCATGCAAAAAAACATTCAAATCGGTCCAGCCGGTTAGGAGTTCAGTCACAACGAAAAGTGGCATTGATTTTTATCACTACATAGTATAAAATAAAGTCGTCTCTGTTTCGTGTCTGTTTGTCTGTTTGTCTGTTTGTCTGTATGCTTAAATCTTTAAAATTACGCAACGGATTCTGATGCGGTTTTTTGTAATAGGTAGAGTGATTCAAGTGGAAGGTTTTTATGTAAAAAATAATGCCGAAATTCCCACGGAAACGGGCACAACGCGGGTAAAACCGCGGGGCGCTGCTAGTTACATATACATATTATGATGATGAATATGAAGAGGTAAAGTTCTAACTTTGAACGCGCTTATCTCCAAAACTACCAATCCGATTTGAAAAAATCATTCTGTAATAGATAGCCACATTCAACGGGGAGGTTCTACGCTACCTTTTATCCCGAACACGAGTAAAGCCGCGGGACACTGCTAGTTATAGTTAATCCAATATGATAAATGAAGAGATCCAGGTGTGTGGAACATTACAATTTTTGAAATTATTTTTTTGTTTTTTTTCAGTGACCATAATCCAAGGGTATTTCGGAAACGGTATTCACAAGAAAGGTATTTACTATTTTTGTTTAATGATAAAGTTTTAAAAAATGTTTTTTTTATTGAATACATTGTAATTTTAATTGTTTGTTTTTCTTTTCAGCGGGTCCCAGAATTTGCAGAGGTGAGTTTTTAATTTGTTTTCGATTGTTAAGCATCGTGCAGCTCGGCCCCTACGTGGATGGGTGGCCAGTAGCGACATTCCTATCTTAGCGCAACCGTGCTTCGAAGAGCACGTTAATTAATTATCGTCCCGGCTGTTTTAATTACCAGACAATGTATTGTATGTCTTCCTTAGGCGGTCTACACAAGGGTTGGCCACTGACTCGAACTTATATTTTTTTAAATTGAAACTACATTAACGGATACACTTCGCTTTTATTTACATTTTTATCCTCATTACAGGAACCGTGCTCACAGAAGACTCTTCTGTGACCACGGTTCCTGTTAAAGAGCCAAAACGTCGGATCTTCTTCTTCTTCATCAAGTGGATGGTCACCCTGACCAATCCTGGTGTCAGAGTTATTGAGACGCCAAAGGCCGTTACATGGCTCATGTAACGACTACTATCCGTAGAAAGTAACCGGGACCAACGGCTTAACGTCAGATAAAAAATGTAAAATAAAAGCGAAGTGTATCCGTAAACGTAGTTCAATTTCAAAATGAGTAGTGTTCGCTTCAACTTAAGAAACCAGTATGTTATTCAAATGTTTCTTTCCAGCGTTCCTCCACAACCACTGCGGTTTCGCTAAGTACTACAAACTGGATGTCCACAAACACGAGAAGTCTAACATAAAGGAGGTGTCATCTTGCAAGCAACACCACTTCAACAACGTCATCAACCAGTCAAAAGATGGCGAGGTAATATCTTATTCTACTACTATTATAAATGCGAAAGTTAGTGAGGATGTATGTATGTTTGTTACTCTTTCACGCAAAAACTGCTCCACGGATTTGGATGAAAGGTAATAAAGTATAAAAAGTATTAGCCAGTAATGTTCCACTGCTGGGCAAAGGCCTCTCATCTCACTGAAATTATCAGTACAGTGAGGAGGATTAGGCATTATCACCACGCTTGCCAAATGCGGGTTGAAAGGTAATACATCAGAATTTTCTTCTTCATCGAGTGGATGGCCAACCTGACCAATCCTGGTGTCAGAGTTATTAAGCCGCCAAAGGCCTCTGACATGGCTCAAGTAACGACTACTATCCGTAGAAAGTAACCGGGACTTAACGTGCCCTCGGAAGCACAGAATCATCTTACTTTTCGAGCAATCAGGTGATTCAGCGTGCAATGCCCTAACCAAACTGAGGAAAGTTTCACAAAGAGATTTTTTGTGAGATATCCCCACCGGGAATGGAACCCGGAACCTCCGGGTCGTGAGCCGGGTGCTCAAACCATAAAACCACGGAGGCATACATCAGAATAACACATGGGATACATGTTATCCCGAAATTCCCGCGGGAACGCGTATAGCGCTTCGCAGTTAGACCCACGTTGTCCAACTGTGAAGCGCTACTAGTATCATATAATTACTAGCAGAGCCCGTGGTTTTACCTGCGTTGTGCCCGTTCCTGTGGGAATTTCAGGAATGTTTATACATATAAACCTTTATCTTGAATCACTCTATCTATTAAAAATACTGCGTGAAAATCCGTGCTGTAGTATTTTAGTTTATCGCGATCAGACAGACGTGGCTGGGAACTTGTTTTATACTATGTAATGATTAATAATATAAATAGGATTTAATTAAAACCACCTTCTTCTTCTAGGTCAACGAAGAAGATGATGATCAACAAAAGAAGTTGAAGAAGAAGTCTAACAAACAGCGCTCAACAAAAATATCCTTCCCCAGCGTAGACCGGTACAAGGTTTATTTGAACAAGTACAGGGTAAGTAAGCATTTCTCTTGAAGCGGAGATGAGCTCCGCACAGCTCCGTAAACTTTCTCTGCATTTTTTAATTTTTTTTATTTTTATTTTCAGAACAAACAAAACAGATATGCATTCAGTGAGTATTTTAGACATTACAAGCTAACCTCACTTTAATAGCTAATGGATGTTTTTTTTATAAAAAAATATTTTTTTTTGCAGCTACTCTTGCCAATAACATTAATGGCGATAAATGCAAAAAAGCTCCCAAGTATTACATAGAAGTCGCCAAAAAAGGTAAGTGAAAAATAGGAAAAAAAAAACATAACTTTTTAAATTTTAATGTTTTTCTTTTTTATTTAACTATGGTGTTTAAATTTTTTTTTCACATAAACAATTACAAAATTAAAAAACATAAAATATTATAGACATGAATTCTTATAGAAAATAATCACTTTTCTTCTCAATTTTCACTTAATTAGTATCTATAGATATTTTTTAAATTATTATTTTATTTTATAGAAGCCTTTTTAACTATTAGATACCATTTTTTTTATTACTTTTTTTATTATTACTTTACAGACAAAAAAGCGCAAAACATCAACGAGGCTTCCCGTGACGCAGGCTATCGTAAGTACTTGATATTTTTAATAAGTCAAAATTACATTTCATCTATACTATACTATAACTAGCTGCGCCCCGCGGTTTCACCCGCGTTGTACCCGTTTCCGCGGGAATTTTGGGATGAAAAATAGATGTTGTCCGATTCTCAGGACTACCCGATATGTACACAAAATTTCATGAGAATCAGTCGATCTGGTTCAGAGGAGTTCAATTACGCACAACGTGACACGAGAATTTTATATCTACTTATGTATATAAAAATAAGTCGGGTTTTCCTCCCTGACGCTATAACTCCAGAACGCACGAACCGATTTCCACGGTTTTGCATTCGTTGGAAAGGTCTCGGGCTCCGTGAGGTTTATAGGGAATAAAAATCTCAAAATTCCCACGGGAACGGGGGCGCTGCGGGTGAAACCGCGGGGCACAGCTAGTATTAGATATAACTAAGCTGTTTTTAGGGTTCCGTAGCCAAATGGCAAAAACGGAACCCTTATAGATTCGTCATGTCTGTCTGTCTGTCTGTCCGTCCGTCTGTCCGTCTGTCCGTCTGTCCGTCTGTCTGTCCGTATGTCACAGCCTTTTTTCTCCGAAACTATAAGAGCTATGTTGTTGAAACTTAGTGTGTAGATGTATTCTGTGAACCGCATTAATATTTTCACACTAAAATAGAAAAAAAATAAAATTTTAGGGGGGTCTCCCATACATAGAAATGAAAAAAAAATTTTTTTTTTTCATCAAACCCATACGTGTGGGGTATCTATGGGTAGGTCTTCAAAAATGGTATTGAGGTTTCTAATATCATTTTTTTCTAAACTGAATAGTTTGCGCGAGAGACTCTTCCAAAGTGGTAAAATGTGTGTCCCCCCCCCTGTAACTTCTAAAATAAGAGAATGATAAAACTAAAAAAAATATATGATGTACATAACAATGTAATCTAACACCGAAAATTGGTTTGAACGAGGTCTAGTTAGTAGTTTTTTTTTTACGACATAAATCGTAAACCGCAAAAAAATACTGATTATTCATTCAATAACTCAAATGTAAATAAAAAAACATTTATTTCAAGAACTTCTTTATTATGTTACTCGCTGCTACGGAACCCTTCATGGGCGAGTCCGACTCGCACTTGGCCGCTTTTTTTGTTTGATTGAGCTCGCTCATCACAGAAACTACTAGTCCGATTAGTATAACTCTTTTCGTAATGGACATTCAATAAGATTATAATATATTTTTCATTTCTAAATTCCCATGAGAACGGGTATAGCGTGGGTAAAATCGCGGGGCTTGCTGGTTAATATTATACACAGGGTGATATTTTCAAGAGTACGTAGCAAAAAAAAATATGATTAATAACGAAAAACGCTGAAAGTAGACAAAAAACAACAGAAAAATATATTAAAAAAACTTTTTTCGTATGAAATAATTATCTGAAATTTGTTTTTTAAACGTTTTTATCATTAAACTAGCTGTGCCCTACGATTTCATCCGCATTTATTCAGTCAATGCTTACCGTTTAAACCTTCCCTGGACTTTCATGAATATTTCAAGACCAAAATTAACCAAATCGGTTCAGCCGTTCTCGAGTTTTAAGCAGACTAACGAACAGCAATTAATTTTTATTTATAAAGATACTCATTTTAAATATGTTTTTTCTTTCAGTTCTCGTTAGTACAGAGGATCTTCTGAATGGGTGGAGTGACGGAAGTAAGTACCTAAACGTTTTTAAACCTAGTTTTTGCTTTATTTTAAATCTAGACTAATACTATAATATATACTGAGGTCCCGTTTAATTTCCGGGTCGAGCGAAAACATGTTTCCTACTTTTCACCATCCTCCTCACTGTACTGATATTTTCAGTGAGATGGTAGGCCTTTATCTAGCAGTTGGACATTACAGGCATTATATTAATGTTGTGTTTTTTTGTTACAGTGGGAACTCTACTCCGGGCCAGTGAGTATTTTTTTAGACTATAATAAAAAAAATATTGATTATTTTTTATTATACGTTTTAAACAGAAAATCTTAGTTACATCACACACCACAGCCATATTAACAGCCTATAAATTACGTCACGCCAAATTGAATATTGTGATTTTTTAATTATTTTTTCCAATTTTGGACCCCTACATTAATCTACTTATTTTTATGTTTCCAGATTTTGTTGCTATGCTGAAGATTATTATGTGCTCGAACAATATCTCTAAGAAATACCTGAGCAATGTGAAAACACCAAGTGAGTGACAAAATATTATAATGATTAGGATAAATTAAAAACTGTTTGAGTAAAATGTAAAAAAAAATATTTTTCAAGAATTATTTTTACGTCGCAAAACAAAACACAATTGTTTTTTCTTTTATTTTTTTGGAAAAAATACTTTTTTTTCCTGAGAAAACATTTTTTTGCTTAATTATAAACCAATTGTATTTTCCTTTATTTAAAAACCAATATACTTTTTTTTTTTTTACCCATTTAAAAAATCTTATTTTTATTGTTTAGGGTCAGAAATTGACGTATGCCAAGCGGATTGGGGTAAAGATTGGGGCTGGAAGCCTTACACCGGAAGCTGCGACAACACAGATGACATCATCGCTTTTTACGGCGTCAAAAACGGCTGCGACAGAGTGAAGAAAACCGCGAATGATAACACCGGAGGCAAAGGATACAAAAGTGGTAAGTTGTACTTATTTATCTACTAGCAGCGCCCCGCGGTTTTACGCGCCTTGTGCCCGTTCCCGTAGGAATTTCGGGAATTTTTAAACATATAAACCTTCCTCTTTAATCATTGAAATATGAAACAAAGTCACTTTCCGCTGTCTGTCCCTATGTATGCTAGATCTTTTAAAACTATTGAACCGATTCTGATGCGGTTTTTTTAAATAGATAGAGTGATTCAAGAGGAAGGTTTATATGTATTAAAAATCCCGAAATTCTTACAGGAACGTGCACAGCGCGGGTAAAATTGCGGGGCAAAAAATTAAAGTACCACTAAATTTGAAAAAGATGTCTTTTTCAATGTTCCTTTACAACTTACAATAATTGTTCCATTTATTTCAGGATCCCCGAAAGTGCTTTACAATTCTATACTCAAGATAGCCTCCATATTCGACAGTAAGTTATTTTGATTAATGTTCTACCAATTTATTAAGTATTTTTTAAGTTGTTAACATTTAGTATTATTGTAAAACCAAATTGTCGCCCAGACGTCGTCAACAACTATGTCTCACATATTGTTACTCCGTTGACCGACCCCGCAACCCCCGACACAGTAAGCGCTCTCACTGCCACTGTGACAACGGACTTGTTATTATCTAGATGGGTTAAAGTATCTATATGGTCGTAACTAAAAAAAAATTTAAAAAAATCTTTTAATTATGCCAGCCCTGTAACATATACGCAGGAGATATCCGCAATTAGTATTTTATTTAATTTACTTAATATAATTTATTGTAATTTTTTTTAAACCTTGAAATATTAAAAAATATCATTTATAATGCCAGCCCTGTAAATACCAACATAAGCATGAGATATCCGTAATTTTTTTTTTGTTTAATATTTTTATTTCTTTTCGCAGAGGACTGCAATAAATGGTCTAAGAAGGATGTTACAAACGTTTTCAAAAACAGTAAGTACTTATAACAAGTATTAAGTTATGTCAATGTAAAAAATGATTTGAAAAAAAATAAGACGTGTGGCACTCGGGGACTGCCGCGGTAAAGCTATTGCATAGTTATTTTTTCTATCACTAGATGGCGTTAGTGGGGAGCGTTAGGTTTTTTTTCTATCACTAGATGGCGTTAGTGGGGAGCGTGAGGTTTTTTCGTTACGGAATTTCTGGATTCGGTCCCGCGCTCAAGGCCCGCGATAGAAGCTATGCAATAGCTTAAAAATTACAAAACCATAAGTAGTTATTTGACAAACTCCAATTAAAATATACAAACATGTATTTCTCAAGATTTTATTTGTCCAATTTTGAAAGACCTTTTCCCAGCACTAGGACAGAATATAAGATACACAAAAATACAATTGAGAAAAAAAGTTTTTTTTTTGTGATATATTTTGTATATTTTAAAAAACCGTTTTTCTTATATATCCGTTTTTCTTATGATATTTTGAAAGACCTTTTCCCAGCACTGGGACAGAATATAAGATACGCAAAAAATACAATTGAGAAAAAACGTTTTTTTTTGTCAAATATTTTGAATATTTAAAAAACCGTTCTTCTTTTTCAGCTGTCATCGTCCTTACTGCAATCGGCAGATCTGTGCATCCGAACCGTAAGTAAAATAAATAAAAAATTATTGCCACAATAAATAACAAATAAAATTCAAAAGTTTTACTTAAGGTTATAAAATAAAATGATAAAATAAAAATAATATAATACACCCGAATAAAGTCACTCACGGTTAATTCTCGTAGACCCAAAGTAAGCTCTGAGCTTGTATCATGTAATCTAACTCACTGATACTACTACATATACATACACGAATACTTTATATGAATATATAATTGACACTCAGACGTCGTCGCCGAAAAGCAAACAAAACCATGGACATAATTATTACAGTTAATAAGTCGGTTAGTTATAACATTTTGAAAATTAGTTATTAAAATATATATTTTTATTTCAGTTGGCGATCACATTCTGGAAGGTAAGCATTAATTAAATCTATACTAATATTATAAAGCTGAAGAGTTTGTTTTGTTTGTTTGTTTGTTTGTTTGTTTGTTTGTTTGTTTGTTTAAACGCGCTAATCTCAGAAACTACTGAACCGATTTGAATAATTCTTTTTGTAATAGATAGCCACATTCAACGGGAAGGTTATAGGCTATTTTTCATCCCGAAATTCCTACGGGAACGGGTACAACGCGGGTAAAACCGCGGGGCGCTGCTAGTTAAATATATTAACTGGTTTCCTATGTTCAAGCAAACATTTTGTATTGAAACTTCGTTTACGGATACACTTCGCTTTTAGTCTCTTCTTCTGTGAGCACGGTTCCTGAAGGGCCGAAATGTTACATAAAAATCTATCTTCTTCTTCACCGAGTGGATGGTCACCCTGACCAATCCTGGTGTCAGAGTTATTGAGCCGCCAAAGGCCTCGGACATGGCTCATGTGACGACTACTATCAGTAGAGAGTAACCGGGACCGACGGCTTAACGTGCCCTCCGAAGCACGGAATAAAAATCTAGAACAAAGCTGAATAAACGCTTCATCATTAGCTAGTTACTCGCGGCTAGTAAACTCACTTACCCTATCCGTTTATGTTACAGCATTCTTCTCTTCTCACGGAGATACAGGCAAATTCCTCGGTATCAAACTGACTGTCAGACATCGATTATCTATCGAAAAGAGTACAAGGAAATGCAAGAAACACCCGCTGAATGGAGCTATTAAAGGTTCTAAGGTAATGTGTAATCCATTCTTATTATCCTCAACTAGCAACGCCCCGCGGTTGTACCCGCGTTGTGCCCGTTCCCGTGGGAATTTCGGGAATTTTTCTACTTATAAACCTTCCTCTTGAATCACTCTATCTATTAAAAAAAATGCATCAAAATTCGTTGTGTAGTTTTAAAGATTTAAGTATACATTGGGACAATCAGCGGAAAGAGACTTTGCTTTATACTATGCAGTGGTCAATACCAACCACAACCTCAAATATTATATTTGACAAGCCCGTTGACACAGTGGCAGTGAGAGCGCTTACTGTGTCGGGGGTTGCGGGGTCGGTCAACGGAGTAACAATATGTGAGACATAGTTGTTGACGACGTCTGGGTGACAATTATATATTCTTATAAAGTATTCGTGTATGCATATGTATTAGTATCTGTAAGTTAGATTCTATAATACAAGCTTAGAGCTTAGTTTGGGTCTAATTAACCGTGAGTGAATTTGTCCGGGTGTATTATATAATTATCACGACATATAAAACAAAGTCGCTTTCCGCTGTCCGATCTTTGAAACTACGCAACGGATTTTGACGCGGTTTTTTTAAATAGATAGAGTGATTCAAGAGGAAGGTTTCTATGTATAAAAACCCCGAAATTCCCACGGGAACGGGCACAACGCGGGCAAAGCGCGGCTAGTATTTATAATGTTCAATTTCTTTCACAGGGTTCCAGAGTGAAACAATGTCACCGCTATCGCGTGCAGAAGAAAAGGCATTCGAAGACTGACAAAAAGACTCGCTACGTCGTCGTCAAGGAACAATCAAGAAGATCCAGACGCAGGCGCACATCTTATAGAACGCGACGATACAGATCTAGGGGATACAGACGCCGTTACGGATCTAGGCGTTATAGGTCCAGACGTTATAGGTCTAGAAGATCCAGGTCCACGGTAAATATGACTTCTTATAAACTAGCTGTGCCCCGCGTTTTCACCCACAGCGCACCCGTTCCCGTAGGAAATACGGGATAAATAGTATCCTATATCCGTCTCCTGGTTCTAAGCTACCTCCCCACCAATTTTCATCCAAATCGGTTCAGCCGTTCTCGAGTTTTAAATAGTGTAACAAACACTACTTTCTTTTTTAAATTATATAGATACTACGTCTATAATATAAAAATGAATCGCTGAATCTGTTGCTAAGCGCATAACTTCAGAACGACTGCACCAAATTGGATGATTCTTTTTTTAATGTGTTCCTTATTGTCAGGACAAGGTTTTTATATAAGAAAAATAAGGAATAAAAATCTCAAAATTTCCACGGGTACGGGGGCGCTGCGGGTGAAACCGCGGGGCACAGCTAGTATGTTAGGAACCTTTAGATTAGCAATGTGCAGCTCGACCCCTACTTGGATGGGCGGCCGATAGTGGCATTTCTATCTGAGCGCTACCGTGCCGTTAAATCGGTCCCGGTTGTTTGATATTTAGACCGTGTTGGAGGCCTTTAGGCGGTCTATAGCCCGGTTTCCACTGCGAGCGGAACGGACCCATTAATGACTCCGTTTGGCAGCCATTGCGTGTTTTGTTAAGACTTTTTGTTTTTGCGTGTTATGCGTCTATACAAGTAACGCAATGGTAATTAAACGGAGTCATTAATGAGCCCGCTCCGCTTGCAGTGGAAACCCTGCTTCAGCTCGTCGGCGGGCTCCATGTCCACGTCGCGGTCGGCGAGCGGCTCGTCGGGCCGGCGCGCGTCCGTCACAAAACTGCGATGCGATGCGATGCGAACTGAAATAGTTATATCTATCGCCATTACTACAGTACAAAGAAAAGAGATGAATATATTAAATGGAATTCGCATCGCATCGCATCGCAGTTTTGTGTGGGAGCTTTAGCTATAATACCAGTGTTGACCACTTACCTACTTTATTTAAGTGATTTTTTCATTTTATTAATTTGTTTTTTTGTTTGTTATATTACAGAAACGTCTGCGCGCGTACTGTAAGTACCTATTTATTTATTTCGTAAACATGTTCCCTACTTTTCGAACACGGCTCGTGTTTGAGATCCCAGCCCGCAGTAGCCGCGCGGTGATGACGACATCCTCCTCACTGTACTGATGTCTGAGAGACGAGAGGCCTTTGACCAGCAGTGGGGCGGTACATGCTGTTTACTTATATATACTTTACTTTCCTTATAACCGACTTAAAAAAAGAAAGATGTTCTAAATTCGCTGTAATCTATTTTAAAGTAGTACTTAGGTATTAATTGAAATGAAAAAGATGAAAAAAAATTAATACTTTTTTATGTTATTACTTGACCGTTTACGATATTATTTCAGACTATCTATACAAGCATGTCAACAGCAAAAAATCTGAAAATGCAGGAAAATACTTCAAGCAATGCGAATATAAGAGGGATAGTAAGTATAGTACATCCTACTACATCACTACATAGTATAAAACAAAGTCGCTATTTTTGTCTGTTTGTTTGTCTGTTTGTCTGTATGCTTAAATCTTTAAAATTACGCAACGGATTTTGATGCGGTTTTTTGTAATAGGTAGAGTGATTCAAGAGGAAGGTTTTTATGTAAAAAAAATCCCGAAATTCCCACGGGAACGGGCACAACGCGGGTAAAACCGCGGGGCGCTGCTAGTAATATTATAAATGCGAAAGTCTTTCACGAAAAAACTACTGAACGGATTTGGATGAAACTTTACAGTAATATAGGTTATACATCAGAATAACATTTGGGATACATTTTATCCCGAAATTCTCGCGGGAACGGGTACGGGAACGGGAACGGGTACTATTATGAGTAAATTACTTTTTTATCAATATAGTTATATTATTACTAGCTGTGCTCTGCGGTTTCGCCCGCATTTATTTAGTCAATGCTTACCGTTTAAACCTTCCCTGGACTTTCATGAATGTTTCAAGACCAAAATTAGCCAAATCGGTTCAGCCGTTCTCGAGTTTTAAGCAGACTAACGAACAGCAATTCATTTTTATATATAAGATGATTAGTTATTTATATTTTTAAATATTTATTTTTATTACAGCCAAATCGAAAAGTAAGAAGACTACATCAGTGAAGGAATTCGATAGATCCATCACTAACTTCTACAGGGGTAAGTTTTATGTATAATTGTTAAGCAACGTACAGCTCGACCCCTACTTGGATGGGTGGCCGATAGTGGCATTTCTATCTGAGCGCTACCGTGCTTCGGAGGACACGTTAAGCAGTCGATCCCGGTTGTGTAACTTTGTCTATCTGTCTGTTATGCTTTCACGACTAAACTACTGAACCGATTTCGATGAATTTTGTTACAGAGAAGGAATACACTTGGAGAAACGACATAGGCTACTACTTATCCTGAATTTAGTTTTTAGTGGACAATCAGTATTTTTAAGATGTTTCATTTTTATTTTTGTGATATTTTTTAAATTTTTTTTTTTTTGTTTACAGTCGTACGAGGATGCCGAGGTGTTCTCAACGGGTACATCCCGAAATGTAAGTTATTTTTGACGTTTTTTTTAACTTGAAAAATGAAAAAAAAACTTAAAAAAATAAAAAAAACTTTTTTTTTAACTTGAAAAATGGAAAAAAAACTTAAAAAAATAAAAAAAACTTTTTTTTTAACTTGAAAAATGGAAAAAAAAGTCTTTTTGAGACCAAATGAACATATAGTATTTTTTGTTAACTGAAAAAAAATAAAAAAATGTCTTCGAAAGCGAATTTTCCCGCAGTAAATAAAAGTTCTTTTCGTTACAAATGTTAACGACAAAACGTAGGTTATTTATGGAGTACCTGTCCATTAGACTCAAAGTAAGCTCTAAGCTTGTATCATGTAATCTAACTCACTGATACTACTACATATACATACACGAATACTTTATCACTACATAGGATAAAATAAAGTCGTCTCTGTTTCGTGTCTGTTTGTCTGTATGCTTAAATCTTTAAAATTACGCAACGGATTTTGATGCGGTTTTTGTAATAGGTAGAGTGATTAAAGAGGAAGGTTTTTATGTAAAAAAATTCCCGAAATTCCCACGGGAACGGGCACAACGCGGGTAAAACCGCGGGGCGCTGCTAGTAAGAACATATAATCGTCACCCAGACGTCGTCAACAACTATGTCTCACATATTGTGACTCCGTTGACCGACCCCGCAACCCCCGACACAGTAAGCGTTCTCACTGCCACTGTGACAACGGCTTGACAAATATTTATATATACTTAAATGAAGTTTGAAGATATGTTTAATTTATAACTAATATTTAATTTCTTTTCCAGTGGGAACAATATACAGAGATGGTAAGTATATTATGTTCTACATCTATCCTTGATATTATAAATGCGAAAGTTTGTGAGGATGTATGTATGGATGTTTGTGGCTCTTTCACGCAAAAACTACTGAACGGATTTGGATGAAACTTTACAATAATGTAGGTTATACATCAAATTAACATATGCAAATCATTTTATCCCGAAATTCCTGCGGGAACGGGTACAGCGCGGGTAACACCGCGGGGCGCTGCTAGTATAATACGTGAAGAGTTTGATTCGTTTGTTTAAACGCGCTAATCTCAGAAACTACTCATCCGATTTGAATAATTCTTTTTGTAATGGATAGCCACATTCAAGACGAAGGTTATGGGCTATTTTCAAATTAAATTTCTCACGGGAATAGGCGCAACGTGGGTAAAACCGCGGGGCGCTGCTAGTTCTAATATAAGAAGCCTAGAGTTCTATTTTCTTTATGTTTGAACACGCTTATCTCAGGAACTATCAGTCCGATTTTGATGATTCTTTTTGTATTAGATAGCTAGTCTAATTGACATTTTTATTTTTTTAACGATTCCTTGTTGTTTCCAGTCATCATTGGTGGATTGAGAAGCTCTCTCTGTGTTGAATCGACTCGCAAGAAATTGGCCCCGAAACTCCGTAAGTACCTAATGTTTATTATTAGCTGAGAAGACATCTTTCAAACAAAAAAAAAATATTAAAAACCGGCCAAGTGCGAGTCGGACTCGCGCACGGAGGGTTCCGTACTTTAAAAAACGGCAAAAAAACACGTTTGTTGTATGGAAGCCCTTGAATATATGTTTTATTTTATTTTTAGTATTTGTTGTTATAGCGGCAATAGAAATACATCATCTGTGTTTCAACTGTCTATCTATCACCGTTCTTGAGATACAGCCTGGTGACGGACGGACGGACGCACAGCGAAGTCTCAGTAATAGGGTCCCGTTTTTACCCTTTGGATACGGAACCCTAAAAACGGTCCGTTCGTTTAGGAGTTACCGTTGAAGCCATCATATATTTTTCGCACAGTGATTACGATATCCTCACTGTACTGATCTTCAGTGAGATTAGAGGCCTTTGCCTAATAGTGGGACATTACTTTGCTACATAGTATAAAACAAAGTCTCTTTCCGCTGTCTGTCCCTATGTATGCTTAGATCTTTAATCACTATCACTACATAGTATAAAACAAAGTCTCTTTCCGCTGTCTGTCCCTATGTATGCTTAGATCTTTAATCACTATCACTACATAGTATAAAACAAAGTCTCTTTCCGCTGTATGTCCCTATGTATGCTTAGATCTTTAATCACTATCACTACATAGTATAAAACAAAGTCTCTTTCCGCTGTCTGTCCCTATGTATGCTTAGATCTTTAATCACTATCACTACATAGTATAAAACAAAGTCTCTTTCCGCTGTCTGTCCCTATGTATGCTTAGATCTTTAATCACTATCACTACATAGTATAAAACAAAGTCTCTTTCCGCTGTCTGTCCCTATGTATGCTTAGATCTTTAATCACTATCACTACATAGTATAAAACAAAGTCTCTTTCCGCTGTCTGTCCCTATGTATGCTTAGATCTTTAATCACTATCACTACATAGTATAAAACAAAGTCTCTTTCCGCTGTATGTCCCTATGTATGCTTAGATCTTTAATCACTATCACTACATAGTATAAAACAAAGTCTCTTTCCGCTGTCTGTCCCTATGTATGCTTAGATCTTTAATCACTATCACTACATAGTATAAAACAAAGTCTCTTTCCGCTGTCTGTCCCTATGTATGCTTAGATCTTTAATCACTATCACTACATAGTATAAAACAAAGTCTCTTTCCGCTGTCTGTCCCTATGTATGCTTAGATCTTTATTCACTATCACTACATAGTATAAAACAAAGTCTCTTTCCGCTGTCTGTCCCTATGTATGCTTAGATCTTTATTCACTATCACTACATAGTATAAAACAAAGTCGCTTTCCGCTGTCTGTCCCTATGTATGCTTAGATCTTTAAAACTACGCAACGGATTTTGATGCAGTTTTTAAAATAGATAAAGTGATTCAAGAGGAAGGTTTATAAGTATAAAAATTCCTTAAATTCCCACGGGAACGGGTATAACGCGGGTAAAACCGCGGGGCGCTGCTACTTATACTCGTATGTTTTTTCAGAAAAAGCACCGAAATTCTGCGACAAGAATTATGGAGTCAAACAGTACGGTTGGGATAAGTACAAGGGATCTTACGACTCGCCCGAAACAGTTTACAAATGCTACAGGTTCGATTCCCTGACCAAGGAGATCGATGACTTGAATAATAAATACAAGAAGGACCGCAAGAATAAGAAGGGAGACGATGACAGTAAGTTTTTTCAAAAAAATAAAATTTTCATTTTGAATTGAAACCACGTTTACGAATACACTTCGCTTGAAAGCCCGTCACAGACTTAGCTATAATATATATTAATATTTTTATAGCTAGGCATATTACTATATATTTTCTATACTAATTTTCGCGTGACCGCACACTCAGCTATAATATATATTTCTGTGACGTCACCAAGCGATACCGTAATATACATTTTAATGAAGGCAAAATATATATTTCTCAGTGTGTGGTAGCTTGCTATAATATATATTATAGTACGGTATATTAATATATATCATAGTATAGCTAAGTCTGTGACAGGCTTTATTTTACATTTTTGTACGGTTTTTAAATTAATATGGTTTTTTTAAAGCGCCTGTTTTTTTACAGGTTTCAGAAATATCGTCACAGATTCTTTGAAGCAGATTATAACCACGTTTACTAAAAGTAAGAATCCTACTTATATTATAAACTAGCTGCGGCCTGTGGTTTCACCTGCATTTTTTTCCTAACTGTTTACCGTTTAAACCTTCCCTGGACTTTCATGAATATTTCAAGACTAAAATTAGCCAAATCGGTTCAGCCGTTCTCGAGTTTTAAGCAGACTAACGAACAGCAATTCATCTATACTTATACTTATATACTTATATATTATAAAGCTGAAGAGTTTGTTTTGTTTGTTTGTTTGTTTGTTTAAACGCGCTAATCTCAGAAACTACTGAACCGATTTGAATAATTCTTTCACTGTTAGATAGTCTATTTATCGAGGAAGGTTATAGGCTATTTTTCATCCCGAAATTCCCACGGGAACGGGTACAACGCGGGTAAAACCGCGGGGCGCTGCTAGTTTTTATTATATAAGGTGTATGGTATTAATATGTTACACGTTGTATAGATAGATGCGAAAGTTTGTGAGGATGTATGTATGTTTGTTACTCTTTCACGAAAAAACTACTGAACAGATTTGGATGAGACCACGGGACGCTGTTAATATTAATCTTATATATAAAATTCTCGTGTCACAGTGTTCGTTCGCGTACTCCTCCGAAACGGCTTGACCGATTCTCATGAAATTTTGTGAGCATATTGAGTAGGTCTGAGAATCGGCCAACATCTATTTTTCATCCCGAAATTCCCGCGGGAACGGGTACAACGCGGGTGAAACCGCGGGGCGCAGCTAGTATGAATAATATAAATTGTATTTTTTTTACACAAAATTTTTTTTTTGCAGAAGATTCTTCGCAATGGACAACCGATGACTTAACAACTTTGATTAAAAATAGTAAGTGATGTTTATCATCTAGAAGAATACATCTAACGCCTTGATAGTCTAGTGGTATACTCGCTGAGGCCCCGGGTTCAATTCCCGGGCCGAGCGAAAACATGTTTCCTACTTTTCGAACCCGCCTCGTGTTTGAGATCACAGCCCGCAGTAGATGCGCGGTGATGACGACATCCTCCTCACTGTACTCATGTCTGATGAGATGAGAGGCCTTTGACCAGCAACATCCATTAGTTAATTGTCTAATTAATTGACGCTTCTAAGGGTGAATTTTCTGATAATAGATGTTCGAAGTATGTTTGTTGCTCTTTCACGCAAAAACTACTGAACTGAATTGAATGAAAATTGGCACAGATATAGATAAGATTGTGGAGTACCACCTAGGATATATAATAAGTACTAAATTGTATTATACCCTTATTTTAAAAAGTTTATTTATTAGCAACAAAAATAATCGTCGCGACACCACACTGTTCAATGCGAAATAGAAAGACGAAACGAAAATATCTAGCTTGCTTTCTATAAGAGAGAGAGAGAGACAGAGAAACATGCGCGCGCATGTTTCTCTGTCTGTCTCTCTCGCGCATGTTTCTCTGTCTGCCTCTCTATGGCGTGCGCAAGTTTTTCTGTCTGTCTCACTCGCGCATGTTTCTCTGTTTGTCTCTCTCTGGCGTGCGCAAGATTCTGTCTGTCCCTCTCTGGCCTAAAAAATGTCGTTACCATTTTCCGTCTAGCCCCCTTTCGCAACGCGCGATAAGGAACTTCGTTCCCAAATTATAACCAGCAGAGTTTCTAGCCCATTCTCTGCTGATGTTCTTCCGAATGGGTGGTACGTTCAAAAGAGCCTCTATGGGGCCAAAACTGAATAGAAATATTTGACTTTGACTTTGACACTTATTATCCCGAAATTTTGACAGGAACGGGTACAATTCGGGTACAAAAAGGCTGCTAGTTATAACCTGTTTATTTATACGTTGATTTTTTACAGATCTCATCATATTTGGAGCTGTTGGCAACAGTGTACACCCGAAACGTAAGATTTTTTTACTTTAATTATCTTCCACAGTCTAAGACAGTCTAACACAGTCTAAGACAGTCTAACACAGTCTAAGACAGTCTAACACAGTCTAAGACAGTCTAACACAGTCTAACACTGTCTAAGGCAGAATAACACAGTCTAAGGCCGAATTAGATAGTCGTTGCTAAGAATTAGTCAAAAGTACTAACATTCAAAAGAAAAAATAAGGAATCGTTCTAAGTACCATTTACCCTTAGAATATATACGGCTATAGAAGTAGTGAATCTTACGTCATAATTGCTAGAACGGTCAAGAGATATTTAACTTCGCCCAGGAAAGAATGAGACAGAACTACTAATCGTGCATCCCTTTCGCGTAACCCATTATTTTTACTGTCACAAGTTAAAAGTTGTGACATACAGTACAAGTGATCGCTATTCTGTTGTTGTGCCAGTGTTATAATTTAAATTACAGTGTGTATTTTATGAGATATAGACTCCATTAGTTAAGATTGTGCTAAAAACAAGTTTACGGTATGGTTGGATGCAGTGTGTTAGGCTGCCGAAAAAATATATTGCTATCTAAAAGGGGCACGCGAACGCTACTTCTAGCCGGTATATATTCTAAGCATTTACTTTTTGAACGCCAAGCTAATAACGCATCGCCGTGCCCTGTACGCCAATGCCTAAACAATCAAGATAAATACCTACAAAAAATAGTGATGTGGTCATCAATCGTGGACACACACGATTTAAAAAATACAATATTTTTTTACTGTTTTTCTCATGTTTTTCCAATAAATTCCTACTTAAACATGTGATGCTTTGTTTAACCACACTTTATATACTAATCTTACCAAATACCTACCAGAACTATCGATTGTAGGAAGGGGTGGTAAAGAAAGTTAAATATTTTTACAATAAATTCATCCATTAGGTACCTATGCGTTTTGTTAAATTATTAATATTTACGATATTTAATTTATGAAATAATTTATAAAGAATATATTTACTTAAAAAAATATCTGACGTCATTCATTATTTTAAAAAGTTAGAACGTCACTAGCGGTCGGCAAATGCCGACAATGGCGCATGGAGCATATTGTTTACGGACATTTTTTTGTCATGTTTTCAATCATGGATTTCTTATATACAATAATGATTTTATGGATAAGTTTAAGGTATAAATAAATGATAATATCATTGTTATTTAAATAAATAAGATACGATGAGCGTAAACTCTTTTATTTAGGCAACATATCGTAAATCAACAATATTACTTTTATGTCGGCTATAGGCGACCGTGGCGTAGAATGCACGGAGTTGTATGTCGGCTATAGCCGACTGTGGCGCTCAAAAGGTTGAAATCATGATGCTTAGATCACTGCTAAGCAATTGCTTTGGCTTGTCTTAGAAACGATTATTTATTTAGGCCTCAGACAGTCTAATACCTAGGTGGGCTAGTGGTATATTCGCCTGCCCAGACTGAGGTCCCGAGTCCAGCGACGAATGTTTTCGACTTACTTTTCAAAGCCTTGTGATTGAGATCACAGCTCGCAGTAGACGCGCGGTGATTACGACATCCTCCTCACTGTACTGATGTCTGAGAGATGAGAGGCCTTTGACCGGCAGAGGGAGTGGCTGCTCTTATTACTCGTAAAAAAATAGTTTTAAGCTTAATTTTTAAGTTAGTTAGATGAGTTGCTTTAAACGGCTGGTTATCGTAACTTACATTCGTTATAAAGTTTACAGTACGCTGTGTTCAATGTCTGTTAAATACAAATCGTTATTTCATAACATAAATGACAGACTGTTAAAGTTAATCGAACCAGTAGAATGTTACGATTTGTCATTTTCTTTCGTCTGTTGCGACTGACATTTCGTGGTAACGTTGACTAGTGCGTAATCGTAAGTTGAAGCAACCCACTCTTAGTCTTAGACCGTCGTAAATCCTTAAGTACTAAGGTGTTATATTATAAAGTAATAAGTTACTCTCTACGGATAGTAGTCGTTACATGAGCCATGTCAGAGGCCTTTGGCGGCTCAATAACTCTGACACCAGGATTGGTCAGGGTGACCATCCACTCGATGAAGAAGAGGTGTTTAGTAAGTCTAGATGCCATTTTGAATACTAAATATTCTTTTTTTGTTTCAGTTGGGCCGATATTGGTTAAAAGTAAGTTGAATTATAATCTTTAGTATATCTAAGTAATAAATAAAGCTGAATATGTATTTGTAATGGGCAATGGAATAAATCAATCTTCCCTAAATTCCCCCGGGAACCTGCACAACGCGGGTGAGATCCGCCACTTAAATAAAACATTTTTTTCTCTCATCATACTATACTGATATCTTCAGTGACACGACACGCCTTTGTCTAGCAGCGTGACGTGACAAACCTCACTGATTCTTCTCTTATATCAATTACAGCACACAACAAACACTACAGAAGCTGGCGGGACATCATCGGCGCGACCGTGACTGACGACGACGAAACAAAAATAACTAAAACTATTTCTTCCTGCAAAACAACACAATTACAAGGAACAATCAAAAATTGCAACGAAAAATACAGCAAAGAAATTAACAAATACAATCCGGATGATGACAAAGACGACGATACGGACAACGATGACGATGGCGACAGTACAAGACCAAGGAACGGTAAAAAACGTCCCGATGACGATAGCGATGGAGACGCCCCAGGGAAGAAAGGTAGAAAGAATAGACCTGACGATAAAGACGATGACGACGATGAATCTGATGAAGGGAAGCCTAAAAAAGGCAAGAAACCTCAAGACGATGGTGACGATGAATCTAGTCCGAAGAAGCCTAAAAAAAGCAAGAAACCCCAAGAAGATACAGACGATGGTGACGATACCGATGAAGACGATGACGGTGATTACAAAGATGGTGAATTCGATGATGAAGACGACAGTGATGAAGATGAAGATGAGGATGACGATGATACTGATAAAACACCTTCTAAAAGCCCTAAAAGTGGTGGCGATCAAGATACTCAAGGCAAAACAGGTGGTACAGATGGCGATGATGAAGAAGATGACGGTGGCTATGACGACGACGACGATGACGATGACGATGACGATGACGATGACGATGACGATGACGATGAAAACGATGAAGATGATAAAACAAGTAGTAATGAGAATAAGAAAGGTAAGAAACCTAAACCTGACACTGGAGACGGTACCGACTCTGATAATGACGTATATGATGAAGATGATACAAGTGGTGATGACGATAAGACAGGTGACACTGATGATGATTATGGTACAGACGATGATGGTGATGATGGTGACGATGGTGATGAATATGGTGGTGATGATGATGATGACAATGACTCAGATGACAGTGACAGTGCCAACACTGATGGCGACACGACTGGTGGTAACACAACTGATGGTAAAACCACTAAAGGGAAAGGAAACAAAACGAAAGCCACTGACCGGTCTGATGACGGTGCTGAAGACGATGAAACTAATGATGAAGATGACTCTGATGACTCTGATGAAGATGATGACGATACAACGAATGATTCAACTGTCGATAACGATAAATCAAGAAGTTCAACGACTGACGACATCTCTAGGTCAGAAACTTCAACAACCAAATCAAACAACAAAAAGCGAACTGACACTTCGAAATCAGACACTCAGACAAGAACCAAAAACAAAAAAGTATCCGACAGCTCTGAATCAAGCGACACCGGAAATGACCAAAGTGATACAAGTGAAATCAGAAAGGATTCCCAGTCTAACACCTATGGATCTAGTAGCGAAACAAGAAACAGACAAAAAACCAAATCTTCAACCACAAACACAGAAAAAGATAAGCGTAGTAGAACTGTATCCGAAGACAGCGATGAAACGAACGAAGACAGAACATCTAGACAGACATCTGAAAAAACTAAAAAGAGTAAAAAAGTGACTACATCCCAAACGGGAGAGTCTCAGGACAGTTCCTCTCAAAGTAGAACTGACAACACTCGCAGCACTGACAATGAGACAAAAAGAAGGAAATCGGGTAACGATAACAGTTCTAATGATACAGACACAAACACAGAAAAAGATGACCGAAGTAGAACTGTATCCAAAGACAACAATGAAACGAACGAAGACAGAACATCTAGACAGACATCTGAAAAAACTAAAAAGAGTAAAAAAGTGACTACATCCCAAACGGGAGAGTCTCAGGACAGTTCCTCTCAAAGTAGAACTGACAACACTCGCAGCACTGACAATGAGACAAAAAGAAGGAAATCGGGTAACGATAACAGTTCTAATGATACAGACAACGCAGACGACAGAGATAAAAGAAAAGGAAAACGCAACGGCGGCGGAGACAATGACGACGATAGCAGTGGTCGCAATTCTCAAGGCTCTCGTAGCAGAAGTTCGGGAAGTGAAAGTTCTTCGAATTCTGCAAGTTCCAGCAGCGGAAGCAATGTTCGAAGCAATTCCGGAGCCTCTGGCAGCGGTGGTGGTGGCTCTGGAGGTGGTGGCGGTGACGGTGGCTCTGGAGGCGGTGGTGATGGCTCTGGAGGCGACGGCGGTGGCTCTGGAGGCGACGGCGGTGGCTCTGGAGGCGACGGCGGTGGCTCTGGAGGCGACGGCGGTGGCTCTGGAGGCGACGGCGGTGGCTCTGGAGGCTCTGGCGGCTCTGGCGGCGGCAAAAAATACAGCAGAGTACAAGGCTCCGGATCCGGTTCCCAATATCAAACGGGAAATAACGACCAATCTTCAACAGCCACGAGCTCTAGCTCCAACGGCAACACCAAGTCAGAAAAATCCCAAAGTGAACACAAAGACTACGCTCAAGGACAGCAACGACAAATGCAAATGACGAAAGAAACTTCCGACGGAGAAGGCGGATCCTCTTTCGAATCTAAGCAGAAAAAACAATCAGCACAAAGTAGCGGATCGCATGATGCAGAGAGCAAGCAAACCGAGGTAGTTAACGCTGATGGTAGCAAAAGCAAGTCACAGCAATCTAGCTCGTCAGATAGCCAGAAATCTGCTACACAGTCACAGGCTAAATCTGAGAAAAAGACTAGAGATGCTAATGGCAATGAGGTACAGCAGAGTTCACAGACTTCGAGCTCATCGTATGCTTCTCAATCCTCGCAGACCTTTGATTATACATCAGAATCAGAATGGTCTAAATAATTAACAGACAAGGCATTTCGTTCATGGATATGTGATTTTTTTATTATTATTAGATTTAACACGAGCATTCCAACATGGCGTTTTATTTTTTACTTGTACCTTTAAAACACGCAAGCGTGGTAATGTATTAGGTTGCATTGCGAAGCTCGCAATCGACTAATCATAACGTATTGAAATTGTCAAAAGCATTGATAATGTCTAACCGCCTATATCTTCTTTTTTTACGTTTATTTACTTAGGCACTACCGCTTGGCCCTACTAGTAGAGTGAAGGGAAATTTTACTCTCCCGTGCCACTACTGATAGTGCTACGGGTAAACGTACATTTCCACTGACACTACACTGTTGCCAGTAGTTAAAAATAAAAATAAGTCGGGTTTTCCTCCCTGACGCTATAATAACGCACGAACCGATTTCAACGGTTTTGCATTCGTTGGAAAGGTCTCGGGCTCCGTGAGGTTTATAGGGAATAAAAAATCTCAAAATTCCCACGGGAACGGGGGCGCTGCGATTGAAACCGCGGGGCACAGCTAGTTATTCATAAAAGATATTTTATTTAAACCACTGTCCTCTATTATATACACTGGACAGGCTGCTGTCATAATCATTTTGGGCCTATTTGAGTGTCGCTATTTTGGCGCTGTAGGCCACTGTAGGCAGATACGAAAGTCCATGGAACTAAAATTAGTTATGACATAAGTCGACTGTGACTAAAATTAATTTTGACGTTCACTGCAAGCAAATAGGGGTACTATTTGCTTGTAGTGAACGTCAGAATTAGTTCCCGGGACACTCGCAGGGGCGCTTCAAATTGCCACACAAAATTAGCTGTCATTTGTATGGTAACAGCCAGTCCAGTGTGTGTATAATAGAGGCCAGTGGCTTAAACAGTGTGTGTTTTGTCTGTTTCGCTCTTTGGCAAATACCGTATGTCGGAAAGGGGTAAACGATTTGATAGCTAAAGTGCTGTTAATAAGCGTTATGAAGGCCCCTAAATCTTTTCGTAATGCGTTCTGATTGGTCGATTGAACTCCGCACATCTCGGCTCCGTTTCAAAGGAAACACACCCTTATCCTCCTCACTTCACTGATTTTCTCACTCAAGATGTCAGTGCACTGAAATCTTCAATGAAATAGGTCCTACTAATAGTGCTTAGGGCTGAAACTGCATTAAGCGGGTGCCCGCGCGGTTTAGTATACAATACAATAGTGATCCGCGTGCGGTTTCATACCAAAGTGAACCGGCGCGTGCGCCCGCTTAAAATTACTGGACGGATTTGGATGAAACATTACAGTAGTAAGGTTATGCATCAGAATAACACATGGGCTACCTACATTTTATCCCGAAATTCCCGCGGGAACATACAACGAGGGTAAGGGTGACAAATCAACATCGAGCTATGCTGCGCTGTACTGCGTTGTGCTGTGCTGTGTTTCTTAAGCTACGTTTTTTTAACAATCTAGCTCAGTATAAAGTAATCAGCAGCTCGTGTAGTCGTTCGTTCGTTCTTGTTTCTTTGTGGGCGCATAAGCAAGTGCGAGTGAGATGGGAGTGAGAGAGACGTCTGAAGGCGATGGAGGGGCACGCAGCGTGCTCCAAACCTAGCATAGCTCGACACAGCGCAGCATGGCAGAGCTCCATAAAAAACATAGCACAGTTCGGCACAGCGCGGCTCAGCACGGCGGGTGGCGCGCCTCGCTCGAGACTGCTGCGTTTTTAAACAGAGCGTAGCCTCACTCAGCGCAGCACAGCATGGTTTTGGACCAAGAGCCCGTGGACCCCAGACCTTCGTTATTTTATAAAAGCTGAAAGTTTGTCAACGCATGCTCCCAACACAGGTAAGAACGATGGACTATTATGAAGTTTGGGTAATCGTGGCTTTGGCAGGTACGGTACTAAAGGTCAATAGTCGAAAACACCAAGTTGGCCATCGATTTCGATATCACCGTCAAAGGGTGACTTATACAACTCCTCAAGAGCTTTCAAATGACATAGGTCATGTCACTGTTGAGCATTAGGATCAGCGTCCATGGCATAGGCCAACTCCAATCTTCGGTGGTCGAAAACACCAAGTTGGCCGTCGATTTCGATGTCACCGTCAAAGGGTGACTTGTACAACTGGTCAAGAGCTTTCAAATGACATAGGTCATGTCACTTAGGATCAGCGTCCATAGCATAGGTGAACTCCAATCTTCAATGGTCGAAAACACCAAGTTGGCCGTCGATTTTGATATCACCGTCAAAGGGTGACTTGTACAACTTGTCAAGAGCTTTCAAATGACATAGGTCATGTCACTGTTGAGCATTAGGATCAGCGTCCATAGCATAGGTCAACTACAATCTTCAATGGTCGAAAACACCAAGTTGGCCGTCGATTTCGATATCACCGTCAAAGGGTGACTTGTACAACTCTTCAAAAGCTATCAAATGACATATGTCATGTCACAAATCACACTTTATTATTTGATGAATTTAGATCGGTATTTTACACACCTTTAGTACCGTTTACCTGCCAAAGCCACGATAACCCAAACTTCATCGAAACCCAAAGTCCATCGTTCTTACCTGTGTTGGGAGCATGCGCTGACAAACTTTCAGCTTTTATAAAATAACGAAGGTCTGGGGTTCACGGGCTCTAGGTCTATTTGTTTGTATCCTCATTAAAATATTAGACGAGCGAGTTGACCAAACATAGCACAGCGCAGTACAGCGCAGCATAGCTCGAAGTTGATTTGTCACCCTGACCGCAACGCAGCTAGTGTAAAATAATGGACACAACGCGGGTAAAACCGCGGGGCGCAGCTAGTGTAAAATAAAACCGAAGTGTATCCGTAAACGTAGGTAGTTTCAATTCAAAATGAGTAGTGTTCGCTTCATCTTAATCCTAACTAATATTATAAATGCGAAAGTAACTCTGTCTGTTACGCTTTCACGCCAAAACTACTGAACCGATTTGAATGAAATTTGGTAGACTCAGTCCAGAGCCTGAGAAAGGACATAGGCTACTTTTTATCGCGATATTCCCGCGGGAACTGGTACAACGCGGGTGAAACCGCGGAGCGCTGCTTATCAATACATAGTATAAAACAAAGTCGCTTTCCGCTGTCTATCCCTATGTAAGCTTAAATCATTAAAACTACGCAACGGATTTTGACAAAGTTTTTTTAATAGATAGAGTGATTCAAGAGGAAGGTTTATATGTATAAAAAAAACTTGCGAGGTGTCAAGGGACACCCGGATGGAACGAAGTTTATTTATTATCAACAAAAATAATCGTCGCGACACCACACTGTTCAATGCGAAATAGAAAGTAATGTATTAGCCTGTAATGTCCCACTGTTGGGCAAAGGCCTCTCGTCTCACTGAAGATATCAGTACAGTGAGGAGGTTTCAGGCGTAATCACCAAGCTTGCCTAATGCGGGTTGGTGATCTCAAACCCGAGCCATGTTTGAAAAGTAGGAAAGATGTATTCGCTCGACCCGGGAATTGAAGCCGGGACCTCAGTCTTGGCAGGCGAGTGCACATACCACTAGACCACCGAGGCGTGTAAAAAACACAAAATGTCAATCTCAATATGAGAATGAAAAATCGTGACTTTGATAATTAAGGGTAGGTTACTTCAAATTACGAGGCAATAGAAAGACGAAACGAAAATTCTGGCTTGCTTTCTATAAGAGAGAGAGAGATAGACAGAGAAACATGCGCACGCCAGAGAGAGACAGACAGAGAAACATGCGCACGCCGATGTTTCTCTGTCCGTCTCTCTTTGACGCAAAAAGTGTCGTTACAGCTTTTCCGTCTAGCCCCCTTTCGCAACGTGCGATAAGGAACTTCGTTCCAAAAATTCCCGAAATTCCCACGGGAACGGGCACAACGCGGGTGAAAATAAAACAGTGAGTAAAAATGTAATTTATTCAAATTCCAAGTAAGTTATTAATCTGGTTATTCTTAGTGACATGTTGTTTTTTCTCGTGGGTGTACATCGCTGATTGCTGGGCGAATGCCGCGGGACAAAATGAGCACTGGAACGGTCTCTCACCAGTATGAGTTCGTCTGTGTTTAATTAATATACCGTTACTCTGAAACAACAAACAATATATATATGGTAAACGATTACGCATGAGTGAACGTTAACACTAATTAAGGGCCTATGAGTTCCTAAAACGGGCTACTTTAAACAATTTTTTAGCCAAAAGTCTTAACGTTACAAGAACAATTTTTGTTTGTTTTTAATCTTGATCATATGTTTAATGAGACTACTGTTTCCGAAACACGTTGACTATTAATTTCCTCGATAGAAAATAATCACAAAGTTGGGTCTTTTATACCTTACTTTGTGAATTTTAAACACTTAGTTTGTTAAACAATTTCAAACGCATATTTCTAAAATTAATTTGAGTGATGTAAAATAAACTATGACGCAGGACTGTTGGAGTAAAATTTTTGTTTCAATATTATATTTGTAATTAAAATAAATTTCCAACGAAAGGTGGTAGATTCTTGCGAATGAGTCGCCATTACAATTTCCGCGCCGTAGTGTTTCTCGCTCTTTTGTACCCAGAGTGACAGTATGCGCTGAGGCGCCGTGCTAGTCGGACGTGTGTCGCTTTTTTCATTCCAGTGCTACGAAACTTCATAGTGTTTTCTCATTGAGATCTTATTGTTTTTTTCTATATTTTAAGCTATTGCATAGCTTCTATCGCGGGCCTTGAGCGCGGGGACCGAATCCAGAAATTCCGTAACGAAAAAACCTCGCGCAAAAAACCTAAGGCTCCCCACTAACGCCATCTAATGATAGAAAAAAAAACCTATCGCTCCCCACTAACGCCATCTAGTGATAGAAAAAATAACTATGCAATAGCTTTACCGCGGCAGTCCCCGAGTGCCACACGTCTTTTTTTTCTATATTTTATTAAGGCGGCCCCTAAACGATCAATTATATTGAATATTGTGCAATATAATTGATCGTCTTGGGCTAATATTGAAGACTGCGCAATGATTGAACGAAAGTTTGAGCGAGTTTAATTTTTATTGCATCATATTTTTTATTGCTTCGTGTAGGGTCAGTATTGCGCAATATTTGATATGTTGCTCGGGATCAAACTATCCTTCGACTGAACAAGAAAACATTGCACGATTTTCTTATTGTGCAATATAATTGACCGTTTGGATCCAAACGCAATTCAATCTTATTGCACAATTAAATATATTGTACAATGTTATTGTAGGTCTAGGGGCCGCCTAAAATGTGATTATTGTGACATTATAATAAAAATAAACTTTTTTCAAAATAGGTTATTATAAAACACTAGCTTTTGCCCGCGGCTTCGCTCGCATGGAATTTAGTCTGCCACATTAAGTTTGGTGATATGTTTATGGTTTAAAACATTTTTTTATTAAACCGAAGCAAAAAGAGGCGCCTTTTGCTTTCAAATGACATGGGTCATGTTACTGTTGAGCAACACGGTTATGGTCCATAACATAGCCCAACTCTATTCTTCGGTAGCCATAACACCGAGTTGGCCGTCGATTTCGATATGACCGTCAAAGAGTGACTTGTAAATAAGTCATGCCACTGTTGTGCATTGGGCCAGGGTCCATAGTATCCCAAGTTCCTTTAATTTACTATTCTATTTTAGTTACTACTTGCTCGCCCGCACGTACACGTCACTTGTGGCCGTCACTTGTGGCAATATAAAAATATCTTAAAGAAGTAAACATAGTAGGTAGAACCACCATTAGCAACAAACTATCATTTGGCCAACGACATTATGTGTCTAATATTCTTCACACTTCCGCCTCCACAACGTAGCGCACTCCTACCTCCGCATCGTAGCTACCTCCGCGTCGTAGCACACTCCCACCTGCGTATTGTAGCACTCTCTTGGTTCCGCATATACCCCTATGTCACAAAAGCGGCCCGTCTTACTTTATTTGGCTACTTTGTGGCCCTTGCCTGTCAAAAGGTTGCCGACCACTGACTTAATGCGAAAGACAAACGAGTACATCATCTTTGTGTAACTCCAATAGTTTAGGCAGCGCACGCCAAGATAGCTCTTAGAGGGCAGATTTTTTTCCATCCATACATCCATCCTCACAAACATTCGCATTTATAATATTAGTAGGAAGTAGGAAGTAGGATTAGTAGGTTAGTAGGATAAAATTTTATAAGACGGTTTATTTCCAAAAGTAGTCAATAGATAAAGTGGTAAATTAATTAAACGAAAAATACCTATAATAGGTGTTTCGATTTTGATAATTTATTTTATACAGCATATTTTTTAAGATTTTTTCTAAAATATTAAGGTACTTTACACAACCTCAAATGAAAAAGAGTTTTGATAAACTAATGTGAGAAAATAAAAATGAATCGTAATGTTCGGATTCGAACCCGCGGCCTTCGAGATAAGCAAAATGATTCTTCCTGTACTTAGGTTTCATTCACTAATTGCAATGTTATGCTATCGTAACGACACGTCACACGTTGAAATTAACGACTAAAATATAAGACATACGTATATCGGAACTACTCGGCGATGCTTCGTGCTCATACGGAGGCCGTCGCATGGCGACCATGTCACATGTGTCAAACCAGTACGGTGGTGATTTTTCTCCGACTTGCTTTACAAATACTTATTTATTACGACCAAAATTACACAAATTCATTATAAATTGTAGCTTATATAACCTGTTCAGTAGTTTTTGCGTGAAAGAGCAACAAACATACATACATCCATACATCCATCCATACATACATCCATCCTCACAAACTTTCGCATTTATAATATTAGTAGGATAGGATATGTACGTAATTTAGATAAATACAAAATGCGATAAAATGTTGATTGTTAGAATCTATTTTATCAATGTGATGACTATTCTACCCAATTCAATATCTACTACTGATTTTTATTATGTGAATTAGATAATTAAGCGCTTCGCAATCTTCTGTTACAAAACGACCGCACGCGGGCCCCGTATCTCATAGAGTGACGTCAGCGCCGCGCCGCCGCGACGGCCGCTGCGCGTACTATTCCTCCCCGGCTTCACCGCCTGCTTCACCCCCTCAAATGTCGAAATGGCTGGGGTATCCTAGCCTTAATAGTAAATAAGCCTGTACCGCCCCACTGCTGGTCGGCGGCCTCTCATCTCTCAGACATCAGTACAGTGAGGAGGATGTCGTCATCACCACGCGTCTACTGCGGGCTGGGATCTCAAACACGAAGCGTGTTTGAAAAGTAAGAAACATGTTTTCGCTCGACCCGGGAATTGAACCCGAGACCTCGGGCTTGACAGGCGAGTGCACATACCACTAGACCACCGAGGCGTGTTTTAATTATTTATTTAACACTAATCTATAATATAAAAATGAATCGCTGAATCTGTTGCTAAGCGCATAACTTCAGAACGACTGCACCAAATTGGATGATTCTTTTTTAATGTGTTCCTTATTGTCAGGACAAGGTTTTTATATAAGAAAAATCTCAAAATTTCCGCGGGAACGGGGGCGCTGCGGGTGACACCGCGGGGCACAGCTAGTAAACCTATATAAAAGAAAAAACACTAAATGTCAATCTCAATATGAGAATGAAAATCGTGACTTTGATAATTAATTGGTGGGTTAGTTCAACTTATGTTTACGCATCAGTAAACGTCAACACAAATTACATTCTCCATAAACGTATGAGAATGAAAAATCGTGGCGTGAGCTCAACTGACCAATCAGAACGCATTACGAAAAGATTTTGACAATGTCAAAGTGTTATTTGACAATGTCAATACGTTGTTTGACAATGTCAATACGTTGTTTGACAACGTCAATCCGTTGTTTGACGATGTCAATACGTTGTTTGACAACGTCAATCCGTTGTTTGACAATGTCAATACGTTGTTTGATAACGTCAATCCGTTGTTTGACAATGTCAATGCGTTGTTTGACAAAGTCAATCCGTTGTTTGACAATGTCAACGCGTTGTTTGACAATGTCAATGCGTTGTTTGACAGTGTCAATGCGTTGTTTGACAATGTCAACGCGTTGTTGGACAATGTCAATGTGTTGTTTGACATCGTCAACGCGTTGTTTGACAATGTCAACGCGTTGTTTGACAATGTCAACGCGTTGTTTGACCACGTCAATGCGTTGTGACTGGTCAATAGGCTATTTATATCCCGAAATGTCCCCGGGAACGGGTGCAACGCGGGTAAATCAGCGGGTACTTACGCTGAATCCTCTGCCGCAGAGATCACAGAACTTGTTCTTCACTTTCGGCAACTTCAAATGAACAGATTCATTGTGTTTCTTCAATCCGTAGTTGTTTGCATAATACTGAAAATAAGAGAAGCAATTTTTTATAAAACTTTTCGATATTAACAGTCGCGAGATACAACAAACAAAATTGTCTATATAATTATAAACTAACTAGCCACGCCCCGCGGTGTTACCCGTTTTGTACCCGTTCCCTCGGGAATTTCGGGATAAAATGTATCCCATGTGTTATTCCGATGTATGACTACATATTATAAAACAAAGTCTCCGGCCGCGTCTGTCTGTCCGTGATAAACTTAAATACTACTGCACGGATTTTCACGCGGTTTTCACCAATCGATAGAATGATTCTTCCGGAAGGTTTATATGTATAAAAAATCCCGAAATTCCCACGGGAACGGGCACAACGCGGGTAAAACCGCGGGGCGAAAAAAAGTGTTGCATTATTTGTGCTTACCTTGTTACATTCTTTACAATAGTGCTTTGTCTTCTTCATGTGAATAAGATTGTAATGATTTTTCATATAAATAGATTTTACGAATACTTTATTGCATTCCGGACAAGAGAAGCTGAAACATTAAAATTAAAGTTTTAGCCTAAAGTTAAATAACTTTAACACTATCACTACATAGTATAAAACAAAGTCTCTTTCCGCTGTCTGTCCCTATGTATGCTTAGATCTTTAATCACTATCACTACATAGTATAAAACAAAGTCTCTTTCCGCTGTCTGTCCCTATGTATACTTAGATCTTTAATCACTATCACTACATAGTATAAAACAAAGTCTCTTTCCGCTGTCTGTCCCTATGTATGCTTAGATCTTTAATCACTATCACTACATAGTATAAAACAAAGTCTCTTTCCGCTGTCTGTCCCTATGTATGCTTAGATCTTTAATCACTATCACTACATAGTATAAAACAAAGTCTCTTTCCGCTGTCTGTCCCTATGTATGCTTAGATCTTTAATCACTATCACTACATAGTATAAAACAAAGTCTCTTTCCGCTGTCTGTCCCTATGTATGCTTAGATCTTTAATCACTATCACTACATAGTATAAAACAAAGTCTCTTTCCGCTGTCTGTCCCTATGTATGCTTAGATCTTTAATCACTATCACTACATAGTATAAAACAAAGTCTCTTTCCGCTGTCTGTCCCTATGTATGCTTAGATCTTTAATCACTATCACTACATAGTATAAAACAAAGTCTCTTTCCGCTGTCTGTCCCTATGTATACTTAGATCTTTAATCACTATCACTACATAGTATAAAACAAAGTCGCTTTCCGCTGTCTGTCCCTATATATGCTTAGATCTTTAATCACTATCACTACATAGTATAAAACAAAGTCTCTTTCCGCTGTCTGTCCCTATGTATGCTTAGATCTTTAAAACTACGCAACGGATTTTGACGCGGTTTTTATATATAGACTAGCAGCGCCCCGCGGTTTTACCCGCGTTGTGCCCGTTCCCGTGGGAATTTCGGGATAAAATGTAGCCTATAGCCTTCCTCGATAAATAGACTATCTAACAGTGAAAGAATTATTCAAATCGGTTCAGTAGTTTCTGAGATTAGCGCGTTTAAACAAACAAACAAACAAACAAACAAAACAAACTCTTCAGCTTTATAATATTAGTATAGATAGAGTGATTCAAGAGGAAGGTTTATATGTATAAAAATTCTCGAAATTCCTACGGGAACGGGCACAACGCGGGTAAAATCCAGTGCAGGTAGTTTACATAGTCTTCTTCTTCTTCTTCACCGAGTGGATGGTCACCCTGACCAATCCTGGTGTCAGAGTTATTGAGCCGCCAAAGGCCTCTGACATGGCTCATGTAACGACTACTATCAGTAGAGAGTAACCGGGACCGACGGCTTAACGTGCCCTCCGAAGCACGGAATCGTCTTTCTTTTCGGGCAATCAGGTGATTCAGCCTGCAATGCCCTAACCAAACTGAACACAGTCTCACAATGCGATTTTTATGAGATATCCCCACCGGGAATCGAACCCGAAACCTCCGGACCGTGAGCCGAGCGCTCAGACCACAAGACCACGGAGGCTGTTTACATAGCATAGTTACATAATTTACCTCTTTTTCTTGATGACACTATGTTTTTTTGACCCTTTCAAGTGACACTTATATTTTTGTATAGAAGGATATTGTATATCGCACTCGACACAGTACGACAATTCCTTATTCACGTTTATATTTAATAGTTCCGGATGGTTGTCGGCGATATGCTTGTCCTTATATCTGCCCGATTTGAACTTCGCGTTGCATATATCGCATTTCGCCTCGGTGTGGTATCTGTAAATAAATTTTTATATTAAATAGGTAATTTAATAAATAAATAAGTTTACTCCCACCTGTTCTGTTGAGTAGTTCTGTTGACAGAACTACTGGGACGTTTTTACCATTAGTTTTGTCCACAAAACAATTGGGAATACAATTCTCACCTGTTCTGTTGAGTAGTTCTGTTGACAATACTAACTATTCGGTAGGTTAGGGTTATTTTTTTTTTACTAGATAAAAGTCAGGTGTAAAGCATAGTCTTTTAAGTCACAGAACTAATGGTAAAAAAGTCCCAGTAGTTCTGTCAACAGAACTACTCAACAGAACAGGTGGGAGTAAACGAATAAATACACCCGGACAAATTCACTCACGGTTAATTAGACCCAAAGTAAGCTCTAAGCTTGTATCATGTAATCTAACTCACTGATACTACTACATATACATGCACAAATACTTTATCACTACTAATATTATAAATGCGAATGTTTGTTAGGATGTATGTATGTTTGTTACTCTCTCACGAAAAAACTACCGGACGGATTTGGATTAAACTTTACAGTAATATAGGTTATACATCAGAATAACATATGGGATACATTTTTTCAACTAGCCGCATCCCACGGTGTTACCCGCGATTAACAGCCTCCGTGGTCTAGTGGTTTGAGCGCTCGGCTCACGATCCGGAGGTTCCGGGTTCGATTCCCGGTGGGGATATCTCACAAAAATCACTTTGTGAGACTGTCCTCAGTTTGGTTAGGGCATTGCAGGCTGAATCACCTGATTGCCCGAAAAGTAAGATGATTCCGTGCTTCGGAGGGCACGTTAAGCCGTCGGTCCCGGTTACTTTCTACGGATAGTAGTCGTTACATGAGCCATGTCAGAGGCCTTTGGCGGCTCTATAACTCTGACACCAGGATTGGTCAAGTTGACCATCCACTCGATAAGAAGACCCGCGATGTTTCCGTTCCCACGGGAATTTCGGGATAAAATGTATCCCATGTGTTATTCTGATGTATAACCTATATTACTGTAAAGTTTCATCCAAATCCGTTTAGCAGTTTTTTCGTGAAAGAGTAACAAACATACATACATCCTCACAAACTTTCACATTTATAATATTAGTAGGAAGAAATCTATAAGAAGTAAATATAGGTAATTATGTTCGAGCTAATCTCAGAAACTACCAATTCGATTCGAATAATTCTTTTTGTATAAGATAGCTACATTCAAAAGGGAGGTCCCAGGTGAATTTCATCCCGAAATTCCCACGGGAACGGGTACAACGCAGGTGAAACAGTAAGTACTTACTTGTATATGTGCCTGATCAGTTTGCTTTTGATAGTGTATGTTGCTTTACAGCTATCGCATATGAATTTTGTGTGATAATCTTTAAAATGTATTTTAGATTCTTTAACACTTCTGAAATTATAAAAAAAATTAATTAAATCACTACATAGTATAAAACAAAATCGCTTTCCGCTGTCTGTCCCTATGTATGATTAGATCTTTAAAACTACGCAACGGATTTTGATGCGGTTTTTTTAAATAGATAAAGTGATTTAAGAGGAATGTTTATATGTATAAACATTTACAAAATTCCCACGGAAACGGGCACAGCGCGACAAATTAACCAATAGGATTGCATTAATTTGATATATATTTCTCCGTTTCTCCGCTCCGCAGCCTCGCTCCGCATCAATGGACAGGCAGCCTTAATGACTGACGTAACATATAATATACTACTAGCTGTGCCCCGCGGTTTCACCCGCAGCGCCCCGTTCCCGTGGGAATTATGAGATTTTTATTCCTTATTTTTCTTAAAATTCTTTATATAAAAACCTTGTCCAGACAATAAGGAACACATTAAAAAAAGAATCATCTAATTTGGTGCAGTCGTTCTGAAGTTATGCGCTTAGCAACAGATTCAGCGATTCATTTTTATAATATAGATTATATACTTACTGGGAAACATATTTGCACTTAGTGCAGTGATATTTGAATCTGTGGTAGAACATATAATGTTTCTTCGCAGAGTTTCTGGACACAATCTCGCCACAAGATTTGCATTTAAAGTATCTCTGGTGTACTACCCTCCAGTGTTCTTCTAGTTTGTCTTTGGTCGGTAGACGAAGGTTGCATAGAGAACATTTGAAAGGGGGTGTCGTCTAAAAAAGGGGTTTCATCAATAAGTTTGATTTTAATAAATCAAATATATAAAATTCTCGTGTTACGGGGTGCGTGGTTGAACTCCTCTGAAACGGGTCGACCGATTCTTATGAAATTTTGTGTGCATATCGGGTAGGTCTGAGAATCGGACAACATCTATTTTTCATCTCGAAATTCCCGCGGGAACGGGTACAACGTAGGGCGCGGCTAGTTTTTATATATAAAGACTAGCTGCGCCCCGCGGTTTCACCCGCGTTGTACCCGTTCCCGCGGGAATTTCGCGAGAAAAAGTAGCCTATGTCCTTTCTCAGGCTCTGGACTAACTGTGTACCAAATATCATTCAAATCGGTTCAGTAGTTTTGGCGTGAAAGCGTGACCGACAGACAGAGTTACTTTCGCATTTATAATATGAATATAGATTACGTGTCACGTTGTTTGTCCGCGATGGACTCCTAAACTACTGAACCGATTTTGAATTTGATTTGCACACCGTGTGCAGTTTGATCCAACTTGAAAGATAGGATAGCTTACATCTCAGTTTATAGACTTATAGATTTCAACAGCCTCCGTGGTCTTGTGGTTTGAGCGCTCGGCTCACGGTCCGGAGGTTCCGGGTTGGATTCCCGGTGGGGACAATATCTCACAAAAATCACTTTGTGAGACTGTCCTCAGTTTGGTTAGGGCATTGCAGGTTGAATCACCTGATTGCCCGAAAAGTAAGATGATTCCGTGCTTCGGAGGGCACGTTAAGCCGTCGGTCCCGGTTACTTTCTACGGATAGTAGTCGTTACATGAGCCGTGTCAGAGGCCTTTGGCGGCTCAATAACTCTGACACCAGGATTGGTCAGGGTGACCATCCACTCGATGAAGAAGAAGAAGAATTTATAGAGATTTGGGTGGTTCACCCCTTAATTTTTATATGAAACATTTGTCGGGTCAGCTAGTAAAATATATAAGTTAATTTAACTTACATTATGACTTAAATCTACATGCCTTTTAAATTCAGTCATATTATGAAAAATACGATCACATTGTGTACAATCTATCCTTTTACTAAGCGGCTGAATCCGAGTGTTTTTCAAAACAAACTCAGCAATTTCTTGCTCAGTCAAGAAAACTTTATCAAAATGGTCGAGCAATTTGAAATCTATGGCCAGAGAGCATAACTCTCGTCTATGGAATTTACTTTTTTCTCTTTTATCTTTAATTTTCTTATTTTTATCATCGGCCAGTCTCAGTTTTCTAGGTTTACCGCCATTTTGTCCGCCATGTTTAATTTCTAGTTTGTACTCTATATTGTCCATGGCAAAGTCATCGTCATATGAGTTGTCAATGGTATCGTTGTAGGTGTCTATGTCCTCATCGTCTGTGACTTCTTTCTTGATATCTTCTAGTTTTACTGGAGTCAAACGCAGTATAGGTATTTTGTCACAACCATCGACTTGGCTCTTTGTAAGATCTTTTTCAATTTTCTTTATAGTTATATTGTTGCCAAAATTAAGTGTCAGTCCGTTTTTTTGCAACTTGTCTATGTCTATTGACACTTCTGTGTTATACTGGAAGTCGTACTGATTTTTGGTGGTAATGGTCAGCTTGGATAAGCATTTTTCATTCTTCCCCTGTAAAAGATTAAAAAGAGTTTAATAATAAGGTAATAGGTAGTTCTTCTTCTTCTTCTTCTCGTTTCAATGAGCCTTTATTTGATTAGTTAAGTTATAATTTAGACCCTAGACCAGAAGGTAGCCAAGCTTATGGCACACTATACCAAGTTCCCGTTGTGACGTCACAACATGGCGCTAGGCCGGTCCTATTCTTATTTTAATCGCATTGTAGATTAATTACTGTATTAAATTATATCATCCCATAGTAGTAGTAGTATCAGCCTGTAATGTCCCACAGCAGGGCAAAGGACCCTCATCTCACTGAATCACCTGATTGCCCGAAAAGTAAGACGATTCCGTGCTTCGGAGGGCACGCTAAGCCGTCGGTCCCGGCTACTTTCTACGGATAGTAGTCGTTACATAAGCCATGTCAGAGGTCTATGGCAGCTCAATAACTCTGACACCAGGATTGGTCAGGGTGACCATCCACTCGGTGAAGAAGTACATAGTGGACTCAAAATCCGCCAATGCGCTGCGACCCGGCATAATGTGCTCCAACCTTTAATGTGTTTTAATTTAGCAGGTTACCCTCAAGTATATCCTTACCGGTGTAGACGAGTATATCATCAGCATCACTTTGCTCTGTGCTCGTTCAACTTGCTTGCGGAAGTTGGTGATTCTCTTCAGCATTGCTATACACTCCCAGCAAAACTTTATACTGCTAAAACCCTGAAAATTTTGGGAATATTTTTTTAATATTTTTTTATTTTAAAGTAATTGTTTAGTCTGTCTATCTAGACAAAGTATGGTGTCTGCGTTTAGGTTGCGGTCTGGTCACATTCCATGCAATAAGTTCCTCCATCTGATGGGCATCAAAACATCACCTCTTTGTGAGGATTGCCACAGAGTGGAGGACGTAACTCATATCTTGCTGGAATGCGGCCGGAACGCTGACCTGAGAGTGAGGTTGTTTGGAGGTCCAGCCCACCTCTATAATGGGCAAATAAACTGCTGGTTATCAGAGTGCCTCTCAGACAATGCTATTAAATTGTACAAATGCATAGCATTGTCTGGGTAGGCCATAGGCAAGTAACCATGAGGCTGACATGACCAACCAGGGTGGTCGAAGCCTTGATAAAAATTAGAATTAAAAAAAAAAAAATTGTTTTGTCTCTGACTAATGTTTTTATTCATTCATAGATAAGGCTAAAGGCCTTTAGACAGTCTAACTGCCTTATTCACAAACACTCTCTAACTAAAACGCTGTTAGTGAGTGTTTTGTCTCTTTTGCTCTTCGGAAAATAGCGTATGTCAGAAAGGGACAAACCATCTGGTAGCTAAAATTGTGCTAGTAAGAGTTTATGAATAGAATAATGTTGGAATATTGAACCATGTATTTGTACACCATTCAACTTGTCTATGATACTGAGATTAATAGTAAGGATTTATGATTAAATCTATGCTTTATATCTGTCAATGTCAAGGACTTAACTCTAGAAACCGTTCTGTGTTTATTGCAATGCTATGTATCGCTCTCTCTGTTCTGAAATAGCCCACACAACATGTCCGTCTAAAGCTAGTTTTCTATATCCCATAATATAGTGTTAATCATGTAATGTAATTCCTAATTGTTTTCACTGGGCAATAATAACTATTGTGCTATGTGGTTCTGTTCGTTTGATTTTGCTCGCCTGCTGCAATCCACCAACCTAACCTACTTCCATCATTGTGCATCCACTGCGTAGGATCTACATAGCCAAGCCTCAAACAAAAGCTAGGCCTACACACTGCCTGGCTGGCTCTCTGCTCTACAAATAAGGCCTTAAAACTCCAACACCATGGTTGGACACCACTAAGTTACTGGAACTGACTTTCTTATAGACATTGGGAGTGTTCTTAACTGTAAAACAAACTTCAACCAACAAAAACAGTTCCCGTTTGAACAAATAATAATGACATAGTAAAACCTGTGGTAGATTTTCTGTGTGAAAATAGAAACATGTGGTAGAATAATGGATAGGTAGAAACATGTGGTAGAATAATGGATAGGTAGAAACATGTGGTAGAATAATGGATAGGTAGAAACATGTGGTAGAATAATGGATAGGTAGAAACATGTGGTAGAATAATGGATAGGTAGAAACAGCAGAGTGCTAAGGGCGCTCAGTCAGCCGCTTGGGCTAAAGTAGGATATAACAGCACGAACGCAGAGTACATATACGTTTCAATTAATTTTAAAACAAAAACAGATTGATATATTAATTTACTAGCAGCGCCCCGCGGTTTTACCCGCGTTGTGCCCGTTCCCGTGGGAATTTCGGGATAAAATGTAGCCTATAGCCTTCCTCGATAAATAGACTATCTAACAGTGAAAGAATTATTCAAATCGGTTCAGTAGTTTCAGAGATTAGCGCGTTTAAACAAACAAACAAACAAACAAACAAAACAAACTCTTCAGCTTTATAATATTAGTATAGATACTACTATGTCATAACCTGAGCTTTAAACCATTAGAAACTCTGTCGAGTAGCGCTGCTGGTGTATGTTAGTTCACTGCGATTGTAAAGCAATATGCAGCTCGACCCTGACTTGAATGGGTGGCCAATAGTGGCATTTTAGGCCTTTTCAGGGCATAGTTAAGCAGTCGGTCCCGGCTTCAATGGTTAAACCATATTGTCACCTTTAGGCAGCCCTAGAACTCCGCCCGGGGTGGCCTCTTATTCGAAAATGATTGAACTTTTCTCTCACATTATTTATTTAGTGGTGATTACGCCTGAAACCTCCTCACTGTACTGATATCTTCAGTGAGACGAGAGGCCTTTGCCCAACAGTGGGACATTACAGGCTAATACTTTACTTTACTTAGCCTACTTTATTTATTGAAGATATTATCAATACAGGAAGCATACAACTGTGATTACACACGGACAAAACTAATCTCTACTAATTTATTAAAGATGAAGAGTTTGTTTGTTTGAACGTGTTTATCTCTGAAACTACTTATCCGATTTGAATAATTATTTTTGTAATGGATAGCCATGTTCAACAGAAAAGCTACTTTTCATCCCAAAATTACCACGGGAACAACGATAGTAACCGCGGGGCGCTGTTATGCTTATAGTGATAAAAAAATCATAGGTTCTTATTGTAAACAAATTATGAACGAAAATGTTTTTGAGCTGTACTCACATAATTAAAATAAGGGCTATCTGAAGCCATTAATCTGTAGAATATCTCTGAATAATCTTTTAGAGCGAATGTCTTGCGTTCGAAGCTGAGACATCCATGGCACAATATCTTCGAAGTATCAACCACTACAGAAGAACTCATGATTAAAACTAACAATATATTGATAATAAATTAACGACTATTTCGTTTTACTAGTTGTTTCCTTTTAAAATTAGTTTGTTTAATAATTAATCGATAAAACACGAAATAAATATCGTATGTACGTGACGAAATTCACACGAATTTGCTTTGACCATAGACTAAATTATTTAAATTTGATAAATAATTCATTGTTGACATTATTTCGTTCGTGACTTTTATTTGACCATTGACAATACTTATACAGAAAGTTTTAAAATTCTACCTCCAAGGATGTCATAAGTATAAAATAAGTATTCGACCTCAACCTCAATGTGAGCGTTAGCCGCCATAATTGTTTAGATGCAGTTTTTTTTATTGCCAAAATAAGTTTTTATCCAATTAATTTTGCTAACCACGAATGCTGTTATCCAGAATTATCGATAATAAAGCTTTAGAAGACACTAGCCGTGCCCCGCGGTATTACCCGCGTTGTGCCCGTTCCCTTGGACTTCGGGATTTTTTTATACAAAACTTTCCTCTTGAATCTCTCTATCTATTTAAAAAAAACACGTCAAAATCCGTGCAGTAGTATTTGTGTTTATCGCGAACAGACAGACAGGGGACTTTGTTTTATATAATAATACGTAGTAGGGGACTTTGTTTTATATAATAATACGTTTGTTTTAGTAATAATATATAGTAATACGTAGTGATGAGATGATAACAGCCTCCGTGGTCCTGTGGTTTGACCGCCCGGCTCACGATCCGGAGGTTCTGGGTTCGATTTCCGGTGGAGACAATAACTCACAAAATCTCTTTGTGAGACTGTTCACAGTTTGGTGAATCATCTGATTGCTAGAAAAGTAAGGTGATTCCGTGCTTCGGAGGGCACGTTACGCCCGTCGGTCCCGGTTACTCTACGGATAGTAGTCGTTACATGAGCCGTGACGTGACAGAGGCCTTTGGCGGCTCAATAACTCTGACACAGGATGGGTCAGGTTTACCGTCCACACGATGAAGAAGAAGAAGTGATGAGATGTCATATAATATTTACATAGACAACATTCACTGCTGTCCGCGCGGGGGTTCCACCCGCAATCCGGTAGATGGAGATAGTGAAGTATGTTATGAGGTCACAGCCAGCCATACATTTTTTAAAGAACAGGAGTTAATCTTCCATTGTGCTGCAACCTGTCTCGGCAAACTCCGAAATCAAACCTGGGGAGATGGACCTCATCAGCTATGGACGGCAACCCGTCTAGGAGAAGGACACTCCGAAATTAAACCAACTAGTACGGGGCAGCAGTCGTATTAAAAGTGACAGAAGGCTGAAGGAAAATAAATTCGGTAGGGCTTCTGAACAGACATTAAGAGGGTGTATTCCCTGTAGTCTTACCGCGTAGTCTTACCAGTTGGACTACTGGGAATTTCCTTCCCAATTTTCTTACTATTCGGTAGGTTAGGGTTATTTTTTTTTTTTACGCAACTGATACAAAAAAATAATAACCCTAACCTAGCAAATAGTAAGAAAATTGTTTAATTGTTTTTGTTAATAACGATCAAGTCCAATCGAGATCAACACAAAATTCCCAATGGTCTTACTAGTAAGTCTATTGGGAAGGAAATTCCCAGTAGTCCAACTGGTAAGACTACGCGGTAAGACTACAGGGAATAGGTTAAATGAATGAGAAAAATGAACACAATCGATTCAATAAAACTTATATTTATTCGATTCAAAATACAATAAACTTTTATACTCAGCCTTATCATACAATATTACATCTAAATACTATTCTATAAATATTTCTATCATTAATATAATGAAATTATATTATTTATTCATAATTTGATACTTTATCGAAATAGAAAACCAGACTCAATACATGATAAAAATACTGTATGTTAATTGGTGAACCTAATTAAAAAGCCCACCAATCAACGAACAGTATTTATCATGTCATGTCTTGTCACATTCAGTCATCATGGGTGAGATGTGGGTGAGATAGAAATAAAAGAAATACCGCGAAATAAAAGCTTCTCATTGGTTCAAATTATAAATGGCGGTAAAATAAAAGACGAGGCATAGACAAATCTGAACATAAAAAGGAAGTCTTCTTTTTTAGAGTTCCGTACCCAAAGGGTTAAAACGGGACCTTATTACTGAGACTTCGCTGTCCGTCTGTCTGTCACCAGGCTGTATCTCAGGAACGGTGATAGCTAGACAGCTGAATTTTTCACAGATGATGTATTTCTATTGCCGCTATAACAACAAATACTAAAAATAAAACAAAACAAATATTCAAGGAAGGCTCCCATACAACAAACGAGATTTTTTGCCGTTTTCTAAAGTATGGATCCCTCCATGCGCGCATCCGACTCGCACTTGGCCGGTGTTCTACTTCAACCAGTATCAAACTCGCTTATATTCTCATATATCAATAAACTATTCACAAAAACAAAATCGTATATTACATTCGAGTCATAATATATTCATTAGAAATTCATATAGCAGATATCTTTATAAAGTACGGTAGCGAAGTAGGAATAATTTTGTCCATTGTCTTTTTATCTCTCTGTCCCATGTCACTCGTACACAATAGTATTGCCGTTTCACTCCCCTAACGCATTGTGGCGAGTGAGACAGTGATGTTATTGAGTACTAGTGAAAGAGACAGATAGATTAAGAACAGTGGACGGAATTCTTCCTACTTTGCGATCATACTTTAGTAGTTTTGTTTTAAATCTCACAAGTGCCCCTGAGCTATGCTTGGGTAGGTAATTGTACATACATATTGTCTTACGCCTTTGCCACACTTGACGGATCTTCCGTCGCCGATCTGCCGCGACGGAACGCCAATACATATTGGAACGAAGTTCCTTATCGCGCGTTGCGAAAGGGGGCTAGACGGAAAAAATTAAGACGAAAAGTTGTAACGACACTTTTTGCTATAGTAAGCAATTGTAAGCCGTGCGGCGTGCGCATGTTTCTCTGTCTGTCTCTCTCTCTCTCTTCGAAACTTCGTTCCATCCGGGTGTCCCTTGACACCTCTCAAGTTTTGACAAGCCCGTTGGTACAGTGGCAGTGAGAGCGCTTACTGTGTCGGGGGTTGTGGGTTCGATTCCCGCCCGGAGTCAACAATATGTGCAGGCGTAGTTGTTGGCGACGACGTCTGGGTGTCATTATATATTCTTATAAAGTATTTGTGTATGTATAAGTAGTAGTATCGGTAAATTAGATTCCATAACACAAGCTTAGAGCTTACTTTGGGTCTAATTAACCGTGTGTGAATTTGTCCGGGTATATTTGTATATTTGTATTTGTATTATTGCATATAAATTACGCAGCGTGCATTATATGCAATAATAATTATGTATTGGCGTTCCGTCGCGGAAGATCGGTGTGGTAAAGGCCTTATGCTGGGGCCACACCTATGCCATATGCCATAGAATATGACATTAACCGTAGGTGTAGCCACGACTATGCGTCATAATTTGACAATAGCATTGACAATGCCATTTGGCGTATGCGATAGCTCGAGTGGCGGTACATCAAAGAGATTAATGCGAGAGTTAAATGCATGAAGCGGCCACACTACGTATTGTCAGTGTGCGTCGAGAGCGCAACGGGTTCGGACGTATTTGCTTATTACGACGGATTTGCCTCAAAATCGCACGTTTTTGTCTATACGTACTATGGCGACAGAGTGGAGTAACAACAAAATTATTACTTTTCTTGAGATTCTGCAAACATGGTCTCTTTATTCGATAATGATTTAATAAAGTCAAATAATATAAATACCCCGGTAAATTTAGACATTCGAGTTTGCATAAAGTCCCAACAAGCTGAAAATCAGGAAAATTGTTGAAAACATAATTATAAACAATGTGTAAAAGTTCCCCATCATTCCCGTGTATGGAATTTTTTTTATTCAAGGTCAAATGTCAAAAAAGAGTGTTTTTCGCGAATATCTGAAAAACGGTGCAATGTAGCAAAAAAAAGTGTATGATGAAATGAAAGCTTATAAAATTCTCTATAACTTTAATTCTATCCACTTTTTCCATATTCCAAACCGTTATTGAACTACACGCTCCAGAAATGTCAAAATTAAGGACCTCGGGCAGGTAACTATGGAGCCTGCCCCAATGCTCAACAGTGACATGACCCATGTCATTTGAAAGGTCTTGAAGAGTTGTACAAGTTACTCCTAGACAGTTATATCGAATTCGATGGCCAACTCGGTGTTTTCGACCACCGAAGAATTACCACTGGAGGTGCTGTGGAGCCTGGACGGAATGCTCAACAGTGACATGACTTACGCATTTGAAAGCTCTTACAAGTCACTTTTTGATAGTTATGTCGAAATCGACGCCAAACTCGGTGTTTTCGACCACCGAAGAAAAAACACTAGGTGTATGTGAAATAATGTGCAGTTGACCCTGATAGTATTGCTCAACAGTGACATGACTAATGTCATTTGAAAGCTCTTACAAGTCACTCCTTGACAGTTATATCGAAATCGACGACCAACTCGGTGTTTTCGACCACCGAAGTATCGACACTGATCGTATTGCTCAACAGTGACATGACACATATCATTTGAAAGCTCATAAAGAGTTTAATAAGTCACTCTTTGATAGTTATATCGAAATCGCCGTCCAACTTAGTGTTTTCGACCACCGAAGAATGGAGTTGGGCTATGCCATACCGAAGTATCGACGCTGATCCTAATGCTCAAAAGTGACATGACTTATGTCATTTGAAAGCTCTTGAAGAGTTGTACAAGTCACTCTTTGACACTTATATCGAAATCGACCGCCAACGCGGTGTTTTCGACCATCGAAATATCGACACTGGGTGTATGTGCAGTTGACCCTGATGGTATTGCTCAACAGTGACATGACCTATGTCATTTGAAAGCTCTTGAAGAGTTGTACAAGTCACTCTTTGACAGTTATATCGAAATCGACCGCCAACGCGGTGTTTTCGACCACCGAAGAATCGACACTGGGTGTATGTGCAGTTGACCCTGATGGTATTGCTCAACAGTGACATAACTTATGTCATTTGAAAGCCCTTGAAGAGATGTCCAAGTCACTCTTTGACATTTATATCGAAATCGACGGCTAACTCGGTGTTTTTTAACCAAAAATAAAAAAATATATGTACACATTAGTTAATAAAGGACCTTGAGAAAATTCCATTCTTCGGTGGTCGAAAACACCAAGTTGGCGGTCGATTTCGATATACATGTCAAGGAGTGACTTGGACAACTCTTCAAGGGCTTTCAAATGACATAACTTATGTCACTGTTGAGCAATACCATCAGGGTCAACTGCACATACACCCAGTGTCGATATTTCGATGGTCGAAAACATCGCGTTGGCGGTCGATTTCGATATAAGTGTCAAAGAGTGACTTGTACAACTCTTCAAGAGCTCTCAAATGACATAAGTCATGTCACTTTTTAGCATTAGGATCAGCGTCGATACTTCGGTATGGCATAGCCCAACTCCATTCTTCGGTGGTCGAAAACACTAAGTTGGACGGCGATTTCGATATAACTATCAAAGAGTGACTTATTAAACTCTTTATGAGCTTTCAAATGATATGTGTCATGTCACTGTTGAGCAATACGATCAGTGTCGATACTTCGGTGGTCGAAAACACCGAGTTGGTCGTCGATTTCGATATAACTGTCAAGGAGTGACTTGTAAGAGCTTTCAAATGACATTAGTCATGTCACTGTTGAGCAATACTATCAGGGTCAACTGCACATTATTTCACATACACCTAGTGTTTTTTCTTCGGTGGTCGAAAACACCGAGTTTGGCGTCGATTTCGACATAACTATCAAAAAGTGACTTGTAAGAGCTTTCAAATGCGTAAGTCATGTCACTGTTGAGCATTCCGTCCAGGCTCCACAGCACCTCCAGTGGTAATTCTTCGGTGGTCGAAAACACCGAGTTGGCCATCGAATTCGATATAACTGTCTAGGAGTAACTTGTACAACTCTTCAAGACCTTTCAAATGACATGGGTCATGTCACTGTTGAGCATTGGGGCAGGCTCCATAGTTACCTGCCCGAGGTCCTTAATTTTGACATTTCTGGAGCGTGTAGTTCAATAACGGTTTGGAATATGGAAAAAGTGGATAGAATTAAAGTTATAGAGAATTTTATAAGCTTTCATTTCATCATACACTTTTTTTTGCTACATTGCACCGTTTTTCAGATATTCGCGAAAAACACTCTTTTTTGACATTTGACCTTAAATAAAAAAAATTCCATACACGGGAATGATGGGGAACTTTTACACATTGTTTATAATTATGTTTTCAACAATTTTCCTGATTTTCAGCTTGTTGGGACTTTATGCAAACTCACCCTCATTTTTTGGTTTAATTTGACCGGATTAAAATTAACTCTCATGAAATATAGACCTCTGTCGACGTCCATCTTGCCTGAATTGAAGTAAATTCAATGCCGTTGTCAATGTCAAATTTTTCCAATAAATTAACATTGACATTGACAGTTTAAGTGTAGCCACCCACTATATTGCATTGAAAATTATTGCATTCAATGGGCATTGACATTGAGCGTAAGTGTGGCCCCAGCATTAGTGCATCATGGTCCGCGTCGAAATTGTCTTTGAAGAAGCGACAGCATGGCAGGTTTGAGTGAACGGAGAAGTCATTCGACGGTTACAGTGCCACCAACTTAACTGTTCAGGTGGGCAAAATGGGAACTACAGCCGCGTCATATTGAATCTATACTATGTTAGTTAGGCTTTATATGATTGATATTGTAGTTTCTTAAATTTTAATGATATCTATAGACTGACTTGCAAGATATGTTTTAATTACCTTTGTTTCTTGGTGAATTTCTTATATTATGTATACCAAATTCTCCACTAGCGACGCTGTCAACTGAACAGATAAGATGGTGGGACTGTACTCGCAGTGAGGTGTGTCAAATGAATATAATCAATGATCTTGTCGACGGTACTGATACGCACACAGAGACGCGTGTCTGTACTCGTTACGACTACAAGTATGGCTCAGGGACGCTCGGGAGATACAACAAAGCACTCTTGAAACAGTTACAGCCCGTTCCGCCTTGTCGGTTGTCGGGCCCGGTTTTTAACGGACCCATTGAGTGTAAAATGTACTTTGTAATTAGCACATGCACTTTACAATGATATGGAGATAAAGAGCTCTTGCTAAAGGTGCGTCTCCATTGAAACGGAACAAAGTCCTGCGGAGCGCAATCGACCAATCAGAACGCATTGAAATTGTCAAAAATGACATTGACATTGTCAAAATCTTTTCGTAATGCGTTGTGATTGGTCAGTTGAGCTCAGCACTACTCCGCTCTGTTTAAAAGGAAATGCACGCTCAGCGAGAACTCTATCTTCATAATTATAAGTGCAGGGTGCCAAGTGCCCTTATAATGCATGTTTTGCAAAGTCACTACATAGCATAAAACAAAGTCGCTATTTGTTTGTTTGTCTGTATGCTTAAATCTTTAAAATTACGCAACGGATTTTGATGCGGTTTTTTTGTAATAGGTAGAGTGATTCAAGAGGAAGGTTTTTATGTATAAAAATTCCCGATATTCCCACGGGATCGGGCACAACGCGGGTAAAACCGCGGGGCGCTGCTAGTATAGTATAAAATACAAGTATCCTATGTATACTCTATTTCTTTTGGATTGTCACAAAATGTGGACCAATGTCGTCAATTTTCCAGCCGAAGACGATTGCTCCTGAAGAGGAAAAGTTTTAGCTTTATTTCATTCTTACCCTATCTCTAAACCTTTTTCCTCTTCAGGAGCAATCGTCTTCGGCTGGAAAATTGACGACATTGGTCCACATATTGTGCCAATCCAAAAGAAATAGAGTAGGTATATAGAAACATTGGATATTAGTTATTATTTCAGGTTTTTTATATTGGAGATTCAGTGTTTTTCATTTGTTTAATAAGATTATATTTTACTTTGCTCTACTAAGCACCCTAGTACAGTCACGAGCGTTAATTTGGGACCCATTTCCATCAAATGTTGTTAGAACATTCATAATGCAATAAGGTCGATACTTTAGTTTGATAGAAACGTAAAGTTATTGATGGTAAACAATATGACATTGATATTACGATAAAATATTAGCTCTAAATAGCGTAAGTTTGCTACACGATATTCAACCTTAGGTGGGTCCCAAATTATACACAATATTCAACCTTAGGTGGGTCCCAATTTATACACGATATTCAACCTTATGTGTGTCCCAAATTATACACGATATTCAACATTAGGTGGGTCCCAAATTATACACGTATACAACCTTAGGTGGGTCCCAAATTAATGTTCATGACTGTACCTAGTGGATGTAAACTTTAGTACGCAGAATATAGTTGAATTTAAGTTATTATGTATGTTTGTATATGTGTTTGCAACTAAAAAATAATCAACAGATTTAGAAACAGCATGTAAGTGTCAGTGGTTCAGAATGAACATTTTGGGCACCTTTTCATTCACAGATACAATACAGGCAAAACCACAGAGTGCTGCTGGTAAGCAGGTTTTAATTTGTCAATTACTTTACTTATTCAGCCAACTTTGAACAAGGCGGTTCTCATTTATCAATTAATTTACATATTCAGCCAACTTCAAGCAAGGAGGGTCCCATTTAGTAAACATACTCAAACATAGTTAAACCAGTTAAAATTAGTTAAACATAGTTAAACCAGTGTGAGTATGTTTACTATAATGTTCAAATTGTCTACGTTTAAAATAGGTTCTCATTACATATTCAGCCAAATTCAGGCAAGGAGGTTCTCATTTGTCCATTACTTATTCAGCCAACTTCAAACAAGGAGGTTTTTATTTGTCAATAACTTTACATTAGGATCTCATCTGTCATATTCAGCCAACTTTGAACAAAGAGGTTCTCAATTGCCAATTGCTTTACATATTCAGGCAAATTCAAACAAGGAGGTTTTTATTTGTCGGACCATTTAAACTATTTACAATAAGTCTAATATGAAACGGGTGGCACGTGCGGCATCATATGAGTATATACACACATCGTTTCTTGTTGTTTAATTGGTTGCATCTGTGGATGAACCTGCATAATATTATTGTGTTGCATCTGTGGAGGCGGAGGTGGGGGCTGCTCCGGAGGCTTTTTATTCTTCTTTTCACACTTTTTAAACTTAATACCTAATTTATTTAGTAATATTAATCTTAACGATTCTTTGCCTCCGGTGTAATTAAGTTCGTTACGAGCTGCTGTAAGTATTTTACCTAAGGTAGCAACCTCTTTACGCAAGCTATAACTGTTTACTATACCTCTAAGAGCACATAATTGGTAATAATCGAGTTGGACCTTAGTTTTTCTAACTCTTTTTTTCTTGGGTCCTGTCATTTTAGTTTGTGTTGCTTCGGCTTTAAGGCCGTCTCTTTTGATGCGTTTTATCGTGCTTTCAGACAGTCCAGTAGCCGCGCAGGCCCGTTTCACTACGTTTTCCACTGGGAAAGCATAGCCTCTGTTTTGTTTTTCGCTTTCGAAAAATTTTATTACTCTGTAGATGACTTCTTTCGCTTGTCCGTCGATTGCTTCCTTTTTTTTCTTCTCTATGTGTGGCTTTTTTTCGTCTGGCGCCGGCGGCGGTTCAGTGGCTATAGGCGGGTGCATATTAACTAACACTGTGGGCTCATTTTCGTTATTTATCGGCGGACCATGTTGTTCGTGTATTGGCACTGCAGTGACTTCAGCTATAACTGGCACTTCATACACTAAATTGATATTCATATTCATCACACTAACTCCACTATGGAACAGACATTGGTCACTAAGTTATGCTGTTCAGAACTGAATAGTTTTGTAATGTTTTTTGCATTTACAAAGAAATACAATTAGGACAACAATGAACAAAAACACCAGACGCCATTTTAGATTTGATACAGATTATAAATTTTGGTTTCTTTCGCCACAGAGTATTTGAGATATGATCACTTGATTGATAACTGAGCAAACAGTGGGTGTTGTTTATTTATGGCATCCCTAGTTGGATACATTCATTCAATTTAAATATCATTCGTTCTTTTAGCAATCAATCAATCCTTCGATCAACAATAGACAACTAGATGTCGGGTCGGCGCAAATCATACGGCCAGGTGCTTATCGGCTCATTTGAAAAGTGAGCCGATCTTATATTTAGTGCCCTCGAACCACAGCCAATGTAAACACGTGTCACAACACAACACAATGCCGCAATGTTTATTTAAAAGTTGCAAAAATAATGGCCGGAAAAACAATTCAACGGCCGGAGTGTCTTACTTTTGGTAAGTACATGTAGAATAAGTTATATTTTAAGCTAACTAATAAATAATATCAAATTTTGAAAAAAATACTGTTTTGAAGTCACCGATACAAATGTTTGGCCAACGTTGGCGCAAAATTTTGTGAAACAGAACAGCAAATCCATGGAATAGATTTGTAGTAATAATTTATTATATATAATTAATTTATTATAGAATTTTAAATATTGTAGTAATAATTTATTTGTTATAAAGATATAAAGTTTAATATAAATATGTGGAATTTAAGTATATTTTTATTTTTGACATCCAGCGATAGACACCTTGGCCAAAACATACACAAACACAACAGAACACTAGCAAAAAAACAAGTATGTATACTATCAAACATAGATAGCCCAAAACATAAATAATTTTAACCCTCTCAGGACTATAAGTGTATGGGAGGATGTATGATCATAAAAGTTATATAGGATTGTTAATTATGCATATAATAAACATACTACATTATCAAAATTTGAAAAATAATTATATAATTGTTGGAATTTTTTGGGACATATGCGTCCCTATGGTCCGTAAGGTATGAAATTTTATGAACATTAGAGGTTTCATATTTGTGTTTGAAACACCATTATATATTATATCAAGTCATTTTATTACGAAAAAATATACAATAAACAGTTCCTCGTGTCATTGTTTTATCAACTGGAGCACTTTTTTGAATATTTTTTCGGTTGATTCGAACGGCCTTTGTATTTTGAGCAATCATTTTATGTTGGTGAATTGAAAAAAATATCTATATAAATTTCACATCCCAATCCATCCAATTTTTTCGTAAGCTGAAGTACTACAGATTCGCCTAATCCGTATTGAGTCCCAGAAGTTTTCCTGCCTGTATATAAATCAAATGCGTGATGCGGCAACTGGGTACTTGTTTGAACAAGTACCCAGTAGCCGCATCACATCTACACCACAATTTGAATCCCCATTTGACTGGCTTATATTTTATGTATTGTTTCATTCCATTATGCCTTTTGAACTTTATCATGTGTTCATCGATCGATTGCTTTTTTGTGTTATTGAGAGCATTTTGGAAAGATTGATTCAGATGTTCGATTATTGGACGAATTTTATGGGCTCTATCATAATCTGGGCTACTTATATCCACTACATCTTCGTTATTGCAGAAGTGCAGATTCCTACGAATCTCTTCAAAACGACTCCTTGGCATTATATTTGATAAGAATGTTACCGCCATATCTGGTTCAGTTCACCAATAATCTCGAAATTATGGTAAAATGTGATAACCCATTACTAAGTTCATACCAAGAAATGCTCTCATTTCTTCAAATAGCAAATATCCGGCCATTTTGATATGTAAGACCTCATGATCTCAAAGTTCAAAAACTCCGCGTCCTTTACGAAACATATTCTGCAAATAATTTTATTGAAAAAATGAGGGTAATTCAAAAGTATCTTTAGTCAAATATGAAAATAATTTCGCATAAATAGTGTCTCTTATGGACCACTGGGACGCCGGTGTCCCTCTATGTTTACGAAGTTTTATCACTGTCAATAACATAAATAATAGTTTTATGAATTTATAATATATAAATTTACTTACCAGGCAATAGTTATAGCACAATTGAAAACAATTTACAACACTTTTACGTCCAGCAAACCTTTTGAAAAATTTAACATAAGCGCGCCAAAGGAACTGTCAGTTTCCGATTACTATAGACAATAGCCCGATAAACACACAATGTTGTAAGTTTAAAAAAAAACTTAGGATGCTTTCAAGGATTCATAAAAAAATATATATTTGGCTACTGTCTTCTCAGGTATTAATTTATTTCTGATTTTCTACTTGGGACACATATGTCCCCGTGGTGGTCAAAGGGTTTAAGTAAACTTTTATGTGCATATTACAAATTATTTAAGTGTTCAACACGACTCCATTCCATCTGTAGTTCTTCAAAAAGAACGAACTGTTTTAAAACTTTTTTGTCAGGTTGGTAGTAAACAAAATAAGCTGTCAAACCGGACAGTTTTTAGCTTTGATTTTGTACGTGACCCGACATCTAGTTGTGTATTGTTGATCGAAGAATCAATCATATCAATAACAAAGGAAAGAAATGTCAAAATTCACAATCAAATGAAGTGTTTTGTTAATTTCTGCTGTGATTTTAGGATTTTGTTGAAGAAAATTCTAATTTAATGAAGTACAATCCTATATCAGAATAAATATAAGCCAACATGGACGTTTGGTCCGACGTTTCAATCAAAAAAGTATGCTGTACATGCCTGAGTAACGATAGAAAATTAGAAAAGCTATGTAATCTCAAAGAAGGTGTAAACTTACTCTATTTACTTTTATCTCAGAGTCAGGATGCTTTTAAGGTAAGATAATAATAAAGATATGATGAAAAAACATAAATCCCTCTTAGTTAATTCAGATCAAGTTTGATAAATTGCGAGTCGTCTGACGTCTGAAAAACGCGGGAAATATATATTTTTTGATTTTCCCGCGGTATTATCCTCGTCGATTCCTATTCCCTTGAAATAAAAGAAAGTCTTGTTCTTGTTTGTTACACCATTTATAACTCGACAACGGCTGGACTGATTGTAACAGGCTTATGCATTTTACTCATTATTGTTATAGTACTAGCCGCACCCGTTGTGCCCGTTCCCGTGGGGATTTCGGGAATTTTTATACACATAAACCTTCCTCTTGAATCACTCTATTTATTAAAAAATCCGCATCAAAATCCGTTGCGTAGTTCTAAAGATCTAAGCACACATAGGGACAGACAGCGGAAAGCGACTTTGTTTTATACTATGTAGTGAAGTAGGATTTCAGCATCTCGTTGTTACAGGAAGGGTTTTACAAAGACACAACTACTCTACAAGTTTGTTTGAAATGTAAATCAATATTTAGAAAAATTAAACTGTTTCGTGAGCAAGCGTGGGCGGCTTTGAAACAAATACAGACTTTGACAGGATGGCAAGTAAGTTTCAAATATCAAATAATCAAATTGGTCACATTCCATGCAATAAGTTCCTCCATCTGATGGGCATCAAAACATCACCTCTTTGTGAGGATTGTCACAGAGTGGAGGACGTAACTCATATCTTGCTGGAATGCGGCCGGAACGCCAACCTCAGAGTGAGGTTGTTTGGAGGTCCAGCCCACCTCTATAATGGGCAAATCAACTGCTGGTTATCAGAGTGCCTCTCAGACAATGCTATTAAATTGTACAAATTAATAGCATTATTTTACTGTAAAGTTTCATCCAAATCCGTCCAGTAGTTTTTTTGTTAAAGAGTAACAAACATGTCCATACATCCATCCTCACAAACTTTCGCATTTATTTGGATAATAATTATTGGAGTTGAAAGCGTTTGGGGAAGACCTTTAGCCAGCTGTGGGACGATATAGGTTATATAAAAATAAATGTAATAGTATTTGTTGGTAAGATTCCATAATACAAGCTTTGAGCTTGGAGCTAACAGTGAGTAAATTAGCCCGAATATATTTATTTATTTACTTTAATTTTGTTTTTCAGGAGAAACATCACACTGTATCGAATCTCACAACGCAAACACTAAAAGAAAAAATACAAATAACCGACAATTTCATCGACTGTGGCTTTCCAGAAGAGAATATCAAAACGGAATTTGATCCCGACGAGATACCCCTATCAGAATTGAAAGATTACATCAATAACGATTCAGGATTTAATCATAATCACAATCAGTCTTACACAGATGAAATTCACGCTAGCAGGGGAAGGTACGATTTAACTGACATGTCAAGATTGACAGCTGTCAATGTGACACATGGTAATTTGGTGCATAAAAAGGAAAATAGCTCATTGGTGTCCATTTTTGTGAGAGGTAGAGATAATGAAACATTAAGCAATGAAAATAGTAATTCAATGGACAATTGGGATGGTAAAAATCTCAGAAATTACAGAAATAGTGATTTGACAGATGTAAATGTCATCGCAAATGACAAAGAGGCCTGTCAAATGATAAATGACGAAATGACAGATGTGACAAGTGATTCGATTGATGTCAATTTAAAAGATGCTAATTTGACAAATAAACATGATCATAAAAGCTTATTTCCTTTGCCAATAAAAGTAAATCTTAATAATAAAACTCTTTTGACAGATGTAAATGTCTTAAATACTTGTAATGTCACTTTGACAGATCCTAATGTCATTATGACAGATTCTAAACTCAAGGCTGTTGATATTTCTGTGAAAAGCAAAAAGAGATCTAAAGCTTATAGTTATAAGGATACTTTTATAACAAAAGTATTGAATGAAGAAGAATTAAAATCGAATTTAGAATATCGAAGAAACATGTTAAACGGATTGTACAAATGTAAGCCTTGTGTCGTTGAGTTTAAGGTGGAAAATGATTTGATGTTACATAATATGGAGTTACATACAAAGGTATATATTTTTTTTACTTATACAAACTGCGCCCGCGGTTTTACCCGCGTTGTGCCCGTTCCCGTGGGAATTTCGGGAATTTTTATACATAAACCTTTCTCTTGAATCAATCTGTATATTAAAAAAACCGCGTCAAAATCCGTGCAGTAGTATTTGAGTTTATCGCGAACAGACAGACAGACGCGGCCGGGGACTTAGTTTTATAATCTATATTGCTATACTAATATTATAAAGAGGTAAAATTTGTAAGTTTGTTTGTATGTTCGAGCTAATCTCGGGAATTACCAGTACGATTTGAATAATTCTGTTTGTAATGGATAACTACATTCAACGGGAAGGTTATAGGCTATTTTTATCCCGAAATTCCCACGGGAACGGGTCCAACGCGGGTAAAACCGCAGGGCGCTGCTAGAACGTAATATGTAGTTATCTTATATATAAAATTCTCGTGTCACAGTGTTCGTTCGCGTACTCCTCCGAAACGGCTTGACCGATTCTCATGAAATTTTGTGAGCATATTGAGTAGGTCTGAGAATCGGCTAACGTCTATTTTTCATCCCGAAATTCCCGCGGGAACGGGTACAACGCGGGTGAAACCGCGGGGCGCAGCTAGTACATATATGTTATTTTAGTTTTAGTGTATATTATGTAATTGGCACGTTAAGCCGTCGGTCCCGGTTACTCTCTACGGATAGTAGTCGTTACATGAGCCGTGTCAGAGGCCTTTGGCGGCTCAATAACTCTGACACCAGGATTGGTCAGGGTGACCATCCACTCGATGAAGAAGAAGAAGTTTCAGTGTGTAATCTATACTAATATTATAAAGCTGAAGAGTTTGTTTGTTTTGTTTGTTTGTTTGTTTGTTTAAACGCGCTAATCTCAGAAACTACTGAACCGATTTGAATAATTCTTTTTGTAATAGATAGCCACATTCAACGGGAAGGTTATAGGCTATTTTTCATCCCGAAATTCCTACGGGAACGGGTACAACGCGGGTAAAACCGCGGGGCGCTGCTAGTATATTATGTAATTTTAATCATTTTAATTGTTTCAGCAATTGAACACTTATAAATGTGATATTTGTAATGCTTATATACAAGAAATTGACTTAAAGAAACATAGAGAGAGTCATTTTCGTTTGTATGTTTGTAAAATGTGTGATTATAATACGAATTTGTTGAAACATATAACTATACACACTAAGAAATACCATTGTGATGTACAAAATGTAAGTATGATTGAGCTTCTAGCTTTTTGAGCTGTTCACAGCCTCCGTGGTCTTGTGATTTGAGCGCCCGGCTCACGACCCGGAGGTTCCGGGTTCGATTCCCGGTGGGGATGTCTCACAAAAATCTCTTTGTGAGACTTTCCTCAGTTTGGTTAGGGCATTGCAGGCTGAATCACCTGATTGCCCGAAGTAAGACGATTCCGTGCTTCGGAGGGCACGTTAAGCCGTCGGTCCCGGTTACTTCATACGGATAGTAGTCGTTACATGAGCCATGTCAGAGGCCTTTGGCGGCTCTATAACTCTGACACCAGGATTGGTCAGGTTGACCGTCCACTCGATGAAGAAGAAGCTGTTCCCGTAGGAATTTTGGGATAAAAAGTGCTCTAAAGGCTTCCTCTTGCGGTTGTTAAGCAATGTGCTATCCTACTAATATTATAAATGCGAAAGTTTGTGAGGATGGTTGTATGTATGTGTATTTATTTCTCAAACTAGCCGTGTCCCGCGGTGTTACCCGCGTTGTACCCGTCCCCGCGGGAATTCCGGGATAAAATGTATCCCATGTGTTATTCTGATGGATAACCTATATTACTGTAAAGTTTCATCCAAATCAGTTCAATAGATTTTGCGTGAAAGAGTAACAAACATACATACATACATCCTCACAAAAATTCACATCTATACTAATATTATAAAGCTGAAGAGTTTGTTTTGTTTGTTTGTTTGTTTGTTTGTTTAAACGCGCTAATCTCAGAAACTACTGAACCGATTTGAATAATTCTTTCACTGTTAGATAGTCTATTTATCGAGGAAGGCTATAGGCTACATTTTATCCCGAAATTCCCACGGGAACGGGCACAACGCGGGTAAAACCGCGGGGCGCTGCTAGTTTATAATATTATTGTTGGATAAATAATATTTCTAACATATGCTATTTTTTATTCCAACATTAAAAAGTTAAATTTTAATTTCGTATTTTCAGAATAGATCGTTTCCTTGCGCTGAATGCAGGCAAGTGTTTCAGTAAGTATTCATAAAAAAACATCAAAAACGTTACACCACTAACTAGTACATAATTTAACACACACACACACACACACACACACATTGATTAGGCGACCCCTCTTCTACTTCAACTCCCTCCTCAGACCTCTGGGAGTCAGGAAGGCCTAAAAACTGCCCCTTACGTTTTGCCCATTTTCTTCAAATGTTATTAATTTTAATTTTTTTCTGTATTGTACTTTCCTTATGTGGCTATGAATTGATTTTAAGCTATTGCATAGCTTCTATCGCGGGCCTTGAGCGCGGGGACCGAATCCAGAAATTCCGTAACGAAAAAACCTCACGCTCCCCACTAACGCCATCTAGTGATAGAAAAAATAACTATGCAATAGCTTTACCGCGGCAGTCCCCGAGTGCCACACGTCTTTTTTATTTTATTTTTTTATTTAATACAAAAATATAATTAACGGTTGAGCACTATATGTACGAGTACATGATTATTAGTGATACGCCCTTGCTTTCACCCCTAAAATCCTCAAAATTCGTTCAATTAGACCCAAAGTAAGCTCTAAGCTTGTATTATGTAACCTAACTCACTGATACTACTACATATGTACACAAATACTTTATAACAATACTAGCAGCGCCCCGCGGTTTTACCCGCGTTGTGCCCGTTCCCGTGGGAATTTCGGGATAAAATGTAGCCTATAGCCTTCCTCGATAAATAGACTATCTTACAGTGAAAGAATTATTCAAATCGGTTCAGTAGTTTCTGAGATTAGCGCGTTTAAACAAACAAACAAACAAACAAACAAACAAACAAAACAAACTCTTCAGCTTTATAATATTAGTATAGATATAATTGTCACCCAGACGTCGTCAACAACTATGTCTCACATATTGTTACTCCGTTGACCGACCCCGCAACCCCCGACACAGTGAGCGCTCTCACTGCCACTGTGACAACGGGCTTGTCAAATAGGGTTATTTGCCCAGCAGTGGGACAGTACAGGCTAATACTTTTTTCAGGAATAAGGATGCGAGATGGAAACATGTCCAAAAAGCCCACAGAGAAGGTCACAAATGCAGTTTTTGTAACAAAATATTCGCTTTTAAAAGTAACTTGTTACGTCATGAAAAGTAAGTTTATTTAATACTACCCGCTGTACCCGTTCCCGCGGGAATTTCGGGATAAAATGTATCCCATGTGTTATTCTGATGTATAACCTGTATTACTGTAAAGTTTCATCTAAATCCGTTGAGCAGTTTTTGCGTGAAAGAGTAACAAACATACATACATTTTCACAAACTTTCGCATTTTTAATATTAGTAGGACAATGGCAATACTATTATTATTTATTTAAAACGGGAACTTACGTACGTAGTCCGGTTCCAGGTCCTAACAAAAATCAATTTTACGGTACATTCGTGAAGAAAGCATGAAACTTGGCATGAATGTAGCTCTCATGTATGTGCTTCAATCTCGATATGGGAAGCACGTCAGCAAATTAATGCTTCCCCCCTTTCCCCCCCATTTTATCTCCCTCATTCTGGTTTTTCGAATTTTCTACAAAAACTATACGACTGAGGAGTTTACTCTTCAGAGACCAAATCATCGTCGATAAATTGCCTACAAAACGATACTACATTTATAGTGGTAAGATTAATATATTTTTTAACCGACTTCAAAAACCGAAGGAGGAGGTTATCAATTCGGTGGGTATATTTTTTTTGTTTGTTTTATGTATGTACACCGATTACTCTGGGGTTTCACATCCGATTTACGTGATTCTTTTTTTGTTCTATGCTGTACAAATTCCCATTGGTCCCGTTAAAAGTTTTATCCTAAAATTCCTTCGGGAACCTGACTTAAATTGAAGTAATGTAATGCAGGGTACAGAAAAACCCTTCATCGACGTGCTTCTATGGCGTGCGCTGCGAAAACTATAGATGATACATAAAAACAATGTTCTACACATTTAAAGTACTCATTATTTTGCACATTTAAACCCGCGACGGCATATGCCTATCTATTATAGTTTACGTACAATTACCACTTCTAGTTATTTTTTTTCCATTTTAAAACAACTTCAATAGTTAGCTTGTGATATTCGCGTGATGATATCAATATATATCAACATAAATACATCTACAATCAAGTTCAGGAAAGTGACTTTCAATACCTTTTTAAATTATTAAAATTGGACCGTCCGTTTAAATTTAACGACGAATTAAAAAAAGTACGAAATATGCAGCGGGCGGGTTAAACAAACCGCTGCACGCGCTGTTCGAATCAATTGGAAAAAATAAAAATAAGTAATTCACTGTTAAAACATTACCAAGAGCTATTGAATTACGAAGCTAATTAACTAACAAACAAAGAAAGTATACACTAAAAAGTAAAAAATAAAATTAAAAATTTATGTTTTAACAGTGAATTACTTATTTTTTCCAATTGATTCGAACAGCGCGTGCAGCGGTTTGTTTAACCCGCCCGCTGCATATTTCGTACTTTTTTTAATTCGTCGTTAAATTTAAACGGACGGTCCAATTTTAATAATTTAAAAAGGTATTGAAAGTCACTTTCCTGAACTTGATTGTAGATGTATTTATGTTGATATATATTGATATCATCACGCGAATATCACAAGCTAACTATTGAAGTTGTTTTAAAATTGAAAAAATTTAACTAGAAGTGGTAATTGTACGTAAACTATAATAGATAGGCATATGCCGTCGCGGGTTTAAATGTGCAAAATAATGAGTACTTTAAATGTGTAGAACATTGTTTTTATGTATCATCTATAGTTTTCGCAGCGCACGCCATAGAAGCACGTCGATGAAGGTTTTTTCTATACCCTGCGTTACATTACTTCAATTTAAGTCAGGTTCCCAAAGGAATTTTAGGATAAAACTTTCAACGGGACCAATGGGAATTTGTACAGCATAGAACAAAAAAAGAATCACGTAAATCGGATGTGAAACCCCAGAGTAATCGGTTTACATACATAAAACAAACAAAAAAAATATACCCACCGAATTGATAACCTCCTCCTTCGGTTTTTGAAGTCGGTTAAAAAATATATTAATCTTACCACTATAAATGTAGTATCGTTTTGTAGGCAATTTATCGACGATGATTTGGTCTCTGAAGAGTAAACTCCTCAGTCGTATAGTTTTTGTAGAAAATTCGAAAAACCAGAATGAGGGAGATAAAATGGGGGGGAAAGGGGGGAAGCATTAATTTGCTGACGTGCTTCCCATATCGAGATTGAAGCACATACATGAGAGCTACATTCATGCCAAGTTTCATGCTTTCTTCACGAATGTACCGTATTTTCGGATTTGGACCCGTACTATACGACGGAGACTACTGTCGAGAGTTCCTCGACACGTTTCGGCCACATACGGTAGCCTTCATCAGGAGGTGGGTGAAGCGCTCGCGACAGCGTCTCTCCCCGCACTGCCGGCCGCCGCGGCTCGCGCCTCGCGCGCCGCCGCGCGGAGCGCGCGCGCAGAGAGCTGCTGTTGTGGTTGTTGATGTTGAGGTGGGGGTGGCGCACGAGTGGGCTCGCGCTGTATAGGCGAGAGAGAGCCTTCACGGGAGTTGTCCGTGCTCCCGGAGTCCGTTACATGTAGAGGCCGAACGCAGAACGAACTCACGGTGTCTTCACTAACCCCGTTTGTGACTCTCTCCGAACATAACTGAAGACATGGCTTCCAGGCCGCAGGCAGCATCCATCCACTATCTCGATTAAAGTTCGGACAACGACTTATTTCAATGGCCTCGCGAATCTTTCGGGTGACGTACCGTTTTTCCCGGGCTAAGATCCTCGTCTGGTCAAACCTAATGAAATGAGTCGTGTCCGAAGCTATAGCGTGTTCCGCCACCGCTGACCGGTTGATGTCAACATTCCTCAGCGCTCGAATGTGTTCAGTAAGCCTCGTAGCCACATTCCGCTTTGTCTCACCTATATAGCACTTCCCACAATCGCAGGGTATCTTGTAAACCCCGGGGACCCCCAACGGTTCCCTATCCTTCGGCGAACGAAGTAGCTGCCTTAACTGAGTAGCCGGACGAAAGATGGTCTTGATGTCGAATTTCCGCCGCATCATATGTCCGATTTTGTCAGTGACACCCTTTATGTAAGGCAGGTACATCAGCGCCCTATCTGCTGTGGGCTCCCGGGTGCGGCACGACGTATTTGCAATCCGTAGACTGTGTCTCCAGCTGTAACCGTTTCTCTCTAGCACTCCCCGCACATGAGAGAGCTCGGCGTCCACGTATTCGGGATCACATAATCTCAGGGCTCTGTTGATTAGTGTCCTTGGAACCGATGCGGTGTGCGAGGGGTGGTGGTGGGAATCAGCCCTCAAATATCTATCCGTATGTGTTGTCTTGCGGTATACAGTGTGTGATAGTCTTCCATTCGTCCCTCGCTTGACTAACACATCCAGAAAAGGTAATTCCCCATCCCGTTCTGTCTCCACGGTGAACGATATCTTGGGATGTTTACCATTGAGAGTGTCTAATAGCTCTGTTACGGAATCTCTGTGAACTATTGCAAATACGTCGTCCACGTATCTCCACCAGTGTCTCGGCCTGCACGGGATCGACTCCAACGTAGTGCGCTCAAACCATTCCATGAAAATATTAGCGACTACGGGTGCTATAGGTGATCCCATGGCTACCCCATCCTTTTGAATATAAAAATCCCCCCGCCACATGAAATACCCATTTCTTAAGGTATAGTCCACCAGATGTACGTACTCGATAGGTGTAGAATTTGTTAACAAAAGTTCCGTAATAATTGTGATGGTGTCCTCTATCGGTACGTTAGTGAACAGAGAAGTGACGTCAAAACTCACCATTAGTTCCTGTTCGCCAAGGACTAACCCGTCCAGTAGCTGCGTGAAGTGTGTCGAGTCCTTGACGAAACTGGTGGTCTTGCCTATGAATTGCTGCAAAAGATCCGACAAGAAGCGCGCCGTCCTGTAAGTCGGTGAGTCAATTTGACTCACTATAGGTCGCAGTGGCCAATCCTGTTTGTGAATCTTTGGCAATCCATATATCTTGGGCGGTGTTGGATTTGGCGGTCGGAGGGATTTACCCACGTTATCAGGCAACAGTGATAACAGCTTATTAAGCCGGTTAGTGACTCTCGCGGTTGGGTTGTATTTAACTCTCGTGTATGTTGTCGTGTCACTCACTAAGTCACTAACCTTCCGCTCATAATCCGCAGTGTTAACGATCACTGTTGCGTTGCCCTTATCCGCGGGTAATATCAATAGGTCCGGGTTTCTCTTCAGGCTTTTTAATGCTACAAGTTCAGAGTTTGTGATGTTCGGCTTCGGTAATCTACTACCCCTTAACATCACGGACACATCCTGCCGCAAACATTCCGCATCAATTAATAGTAAAATGGCAATACTAACATAATTGATGAACTTCCCACGCCCCGCGGTTTAACCTGCATAGCACCGGTTCCCGCGGGAATTTCGGGATGAAAAATAGCCTATAACCTTCCCGTTGAATGTGGCTATCCGTTACAAAAAGAATTACTCAAATCGGATTGGTAGTTTCTGAGATTAGCTCTTACATACAAACAAAGTTACAAACTTTACCTCTTCTTCATCGAGTGGACGGTCACCCTGACCAATCCTGGTGTCAGAGTTATTGAGCTGCCAAAGGCCTCTGACATGGCTCATGTAACGACTACTATCCGTAGACAGTAACCGGGACCGACGGCTTAACGTGCCCTCCGAAGCACGGAATCGTCTTACTTTTCGGGCAATCAGGTGATTCAGCCTGCAATGCCCTAACCAAACTGAGGACAGTCTCACAAAAAGATTTTTGTGCGATATTGTCCCCACCGGGAATCGAACCCGGAACCTCCGGGTCGTGAGCCTAGCGCTCAAACCACCACAAAGACCACGGAGGCTGTTAATATTACATCAAAAACACATGGGATACATTTTATCCCGAAATTCCCACAGGAACATAAATTCAACAATAATAATATTATACAATCTACTAACCTACACATCTCTCCCACAGATCACACACATCCCCAATCACGCGGGCACCTTGCCCTGTCTGCCAAAAGCAAATCCGGGTCGATTTACTCGCCAAACACGGCAGCACTCACGCCGAACGAGCTAAATACAAGTGTTTAGAGTGCGATAAAACGTTCGTGTGCTTACAGACTTACAGGACGCATCTAAAATACGCCAAGCCACATGCTAAGAACGTTTGCAGGTAAGATATGCTAGTAAATTAGCGGTTTTACCTGCGTTGTACCCTTTCCCGCGGGAATTTCTACTGATGTACTGATGTAAATGAATTAATAAAAGAGTGAATGAATGAATGAAAGAGTGAATGAAATGAGTGAATGAATTAATGAATGAGTGAATGAATTAATGAAAGAGAGAATGAATTAATGAATTAATGACCTACTCGAAATGAATGAATTAAAGACCTATTCGCTTTCGAAACGAATAAACTGAATTAATGAATGACCTACTCGAAATGAATGAATTAAAGACCTATTCTCTATCGAAACGAATAAACTGAATTAATGAATGACCTACTCGAAATGAATGAATTAAAGACCTATTCTCTATCGAAACGAATAAACTGAATTAATGAATGACCTACTCGAAATGAATGAATTAAAGACCTATTCTCTTTCGAAACGAATAAACTGAATTAATGAATGACCTACTCGAAATGAATGAATGAGTGAATGACCTATATTGTCCTATTTGTCTCAGATTCAAGTGTCCTACCTGTGACAAAGGCTACCGGTCCCGCGGCGAGTTACAAGACCACATCGACTACCAGCACAAGAGTCGGACGCGACACACGTGTCCTGTATGTAATAAGGTGAGAGGTTATACCGACATTACCACGGGAAAATAGGTATAAATGGGTAAAAATCCTAACTAATATTATAAATGCGAAAGTTTGTGAGGATGGATGTACTAGCCGCGTCCCGCATTGTACCCGTTCCCGCGGGAATTTCGGGATGAAATGTATCCCATGTGTTATTCTGATGTATAACCTATATTACTGTAAAGTTTCATACAAATACGTTGAGTAGTTTTTACGTGAAAGTAACAAACATACATGCATCCTCGCAAACTTTCACACTGATAATACATCAGAATAACATATGGGATACATTTTATCCCGAAATTCCCGCGGGAACGGGAACAACGCGGGTGAAACCGCGGGGTGGGGTTAGTCCTACTTTAATATTATAAATGCGAAAGTTTGTGAGGATGGATATATATGGATGGATGGATGTATGTTTGTTGCTCTTTCACGCAAAAACTACTGAACGGATTTGGATAAAACTTTACAGTGATGTAGGTTATACATCAGAATAACACATGGAATATATTTTATCCCAAAATTTCTGCGGGAACGGGTACAACGCGGGTAACACCGCGGGGCGCAGCTAGTACTTAATAAAATAAAGAGTTATTTGTAAGTTTCTATGTTCGAGCTAATCTCGGGAATAATCAGTCCGATTTGAATAATTCTTTTTGTAATAGATAGCCACATTCAACGGGAAGGTTACAGGCTATTTTTCATCCCGACATTCCCACGGGAACGGGTACAACTCGGGTAAAACCGCTGAGTGGAGTTAGTAATACATAATATTGTAAATATTGATCTTTTTCCAGGCGTTAGCTACTAAAAGGTGTATTAAGAGGCATGTAAAGAGGGCCCATGAAGGTATTAAAGAAAAGTCGAAGGACAAAGTATGTCAGCGGTGTGGCAAGACTTTCACGGTTAGTAATTATTTATTACCAGTACAGCCTCCGTGCTCTTGTGGTCTGAGCGCTCGGCTCACGATCCGGAGGTTCCGGGTTCGATTCCCGGTGGGGACAATATCGCACAAAAATCTCTTTGTGAGACTGTCCTCAGTTTGGTTAGGGCATTGCAGGCTGAATCACCTGATTGCCCGAAAAGAAAGACGATTCCGTGCTTCGGAGGGCACGTGAAGCCGTCGGTCCCGGTTACTCTACGGATAGTAGTCGTTACATGAGCCATGTCAGAGGCCTTTGGCGGCTCAATAACTCTGACACCAGGATTGGTCAGGGTGACCATCCACTCGATGAAGAAGATGAAGACTAGCGCCGCCTCGCGGTTTTACCCGCGTTGTGCCCGTTCCCGTGGGAATTTCGGGAATTTTTATACATATAAACCTTCCTCTTGAATCATTCTATCTATTTAAAAAAACCGCATCAAAATCCGTTGCGTAGTTTTAAAGATCTAAGCATACATAGGGACAGACATCGGAAAGCGACTTTGTTTTATACTATGTAGTGATAGTGATGTAATTAATAAATATTTCATTTTTTTTTTAAATATTTTTTTATTCTCAAATTTTTGCAAAAAAAAACTAATTCTTCAAATTTTTTTTTTATCAAGATGTTTTTTACAAAAAAAAATGTTTACTTAAAACTTTTTTTTGTTTACAGGACAACAAAGGCCTGAGAGAACATGAATACATACACAGTGGACTCCGCCCTTTGTCCTGTGACGTAAGTACTAATATAACTTTTTCATTTGAGATCCAGTTTCTATGCTGACTTCTTCTTCACCGAGTGGACGGTCACCTGACCAATCCTGGCGTCAGAGTTATTGAGCCGCCAAAGGCCTCTGACATGGCTCATGTAACGACTACTATCCGGAGAAAGTAACCGGAACCGACGGCTTAACGTGCCCTCCGAAGCACGGGTAACTTGCTAACTTGCTATGCTCAGTAACTTTTAGCTATGTTTGTTAAAAATCGGTTCAGCTGTTTTAAAATTTTTGAATTTATTTTATATTGTTAACGCTTCGGTGGTCTAGTGGTATGTGCACTCGCCTGCCAAGACTGAGACCCCGGGTTCAATTCCCGTTTCGAGTGAAAACATGTTTCCTCCTTTTCAAACCCGGCTCGTGTTTGAGATCACAGCCCGCAGTAGACGCGCGGTGATAACGACATCCTCCTCACTGTACTGATGTCTGACAGATGAGAGGCCTTTGACCGGCAGTGGGGCGTTACAGGCTAATACTTTATATTGTTATCCCGAAATTCCCACGGGAACGGGTACAAAGTGGGTTATATTGCGGGGAATAGATAGGAAGTGAGTTTTTTTTGTATTTTTTCAGGTGTGTGGGCGCAGTTTCCGCCAGGCTGCATCCCTGTACCATCATAGACGGAGGGTGCATAAGTTGGGACCGACTCCGAAAGTTATTACTGTTGTACAGGAAGCTTGAAAAAAAAATTGAAAAAATAACTAAAAAAAAAAGTTTTTCTTGATGTTTTTTTTTTATTATTTTTTTTGCGGTTTTTTTTTACAAATATTTTTTTATAGGATGTGATTTTTAAAAATGGAAAAGAAACTTAAGTTTCTTTGTTTTTTTTTTTTTATTTTTTTACGTTTTTTTTATAAAAGAAATGTTTTTGGATGTGATATTTTTGATATTTCTTTTTTATACATGATTTTTATTTTAGGTAAGAATATTTTTTATACATACATGTTTTATTATTAAATAAAAAATATTTCTTCAAAAATTGATTTTTTATTAATTAAAAAATATTTTATACCATGATTTTTTTCATTCATTACTAACTTTTTTACCGGTATTACGAGTCTCGCACGAAGGATTCCGTAGGTACCATCTATATTTCTACTAGTAGCGCCCCGCGGTTTTACACGCATTACGCTCGTTCCCATGGGAATTTCGGGAATTGTTATACATATAAACCTTCCCCTTGAATCACTCTATCTATTTAAAAAAACCTCATCAAAATCCGTTGCGTAGTTTTAAAGATCTAAGCATACATAGGGACAGACAGCGGAAAGCGACTTTGTTTTATACTATGTAGTGATAATGATTAAAGATCTAAGCATACATAGGGACAGACAGCGGAAAGAGACTTTGTTTTATACTATGTAGTGATGCAAATGTATTATTCCAAGAAATATCCCATGAATGGAGTAGGTAAACAAACCATTGTTTTATTTAGTGATGTAACGAATATTACTTTCGCGATTCGGTCGATTCTGTTATTCGGCCTGTACGAACATTCGGCTAAATACCTGGGTTAAAAAAGTATGTACATTTAAGGGGATGAAAAATAGATGTTGTCCGATTCTCAGACCTACCCGATATGCACACAAAATTTAACTAAAATCGGTCGAGCCGTTTCGGAGGGAATTTTCATTAGGACTGAGAATCGGCTACTATCTATTTTATATACTTACCCCTAAATTTAGGGTAAGGGAGGTCCCCTTCTTTATTTTTATTAAATAATTTATATTGCAAAACAACGTTTGCCGAGTTAGTATAAAAAGTAATCGTATGTTACGATAACCAACCGTTTAAAGTAACACACCAAGTATTTGCTGTAGTTGATAACGATTATTCGTTTCCACCATCATTGATACAATAATTCGGTACATTTTTTTTATTCGGCGATACGAATTCGTTTTTATTACGTGTAGGCAAGTAGGTACATCACTAATCAAAGTATTGTTTTAAACAATGCAGTGAATGGGGCTAAGTTCATGCGATATTCTGCCAACGACTATAGACCCGCTGGCTTTATGATGTGTTTACATGGTCGTGATTGATGGGTCTCGATTGTAGGTTATTGTGTATATAAGTTAAGGTCATATTTTGCATACCACAGTAGCTGGTAACACTATCTATACTAAATATAATCTATTCTATATATATTCTTATTAAGTACTAGCTGTGCCCTGCGGTTTCACCCGCATATATTCAGTCAATGCTTACCTTTTAAACCTTCCCTGGACTTTCATGAATATTTCAAGACCAAAATTAGCCAAACTGGTTCAGCCGTTCTCGAGTTTTAAGCAGACTTACGAACAGCAATTCATTTTTACTATATATATTTGTGTATGTATATGTAGTATCAGTGAGTTAGATTACATGATACAAGCTTAGAGCTTAGTTTGGGTCCAATTAACTTTGTGTGAATTTGTCCGGGTACCTATCATATACTTATATGTAAGTATATTATTTTAAATTTATAGGTCCTAATATTATAATAACGCTGAAGTTTGATTTTTTGTTTGTTTCAACGCATTAATCTCGAAAACTGCCTTACCAATTCGAATAATTCGTTTTGTATTAGATAGCCACATTCAACGGGAAGATTATAGGCTATTTTCACCCCGAAATTCCCACGGGAACGGACACAATGCGGGTAATACCGCGGGGCGCGGCTACTGCATAGATAAAACTGAAGTATGTATTTCGGTTCGGAAACTATTTATGTATATCAAGCAAGAGGCAATAAACTAACGGTATAGTACGGGTCCAAATCCGAAAATACGGTACATTCGTGAAGAAAGCATGAAACTTGGCATGAATGTAGCTCTCATGTATGTGCTTCAATCTCGATATGGGAAGCACGTCAGCAAATTAATGCTTCCCCCCTTTCCCCCCCATTTTATCTCCCTCATTCTGGTTTTTCGAATTTTCTACAAAAACTATACGACTGAGGAGTTTACTCTTCAGAGACCAAATCATCGTCGATAAATTGCCTACAAAACGATACTACATTTATAGTGGTAAGATTAATATATTTTTTAACCGACTTCAAAAACCGAAGGAGGAGGTTATCAATTCGGTGGGTATATTTTTTTTGTTTGTTTTATGTATGTAAACCGATTACTCTGGGGTTTCACATCCGATTTACGTGATTCTTTTTTTGTTCTATGCTGTACAAATTCCCATTGGTCCCGTTGAAAGTTTTATCCTAAAATTCCTTTGGGAACCTGACTTAAATTGAAGTAATGTAACGCAGGGTATAGAAAAAACCTTCATCGACGTGCTTCTATGGCGTGCGCTGCGAAAACTATAGATGATACATAAAAACAATGTTCTACACATTTAAAGTACTCATTATTTTGCACATTTAAACCCGCGACGGCATATGCCTATCTATTATAGTTTACGTACAATTACCACTTCTAGTTAAATTTTTTCAATTTTAAAACAACTTCAATAGTTAGCTTGTGATATTCGCGTGATGATATCAATATATATCAACATAAATACATCTACAATCAAGTTCAGGAAAGTGACTTTCAATACCTTTTTAAATTATTAAAATTGGACCGTCCGTTTAAATTTAACGACGAATTAAAAAAAGTACGAAATATGCAGCGGGCGGGTTAAACAAACCGCTGCACGCGCTGTTCGAATCAATTGGAAAAAATAAGTAATTCACTGTTAAAACATAAATTTTTAATTTTATTTTTTACTTTTTAGTGTATACTTTCTTTGTTTGTTAGTTAATTAGCTTCGTAATTCAATAGCTCTTGGTAATGTTTTAACAGTGAATTACTTATTTTTTCCAATTGATTCGAACAGCGCGTGCAGCGGTTTGTTTAACCCGCCCGCTGCATATTTCGTACTTTTTTTAATTCGTCGTTAAATTTAAACGGACGGTCCAATTTTAATAATTTAAAAAGGTATTGAAAGTCACTTTCCTGAACTTGATTGTAGATGTATTTATGTTGATATATATTGATATCATCACGCGAATATCACAAGCTAACTATTGAAGTTGTTTTAAAATGGAAAAAAAATAACTAGAAGTGGTAATTGTACGTAAACTATAATAGATAGGCATATGCCGTCGCGGGTTTAAATGTGCAAAATAATGAGTACTTTAAATGTGTAGAACATTGTTTTTATGTATCATCTATAGTTTTCGCAGCGCACGCCATAGAAGCACGTCGATGAAGGGTTTTTCTGTACCCTGCATTACATTACTTCAATTTAAGTCAGGTTCCCGAAGGAATTTTAGGATAAAACTTTTAACGGGACCAATGGGAATTTGTACAGCATAGAACAAAAAAAGAATCACGTAAATCGGATGTGAAACCCCAGAGTAATCGGTGTACATACATAAAACAAACAAAAAAAATATACCCACCGAATTGATAACCTCCTCCTTCGGTTTTTGAAGTCGGTTAAAAAATATATTAATCTTACCACTATAAATGTAGTATCGTTTTGTAGGCAATTTATCGACGATGATTTGGTCTCTGAAGAGTAAACTCCTCAGTCGTATAGTTTTTGTAGAAAATTCGAAAAACCAGAATGAGGGAGATAAAATGGGGGGGAAAGGGGGGAAGCATTAATTTGCTGACGTGCTTCCCATATCGAGATTGAAGCACATACATGAGAGCTACATTCATGCCAAGTTTCATGCTTTCTTCACGAATGTACCGTAAAATTGATTTTTGTTAGGACCTGGAACCGGACTAGTAGTCTTGTGACCGAAATAACTAAGTTTAATATTATAAATAACTAGCAGCGCCCCGCGGTTTTGCCCGCGTTGTGCCCGTTCCCGTGGGAATTTCGGGAATTTTTATACATATAAACCTTCCTCTTGAATCACTATCTGTTTAAAAAAACCGCATCAAAATCCGTTGCGTAGTTTTAAAGATCTAAGCATACATAGGGACAGACAGCGGAAAGCGACTTTGTTTTATACTATGTAGTGCTAAGCCGCGCCTGCGGTGTTACCCGCTCCCACGGGAATTTCGGAATAAAATGTATCCCATGTGTTATTCTGATGTATAACCTATATTACTGTAAAGTTTCATCCAAATCCGTTCATTAGTTTTTTCGTGAACGTGTAACATACATACAAACTTTCGCATTTATAATATTAGTAGGATAGGCATTTTAGGTATTCTGTGTTGATAAACACCTTAGTACCTAGGTCATAAACCAATACCTAGGGTACCTATTCAATGAATCACTAGTTTCAAAGATATTTAACAAAATATGTATAATTATGCAAGTACGGTAAGTAACTACTTATGAATCTACACTAATATTATAAAGAGGAAAACTTTGTTTGTTTGGTTGTAATGAATAGGCTCAAAAACTACTGGACCGTTTTTAAAAATTCTTTCACCATTCGAAAGCTACATTATCCACGAGTAACATAGGCTATTTTTCATCCCGAAATTCCCACAGGAATGGACACAATGCGGGTAAAACCGCGGGGCGCTGGTAGTAAGTAATATATATACATGTGTTTAACATGTATTTACACAAATGCTTCGGCCGGGGTTCAAACCTTGAACCCTGCCGTTCACACATTGATGACAGATGTTGAAAAATGTATATTTAATAAATTTACAACTTTGACAAACAGCCTACCTATTTAATTTAGTAATAGTACTAGCAGCGCCCTGCGGTTTTACCCGCGTTGTGTCCGTTCCCGTGGGAATTTCGGGATGAAAAACAGCCTTTATGCTTTCCTTTGAATGTGGCTATCTATTACAAAAATAATTATTTAAATCGAATGGGTAGTTTCTGTGATTATCGCGTTCAAACAAACAAAAAACAAAATCTTAAATTGTATTATATATACTAGTAGCGCCCCGCGGTTTTACCCGCGTGTGTCCATTCCTGTGGGAATTTCGGGATGAAAAATAGCCTATGTTACTCGTGGATAATGTAGCTTTCGAATGGTGAAAGAATTTTTAAAAACGGTCCAGTAGTTTTTGAGCCTATTCATTACAAACAAACAAAGTTTTCCTCTTTTAGATAGTAAGTATAGTATAGATTTGCAATGCAAGTACTGTTTGGAAGGTATTTTTAAAGTACTTTTGAAAGTTCAAATAAGGGCAAGGATAAACGAACTTGACCTTATTGTATAGGTATTACGTATTCGATACGTCACCCACGCTTCGTCATTAGCGTACAAACGCTGTTTAAACAAAATAACAAAACATTTTATAAGCATGGAATAATAACAAAAGTTTCTAAGCCCAAGAAACTGGTTCCATGACGTAACCGCCCGTTGTCTGTGGTCATTCGAGCACTTCCCGCGTTCGCCTCATTTGAAATTCGAATCGGGGCGTGCCGGATGCAGTGTGCACAGGCCGAAAACAAATCGAATTAAAATTAAGAAGTGCATTGAGAGTGACGTGAAAAATGTCAAAATAAATAATTTTTAACTGTTTTTAATAATATTATAGTGTTTTATTGTTAAATAAGTGTTAAAAGTGAACGTGGAATCGTTTCCAGTGAACCGAGGACGTCAGCTAGCTGCCAAGACATTGTTTTTATTGGATTCCGTGAAACGGGAATAACAGGATGGCGGTAATTTGACCTTTTTAGTCCTCACTTTTTTGTGAAACGCGCGAGGGATTTAAAAAGTTTAGTTTTAAACTTTTTCGTGTTTTTTATAGGGAGAAATATGGCTGGTGATGTTTTATTTTTAATAATAATAAATTAATAATGATTAAGCATTAAACTCAGAAACGTAATATTTAAATAAAAATGATTAAAAATGCATCATTTAGTGTTTAGCGTGAGTACTTACTTAAATGAAAAAAATAAATGTGTTTTTTTAAAAGTTTCAATGAGAATAATACTTCCAACTTCAATATCATTAAAGCTTATTGGTAGTAAAAAGCCGGTAATGATTCGATATACTTTCTCATTTAAAAATCAATTACTTAATGTAATTACATAGTATTATCGTAATTTAAAATTTTCAAAAAAAATATTATTCCGATCTCTTTTTATGTATATGCACAAACCATCATAGGCCCGAACTAGTCAGGTTTCAATTACCTAGGTACATTAAAAAAATAGGCACAGGCTAAAAACCTCCTCTTTTCTTGTGCAAAAGAAAAAGAACTTTTTATTTCATTAATTTCCTATTTATAATAGGTATAGTTAAGTTTTTTACCTAAATACATAAATATGAGTTAAGTTCATGAAACTTTAAATTACTTTTACTTTGTCATGCATCATTGCAAATTATAAGTTACCTACCATCTAGGTATAATATAAAAATGAATCGCTGAATCTGTTGCTAAGCGCATATCTTCAGAACGACTGCACCAAATTGGATGATTCTTTTTTTAATGTGTTCCTTATTGTCAGGACAAGGTTTTTATATAAGAAAAATAAGGAATAAAAATCTCAAAATTCCCGCGGGAACGGGGGCGCTGCGGGTGAAGCCGCGGGGCACAGCTAGTAGAGAATAAAAATGTATTTAGAAGTATACCTAATTTAATTTCAATTGTAATCGAATAACACATTTTTTGCTACAAAAACTGTTTTGCCGCCAAAAAAACTTGTGAATACGTCAATACTACAAATGACATGTGTCATCATGACAGAGTGATTTTCTTTTTTTTTCAATACAAAATTAACTATTCATTCGATAAAAACAAGGGTGCCATTTTGGAATAATAAATTAAAATGTACACAAAAATAGCAGAGGGTGATTTTTTAGTTTGTTTGGACGCCCTAATCTCAGGAACTACTGATCCGATTTGAATAATTCTTTTTTTATTGGATAGCCACATTCAAGAGGAAGATTATAGGCTAACTTTTCCCCAAAATTCTTGCGTGAACGGGCCCAATGCGGGTAAAACCGCGGGCGCGGATGGTTGTAAATTAAAGCTCGATTATAGGACTATTATAGTAGCGCCGGTCTTTCTTTCAGTTCCCGCGGGGATTTCGGGATAAAATGTATCCCATGTGTTATTCTGATGTATAACCTATATTACTGTAAAGTTTCATCCAAATTCGTCCAGTAGTTTTTGCGTAAAGGAGTAACAAACATACATACATCCTCACAAACTTTCGCATTTATAATGTTAGTAGAACTTTAAGATTCTTATTACATTACTAATATTACCTTCACGGTTAATGAACATACAAAAAAAGTTTACAAGCCAAGTTCCTTTTCACGGCCAAGCGAGAGATTTGGGTCATTCACCTTTGACCATGGAATATGTAACGTGCCTATAAAGTACTGTTACATATAGACTATGTGCGTCTATTGTATATTATGAAGCCTATATAAAACTTATCTATATATCTACACTAATATTATAAAGAGGAAAACTTTGTTCGTTTGGTTGTAATGAATAGGCTCAAAAACTACTGGACCGTTTTTAAAAATTCTTTCACCATTCGAAAGCTACATTATCCACGAGTAACATAGGCTATTTTTCGAAATTCCCACAGGAATGGACACAACGCGGGTAAAACCGCGGGGCGCTGCTAGTGTACAATATAACACAGCTGAAGAGTTTGTTTGTTTGAACGAATTCTCAGAAACTACCAATCCGATTTCAATAATTCTTTTTGTAATAGATAGCCACATTCAACGGGAAGCTTATAGGGTATTTTTCATCCCGAAATTCCCACAGGAACTGGTACAACGCGGATAAAACATCGAGGCCCAGTTAGTCCTACTAATATTATAAATGCGAAAAGATGTATGTACGTTTGTTACTCTTTCACGAAAAAACTGCTGGACGGATTTGGATGAAACTTTACAGTAATATAGGTAATACATCAGAATAACACATGGGATACATTTTATCCCAAGATTCCCACGGGAACGAGCACAAAATAGGTGTTACAGCAGCAGCGGGCACTGCTAGTATATTATGTACCTACTACCTATAGTATATTTTCTGTCTCCTATATGCGATCTCTTACGATGACTAATACAAAGTTCGTTATTTGAACAAAAAGCTACGCTTGCGTAACGCTACCAAACCGGTTGCCTGGACCAGTTTTGATCATTCTTTACTGCCGAACGTAAATCACGACACTTTTGGGAACTTTACCCGATTTCAAAATAAGTGGTATATATCTATAGTATAGGTATTCTATTAAACCAGGACACTTTTGCAATTTTTAACCGACTTCAAAATAAATGGTTATATATCTATCTATCTATCTCGGGCGAACGTCGAGGTCGACCGAGGAAGCGTTTGGCGGAACGATATACAGTGCCACCAACTTAACTGTTCAGGTGGGCAAAATGGGAACTACAGCCGCGTCATATTGAATCTATACTATGTTAGTTAGGCTTTATATGATTGATATTGTAGTTTATTAAATTTTAATGATATCTATAGACTGACTTGCAAGACATGTTTTAATTACCTTTGTTTCTTGGTAAATTTCTTATATTATGTATACCAAATTCTCCACTAGCGACGCTGTCAACTGAACAGATAAGTTGGTGGGACTGTAATCGCTGGGTGCTCGCAAAGGACAGGGAGGGTTGGCGATGCTTGGGGGAGACCTTTGCCCAGCAGTGGGACAGTATAGGTTGAATAATGTTTTTTTAAATCTATCTTTATTCTAGTTTTGCTTATGAGAGTTAAAATTCAAACCATTATGACTAACTACCCGCGGCCCGCGGTGTCGCCCGAGTTGTACCCGTTCCCGTTGGAATTTCGGTATAAAATGTATCCCATGTGTTATTCTGATGTATAACCTATATTACTGTTAAGTTTCATCCAAATCCGTCCGGTAGTTTTTTCGTGAAAGAGTAACAAACATACATACATACATGACGACGAAGCGCTTGTGGTGTAGTTTGACTAAGCGATGTTAGATTGCGATTGTTAAGCAACGTGCAGCTCGACCCCTACTTGGATGGGTGGCCGATAGTGACATTTCTATCTGAGTGCTACCGTGCTTCGGAGGGCACGTTAAACTGTCTGTCCCGGTTGTTTCAATCGTCAGACCATGTCATGTCGTCACCTTTTGGCACATTAAGCCGTCGGTCCCGGTTACTCTCTACGGATAGTAGTCGTTACATGAGCCATGTCAGAGGCCTTTGGCGGCTCAATAACTCTGACACCAGGATTGGTCAGGGTGACCGTCCACTCGATGAAGAAGAAGAAGTCCTTTAGGCGGTCTAAACACTCTGACACCAGGGTTGACCGCTGACCTACCCCAACTTACTTATTGTTCGTTCCAGGGTATGAACCTGCGACTGACATTCGCTATCCTCTCCTCGGCGTGCTGGTCTGCCTTCCAGCACGGATACAACACCGGCGTGCTCAACGCGCCGCAAGCAGTAAGCGCGTTTTACACTTTTCAAGGTATCAGCCTCCGTGGTCCCGTGGTTTGAGCGCCCGGCTCACGATCCGGAGGTTCCGGGTTCGATTCCCGGGGGGGATATCTCACATAAATCTCTTTGTGACAGTGTCCTCAGTTAGGTTAGGGCATTACAGGCTGAATCACCTGATTGCCCGAAAGGTAAGACGATTCCGTGCTTCGGAGGGCACGTTAACCCCGGTTACTTCCCACGGTTACTTCCTACGGATAGTAGTCGTTACATGAGCCATGTCAGAGGCCTTTGGCGGCTCAATAACTCTGACACCAGGATTGGTCAGGGTGACCATCCACTCGATGAAGAAGAAGAAGTACCTACGTACCATAAACAAGGTTTTTTTTCAAGTGATATCCGAATGGCACCAAAAAAAATTTGATTCCAATTATTTTTTTTAAACTGCACCATAAACAAACTTAATCTATTTATTAGTACCTACCATAGACAACGTTTTTTTTTTCAGGTGATGTCCGAATGGCTGCAAAAAGAAGCTCTGTCCAACACCAATTCGTCGCTGAGCGCGATGGACGACCCGAAGGTGACGACTCTATGGTCGGTGGCGGTGTCCATCTACTGCGTCGGGGGGATGCTCGGGGGTGTGGTTACAGGGGTCGTGGCGGATAGGTGAGAGTATATATATAGCAGTTTTAACTAAGGCAACTGTCGAAAAAACACATTTTTTAATGTATTAAAAAAGTTCACTTTAAAAAAATAAGCTGTTAAAATATTATTTTTTTCAATCCATTTTTTAAAACTACCTCAAGGTTCCTAAACAGTAAAAAAAGAATATTTAAGATTTTTTTTTATTCGTGATTAAAAATAAAATTGGCCTTTTATTTTTCATAATTTTTTAATCGTTATAAAAAACCCGTTTCGAGATTTCAAATAAAAAAATTTTATAAAAAGAATCTGAACATAAAAATAAAAATATTTTTTTCTAATATTTTTTTTAGATTCGGCCGCAAAGGCGGTCTCCTGTTGAACAACGTGCTCGTGTTCATCGGCGCGGGCTTTGAGGGCGTCGCCAAGGCAGCTAACTCCGCCATCCTACTCGTCGTCGGAAGGTTAGCTACTTAATGCGTTGTGATTGGTCCATTGAGCTCCGCACACCTCCGCTTCCGTTTTTTATGGATACATACATAAATACCTTATTAGCTTTTCTGACATATTTGTTTGTTTGTCTTTCATTATTTGTTTTTTTATGCGATTTATAAAATACAAGCTGTGCCCCGCGGTTTCACCCGCAGCGCCCCCGTTCCCGTGGGAATTTTGATATTTTTATTCCTTATTTTTCATATATAAAAACCTTGTACTGACATTAAGGAACACATTTAAAAAAATAATCATCCAATTTGGCGCAGTCGTTCTGAAGTTATGCGCTTAGCAACAGATTCAGCGATTCATTTTTATATTATAGATATGTTTTTTTTGTGTTTCAGGTTTATAATTGGTATTAACAACGGGTTGAACGCTGGTTTAGCTCCGTTATACTTGTCAGAAATATCGCCCGTTTCATTGAGAGGATCGGTAAGTTTAAATATACTGCACTATGTAAAAAACATAGTTTTTATGTAAAAAAACATTGATAATGTAAAAAAAATCACTGCTTTATGCAAAATAAAAATATTTTACCTACTTACTACATAAAAAAAACTTGTAAAAAACACTGCACTATGTAAAAAATTGTATAAATTACATTATTCTTAGTATGAAAGCCAATGAAAAAAAAAACATTGTGAAGTACAATACAAAAAAAAAAACATTCCGCCATGTAAAAAAGAAATGTACTAGAAAAAAAAATCCCAAATATTCCTTAATCTAACAAAAAACCTTTTTCTTTACAGATAGGCACAGTCTACCAACTAGTCATCACTATAACGATCCTTCTATCTCAAATCCTCGGGCTATCTTCTATCTTGGGCACGAAGGAAGGATGGCCGTTCCTCCTATCCTTGACAATCATTCCAGCTGTCATCCAATCTGTGACATTACCACTGTGTCCTGAGAGTCCTAAGTTTTTACTGCTGAATAAAGGGCAGGAGTTGCAAGCTCAACGCGCTTTGAATTGGCTGAGAGGAGACGTGGCCGTGCATGGAGAAATGGAAGAGATGCATCAGGTAAAAAGATGTAAAAGGTACAAATTAATGTCAAAATGTGTGTTAAGTATATTGAAAACATTGGGTAAAATAACATACTTTTTAAACTCACACGATTTGCACTCATTATACTAAATGAAACGGGTCTGTATCGCGTTCGATAATTTAGCGTATTTTACTAAATATCCCGGTACCACGAGAGGTGTAATCCGCTCGAAACGTCGGGTACGTATTTTAGTAAAATACGCTAAATTATCGAACGCGATACAGACCCGTTTCATTTAGTATAATTGGGTGAAATAATTAAAAAAGTGTTAGTTTGAATATGAAAATAAGTACCTTTTCTATGAATCTATACTAATATTATAAAGCTGAAGAGTTTGTTTTGTTTGTTTGTTTGTTTGTTTGTTTGTTTAAACGCGCTAATCTCAGAAACTACTGAACCGATTTGAATAATTCTTTTTGTAATAGAAAGCCACATTCAACGGGAAGGTTATAGGCTATTTTTCATCCCGAAATTCCTACGGGATCGGGTACAGCGCGGGTAAAACCGCGGGGCACTGCTAGTAATTAGTATAATAGTAGCGCCACGCAGTTTCACCCGCTTTGTACCCGTTCCCATAGGAATTTTGGGATGAAAAACAGTCTATAACCTTCCCGTTGAATGTGGTTATTCATTACAAAAATAGTTATTCAAATCTGATTAGCGCGTTGAAACAAACAAAACAAATTCTTCAACTTTATTGTTTTTACATTTAAAGATCACGTTGTCGCGATGGACTCCTAAACTACTGAACCGATTTTAAATTTGATTTGCACACCGTGTGCAATCTGATCCAACTTGAAAGATAGGATAGCTCAATATAAAGTGATAAGGGTGGTCCACCTCTTAATTTTTATATGGGAATACAACGTTTCCCGGTCAGCTAGTATTAGTATATATTGAAAAATTATTATTTTCTCCACAGGAAGCGGAAAAAAACAAAATAAGTAAAAAAATCACGTTCAGAGAATTGCTGATGAAACGTCAACTGAGACAGCCGTTGACGATCGCCGCGCTGGTGATGTTAGCTCAGCAGCTGTCGGGGATCAACGCTGTCATTTACTTCTCGACAGACATCTTTATTAAAGTGAAGCTCGGGAAGAGAGAATCGCAGTACGCTACGCTTGGTAAGTAGAGTAAAAAAAAATTTTTTTTTTGGAAAACAAGAAGTTTTTTTTTGTAAAAAAAAAATTTTATAGCCTGTAATGTCCTACTGTAAGACTTTCCTTTAACTAAACATATCACATTTGCGATAATTACCATAAAAAATATCATAAAATTTATGCAATTTAAAAAGTGACCATTATTCTAAAAACACATTAAGACGACGTGTGAACACGCTCATCGCGTTTGTGAGGGGTGAGGTATCTTCCCCCCGCGCTTTATGTTCGCGGACCTATCACTTTTATAAATTTATGTTACTGGAAATCTAATAAGGGTCCCCGGACACTTGATCGGCTATCGGTATTGTCTTTTACAGATACCAATTTATTTTTCATCAGTATGAATGAGTTGACGTGAAATTAAGGTCAACGTACACTTGACCGGTTATCGGTATTGTTATCTTAGCGCAGTCGGGGCAGACATTTAAAAAAAAAATCCGGGGAGCGATTTTTTTTTTAATGTCGGGGGGTTGGGAGTATAAATATCGATTTTCGAACTAATCCCGGTAGAGGGTTCGCCGCCATCTTGTTTTAAAGTTAAATTTTTTCGTTTTTCTGAAATAACTCGTTAATTTTCAACTATAGAGCAAAAATGGTCCTATCCAAAGTTGTTGGAAATTTAATTTTCCACTAGTTTGGCCATTATAATTTTTACGCTAGGATCAATATTTGCAGAGTTATACTACCAAGTTAATTTTATTCCCGGTAGAGACCGGGATTAGTTCGAAATTCGAGATTTATACACCCAACCACCAGACATTTAAAAAAAAATCGCTCCCCGGATTTTTTTCTATTTCAGGCTAGTTTTATGTCTACCCCGACTGAACTATCTATCGATATTAATTTATTTTTCACTAGTATGAGTAGAAGTGAACGGATCACCGTATATTCGTACGTAGGTACGTGACGGCCTCTGTAGCGTGGTCGGGCGAGCGCCCGCTTACGATGCAGAAGGTTGCGGGTTCGATTCTCGATTTGTGTGAACCACATATGGTCTGGGTGTCTTTTTAATGTATTTACAAATTAAAAGTACTTTGAGTATTCTATCAGTTGTCTAGCCCTCGTAATTCAAGCTAAATATTTGTTTGGGACTAGATGACGCTGTGTGCTGTGCATAGTCCTGCATTTTTTTTTTGAACGACGTTACACACAGCGCAATCTAGCCCCAAACTAAGTAGTAGGCTTGTACTATGCTTACTAGACAACGGATATACTATATATTATACTTTTTTGTTATAAATACACATGATACATAGAAAACATATTTCATAGGTATCAGTATTGGTATTTTCCTGTATCGATACCAATACTTAACAGTAATACAGTAAAATTCGTATCATCTTAAAAGAATATTAATGTTTACTAGTGAGGCAGATTTCCTAACCACAGCAAATCTTTCTGTAAAGGAAAAAGGTTAAGTGAAGGGATAAGAATTAAATGAAACCAATAAAGCTTTCTCATTTACAAAAGGCATTGTATTTGTTGAGAATTCTGCATTACTAGTTTGCATTTATATTCTTTTAGGATGGTACGAACTTAGGGGCTCTAAACAACTCTCCGAGCTCCAAACAATAAGTAGAGAGGAGGGGGAGATAGTAATGTTTTTGCAGTGTAAGAAATAAGAAATACGAATTCTGTCAAAATAACTATATTAGAAATTAAAGAAAACCAGAAAAGAAAATCATTTTTCTTTACTGATTTCGGCACCTCTGAGCGTCATTCCACGTGCTTAATAGCCGAATAAAAAAAAATTGCCGATGTCCACTATTCTCCTGCCACTAATTTCCTCGAAGTTCAATGTAGCCTCAGGAAGTATAACAAGTTCACCGTCAAAATTATCTGTGGACCTGAAAGGTGGGCGCTCAAAAAGTCTGCATGGCGTGCAAAAAGTCGGTCGCGGATTTTTCACACTCAACGCACACGACGCACATCTTCGATCATTCTGTCGGCAGAGCTGTAGGGACGTAGACGCTATGGAAATCGTGCAGAGATCGCGAAGTATTATTTTGTACATGAAGTACAGAAAAAAAAGAAGAAACAGACAATTTTGGGTACATTCTATACTTTCGGAAAGATCATAATTTTTTTTCACACACTTTTTGTGCGGAACGGCGCGGTGCGGTCTGCCCGGTCTGCGCTGCACCTAAGATATTATTTGCGATGTTCGTACAGAGCGAGCGTGCGCGACGAAGCAGTACGTGTCTACTCCCAACAAGGCCCCGCGGCCGACTGAGTGACTAGAGCACCGTCAACGCGAGCGCTATAATTATGTTTTATTTCATTGAATAAATTAACTTCTATTTCAGAGAAAAACCATCTGTACTACCATATGGGATTTGATGTAAGGTTTATGAAAATATAAATTTTGTACTTGTTTTTTCTTTACAATCGCCGTGAAACTGTAAAATTTCAATAAAATGACGATTTTTTACGATTTTCACGATTTTTTTCTATCGAGGCAAATCACTCTAATCGTGTTTCGAAGTGTATAACAATACAAAGCATATTTTTACCTTTACGACAGTAGGAATATCATTCCATAGATTTTAGCGGTTGATATCCGAAAACTGTTTCTAACACAACTCTATCGCGATATTTTACGCTTCTGGTCTTACCACTTCGTCTTAATATATTCTTGATGTACCGCCCGGAAATTCTGTGAAAATAACGTAGAAAGTTAACATGTTAATATTTTTTCTATGTGACCACACATTTTTATATTAAAATATATTATAATATTTAAAAAAAATAAAAAATATTTTAAAAGTTTTTTTTTAATGTTTTTTTTAAATTCCAGGCATGGGTGCCATGAACGTAGTAATGACAGTGCTGTCTCTGTTACTCGTGGAGCGAGCGGGACGGAAGACATTGCTTCTCACCGGGTTCGTGGGCATGTTAGTCTGTACTGTGGGGCTTTGTGTCGCCAATCTCTATGTAAGTACCTTACTAACTTATTAATATAAAAAAGTATTAGCCTGTACCGCCCCACTGCTGGTCGGCGGCCTCTCATCTCTCAGACATCAGTACAGTGAGGAGGATGTCGTAATCACCACGCTTGACTAACGGATTGGTGATCTCAAACTCGAGCCATGTTTGATAAGTAGGAAACATGTTATTGTATAGATACACTGACCTCTATTATACACTCACTGGACTGGCTGTTACCATACAAAAGACAGCTAATTTTGTGTAGCAATTTGAAGCGCCCCTGCGAGTGTCCCGGGAACTAATTCTGACGTTCACTGCAAGCAAATAGTACCCTTGCTGGCAGTGAACGTCAAAATTAATTTTAGTCACAGTCGACTTAAGTCATAACTAATTTTAGTTCCATGGACATTCGTATCTGCCTACAGTGGCCTACAGCGCCAAAATGGCGACACTCAAATAGGCACAAAATTATTATGACTGCAGCCTGTCCAGTGTATAGATGTAATGTATAGTATTGTTTCTATTGCAGATCCACTACACATGGGTGTCGTACGCGTGCATAGCGCTAGTAATTCTATTCGTAGTGATGTTCGCGATCGGGCCCGGCTCTATACCGTGGTTTTTGGTTACAGGTGAGTGGGAACGGAGCTTTATTTTTTTATGTACAAAGTTGAAAAAAAAAATAAAAGAAAATTGGTAACGTCAGTAAATTTTAATATACATTTGGGTCATCCAAGAGTGATGTGAAAAAAATTGTTTTTTGGTAGTATCAGAGTGACTATATTATGAAAAAGTGACTATATTGTTATACCTAGATTTTTTAAACAACCTGTTAGATTTAACTGCAGGGTAAACCTGCCCTGCAGTCACTGATAGCCATCAGTGACTACATTTTATACTGTGGTACTTTTTCTTTCGATCAACAATACACAACTAGATGTGTCGGTCGGCGCAAAAAATACGTCTCGGTGAATAACGCTTCATTTGAAAAGTGAGCTCTTATTTTATTCATAAGATTTGCTACTTTATTGCTAGGTGTCATGGTTGTAATTAGGTTGAGCTTCGAACTGTTTTAAAACTTTTGTCTCAGTTCGGTAGTAAACACAATAAGCTGTCACACGTCATCCACGCGGACAGTATTCAGCTTTGATTTTGTACGTGACCCGATATCTAGTTGTGTATTGTTGATCGAAGACTTTTCCTTAGTCAAATTTTTCCAGGAATTAATTTTAGGTTTTGGAACCTTATGTTGTTCATTTTATACTTTAGTGGTAGGTATTTGAAAAAACTAACAATACTACTGCACCAAATTTTTTGAACAATAATATTTTTCCCAAATTAACCCCTTATATTTTTAACTGCCCCCAATATGTTTCCTAACTGAGCCATCTATTATACCAACTGGTCCCATCATTACGACAAACTGATCCCAATATAATTCCTAGCTGATCCCGTCACTTTTTCAGAGCTGTTCAACCAAGCGGCGCGGCCGGCCGCTTCGTCCGTAGCGGTAACCGTCAACTGGATGGCTAACTTCATCGTTGGACTTGGATTCTTGCCACTATTTGTAAGTATTTTTAACAACAAGGGGGTTTAAACTGAAACTACGTTTACGGATACACTTCGTTTTTATTTAACATTTTCATCTGACGTTACAGCCCCTTTACAGGAACCATGCGCACAGAAGAAGTAAGTTAACGAGCCGAAACGTCAGATGAAATGTTAAATAATAGCTAAGTGTATCCGTAAACGTAGTTTCAATTCAAAATGACTCTTAGAGAAGACTCTGAGTGTGACAGTAAATACATAATTATATTATCTACTAACCACATATTTTTGTCTTTTTTCCAGCTACTTCTCGGAAGCAACGTCTTCATAATATTCGCGGTGCTTCAGTTTATATTCATTGTATTCATTTACACAAAAGTTCCCGAAACGAAGAATAAGACGATTGAAGAAATAACCGCCATGTTTAGGCAGCATATGTAGTTATAGTATTAAAATGGCATTTCGTCGTGTTATCACCTAATCTAATTCTCCTCACTGTACTGATATCTTCAGTGAGATGAGAGGCCTTTGCCCAGCAATGGAACATTAAAGGTTATTACTTTACTTTTCTCGGCGTATATTCCATTGTATCATATATTTCTTTTCCTATCTGATCCCATAGTTAATTGCCAGTTTGACAATTTATTTGTGTATTTTCGAACTGACCCCCAGGGTTTACTATTGTACTTGCCAGCCGACCAACTTTGTATTTCCCAAACTCCAGAAATATTTTCCTAGCCGATATCATGATATACTTCCCACAGAGGTCTGGAGGAACATACATTAACAGATGATGTAACAAATTTTCCTATCCGACCCTAGAACGTATTACCAACCCGACCCGTAATGATTGTTGCAACCCACCTCATAATTAATACTCCGACTGATTTCACAATATGATAACGATCAACTGTATAAAGTATTTCCCAATCGCCTGCAGCTTATTCCCAATCAACATATGTTCCTTATGTATCCCTCTGTTCCACAACCGACCATAAAAAAGTCCCGATAGTCCATACAAAGTTATCTTAATCAACCCAATTTTTTTCCAATCCATCCCACAATTATTCCCAACGGATCCCTTCAAATACATTTTGTCATTTTAAAATGCTCAGTGGTAGTCGAATAAGATAATTTAATTCATGACTTTGTACTTAATTACGTATAAGAATATTATTTTTAAGTATTAAGATCAAAGTATTTGTACTTTAAATAAATTACTCAAATCTCTTTCAAAATACATTATTTTTGACTAACAAAGTCAAATTGTACAAATTACAATCCTACTAATATTATAAATACGAAAGTTTGTATGTTTGTTACTCTTTCACGAAAAAACTACTGGACGGATTTGGATGAAACTTTACAGTAACATAGGTTATACATCAGAATAACACATGAGATATATTTTATCCCGAAATTCCCGCGGGAACGGGTACAAAGCGGGTAAGACCGAGAGACTACATCACTACATATTATAAAACAAAGTCCCCGGCCGCGTCTGTCTGTCCACGATAAACTCAAATACTACCGCACGGATTTTGACGCGGTTTTTTAAATAGATAAAGTGATTCAAGAGGAAGGTTTATATGTATAAAAATTCCCGAAATTCCCACGGGAACGGGCACAACGTGGGTAAGAACGAGAGACGCGAGTCCTCATCTATACTAATATTATAAAGAGGTAAAATTTGTAAGTTTGTATGTTCGAGGTAATCTCGGGAATTACCAGTCCGATTTGAACAATTCTTTTTGTAATAGATAGCCACATTCAACGGGAAGGTTATAGGCTATTTTTCATCCCGAAATTCCCACGGGAACGCGGGTAAGAACGAAAGACGCGAGTGTACATCTACATAATTAAAGCATTTTTGGTTAAAATAATCATTTATTTAGTTAAAAACTTATTTAAAGCTGGTACATATTGCTTCCTCGACGCAGACAAGTTGTTCTGCACTGCGTAATGCACGTTATCTAATGAAGGCTCTTGTATTAACTCGAGAGAGGGTTGCCAGTCTTGTAGGAATTTGAATAACTGAAAAAAAAAACAAGAAAAAATATCAAAAAAGGTCTAGTATAATTTTTTACAAATAGACAACTTTTTTAGAAATTGGATTCTATTTAGACACTTTTTTCCAAAAAAAGTTTTTGATAAAAACAAAAAACCGGACAAGTGCGAGTCGGATTCGCGCACGGAGGGTTCCGTGCTTTTAAAAACGGCAAAAAATCACGTTTGTTGTATGGGAACCCCCCTTGAATATTTGTTTTATTTTATTTTTAGTATCTGTTGTTATAGCGGCAATAGAAATACATCATCTGAGAATTTCAACTGTCTAGCTATCACCGTTCTTGAGATACAGCCTGGTGACGGACGGACGGACGGACAGCGAAGTCTCAGTAATAGGGTCCCGTTTTTACCCTTTGGGTACGGAACCCTAAAAAAAAAGATTTTTCTTAAAACCAAAGTAAGAAAGAAATGGTTTTCAAAGTAAAAAATAAAAAATAAAAATAAACTAACAAATTAAAAACATTTCTAACAAGCTAAAATAATAAAAATGTGAAATTAAAATGAGTAAAAAAATTAATTTTATTCTTTGGTATGTTCGGGCTAATCCCGACAATTACCAGTCCGATTCGAATAATTCTTTTTGTAACAGATAGCCACGTTCAACGGGAAGGCCACAGGCTATATTTCATCCCAAAATTCCCACGGGAACGGGCACAACGCGGGTAATACCACGGGACTTACATTCTGAGCTTGACTACTATCCAAACTGTACGCAGCCATATCTCTTTTTAGTCCATTTGTCAAGTCCATTCCTAATAACAGTGCTATAGTACAATTAGTCTTATTTAGGGCTTCGCTGACGGACTGTAGGGCTTCGGGGCGGGCTAGGAAGTCCTGGAAAAGAAAAGAGTATTAAGTATTTATAAGAAAAGTATTATATTAGAAAATAAGGAATAAAAATCTCAAAATTCCCACGGGAACGGGGGCGCTGCGGGTGAAACCGCGGGGCGCAGCTAGTATTATTATAAAGTATTTGTGTATGAATATGTAGTAGTATCAGTGAGTTAGATTACATGATACAAGCTTAGAGCTTACTTTGGGTCTAATTAACCGTGAGTGAATTTGTCCGGGGGTATTTATTTATTAGCTTAATATTATCATACCTTAACTAATAATGGAAAACTAGGCACCATGATATCTTCAAAAATTTTAAGGTCTTTCCTCAAAAGCTGTGGCGGGGTTAGTGTAGACACATCTTTACGGGCGTCCACCAAATGGTCTAATTTTGATTTTCTGAAAAAATATTAAAATCATCACTACATAGTATAAAACAAAGTCTCTTTCCGCTGTCTGTCCCTATGTATGCTTAGATCTTTAATCACTATCACTACATAGTATAAAACAAAGTCTCTTTCCGCTGTCTGTCCCTATGTATGCTTAAATCTTTAATCACTATCACTACATAGTATAAAACAAAGTCTCTTTCCGCTGTCTGTCCCTATGTATGCTTAGATCTTTAATCACTATCACTACATAGTATAAAACAAAGTCTCTTTCCGCTGTCTGTCCCTATGTATGCTTAGATCTTTAATCACTATCACTACATAGTATAAAACAAAGTCGCTTTCCGCTGTCTGTCCCTATGTATGCTTAGATCTTTAATCACTATCACTACATAGTATAAAACAAAGTCTCTTTCCGCTGTCTGTCCCTATGTATGCTTAAATCTTTAATCACTATCACTACATAGTATAAAACAAAGTCGCTTTCCGCTGTCTGTCCCTATGTATGCTTAGATCTTTAATCACTATCACTACATAGTATAAAACAAAGTCTCTTTCCGCTGTCTGTCCCTATGTATGCTTAGATCTTTAATCACTATCACTACATAGTATAAAACAAAGTCGCTTTCCGCTGTCTGTCCCTATATATGCTTAGATCTTTAAAACTACGCAACGGATTTTGACGCGGTTTTTTAAAATAGATAGTGATTCAAGAGGAAGGTTTATATGTATAAAAATTCCCGAAATTCCCACGGGAACGGGCACAACGCGGGTAAAACCGTTAGTTAATATAATAAAGCTGAAGACTTTGTTTTTTGTTTGTTTGAACTACCAGTTCGAATTGAATAATTCTTTTTATAATATAATAGCAGCGCCCCGCAGTTTAACCCGCGTTGCACCCGTTCCCGTGGGAATTTGGGGATGAAAAATAGCCTATAACCTTCCCGTTGAATGTGGCTATCCATTACAAAAATAATTATTCTAATCGGGCTGTTAATTCCTGAGATTACCTCGAACAAACAAACAAATAAACTTACAAATTTTACCTCTTTATAATATTAGTTTAGATAGTTATATTCAATAGGAAGGTTATAGGTTATTTTTATCCAGGAATTCCTTCGGGAAAATAAATAATCTTTATTAAGCGAAGCGAGCGGATCTGTTGTGGCAGTGAGAGCGCTCACTGTGTCGGGGGTTGCGGGGTCGGTCAACGGAGTAACAATATGTGAGACATAGTTGTTGACGACGTCTGGGTGACAATTATATATTGTTATAAAGTATTTGTGTATGTATATGTAGTAGTATCAGTGAGTTAGATTACATGATACAAGCTTAGAGCTTACTTTGAGTCTAATTAACCGTGAGTGAATTTGTCCGGGTGTATTTATTTATTTATTTATTTACCTTTCATAATCAGCATCTTTAATTTTCAAAATATTTTCCAAAAATAATATAATTTCCATGTCTTTTGGCGTCCCCTTTTTGAGTTTAGTACAAAAATTCACGGTGTCTAATATGATGGTAGCTGAAATTAAAATAGAAAATCTATACTGATACTATCTGTCTCGCGGTGGTTCCACCGGCGACCCAATAGATGTCGCTAGTGTGAATCTAAACCATCCAGGGTGCCATCCACACGCATACAAAAAAAATCATTCAAATCGGTCCAGCCGTTTAGGAGGTCAGTGACATACACACGTACAGCAGAATTATATAAGTATATAAAAAACCGGCCAAGTGCGAGTCGGACTCGCGCACGGAGGGCTGTCCAGCTATCACCGTTCTTGAGATACAGCCTGGTGACGGACGGACGGACGGACAGCGACGTCTCAGTAATAGGGTTCCTTTTGTACCCTTTGGGTACGGAATCAGACATCACTAAAGACGCATCAGTGGTCTAGTGGTAAGTGTACTCGCCTGCCAAGACTGAGATCCCGGGTTCGATTCCCGGGTCGAGCGAAAACATGTTTCCTACTATTCAAACCCGCCTCGTGTTTGAGATCACAGCCCGCAGTAGCCGCGCGGTGATGACGACATCCTCCTCACTGTACTGATGTCTGAGAGATGAGAGGCCTTTGACCAGCAGTGGGGCGTTACAGGCTTACTGTTCCATACTTACAATGTAACATGTCAGCACAATCGATGTACAAATTAAAAAACGTATCTTCTTGAACAAATAGCACACATTGTTCCTTTATTCTCTCTGCGACTAAAGTAGCACAAGAGCCGACTATTTCTACCCTGCTCCTAGTGTCAGGGTTATACGGCCATTTTGAATAATCCATCGGTCTATGGTCTATGACTTCAGTGACAACTGACGTCAAAAAATTGTCTTTGTCTGACAGTACATGGTGATCGACAAGGACAACTTTTATTCTTGAATTTTGTGTTAATTCAAGAAATTTTTCGTCGTTCCTGTAAAGGAAATGTGTGTATGTTAGAAATTTTTTTTTGTTTCCCATAGGAATTTTGGGAATTTAAGATGTGTATGTGTTGCTCCAGACTTTAATCTATCTCTTTGCCAATTTTTATTACGATCTGTTCAGTAGTTTTTGAGTAAAAGAGGAATATACATTCATACATCCGGGATTTATCCAATTCTCTTACTGCCCCGCGTTGTACCCGTTCCTGTGGGAATTTCGGGATGAAAAATAGCCTATAACCTTCCCGTTGAATATGGCTACCCATTACAAAAAGAAATATTAAAATCTGAGTGTTAGTTTCTGAGATTAGCAATTACAAACAAACAAAGTTTAAAACTTTACCTCTTTTTATATTACTAGCAGCGCCCCGCGGTTTTACTCGTATTGTGTCCATTCCTGTGGGAATTTCGAAATGAAAAATAGCCTATGTTACTCGTGGATAATGTAGCTTTCGAATGGTGAAAGAATTTTGAAAAACGGTCCAGTAGTTTTTGAGCCTATTCATTACAACCAAACAAACAAAGTATTCCTCTTTATAATATTAGTGTAGAAGAATACCTATGACCAACCTAAACATCAAATCCACCTCACTGATCCCATATTGTCTCAGACACCAGACAACTTCTGTCTTTATCCCGAAATCCTGTCTGTCTACATTTAATACCGGGACAAATATATCGTCTGTGAATAACGTTTCATCCCTGGAAAATAAGAAGACTATGAGAAAATATGAGAAAAACAAAAAAGAAATTTTGAAAAACTCCGAACGCCAAAATTGTTGGACCGATTTTAACAATCATAGCTTAGAACCATCGCAAAGAAACTGCTTATCAAATGAAACAAACTGCATAGAAATTGGTCCATCTGTTTGAGAGTAAGGATGCCACAGACAAATATACATGTAGACATTGATGTCCAACTATTTTTTCTCTTTTGGGTGGGGTTTGAAATTATTTTGATAGTAGCTATACTAAAATATTTTATAACAAAGTACCACTGGAATAATACTTTACTATATATAAAACTAGCAGCGCCCTGCGGTTTTACCCGCATTGTGCCCGTTCCCGTGGGAATAACTCTGACACCAGGATTGGTCAGGGTGACCGTCCACTCGTTGAAGAAGCAGAAGACTACTGTACCTAGAAACTTGACATTTGGTACAGGGGTTCCTTTATGATGTAAGTGAGCACTGAGAAAGGATTTTGAGAAATTCAACCCCTAACAGGGGGCTTTCACCGAAGCAACGTAAGGGTAGCCATTAGTCTGTAATATTTACCTAATACGGATAGTAGTCGTTACATGAGCCATGTCAGAGGCCTTTGGCGGCTCGATAACTCTGACACCAGGATTGGTCAGGGTGACCATCCACTCGATGAAGAAGAAGATATTTACCTGTGTCCCCTAGTACATACTTTACATTTAATCTTGTTATATTTGTAGAACAGAAATGCAGAATATGTAATGGCCGATATAGCCGAGTCGAGATCACAGCTTTCATTCCCTAAGACGATATTGACTTCAGCATAGTGTGACCGCTCCTGGAATTAAAAATAATAATGGAGAAAAAAAATGGTTTGTCCCTTTCCGATATACGCTAATTGCCGAAGAGCAAAAGAGACAAAACACTTTAAAGCAGTGTATAAGTTAAAGTGCATTTATGAATAAGGCGGTAAACCCTTTTTGTCTTAAATTAAAAACTTCGGCTGGGAAACCGACAACATTATTCCACAATTTTACTTTTGTAAGAAAAAATATGTATTTTAGGTTGTTTAATTTACCAGTTGGTCTCGAGTTATTCTGAAGTATTCTGCTAAAGCAGAGGCACTGGTTGAAGTCATTTTATTCCAAGTTTTTAATTTGATTATTTGTTTAAAACTTTTATTTACATAAATCGCGACATATTTTCGTAAAATATTTGGAATTTTTGTCAATTGTCAATCGACCAGTGTTGCCAACAATACCCAAAAATCCCAAAATGAATTACCCCATCTTAATTACATATTATCATAAATCTGTAGGAGTTACCTATTTAAATTAGTTCTAATATTTTAATAATTTCGTAATTTTGTACTTTCTATTCATACATCTAGGTTTTAAGATCGAAAAAAAATATTGTAGACGGATTTCATGGAGTTATTTTAGCACAAAATATATCTTTATCTCTATATTATAAAATATCTCTATATTATCAAAAATGCATAACCATGGAATGCCCTGAAATAATCCAAATTCAACTTTTTTTTGTAAATCTAAAGGGAAAGTCGTTTAGTTGGTAACCCTATATTGATATTTTATTTTGACAATTGACAATAACATTGACAGCAATGACAATTTTGACATTGAAAGTTCATTTATGTCAGTTATGGCATAGCCCACAGACTAATAAAACCAAATTAAAGTTTTCATTATTTTGAGTCATTTGAATTATGGTGCGTTTCCATTGACATCGATTTTGACATTATCTATGCTATGTTTGACAATGTCAATGCGTTCTGATTGGTCGGTTGAGCTCCGCACAGCTCCGCTCCGGTTCAATGGAACGCACCTTTATAACAAAAACCAAACCTATAGTATGCACTACTATAGGTTTGGTGCTGCAATTCTATGTGATTCTGTGTTTGATTTTGTAAACCAATAAACGATATTTTTTTTTCTTGTTTTTTATTTATTATTAACTACTGGAACATATAATTTAACGTACCTCTGACCTACGGTAGCATTCTCTCTCTCTCTATTTCATAGTAATAGTGACTATCAGCTACCCTTTTGGTAGACTCTTGAGTTCGCCGTTGCTTAACATAATAGAACAGTTGAACAACTTCCACTCGCGAGTGTTACAAGTCTGATTTAAAAATCAATGTTTATAATGCCATAAACAGTTTTATTAGGTACAATACTTCAAATATTTTTTATTAAAAATTGGAATTCTGACGCATAAAAAAATATAATAAAGTTTTTTTATAGCTAAACATGTAGCCGTAAGAAATACAGACCGGAATAATATTTTTCAAAAATGATAATATTAAAATTAGCTGGATTATTTTTAGGTAAATATTTTAAAATGATTTAAAATATTCTTTTAATGAAATTGTCAATGTTAGGTCTGGTCCACACATTGGCCATGCGACATTAATTAATTCACGGCCTCTAAGAATATTTTTCCGCCCTCCAAAAAGTTTTAATAAAGTGTCAGTACCTCTTTTTATTAAGTAACTAGCAGCGCCCCGCGGTTTTACCCGCGTTGTGCCCGTTCCCGTGGGAATTTCGGGATAAAATGTAGCATAAAGCCTTCCTCGATAAATAGACTATCTAACAGTGAAAGAATTATTCAAATCGGTTCAGTAGTTTCTGAGATTAGCGCGTTTAAACAAACAAACAAACAAACTAACAAACAAACAAACAAACAAACAAACAAACAAACAAACAAACAAACAAACAAACAAACAAACAAAACAAACTCTTCAGCTTTATAATATTAGTTTATCCCTTTCGGAACGCCCCAATACAATTGTGCGGGTTAGAAAGTCGAGAATATATCATTAGTTTTACATCGTAAGTTGACGGGCCCAGCGTCGCACGATTGCGCGCAAAGCGAACTTTGAGCTTGCACCGAGTTTTGAGAAGTTAATCAGTCGGCCAACAGGTAGTGACTTGTGCGGTTTCACGTGTCCTTGCTCTCCCGGATTTTACCAATGTAAGTATAATACTGAATTATATGCGTAGGATTATTAAATTATGTGTTAGTTATTAGTTAATTGGATAAATTTAGAACGTATTAGTGAAAATACTAGCCCTTTTATGTTAAAAAACATCGAGGTAATCACGTAACGAACTTTTCCGTCTCAATTGTGTCAGTTCGGGCCAAACTAAACCGAATATTTCAATTTGAGTACCTAATAGTTTTCATTTTTTCAGGGTTTTTACTCAAAAATGAGCATTCTAAATGATGATGACATCGCACAAATGCTGTTTGCATCTGGTGGGGAAGACAGCGATGACGAACCGGACCTATTGGGCACTGGAACCGACCACAGAGCTGATAGTTCGTCCGATTCTTCGTCGTCAGAATCGGATGACCACTGGCCTGTGTTTGACGAGCTGAAGCAGCCACGTTGTTGTCGTGCCCCTGGCTGTAATAGCAGAAGTAGATGTCGCTGCTCTAAGTGCGACATTTACCTGTGTCTCACCAAAGACCGTAACTGCTTTTTCCGTTTCCATAACAACATTTAATAGTCGTTTCTTATAATTGTTGATTATTTCCTATAATTGTTGATTATTGATCTCATAAAAGTGTTTAATTGTAAGTTTTGTACTTTTCTAATGAATAAAAATTCAAATTTATTGTATTTTTGTTTATTTTACCAAACCTATAAATCAATCAAATTGAAAAGATTAGGCTCAACCTAATACAATTGTGGGTAACACAATCGTACGTATGATATGACAGGCCCAGAATGATACAATTGTTGGTAACCATTTTCTCCAAGATGGCGTCGGGAAATTCGGGAAATATTGTCAAAATCGAAATCTACAACCCCAAATTACCTAATATTCAATATAAAAACAATAAACTTCCCTGTAGTTTAGAAGCGGGTCCGAAAGGGATAGATATTAATATACACACCAAATTTATCTCCCGACCCCCCTGAGCCATACTTGTGTAGGTAATAGTACATACACATTGTCTTAGTGTGCATCATGGTCCGTCGAAATTGTCTTTGAAGTAGCGACAGCATGGCAGGTTTGAGTGAACGGAGAAGTCATTCGACGGTTACTCGCAGTGAGGTGTCACATGAATATTAACAATGATCTTGCCGACACGGTACTGACAGTTACGCATACAAAGATGTATGGTTCTCTTGTATGCACAGCGTGTGATCTGAATGAAAATTGGCTCAGGGATAGATAAGAGTGTGGACACAGGCATAGGGCACTTTTGATCCCACAGGAACGGGTACAACGCGGGTGAAACAGCGGGCGTCACTTGTATATTTACATAAAATTAAGAGTGATTACTGCCAAGACTGAGTTCTCAGGTTCAATTCCTGGGTCGGACTTTTCAAACCCGCCTCGTGTTTGAGATCCCAGCCCGCAGTAGACGCGCGGTGATTACGACATCCTCCTCACTGTACTGATGTGTGAGAGATGAGAGGCCGCCGACCAGCAGTGGGGCGTTACAGGCTAACTCTTTTACTTTACTCCTTTTCAGGACTTGTCTTCTCTAAAGCGGTCAAAATGGCCTCTGGCGGTCAATATGGTGCCACCACTATGAGCTTGCCAGTTAGTACCGCGCCCTCTGGCGGTGTATTTGCCACTACAATCGATAGCAATCTTTTCATCACATGGCTGTCTAATATGAAGTTGTCTGCTAAAATGACTAGTGATGGTACATTAAAGAAAAATGGACTAAGTGCCGGTGGTCTAAGTGGCGGTGGTCTAAGTGACGGTGGTCTAAGCAGTGGACTAGGAACGACGACGCAGTCTTCCCGGCTGTTAATCTTTAAAAGGTTTAGTAAGTAGAGTAAACTAATTTATCTTTATCCTATCCTCAGGCGACAGACTATCCGTGACGCACTTTTTAGTCTGTGAAAATAGAACCTATGTAATTATATGCAGTAACGCACACGACGCGCAAAAATCCCTGACCGAATTTTTGTGCGCCGCAGACTCGATCGCACAAAAAGTCTGTCGTCTGCGCCGCACCTATAAATGTGAAAGTCTGTGAGGAGGGATGTATGCAATCTCTTTTGCACTCTCATTTTGGTTTATGCAAATGGTACACGTCTTGTAGATACATCGACGTCGTTTGTAGTACTAGTTATGTGAAGGAAACTAGTTTAATCAGAGTATGGGAACAGCTAATGTTAACAATGTATATTTGTTACTCTTTCACGAAAAAACTACTCGACGGATTTGGATGAAACTTTACAGTAATATAGGTCATACATCAGAATAACATATGGGATACATTTTATCCCGAAATTCCCGCGGGAACGGGTATAACGTGGGTGAAACCGCGGGGCGCAGCTAGTATATTATAAATGCGAAAGTTTGTGAGGATGAATGTATGTTTGATACTCTTTCACGAAAAAACTACTCGACGGATTTGGATGAAACTTTACAGTAATATAGGTCATACATCAGAATAACATATGGGATACATTTTACCCCAATATTCCGATGGGAACGGGTACAACGCGGGTAACACCGCGGGGCTAAACGGTGTCGGAATTATTAGACCGCCTAAACACCTCCGACATGTTCCAACGTTTAAAACAACCGGGACCGACAATTTAACGTGCCCTCCGAAGTACAGTAGCACTTACTTATGTACTAAAACAACGTGAATTTCAGAAAAGCAACTCAAAATGCGAACTAAAATTAACTTAATGAACAAACTGCGATCGGATTCTAAGAGGTGCAGTAATATGATATCCTGTTCTGACGTCGAGGATCCAGTCTGCTCAATGATAACCTTCAAAATGGAGGGGAAATTAATAAGAAATCCTATCTTCTTGGTCCTGTTTAACAAATGCGAGTTGAAATATGTTGAATGTCATGAAGGTAGGCAAAACTATAAATGCGAAAGTTTGTAAGGATGGATGTATGTTTGTTACACTCTCACGCAAAAACTACTGAACGGATTTGGATGAAATTTTACAGTAATTTAGGTTATACATCAGAATAACACATGGGATACATTTTATCCCGGAATTCTCGTGGGAACGGGTACAAGGCGGGTGAAATGGCGGGGCGCGACTAGTACCTAGTAATATAAAATTTCTAAAGAGTTTGTTTTTTCGATTGTTTAAACGAACTAATCTCAAAAACGAACAATCCGATTTGAATAATTCTTGTTGTAATGTATAGCCACATTTAACGAGAAGCTTATAAGCTATTTTTTATCCAGAAATTCCCACGGGAACGAACACAACGCGGATAGAACTGCGGGGCGCTGCTAGTCTGGTATAAACTCTGTTTTGTATGAAACGAAAAATTACGTCAATTACTTAATGATATTTTTGGTCAGTTACTTAATTGTCGTTTTAACTGAATGAGTTAACAGCAATTCCTTTCGGTTCCAGGGTTCAAAGCGAGACGAGTCCCGATGAGAATGTGTAACAAGCATCAATATATAGGAAGGGGTGAGAAATAAGCTATTCGACAAGTTATTTGACATGATATTTGACAGACTACGTGAACAGATATTCGACAAGCTATTTGATAAGATATTTGAAATGTTATTTGACAAACTAATTGACATATATGCTATATGACCTACTATTTTACAAGCTTGACAAACTATTTCACATGTTATTTGATATGCTATTTAACAAGCTATTTGACAAGATATTTGACAAGCTACTTGACAAGTTACTTGACATGTTATTTGACAAACTATTTGCTTTTATAATGTCACGCTCGTAGCGTCGTTTGACGCAGTAGCCGCGCGGTGATGACGACATCCTCCTCACTGTACTGATGTCTGAGAGACGAGAGGCCTTTGACCAGCAGTGGGGCGGTACAGGGTGATACTACTAATGCTATGTATGAAAAACTAAAACAATGCCTGAAAAAGAGTTTCAGCTGATGCTTAACTAACGTATGTTACATTCTTCTTCTTCATCGAGTGGATGGTCACCCTGACCAATCCCGGTGTCAGAGTTATAGAGCCGCCAAAGGCCTCTGACATGGCTCATGTAACGACTACTATCCGTAGAGAGTAACCCGGACCGACTGCTTAACGTGCCCTCCGCAGCACGGAATCGTCTTACTTTTCGGGCAATCAGATGATTCAGCCTGCAATGCCCTAACCAAACTGAGGACAGTCTCACAAAGTGATTTTATGAGATATCCCCACCGGGAATCGAACCCGGAACCTCCGGATCGTGAGCCGAGCGCTCAAACCGCAAGACCACGGAGGCTGTTGTGTTACAATAAAGGTGTGAGTTGGTAAAGCGACTGCAGCAGTCGACTGCAACTGCAGACACAGCTTCACTACTAGTTTCTATGATATTTCGAACGCGCGGTGACACTTCTGCTGCGGTCGCGGAGTGCTGTCCTGCAGTCGTGACGTAGAGCAACAGCAGATAAGAGAAAAATATTTTGAAAAACGAACTAAAATAATAGTGTAGGAGCTAATGTTATTTTTTTAATACAATTTAGGTTGCTTAGTAATGATTAATCATTTCACTCAATAGAAAATCATTATGTTAAGATTGACGAATGTGGCATAGATCAAGGTGTCGTGGTTTTTATCTCTGCTATGTAGTATAATGAAAACTTGAAAAGCATAATATAACTTCACTATTTTGACAGCCACTACCATTTTTTTAAAAGACCATTTTGACTGTATACCCCAAAAAATATAAAATCAGTTCAATGAAATATTGAGGTTTAAATATAAATTTAGTTCCAACGACGTGACAGACATAAAATAAAAACAAAAACAAATTTAGTTTTTGGAATAAGTAGAATTTGATGAATTACACTTCGATCAACAATACACAACTAGATAACGAGTCACGTTCAAAATCAAAGCTAAATGCTGTCCGCGTGGATGTGGAGACAGCTTTATTTGTTTACTACCGAACTGAGACAATAGTTTGAAATATTTCTAATTTCAACCTAATTAATTACTACCATGACCATGAAATAAAGCAGTAAATCTTATGAATAAAATAAGAGCACTTTCAAGTGCGCTGTTATTCACCGAGACGTACTTTTTGCGCCCACCCGACTTCTAGTGGTGTATAGCACTAAGGGGGTTGGAGCGGGTAACTGGCGGGGCGAGAGAGTGCCTTTGGAAATAAAACCCGGGAGCAGCGTTTCACCACTTTATTTCTTTCTTCTTTCGTTTTCCTTTTTTCGTTTTCTTCTTCCTTTTCGTTTCCTTCTTCTAGGCACTGCTACTGAACACTGAATGCCGGATCATGGAAATCGCTCTGTTTGTATAGACATCTCTGACCAATCAGAGCGCAGGAAAGTTGCACGCGTCACCAATCTTTTTGAGCCGACCAATCAGAGCGCACTTCTTTTTTTGTATGGAAAACCTTATTTCGATAATTTTACATGGTCAGTCATCCATTACATTCACCCAATTATTTTTATACATTAAGTCTTATTATTCTTTACTTATTACAAAAGAAATTATGGAAATATCTTAAAAAATGAATGAGAAATAAATAAAAATGCATAGGGGCTCTCCCTACGGTAAAGCTGCGAGGTAGCTAAGATTGTGCCCCTTTGGAAAGTGCCGTCTCGCTCGTAAAAAACTACTTTGGAATTCAATAAACAATTAAACTTAAACTCGACTTAATCCTTAATACTTAATTATGTACATTACTAAATATTACTTAAATAAATATACCTGGAATAAATAAAATTTATCTTAAATATTCTAATCAGTCTTAAACTACGTACACACTATGAGAGACCTATCCGCTATCGTCACTAACAGTATTGTTGATCGAAGTGAATACACGTTGGAATAAATACATACTTAATGCATTACAAAACCGAAATCTTTAAACGAAAGTATTTTAATAACTATAATTCATTTAATCAAAGCCATGTTATTTTTGTCCCCGACGTTGTTTTGTTCCTTCAAATTGTGTTGAAAACGTTCGATTATTTATTATCATATTTGTATCTGCAACGGTAGGCAGCAAATGTGGCGATCGGCTCTCCGACCATAAATTGTATTATGTCAAAATTTGAAAAATGAATTTGGGTTACCATTTTTCAAAATAATTACTCCTCAATTTATTTATTAAAAAGAGTAATTTTTTGTATTGAGATCATAATTAGTCGTTTGATTTCATGGTACACTTATAAATAATTTTATACCTAAAACAAAATAACTATTAATTTTAAATTTGGGACTTTTTTCGTATAATCAGGTGAATCAGCCTGCAATGCCCTAATCAAACTGAGGACAGTCTCACAAAGAGATTTTTGTGAAATATTGTCCCCACCGGGAATAGAACCTGGAACCTCCGGGTCGTCAGCCGGGCGCTCAAACCACAAGACCACGGAGGCAAAACTTTAAATGTATCGAAGCGTTAAAATATTTAGGTTAAAATACTCAATTTTAAATTCTGTTCTTAATTTGTTTTTAATAAAGGCAAGTCAACCTCATCATGCCAAAAACAAAAAAAACTAAATATAAAATAATTAACTTTAGCAGTATCAACTTTACTGTATTGACTTTATCGTCTTATCCGTCGTGATCTTAATATTATTTTAGTTTTTTTTGTAAATAAATAAAACCTGATTAATGTAGAAACCGTTTTCATCTACCTCTGTATCGAAAGATGAATAGAACAATGAATAGGAGATCAGTTATCAGCCTATGGAGTTTAGGGTATCGGACTGGGATTAAATAATAATATGTAATAACAATTGGATATGGATCAGATCGGAATAATAGTTTCGAATTCATGAAAATTTAAAACATTCGAATTCCAGTGGTCTTTTTCGAGGCTTTTTACGATATCAATCGATTTACGTAGGTATTCTTATTTTTAATCAACTTCATTCAGGTTCTTAGTTAGTTGTAAATTCTTCCGGTATGTGCGAGTTGACCATTACATTACGTTTAAATAGTTTTATTGAATCTCTAATTGATTGTAATTCCCCGCATTTTGGGGTAATTTTCACACATTGGCAATGTTGATTATATGGTGTGCAGTCGGCAGTGAATTAGCGACTGCAGACTGCACTGCGGACGACTGCAACGCCCTGCTGCCTGCAGTCTGCAGTCGACTGCTGCAGTCGCTTTACCAACTCACACCTTTAGGCGTATATTTTCAATGTAATTGATTGCTGTTTTATTTAATTTTCAGGTTATAAATTACCAAAGAATATGACCGGCCAGAAATTTTGCAGGACAGGAGATGAAATACAGGAAGCACGTAAGTAAAAAGTTTAGAGCCTAGTACCCTATATCCGTCTCCTGGTTCTAAACTACCTCCCTACCAGTTTTCAGCCAAATCGGTTCAGCCGTTCTCGAGTTATAAATAGTTTTACTAACACTACTTTCTTTTATATACATAATAGCAGCGCCCCGCAGTTTCACCCACAGCGCACCCGTTCCCGTAGGAAATACGGGATGAAATATAACCTTCCCGTTGAATGTGGCTATCTATTACAAAAAGAATTATTCAAATCGGAGTGGAAATTCCCGAGATTAGCTCGAACATACAAACAAACGAACTTACAAATTTTACCTCTTTATAATAATTAGTATAGATATGTTTTTGTTACAGCCACAAATTCGCCTGATGGTGATACGACTCCAGATCCTCGATATGCACACAGTAATGTATACTCTATAGCTTAAGTAGCCGAGTCGGCAAACGTTATTATTTGTTGAAACGGGAACTTACGTACTCTGGAGGCTACTGTTGAGAGTTCCTCAACACGTTTCGGTCACGTCCGGTGACCTTCATCAGGAGGTGAAGCGAGAGCGACAGCGTCTCTCCCCGCACTCGCTGAGCACCTAACAGCCTCCGTGGTCTAGAGGTTTGAGTGCTCGGCTTGCGATCCGGAGGTTCTGGGTTCGATTCCCGGTGGGGATATTTCACAAAAACACTTTGTGAGACTGTCATCACTTTGGTTAGGGCATTGCAGGCTGAATCACCTGATTGCCCGAAAAGTAAGATGATTCCGTGCTTCGGAGTGCACTCAATAACTCTGACACCAGGATTGGTCAGGTTGACCATCCACTCGATGAAGAAGAAGAAGACCCACCTCCTGATGAAGGTCACCGGACGTGACCGAAACGTGTTGAGGAACTCTCAACAGTAGCCTCCGTCGTACGTATGATCCCGTTTGAACAAATAATAATGTCATTAACGTACGTTTCAATTAACCGGCAAACGTTGTTATCACTACATAGTATAAAACAAAGTCGCGTCTGTTTGTCTGTATGCTTAAATCTTTAAAATTACGCAACGGATTTTGATGCAGTTTTTTGTAATAGGTAGAGTGATTCAAGAGGAAGGTTTTTATGTTAAAAAAATCCCGAAATTCCCACGGGAACGGGCACAACGCGGGTAAAACCGCGAGGCGCTGCTAGTTCCATATATAAATTAAGGGGTGGACCACCCTAATCACTATAGATTGAGATGTAAGCTATTCACTGACACTGGTTTGTTTTCTTTCAGAGACGTTGCGTTCATGTTTTGGAATGATAAAAGATTTTTTTAAATACATGTTTGGCGATTCTAGTTCTACTAATGGTAGGTATCACATGGAGTAAGTACTACATTCAAGATATATTACTGCGTTTCTGTCGAAGGACCTCAATCGACCAATCACAGCGCATCGTGACTGTCAAACATCGCATTGACATGTCAAAATCTTTTCAAAATGCGTTGTGATTGGTCAGCTCACTCGAAGCATTAAGTAAGTTCGAGTCGGTCAGCAGCCAATCCTGGTGTCGGAGTTTTTAGACCGCCTAAAGGACGACATGGTCCGACGATTGAAACAACCGGGACCGACAGTTTAACGTTCGTACTCGAATATTTTTTGTACAAAGTGTAATTCATGATCTATTTATGTTATTGTTTTAGCCCCACCGCCTCCGCCTCCACCCCCACCTCCACCTCCACCCCCGTCCCCTCCTCCACCCCCGCCCCCTCCACCACCCCCGCCCCCTCCTCCGCCCCCTCCTCCGCCCCCTCCTCCACCCCCGGATTCACCTCCGACTCAAGCCTCTTCCCCACCCCCTCCTCCGCCCCCGGATTCACCCCCTCCTCCACCGCCGCCCCCTCCTCCGCCCCCGGATTCACCCCCGACTCAAGCCTCTCCCCCACCCCCTCCTTCACCCCCACCCCCTCCTCCGCCCCCGGATTCACCCCCGACTCAAGCCTCTCCCCCGCCCCCTCCTCCACCCCCGGATTCACCCCCGACTCAAGCCTCTCCACCGCCCCCTCCTCCGCCCCCGCCCCCGGATTCACCCCCGACTCAAGCCTCTCCACCGCCCCCTCCTCCGCCCCCGCCCCCGGATTCACCCCCGACTCAAGCCTCTCCCCCACCCCCTCCTACACCCCCACCCCCACCTCCGCCGCCGCCCTCGCCGCCCCCGCCTCCAGGTAAAGAATTATATTTATTTTAATGCGCAATGAGTCAAAAATATTTCACAAAAATTTCTATGAAAATCACTTCTAAAAAAACATAGTGCCTTGCCTTGTCATTGACTTGACTGGGTTCTCTTACTAACTATACCTAAACAGTCCCACTTCTGGGCAAATCTGGGCAAAGTAACAAGTAAGTTTGTAAAAGGAGGGAAATTGTGTAAAAACTTGTAAAAACTGTTATAATGTATTTAATGTTCATTCACAGATGATGATCATTATAATGATCACCCAGATAAACAAGGTAGTTAAATAAAATGTTGTAAAAAGGCGAAATTTGTAAAGAAAATTGTGTAAAAACTTGTAAAAACCTTTCAATGTTTATTCACAGATGATAAGAATGACAACAAAGATAACCAAGGTATGTAAACTAATTATTATAAAAAGGAAACATTTGTAAAAAAAGGTAAATTGTGTAAAAAATGGTAAAACTTAATTTTAGAATGTAAATAGCATATAGGTAACCTTCCTATTGAATGTGAATATCCGTTAAATGGTTCCATGAAATCCATTTCTTCTTCTTCTTCATCGAGTCCCCATCCCCATCGGTCAACCTGACCAATCCTGGTGTCAGAGTTATAGAGCCGCCAAAGGCCTCTGACATGGCTCATGTAACGACTACTATCCGTAGAAAGTAACCGGGACCGACGGCTTAACGTGCCCTCCGAAGCACGGTAGCACTCAGATAGAAATGCGACTATCGGCCACCCATCCAAGTAGGGGTCGAGCTGCACGTTGTTTGACAATAACATTGCTTAGTCAAACTAAGCCACGAGAGCTACCTTTGTTATTTGATACTTATTACCTTTATTTTGCCCCCACAGACACTCCGTCCTCTACAGACCCGGGCCCTCCTACACTACCAGGTATGGACACCGACTGATCAGCGCACACGCATTTATACTCTATCTAGCTCCCGCGGTTACACCCACGTTGTACCTGACTTTGACATGTAATCTTACTAATTAGTATTCAATTGTATTATACCTTGATTAAAAAAAAAACTTGAGAGGTGTCAAGGGACACCCGGATGGAACGAAGTTTATTTATTATCAACAAAAATAATCGTCGCGACACCACACTGTTCAATGCGAAATAGAAAGACGAAACGAAAATATATAGCTTGCTTCTTATAAGAGAGAGAGAGAGAGAGACAGACAGAGAAACATGCGCACGCCAGAGAGAAACAGACAGAGAAACAGTCTGTCTCTTTCTGGCGTGCGCAAGTTTCTCTGTCTGTCCCTTTCTGGCCTAAAAAATGTCGTTACCATTTTCCGTCTAGCCCCCTTTCGTAACCTGCGATAAGGAACTTCGTTCCAATAACCAGCAGAGTTTCTTGTCCATTCTCTGCTGATGTTCTTCCGAATGGGTGGTACGTTCAAAAGAGCTTCTATGGGGCCAAAACTGAATAAAAAGATTTTTGACTTTGACATGACGTGCACACGCTTAACGCAGTGTTAACCAGACACTTTACTTATTTACTATACGCTAAATATTTCTTTCAGATCTCGAGGCATCTGACACTCTTGAAATTGGACATGTTTCGTTTAGTAAGTCACAGTCTTAGGGTGCTTTTCCACCAGCGTGCAGCGATGCAGCTACGCTACGAAAATATGTGCCCGTTTCCACCAATACTACGCTTGGTAGCTGTGCGACGAAGATGCGCTACGAAGATGAAGTAGCTGTGCAAGAAAGATGCACGCAATGGCCCTTAACAGGCATCTATAGCACGCATCCATAGCACGCATCCTTCCATATAAAAAACATATCTTATTTGAATCCGTTTCCACCAGTGCTAAGCCATGTGCACCAATGAATATGTTGGTGGATATCAAACGCGTCCATAGCATCGTAGCATAGCACATCTCTGATGGAAAAGCACCCTTCGGCCGTACTCAGACACGTCAAATGCATCCATAGTAGAGATTCAATAGTTATTTTGACCTGTTATTGGCATTTAAATTGGCAGTTAGTCTTCTCTATCTAATAGTGGGTACACACGTACGTACTTGCTCGATAAACTTGCTCGATCTCGAGCAAGTACGAATGTGTGTACCATGCAAGTCTCAAGACAAATGCTCGAAGCCAACCAAAATGTTCGATTCGAACAAGATTGAAACGAGAGTTTCAACGCACATTAAACATGTTCTTCGAGCAAGCTTTTACGTGTAGACGCAGGATCGAGCATGTTTGTAGATAGTCATGCTCGGATGAAACATGCTCGTCGCGCATGTACGTACGTGTGTACCCACTCTAATGTTATACTAGCTGACCCGGCAGACGTGTTATGCCATATACAAACTAAGGGGTGGACCACCCTAATCACTATAACCTGAGATGTAAGCTATCCTATCTTTCAAGTTGGATCAAACTGCACACGGTGTGCAAATCAAATTTAAAATCGGTTCAGTAGTTTAGAAGTCCATCGCGGACAGACAACGTGACACGTAATTTTTAAAGATGTTTCGTGCATTTGATCAAAGTCCCACGTATAGAACTTTGCCAATATTTTCATAGACTGACTGTACTTAACCCACTTTTCAGACCAATTGAAACTAAAGGATCCTGGCCAAGTCAAGCAAGATGGTAAGTTATATGCATAGAGATATACTCGTAGATATGCCAACCTACGCGCTGAGTACGAAACCTAGTGTCCCATTAGACATTTACCCACACAAAGCCTCCGTGGTCTTGTGGTTTGAGCGCTCGGCTCACGATCCGGAGGTTCCGGGTTCGATTCCAGGTGGGGATACCTCACAAAAATCACTTTGTGAGACTGTCCTCAGTTTGGTTAGGGCATTGCAGGCTGAATCACCTGATTGCCCGAAAAGTAAGACGATTCCGTGTTTCGGAGGGCACGTTAAGCCGTCGGTCCCGGTTAGTTTACGGATATTAGTCGTTACATGAGCCATGTCAGAGGCCTTTGGCGGCTCATTAACTCTGACACCAGGATTGGTCAGGATGACCATCCACTCGATAAGAAGAAGAAGAAGAAGAATGCTAGCTGACCCGGCAGACGTTGTTTTGCCATATATAAATTAAAGGGTGGACCCTAATCACTATTGATTGTAAGAGAGCTATCCTATCTTTCAAGTTGGATCAAATTGCACACGGTGTGCAAATCAAATTTAAAATCGGTTCAGTAGTTTAGGAGTCCATCGCGGACAAACAACGTGACACGACATTTTTAAAGATGTTTCGTGCATTTGATCAAAGTCCCACGTATAAAAATTTGCCAATATTTTCATAGACTGACTGTACTTAACCCACTTTTCAGACCAATTGAAACTAAAGGATCCTGGCCAAGTCAAGCAAGATGGTAAGTTATATGCATAGAGATATACTCGTAAATATGCCAACCTACGCGCTGAGTACGAAACCTAGTGTCCCATTAGACATTTACCCACACAAAGTTTAACAGCCTCCGTGGTCTTGTTGTTTGAGCGCTCGGCTCACGATCCGGAGGTTCCGGGTTCGATTCCCGGTGGGGATACCTCACAAAAATCACTTTGTGAGACTGCCCTCAGTTTGGTTAGGGCATTGCAAGCTGAATCACCTGATTGCCCGAAAAGTAAGACGATTCCGTGCTTCGGAGGGCTCGTTAAGCCGTCAGTCCCGGTTCCTTTCGGATAGTAGTCGTTACATGAGCCATGTCAGAGGCCTTTGGCGGCTCTATAACTCTGACACCGGGATTGGTTAGGTTAGGTTAGAACACCGAACTTACGCCCGACCGAAGTTCGGCTGTACGCTATAACGCAACGTAATTTCGGTATAGTGTGTCATCAGTAATTGTAAATACATTGCAAGCGTAATCACGCCGAACTTCGGTCGCGTATTTTCGGCATATTGTGTTTAGACACCGGTTACAGTGCTCCACCGACCGTCGGTGCGTACCCTCGGTGCTGATGATGCGCATTGACCGACCGTCAGTTTGTATCATTCAGTGCTCTGCGTACCAGTAAACTGACCGGACATGTACAGTCGCTTTCAGTATCGATAAGGTTCATATTTCTTTTACGAAGTCACTAGAGTTTTGACAACAATAATACACGCATGCGTGCGGTCGGTGCACCGGTCGGTACAGCACTGAACGCGTTCATTTGTTTACATAGCGCGTCAGTCGACCGACGGTACGCATGCGGACGCGCTCGACTGACGGTCCTCGTACGCAGTGCGTAGCAAAATACGCGTGCGTACGGTCGGTCTAGCACTGTACGGTTTATGAATTTTCATACATATGACAAGCGCGACTGACGTACGCACTGACGGTCGGTCGAGCACTGTAACCGGCCTAACAGTCCGATTCAAATAATATTTTTTGTAATGGATAGCCCGCAGTTTTACCCGCGTTGTGCCCGTTCCCGTGGGAATTCTGGGATTTTTTTTACATAAAAACCTTCCTCTTGAATCACTCTACCTATTACAAAAAACCGCATCAAAATCCGTTGCGTAATTTTAAAGATTTAAGCATACAGACTGTGCCTACTTACATATGCTTAGAGTAATTCGATTTGTTTATATTACTTGTCATGTCCATATTAGTTTAGAGTTAGTCGCTCACATACCATTGTCTGTATCTGTTGTGTGCACATAATATAATCATAGACAGTGGACAACTTTGTTTCAATGCCTATCCCACGCAACCTAAATTGAACTCTAATACAATCCTGAAACGAGATAGGCAAAGTGGTGACCCCGACGTGATTTTTTTTTGAAAAACCAATTTGATTTTTTGGAGCCCATAGTGAACATATCGCCCACACAACATGAGCCGCAGCGAAGAACCACCATCCACCAGCAGTGTTGTACCAGAACTTGCAACAGTCACTGTGACATCCAGGATTCCCGAATTCTGGTGTGATCAACCACGTCTTTGGTTTGTGCAGACCGAAGCAATATTAGCGCCGCAAAAACTAGGTGATGACTCAAGATTTAACTTGATCGTTACCAAACTCGGCAAGGACGTCATTCAACAAGTAAGTGACATACTGTTGCGACCGCCTCCAGACAAGAAGTATGATGCACTAAAAACAAGACTACTAGCAGTTTATGAAGAGTCTGAAAATCGCCAGCTACAAAAATTATTGAGTGAAATTGAGCTAGGAGACCAAAAACCGTCCCAGTTATTGAGGTCCATGCGAGATCTGGCACGAGAGAAAATACCCGATGACACCCTCAGCATCATGTGGCAAGGTCACTTGCCCGCCTCAGTTCGCGCAGTTCTAACTGTCACCGACGTAAAAAATTTAGAAAACCTGGCGGTTATTGCCGATAAAATTTTGGAAACGACGCGACCTCTCCACGTCACTGAGATCAACAGCAAACCACCAACATCCACGTCCAACGACCTCACATCGCTACAGACCCAAATTGCTCAGCTCACTTTGCAAGTTATGGAGTTACAACATTCAAATAGATCAAGGCCATGGAAGCGGAACTATAACAATAACAATAACAATCGTTATCGCTCTAACTCGCGCAGTCGTAATATGAGCCAACACCGACCATATTATGGTACCGACGGACCATGTTATTATCATCAAAGATTCCGCCATAGAGCTAAGAAGTGCACAGAGCCGTGTTCGTGGAAAAATAAGAATAACCAAAATCAGGAAAACTAGAACTGGTTCAGACGATGGCGGACGTCTGCACCATTTCTCCATCTCACCGCCTATGCGTGACCGACCTTCAAAGTGGCCTACGTTTTCTGGTGGACACAGGAGCAAACGTCTCTGTTTTACCTGTAATTAAGAAGTCGGATAAGAAAAACAAGTGCGACACCTACAAACTGTATGCGGCCAACGGTACTGAAATCAAGACCTATGGAACAAAGAAACTGGAACTTAATCTCAAGTTACGTCGACCTTACTTTTGGACCTTTATACTTGCTGACGTCAAACAGCCGATTCTGGGCGCAGATTTCTTGAACTATCACAAACTTTTGGTAGATATTCATGGACGCAAACTTATTGATTCCGTGACAAGTCTCAACGTTATTGGCTCTATAGTGCATACCAGTGAGAGCACAATCAAAACAATCGGCGTAACAAATGAGTACTATGATTTGTTATCAAAGTATCCTGATATCACAAAGCCTGTCTGCTACAAGGATACACCCAAACATCCAGTAATGCACCATATAGAAACTACCGGCCCACCCGTCTTCGCTCGCGCCCGACCATTACCTCCTGATAAATACGCAAAAGTGAAGAAGGAGTTCGAATATATGCAGCAAATTGGCATATGTAGACCCTCCAAGAGCTGTTGGTCCAGTCCCCTACATGTCGTGGCTAAAAAGAATGGCGACATTAGACCTTGTGGTGACTACCGTAGTTTGAACGCCATAACAAAGCCGGACAGATACCCAATACCAAGAATTCACAACTTCGCTTACTTTATAGCTGAAAAAAAAATATTTTCGCGCATTGACCTCCAGCGCTCATATCACGTTATACCGGTGGCACCAGAAGACATCGAGAAAACAGCAATCATAACACCCTTTGGACTGTTTGAATTTCAACGCATGACATTCGGTTTACAAAACGCAGCGCAAACATTTCAACGTTTTATGAATCATGTCGTATTCCAAGGACTCGATTTTCTATTCAATTACATCGACGATTCCATAATAGCCTCGAATTCTGAAGAGGAACACCGCATTCATTTGAAGACTGTTTTCGAACGCCTGAATAAATATGGAGTGACTATCAATCTCGCCAAGTGTGAATTCGGAAAAACTGAAATAGACTTTTTGGGCTACCATGTGTCGAGCGAAGGAATCCGACCACTGGACGACAAAGTGAAAGTTATATCCCAGTACCCGAAACCAGAGACTGTGAAACAACTTCGTAGATTTTTGGGAATGATTAACTTCTACAGAAGCCATTTGCCACATGCCGCTGAATACCAATCTATATTAAACTCATATCTACATAACACCAAGAAAAATGATAACACAAAAATCGAATGGACAAAGGAAGCCGAAACCGCTTTCGATAAGTGCAAAGAAAGCCTTCGAGACGCGGTAATGATCTGTCACCCTGTCGCCGGCGCACCCCTAGCAATATTTTCGGACGCGTCACTATCATGCGCGGGGGCAGTGCTACAACAAAGAGTTGAAGGAAAATGGAAACCACTCAGTTTTTTCTCCTGCAAATTCAGTGAGGCACAACAACGTTATAGTGCCTACGACAGAGAACTCCTTGCGATTTACATGGCAGTAAAACATTTTCGCCACATTATCGAAGGACAACACGTCACAGTGTATACCGATCATAAACCGCTCGTGTACGCATTACATAAGAAAGCGACGAGCGGTAGCGATACACCGAGACGCTTACGACACTTGGATTTCATATGTCAATTTTGTACAACTATACAGTACATTCAAGGATCACAAAACGTCGTTGCCGATACACTATCCAGAATAGAGACAATAGATCTGCCATCTCCACTCGATTACAATGATATATCTAAAGAACAAGAGAACGATAAAGAACTTCAGGAGCTATTACAATCAAAACATTTGAACTTCAAATTATTCAATTATCCAAACTGCAATAAACCCATTTATTGCGAGATATCTCTAGAACATGCTCGTCCATACCTACCACAGCGGTTTCGAATGTCAGCCTACAAAGCGATTCACGAAACAAGCCACAGTGGTACACGAGCCACGAGGAAAATGATAACAAAGAGATTTTTTTGGAAGTCAATGAACAAAGACATTAACAACTGGACTAAGGCGTGCATAGATTGCCAAAAATCAAAAGTTCAACGCCATACAATTTCACCACTCAACTCATTTCCAAGTAGCGACCGTTTCGAACATATTCACATAGACATAACCGGACCTTTACCATACTGTGAAGGGTACAGATATATACTGACCATGATAGATAGAACCACAGGATGGCCCGAAGCAACACCCTTAAAAGACATTACCGCCGAAAGTGTTTCGGAAACTCTATATACGCAATGGATATCCAGATTTGGCTGCCCGGCCCGAATTACCACAGATCAAGGCCGACAGTTTGAATCTAACCTCTTCAGCAAGCTAACGAAACGACTGGGTATTAACAAGATCCACACATGTGCGTATCATCCTCAAGCAAATGGAAAGATAGAGAGATGGCACAGAAGCCTAAAGTCCGCTCTAATAGCAAGAGGAAATGCATGGGTCCACGAGCTGCCAACCGTGCTGTTGGGCTTGAGAGCCGCGCTACGCGACGACACCGGCGTGTCCGCGGCCGAGCTAGTCTACGGCACAACCTTGAGACTACCGGGAGATTTCTTCGAACCTTCCGAGTTGATAAATCCAGATAGCGAAAACTTCCTTTGCGATCTAAGGAAACGCATACGTAATTTGGCTGCAATTCCAAAAAAGCCGAATCGACAAGATAAAACGTTTGTACATCCAGCCCTAACATCATGTACACATGTTTTTGTTCGTTGTGACTATGTTACAAGACCCCTGACAGCACCATATACTGGACCACACAAAGTCATTGAGAAGCATGAAAAGTTTTATAAAGTCAAGATAAACGATGTTATCAAAGTAATATCGATAGATCGATTAAAACCTGCTTATATCGTACACAATGACTCAGAAATTCAATACCCGCCGCCAGATAAGGCCAGTGAGCAGACAACAAATTCCGAAGTACATAGAGATGGCATAACAACACAAAATACATCTCATAATGCAAGACAAGATAAACACAGAACACGATACGGGCGACTTATCAAGCCGACAGTTCGATTTCAAAATTAATTATTGACATCATTAATCTTAATTTTTATACATTTTTAATCTATTTGTTTTGCATTTTTTATCTATTTTTTACATTTTTAATCAATTTTATTATCATTTTTTGTATTCTTCATTGTTTACACCTTTCTAAATGTTTATTATTGTTTTAATTATGTAGCATCTAACTTCTTATTGTAGTACCACATAAGTATATTTTAGTGTGTAAGTTCTTTAAAAAAAATGTATTTCCATTTTTTTTCAAAAAAACGAAGGGTGTATTGTGCCTACTTACATATGCTTAGAGTAATTCGATTTGTTTATATTACTTGTCATGTCCATATTAGTTTAGAGTTAGTCGCTCACATACCATTGTCTGTATCTGTTGTGTGCACATAATATAATCATAGACAGTGGACAACTTTGTTTCAATGCCTATCCCACGCAACCTAAATTGAACTCTAATACAATCCTGAAACGAGATAGGCAAAAGACAAACAGACAAACAAACAGACAAATAGCGACTTTGTTGTATACTATGTAGTGATTAGAGTATATAATAAGAATAATGTTGATTTGTAACTATACCTGTCTAATTCTAGCGCAGGTGCTGAAGATACCAATGATGAAGGTTGGTACTCACTTTTAATGTCACAAGCGCCCCTGTGGATGCGTTTACATTGAGGCGGGCGAAGTTGTATAATCTACAATGAATGATTGAATTAAAATATTTATACACTGTACTGATATCTTCAGTGAGATGACAGGCCTTTGCCTTGGACATTACAGGCTTATACTTTACTTAACTTATCTATCCCAGAGCCGGACGTGTTCTGCCCAGAGTCGTGTCCCACGCGTGGGGTGATGGTGTGCGCGCGCTGCAAGCACGGCGTGTACAAGACCTTCCTCAGCGTGTGTCATATGAGAATGACATATTGTCACTTGAGAAAGCAAGAGTTCATGAAACATGAACGTAAGTTGATTAAGACAATGTCGTCTTTAGGCGGTAAAAACTCTGACACCAGCGGTAGAAGCTTCAATTTTGACGTGTCCCGTTCTTCTGTTGAACAGGCCAGCATATCTACACTAATATTATAAAGAGGAAAACTTTGTTTGTTTGTAATGAATAGGCTCAAAAACCACTGGAACGTTTTTAAAAATTCTTTCACCATTCGAAAGCTACATTATCCACGAGTAACATAGACTATTTTTCATCCCGACATTCCCACAGGAATGGACACAACGCGGGTAAAAACGCGGGGCGCTGCTAGTAAATTATAAACTTTCAATGGAAGTACCACATTTAAAACTCTATGGTAACACCTCAGGGTACCCATCTAGCACCGGATTGGTTTCCAACGTTAATCAATGATCTTCCACCGAAGAAAATAAAGTTTTAAGAACTTTTATAGTAACGCCTCATGGCACCCCTCTGGAACCACGTTTATTCTCAACATTAATCAATGATCCTCAATATTTCCAGGGTTGGAGCTGATATCTCGTACTCCCTGCTTGATGTCGGCTCCGGTCCTGTCCAGTGACGTGCCGTTCCCGGGGGATGAACAAGTGAATGAACCACATGATGAAGATAGAGTGTACAGATTCATACAATGCAGAGAACAAAAGAGGCTTGGAAAAGGTAAAGTATTGTTCACAACGGTGTTATGAGGGTGGAAAATGCTCTGAATTACTCCGGAAAAAGGATACTGCAATGCTGCTTTTTTTCTTGACTTTCTTCCTCACTGTATCCATCTTCAGTGAGATGATAAGCCTAGTAGTATTTTTTTGAGTAAAATCTAATTCAAATCTCTTCAGTATTTGTTACAGATGCTCCTTTGAGAATACTTAGATATGATTTTTTGATGGTCATATTTTCAGGAACAAAGTGCCGGTTCTCTGATGATGAAGCGCCTCCTCAGTTCGATGACGAGGACTTCAGGGAGTTCGTCAATGATGGACTGGTTGAAGATGAGCTGAAGTTCGGGCTGGAGGATGCAGAGGTACCAATAATGTTGCTTTTTAACCCTCGAATAAACCCCCGTTTTGAAAACACCAAACTCAATATTAATTTCCGTTTTTTTCAACCACAGGTACAAGATCACACCGTTGCTTAAACTCACAATAACGCTATTCTTTTCGACGTGGGAGATGGTTAAGTTTTACTTTTAGAGGGTGCCAGTGTACTATGCAGACAGATTTATACAAGTCCCTTATAAATTATGAATACATACATCCCTTATTAAATAAAATAAGGGTCAACACTGCGTTAAGCGTGCGGCGTGCGCACGCGTCGGTTCACTTTTGTATGACACCGCACGCGACGGGCGCACGCTACGGTTCACTTTTGTATGAAGCTACACCCGGCGGGCGCCTGCGACGGTTCACTTTTGTATGGAACCGCGGCGTGCGCACGCTTAACGCAGTGTCGGCCCTTATAAATTATGAATAAGGCACTTGTATACATCCCTTTTAAAAATATATCACTACATAGTATAAAACAAAGTCGCTTTCCCCTGTTTGTTCCTATGTATGCTTAAATCTTTAAAACTACGCAACGGATTTTGACGCGGTATTTTTAATACATAGAGTGATTCAAGAGGAAGGTTTAAAATTCCCGAAATTCTCACGGGAACGGGCACAGCGCGGGTAAAACCGCGGGGAGCTGCTAGTGAAATAAATAAACCAAAAAGTGGCCAGTTACTGATCGTTTTCCAATAATTACAAAATAAGTGTAGGTACTATTATTTGTTGAAACGGGAACTTACGTACGCGGAGGTTACTGTTGAGTTGTCCCTCAACACGTTTCGGCCACATACGGTGGCCTTCATCAGGAGGTGGGTGAAGCGCTCGCGACAGCGTCTCTCCCCGCACTGCCGGCCGCCGCGGCTCGCGCCTCGCGCGCCGCCGCGCGGAGCGCGCGCGCAGAGAGCTGTTGTTGTGGCTGTTGAGGTGGTTGGGGGGGTTGCGCACGCGTGGGCTCGCGTTGTATCGGCGAGAGAGAGCCTTCACGGGAATTGTCCGTGCTCCCGGAGTTCGTTGCATGCTGAGGCCGAACACAGTACGAACTCACGGTGTCTCCACTAACCCCGTTTGTGACCCTCTCCGAAGATAGCTGGAGGCATGGTTTCCAGGCCGCAGGCAGCATCCATCCACTATCTCTGTTAAAGTTCGGACAACGACTTATTTGTATGGCCTCGCGAATTTTCCGGGACACGTAGCGTTTCTCCCGGGCTACGATTCGCGTCTGGTCAAACCTAATAAAATGAGTCGTGTCCGAAACTATAGCGTGTTCAGCCACCGCTGACCGGTTTATATCCACCTTCTTCAGCGCGCGAATGTGTTCGGTGAGCCTGGTAGATACATTCCTCTTCGTCTCGCCGATATAAAACTTCCCACACTCGCAGGGTATCTTGTACACCCCGGGGACCCCCAACGGTTCCCTATCCTTCGGCGATCGAAGTAACTGCCTTAGTTGTGTAGCCGGACGAAAGATGGTCTTGATATCGTATTTGCGGCGCATCATATGTCCGATTTTGTCCGTAACACCTTTTATGTAAGGCAGGTACATCAGCGCCCTGTCTGCTGTGGGCTCCCGGGTGCGGCACGGTTACTTCGATCGCCGAAGGATAGGGAACCGTTGGGGGTCCCCGGGGTGTACAAGATACCCTGCGAGTGTGGGAAGTTTTATATCGGCGAGACGAAGAGGAATGTATCTACCAGGCTCACCGAACACATTCGTGCGCTGAAGAAGGTGGATATAAACCGGTCAGCGGTGGCTGAACACGCTATAGTTTCGGACACGACTCATTTTATTAGGTTTGACCAGACGCGAATCGTAGCCCGGGAGAAACGCTACGTGTCCCGGAAAATTCGCGAGGCCATAGAAATAAGTCGTTGTCCGAACTTTAACAGAGATAGTGGATGGATGCTGCCTGCGGCCTGGAAACCATGCCTCCAGCTATCTTCGGAGAGGGTCACAAACGGGGTTAGTGGAGACACCGTGAGTTCGTACTGTGTTCGGCCTCAGCATGCAACGAACTCCGGGAGCACGGACAATTCCCGTGAAGGCTCTCTCTCGCCGATACAACGCGAGCCCACGCGTGCGCAACCCCCCCAACCACCTCAACAGCCACAACAACAGCTCTCTGCGCGCGCGCTCCGCGCGGCGGCGCGCGAGGCGCGAGCCGCGGCGGCCGGCAGTGCGGGGAGAGACGCTGTCGCGAGCGCTTCACCCACCTCCTGATGAAGGCCACCGTATGTGGCCGAAACGTGTTGAGGGACAACTCAACAGTAACCTCCGCGTACGTAAGTTCCCGTTTCAACAAATAATAATGACATCAACGTACGTTTCAATTAATAGTAAAAAAGTGTAGGTACATTTCAAATTAAAAATAAATTAATTGTTTTTTGTTATTTTATTTTTATTTCCTATTTTTAATCTTCGATAAATTAGATAATGTCGTGTGTGTGTGTACTATAGCCATAGTATAAAGAGAAGGGAAGTAGGTCATCTTTCTTTATACAAACGCACCGCGCTTGCGTAACATGTGTGCGCCAAAGTATCTATGCGTCGCCGCACGCACACTTAGAGCTATTACGCACTGTCGACTAGTCGCCGGCGACTCGGTCGCTCGGGCGACCAAAACATAGATCGAGTCGCCTGGGCGACCGACGTGCGTAACCACCCATTTAAACTGTAGTAAGAAGTCACAGTCGCCGGCGACTAGTCGACAGTGCGTACACGTACACATAAACAAAAGCTCGACCCGTTTCTCAGTGCGTCCGGATTTTGTATAGTGTGCGTGCGGCGACGTATTACCATGATAGCGCTCAGATAGAAATGCCACTATCGGCCACCCATCTAAGTAGGGGGTCGAGCTGCACGTTGCTTAACAATCGCAATGAACTAACATCGCTTAGTCAATCCCGACAAGCCCGTTGGCACAGTGGCAGTGAGAGCGCTTACTGTGTCGGGGGTTGAGGGTTCGATTCCTGCCTGGAGTCACCAATATGTGAAGACATAGTTGCTGGCGACGACGTCTGGGTGTCAATTATATCTTCTACTATATAAAAATAAGTCGGGTTTTCCTCCCTGACGCTATAACTCCAGAACGCCCGAACCGATTTCCACGGTTTTGCATTCGTTGGAAAGGTCTCGGGCTCCGTGAGGTTTATAGGGAATAAAAATCTCAAAATTCCCACGGGAACGGGGCCGCTGCGGGTGAAACCGCGGGGCACAGGTAATATTCTTATAAAGTATTTGTGTATGTAGTAGTATCAGTGAGTAAGATTACAATATGATACAAGCTTAGAGCTTACTTTGGGTCTAATTAACCGTGAGTGAATTTGTCCGGGTGTATTTAATTTATATTTATTTAAATCGCCAAAAGCGCTACAAAATACAAGTTTGACAATATGCGTTATGATTGGACGATTATTAGTCATCATTGACAGTGCCGACTACTTAACGTACATCCCATTTCTCCCAAAGCACGATAACTCTGTTACAAATGACACTATCGGCCACCCATCCAAGTAAAGCCCAAGCAGTCCGTTGCTTAACATTTTCGTTCAGTCAAACCGTGAACGCGAGCGCTACGGCAGGATATGAAATCAGAGTTTATTGTTCCATAAATAATTTGATTTCTACAATAAGATTTTTTATTACAGAGAAACTCTGAAGCATAAAAATACTATAAATTTTGTTGTTAAGTATGTAGCAGAATTATATTTTTGAAAATGTTACTTTTCAATCTAGCTTTATTTTTAGGTAAGTAATATAAATACTAACTAGCTGCGCCCGCGTTGTACCCGTTGCCGCGGGAATTCTGGGATAAAATGTATCCCATGTGTTATTCTGATGTATAACCTATATTACTGTAAAGTTTCATCCAAATCCGTCGAGTAGTTATTTCGTGAAAGAGTAACAAACGTACATACGTTGCATTGTGCCTGTTCCCGTGGGAATTTCGGGATGAAAAATAGCCTATAACCTTCCCGTTGAATGTGGCTATCTATTACAAAAAGAATTATTCAAATTGGACTGATAATTTCTGAGATTACCTCGAACATACAAACACTTACAAATTTTACCTCTTTAAAATATTACTGACTGCGCCCCGCGGTTTTACCCGCGTTGTGTCCATTATTGTGGGAATTTCGGGATGAAAAATAGCCTATGTTACTCGTGGATAATGTAGCTTTCGAATGGTGAAAGAATTTTTAAAAACGGTCCAGTAGTTTTTGAGCCTATTCATTACAAACAAACAAACAAAGTTTTCCTCTTTATATTATTAGTGTAGAAGTATAGAGAAGTATAGACAAGCGAAGTGTATCCGTAAACGTAGTTTCAATTCAAATGAGTAGTATTGCTTAATAAGAAACCAGTAACTAAATTGTTTTACATTATTCCTTCCAGGACTTACCTTCACTAAACCTGAAATGACTTCTAGCGGTCAGATTACTGCGACCACTTTAGGTCCTCCATTTACCGCTACGACCTCTAGAATTCATTATGCTACTATGACCTCTAGTGACCTCTCAACTTCCACGAAAAGAAGTAAACGGTACAGAGGTCAAGCGAATAAGAAAAGTCGTCTTCGAAGAGGTCATCGATTAAAGACCTCTCGTGGACTAGATGATGTCTATGGCGGTCTAAATGGCGGCCTACACAATGAAGAGACAATGCAGTCTACAAAACGGTTACGGTATACTAGTAATTATAGTAAGTATACTAGAGTATACTATATTCTAAACCGTGGGGCGCTGCTAGTTATACACGGTGAGCCTTAATAACCCGAAAGATTTAAACGACGTATTTGTAACGACAGTACAAGTAAATAATGCTATATCAACATGGGTCCAATTATGTGTCTTAATTAAACTACTATTTGAGTACAAATTAAATCATATTAATTGGTCGCTTCTTTGTAAACAAACCTTTACTTCAGAGAGTGAGCGACACTTAACGAATCACTCCGATATCATACGATGCATCAACCATGCGGTTAGTGCGTCTGCGTGTAAAAGTAGTAGGTGGCTACGTCACGCCTTTAGGGTGTGTTACAATTGAGATTTTCTTACTTGTGGTTTACTTGAAATAATTAATATCTCATAAAATATGGGTTTTTGGACTATACGTTATACATATAACTTTATATACTCTAATTAGGCTCTAAAATCGTTGGTTTAAATCTTTCGGGTTATTAAGGCTCACCGTGTATATTCGATAGTAATAGCTTCGATCAACAATACACAACTAGATGTCGGGTCGGCGCAAAAAATACGTCTCGATAAATAACACCTCATTTGAAAAGTGAGCTCTTATTTTATTCATAAGATTTGCTACTTTATCGCTCGGTGTCGTGGTTGTAATTAGGTTGAACTTCGAACTGTTTTAAAACTTTTGTTTCAGTTCGGTAGTAAACAATAAGCTGTCACACGTCATCCACGCGGACAGTATTTAGCTTTGATATTGTACGTGACCGATATCTAGTTGTGTATTGTTGATGCAAGATATAAAGATATTTATATTGGAACGAAGTTCCTTATCGCGCGTTGCGAAAGGGGGCTAGACGGAAAAAATGGTAACGACACTTTTTGCGTTAGAGAGAGACAGACAGAGAAACATGCGCACGCCAGAGTCACGTCTGTCACGCCACGTCACTGTCACGTCTGCGTGCGAATGTTTCTCTGTCTGTCTCTCTCTCTCTCTCTTATAGAAAGCAAGCAAGATATTTTCGTTTCGTCTTTCTATTTCGCATTGAACAGTGTGGTGTCGCGACGATTATTTTTGTTGATAATAAATAAACTTCGTTCCATCCGGGTGTCCCTTGACACCTCTCAAGTTTCTTTTTTTCAGTATTACTATATAACAACCTAACGAAAATCCATAAAAAAATTAAGCTGAAAAGCAAATTAATGAAGGACATTAAGCGATGCAGGAGTATTAAGTGTCACGCTGATGACGATCCGCTGTGCACGATGATAACTTACTCTAGGGACAAGAAAGTAATCAAGGGAAGAACATATGTCACCATGGACAACAAGTGTGAGATGAAATACATACAGTGCCATGAAGGTAATAATATAATCTATCTAAAATACCCACTGACCTCTATTATATACACTGGACAGGCTGCAGTCATAATAATTTTGTGCCTATTTGAGTGTCGCCATTTTGGCGCTGTAGGCCACTGTAGGCAGATACGAATGTCCATGGAACTAAAATTACTTATGACTTATATCGACTGTGGTACCCTATTTGCTTGCAGTGAACGGCAAAATTAGTTCCCGGGACACTCGCAGGGGCGCTTCAAATTGCCACACAAAATTAGCTGTCATTTGTATGGTAACAGCCAGTCCAGTGTGTATACGAGTTTAGTAATTTAAGCTTAAATCTGTTCCAGGTTTTAAGGTAAAGAAAGTGCCGATGAGCAAGTGTCTCGCACAAGAATTCTTGGCGCGAAGTGAGTAAGCCAATTTTTCTTTCTTAAGTCTTAGAAGACTACTCATTTTGAATTGAAACTACGTTTACGGATACACTTCGGATGAGTCTCCTGTGACCACAGTTCCAAAACGTCAGATAATAGTAGTTTATGCAACTGTCATATAAAGAAGGGTATTAGAACACGAGTGTGAGTTTATGAAACGAGCGCAGCGAGTTTCATAATAGTAACGAGTGTTTTAATACCCGTGTTATATGCAGTTGCATACACTACTTTATCTTCACTAATGCAATTAATCAAACAAAATTTTAAAAACAAAACACATTGCGAAACATTAAATTCGCGCGTACGTGTATTGTCACAGTGAACTTGCCGCCATTAAAATCTAACCAATGAGAGCGCAGCTGCGCGCGCAGGGCCGCAGGGCGCGATGTTATAATGAGATTTTACGATATCGATGTGGATATTATAACATCATGTGCAAGTGCTTAAATTGAGTGTTTTAGTTGTCTGCGCTATAACAGTAGTAATTATAAGTCAAGTATTGGAAACATAAGAAGAATGTTACAACATTAGTGTAGATAAAACAAATAATGATACTATCTACATTATCTATACTAATATTATAAAGCTGCAGAGTTTGTTTGTTTGAACGCGCTAATCTCAGGAACTACTGGTCCGATTTGAAAAAATCTTTCAGTGTTGGATAGTCCACTTATCGAGGAAGGCTATAAACTATTTTTTATCTCGAAATTCCTACGGGAACGGGCACAACGCGGGTTAAATCGCGGGGCGCTGCTAGTAATCTATACTAATATTATAAAGCTGAAGAGTTTGTTTTGTTTGTTTGTTTAAACGCGCTAATCTCAGAAACTTCCGATCCGATTCGGATAATTCTTTTTGTAATAGATAGCCACATTCAACGGTAAGGTTCTAGGCTCCTTTCCATCCCAAGATTCCCACGGGAACGGGCACAACGCGGGTAAAACGTTGGGACGCTGCTACTGCTATATGTATATTATACTAGCAGCGCCCCGCGGCTTTGCCCGCGTTGAGCCCGTTCCCGTAGGGCTTTTCGAAAATCCTTTCTTAGTGTGCACTTACGTCACTTGAAGAACCTTCCTGCCAATTTTCATGTTTCTAGGTTGAGGCTGTGCGTTGATTTTTAGTCAGTCAGTCAGGACTTTGAATTTTATATATATAGATCAATTTTATTGACCTTTTTCTTTTCAGAGGAAAAACAAAAGAAAAATATGACAGGCTTAAGACAAAAAAAATCCAGTTTAGCGAATATAGGTAATTATTACCTTTAATTATTACCTAAGTAAGCACTTAAGTATATTGGGCTGGTCACGTCTGCTGCATGCCGGACACGCTGTGGGCCAACATGTGGGAGAGTGAACATGATAGGACATCTCATACGACATGACAGATACATAAATAATATCATGGAAGGTAAAGTTGAAGGAAAGCGAGGTAGGGGAAGGCCTAGAATCAGTTACATGAGTCAGATTAAAGAAAGAGTGTCTGTCGTTTCCTATAGAGATGTGAAGGAGCTTGCACTGAACAGGAATAGATGGAGAAGTCTGCATCGGACTCACCGACAAGAGACGAGCTCTTAAATGTATCCAAACACGCCTCGTGTTTGAGATTCCAGCCCGCAGTAGCCGCGTGGTGATGACGACATCCTCCTCACTGTACTGATTGTCTGAGAGATGAGAGGCCTTTGACCAGCAGTGAGACATTAGACATTACAGGGTAATAGTTTAAACGTACTCACACGGGTTTTTTCGCGTTAGAAAGTTAATAAAGCAAGTAATAACTTACTTTTTATTTCCCGACGTTTCGAGGGGATTGCACCTCTCGTGGTCGCGCGTGAACTCGCGGGTGAACTTTATTAACTTTCTAACGCGAAAAAACCCGTGTGAGTACGTTTAAACTATGTGTTCAATCGTGTAAGTTTAAAAGGACTATTAAAGGCTAATAGGTACTTCTTTTTACAGTTAAAGAAATGCTGCGTGAAATAGTATTCAGTAAGTTTAGGAAATATACTAGCGACTCGGACGTCAATGCATCCTTTTGACATGTAATGTATGGACGGACAATTAAGTACGTCATTTAGTTAAGTGTCCATTTAAAAGATCTCCGAGTCCGGTAGTTAACAAAGTTCTTTATCATCTATTGATTCCAGCAGCCTCCATGGTCTTGTGGTTTGAGCGCCGGCTCACGACCCGGAGGTTCCGGGTTCGGTTCCCGGTGGGGATATCTCACAAAAATCTCTTTGTGAGACTTTCCTCAGTTTGGTTAGGGCATTGCAGGCTGAATCACCTGATTGCTCGAAAAGTAAGATGATTCCGTACTTCGGAGGGCACGTTAAGCCGTCGGTCCCGGTTACTTTCTACGGATAGTAGTCGTCACATGAGCCATGTCAGAGACCTTTGGCGGCTCAATAACTGACACCAGGATTGGTCAGGGTGACCATCCACTCGATGAAGATCTATTTATATATATAAAAGGTTGTTAGTTTCACCGTTAATAATTTGAGAACGGCTGGACCGATTTCAATGATTCTTTTTTTATTTTATTCACCTTGGTCAGGAATAGGATTATAAGTAATAAAAATCACGAAACTCCCACGGGAACGGATGCGCTGCGGGTGAAACCGCGGGGCGTGGCTAATTTTTTATAAATACTAATATGTTCTAATAATTTGGTTTCCATTTTAGGCGCATCCTCCTCACTGCACTGATATCTTCAGTGAGAAGAAAGGCCTTTGCCCAGCAGTGGGACATTACGATGCGATTAAAATAAGAATAGGACCGGCCTAGCGCCATGTTGTGACGTCACAACGGGAACTTAGTATAGTGTGCAAAAAAAGTACGCGCTATTACAATATAAAACAAGCCAATATTTTTTAACATTGCTTTTTTTGCACACTATACCAAGTTCCCGTTGTGACGTCACAACATGGCGCTGGGCCGGTCCTATTCTTATTTTAATCGCATTTTACATACATTTTACTTTTTATAGGCACATATGTAAAGAAAAAGAAAACGACAACGACAGAAGCTCCAAACAAGCAACAGGGTAATATAACACTTATACTACTAATAATAAGGTTTATTATGCCGTATCAACATTAAAGAGGTGCTCTAACAAGCAACAATGTCTTTTTAAACATTAAAATAAAACGCGAGTAAAACCGCGTGACTAATTTATACTAATATGTATTATAAAGAGGTAAAATTAGTAAGTTTATTTGTTTGTTTGTATGTTCGAGGTAATCTCAGGAATTATCAGTCCGATTTCAATAATTCTTTATGTAATAGATAGCCACATTCAACGGGAAGGTTATAGGCTATTTTTCATCCCGAAATTCCCACGGGAACGAGCACAACGCGGGTAAAACCGCGGGCGCTGTTAGTACTAACTAAAATTCCGACGGGAATTATTTTGATAATATTTTTAAGCTATTGCATAGCTTCTATCGCGGGCCTTGAGCGCGGGGACCGAATCCAGAAATTCCGTAACGAAAAAACCTCACGCTCCCCACTAACGCCATCTAGTGATAGAAAAAAACATAACGCTCCCCACTAACGCCATCTAGTGATATAAAAAATAACTATGCAATAGCTTTACCGCGGCAGTCCCCGAGTGCCACACGTCTTTTATTTAATTAATTTCCAGTCGTCGCCGGCGCTACCGAAGGTATTTTTAAATGTCTTATACCAACGTGAAACTACTCTCATTAATATCATGAATATACAAACATAAAAAATGTCATTTAAAAAGTTATTTTCTTCTTCATCGAGTGAATGGTCAACCTGACCAATCCTGGTGTCACAGTTATTGAGCCGCCAAAGGCCTCTGACATGGCTCATGTGACGACTACTATCCGTAGAAAGTAACCGGGACCGACGGCTTAACGTGCCCTCCGAAGCACGGAATCGTCTTAAGCTATCAAATGGTTTGTCCCTCTCTGACATACGCTATTTTCCGAAGAGCAAAAGAGACAAAACACTAACAGTGTTTTAGATAAGGAGCCTTTATGAATGTTTATACGATAACTATTTCATAGTTTTTTATGTAATTTTAAAATATTTTTTCTTTTAAGAGCCCCCAACAGAATCACCAACACAACCCCCAACACAGCCCCCAACACAACTCCCAACAGAGCCCCCAACAGAACCCCCAACACAACCCCCTACAGAGCCCCCAACAGAACCACCAGTAGAACCCCCAACCGAACCCCCAACCGAACCCCCAACAGAACCCCCAACACAGCCCCCAACAGAACCCCCAACTCAGCCCCCAACAGCGCCCCCAACAGAGCCTCCTACAGGTATTTTGATTTTTAATTAAACATACCTAAAGTTCGTAGAAAGACGCAACACTCTCTCTCTCTCTTTCTCGCTCTCTCCGTCTGTCTCTCTATCTCTTTCCCTCTCGCCTCTTTATTGCTCTCTCCCTCTGACGCTCTATTTCTCCGCCTCTTGCCCACTCGCTCTTACTCTCGCTCTCTCTTTCTTTCATTTTCTCTCTTTATCTGACTATCAAAAAAAAGCATAGTTTGTAAAAATGAGTAATTCATGTAAAAACTACCATAATCATAAATTTCTGCAGTTACCGAAAGTGGCCAGTTACCGAAAGTGGACAGTTACTGAAAGTGGCCAGTTACCGAAAGTGGCCAGTTACTGAAAGTGGCCAGTTACTGAAAGTGGCCAGTTACTGAAAGTGGCCAGTTACTGAAAGTGGCCAGTTACCGAAAGTGGCCAGCTACCGAAAGTGGCCAGTTACTGAAAGTGGCCAGTTACTGAAAGTGGCCAGTTACTGAAAGTAGCCAGTTACTTAAAGTGGCCAGTTACCGAAAGTGGCCAGCTCCTGAAAGTGGCCAGTTACTAATTGCTTTCCCCTATATATCTGAGGTGATAAGAGAGGCCTTTGACCAGCAGTGGAACATGACAAACGAATACTTTTTACTTAATACAAAAATGTCTTAATTTACAGACGAACAGACAACTCAAAGTTCGACTTCTCGATGTAAGTAATTAATAATTAGGATTCCGTACCCAAAGAGTAAAAACGGGACCCTATTACTGAGACTTCGCTGTACGTCCGTCCGTCTGTCTCAGGCTGTATCTCAAGAACGGTGATAGCTAGACAGTTGAAATGTTCACAGATGATGTATTTCTATTGCCGCTATAACAACAAATACTAAAAATAAAATAAAACAATATTCAAGTGGGCTCCCATACAACAAACGTGATTTTTTGCCGTTTTTAGGGTTCCGTAGCCAAATGGCAAAAACGGAACCCTTATAGATTCGTCATGTCTGTCTGTCTGTCTGTCTGTCCGTCCGTCTGTCCGTCCGTCTGTCCGTATGTCACAGCCTTTTTTCTCCGAAACTATAAGAGCTATGTTTTTGAAACTTAGTGTGTAGATGTATTCTGTGAACCGCATTAATATTTTCACACTAAAATAGAAAAAAAATAAAATTTTAGGGGGGTCTCCCATACTTAGAAATGAAAAAAATATTTTTTTTTTCATCAAACCCATACGTGTGGGGTATCTATGGATAGGTCTTCAAAAATGGTATTGAGGTTTCTAATATCATTTTTTTCTAAACTGAATAGTTTGCGCGAGAGACTCTTCCAAAGTGGTAAAATGTGTGTCCCCCCCCCCTGTAACTTCTAAAATAAGAGAATGATAAAACTAAAAAAAATATATGATGTACATAACAATGTAATCTAACACCGAAAATTGGTTTGAACGAGGTCTAGTTAGTAGTTTTTTTTTTACGACATAAATCGTAAACCGCAAAAAAATACTGATTATTCATTCAATAACTCAAATGTAAATAAAAAAACATTTATTTCAAGAACTTCTTTATTATGTTACTCGCTGCTACGGAACCCTTCATGGGCGAGTCCGACTCGCACTTGGCCGGTTTTTAAAGAACGGAGCTCTCCGTGCGTAGGTCCGACTCGCACTTGGCCGGTTTTTTATTTTCTATGTGAACGTCCATCCGTCATGACGTATCGTGTCGGTTACTGTGGAGTTCAGTCGACTCTTCGATTCAACAATACACAACTAGATATCGGGTCACGTACAATATCAAAGCTAAATACTGTCCGCGTGGATGACGTGTGACAGCTTATTTTGTTTACTACCGAACTGAAACAAAAGTTTTAAAACAGTTCGAAGTTCAACCTAATTACAACCATGACACCGAGCGATAAAGTAGCAAATCTTATGAATACAATAAGTGAGAATAACACCTCACTTTTCAAATGAGATCTTATTCACCGAGACGTATTATTTGCGCCGACCCGACATCTAGTTGTTTATTGTTGATCGAAGAGTCGACTAATCCATTTTCGATGTTTCAGTTTTCCCCGGAGAGATTGTATTTAACGTACATGCTCATAAAAAAGGTATGACATCCTAGTATATTATATAAACCGTACTCAGTAAAGTTTTTTAAACTGACAAATTCACTCGTTAAATCTATATCGGCCACCCACCCAAGTAGGGGCCGAGCTGCACGATGCTTAACAATTATTAATGATATGCCTAATTCTCCTCACTGTACTGATGTCTGAGAGATGAGAGGCCGCCGACCAGCAGTGGGACGGTACAGGGCAATACTTTTTGTAAAAATACTAAAAGTGTGTAAAAAGACGTTACTAATCATTTTTTAAATGTACATAATATTAAATAAAATAGGTATATCTTTAATTGTTTTATTTTATTTTCAAAAGAAATATCAACACAGCCCACGGCGACTACAGGTATTTGTTTTTTCAATTAATGTGTCCTCATTTTCACACTATTTCTTCCTCTCTCTCTCTCTCTTCCTCTCTCTCTCTTTCCCTCTACCTCTGTTTTTAATTTGTAAAAATACTTTATTTTTTTTATTTTTCAGATAAACCACCCTCCGAATCGCCACCCCGACCAACAGGTAAAAGATAAATCTAGTTTCACTGACGCAAAATAATAAATATTTCTTTTAATTCCTTTTCTTTACTTTTCCTACTTCTGTACTGATATCTTCAGTGAGATGAGAGGCCTTTGCCCAACAGTGAGACAATACGAGCTAACAGTAACAGATTAGTAACCTCCGTCGTACGTATTCCCGTTTCAACAAATAATAATGACATTAACGTACGTTTCAAAATAACTTCAAAATTGTCATCTTCTCTCCTGTGACCACGGTTCCTGTAGGAGCCGAAACGTCAGATAAAAATCTACACTAATATTATAAAGAGAAAAACTTTGTTTGGTTGTAATGAATAGGCTCAAAAACTACTGGACCGTTTTTAAAAATTCTATCACCATTCGAAAGCTACATTATCCACGAGTAACATAGGCTATTTTTCATCCAGAAATTCCCACAGAAATGGACACAATGCGGGTAAAACCGCGGGGCGCTGTGTAAAATAAAAGCGAAGTGTATTCGTAAACGTGGTTTCAATTCAAAATTGTTTTGCCTCACTTATATTTTCAGATGCTAATGGTTGTCCAATTTGTCCGACACTCTCACCTCCAGGTATGTAACTTGGTATATAAAGAGCAAAACCCCGCGGTTTTACTCGCGTTGTACTTACCCGTTTTTAGGGCTCCGTACCCAAAGGGTAAAAACGGGACCCTATTACTGAGACTTCGCTGTCCGTCCGTCCGTCCGTCACCAGGCTGTATCTCAAGAACGGTGATAGCTAGACAGTTGGAATTTTTACAGATGATGTATTTCTATTGCCGCTATAACAACAAATAAAATAAAACAAATATTCAAGGGCTCCCATACAGCAAACGTGTTTTTTTACCGTTTCTTGCTCGATACTAATAATTTTTAATAGATAATGAATGAATAGTACGGAACCCTTCGTCTGCGAGTCCGACTCGCACTTGGCCAGTTTATTATATGTATTACAGATAGATTATATTCACTTTACTTATGTTCTTTGTATGATCTTTTGAACATAAATAAAATGGCCGAGTATGTTCATTTGTTGTAATACTTATGTTCTCTGTATGCCCCCCAGAGACTCCGCCCCCGACAGACCCCCCCACTCTTCCAGGTATGAACACCAACCATCAAATACTTACTGTATTTTCATAGACCTCACCTCAAGCATAAGTGAAGACATATCTCTACTATTCCTGATTAGATAAATTATATCCCGATATATTTGGTAGAGAAACCGATTCATTTCGAGTACGTCAGTTGCCAACGCTGAGTTAAGTGTGCCTGTCTATTGATGCGTAGCGAGGCTGCGGAGTGGAGAAACGGACAAATATAAACCAATAGAATTGCATAAAATCTCCGGTCAGATATTTTATGCAATCCTATTGGTTGATTTAAAGGTGACGACATGGTATGGCGACTGAAACTGACCTATGAATGAATGAATGACCTCGGAATGAATGAATGAAATTAATTATTTATTTCAGATATGGAAGCGTCTGACTCGCTTGAAGTTGGCGATTTGAGTATGCGTAAGTCGTTAACAGATTTCATAATTATGTATCTTCTAATATAGAAAATTCTCTGGTCGCGGGGTGCGTGGTTGAACTCCTCTGAAACGGCTCGACCGATTCTCATGAAATTTTGTGTGAATACAGTTACATAGATTTTTTGTTTTTTAGATCAATTAAAACTGGCAGCAAATAAAGATGGTAAGTAAGTTCTATGGCATGTAGCATAGACTATAGACTATAGAGTCTGTGCTACATGCCATGTGCTACATGACAGACATGTATTGTAGGTCCCGATTCCGGTCCTGATTCCGGTCCCGATTCCGGTCCCGATTCCGGTCCTGATTCTGGTCCCGATTCCGGTCCTGATTCCGGTCCCGATTCCGGTCCTGATTCCGGTCCCGATTCTAGTGCCGGAGTTCAAGGCAGTCCAAAAACTCCGATATCAAGGTTCGTTACTGACCTTCTCGAACTTATTTTACTAAAGTACGGTCTCGCGAACCAGGAAGTATTGCGTCCATTGACCTTTATCTATCTATCTCTGTCACTTGTACTCAATAATATCACTATCTCACTCGCAAAATGCGTTCGGCGTAGTGAAACGGCAATACAGAGGCTTTATAGTATGTATATGTCTATACCACAGAGCATAGAAGCACCGCAGGAGAGCGCGGTGCTTCTATGCTCTGTGGTCTATACTAATATTATAAAGCTGCAGAGTTCGTTTTTTTGAACGCGCTAATCTCAGGAACTACTGGTCCGATTTGAAAAATTCTTTCAGTGTTGTATAGTCCACTTATTGAAGAAGGCAATAGGCTATTTTTCATCCCGAAATTCCCACGGGAACGGGCACAACGCGAGTAAAACCGCGGGGCGTTGCTAGTCATTGTTATGAAGATGTAAGTTTATAAGTGTATTCGTTTTTTAAACGCGCTAATCTCAGAAACTACCAATCCGATTTGAATGATTCTTTTTGTAATGGATAGCCAAATTCAACGGGAAGGTTACAGGCTATTTTTCATCCCGAAATTCCCACTGGAACAGCACATTGTGGGTACGCTGGCGGGGCGTAGCTAAATGCTGATAAAAGGGATCATCTATATACAAAATATTTATGTTGGTTCGTAACTATAACTTTCTAATTCTAGCACAGGTGAACATGACAAAGGTAAGATCTCGTTAACATATTCCTATTATATCAAGAATACATCAAAAAGTATTACCCTGTAACGCCCCACTGCTGGTCAAAGGCCTCTCATCTCTCAGACATCAGTACAGTGAGGAGGATGTCGTAATCACCGCGCGTCTACTCCGGGTTGTGATATATATAATGATGATGATATAGAAAGGACCGTTTTAAAACAATCTTCTTCATCCCAGAGCTAGAAGTGGACTGCCCAGAGTCGTGTCCCACGCGTGGGGTGATGGTGTGCGCGCGCTGCCAGCACGGCGTGTACAAGACCTTCCTCAGCGTGTGTCACATGAGAATGACATATTGTCATTTGAAGCAACAAGAGTCCACCAAACATGAAAGTAAGCTTAATCACCAAGTTAACTAGACCTTAAGGCTATCTAAAAACTCCAACACTAAGATTGACTAACCTCGAACTTACTTATGGTAACACCACTAGGTACCATTCTAGAACCGTTATTGTTTCTAATGGTAATCAATGATCCTCAATATTTCTAGAGTTGGAGCTGGTCTCCCGGACTCCCTGCTTGATGTCGGCTCCGGTTCTGACCCGGGACGTGCCGCTCCCGGGGGAAGAACGAGTAAATGAGGCACAGGATAACGATCGGGTGTACAGATTTATACAATGCAGGGAGCAAAACCGACTTGGAAAAGGTAGAGTATTGATTGATACAGCCTCCGTGGTCTTGTGGTTTGAGCGCTCGGCTCACCATCCGGAGGCTCCGGGTTCGTTTCCCGATGAGGACAATATCTCACAAAAATCTCTTTGTGAAACTGTCCTCAGTTTGGTTAGGGATTGCAGGCTGAATCACCTGATTGCCTGAAAAGTAAGACGATTTCGTGCTTCGGAGGGCACGTTAAGCCGTCGGTCCCGGTTACTTTCTACGGATAGTAGTCGTAACATGAGCCATGTTGGAGGCCTTTGGCGGCTCAATAACTCTGACACCAGGATTGGTCAGGGTGACCATCCATTCGATGAAGAAGAAGAAAAAATTCCAATAATAATAAATTTTCTGTTCCAGATACCAAATGCCAGTTCTCTGATGATGAAGCGCCTCCTCAGTTCGATGACGAGGACTTCAAGCAGTTCGTCAATGATGGACTGGTCGACCATGAGCTGAACTTCGGGCTGGAGGATGCAGAGGTTCCGTATCTTTCTCTGATACCCTGCAGTACCTAAAATATGTTTAAGAAACAAAAAACTCAGTCACGTGCAATGAAATTTATACACATGTCAAAATAGTGAAAACTGCTACAGTTTCTAAAGTGTATACATTATTGTGAGAGACTCGGGTGGATATATAGTACGAATTGTTAAGTGGCTATATGTTTTTGAAATGTTTAGAGTGGACATTTATTTAAAAATCTGCCCGTGTATACATTTCATTGCACATAACTGTTCATCCTTTGTATTTTATATCGCACTAGCAGCGCCCCGCGATCTTACCCGCGTTGTGCCCGTTCCCGTGGGAATTTCGGGATTTAAAATAGCCTTCTTGTTGAATGTGACTATCCATTGCAAAAATAATTATTCAAATCGGGCGGGTGATTCCCGAGATTAGCTCGAACATACAAACAAACAAAAAAATTACCTCTTTATAATATTAGTATAGTGTGACACTAGCAGCACCCCGCGGTTTTACCCGCGTTGTGCCTGTTCCCGTGGGAATTCCGGATTTTTTTATACACATAAACCTTCCTCTTGAATCACTCTATCTATTTAAAAAAACCGCATCAAAATCCGTTGCGTAGTTTTTAAAATCTAAGCATACATAGTGACAGATTAATTTTGATATTAATTTTTTCACAGGTGAAAGCGAAAAACCACATCAATTTTGATGAAACTGGAAATGAAAATGATCTTTCTGACGTGGAAGAAGATTAATTAATTCTTCTTTAGAAGGAGTCACGGTACAGTCGCGGAAACGGTGACTAGTGATTGTTTTTAAAATAAAATAACACCTATATTGAATATCACAAAAAATACTTTTATCTGTAACTAGCCGCGCCCCGCGGTTTTACCCGCGTTGTGCCCGTTCCCGTAAGAATTTCGGGATGAAAAATAGCCTATAACCTTCCCGTTGAATGTGGCTATCTATTACAATTAGAAATATTCGAATCGGATAGGTTTATATTAGAGATAAGTGAAACTGAAACACAAAACATTAAAAAAATCTTTTATCCGAAATAAAAATGACTGAACTTAATTTAATTAGCTCTTGCACTATAATTTGGAGTGTTTTTATTTCAAAACCAGCAGCGCCCCGCGGTTTTACCCGCGTTGTGCCCGTTCCCGTGGGAATATCGGGAATTTTTTTATATAAAAACCTTCCTCTTGAATCACTCTACCTATTACAAAAAACCGCATCAAAATCCGTTGCGTAATTTTTAAGATTTAAGCATACAGACCGACAAACAGAAGACAAACAGACGCGACTTTGTTTTATACTATGTAATGATGATATTCGCTAGTCGCCTGCACCGTGGCTCCTTTAAGTAAGTCACTGACACATAAGCCTTATTTATAAAACTTTGGACGCAATTTACAATTTATTAGTGATGTGCCGGATCGTTAACTAAGTTACTATCAATATCCGTATTCGTAACCGTATCGGATAATTTACTTTAAAGATCCACGGATACAAATACGGATAGTTAGTGTCAAGACCCGCGGATACGGACACAAATAAGCGCTCACTGTGTCGGGGGTTGCGGGGTCGGTCAACGGAGTAACAATATGTGAGACATAGTTGTTGACGACGTCTGGGTGACAATTTTATGTTCTTATAAAGTATTTGTGTATGTATATGTAGTAGTATCAGTGAGTTAGATTACATGATGCAAGCTTAGAGCTTAGTTTAGGTCTAATAAACCGTGTGTGAATTTGTCCGGGTGTATATCCGGGTATATTATAAAAGTCGTATTTTTCATGAAAATGTCAAAATCACTCATTAAATATATACTAAGGAAGTATTTGACAACTCTGAGTACGAGAGTAATGTGTTCAAATATAAAATAAAAATATATGTTTTTTTATTGTTATCGTTTTATTTTATTATCTGTTCGCCTCAGTGGTCTAGTGGTATGTGCACTCGCCTGCTAAGACTGAGGTGCCGGGTTCAATTCCTGGGTTGAGCGAAAACACGGCTCGTGTTTGCGATCACAGCCCGCAGTAGCCGCGCGGTGATTACGACATCCTCCTCACTGTACTGATGTCTGGGAGATGAGAGGCTGCCGACCAGCAGTGGGGCGGTACAGATGGCGCCAATGTGAAAATTATGAACTGACGTTATATTGTCAGACTAGACTTGCCCCGCAGTTTTACCCGTATTGTACCCGTTTGACTAACAAACGGACTGATAGCTAGTCATTCAATTATACATTCCTACTAATATTATAAATGCGAAAGATTGTGATGACGTTATGAAAAAGTTTGTGAGGATAGATGTATGTATGTTTGTGACTCTTTCACGAAAAAACTACAGAACGGATTTGGATGAAACTTTACAGTAATATAGGTAACACATGGGATACATTTAATCCCGAAATTTTCGCGGGAACGGGTACAACGCGGGTAACACCGCGGGTCGAGGCTTATTGGGCTATTTCGCATTGACCAGTGTGGTATCGCGGCGATTATTTTTGTTGATAATAAATAAACTTCGTTCAATCCGGAAGTCCCTTGACACCTCGCAAGTTTTTTAAAATTTAGTATGTAGTTTAGTGCAATCGTGTGAGGTTTAAAATATCTTGATGTCTACAAGTGAGATTGGCAAAACAAATCGGGAGAATTCAAATTGATATTTTTATGATTCTGAAATCATAAAAATAAAAACTCCATTAAATTCCTAGTTGGAATTCTCCTTCAAACCTATTTGTATCGGAAATGTTTACTTTAAAACTTGTTATATTATTATTGGGTAAGTAAATCTAAGTTTGACAAACCCGTTGTCCCAGTGACAGTGAGAGCGCTTACTGTGACGGGGGTTGCGGCTTCGATTCCCGCCCGGAGTCAACAATATGTGAAGACATAGTTGTTGACGACGTCTGGGTGACAATTATATATTCTTATAAAGTATTTGTGTATGTATATGTAGTAGTATCAGTGAGTTAGATTACATGATACAAGCTTAGAGCTTAGTTTGGGTCTAATTAACCGTGAGTGAATTTGTCCGGGTATATTTATTTATTTAAGTAGATCCCAGCCCGCAGTAGCCGCGCGGTGATGACGACATCCTCCTCACTGTACTGATGACTGAGAGATGAGAGGCCTTTGACCAGCAGTGGGGCGGTACAGGGTGATAAATAGGCTAAACTCTACTTCGAGTAGATCTAGATGTTGTTATTAAACAGATAAAAGTCCGTGAAGGACAGAAAGTGTGCAGTACGTGTGTGTAAGTCTTTAATACTCTCAAAGCGATTTCCATGCAGTTTTTCTCATTTGAAAGCTATGTTTGGTAAACATTAGTTTAACCGTTCTTGCGAGATCAGTCAAGCGTCGGTAAGCGCTTATAAGTTTCCAACTTTCTTTCTATAGACGAACTAACGTAGCACACCTCCGCTGCGAAACGATAACAGCGGAAGCGCAACAATTTCGCCATGTCTTCGCGTATGAGAAGCGAAATACTAGCGAAACTGTTCTAACGCATAGATTTGACTATTTCTATCTCTTTCCCCGAGCGGTTTCGTGGATCTGCTAACCGGCCGCCATTTTATCTAGGCTTAATGCCGGTAGCAAACCTCCGCTGTGCTACGGGCCTTCTGGCTTTAGGTTTCCATAGAAAATTTACTCAAAGTATTAAAATCCCTGCACCAGCAACACAACCTGATTTCGACATGTAATCTTACTTATTAGTATTCAATTGTATTATACCTTGATTAAAAAATAACCAGCAGAGTTTCTTGCCCATTCTCTGCTGATGTTCTTCCGAATGGGTGGTACGTTCAAAAGAGCCTCTGTGGAGCCAAAACTGAATAAAAATATTTGACTTTGAATTTCCGAAAATGATCCCAACCTTGCCTTCGGCGGCTCAATAACTCTGACACCAGGATTGGTCAGGTTGACCATCCACTCGATGAAGAAGAAGACGAAGATCCCAGCCTCATATTATGATTAGCTATCTTCTTACTCCTTTCAGCCTTAAAAGCCATACTGTCACAACAGACCCGAAACAAAAAGCTATCGCCTAACTGTCAAAATATTACATGCCCGGCGGTGGAGAATCCGGTTTGCGCGAAATTGATATATGAAGGGAGAAATAAACCGGTGTTTGTCGTAATGATTAATAAATGCGAACTGAAATACGCACAATGTCATGCTGGTAAGTGATTTTTAAGCTATTGCATAGGTTCTATCGCGGGCCTTGAGCGCGGGGACCGAATCCAGAAATTCTGTAATGAAAAAACCTCACAATGAAACAACCTCACGCTCCCCACTAACGCCATCTAGTGATACAAAAAATAACTATGCAATAGCTTTACCGCGGCAGTCCCCGAGTGCCACACGTCTTTTTTATTTTGTAACTCTAATAGTCTTATTAATAAGCACTAGCCTCCGTGGTACTATATAGACCACGGTTTGGGTGCTCGGCTCACGATCCGGAGGTTCCGGGTTCGATTCCCGGTGGGGACAATGTCTCACAAAAATCGTTCCCGTAGGAAATACGGGATAAACAGTATCCTATATCCGTCTCCTCAAGTAATTAAAATGTTTAAATTCCCACGGGATCAGGGACGCTGCGGGTGAAACCGCGGGGCACAGCTAGTATATACAATATTTCTGATTCGAGAGATACATAATTTCTTTCTCAGGCCTCAAAGCGAAGGTGGTATCAATGAAGTTCTGCAGTCATCATAGGACAGCCCAAAGACGTAAGAAATCAGTTTATTGACCACAAATTTCTTGTTAGTTCTTCTCAGTAGATGGCGTGTTGTGAACTAAAAGTAAAAGTAAAGTATTAGCCTGTAACGCCCCACTGCTGGTCAAAGGCCTCTCATCTAAACATCAGTACAGTGAGGAGGATGTCGTAATCACCGCGCGTCTACTGCGGGTTGTGATCTCAAACTCGAGCCATGTTTGAAAAGTAGGTAACATGTTTTCGCTCGACTCGCGAATTGAACCCGGGACCTGAGTCATGGCAGGCGAATGCACATACTCTCATTTATTACTCGAGAACGGCTGGACCGATTTTAATTATTCTTTTTTACTTAATTTACCTATCTTGGTCAGAAATAGGATTATAATTAATCTATAATGTAAAAATGAATCGCTGAATCTGTTGCTAAGCGCATAACTTCAGAACGACTGCACCAAATTGGATGATTATTTTAATGTGTTCCTTATTGTCAGGACAAGGTTTTTATATAAGAAAAATAAGGAATAAAAATCTCAAAATTCCCACGGGAACGGGGGCGCTGCGGGTGAAACCGCGGGGCACAGCTAGTAGTACATATAACCTAAGAATGCTTGATATATTTTAGCCAATGAAAAATCGAAGCTTGAAACTATATTTGGTAAGTATGCAAAAGATATATTACAATATCATTAAGACGTAGTGTTCTATTGCTAGGCAAATGCCTCTCATCTCACTGAAGATATCAGTACAGTTGTAGCGCATGACGTAGCTTGAGTAAGCGATGTTAAGCAACGGGCACCTCGGCCCCTACGCGAGCCGGATACGGGTAAAACCACGGGGCATTGCGAGTAAGTAATATGTATGTGTTAAACATTTATATTCTTCTTCTTCATCGAGTCGATGGTCAACGTGACCAATCCTGGTGTCAGAGTTATTGAGCCGCCAAAGGCCTCTGACTTGGCTCATGTAACGACTACTATCCGTAGAAAGTAACCGGGTCCGACGCGTGCCCTCTGAAGCATGGAATCATCTTACTTTTCTGGCAAGCTATTGGTTTAATTACATATATCAAATTACATCTAGCAATAAGTATTTGTACATAATAGGTGAACCTCAGGGGTCGATTCTGGGTCCAATGTTGTTCATAACGTTAATCAAGGAATACAACGTACCTATTCAAATGTTTTTTTTTTAATTTTAACGCTTATTTTATATTACAGGTCACAGGGATCCTAAAACTGAATTGAATCCTAGTAAGTAACGCACTGTTAAAATTGAAACGTACGTTAAAATAACATTGTAAAATGAACCCAAAGGAATACATCCTATTGGTATTATAATCTATCTTTTTTAGATGTATGTTTGTTGCTCTTTCACGCCAAAACTAATGAACGGATTTGAATGAAACTTTATAATAATATAGTTTTTACATCAGAATAGCATATGGGATAAATTAAAACCCAAAATTCCCGCGGGAAAAATGCAGGTAAGACTGCGAGGCGCTACTGATTAACAATACCTTCAAATCATTTTGTTAAATGTGTTTGCACCATATTTTTATTTATTTAATTGCAATGAGCAGATAGCTTAAAATTATTATTTTACAGGACGGAGGCGTTCAAAAAGGAATGTGAATAGTAGTAAGTATATATAATATATGTATATACAATATATCCCGTTGTCCCAGTGGCAGTGAGAGCGCTTACTGTGTCGGGGGTTGTGGGGTCGGTCAACGGAGTAACAATGCCCGGGTGTTAATTATCTAATATTTAAAATTCTCGTGTCACGGGGTACGTGGTTGAACTCCTCTGAAACGGATCGACCGATTCTCATGAAATTTTGTGTGCTTATCGGGTAGGTCTGAGAATCGGACAACATTTTTCATGCCGAAATTCTCGCGGGAACGGGTACAACGCGGGTGAAACCGCGGGGCGCAGCTAGTATTATTATGTATTTTATATATGAGATAATGTAACGGTACTTATTAGTTATATTTTTACCACATGTAATTTTCTTTCAACAGACGTCAAAAACACGCTAATAAGCAAAACGGCTAACAAGCTAGCTAGTAGTCTAAATGACAAGTCAGCTGAACTCCCACAGATAATATCTCTGATACAGCCTAAAAAGCAGAGACGGCATTTAGATTTGAATGGTAACATATCTACACTAATATTATAAAGAGGAAAACTTTGTTTGTTTGTTTGTAATGAATAGGCTCAAAAACTACTGGACCGTTTTTAAAAATTCTTTCACCATTCGAAAGCTACATTATCCATGAGTAACATAGGCTATTTTTCATCCCGACATTCCCACAGGGATGGACACAACGCGGGTAAAACCGCGGTGCGCTATATTTATTTAATAACTAAGTCAGGGACGGCGTAAGGCGTGGGCGACGTGGGCCACCGCCTACCGCCTCGCGACCCATGGGGCCTCGCGCAATTGTTAAGCAACATGCAGCTCGACTCCTACTTGGATGGGTGGCCGAAAGTGGCATTTCTATATACTACCGTGCTTCGGAGGGCACGTTAATTGTCGGTCCCGGTTGTTATAATCGTTAGACCATGTCGGAGGCCTTTAGGCGGTCTAAGGACTCCGACACCAGGGTTGGTCATCAACCTACTCGAAATGAACGCGTATGAACTAAAACCACTAAGGGGCCGTTCACACAATACGTTCGCGTTCAAGGGGGGGGAGGGGGTTTGCTGAGTGTGACAAGATGTCACAAGGAGGGACGGGGGGGTCTTAGTTTTTGTGACGAAATATTTACATGGGGGTCACAGAAAGTGTGACACAGCGTGACAATAGGGGGAGGGGGTGAAAAGAAGTTGATTATAGCGTGACGTATTTTGTGAACGGCCCCTAACACAATTTTTTTTATTACAGTACCTACTGGAGGTCTTGTAGCTGTCACCCAAAACGCTGCACCAAATACTGAAATTGAAGAAGATAAACTAACCGGAGATCTTACTGAAAACACTGGTATAGAAACTGCTACCGTATTAGGTGCTCCAGACGCTACAGCAGCTAACAATCCTGGAAACCCAAATATGTTTATAGCAGCTGACGCACCTGAAACAACAAGCCTACTCCTTGATCTAGAAGAACACACAGAAACTGCAGCTCCAGAACAACTTGATTTCAACGAAACGATTCCAGAACAAGATCAGTTACCGCCTCTAACCGCTGGAGAGAATCCTTTAGAAGGTACTGGACCTGACAATCAGACGGATAGTCTGCCAATTGCAAATGGTCCTTTAGGCCAAGCGGATAAAGGTGAAATTGGTCCTGATGATTCTTCAGTTCTTAATAAGATTATTGATGAGAAGAAGGTTGGTGCTCTTGATATGGCAGGTGGAGACAAAAAACAACAGGAATTGGATCTTGATGACGGTAAGTTTGTGGTTAATTTATCTTCTCCACTGTACTGATATCTGAGGTGAATCGAGAGGCTACTGTTGAGAGTTCCTCAACACGTTTCGGTCACGTCCGGTGACCTTCATCAGGAGGTGGGTGAAGCGAGAGCGACAGCGTCTCTCCCTGCACTGTCAGTTCCCGTTTGAACAAATAATAATGACATCCACCTACGTTTCAATTAGTAGTAAAAGAGAGAGAGCAACAGCCTCCGTGGCCTAGTGGTTTGAGCGCTCGGCTCACGATCCGGAGGTTCCGGGTTCGATTCCCGGTGGGGATATCTCACAAAAATCACTTTGAGAGACTGTCCTCAGTTTGGTTAGGGCATTGCAGGCTGAATCACCTGATTGCCCGAAAAGTAAGATGATTCCGTGCTTCGGAGGGCACGTTAAGCCGTCGGTCCTGGTTACTTTCTACGGATAGTAGTCGTTACATGAGCCATGTCAGAGGCCTTTGACCAGCAGTGGATCGTTTTATTTTAATTATTGAAATTGATAAACAAGGCATGATATTGTCTAAATCTTTTCGTAAAACGTGTCCTGGTGTCAGAGTTATTGAGCCGCCAAAGGCCTCTGACATGGCTCATGTAACGACTACTATCCGTAGAGAGTAACCGGGACCGACGGCTTAACGTGCCTCCGAAGCACGGAATCGCCTTACTTTTCGGGCAATCAGGTGATTCAGCCTGCAATGCCCTAACCAAACTGAGGGCAGTCTCACAAAGAGATTTTTGTGAGATATTGTCACCACCGGGAATCGAATCCGGAACCTCCGGATCGTGAGCTGAGCGCTCAAACCACAAGACCACGGAGGCTGTTAGCCACTAACCTACTCGAAATTAATGAATGAATGATTAACTTTAATTATTCCAGATCCTGATGGACCTGATGAGGATGAGGAAGGTGAAGATGGTGGTGATGATGGCGGTGATGATGGTGGTGATGATGGCGGTGAAGATGGCAATGATGATGGTGGTGATGGAGATGATGACGATTCTGTAGAGGACTATGATAAAGACAAGAATACTAAGACAAAACCTGGTGAGTTGCACTTGGGTGTCAATTATATATTGACAAGTCCGTTGTCCCAGTGGCAGTGACAGCGCTTACTGTGTCGGGGGTTGCGGGGTCGGTCAACGGAGTAACAATATGTGAGACATAGTTGTTGACGACGTCTGGGTGACAACTATATGTATATTGTTATAAAGTATTCGTGTATGTATATGTAGTAGTATCAGTGAGTTAGATTACATGATACAAGCTTAGAGCTTAGTTTGGGTCTGATTAACCGTGAGTGAATTTGTCCGGGTTTATTTATTATTTTCGTATATATCGGGTATATCTTATAATATAAAAATGAATCGCTGAATCTGTTGCTAATAGCATAACTTCGAAATGACTGCACCAAGTTGGATGATTCTTTTTTTAATGTTTTCCTTATTGTCAGGATAAGGTTTGTATATAAGAAAAATAAGGAATAAAAATCTCATCTCAGCCATCCCATCTTTCTAATTGCATACATCATTATCCTTTTCATAATTAGTTACTTAAAACTCCGCTTGTAGAGAGATAATAGATATATAGGTGTTGTTATAAAAATCTTTATAAAATGTTCCTTCTGTAATGAAACAACTATTTGCGAGAAACGACTGACTATATTTCCTTGAATGTCGGTAGTTATGAAAATGAACTACCGTCAAAATACTAATATATTACATCTTCCCCTTATAAAGAAACAACGGTTACCAAAGTATTTATAACACTATGAATATAATGCAAAACATAAAAAAGATTAAATAAAGAAAAAGTAGGTTATAAAATTAAATTTGTGTTACTACTTACATAAAACATAATGAACGTAAAGAACTTTGCAGTACACATGTATGCAGCTACTTATATCTAAGTTAAACAATAATTATTAAACCTTCATTACGACTTATACATTTTTTTTAAAAGATCGCGAGCCCTACGCGAAGCTTCCCTACGTGGAATCGCTACTGGAGTATTTTGACACGACGGGAGTTCGTGATCGTTTTCGTCCGCTGATAAATAGTGACCGTCGCCGTCTGCACTCTGCTGACTACCATCAGTGCTCACATTATCATCCATTTCCTTCTCTTTACAAGAAGCAGAGGATGATGCATGTGTCATTTCAGTAGCGGAGTCAACCAACTTTGTGATATGGCGCCTGTTACGTCTATAAACCTTACCATTTTCACCGGTAAGGAAGTAAGACCGAGGATGTTGGGCTTTAGATGCTACGGACATGTGTTTCTTTTTGGTGCCGTCTGTCACTAAGACCTCGTCACCCGGTTGCAATTCAGGCAGAGAGCGTGAATGTATGTCATAATATTGTTTAGAGCGATCCTTGTTTTTAATTATCCTAGCGTAGTCAGCACTATTATCACGCTCAGCCTCGTACTTACTGTCATGAGCTGGCAACCTTGTACGCAATCGACGGCCCATCAGTAGCTGCGACGGTGAGCCAATTCCATCTCTTGGGGTCGCTCGCAGATTCAAGAGCCCGAGATGAATATCAGTGTTGGTACATATCGACTTCTTAATAATATTTTTCGTCGTTCGGACCGCTCTCTCGCTCAAACCATTCGACTGCGCGTAATTAGGTGAGCTCGTAGTGTGTACGAATCCCCATTGCCTGCAAAACTCGCCAAACTCCTTCGAAGAGTAGGCTGGCCCGTTATCGGTGACTAGCTCCTCCGGAATCCCGTGTCGGGCGAACTGTTCCTTGAGAGCTAAAATGACCGCTTTGGAGCTTATACCGCTTAAAACATTTACCTCGATGAAGTTCGAAAAATAGTCTACGAGTATCAAATAATATTTATGAGCATACTCACATATGTCCGAGCCGACCTTAGTCCATGGCATGGTGGGCACGGCGTGCTGCCACAGGGGTTCGCGCGGCGGTCTCGCAGCATGCTCGGCGCACGCGCGGCATCGGCGCACGGCCGCCTCCACGTCGCCGGACATGCCGCACCAGAACATGACGTCACGCGCGCGCCGCTTGCACCGCTCAATGCCGAGATGTCCTTCGTGTACACGCTCCACCATTTCGCTACGAAGTTTTCTTGGAATAAAAACTAAATCGCTTTTGAATATTATTCCGTCTACGTATTCTAAATATTCTCTGTGGGCCCAATGACTTTTGACTATCGGCTCCACTTCAGATTTTTGTTGCGGCCATCCGTTCCTTATGTAAGTTATCAATGTCTGACTTTCTTCATCGGTAGAAATTGCCTCTCTGATGTTATGTAACCTATCTGTGCTGAATCTGGCTATATTCTCTATTAAAAAACAAGACTGTTCTTCGAGTTCTTTTGTCATTTTTTCAGGCAACAGCTCCGGAAGTGCCGCTCGTGATAGCGTGTCTGCCACAAACATATATTTTCCTGGCTTATAATTTACTGTAAATTCATACCCCTGTACCCGGAGCATCATTCTTTGCAGTCGAGCCGGCACTGAATTCAACGGCTTCTTGAATAATGCCTCAAGAGGTTTGTGGTCCGTTTCCACGGTAACGTTCACTCTACCGAACGTATACTGGTGAAAACGCTCAAGCGCAAATACAATCGCGAGCATTTCTTTCTCAATTTGAGCATACCTTTGCTGAGTATCGGTGAGTGTGAGAGACGCGAACTCCACCGGGCGGCCTTCCTGCAGCAGTACCGCACCCAGTGCTATCGAACTCGCGTCTACAGATATCAGCACAGGTTTTTCAATAGAATACAGCGCAAGTACCGGAGCGCTGCACAAAGCTTTCTTCAGCTGTGATACTGCGGCGTCATGTCCCGCGTCCCATGACCACTCGACATCCTTTTTCAACAAGCATCTGAGAGGCGCAGTTAGCTCTGAAAAATGCGAAATGAACTTTGATAGGTAGTTGACCATACCTAAAAATCGTTCAAGTGACGCTCTATCGCTCGGTGCCGGCATGTCGTTGATAGCTCTCACTTTGTTTTTGTCGGCTTGCATACCACTGGCACTGAATGTGTGACCCAGATATGTAACTTCATTAACGCGAAATTCACATTTTTCTCTGTTAAAACGTATACCTACTTCGCGCGCTCTTTCCAGCAAGTTTCTCAACCGCGTGTCATGTTCCTCGGCTGTTCTCCCGAACACGATGACGTCATCGACGAATGAATCAACGCCATCGAGGTCTTCCAGCAGCTGTCTGACTTTCGCATGAAAAATTTCAGATGCTGAATTAATCCCATAAGGTAATCTTAAAAATTGGTACCTACCAAAGGGAGTACCAAATGTGCAGAGGTCTGCGCTATCGTCGTCAATTTCAACCATCCAAAAGCCAGACCTAGCATCAAGTTTACTGAATACTCGCGCCCCCTCCAGCTTCGTGGCGATCTCTGTCAGCGTTGGCAAAGGATAATGCGAACGACGAATAACTCGGTTTAATGGTCGAGGATCCAAACAAATACGTAGGTCACCATTTTTTTTAGCAGCTAGTACGATCCCATTTACCCAAGGCGTCGGATGGTTCACCTTTCGTATAACTCCCATTTCCTCCATTTTATTGAGAGAATCTAACAATCTATCTCTAACACCAATCGGTATTTTACGCACGGGGCACACAATAGGGCTCGCGTCCTTTTCTAATACAATCTTATATTTACCGGGCAGCTTGCCCAAACCGCAAAACAAATCATCGTAATCATTCATAGATAATGACATTACCCGTTTAACTACACCTATCTCTTCACATGTATATTTGCCTAACACGTTTTGACAGTTAAAATTTGCAATCACAAATTTAATGCAATAGGTTTTTCCTTTAAACATCCATGACATATTACAAGTCCCAGCAATGGGCAAATAGTTTCCACAAAATGACTGAGCCTTAATTTGTTTCGGTTCGATATCTTTCATATTACATCCTAAATCTAAAAAGCTTTTCATAGAAAGGACATTAAAATCAGATCCTGTGTCGAGCTTGAAAGACATCTGCGTGTTATTACGAGCAAAACATAATGATTCAAACCACTTACTATTGTTAGCGTCCTTACTATGTATAGTGTACACTTCATCGAGCGTCGACACGAAATACAACCGATCACCCTCGTCGTCGTCGTCTTCATATAACTCAAACACTTTGTTGCTATTATTGCGCAATTTTGCCTTGTTAAAACACATTTTCTTGAAATGACCTACTTTATTGCACACGAAACACTTCGCGAACCTAGCTGGGCATCGAGCCCCACGATCACAGCGCGTAAAGCCACAGTTTTCACAAACCCTAGACGCATTGTTTACAACTTGTGCGGAATGCTGCATTTGAAGCGGGCGATAAGGACCGGTGCGCCCCCGCTGCCCCGTACCGCCGCTGCCACTGCCACCGGCGCCGCCCCGGCGCGGTGCGCTTGCACCAAACAATGCATCCACAGCGATCAATGTCGATCTCGCCTCACCGCTGCCGCTAGATTTCGCAACTTCAATCTGTCGATTCTCTTCGTTTGACATCTCATTGGCTTCGCATATTTTAACTGCCTTATCTAAAGTTAAATCATCGGTCCGTAATAATCTATCGCGTACGGATGACTCGTACACGCCACAAACAATGCGATCCTTGATGAGACCATCTTCCAAGTGTTCAAATTCACAATGTTGGCTCAGTAATCTCAGCGCGGTGACATATTCGCCGATGTTTTCGCCATTATCTTGGTTTCTTGTGAAAAATTTGAACCTAGCCATAGTCGTATTAGGCTTCGTGGTAAAATGTTCACTAAATTTTGATATTATCTTCTTGACGTCATCACGATCCTCGTCCTTTGTGAATTTGAAAGTGGAATAAATATCGTAACCTTCTGGCCCAATGAGGTTAATTAGCAAGCTAGCCTGAACGTCCGGTGACTCCTTGTGTACTCCAGATGCTTTCATAAAGATCATAAACTGCCTCAGCCATTTCCGCCACGCATCAGCACGGCCCGTCGGGCCGCCCTCTAAAACCAACTCGGACGGTGGTCTCGCGTGCTCCATCGCGGGTTTGTTGTAAATTTACACTCAACGTGGCACCAACACAATCCTGGCCGTGATTCTATATGAAAACTATCGCTAAATCACGATAATTACACGGTATTATTTTATCACCGCTGTCACCATGTAATGAAACAACTATTTGCGAGAAACGACTGACTATATTTCCTTGAATGTCGGTAGTTATGAAAATGAACTACCGTCAAAATACTAATATATTACACCTTCTATTTTTCAGAAAAACCAAAAAAGCCATCAAACAAAATGTTTGACAAGCCACTGATTGCTGCCGTGCACGCTGCGATATTAGGCAGTAAGTAACTTCAATACATTACACAAACTTGAGTTCTATTCGGTACAAAATAAAGTTCAATTTTGAACGAACAGCTTTTGTTTCTTAAACATGTTTACGAAGATCACCTAAAATTAGTCGACAGCTGTCGTTATTAAACTTGATTGGTGATTTGTAAGGAGTGGTGATTAGTTAATGAGGAGTCATTAGTGAGGAGTGGTGATTAGTTAATGAGGGGGTCATTAGTGAAGAGTGGTGATTAGTTAATGAGGAGTCATTAGTGAGGAGTGGTGATTAGTTAATGAGGGGGTCATTAGTGAAGAGTGGTGATTAGTTAATGAGTGGTCATGAGTGAGGAGTGGTGATAAGTTAATGAGGGGGTCATTAGTGAAGAGTGGTGATTAGTTAATGAGTGGTCATGAGTGAGGAGTGGTGATAAGTTAATGAGGGGGTCATTAGTGAAGAGTGGTGATTAGTTAATGAGGAGTCATTAGTGAGGAGTGGTGATTAGTTAATGAGGGGTCATTAGTGAGGAGTGGTGATTAGTTAATGAGGGGTCATTAGTGAGGAGTGGTGATCAGCTAATGAGGGGTCATTAGTGAAGAGTGTTGATTAGTTAATGAGGAGTCATTAGTGAAGAGTGGTGATTAGTTAATGAGGGATCATTAGTGAGGAGTGGTGATCAGCTAATGAGGGGTCATTAGTGAGGAGTGGTGATTAGTTAATGAGGGGTCATTAGTGAGGAGTGGTGATTAGTTAATGAGGGGTCATTAGTGAGGAGTGGTGATCAGCTAATGAGGGGTCATTAGTGAAGAGTGTTGATTAGTTAATGAGGAGTCATTAGTGAAGAGTGGTGATTAGTTAATGAGGGATCATTAGTGAGGAGTGGTGATCAGCTAATGAGGGGTCATTAGTGAGGAGTGGTGATCAGCTAATGAGGGGTCATTAGTGAGCACTGAAGATAACAGTACAGTGAGAATACAAGGAATAATATTACTTTCAGATCTAAAGGCACCCGAAGCGAAACCGTCGAAGAAGGGTAAGAATAAATTAAACAAGGATTATTACTCCAGCTACGATTCCTCGAGTGAGTATATATTATTTTATCTATGTACTAGCAGCGCCCCGCGGTTTTACCCGCGTTGTGCCCGTTCCCGTGGGAATTTCGGGATAAAATGTAGCCTATAGCCTTCCTCGATAAATAGACTATCTAACAGTGAAAGAATTATTCAAATCGGTTCAGTAGTTTCTGAGATTAGCGCGTTTAAACAAACAAACAAACAAACAAACAAACAAACAAACAAACAAAACAAACTCTTCAGCTTTATAATATGTATTAGTATAGATAATCACTACATAGTATAAAACAAAGTCGCTTCCCGCTGTCTGTCCCTATGTATGCTTAGATCTTTAAAACTACGCAACGGATTTTGACGCGGTTTTTTTAAATAGATAAAGTGATTCAAGAAGAAGGTTTATATGTATAAACATTCCCGAAATTCCCACGGGAATGGGTACCACGCGGGTAAAACCGCGGGGCCGCGGGAGTGGGGTTGGTGATCTGAAACCCGAGCCATGTTTGAAAAATAGGAAACAAGTTTTCGATCGTCCTGGTTATTGAACCCGGGTCCTGAGTCTTGGCAGGCGAGTGCGCACACCACTAGACCACCGAGCCGTTCCAATCTTTATATATATAATTCAAAGTCCTGACTGACTGACTGATAATCAACGCACAGCCTCAACCGCTACACCTAGAAACATGAAATTTGGCAGGAAGGTTCTTCAAGTGACGTAAGTGCTCACTAAGAAAGGAATTTCGAAAATTCCTACGGGAACGGGCTCAACGCGGGCAAAGCCGCGGGGCGCTGCTAGTAAGCGTATAAGATATAATAATTTTTTAAAAGATGTTTTTTTTTCTAGGTGGGTCTAACGAAAGACCGTATAGTAAGTATAATCTTCTCCCGTTGTTTGTCCGCGATGGACTCCTAAACTACTGAACCGATTTTAAATTTGATTTGCACTGTGTGTGCAATTTGATCCAACTTGAGACATAGGATAGCTTACATCTCAAGTTATAGTGATTGGAGGGGTCCACCAATGGCAAAACAACATTTGCCGGGCAGTCACTACATGGTATAAAACAAAGTCGCGTCTGTTTGTCTTCTGTTTGTCTGTTTGTCTGTATGTATATCTTTAAAATTACGCAACGGATTTTGATGCGGTTTTTCGTAATAGGTAGAGTGATTCAAGAGGAAGGTTTTTATGTAAAAAATTCCCGAAATTCCCACGGGAACGGGCACAACGCGGGTAAAACCGCGGGGCGTTGCTAGTCTATTATATAAAGTGCAGACCTGACTCACTGACTCATTTATCACCGCACAGCCGACACTAATGTACCTATAAACTTGAAATTTGGTACAGGGGTTCCTTAATGATGTAAGTGAGCACTGGGAAAGGATCTTTAAACATTTAGATTTCCAATTTCGGAAATTCAACCCATAACAGGGGGTGGGCTTATGATACAAACGGAAGCGAAAGTGGGCCTCTATATGTATACAAAAACAAAATATTAATGAGAATGCCTACTTCTTTAAAATCGGTAAATAATTTGTTAAACTTCTACCTAAATACAAAGAGTTTTAACTGTAACTAACTGATATCTCACAAGAAACTCTTTGTGAGACTGTACTCAGTTTGGTTAGGGCATTGCAGGCTGAACCACCTGATTGCCCGATAAATAAGACGATTCCGTGCTTCGCAAGGCATCTTATAGTTTTTATTTTTTACAGCAAGACCTCCGACACCAAGAAATACGAAGAAGAAGAGTAAGTAGTGAGTGTAGATCAGTGAAATAGTGAGAAACACTATTCTGAGTCTCCTGAAACACTATTTCACTGTCTCCTGAAGCACTATTCTGAGTCTCCTGAATCACTATTTCACTGTCTCCTGAAACACTATTTCACTGATTCCTGAAACTCTAGTTCACTGACTCCTGAAACACTATTTCACTGTCTCCTGAAACACTATTTCACTGTTTCCTGAAACAGTATTTCACTGTCCCCAAAAACACTATTTCACTGTCTCCTGAAACACTATTTCACTGTCTCCTAAAACACTATTTCACTGTCTCCTGGAACACTATTTAATGTCTCCTGAAACACTATTTCACTGTCTCCTGACACACTATTTCACTGACTCCTGAAATACTATTTAATGTCTCCTGAAACACTATTTCACTGTCTCCTGACACACTATTTCACTGACTCCTGAAAGACTATTTCATGTCTCCTGAAACACTATTTCACTGTCTCCTGACACACTATTTCACTGTCTCCTGACACACTATTTCACTGACTCCTGAAAGACTATTTAATGTCTCCTGAAACACTATTTCACTGTCTCCTGACACACTATTTCACTGTCTCCTGACACACTATTTCACTGACTCCTGAAAGACTATTTAATGTCTCCTGAAACACTATTTCACTGTCTCCTGACACACTATTTCCCTGACTCCTGAAAGACTATTTCACTGACTCCTGAAAGACTATTTCACTGACTCCTGAAAGACTATTTCACTGACTCCTGAAAGACTATTTCACTGACTCCTGAAAGACTATTTCACTGACTCCAGAAACACTATTTCACTGACTCCTGAAACACTATTTCACTGACTCCTGAAACACTATTTCACTGACTCCTGAAAGACTATTTCACTGACTCCTGAAAGACTATTTCATGTCTCCTGAAACACTATTTCACTGACTCCTGAAAGACTATTTCACTGACTCCTGAAACACTATTTCACTGTCTCCTAAAACACTATTTCACTGTCTCCTGGAACACTATTTAATGTCTCCTGAAACACTATTTCACTGTCTCCTGACACACTATTTCACTGACTCCTGAAAGACTATTTAATGTCTCCTGAAACACTATTTCACTGTCTCCTGACACACTATTTCACTGTATCCTGACACACTATTTCACTGTCTCCTGACACACTATTTCACTGACTCCTGAAAGACTATTTAATGTCTCCTGAAACACTATTTCACTGTCTCCTGACACACTATTTCACTGACTCCTGAAAGACTATTTCATGTCTCCTGAAACACTATTTCACTGACTCCTGAAAGACTATTTCACTGACTCCTGAATCATTATTTCATTGTCTCCTGAAACATTATTCTGAGTCTCCTGGGTGTGAAAGAGATTCAAGAGAAAGGTTTATTATGTATAAACATTCCCGAAATTCCCACGGGAACGGGCACAACGCGGGTAAAACCGCGGGGCGCTGCTAGTCATAAATGTTAAAATCAATGCCACTTTTCGTTGTAATGTTATAACTCAAGAACGGGCTCACCTATCCAAACCAAATGTTTAGGCTTTGTTCGGACTATTTAGTAGATGGTTTATGTGAAGTTTGCACAAAATCGGTCGAGCGGCTCTTAAATTCCCACGGGAACGGGCACAACGCGGGTAAAACCGCGGAGCCGCGGGAGTGGGGTTGGTGATCTCAAACCCGAGCCATGTTTGAAAAATAGGAAACAAGTTTTCGCTCGTCCTGGTTATTGAACCCGGGTCCTCAGTCTTGGCAGGCGAGTGCGCACACCACTAGACCACCGAGGCGTTCCAATAGGCGTATAAGATATAATAGAAGATGTTATTTTTTCTAGGCGAAAGACCGTATAGTAAGTATAATCTTCTCCCGTTGTTTGTCCGCGATGGACTCCTAAACGACTGAACCGATTTTAAATTTGATTTGCACACCGTGCGCAGTTTGATCCAACTTGAAAGATAGGATAGCTTACATCTCAATTCATAGTGATTAGGGTGGTCCACCCCTTAGTTTTTATATGGCAAAACAACGTTTGTGGGGCTAGTCTATTTATAAGGCAGACCTGACTCACTGTCTTATATATCACCGCACAGCCGACACAACTGTACCTAGAAACTTGATATTTGGTACAGGGGTTCCTTTATGATGTAAGTGAGCACTGAGTCAGAATCTTTTCGGTTCCGGTTTCGGAGGACCTATGAACCAAAAGGAAGTGAGGGTGGGCCTCTAAACATCTTTTACTGAGTCTGTCCTCAGTTTGGTTAGGGCATTGCAGGCTGAACCACCTGATTGCCCGAAAAGTAAGTCGATTCCGTGCTTCGCAAGGCATCTTATAGTTTTATTTTTTTACAGCTGTACCTCCGACACCAAGACCGAAGGTTAATAAACTCAGTTTGCAGTCAGTCGCCAACACAAGCGAAGATGGTAAGTGCAAAACATAGGTTAGGGAGCTCTTGACTGAGCTGAGCTGACAGCCTCCGTGGTCTTTTCGGACAGGTAATGCTCGAGATTAGGTCGAACAAACAAACAAACTTACAAATTAATGTTACTTATAAACGTTTAATTCCGTTACAATATGGCAAAAATTAAACCCTAATTTATAGAATAGTAGGGAACCCACTAGTCCGACTCGCACTTGATCATTTTTATAAAACTTTTATCATTTTAGGAGCTACAAATGTTACCTATAATTTTTTAAGGATTCCGTAACAATGTACAAAAGCGAAAACCTATTTTATAGAGTACGGAACCCACTAGTCCGACTCGCACTTGACCATTTTTTTAAATTTATTTTTATAGTTTTAGGAGGCGCTTTGCCACCAGGAGGGTCTGAAGGTAAAACAATTTATAGTCTAAAAGCTGTCTGGCCTAAGGGTGTGGAGCGGAGCCGTGGGCAGCTCAATCAATCACAACGCGTTCAATTAACAGCCTCCGTGGTCTTGTGGTTTAAGCGCTCGGCTCACGATCCGGAGGTTCCGGGTTCGATTCCCGGTGGGGACAATATCTCACAAAAATCTCTTTGTGAGACTGTCCTCAGTTTGGTTAGGGCATTGCAGGCTGAATCACCTGATTGCCCGAAAAGTAAGATGATTCCGTGCTGCGGAGGGCACGTTAAGCCGTCTGTCCCAGTTACTTTCTACGGATAGTAGTCGTTACATGAGCCATGTCAGAAGCCTTTGGCGGCTCAATAACTGACACCAGGATTGGTCAGGGTGACCATCCACTCGATGAAGAAGAAGAACGCATTCAATGAATGAACTCATTGAAACTGTCAAACAAGACATTGTCATTATCAAAATCTTTTCGTAATGCGTCGTGATTGGTCAGTTGAACTCCGGAGAGCTCCTCTCTGCTTTAATAGAACTGGTCTCTTATGATTGAGCTGACTCTTTATTTTGAAAAATAAATTTCAAAATGATTTCGTATTTTTCAGATAACACACAGAAATTAAATCTTCCAATGCCAGGTATGTATCTTTACTACGTGTTGTACCCGTTCCTGCGGGAATTTCGGGATAAAATGTATCCCATGTGTTATTCTGATGTATAACCTATATTACTGTTAAGTTTCATCCAAATCCGTACCGTAGTTTTTTCGTGAAAGAGTAACAAACATACATACATCTTCACAAACATTCGCTTTTATCATTTTAGTAGGATAGGATAGGCCCCACTGCTGGTCAAAGGCCTCTCATCTCTCAGACATCAGTACAGTGAGGAGGATGTCGTAATCACCGCGCGTCTACTGCGGGCTGTGATCTCAAACACGAGCCGTGTTCGAAAAGTAAACTGAAAACTACCGTTACATTCTTCAAGAAGATATAATTATATATATAACTAGCAGCGCCCCGCGGTTTTACCCGCGTTGTGCCCGTTCCCGTGGGAATTTCGGGATAAAATGTAGCCTATAGCCTTCCTCGATAAATAGACTATCTAACAGTGAAAGAATTATTCAAATCGGTTCAGTAGTTTCTGAGATTAGCGCGTTTAAACAAACAAACAAACAAACAAAACAAACTCTTCAGCTTTATAAAATTAGTATAGATTTTCATGACATTTCAGGAGAACCGACACTAATAGTGTCAGATGTGGAAGATGAGAGAACGGAAGGTAACCAATAGGGTGCCTGTTCATTGCTGAGCGGAGAAACAGAGAAATATTAACCAATAGAATTCCGTAAAATATCTGACCGGAGATTTTATGCAATCCTATGTGTTAGCCTGTAATGTCCCACTGCTGGGCAAAGGCCTCTCATCTCACTGAAGATATCAGTACAGTGAGGAGGATTAGGCATAATCACCACGCTTGCCAAATGCGGGTTGGTGATCTCAAACCCGAGCCACGTTTGAAAACTAGGAAACATGTTTTCGCTCGACCTGGGAATTGAACCCGGGACCTCAGTCTTGGCAGGCGAGCGCACATACCACTAGACCACCGAGGCGTTGCAATGCAATCCTATTGGTTAATATTTTTCTGTTTCTCCGCTTCGCAGCCACGCTCCGCATCAATGGAGAGGCACCCTTAGGGACTTAAAGCTTAATAAGTCTCATGTTAACATTATACTTATTAAACTTTTAAAAAATACGTCTTAATTTAAATTTATCGTAAAAAATAAAGAATATAGTGATTTATTATGGGAGCTAATTAAACAGGCTTCTTTTTAATATCATATTTCGCCCCCAAAAATGTATGTTGCCTTCTAAATTACTAAGTCAGCCACAATTAACGAGCATCTAAATAATACTATCTTAGCCACTAGAAGTAGTGGCCGAGTTAGTAATTTTGTGGCTAGACTTATAATTGGCCATTTATTATTAATTACAGACGGATTGAATGAAGACATGTTTGTATCAATGAAAAATATCAGTAAGTATTTTGTTTCTCTCATGCGTTGAAGCGGAGAAGAGCTCAAACGACCAATCACAAAGAATAAAAAACGAGCCAAGTGTGAGTCGGACTCGGAGGGTTCAAAAATCTAGTTTGTTGTATGGGAACCCCCCTTGAATATTTGTTTTATTTTATTTTTAGTATTTTTTGTTATAGCGGCAATAGGAATACATCATCTGTGAAAATTTCAACTGTCTAGCTATCACCGTTCTTGAGATACAGCCTGGTGACGGACGGACGGACAGCGAAGTTTCAGTAATAGGGTCCCGTTTTTACCCTTTGGGTACGGAAAAAAATGTCAAACAACGTTGACATTGTCAAAATCTTTTCGTAATGCGTTGTGGTTGGTCAGATGAGCTCCGCCCAGCTCCGGTCCGCTTCGAGCGTCTTGAGATGTAAGCTATCCTATCTTTCAAGTTGGATCAAACTGCACACGGAGTGCAAATCAAATTTAAAATCGGTTCAGTAGTTTAGGAGTCCATCGTGGACAAACAACGTGGCATGTAATATTTATATATAAAGGTACTAGCTGGCCCGGCAAACGTTGTTTTGCTATGTAAAAATTTAGGGGTGGACTTGGACCCTTAACATTTAGGGGGTTGAAAAATAGATGTTGTCTGATTCTCAGACCTATGAGGCACACATACATGAGAATCGGTCAAGCCGTTTCGGAGGCGTTTAACTACAAACTCCGCGGCACGAGAATTTTATATATTACTAGCTGCGCCCCGCGGTTGTGCCCGTTCCCGGGGGAATTTAAGAACCGTTCGACCGATTTTGTCCAAACTTCACATAAACCTACTAAATAGTCCGAACAAAGCCTAAACATTTGGTTTGTAGGTGAGTCCGTTCTTGAGTTATGAAATTGCCATGAAAAGTGGCATTGATTTTTATCTAGGTATAATATAAAAATGAATCGCTGAATCTGTTGCTAAGCGCATAACTTCAGAACGACTGTACCAAATTGGATGATTCTTTTTTAATGTGTTCCTTATTGTCAGGTCAAGGTTTTTATATAAGAAAAATAAGGAATAAATATCTCAAAATTTCCACGGGAACGAGGGCGCTGCGGGTGAAACCGCGGGGCACAGCTAGTATATAGATGTAATTAAGTCGAATAAAAAACAGTTAATTATTATGTTACAGATGGCAAACCTGAATTGTTTGTTGAAGTGGACCCGAAGACCAAAAAATCAAAAATTGGAAGAGGTAATTTTGGACTTACATTACATTAGCAGCGCCCCGCGGTTTTACCCGCGATGTACCCGTTCCCGTGTGAATTTCGAGATTTTTTTATACATAGAAACCTTCCTCTTGAATTACGCTATCTATTTAAAAAAAAACCGCATCACAATCCGTGCAGTAGTATTTGAGTTTATCGCGGACCGACAGACAGACGCGGCTGGGGACTTTGTTTTATTATATGTAGTGATGCTTATGCCAGTCTATCAGACTGTAACCTGTCTACGTAGCGTAGTTGGACTAAGTGATGTTAACTCATTGCGATTGTTAAGCAACGTACAGCTCGACCTCTACTTGGATGGGTGGCCGATAGTGGCATTTCTATCTGAGCGCTACCGTGCTTCGGAGGGCTCGTTAAGCAGTCTGTTCTGGTTGTTTTATCGTAGACCATGTCGTCCTTTAGGCGGTCTAGCCACAGACCTACTCCAACTAGCTTTAACAAAAAAATGCTTTCTACTTCTTTTTTATTCATATTGGAACGAAGTTCCTTATCGCGCGTTGCGAAAGGGGGCTAGACGGAAAAAAATGGTAACGACACTTTTTAGGCCAGAGAGGGACGTCTCTCTCTGGCGTGCGCATGTTTCTCTGTCTGTCTCTCTCCATATAAAAGCAAGCTAGATATTTGCGTTTCGTCTTTCTATTTCGCATTGAACAGTGTGGTGTCGCGACGATTATTTTTGTTGATAATCAATAAACTTCGTTCCATCCGGGTGTCCCTTGACACCTCTCAAGTTTTTTTTATTTTTATTCAACAGGGGGTCCACCTAACCCTGAAGACAGACAACCAAACATAGTAGCATCACAGCTGCCCCAACAGACAGTTATCGAAGACAAAGAACCAGAGCCAAAAGAGTTCGACCTTCTCCCTGTATCAGATGAAGAAATCGAACCGAAAAATCAAAAACTACACATGGCTGGAAATAATAAAAATCTTGTTCTTGACCTACATAAAGTCATGAATTCCACTGAAATCATGTCGGCTGCAGACGCTGTAAACATTGACAAGCCTGGTGAAGTACAAGAGGAAATAGAAGGGCAATTAGAAGAAATGCCGAAATTCGGAGAGAAAGACGAGGCACCAGAAATGCCGAAATTCGGAGAGAAAGACGAGGCGCCAGGCCCTGAAGATGCTAATCACGGTCAGATGTTGGCAGGGCCGGGAGATGACGGCCATGGGCAATTAGAAGAAATGCCGAAATTCGGAGAGAAAGACGAGGCGCCAGGCCCTGAAGATGCTAATGGGCCGGAAGATGACGACCAGGTGCTGGCAGGGCCCGCAGAAAACAGTGTCATGCAGGTAGGTCATAAAAGACAAATGAGTCATCGTGGTGTAATCTAAATAAATATATGTCGGAATGGCGTCCGCCATTACATTGAAAACACCACTTAAGTCAAAGTCAACTATCTTTATTCAGGTTTGAATTTACCACCCATTCGGAAGAGCATCAGCAGAGAAGAATGGGCAAGAAACTCTGCTGTCAGCTTAATCTTTTATACACGGGTTTATTTCATAACAATCATAACGTGTGCACCGGGCAACCGACGTCGAACGAGTGACCCGTGTTTCTGTTCACATCGCCTTATATAGGATCGAAGTGGTGGGGATGACCGTTGCACGTGTTGTTTTCATCCGATGAGGTTAGGCACCGTCAAACGTCCATCTCCGACACGGCCATCCTGCTAGCACACGTCCTCGTGTGTTAATCTGCAAAGAAATAACCAACGAGAGTATTTGTTCGCCTCGGCCACTTCTGACCAATCATATTTCTACAAACAACTCAAATAAAGAAAACTTCGTAACTGTATAGTTTTTCTTTTAAATTACTCTAATAAAACCATAAAAGAGCCATAAGAAAATATCAACCAGAGCCATGTACCACTGTCGCTTGTAACAACAAATTAACACAATTTAATTAACCACACAAATCGAAACTTCACACTAGTAAGCCCTCTATCGCCACGGCTCTCCGGCCGACCAGCAATCGCAATTGCTCTCTCACTATGCATATCCATCAAGTGGATCGCCCATGTGCATCACCCTGTGACTGCCGAGTCTACTCCTGGACTCTATGGTTCCTCCAGAACCCGACCTCCGCCAGAGTTGCCTGCTACCGCGTACTCACGGACTACAATGTAGACACCGATTTCTACTGAGCTACGGCTACACGACAACCTCTGGTACGGTCCAACACAATACGGCCGATAGAGTCCTTACTCGAGTTTCCACCAAAACAAGTTTACTCATCCTCATCAGAATCACTATTAACATCAACTTCGACTGGTACATGACCTACTGGCATCTTGCGTAAGAAATCACAAAGTAAATTATGATAACGTTTCTACCAAAACCCTGAGGCCAGTAACAGTGACAGACTCTGGTTCATTATTCACAAACAATTAACAATTTAATCACAATTGATTTGCTACTGAGCCCTTATTCGTGGTCACAACACAAGATTTAGCAAACGCATTTGCCCTTTATGCACTTCCATTTCGGAATGCCGAGTCGTCCCATGACTCTACGGTCTTCGCTACCAGGCTAGACCCGACCACACTACCCAGGGCTACCGCCTACTGCCTACCCACGGACTACTACAAGTAGTAGACACCGATTTCTAACGGGCTACAGCTACGGCACCCTGGTGCGGTCTCAGACTGACCCAACGACATAAAAACCCAGTAACAATCAACAACTTAATCAACCTCACTGTCTCCACCTTCGTCTGAGTCAGTTGTTACCCGCCCCACAGGCATCTTCCTAACACGATCATATGCCTACTTGCAAGTACGTTTAGAGTTCAAAGCTTTCAACGTGTAACGATCACCATCGTTCGGTCACTCCTGACCTAAATAACTACTTCAACGAAAGACTTAGTAAAGCTCAAACTATTATTCTTTTCCAATGAACAAATTTAACTACCTCAATATTCATAATCACATTGCTTATCTCAACATAATACTAGAACATCGTCAGGCACAAGTACCCATTAAAAATCAAATTAATCTCAAATCAAAGTAAAGGTCAAGTGTGTGTGTCTCTATTGTCCGGCTATCCCCGTAGCCCTAATGGCTGTGATCATCCCAGTGATCACCCATAACCCTGATCATCCCTGTGATCAGTCACTCCCGTGATCATCCCAGTGATCACCCATAGCCCTGATCATCCCTGTGATCAGCCGCCCCTGTGATCATCCCAGTGACCACCCGTGATCATCCCCGTGACCACACAAATTTAAGACTCTAGAGGACACGCACAACTAGTTACCACACAGTCAAAAATGACTACAGTTCATCATCACAAGGCTCAGAATTACTAACAATGGGTACTTGCCCTTCAGGCATTTTCCTATACCAGTCAATGACACTATATTGTATACCTACTCGTTCTCCTCTAAACCTCGCGGCCACCGTAATTTGCACTCGCTCGGTCAACCTGACTATTCTTCCTTAAATTCTTGATTTCAATCAAAAGTTAATTTCAATTATTATCAATCGGGAATCTTCAATGCTATGTAACACATGAATACTAGGTACCACGTCATTTTCAACTTTAACTTCAATAGACTATTAATCTCAAATGCACATTACAATATGAGCCATGAGTAAGTAACATTAAGCTTGTCTAGTCACGGCAACCAGCCGACCAGCAATCACATTGCTCAACAACACGCGGTCTCAGCAGACCACTCCACCGTACGGTCAATCCAGACCACGACCATCGCCGAGTTCGAACATTGAACTCAATAAGTCACATAGTCACATGAAACCCTTACTCATACTCTCATATTTTACAACGGAATAAACATCCAAAATACTTTCAATAAGCTTTCTACTTTATCAAGTGGTACGAAGATTCACTACAAAACTCTCAATGTTAACTGACTCAAATATCACAAAATAGCTCACCGGATATTTCCCAACAAACCAATCATTACCGCAATACATCACCAATTTAACATCCAATGTGAATTTGTCGTGATAGATTCTTGAATAATTTGGAATACCGCAATCCCTCATATTCCTCAGGTAACAGGACCGAGAAGAGAACCACGCTCCTCCCTAGACGAGGTTCATCAACGCTCGCAATAATTACCAGCATTGAACCAACATGAAAATAAGAAAACATATTAGAACATATCACATTACGTACAAGATTAAACTTGACTCTTTCGGAAGCTCATAATTACCTTCTTAACTCCACAATAGAGTAGAATACTAACTAACTATACTCACAGAACATTCCAAGTTTTATAACCAATTGCAAAATAAACATTACGTAAAGCACCATAGTCGTTGGGATGATGATTCAGACATATCTCTGAATACCACGAGCTTCATAATCCAGTGGAAGGTACATGAATTTCAATCCCGTCGTCGTCGTCGCCGTCGTCGTCGATAATATGCACTAACGAGCTCAGCTTGCAGCTCTCAATATTCTTTCATCTTATCATAAACCTAGCTCCGTGGTTGAAAACAATCCATGGCGATATGATATTCAGCACCAATCTCAGTTGCTATGGTGAAATTTATCATTCTCTGCTGGAAGCTCAGTGGGCAATAGCGATCTTGATCATTCTCTGCTGGACGCTCGGTGGGCAATAGCGATCTTGATCATTCTCTGCTGGACGCTCGGTGGGCAATAGCGATCTTGATCCCACTTCTGATGTCGGAATGGCGTCCGCCATTACATTGAAAACACCACTTAAGTCAAAGTCAACTATCTTTATTCAGGTTTGAATTTACCACCCATTCGGAAGAGCATCAGCAGAGAAGAATGGGCAAGAAACTCTGCTGTCAGCTTAACCCGGCGTCATTGACGCTGGGTCATATTGACCCGAGGCAGTTTTAAACGTTCATATTTTTTTTTCGCGTCCATTTCATGATTCGTGCGTTAGTGTAGCTGGAGATACAGCTTCCCTCTACTCGCCTCGTTGACCCGCTCAGTGAGACGCCGCCTGCGCAGCGAGATACACGTGAGTGAAATTAAAACGGGTAAATATGACCCAGCGTCATCGGTGGCGCGGTGAATTTGTGGCTTACTTTTATTCGCTTATTTAGTGTTTAGTGTTTATTTATGTTGTTCTTTTTAAGGTTTTTAGTCAAAATGGCTTAGTCAAACGACCCAGCAAGAATTTTGGCGTTGCTAGAAGAGTCGGATTTCGAGAGTGAAAAATCCCAGGCTGCTTCAGATATTGACAATGAGGACCACTTATCAGAACGTAGTAATGACAGCGAAAGTGAGCAAGACGCAAGTGATGTGGACTCAGATTCATCCGATAATCTCGATCTTGCATCTTGCACAAAAAGATAAGAAAACATCACATACTTGTCAGGCATGCCACATTTACATATGCCCAGACCATTTGATTTCATACTGCAATAATTGCAGCAGTTCCATGACTGTGAGTTGTGAAGTAGAAGACTGATCTTATTGTATTTACATGATAAGAAGTTGATTTGATCTCTTTTTTACTAGATAAAATAAATAATTCCTATTATTAACATGAAATATTTGCCAAAAATTAAAAATATAGACACGTTGTGTTTTCTATAGATGATTTTGCATGTGTTGTTAAATAATTAATAAAAAATTGATTTATGGAATACAATAGTTTTATTTTTGTTTTATTAGCTCAGTAAATAATCCTTTATACATACACAATAATTAAAATTAATCTGACTTGTTAAATTTCCTGAAAATCGATCAATGAAATTTGGGTCATTATGACCCAGGGTCATTGTCTTTGAAATTATTTTCACGTCATTGGCGCCGGGTTAATCTTTTATACACGGGTTTATTTCATAACAATCATAACGTGTGCACCGGGCAACCGACGTCGAACGAGTGACCCGTGTTTCTGTTCACATCGCCTTATATAGGATCGAAGTGGTGGGGATGACCGTTGCACGTGTTGTTTTCATCCGATGAGGTTAGGCACCGTCAAACGTCCATCTCCGACATATAAATAATAATATAAACCCGGACAAATTCACACACGGTTAATTAGACCCAAACTAAGCTATTATGGAATCTAACTAACTGATACTACTACATATACATACACAAATACTTTTATAAGAATATATAATTGTCACCCAGACGTCGTCAACAACTATGTCTCACATATTGTTACTCCGTTGACCGAGCTCGCAACCCCCGACACAGTAAGCGCTCTCACTGCCACTGTGATAAGGTGTGGAAATAAATTATTTAAATTGTTATTCAGGACGGCCAGCCTGTCGATCAAAACCAAACATTCATCAACCAAGGAGAAGAGGATGAAATGCCAACACGTCCAACCAAATTCATCAACCAAGGAGAAGAGGATGAGATGCCAACACGTCCAACCAAATTCATCAACCAGGGAGAGGAGGATGAGATGCCAGAGCCAGGGAAGGATTTACAAGATCCCACCGCACCGACGGCATTGGGGAGTGACAAACAGCAGTTAGACTTAGACAATTCCACCACGCCACGCACATTAGGAGGTGCTGAAGGTCATTTTACCATCTTGTCTAACCTAACCTTTGATCAACAATACACAACTAGATATCGGGTCACGTACAAAATCAAAGCTAAATACTGTCCGCGCGGATGACGTGTGACAGCTTATTTTGTTTACTACCGAACTGAAACATAAGTTTTAAAACAGTTCGAAGTTCAACCTAATTACAACCATGACACCTAGGAATAAAGTAGCAAATCTTATGAATAAAATAAGTGAGAATAACGCCTCACTTTTCAAATGAGGCCTTATTTACCGAGACGTATTTCTTGCGCCGACCCGACATCTATTGTGTATTGTTGATCGAAGAACCTAACCAAACCTGTAATGGACATTGACACTGCTGAGCAAAAGCCTCGAAAGAGCGGTCGCGATGCAAGAAAAATGTCATCCATTGACCTTTATCTATATATCTCTTTCTCTAGTACTCAATAATATTACTGTCTCACTCGCCACTCGTTGGCGGAGTGAAACGGCAATACTATTGTGTAGGAGTGACAGAGACTGATAAAGGTCAGTGGACACCATTCTTCCAGCTACGCGAGCGCACTGTATAGAAGACTAGCAGCGCTCCGCGGTTTTACCCGCGTTGTGCCCGTTCCCGTGGGAATATCGGGAATTTTTATACATAAAAACCTTCCTCTTGAATCACTCTACCTATTACAAAAAACCGGATCAAAATCCGTTGCGTAATTTTAAAGATTTAAGCATACAAACAGACAAAAATAGCGACTTTGTTTTATACTATGTAGTAAAAGATATGAGTACAGTGATGTCTGAGAGATGAGAGGCCTTTGACCAGCAGTGGGGCGTTACAGGGTGATACTTTATTTAAGAATATCAGTTATTGCATTTTCTATAATGTTTCAGGTAGTGGTGAAATTTTGCATTCGTTAGATCAATCAAAAGTGGGTAGGTTATTTTGTTTTAGAAAGAGCAAGTAGTCTCGAAATTTTACTGAGAGTAGCCGCACGTGATTACGTGGCGACTGTGTTGCTATTTTGAGAATTAGGCTGCCTGTCCATTGATGCGGAGCGAGGCTGCGGAGCGGAGAAACGGAGAAATATAAACCAATGGGATTGCATAAAATATCTGACCGGAGATTTCATGCAATCCTATTGGTTGATATTTGTCCGACATCTAGTTGTGTATTGATGATCGAAGCTATGGTCACATTAGCGCGTAATTGTTCAAACATTAAATGTCAAAATTAATGAGAGATTAATTATCTACAAAGGAAGCATTTGACATGTTCACATTAGCACCATCTGTTGGCTCGCTGATGGAACTACCATACGAAACAATTTTATTTTACAACTAGCTGTGCCCCGCGGTTTCACCCGCAGCGCCCCCGTTCCCGTGGGAATTTTGAGATTTTTATTCCTTATTTTTCTTATATTAAAACCTTGTCCTGACAATAAGGAACACATTAAAAAAAGAATCATCCAATTTGGTGCCGTCGTTCTGAAGTTATGCGCTTAGCAACAGATTCAGCGATTCATTTTTATACCTATTATAGATTTCAATTTTTCTCCCAGATAAGGATTATGAAGCAGCTTTGAACTCTAGTAATGGTGAGTATCCAGACACGGAAAAGGCTAAATTTAAACTAACCTTTCCCGTGGGAATTTCGGGATAAAAATAAAGCTTATAATATAACCTTCCCGTTGAATGTGGCTATACATTACAAATATATGTTTAAACCGCCTAAAGACCTCCGACATGGTCTAACGAATGAAACCACCGGAACGACAATTTAACGTGCTCTCCGTAACAATATGTGAAGACATAGTTGTTGACGACGTCTGGGCGTCAATTATATATTCTTATAAAGTATTCGTGTATGTATATGTAGTAGTATCAGTGAGTTAGATTACATTACACAAGCTTAGAGCTTACTTTGGGTCTAATTAACCGTGAGTGAATTTGTCCGGGTGTATTATATATTATGTTTACTTGCAGAGTCCATCGTTGGGCCCATAACCATGGAACTAGATGAACACGCCGACTTCGAAATACATTCCTCAGATTCAGGTAAGATTGGTGCTTTGTTACTCTTCCACGAAAAAACTACAGGACGGATATGGATGAAACTTTACAGTAATATAGGTTATACATCAGAATAACACATGGGATACATTTTATCCCGAAATTCCCGTGAGAACTGGTACTACGTGGGTAACACCGCGGGGCGTGGCTAGTAAACAGTTTTTTTTAAAGCTATGGTTGCATAAAGTGCTTTGTCTTCTTTGCTCTGACAGAAACAGACAATATGATATCTACATTCACTGACCTCTATTATATACACACTGGACTGGCTGTTACCATACAAATGACAGCTAATTTTGTGTGTCAATTTGAAGCGCCCCTGCGAGTGTCCCGAGAACTAATTCTGACGTTCACTGCAAGCAAATAGGGTACCACAGTCGACTTAAGTCATAACTAATTTTAGTTCCATGGACATTCGTATCTGCCTACAGTGGCCTACAGCGCCAAAATGGCGACACTCAAATAGGCACATAATTATTATGACAGCAGCCTGTCCAGTGTATATAATAGAGGACAGTGGGTACAATGCTGTTAATATTTTTATCTTCATCATCTTTGATTTAATAATAATCAGGCCTGTTTCATTTTTAGACGAAAAGCTGGCGTTACAAGGCTCTCAAGGAAGTTCCGGGAGCGATGGAAGCAGTGGTATGAGATTCACTTTTCTACACTATTATAAAGAGGAAAACTTTGTTTGGATGTAATGAATAGGCTCAAAAACTACTGGACCGTTTTTAAAAATTCTTTCACCATTCGAAAGGCACATTATCCACGAGTAACATAGGCTATTTTTCATCCCGAAATTCCCACAGGAATAGACACAACGCGGGTAAAACCGCGGGGCGCTGTTAGTAATAAATATTTTGGTGGTCTATGTGCCTACCAAGACTGAGGTCCTTGGTTCAATTCCCGGGTCGAGTGAAAACATTTTTCCTGCTCTTCAAACATGGCTCGTGTTTGAGATTGTTTCATGTCTTCACATATTGTTGTTCCATCGAATCGAACCCGTGACCCCCGCCACAGTGAGCGCGAACACATGAACACTGTTTATATAAGGTGCAACAGCCTCCGTGGTCTTGTGTGTGTGGTCGTGGTTGTGTTTCACCCGCAGCGCCCCCGTTCCCGTGGGAATTTTGAGATTTTTATTCCTTATTTTTCTTATATAAAAACCTTGTCCTGAAAATAAGGAACACATTAAAAAAGAATCATCGAATTTGGTGCAGTCGTTCTGAAGTTATGCGCTTACCAACACATTTTGCGATTTATTTTTATACTAGCTGACCCGGCGAACTTCGTACCGCCTTAGCGTAGCAATGAGTGCATCATACTTTCCGAACAAACAATGCTCTTTCAATATAGTCTATGGCTGTGAATGACATTGACATTCGTTACGCGTGTTTTTTAAAATATGCAAAATTAAATGTATAATTTTCAATATTTCTGAGAGATTTTCTTAATATTTTTTTCCGTAAGAACCTTCTCCTAATAATAATAAAAAAAGAATTAGTGAAATCGGTCCAGCCATTCACGCGTGATGCGACGACAATAAAAAACGGGTTTCATTTTTATATATATAGATTAGATAGATTATAGATTCTTATTAAATAATATTTAACTGTTTTAGACGGAAGCTCGCAAGGTGGATCCGGAGAAAATAATAAAAATAAAGGTCCGTATCGATATCTCTTTAAAATATACTATCTTTATTAATCGCGTTTGCTAAGCTACGTGCAGCCTACTGCTACTACTCGCGTCCGAAGGGAGTCGCTACAACGCACTGCAGCGTCGATGCAGTCGCTACAACGTGCTGCAGTATCGATGCAGTCGCTACAACGCGCTGCATTATCGATGCAGTCGCTACAACGTGCTGCATTATCGATGCAGTCGCTACAACGTGCTGCAGTATCGATGCAGTCGCTACAACGTGCTGCATTATCGATGCAGTCGCTACAACGTGCTGCAGTATCGATGCAGTCGCTACAACGCGCTGCAGTATCAATGCAGTCGCTACAACGCGCTGCAGTATCGATACAGTTGCTATAACGCGCTGCAGTATCGATGCAGTCGCTACAACGCGCTGCAGTATCGATGCATTCGCTACAACGCGCTGCAGTATCGATGCATTCGCTACAACGTGCTGCAGTATCGATGCAGTTGCTAGAAAACATCAAAATTGATTCGCTCAAATTCGATAAGTGAAGTCAAATATGTTTTATTCAGTTTCGGCCCCAAAGAGGCTCTTTTGAACGTACCACACATTCGGAAGAACATCAGCTGAGAAGAATAGGCAAGAAACTCTGCTGGTATTTTTTTTAATAAGGATTATTACTTTGCTCAATCTTTCCAGATTCGACGCCAGCTTTCGACGTGCAATGCCCTAAGTCGTGTCCCACGCGTGGGGTGATGGTGTGCGCGCGCTGCCAGCACGGCGTGTACAAGACCTTCCTCAGCGTGTGTCACATGAGAATGACATATTGTCACTATCACAATGAGAGTGAGTATCTGCTTTCATATGATATCACGAGCCCTCTTGCTGTACTTGTGTAGGTAAATGAATAAGAACATTGGAACTGTGTATACCAATTAGGCGATTGTCTCTCTGTTACCCGATCCCGCGGGAATTTCGGGGTAAAATGTATCCCATGTGTTATTCTGATGTATAACCTATATTACTGTCAAGTTTCGTTCAAATCCGTCCTGTATTTTTTTCGTGAAAGAGTAACAAACATACCTACATACTGTATATATACCTATACTAGCTGCGCCCCGCGGATTCACCCGCGTTGTACCCGTTCCCGCGGGAATTTCGGGATGAAAAATAGATGTTGTCCGATTCTCAGACCTACCCGATATGCACACAAAATTTCATGAGAATCGGTCGAGCCGTTTCAGAGGAGATCAACCACGCACCCCGTGACACGAGAATTTTATATATTACATAGATTCAGATTGCTTCAACACCGTCACTATATATGTTTGTCCACCAACCTACTTACTTCGTTTACCCTCCACAGAGTTAGAGCTGGTCTCCCGGACTCCCTGCCTGATGTCGGCTCCGTTCCTGTCCCGTGACGTGCCCCTCCCAGCAGACGAAGAGGTGAACGAACCACAAGATGAAGACCGCGTGTACCGCTTCATACAGTGTAGAGAACAACATCGCTTGGGCAAAGGTATGGGCGATGTTTGGCGAGTGAAGTGACGAGTGTGTGACTGTGGCCATTTTGGGCAAAGGTTGATTTATATGTAGGTAGTAGTATCAGTGAGTTAGATTCCATAACACAAGCTTAGAGCTTACTTCGGGTCTAATTAACCGTGAGTGAATTAGTCTGGGTGTATTTATTATTTACTGACCGCACCCCACGGTTTCACCCGCGTTATACCCGTTCCCGCGGGAATTTCGCGATAAAAAGTAGCCTATGTCCTTCCTCAGGCTCTGGACTAACTGTGTACCAAGTTTCATTCAAATCGGTTCAGTAGTTTTGGCGTGAAAGCGTGACACACAGACAGAGTTCCATTCGCATTTATAATATTAGTTAGGATTTGTCGGAATTGAGCATCAGCGCAACTGCTTTGAAAACTTTTTTTTCTTTTACAGGAACCAAATGTCAATTTTCTGATGAGAATGCACCTCCTCAGTTTGATGACGAGGACTTCAGGATGTTCGTTGATGATGGACTGGTTGACCATGAGCTGAACTTCGGGGTGGAAGATAATGGAGCCGTGGTATAGCATCTCCCGTTTCGTATACATTTTTGGGCTGGTCATTAGGCTTCCGTACTCAAAGGGTAAAAACGGGACCCTATGACTGAGACTTCGCTGTCCGTTCGTCCGTCCGTCCGTCACCAGGCTGTATCTCAAGAACGGTGATAGCTAGACAGTTGACATTTTCACAGATTTTTATTTTATTTATTTTTATTTTATTACAGCACAAAACACATTACAACCACATAAAAATCTTACTTACTAAAACTCGAATCTGATCTTGATTGTAACATAAACACATGTGCTACATCTAGTTAAAATATAAGATGATGTATTTCTATTGCCGCTATAACAACAAATACTAAAATAAAATGAAACAAATGTTCAAGGGGGCTCCCATACAACAAACGTGATTTGTTACCGTTTTTTAAAGTACGGAACCCTCCGTGCGCGAGTCCGACTCGCACTTGGCCTGTTTTTTTCGAGTAGTCAGTGACCAACCCTGGTGTCGGCGTTTTTAGACCGCCTAAAGACCTCCGTCATGGTCTAACGATGGCACAACCGGGACTGACTGCTTTACGTGCTTAAGAATCCAAAACTAATAAATATAATAATTTCATTTCATTTCATGCAATAAATAATTTCATTTCATTTCAAACTTGTGTAAATTTTTGTTCAAAGGTTCAGCAGACCACAGACAAAGATGCTGAAAGTGGAGAAGAGTTGGGGTCTATGGACAATGAACAGGATGGAGACCCAAAAAAATTAAATTTAGAGCAGGTTTGAGGGATGTGAAATATTAAGTATTTTCCCAGTTTTATGTAAACTTTGCTAAAACGTAGCTGTGAGGGGCAACATAGCAGTATCATTTTAATCTACGTTTAAGTTTAATTTAACAAATAAATATTTCCTATCAAAAGTATTTTATTTCTCCTTGTTTTTATAAAATAAAAAAATAAATAAAATAAAATTTATTATTTACTAGCTGCGCCCCGCGGTTTCACCCGCGTTGTACCCGTTCCCGCGGGAATTTCGGGATGAAAAATAGATGTTGTCCGATTCTCAGCCCTACCCGACATGCACACAAAATTTCATGAGAATCGGTCGAGCCGTTTCAGAGGTGTTCAACCATGGTTGAACACCCCGTGACACGAGAATTTTATATATTAGACTAGCAGCGCCCCGCTGTTTTACCCGCGTTGTGCCCGTTCCCGTGGGAATTTCGGGAATTTTTTTACATAAAAACCTTCCTCTTGAATCACTCTACCTATTACAAAAAACCGCATCAAAATCCGTTGCGTCATTTTAAAGATTTAAGCATACAGACAAACAGACAAACAAACAGACAAAAATAGCGACTTTGTTTTATACTATGTAGTGATGATTTAAACGGGAACATACGTACGACGGAGGCTACTGCCTCTTGTTCCTCAACACGATTCGGTCACGTCCGGTGACCTTCATCAGGAGGTTGGTGAAGCGAGAGCGACAAATAATAATGACATTAACGTAGGTACGTTTCAATTTATAGTAAAATAAAATTTATTCGGAGCAAAAATTAATACTTATACGAAAACAGTTGTGACGTACTAACTGCGAAAGTTATATAAACACTGTTTTTTGTTGATCGGTAAAGTATTAGCCTGTAATGTCCCACTGCTGGGCAAAGGCCTCTCATCTCACTGAAGATATCAGTACTTAGGTTTAATTACCATGCTTGCCTAATGCGGGTTGAGAACCCGAGCCATGTTTGAGAAGTAGGAAACATGTTTTCACTTGACCTGAGGAATAAAGAACTAGCGACATTCCCGTAGGAATTTCGGGATAAAATGTAGGTATCCCATGTGTTATTCTGATGTATAACCTATATTACTGTTAAGTTTCATCCAAATCCGTCCAGTAATTTTGTCGTGAAAGGGTAACAAACATACATACATACATCCTCCTAAACTTTCGTATTTGACAGTGAAATGAGGTATGTATTTAACTAAAATTTTCATTTTGATGGGACGATACATACACACACACACAGTTTTTGAGAATAGTGTGTGGCTAAACATATTTACAAAGCTATGTTTCGCAATTTAATATACACAGTTACGAAACTTAAATTAAATAAATACGTAGTTACGAAACTAATTGCAAGGTAACTGGTTGCGTTGCGAAACTTACAAAGTTCCGCAAATGAATTGAAATTTCTTTTAAAATTGTTATATATTTTCAAATGTCAACTGATAGCTCCTTACATAATTATTAGTAGTATTAGTAATATTAGTACTATTTGCTGTAGTGCTTTCCGGCACAACATTAGTAATACTGTTCGCTCTTCCCATTCTCACCCCCGCATCATGTTCACGAATTTTAGTTAAAAACTTAATCATTATTTTTTCGACCATTTCTTCGACGAATTTCGACTGAGTCAAATGCCGTACAAAGCTTTTTAAATTGATATTTATGTTGAAGTTTTCACTCTCTCTCTCTCTCTTGTATTGTTTTATCAGCATTTCTTTTAGTTTATCTTTTATTCCTTCATCTTTTATCTCCATAATTGGATGATTCTCTTGTTTTGACAATGTCATTTTCAAATTGACAGTGACAAGTAAAATTGCTATCTTCATTAGCATTTTTTTAAGTTAAATTTTAATAATTAATAATTTAAATTTTCTATTCCTCTTTGTACTGTTATCTTCAGTGAGGTGAGAGGCTTTTGACCAACAGTGAGACGTTGCAGGCTGAAACTGTACTTTTGTCTGATGTTAAGTAAATTTATATAGGTATTGTCAACTAATTCAAAGTGTATTTCAAATTGATGATCAATAAGGTGGAAGTAAATTATTCTTTACTATACTGATGTCTGTTAAAATAGCCTTTTACTTGTAGTATAAAAAGGCCTATAGAATGTTTACAGGACGTCCTTTTATGTAATGTCCTGTAAAAACTAACACACATGCAACTTTACAATCAACTGTATATGTTGAGTAACTTCTCAATATTACCCCACTGATTTAATTTAAAAGAGAGGCTTTTGACATGTAGTATGTTTACAGGACGTCCTTTTATGTAATGTCCTGTAACACTGTCAAAGTTGTCAGTGTTCAATCAATTGTTTATGTAGTGGAATCAATGTTGTTACTATTAATCTTCAGTCACTCTATAATATATGTTAGTAAGATAATTTCACTTTTTTCTTAAAGAATGAATCCTTCTGTACTGTGATATCTTCAGTTAACTTAAGTCATCGCTCTGCCAATGCTACAGGCTATATTTCTTTTACAGGACGCTTTTATTTTTTACTTATTCTTCATTGACTTTTGCTTTTATCTGCAATATGAGAGATGTAATCCTTCTGTACTGATATCTTCAGTGATATACAGGCTATATATTTACAGGCTGTTTTAATTCTTGGCTTGATTTTCGTTGTAATTTGTCTGTCCTGATTGATGTGTAAAGCTTTTAATATTTAGTGTGATATTGCATTAAAGGCTTACAGGAAAATATAGTTACAGGCTAGATATTTATTTATTCATTGTATGAATATTTTAAAATAGAAACCAATGAACAATGAATGTCTTAAGAAATATTTTATATAACTATTGTAAAAACTAAATTTAATAATGTTAGTATGTAGTAAAAAATATATGTATATATTTATGAGTTTTTCATCTATATTAATATTATAAAGAGGTAAAATTTGTAAGTTTGTATGTTCGAGGTAATCTCAGGAATTATCAGTCCGATTTGAATAATTCTTTTTGTAATAGATAGCCACATTCAACGGGAAGGTTATAGGCTATTTTTCATCCCGAAATTCCCACGGGAACGGGTACAACGCGGGTAAAACCGCGGGGCGCTGCTAGTCGCCTATATTTTATTTTACTTAATATTTTATTTGTTTTATTCTAACAACTCTCATTTTGAATTGAAACTACGTTTACGGATACACTTCGCTTTCATTATACATGTTTATCTGACGTTTCGGCCCCTTCAGTTTTCTGTGCGCACGGTTCCTGTAAAGGGGCCGAAACGACAGATAAATATCTATACTAATATTATAAAGCTGAAGAGTTTGTTTTGTTTGTTTGTTTGTTTGTTTGTTTGTTTGTTTGTTTAAACGCGCTAATCTCAGAAACTACTGAACCGATTTGAAAAATTCTTTTTGTAATGGATAGCCACATTCAACGGGAAGGTTATAGGCTACTTTTCATTCCGAAATTCCCACGGGAACGGGAACAACGCGGGTAATACCGCGGGGCGCTGCAAGTGTAAAATAAAAGCTAAATGTAGCGCAGCAGCAGTAGCGCCCCGGGTTGTCTGATATTTTTGAGTGTTTCTGAGCGCGAATCGCGGTACCTAATCTACGAAACTACCAATCCGATTTGAATGATTCTTTTTGTAATGGAAAGCCACATTCAACGGGAAGGTATTTTTCATCCTGAAATTCTTACAGGAACCGTACACAATGTTGATAAACTTAAAAAAATAGGGTTGCTAGTAATGAAATAAAACACAAATATATATATTTAAAATACTGTATTTACGTAATATTAATTAATTCTAACGTTGTACTGTATTCTCTATTACAACTGAACTTAATCTATTCGGTCACTTTCGTAACCAAGTTTCGTAACCACTGTTCGTAACCAAGGTATGTAACCAATGTTCAAAATCAAGTTTCGTAATCTAGGTTCGAAAACAAGTTTCGTAACCGAGGTTAGTAACTAAATATAAAACATAATTGTTAGTTTTTCTAAAAGCAGGCTCGATTGAAGAAAATAGTTTTCGTAACTGATCTCAAATACATAGAAGCTAGGTGGAAATACATGAATTTATTTAATATAGGAAAATTATTATGGTTCTTATTCAAAACCAGATTCGAAACTAGTTCGTAACTACGAATCTTTGGTTACGAAAGTGGCCGAAACATTTTTTTCTATGCTACATCGAATCAATGAACCGATTATAAAATGACTGTAATTTGTTCGACATATTTCCTTACGGCTTGGACACAAACCTACTCGATCTTACTTACACTTACATCAACTTACATACTCATGATTAATTTTCCATTAAGTAATTTTAGTAACGTTTACTCCCAGGCCCAGGCATGCAAGTAATTTCAGTTCGAGTAGTTCAGTGGCCTACCCTGGCGAGTTTTTAGACCGCCTAAAGGCCTCCGACATGGTCTAACGATTAAAGCAACCGTTACTGACAATTTAACGTCACCCTCACGGTAGCGCTCAGATAGAAATACCACTATTGGCCACTCAAGGGTCGAGCTGCACGTTGCTTAACAATCGCAATGAACTAACATCGCTTAGTCAAACTACGACTCACTGACACACTGACTCACTGACATATATGCCATATATCAACGCACAGCCGACACTACTGTACCTAGAAAGTTGACATTTGAGACAAGCCCGTTGTCACAGTGGCAGTGAGAGCGCTCACTGTGTCGGGGGTTGCGGGGTCGGTCAACGGAGTAACAATATGTGAGACATAGTTGTTGACGACGTCTGGGTGACATTATATATTCTTATAAAGTATTTGTGTATGTATATGTAGTAGTATCAGTGAGTTAGATTACATAACACAAGCTTAGAGCTTAGTTTGGGTCTAATTAACCGTGAGTGAATTTGTCCGAGTGTATTATTTGGTACAGGGGTTCCTTTATGATGTGAGTGAGGGATGTTACCGCGTGTGGTTGAGTTTGTCGTCGAGGCGGCGTCGCTTGCGGCGCGGCGGCGGCGCGCAAAGCCCCGCGTGCGCCTGCGCAGCTAACAGCATGCCCAACTGTGTGGCGGCCTGCGGGTAAGAGAAAGACAGTTAGATAGGTATAAGGGAGTAAACAAAGTATTAGCATACTAGTTTCTTAAAGCGAACACTACTCATTTTGAATTGAACCTACGTTTACGGATACACTTCGCTTGTATTTTACATTTCTATCTGACGTTTCGGCTCCTACAGGAACCGAGCTCACAGAAGACTAGTTAGTTAAAGAAATTTTGCGATCGGAACATTCCTTAACTAACAAAATGTATTTGGCGGTAGCTGCGATATTTTTACTTTTTCTTGCATAACACCTCAGTCTTCTGTGAGCACGGTTCCTGTAGAAGCCGAAACGTCAGATAAAAATGTAAAATAAAAGCGAAGTGTATCCGTAAACGTAGTGGCAATTCAAAATGAATCGTGTTCGCTTAAACTTAAGAAACCAGTAAATAAGATAATTATTCACCTCCTCGTGCAATTCCTTAGCCATGGTGTACACGCTGTGTTCACTACTGTTGTACATGAGTGCGTTCGACAGCATCAGCAACACGTCGCGCTGAAACTCGGCTGTTGTCCTGTGAATAACGATACAGTAGGATTCAAAACTAATTGCACGCGCATACGTGCACGCGCATGTGTGCGCACGTGCGTGTGTGCGTGAATATGTGTGCAAGTGCGTATGTGTGGCCGCGTGTTTACGCGCGCATGTATGTCTTAATTTTTGTCACACATGACACATGATTGTCATAACTGTAATTTCATCATCAATTTCCGTACACATTTCCATAGTCCATATGTCCGGTCAGTGTCTCCATATGTCCGGTCAGTGTGTCCATATGTCCGGTCAGTGTGTCCATATGTTCGGTCAGTGTGTCCATATGTTCGGTCAGTGTGTCCATATGTTCGGTCAGTGTGACCATATGCTCGTCCACTCACCTGACGGCGCCGTTCTCGATGTTCCTCCGGATGCTGGTGAGGTCCATAGGCCTCCGCACCACCACGCTGTACCCGGGTGCCTCCTCGTCGGAGATGGGGCGCAGGAACAGAGACGCGTACTTGTGAGCGCAGAGTCTGTAGGGTAGGAGAGGATAATCATATATGCATGCAAAGTCTCAGCCCGATCGGTTTAAAATTGACAAGTCTCATACAAACTTTCATCCCCTATTTTATCCCCTTGGAGGTAGAATTTATCAAAATCCTTTCTAAGATGGCTACGTCATAACATCTACCTGCATTTCAGCCCGATTCTTCCATTGGTTTGGGCTGTGCGTTGATAGATCACTATGTCAGTCAGTCAGTCACTTTTGAGTTTTATATATTTAGATATTGCTCACCGACTATAGACGAGCATGACCGACTTCTTCCACAGTCGGTGTTGTCGCTCGGCATCGGTGGCGCTCGGGGACTCCGGAGCGCTCGCCTCCGCCGCGCTTTCGGAGCCCGAGCACGCTGGAAATTATACTCATATTAATGAGACATCTATACTAATATAGAAAAGCTGAAGTGCTTCGGAGGGCACGTTAAGCCGTCGGTCCCGGTTACTTTCTACGGATAGTAGTCGTTACATGAGCCATGTCAGAGGCCTTTGGCGGCTCTATAACTCTGACACCAGGATTGGTCAGGGTGACCATCCACTCGATGAAGAAGAAGCTGAAGAAACTTCTTGTTTGTTTCAACGCACTAATCTCAGAAACTATCAGTCCGATTTGAATAATTCATTTTGTAACGGATAGCCACACTCAACGGGAAGGTTTATAGGCTAATCCCACTGGAACGATCATCTCGATATGCCAAAAATCCAAAATTATGGCAAATAAAAACTGGTTACGAAGCATTGAAAAATAATCCACATTCGTAACCAGTTACGTAAAGTTACGAACGTGACCGAAAACAAATAAACTTACTTCTCGAATCCGGCTTCTTCTTTCTAGAATAATCTCTTTTCTTCTTTCCGTCCTTCTCTTCTTCTCTACTCAACTGAAACGAAAATAATTATTTTATTAATATGTTCATTCATTTAGTAACTATTTCATTGGCTCAATTCATTCATTCAATTAAAAACAAAAACAAAGTTTACATAACATGTTCATTCGTTCGATAACACGTCCGTTCGTTCACTACTTGTCGTGTTCATTCAATAATTTGTGCATTCGTTCAATAACTTGTTCATTCCTGTAATAACTTTTTCATTTGTTCAATAATCGCTCATTCGTTCACTTACTTGCCGCTCATTCATACCGTTCAACAACTTATTGATTAATTCATTCATATCTCGTTCATTCGTTCAAGAACTTGTTCATTCGTTCACTAACTTACCATTCACTCTCTTATTTTGATCATAATATTCCTTTTTCAGTGATTAATCACTGTTCCTCTATTACTTAAGTACTCCCTCCCTCACTCTGTCCCTCCTTCCCCCTCTCCCTCTCTATCTCTTTCTCTCTCTCCCTCCCTCTCCACTCACCTCCATGGGCGTGTCGTCGTCCGTCTCAGTGTGCGTGTCCTCCGTCTTATCATCTCTCTCGTCGCGGAGGTTCTCTTCTCTTATCATCTGTTTTAAAGGCATCGAGTCCTGAAATATTATAATGTTCATTTTTATCTATACTAATATTATAAAGAGGCAAAGTTTGTAACTTTGTTTGTTTGTAAGAGCTAATCTCCGAAACTACCAATCCGATTTGAGTAATTCTTTTTGTAACGGATAACCACATTAAACGGGAAGGCCATAGGCTATTTTTCATCCCGAAATTCCCACGGGAACGGGCACAACGCGGGTATATACGAGGGGCGTTGCTAGTTATTTTATTTTTAAAATAACAAAAAAATCTATTCCTTCATACCTCAGAATCCTCATCCTTCTTAACGTCACTAGTCGTTGACAGCTTCTCACTTGACAGCTTGTCATCTGTCAAAGTCACTTCCGTCACTGTCAACTCGACGTCGACCGGTTCCGGTTCCGTTTCCACTGTCTCCTCCTTTATCTGTGGTTCCTCTTTAATTGTCTCTTCTGTGATTGTTTGTGGTATAGACTCTTGGGGTACAGATTCTGTGAATAAATAATGTAATCTATTCATACATCTATACATATAAATAATACACCCGGACAAATTCACTCACGGTTAATTAGACCCAAACTAAGCTCTAATCTTGTATCATGTAATCTAACTCACTGATACTACTACATATACATACACAAATACTTTATCTTATACTAGCAGCGCCCCGCGGTTTTACCCGCGTTGTGCCCGTTCCCGTGGGAATTTCGGGATAAAATGTAGCCTATAGCCTTCCTCGATAAATAGACTATCTAACAGTGAAAGAATTATTCAAATCGGTTCAGTAGTTTCTGAGATTAGCGCGTTTAAACAAACAAACAAACAAACAAACAAACAAACAAACAAACAAACAAACAAACAAACAAACAAACAAAACAAACAAACTCTTCAGCTTTATAATATTAGTATAGATTGGTTAACTTGTCCCGGTTGTTTCAATCATCAGACCATGTTGGAGGTCTTTAGGCGGTCTAAAAACTAAAGGCGGTCTAAAGGGTTGACCACTAACCTACTCGAACTTACGTACTTATATTACTACTAGCAGCGCCCCGCGGTTTTACCCGCGTTGTGCCCGTTCCCGTGGGAATTTCGGGATAAAATGTAGCCTATAGCCTTCCTCGATAAATAGACTATCTAACAGTGAAAGAATTATTCAAATCGGTTCAGTAGTTTCTGAGATTAGCGCGTTTAAACAAACAAACAAACAAACAAACAAACAAACAAACAAAACAAACTCTTCAGCTTTATAATATTAGTATAGATATAAAATTCTCGTGTCACAGTGTTCGTTCGCGTACTCCTCCGAAACGGCTCGACCGATTCTCATGAAATTTTGTGAGCATATTGAGTAGGTCTGAGAATCGGCCAACGTCTATTTTTCATCCCGAAATTCCCGCGGGAACGGGTACAACGCGGGTGAAACCGCGGGGCGCAGCTAGTGATAATATATCTATACTAATATTATAAAGAGGTAAAACTTGTAAGTTTCTTTGTTTGCATTGCTTACCAACTTCTTTCTCTTCAACAACTTCTTGTTGCACTGGACTCATAATTGTCTCTGGTTTGGGCGACGCTGCTCTATACTCTATGGTCTCACTCGTCACTACCTCTTCTTCTTGCGTTGTCTGTGGTTCCGGTTCTTGTACACTGTTCATTAAAAAACTAATAATTAATACAAATATACCCAAACTGTCAATCATCATTTAACATCAATCGATCATCACGTATCAATAAATCATCAATCGATCATCAGTCATCAATCAATTATCATTCGATCATTAGTAATCATTCGATAATCCAATTGACCAACCAATCAATTGATCATAAACCATCTATGATCATCACCTATCAATAGATCATCATTCGATCATCAGCCATTAATCGATTACCAGTCATCAATCGATAATCATTTACCAATTGATCATCAGCCATCAATCGATTACCAGTCATCAATCGATCATCAGACAATCGATCAATTGATCATTCATCACAATCACTCATAAACTTTAATCAAATCTCACCATATTTCCTCAGCAACGGGTTCCGTGTGAGGTATAACCTCGTCGTGAGGAATCACCTCTTCGACGACCTCTTGCGGCTCTTCGTAAGCGACCTCTATCTCTTTGACGTCTTCTTTTATCTATGAATAGAGCAATAGATCATTAGGTATGATCCAAATAGATCATAGATCGTACTAAATCTATCTATATATATAAAAGAAAGTAGTGTTAGTTACACTATTTATAACTCGAGAACGGCTGAACCGATTTGGCTGAAAATTGGTGGGGAGGTAGCTTAGATCCAGGAGACGGATATAGGACTATTTATCCCGTATTTCCTACGGGAACGGGTGCGCTGAGGGTGAAACCGCGGGGCACAGCTAGTAGATCAATATCCTACAAATATTATAAATGCGAAAATTTGTGACGTTGTATGTTTGTTACTCTTTCACACAAAAACTACTGAACGGATTTGGATGAAACTTTACAGTAATAAAGGTTATACATCAGAATAACACATGGGAAACATTTTATCCCGAAATTCCCGCGGGAACGGGTACTACGCGGGAAAGACCGAGGGCGTTCAAACACATAATCAAACGCATCAGCGTACAGGCTCTTTTTATCCCGAAATTCCCGCGGGATAAATGTAACTCACCTTTTGTTCGTCAGGTTGTATCACTTTGATTTCTGTTGTCGGGAATTTCACTTCCGGGAAAGACAATTTGATTTCTTCTACCTCCTTCTGTTCATGCTTTACTTCTGTCAGTACTTCTTCAGGCGCCTGAAAACAAATTCAATGTCAATATTTTTATTCAGTTTCGGCCCCATAGAGGCTCTTTTGAACGTACCACCCATTCGGAAGAACATCAGCAGAGAAGAATGGGCAAGAAAATCTGCTGGTTATTTTTTTTTAAATCAAGGTACAATACAATTGAATACTAATAAGTAAGATTACATGTCAAAATCAGGTTGTCAGGTTGTCAAAATTAATAAAATCTTACTAATATTAAAGCCTCGGTGGTCTAGTGGTATTTGCCAAGACTGAGGTCCCGGGTTCAATTCCCAGGTCGAGCGAAAACATGTTTCCTATTTTTCAAACATGGCTCGAGTTTGAGATCACCAACCCGCATTTGGCAAGCTTGGTGATTACGTGATCCTACTCACTGTACTGATAACTTCAGTGAGATGAGAGGCCTTTGCCCAGCAGTGGGACATTACTGGCTAATATTTTTAACTAACATTATAAATGCGAAAGTTTGTGAGGATGTATGTATGTTTGTTACTCTTTTACAAAAAAACTACTGGACGGATTTGGATGAAACTTTACAGTAATATAGTAATATGGGATACATTTTATGCCAAAATTCCTGCGGATACATTTTATCCCGAAATTCCAATATTTACCTCAGTCTCGATATCCATGTGCGTATCTTCTAATACTTCTTCCACTGTTATTTGTTCTTCCTGTAAAAATATAAGGTAAAATAAAATATATAGATTAACTAGCTGCGCCCCGCGGTTTCACCCGCGTTGTACCCGTTCCCGCGGGAATTTCGGGATGAAAAATAGACGTTGGCCGATTCTCAGACCTACTCAATATGCTCACAAAATTTCATGAGAATCGGTCGAGCCGTTTCGGAGGAGTACGCGAACGAACACTGTGACACGAGAATTTTATATATGTTACGGCTAATACCCGAAGTGCGGCTACACCTAGTTTTAGCCGGTTAGAACGTTAAGCAACGTCGGGCGCGGTCAGTACTTGGATGGGTGACCGCCTGGGAACACCGCGTGATGTTGGTTTTTTGTTATTTTTTTTACTTAACCTTTTTTTGTGTCGGCTAAAAAATAATAACCCTAACCTACCGAATTGCATGTATTTACGAGTACTTTGAGTTTAACCAAGAGTAAGTGGCTACACCTAGTTCTAACCGGCTAAAACTAGGTGTAGCCGCACTTCGGGTATTAGCCGTAACATATATAAGATAACCGAACCAACTAAAACAAGAATATTTTTTTTATTGGAAATCCCCTACACAAAAGACTCGGAGGGTTCCGTACTTTAAAAAACGGCCAAAAATCACGTTTGTTGTATGGGAGCCCCCCTTGAATATTTGTTTTATTTTATGTTTAGTATTTGTTGAAGAAATACATCATCTGTGAACATTTCAACTGTCTAGCTATCACCGTTCTTGAGATACAGCCTGGTGACGGACGGACAGACGGACAGCGAAGTCTCAGTAATAGGGTCCCGTTTTTACCCTTTGGGTACGGAACCCTAAAAATCCCAATATTCGGTCAACTGTATCCACGTACCTTTTCAGATTCCTCCTGTGTGTCATTAACAACGTCAATTTGAACGTTCTCCTCTTGTATTTTAGGTTGCTTTTCGTTTAATCTGTAACATCAGAGTAATGTTTAAAAATTTGTAACAATTAAAATAGTATTTTTTTGAATTGAAACTACTTTTACGGATACATTTCGCTTTTATTTAACACAAGCAGCGCCCCGCGATTTTACCCGCGTTGTACCCGTTCCCGTGGGAATTCCGGGATGAAAAATAGCCTATAACCTTCCCGTTGAATGTGGCTATCTATTACAAAAAGAATTATTCAAATCGGACTGATAATTCCTGAGATTACCTCAAACATACAAACAAACAAACTTACAAATTTTACCTCTTTATAATATTAGTATAGATTTCTATCTGACGTTTCGGTTCCTTTACAGGAACCGTGGTCACAGAAGACTGGACAAAAAGGTTAAACGTCAGATAAACCTACTAATAGTATAAATGCGAAAGTTTGTGAGGATGGATGTATGTAGTATGTATGTATGTATGGATGTATATATGGATGTATGTTTGTTACTCTTTCACGAAAAAACTGCTCAACGGATTTGGATGAAACTTTACAGTAATATAGGTTATACATCAGAATAGCACATGGGATACATTTTATCCCGAAATTCCCGCGGGAACGGGTACAAAAGCGAAGTGTATCCGTAAACGTAGTTTCAATTCAAAATGAGGAGTATACTTTTATTCGTCAGCTCTACTTACCTATTCCCACTCTTGGGAATGTTGCCCACTTGTGGGATGTGTATATCTATATCTCTGAACACGTATACGTCTTCTTCTTTGATCTCTATGTCGTCTAAGTCCACTGCTGGGATAGAAGGCGTGGGAGCGGACGATGTTGGTGTGTTGGCTGGAATCAAAAAATAAAATTGAAACAATATTTTTCTGATTTTTTCTGTAACTTATATGTCCCACAGCTGGGAAAAATGTCTCCCAAGCACTTATCCTTACCTTATATTATACACTAATATTATAAAGAGGAAAACTTTGTTTGTTTGTTTGTAATGAATAGGCTCAAAAACTACTGGACCGTTTTTAAAAATTCTTTCACCATTCGAAAGCTACATTATCCACGAGTAACATAGGCTATTTTTCATCCCGAAATTCCCACAGGAATGGACACAACGCGGGTAAAACCGCGGGGCGCTGCTTAATGTAATATATAAAGTAAATTAAATATATAATAAAGTTAAACAGTTTGATATTTGGTTGTTTAAACGCGAATCTCAGAAATCACTGGTCCGATTTGAATAATTATTTTTGTAATGAATAGCCACATTCAACGGGAAGGTTATAGATTATATTTCATCCCGAAATTCCTACTGGAACGGGCACAATGCGGGCAAAACCGCGGATCAATATATCTTGATTTTATACCAAGTATAACTATCAGTATACTGAGGATAACAATATAAAAAGTTAATTTTACCTTTAAACTGGTGTTCTACTTAGTGCACTCTTTAAAGTGAGTATAACTATATCAAGAATAACCAAGAATAACTATAAGTATACTGAGGATAACAATATAAAAAGTTAATTTTACCTTTAAACTGGTGTTCTACTTAGTGCACTCTTTAAAGTGAGTATAACTATATCAAGAATAACCAAGAATAACTATAAGTATACTGAGGATAACAATATAAAAAGTTAATTTTACCTTTAAACTGGTGTTCTACTTAGTGCACTCTTTAAAATGAGTATAACTATATCAAGAATAAACAAGAATAACTATAAGTATACTGAGTATAACATATCTGTTGTCTTTACCTTTCAGCTGATGTTCTATCTGTACTAGCTGGCTCTTGATATGCTCTATGGCCGCGTGTTTGCTCTCGTGTTGCGGTGAACTCTTCTCTAGGAGCATAGACAATGTGGGCGCGGTCACCGACGGAGACATCGTATCTGTGTGTCACATGACATTAGTGGTAGTGTCATTATACAAAATAAGAGCGAATCATATCACTGACGAAGACATAGCTGTTCTACAGTTAATGACATTATTTGTTTGCGGTAGTGTCATTTTTTGGTTAGTGTCATTAAAACTTAATGGTGCTATTAGTTAGATGGTAGTGTAATTTTGTTGGTGTTGGTGTCATAAGACTATGTAAGGGAAACTTGTGTGACATTGAGGGTTTTCTGAAATGACACCCACTCGGCGGCAGCACTGAGACGTGAGGTCCAGATCTGTCAAAAGTGACATTTTCGTGAAAACCCTCATTAATGTCATTATTTGTTTGTGGTAGTGTCATTATCCACCACCAAAACATGGCTGTGCCATTCATGTATAATTTATTTTGATTATTAGTGTAATTTTCTTCGATATTAATGTCATTAATATACTTCCTATTACTAATATACTTACCCACAACGTTAGCTGGGTGTGTGATATGCTGAGGGGTGGTGACTACAGGGGATGATTTGAGAAGTGACGTGAGCAACGGCGACGATGGCGTCGTGGGGGCTGAAACAAAATATAACTTCATCAATGTGATCAAGTTGAAACATTTTGTCTTCCTCTTTGATTGGGTGCTCAATACTGCCCATTACTGCGAAGTCACCTGTACCAAGGCTTCATCTAACAATTGCTTTAATTCCGCCATTTTGAAGGTTTTATTATTTTATTATTCTTTCGAGCTCAAATGGAGCTGGGCAGGACATGTCTGCCGCAGGCCTGATGAGTCTTGGGCAAAAATTGCCACCATGTGGAACCCAGACTCTAGCAGAAGACGCCGCGGCAGACCAAAACGGAGATGGCGAGACGAGCTTGACGTGTACTTGTCCGGTTGGTGTCAGGAAGCTCTTGACAGAGCTGAATGGAAGAAATGGGGGGAGGCCTTTGCCCAACAATGGGACACTTAGGGCTTTAATAATAATAATATTATTTTTTGCGACTTGTCCCTTTACTTATGCCCACACTAACTCTATGGGATTGAGCTTACAATGGAAGGGGGAGACGTTGTATGTGCACACGTACAGTCACGAGCATTAATTTGGGACCCACCTAAGATTGAATATCGTGTTTAATTTGGGACTCACCTAAGGTTGAATATCGTGTAGCAAACTTACGCTATTTAGAGCTAATATTTTATCGTAATATCAATGTCATATTGTTTACCATCAATAACTTTACGTTTCTATCAAACTAAAGTATCGACCTTATTGCATTATGAATGTTCTAACAACATTTGATGGAAATGGGTCCCAAATTAACGCTCGTGACTGTACCTGTGCAGGGCAGTCAACTCATCCACAGCACATTTGTTTACAAAAAATATCCCGAGTTGGAAATGGACTATAGTATTTACCTGGAGAAGTAGGAGTACTGGGCGGTCTGAAGCTCCTATCAGCCCTGGACCGCCTTTCTTCTCTCTCCTTCAACCAGGCGGTCCGTCTCGCTGTCTCTCTCTCCTTCGCTCGTTTGCTCGATTCGATGTTAGACCAAATCTCTCGGAGACGCTCTTCAGAGGTAGTCGGGTTACGGGCTTCAGCTATTTCGTTCTGTGAATAAAGTTTTTGGTCAGAGTTATAGTTTTAGGCCTTTGCTACACTTGATGGATCTTCCGTCGCTGATCTTCAGCGACGGAACGCCAATGGCCCTGCGACCCTGCATCCAAATTGCGGGCACTATGACTAAGAGCTATTACGCACTGTCGACTAGTAGCCGGCGAATCAGTCGCTCGGGCGACTAAAACATGGGCAACTTGGCCGAGCAACAGTATTCCAACTTCTGCACGAATGTACTTGGAACTTGTCCCTCAATACACTATTACACACAGGGAGAGACGCTGTCACTCTCGCTTCACCCGCCTGATGAAGGTCACCGGACGTGACCGAAACGTGTTGAGGAACTCTCAACAGTAACCTCCGTCGTACGTAAGTTCCCGTTTGAACAAATAATAATGACATTAACGAACGTTTCAATTTCTAGGCTTACCTTCATCTGTTCATACTGCTGGTTCATCTCGGCCAACTTCTTCTGTATCTCGGCTATCCGTTCCTGCGTCAATCGTTTGACAATACTCTCTTGTGGAGTCTCCACCGCTCCTTCCGAGCTCCTCTTCTTCCGTTTCGGAGTCTCCACATGTTCAAGCAGGGCTCCGTACTGGGCTGCACAACTGAAAAGAATGTTGTCCAAGATTTTACTTTTAAGTCAGTAAGCATATTACTGCATTGCTCAAAGATGTCCATTTTCGAATTAGGGCATTCCATCTGATGGGCATCAAAACATCACCGCTTTGTGAGGATTGTCACAGAATGGAGGATGTAACTCATATCTTGCTGGAATGTGGCCGGAACGCTGACCTGAGAGTGAGGTTGTTTGGAGGTCCAGCCCACCTCTATAATGGGCAAATAAACTGCTGGTTATCAGAGTGCCTCTCAGACAGTGCTATTAAATTGTATAAATTAATAGCATTGTCTGGGTAGGCCATAGGCAAGTAACCATAAGGCTGACATGAACAACCAGGGTGGTTGAAGCCTTGACAAAAATTAGAATTAAAAAAAAAAAAAAAATTTAGGGGATGAAAAATATCCTATAACCTTCCCCTTGAACATGCCTACCCTACTAAAAAAGAATTATTCAAATCAGTTTCATAGTTTCTGAGTTCAGAACAAAAACAAACTCCAGCATTTTTTATTAGTATAGATGCGTACATTTGTAAAGATGTTCTTCGACAAGAGGCTTGGCTTCCTTTTGGCTTGGTTTCCTCTGACTGTCCCTATGTATGCTTAGATCTTTAAAACTACGCAACGGATTTTGATGTGGTTTCTATCTATACTAATATTATAAAGCTGAAGAGTTTGTTTTGTTTGTTTGTTTGTTTGTTTGTTTGTTTAAACGCGCTAATCTCAGAAACTACTGAACCGATTTGAATAATTCTTTTTGTAATGGATAACTACATTCAACGGGAAGGTTATAGGCTATTTTTTTATCCCGAAATTCCCACGGGAACGGGCACAACGCGGGTAAAACCGCGGGGCGCTGTTAGTAATAGATAAGAGTGATTCAAGACGAAGGTTTAAACGTATAAAAAATCCCGAAATTCCCTCGGGAACGGTCACAATGTGGGTAAAACCACGGAGCGCTGCTAGTTACATATAAAAACTTACCTCTTTTGCGAATACCAGTCACTAGGCCGATTTGGTTCTCCTACAGTTTTTAGGGCTCGCGATACCGACATCCAGTTCTGATCGCCGCTCCTCACTACGGCGGACGCCAAACACAATTGTTCTCTAATGTTCCAAGTATCTAAAGGAACTCTCTTCAACTGCAACCTTTCTTGAATTGAACTCATTTTCACGACTTTATTTTTCCTTGAGGTTATCACTGACAAATGAACTTTACCGCATTATGTGATAGGGAATTTGTTTGCTTTTTATTAGAAAGTAAGTGTAGATATGTTTAATTGCGTTAATGGTAGTTTTTGTGTTTTATTTAGCTTGTTTTAAGCTAAATTTTTAGCAACAACACACCAAACAAATACAAAATACAACACAACTGACAAGCGTAGACAAGACAAAACAATTAGTGATGGGGTATCGGAATGGACCGGTGAACGCATCGATTATTCCAAAAATTATTTAAAATAAATCGAGATATTAAATGTTATTCGATACTTCGGTCGTCGGACAAGATGTTTCTTCTTAGTAAAGTCAGATTTTATCACTTACTAGCGGCGCCCCGCGGTTTTACCCGCGCTGTGCCCGTTCCCGTGGGAATTTCGGGATAAAAAATAGCCTATAACCTTCCCGTTGAATGTAGTTATCCATTACAAAAAGAATTATTCAAATCGGTTCAGTAGTTTCTGAGATTAGCGCGTTTAAACAAACAAACAAACAAACAAACAAACAAAACAAACTCTTCAGCTTTATAATATTAGTATAGATCTGAAACTTATCACTTTCACTGTTAATAACTCAACAGAAAATATCAATTAATATTCGCGAGCCTCCGTCACAACAAAATCGATTTAATTACAATTTTATGAATCGATTATCGAACTCGAAAAGCTAGCAAGCCAAGCAAGCACGCGTGTTTTATCTGACTTTGACAGATTGTGACATTGACAATGATATACTCTTGAATTTCTCTTCCAGATTTATTTTTGGTAACTTTAATTGGCAACACTTACACCAATTTTATTATCAATGGTTGGGAAATTTCTTTGATATGGCCTACGTGGTCCATTGGGTACTTAACTAGGCGATTGTTCCTTATATTGAAAAACGTATAATAATTAGCACATGAGTAATTATTACTGAGATGATTCAATACGTGTCATCGCAAGATCATTTTGTAAAACCGCAAGTTTTTTGATAGGTTACAGTAAAAAAATAAAGTCCAAACTCGTTCGTTTTTTTCTCGATCTATGTAACAATTTGAAGAAAATTTAAGTCTATTAATTTTTACTTTAAATTCTGCAAATTCATAGAAGCAATCCCGTATTGAAACAAAAATATTTTTGAAATTAATAATTAATTTTATGGTAAATATTTCTCTGGTTATGGCAGCACTGCAAGTGTCTGTGCGTGCTGGCTGTCTCTGGTTTTTTTCACAGAGAAAATATTGTTTTAACTTTTTAGTTAGTTAGACTCTGGTGCTTCTTTTAGTTTCTTGGTCTGTGCTGGTGCTCTATACCTATTAATTTTTGTTTTGTTTGTTTTATTTTACTTTAATTAGCTTCACTTAGCTAATGATTCTTATAACAAGAACAATGCAAAATAATTATTAGTATTTCACTCTGTTGTTAATAGTGGGCGTCATTATCACAAAATTGTAAGTTAGAAAGTTTCTCAAAACGTTTACTTACATTATTTAAAAGTTATAACTGTGTACTGTCTATAAAACTTCTTTGCGTGTTTTCTAGAAGAGAGGTGGCATAATAATTAATATTAATATATAAGTTATATAGTTGTTGGAGTCTAGGTAGTGCGCAATTTTATCTTTATACGTATTAACATTAACATTCAGTGCAGTACCTATTTGTAGTTATCTACCCGAAAAAAAACACAAATCTCCTATAAAAAATAAATTATCACGGAAAATTTTGTACACGCATACTCCCAAACGAACTGCACGAAATTGGATAAATCTGTTCTATACCTATTACTGTAAAGTTTAATACAAATCCGTTCAGTAATTTTTGCGTGAAAGAGCGGCAAACATACATCCTCACAAACTTTCGCATATATAATATTAGTAAGATAATAAAAAAACAATTGGGGTTCCTACACAATTAAAACCGTGAATGAGTGTAAACATTAAAAAAAAAATGAATGTTTGAAATTGAAAACCTCCTTTGATTTTAAGTTAGTAATTAAAATTTATTTTACAGGACAAAATGGCGGACAAATACATTGTCTACATAAAGAATGAAATTTTACCAAAATCATTTCAAACAAAATCTTTATTTGATGTAAGTAACAAAAAGACCAGATGAAAATTACATAAATTGCAAACTTTTCGAGGAGGCTGACTTGGAAACAGGTATATATAAAGAGATGATAAAAAATAGCTATTACATTAAATGTCAAATTTTGTCAAGCCCGTTGTCACAGTGGCAGTGAGAGCTCTTACTGTGTCGGGGGTTGCGGGGTCGGTCAACGGAGTAACAATATGTGAGACATAGTTGTTGACGACGTCTGGGTGTCGATTATAGACCTAGAGCCCGTGGACCCCAGACCTTCGTTATTTTATAAAAGCTGAAAGTTTGTCAGCGCATGCTCCCAACACCAGGTAAGAACGATGGACTATTATGAAGTTTGGGTTACAGTGGCTTTGGCAGGTAAACGGTACTAAAGGTGTGTAAAATACCGATCTAAATTCATCAAATTATAAAGTGTAATTTGTGTGACGTGCTCTTTTTTTTTTGTTGTTTCAGGTACAATTTTAAACATTGACAAATATGAGTGTCCTATATGCTGTACACAAGTACCCAATACACACGCCAAAGAACATATAGCCAGCGTAAAACATCAAACATTTACTAAAATTATGCAAATTGCTCTAGAAAGAATGAAAAATAATTTAACTCGTACATTTAAACACAAAAACATAACACTCAATGTAACAGATACTTATTTCTGCGAATGTTGCTGTCTATTGGTAGAGTTAAAAGACAAAATAAAACACGAAGGAACACAAAATCATAAAAATAACTCGATTTCCGATCTTTTGATGACAATGCTGTTAAAGATACTCAGTAATAGTACTGAAGAAGGTGACTTCGATCTGATTGTGGAATATTTGAATAAGAAAAACGATTTTTCGCAGCCATTAGTAAAAAAATCAAGTAATAATGATGTACAGAATAATGATAAAATTGACATCAAAAATGCAAAAATTGATGCTCCCTCAGCTACTGCCAAAAATTCAAACGTGGAATCTATCCGAAAAAGCGCGGCAAATACACTTGACAGTCACTCCGAGCACAGAACTGACAAAAGTATTGACAAGCTTGCCGAATATATAGCGCACGTCAGAACTGTCAATGTCACTTTTGACGTAACCGCTTTGTCTGTGGATAGAGTCAGGATCGTAACTGATAGTGGGGAAGCGATTGCAGTGCCTTTGACAAATTTTCACGGATTCTCTAAAAGAAAAAAGAAGATCTATTGCAGCGTTTGTCAAACAAGAAACTTTAAAGATTCTGTTACTCATTCCATGAGCTTCGAACACATAGAGAACATAACTAGAAAATTAGAGGACAAGCATTGTCTACGGGAAGTAAGTTTGCGTTTTCGCGCCTTTCATTTTTATCTGTACGACCCACAGAGCATAGAAGCACCGCCGCGCCGGCCGCTACCGCCGTAGGAGCGCGTGGTGCTTCTATGCTCTGTGGTACGACCAGACCTAATAAAGATAAAATTTAATTGGCTATTGACTTATCCAGAAATTCCTACAGGAACCGGCATACTACTCATTCAACCACGGGGTGTGGCTAATCCTACTAAATACTAAATGCAAAAGTTTGTGAGGATGTATGTATGTTTGTTACTCTCACGAAAAAACTACTGAACGGATTTGGATGAAACTGTACAGTAATATAGGTTATACATCAGAATTACACATGGGATACAATTTATCCCGAAATTCCCGCGGGAAATTGCCAGTTTCAATAGTTGAGATTAAATATTATATTATTTTTCATTTCAGATTGACGATATATATATCCACTAGCTTTTACCCGCGACTTCGTCCGCATTAGATTGTTACTTTGGACAGTAGTTTTATTTTTAACCTTTAGGATCTTACCAAAGTATGACTCAAGCTGCACACTCACCGGGACGGAACGTCTCGGGATTTATCATTTTTGCTTGTGAAAATTCGAACGTAGCTTCATAGAAATACAGCATAAATGGCTATGCATTCAAATGACGCCGCGGGATTGACAAATCCTTTTCGATGCCGTGGCGCTATTTTAAAGTAGGTATAGCATTTGTTTATATACGAATACGTTTGATTTTATATTAGCAAACCTTAAAATCCCTAGCCGTGCCGTCCCAGTGAGCGCGAAGCATCAAACAATTGCTTAGGTGAAAAATAGTAAACATAATATAGAAAAATAGTATCTTATCCGGAGGGAAATTCGGGATAAAAAGTATCCTATGTCCTTTCTCAAGGTCATATCTATGTCTATACCAAATTTCAGCAAAATCGGTTCAGTAGTTTTGGCGTGAAAGCGTAACAGTATCTTATCCGGAGGGAAATTCGGGATAAAAAGTATCCTAAGTCCTTTCTCAAGGTCATATCTATGTATATACCAAATTTCAGCAAAATCGGTTCAGTAGTTTTGGCGTGAAAGCGTAACAGTATCTTATCCGGAGGGAAATTCGGGATAAAAAGTATCCTATGTCCTTTCTCAAGGTCATATCTATGTCTATACCAAATTTCAGCAAAATCGGTTCAGTAGTTTTGGCGTGAAAGCGTAACAGACAGACAGACAGACAGAGTTACTTTCGCATTTATAATATTAGTATGGAGAAAAATAGTATCTTATCCGGAGGGAAATTCGGGATAAAAAGTATCCTATGTCCTTTCTCAAGGTCATATCTATGTCTATACCAAATTTCAGCAAAATCGGTTCAGTAGTTTTGGCGTGAAAGCGTAACAGTATCTTATCCGGAGGGAAATTCGGGATAAAAAGTATCCTAAGTCCTTTCTCAAGGTCATATCTATGTATATACCAAATTTCAGCAAAATCGGTTCAGTAGTTTTGGCGTGAAAGCGTAACAGTATCTTATCCGGAGGGAAATTCGGGATAAAAAGTATCCTATGTCCTTTCTCAAGGTCATATCTATGTCTATACCAAATTTCAGCAAAATCGGTTCAGTAGTTTTGGCGTGAAAGCGTAACAGACAGACAGACAGACAGAGTTACTTTCGCATTTATAATATTAGTATGGATTGTGTTATATGCAACATAGTTATCAAAAACGATGTGAGCCACATAAATAAATCGAAACACTTGAAACATCTAAGTGATTACTTGATCATAGACAAGCAACAAAATCAGAGACAAAAAGCTATCTCATCTGACAGTGACAGATCCATTGATCAGGCAATCTCACCTGACAGTGACAAGTCCATTGATGTGACAGCAAGGGCTAACAAATGTGACAAGTCTACTTCAACTGAATTTGCGAATATTTCTAACTACCCTCATCAACAGAGTAATTTTAACTATATAGCTTACAATCCTTTACCATATCCTCCAAATTATATGATTGTTAATAATTCTCCTTATCGTGGTGGGAATCTGAACGTCAATCAAGGGCCTTTTATGTTCTACCCGTCAAACACCCCAGATCAAGCGACCTTGAACTATTTTGAATGTTTAAACCGCGGGGCGCTACGTGTTAATAATTATATGGCTATGGCAAGTAAAAATAAACAGTAATTGCTGAGAAACCACACACACACACACACGCGCGCGCGCACACACACACACACACACACACACACACACACAGAGAGAGAGAGAGAGAGACCACACACACACACACACACGAAGAGACACCCACAACACGCGCGCCCGCAACACTGACACACACACGAACACACACAAACACACGCGCGTACACATAGCCATTGCCCTTGCCATTACACACACACGCGGTTATTTTTAGTACTTACCTATTTTCAGTTCGTCTCATATTTCTGACCAATGACAATTCCTTCTGTAGAGGATAAAATATTTATAGTTATTCTTATATTTATATAACTTTACCTTCTTCCTATATAGAACAAACTGTCTTGTCTAACCTAAGCTATACTAGTCTAGACTAATATTATCTTGTTTTTAAATAAATGTATTAAATTAATTTGAGCGATATTTATTTCATTTCTACTTAGTATCACTTTTTTTCCGCTCTCTCATAACCTAATCATTTTGTTTCTCCGTTGACCGACCCCGCAACCCCCGATACAGTAAGTGCTCTCACTGCCACTGTGCCATCAGGCTTGTCTACCATATCGATTAGTGGAACAAGCGAGAACATTATTTCTCAATAGTTCTACAACATTTTATTTGACTAAAAACAATAGGATTGAACACACAGCGCCGTCTAATCTCAAATTAAGCTTGAGGTGGGTGCTAGAGTGGTGCTAGATAAAGGATAAATTAGTGAAGGAGGCCTATGTCCAGTGGACGTCCTACGGCTGACATAATGATGATGATGATGATGAAACAAGATGATGTAGTTGATTGTAACAGCCTCCGTAGTCTTGTGGTTTGAGCGCCCGGCTCACGACCCGGAGGTTCCGGGTTCGATTCCCGGTGGGGATATCTCACAAAAATCACTTTGTGAGACTTTCCTCCGTTTGGTTAGGGCATTGCAGGTTGAATCACCTGAGAGCGCCACAGTCGGCTATAGCCGACATACAACTCCGTGCATTCTACGCCACGGTCGCCTATCCGACATAAAAGTAATATTGTTGATTTACGATATGTTGCCTAAATAAAAGAGTTTACGCTCATCGTATCTTATTTATTTAAGGCTTAAATAAATTATCAATCCGGTGGCTTAAATTTTAAGCCACCGGTCCCGGTTACTCTCTACGGATAGTAGTCGTTACATGAGCCATGTCAGAGGCCTTTGGCGGCTCAATAACTCTGACACCAGGATTGGTCAGGGTGACTCACTCGATGAAGAAGATTGTACTTCAAAATAAAACACAAAAAGATGTATATTACAGTTTATTACTTACATACAACCATTTTAAATTATACTGAGTGGGTATCTAGTTCACATGATATAATAGTACAATCTCTATAGGACCTGCATAGAAGGATCAAATTAAAAAACCAAGCCCTTTACTTATTCTATGTCTTCGACGAAAATGTAACTATATACTTTGACTACGCAATAGTGACATTTGTCATAACGTCTTAGAAAAATGTCACTTTGATGAAATGTCCAAATGTATGGTCTATTTTTAGTTGATAATAAATGCGAAGAGTTTTTCAAAATTTCTTATATTAATTTTCAAAATATATATAGCCGATATCGTAATCTAACTTGTATCACGACATCTAGTGAAAAATAAAAGCGAAATATATTCACTTTTGATTTCCTTATACATAACAAACATTTGAGTGATTATTTTTTCGCTCACGTTTCGTGAGCGATCGCTTATGATAATTCCTCACTGTACTAATTTTATCTGAGAGGATTTCTCTCATTAAATAAATAGGCTTAAATTTTACTGACAAATCCATCTACGCAGGTTTATTTATTTTCGCATCGAATCAAGTTATCAACTTTATGACTTGATCATCAAGACTTATCAAGTGAAAAACACATATTTGAACCAAAAGATACTATTATAATTATAGTACTTATCATTAAACTAACTCTAAGTTTCTTTTAAATATGTTTATGGTAGTTTTATGCTTTATGCCATTCATTTTGAAATTATGTCAAGTTTAAGTGTTTTTTTTTGTCATAATTGGTAATTTTATGTCAATTCTAGTGTTTTTTTGTCATATCAAGTATTTTTATGTCAAGTCCGGTAATATTTTGTCAATCCAGTTATTTGTGTCATATCAGGTATTTTTACGTCAATTCAGGTTTTTAATGTCAATTTTGATGTTATACAGATCTCAAGTTACACATTTAATCCTAGATCTGTGTATTTATGTGCAAAATTTTAAAATTTTGTCACATATTTTAAGGTAGTTTATACCGTATGTCATATTATAAATATTTCAACACTTTTAGTGTCAATCAAATAATACAATATGTCATATTCGTAGTCAATATTCATATAACTAACGTTATTTTATGGTACAGACTCTTTTAGTTAGATTCCACAGTATAGGAGCATAGTTCAGTCTAAACAAGGTATGTAAAATTTTATACTTAAATATTATTTGTTTTATAAATATTTGTGACAACGTAACCAAGGACTAAAATCATTTTTTATCTGACATTTCGACTTTTTTACGAGGTGACATTTTGGAAAATACCAATTATATTGTAGACAGTAACATGCTGCGAAGCATTACACCTCCAATAAGTAGGAGGTGTAATTCACAGTAAACGTACTCACACGGGTTTTTTTCGCGTTAGAAAGTTGATAAAGCAAGTAATAACTTACTTTTTATTTCCCAACATTTCGAGGGGATTGCACCTCTCGTGGTCCGCGAGTTCAACTTTCTAACACGAAAAAACTCGTGTTAGTGCGTTTACTATGTGTTCAAATCGTGTAGGTGTAATTTAGATATTATCTTCGCAGCATAATGGTAGCGTATGGTTCTGTTTTGTTAATAGTTACGTAAAGGACACAGGGTGTAATTTCGAATGCTTTTAACTAAACTTTATCTGCGTTATGAATATACGTTCTGTTACTAAAACACTGGTGTTTTGTCTCTTTTGCTCTTGCATAAATTGCGTATGTCAGAAAGTAACAAACCATCTGATGGTTAAAATGTTCTTAAAATACGCTTTTATTATGTTTTCCAAATTGATTCAGTATAAATATGTATATCACTACATAGTATAAAACAAAGTCGCTATTTTTGTCTGTCTGTTTGTCTGTATGCTTAAATCTTTAAAATTACGCAACGGATTTTGATGGGGTTTTTTGTAATAGGTAGTGATTCAAGGGGAAGGTTTTTATGTAAAAAAAATCCCGAAATTCCCACGGGAACGGGCACAACGCGGGTAAAACCGCGGGGCGCTGCTAGTCATGTATGTATTTAGTTTTTGATGTAGTACTTGAGTTATGGGACCGCATTATAGATCGAAAAGTCAGATAAAAAATTATCCGTAAACAAGTTTTGAGAAGAAAGTATTTTCGAAAAGCTTTTATTTATTATCACTATCACTCAGATACGTTAAAACGACACTTAAATCACTTTCAACACTTGTGACAGTAAATCACTTTAAACACATGTATATATATAAAAATGAAACCCGTTTTCCTTGGTCACGGCATCACGCGTCACGCGTGAATGGCTGGACCGATTTCCACGGTTTTGCATTCGTTGGAAAGGTCTCGGGCTCCGTGAGGTTTATAGGGAATAAAAATCTAAAAATTCCCACGGGAACGCGGGCGCTGCGGGTGAAACCGCGGGGCGCAGCTAGTATGACAATAAATAAAAGCTTTCAAAATCACTCACAAACATCTGACACAATTTTTTTTTTAAAATAGCTTTTGTGACACCACAATCATTTAAAATAGCTTTTAACACATCTGACACTAAACAAAAGCCTGTAAAATCTTTTTAGACACTCCATACGTGACATATGACACTAAAATGCTTATACAACCTTCTCTTTACTTGTGGTTATGCTTCAAGGAGTTAGCTATGTCGGAGACGTGTAGCTGTACTTTAGGCTTGTGTTCCGGGGGCGAGTAATACCACTCGAATCGCTTGAAGGACTCGATCTCTCGCTCGCACGCCTCTAGAGACGACAGGTTGGTTATGGACGCGTCAGGTAGGAACACGCTGGGCTCTGTGGAGAACGAATATGATATGTATACTATCCTACTGATATTATAAGTGCGAAAGTTTGTGAGGATGGATGTATGTTTGTTGCTCTTTCACGAAAAAACTACTGGACGGATTTGGATGAAACTTTACAGTAATATAGGTTATACATCAGAATAACACATGGGATACATTTTATCCCGAAATTCCCGCGGGAACCGATACGACGCGGGTAACACGGGTATGGTCCGTACCGTGCGAGTGGCCGCGCGCGCCGACGGGCCCGTAGTTGTCTTCACCTCGCACGGCGCCGTCGGCTCCTGCAACGGACAGACTATATTAACACATACATATATATAAAAATGAAACCCGTTTTCCTTGGTCACCGCATCACGCGTGAATGGCTGGACCGATTTCACTAATTCTTTTTTTGTTGTAGTTGTTATTATTAGGAGAAGGTTCTTACGGAAAAAAATATTAAGAAAATCTCGGAAATATTGAAAAATATAAGTACATTTAATTTTATATTTAAAATCATATTTAAAAAAACACGCGTAACGAATGTCAATGTCATTCACAGCCATAGACTATATTGAAAGAGCATTGTTTGTTCGGAAAGTAGTGCATCATTGCTACGCTAGGGCGGTATTAAGTTCGCCGGGTCAGCTAGTACAAAATATAGTTACAAACAAAGTCGAATTTAGAAATCTCCTTCTTTGAAGTCGGTTTAAAATATGATAAACTTAAAAGTAAGTTCGAGCAGGTCAGCGGCCAACCCTGGTGGCGGAGTTATTAGACCGCCTAAAGGACGACATGGTCTGACGATTGAAACGACCGGGACCGACAGTTTAACGTGTCTTCTGAAATACAGTAATGGTCAGAATCTCAGATAGAAATGTCATTATCGGTCACCATTTTCTTTTTACTCGACTGCGCTCGCCAAGGAGGGTAATGTGTTTATCAGTATAGATATTTTTCATCTCGAAATTCCCACGGGAATAGGCACAACGCGGGTAAAATCGCGGCTGTTAGTAGTATTGATAAAGGTAATTTAAAAAGTCCTTCAATTCGCCACTACTTACGTTTGTTCCCATTGTTCTGCGGTTGCCCAAACAGCGGGTCGGCCCACGGCTGGGCATTGGACATCGGACGGGAGAAGAGCGAGTCGTCCGCGTGCGGCGGCAGGTCCACCTGTGGGAGTGACGGCTCCTGTGGGCATAATACACATCGTATGTTGTACAAATACATGACTACGTAGTTATTATACATATTACAAAACAAAGTCCCCAAAAGTTGTCTGACTGTATGTAATTGATTTCCTCAAAAACTACTAAACGGATTTTCATGTTGTTTTCACCAACAGAGTGATTCAAGAGGATGGTTTGTGACTATTTTTCATACCAAAATTCCCACAGGAACGGGTACAACGCGGGTAAAGCCGCGGGGCATTGCTAGTTTGCATGTACAACACCGCGGGGCGCTGCTAGTAAGACGTAGATCTGCGGGAACGGGCGGGTACATCGCGGGTGATGCTATATCTAATATATCAAACTCTCGTGTCACGGGGTGCGTAATTGAAATTTTGTGTCCATATCGGGTAGGCCTGAGAATCGGACAACATCTATTTTTCATCCCGAAATTCCCGCGGGAACGGGTACCGTGTTTGAACTCCTCTGAAACGGCTCGACCGATTCTCATGAAATTTTGTGTTTATATCGGGTAGGTCTGAGAATCGGACAAAATCTATTTTTTAATCCCGAAATTCCCGCGGGAACGGGTACAACGCGGGTGAAACCGCGGGGCGCGGCTAGTGAAATTATAAAATAACGCTTAGATTCTCACCTGTCTATAAAACTTGGATTCCGTCACATGATGAATAGTCACTTCATTGTTCAGCTTAGATCCAACTCTCAGCCGTTGAAAATACGGCAGCGAGTCGCCATTCGCCAAGTGATTGGGCAAATCATCGTACTTCGTACTGATATTCGCGTCATTCTTATCAAAGAGTGCGTTCCTGAACACATTTCTATCTTCCTGCCCGAACGGAGTGTACAAGCCTTGGTATTCTTCTCTTTTCAGTTCGAATCTCTCTTCGTCTCTCTTTAAAGGAGTTCCTATTGGCTCCGGTCGTTGTATAGGGTTGGCGAAAAGCGATGTGTTATCGTTTTCAAAGCGATTTTGTTCCGGTCGTGTTCCTATAGGGTTGGGCGACACTACCAATTTAGGGCTGGAATTTTCGTAAAATTCAGGCGCCAGGAAATTCCTCTGCTGAGAATCGTCGTTAGTTTTAAAGAGAGAATAACCTTCGTCGTTCTTTTGTGTGAACGAGGCCAGATTCATGATCCGATTTTGATAATCCTCTTGTTTAGGCGACGCTCTTGCCGGGTCGAGCACATAGCCCTGGTTCTGAGTGAAATTTGGATTCACATAATTGTATGGTTGGTTGAAAATTGGCATTGGTGGGGTGGGATTCCTCATATTGATCATATTTTGTTGATGCATTATCGACATTATGGGGTTGCGTATAGTGTACATTCCGTTTGAAGTAGGGGTGATGGTCGCTTGGCAAGCGTTCGGGGGCATCGGTATAGGGTCCGGAACTCTGATCTGTTCTGCTTTCTTCTGAGTAGGAGTTGTAGATATTTGCACTGAAGGCAAGTTGGGATGGAACATGGGATTCCGCAAGGTAACCATTTTGGTCCCGTCCGTTTTTGGAGGGTCGTTCATTTCCGCCGCGGCTGCTTTCTTCGCCTTTTTCTTGGCCTTTTTCGACTTGCCTGCGGGCGGGGCCGGTGGGTCGGGGATGATGACCGTTTTTGGTGGTTCTGTAAGACGGGATAGAATTATAGAATGGTAAAAAAATGAAATTTTATGTTTAGAATGGATGTTGTTGCTTTACTGTACTACAAATCATTGCAACTAAAAGTATTAGCCTATAATGTCCTACTGCTGGTCAAAGGCCTCTCGTCTCACTGAAGATATCAGTACAGTGAGGAGGATTAGGCAGCAGTATAGTCTCATACTTATTTTCTTTTTTTAATATTGAATACTTCCCCGAATCAATGAAAAGACTATGATATGATAATCCTTATACAAACTAGCTTTTAGTTTGTTTATAATATGTATGGTAGTCTTTAAGGCTGTTTAATATATGTATTTACTAATATCGGTTAGATTCCATAATACAAGCCTAGAGTTTAGTTAGGGTCTAATTAGCTTTGTAATTTCAATAAATGATTAATAACAATGAATTAGTATCGAGTAGGTCCTCACCCGGATGGGGGGTGGTGAACATCATCATGCTGGGGTCTGCGTTGATGACGGGCGCCGGCCGCGCCGCGGGCGTCGGCGCCGCCGCTAACGCGCCGCAGCGCCACAGCGGCTGCCACAAACATGTGGATTAGTCTAACGTATGTCTCTACACTAATATTATAAAGAGGAAAACTTTGTTTGTTTGAAATGAATAGGCTCAAAAACTACTGGACCGTATTTAAAAATTCTTTCACCATTCGAAAGCTACATTATCCACGAGTAACATAGGCTATTTTTCATCCCGAAATTCCCACAGGAATGGACACAACGCGGGTAAAACCGCGGGGCGCTGTTAGTTTATTATATATCTGAGAAATGACGGCTTCGTCGTATCAGGGTTGACATTACTTACATATAATCAAACATAGATAAATAGTATGCGCCTTTAACAGCACTTTACCTATCAAATGGTATGTCCCTTTTCGACATACGCTATTTGTCAAAGAGCGAAAGAGACAAAACACTTTGAAACAGTTTTAAGTTAAATATCGTTAATAAATAAGGCGGTTTGTCTATACTAATACTAGCTGACACGACAAACGTTGTTTTGCCATATATAAACTAAGGGGTGGACCACCCTAATCACTATACATTGAGATGTAAGCTATCTTATCTTTCAAGTTGGATCAAACTGCACACGATGTGCGAATCAAATTTAAAATCGGTTCATTAGTTTAGAAGTCCATCGCGGACAAACAACGTGACACGAAATCTAATATATAAAATTCTCGTGTCACGGGGTGCGTGGTTCCGCTCCTCTGAAACGGCTCGACCGATTCTCATGAAATTTTGTGTACATATCGGGTAGGGCTGAGAATCGGACAACATCTATTTTTCATCCCGAAATTCCTGCGAGAACGGGTACAACGCGGGTGAAACCGCGGGGCGCAGCTAGTTTTTATATATAAAGATATGCATTGGATCCAAGAATAGTGAAGTCTTCGTCAAATCATGATTAGGATTAGGATTACTCACATTTGATCCAACATACATAGATAGTTATATTTATCATTTTATCAATCTTATATATAAAATTCTCGTGTCACAATGTTCGTTCCCGTACTCCTCCGAAACGGCTTGACCGATTCTCATGAAATTTTGTGAGCATATTGAGTAGGTCTGGGAGTCGGCTAACATCTATTTTTCATCCCGAAATTCCCGCGGGAACGGGTACCGTGGTTGAACTCCTCTGAAACGGCTCGACCGATTCTCATGAAATTTTGTGTGCATATCGGGTAGGTCTGGGAATCGGACATCTATTTTTCATCCCGAAATTCCCGCGGGAACGGGTACAACGCGGGTGAAACCGCGGGGCGCAGCTAGTAACATTATAAATGCGAAAGTTTGTGACCATGTATGTTTGTTACTCTTTCACGAAAAAACTACTGGACGGATTTGGATGAAACTTTACAGTAATATAGGTTATACATCAGAATAACATATGGGATACATTTAATCCCGAAATTCCCTCGGGGCGGGAATAGTCTAATGTAATAAAGCTGGAGAGATAGATTTTTTGTTTGCTTAACCACGCTAATCTCAGAAACTACCGATCCGATTTCAATATTTCTTTTTGTAATAGATAGCCACATTCAACGGGAAGGTTATAGGCAATTATTTTTATTTTGTCCCGAAGCTACGGGATCGGGCACAATGCGGGTAAAACCGCGGGGCGCTGCTAGTGTGTGTATAAACTCACCACGGATTTGATGGGTGGCGGGTCCTTCTTCTCATTGGGCTGCACCCTGGTGAGTGTTATTCCGGGGGGGAGTTTCAAGTCCGCCACCTGAACAGACAAACAAGAATAATTATGTAGTTTTATAGAACATTACACATTTTGAATTCTTCTTCTTCATCGAGTGGACGGTCACCCTGACCAATCCCGGTGTCAGAGTTATTGAGCCGCCAAAGGCCTCTGACATGGCTCATGTAACGACTACTATCCGTAGAGAGTAACCGGGACCGACGGCTTAACGTGCCCTCCGAAGCACGGAATCATCTTACTTTTCGGGCAATCAGGTGATTCAGCCTCCAATGCCCTAACCAAACTCAGGGCACTCTCTTTTATAAATACAATGTATGTGTGTGTTTTCGATAGCGACCGCAGCAGCAAGCAGCAAATGTCGCCCGCTCGAAAGGACCTTGGGCACTTTGTCTCAATACTCAACAGTGACATGACATATGTCATTTGAAAGCTCTTGAAGAGTTGTACAAGTCACTCGTTATCTTATTTATCCCGAAATTCCCGCAGGAACGGGTACAATTCGAAAAACCCGTTGGCACGGTGGCAGTGAAAGCGCTTAATGTATCGGGGGTTGCGGGGTCGGAGTAACAATATGTGAGACATAGTTGTTGACGACGTCTGGGTGTCAATTATATATTGTTATAAAGTATTCGTGTATGTATATGTAGTAGTATCAGTGAGTTAGATTACATGATACAAGCATAGAGCTTACTTTGGGTCTAATTAACCGAGAGTGAATTTGTCCCAAGGTCCTTTCATGAGACTCTTAGAAACCAGTAGCGGTGCATGCGGTCGGCAGTCGCTGCCTGCCGCTGCCGTCGCGACGGAACACACACCTTAATACTGACCTGTACGCCACAACTTAGTTGTTCCATGATACTGCAAGACGCCGGCTTATCAGGCTCTGCAGCGCTCTGACTATGATTCTGAAATAATAAAATAAATAAATATAAATATACCTGGACAAATTCACTCACGGTTAATTAGACCCAAAGTAAGCTCTAAGCTTGTATCATGTAATCTAACTCACTGATACTACTACATATACATACACAAATACTTTATAACAATATATAATCGTCACCCAGACGTCGTCAACAACTATGTCTCACATATTGTTACTCCGTTGACCGACCCCGCAGCCCCCGACACAGTAAGCGCTCTCACTGCCACTGGGACAACGGGCTTGTCAAAAATAACTGAATATTTATCGTCGACGATAGAGCTACGTTGAGAAGAAAAATTAGTGATCATTTAGTGATATAGAAATTTTTGTCATCACACATTTTTTTATTAAATAGCTTCTCGCTATTGAGAGTAATTTGAGAACAAATCATGATTAATCACTTACTAGCAGCGCCCCGCGGTTTTACCCGCGTTGTGCCCGTTCCCGTGGGAATTTCGGGATGAAAAATAGCCTATAACCTTCCCGTTGAATGTGGCTATCTATTACAAAAATAATTATTCAAATCGGACTTATAATTCTTGAGATTACCTCGAACAAACAAACAAACAAACAAACAAACTTACAAATTTTATCTCTTTATAATCTATAATATAAAAATGAATCGCTGAATCTGTTGCTAAGCGCATAACTTCACAACGACTGCACCAAATTGGATGATTCTTTTTTAATGTGTTCCTTATTGTCAGGACAAGGTTTTTATATAAGAAAAATAAGGAATAAAAATCTCCAAATTCCCACGGGAACGGGGGCGCTGCGGGTGAAACCGCGGGGCGCAGCTAGTATTAGTATAGATATGTATACCTTCTTATGTACTACTTCGTTGACAACCGGCAGCGCGGGCTGTCTGATGGTCGGTTCCTTCTTCTTCTCCTTCTTGGGTTGTTGCGCTGGTTGCGGCGGAGGCGCTGGCTTCGCTGGTTTCGCTGGCACCGCTGTAACTTGAGGGAATATTTTGAAAATTTAGACGGATATATCGAAACTATATTATTCTACTAACATTAAAAATGCGAAGTTTGTGAAAATGTACGTTACTCTTTCACGAAAAAACTGTAGAACGGATTAGGATGAAACTTGACAGTAATATAGGTTATACATCAGAATAACACATGGGATACATTTTATCCCGAAATACCCGCGGGAAACAGCTAGTTATCAATATAGAAGGTATCAATAGTATTCCTTAAAGCTACTTTCTAAAATATAAATATTCTGTTGGTCTTTTATATTAAGACTAGCAGCGCCCCGCGGCTTTGCCCGCGTTGAACCCGTTCCCGTAGGAATTTTCGAAAATCCTTTCTTAGTGAGCACTTACGTCACTCGAAGAACCTTCCTGCCAAATTTCATGTTTCTAGGTGTAGCGGTTGAGGCTGTGCGTTGATTATCAGTCAGTCAGGACTTTGAATTATATATACATAGATATAGATAGAAGTACTCACTCTTCTCCACTTTCACCTCCTTCTTCTTCTCCTGTTTCTTCTCCTTCTTTTCCTCTTTCTTCGTCTTCACTTCTTCCTTCTTAACCTTTGGTTCTTTCTTGGGGGGTTCCTTCGGTTCCTTCTGTTCCTTCTTCGTTTCTTCTTTGAGCGTCGCCTTTTTGGCTTTCTTCTTCGCTTCTAATGCTTGTTGTTCTATAAGCTTCTGTTTCTCTTCTTCTTCGGCCTTTGGTAATAAAGAATGAGGTAAATTTTGAGTAAAAAACTTTGACAAAAAGGCTCAAAATAGATTTGTCATATTATTAATGCGAAAGTTTGTGAGGATGTATGTGATGTTTGTTGCTCTTTCACAAAAAATCTACTGGACGGATTTGGATAAAAATTTTACAGTAATATAGGTTATACATCACATGGGATAATTTTATCCTTAAATTCCCGCGGGAACCGATACAACGCGGGTAACACCGCGAGGCGCGGCTAGCTTCGAATAAAACAAAAAGACGTGTGGCACTCGGGGACTGCCGCGGTAAAGCTATTGCATAGTTATTTTTTGTATCACTAGATGGCGTTAGTAGAGAGCGTGATGTTTTTTCGTTACGGAATTTCTGGATTCGGTCCCCGCGCTCAAGGCCCGCGATAGAAGCTATGCAATAGCTTAATAAATAAAATAATGACAAGCAAAATATATTTGTCATATCCTCCTATTATTAATGCGAAAGTTTGTGAGGTTGGATGTATGTATGTTTGTAACTCTTTCACGCAAAAATTACTGGACGGATATGGATGAAACATTACAGTATTATAGCAGCACCCCGCGTTTACCCGCTTTGTCCCCATTCCCGTGGGAATTCCGGGATGAAATTTACCCTATACGTTCCCGTTGAATGTGGCTATCCATTACGAAAATAATTATTCGAATCGGATTGGTAGTTTCTGAGATTAGCGCGTTCAAACAAACAGACTCTTCAGCTGTATCTATACTTCTATACTAATATTATAAAGCTGAAGAGTTTGTTTTGTTTGTTTGTTTGTTTGTTTAAACGCGCTAATCTCAGAAACTACTGAACCGATTTGAATAATTCTTTCACTGTTAGATAGTCTATTTATCGAGGAAGGCTATAGGCTACATTTTATCCCGATATTCCCACGGGAACGGGCACAACGCGGGTAAAACCGCGGGGCGCTGCTAGTCATATTATAAGTCTTCACCTGTTGCTTAGCCAGTAACTTCCTCTGCTTTTTCGACAGCGGCTGAGGCTCCGCCGCGGCCGCTTTCGCCTCTTTAGCTTGTTTCGCTTCGGCTTTAGCAGCTTGTTGAGCTTGTTTCTGCTTTTTCTGTAATCAAAACAAATTTTAATTGTACATATATGTTACTGTATAAGCTCGAACTACGGTAGATCTTAAGATTTGAGAGTAAAGGTCTCTACCCATTACACCGTATCATACCATGACGGTGCTATGAACGTGTCAGCACCGGCAAAATATTCTCATCGAGAATAGTTGCCGCTCCGTGCATGACACGCGACGTTGTTGGTTGGTGACGGAACGGTCTAGTGAGCATAGTTCCATACTTTTCAATACAAAGAATACTTTTTTGCCTGACACGTTCATAGCACGGTCATGGTATGATACGGTGTAATGGGTAGACACCTTAAGTCTTAAGATTTACCGACATGAATTGGTAAATGTAAGTATTTCTGAAAAATAGAAATTTTTTTCGTGCTTTTACCATTCGAATTCAGTATATGCTAGGTTAGGTTAGGAAAGGTTAGCCTTCAAAGTATTTATATAAATTCGAAAGTTTGTGAGGATGTATGTATGTTTGTTACTCTTTCACGAAAAAACTACGGATCGGATTGGGATGAAACTTCACAGTAATATAGGTTATACATCAGAATAACACATGGGATACATTTTATCCCGAAATTCCCGCGGGAACGGGTACAGTGCGGGTAACACCGCGGGGCGTGGTTAGTGTAAAATAAAAGCGAGAATGTGGTACCTTTTCTTTGTTCCCTTTAGCCAGTTGGTTGATGTGTGCTAGCGCTTGTTCCCAGGTTTGCTTGCGCGGCGCGTCCGCCGGCTTCTGCGGCGGTTCTTCACGCACGTTCAGTACTGGGGGTAAGTATGGATTTATCTTTACGAATTTTTAATACACATTAATTAATAGATTTTACTAATATTATAAATGCGAAATTTTGTGAGGATGGATGGATGTTTGTTACTCTTTCACGCAAAAACTACCGGACGGATTTGGATGAAACTTTACAGTAATATAAGTTGTACATCAGAATAACACATGTAGTTCATTTTATTCCCAAATTCCCAAATGGGCGGCTATTAAACAAATAAATAAATGACCCTAAACCTCCCTCATATAGAATCTGCACCGGTAACCTTAATTTTCTGTATATTATGCATACAAAATTTCTTCTTACTTGTCACAAAATGTGGACTAATGTCGTCAAATTTCCAGCCGAAGAAAATTGACGACATTGGTCCACATTTTGCGACAACTAAGAAAAAATTGAGTATTTGTTACTTTGAATTTTAGATATACATATAACATTATATTTTACTAGCAGCGCCCTGCGGTTTTACCCTCGTTGTGCCCGTTCCCGTGGGAATTTCGGAAATGTTTATACATATAAACCTTCCTCTTGAATCACTCTATCTATTTAAAAAAACCGCGTCAAAATCCGTTGCGTAGTTTTAAAGATCTAAGCATACATAGGGACAGACAGCGGAAAGCGACTTTGTTTTATACTATGTAGTGATAGTGATTAAAGATCTAAGCATACATAGGGACAGACAGCGGAAAGAGACTTTGTTTTATACTATGTAGTGATAGTGATTAAAGATCTAAGCATACATAGGGACAGACAGCGGAAAGAGACTTTGTTTTATACTATGTAGTGATAGTGATTAAAGATCTAAGCATACATAGGGACTGACAGCGGAACTACTACTATGTAGTGATACGGGCATGTACACACCAGTCATGTGTTGGTTGTCGTCGTGTTGAGGTATGGTCACGGTGACGGCGCCGGTCGGCGCGCGGCGGACGCACACCATGCCGCCGCCGCTCTCTGTGGGGCAAAATACAGAAATATTAAGAAAATGGTTTCTTGAATAAGTGAACATTTAAAATTGAAACTACGTTTACGGATACTTTTCGCTTTTATTTTACACTAGCAGCGCCCCGCGGTTTTACCCGCGTTGTGTCCGTTCCCGTGGGAATTTCGGGATGAAAAATAGCCTATGTTACTCGTGGATAATGTAGCTTTCGAATAGTAAAAGAATTTTTAAAAACGGTCCAGTAGTTTTTGAGCCTATTCATTACAACCAAACAAACAAAGTTTTCCTCTTTATAATATTAGTATAGATTTTTTTCTGACATTTCAGGCCCTTTACAGGAATGAGTCTTCTTCTGTGAGCACGGTTCCTGTAGGAGCCGAAACGTCAGATAAAAATTTATACTAATACTAGCTGCGCCCCGCGGTTTCACCCGCTTTGTACCCGTTCCCGCGGGAATTTCAGGATGAAAAATAGATGTTGTCCGATTCTCAGACCTACCCGATATGCTCAAAAAATTTCATAAGAATCGGTCGAGCCGTTTCGGAGGAGTACGGGAACGAACATTGTGACACGAGAATTTTATATATAAGATTACTAGCAGCGCCCCGCGGTTTTACCCGCGTTGTGCCCGTTCCCGTGGGAATTTCGGGATAAAATGTAGCCTATAGCCTTCCTCGATAAATAGACTATCTAACAGTGAAAGAATTATTCAAATCGGTTCAGTAGTTTCTGAGATTAGCGCGTTTAAACAAACAAACAAACAAACAAACAAAACAAACTCTTCAGCTTTATAATATTAGTATAGATAAAGCTGCAGAGTTTGTTTGTTTGTTTGTTTGTTAGAATGCGTCAATCTCAAGAAATACTGGTCCGATTTGAAAAAAAATTCAGTGTTGAATAGTCCACTTATCGAGGAATGCTATAGGCTATTTTTCATCTCGAAATTCCTACGGGAACGGGCACAACGCGGGTAAAACCGCGGGGCGCGGCTAGTTAAAAATAAATTGTACTCATACTTTTTAAACTCACACGATTAGCACTCATTATACTAAATGAAACGGGTCTGTATCGCGTCAGATAATTTAACGTATTCTACTAAAATACGTACCCGACGTTTCAAGCGGGTTACACCGCTCGTGGTCACGGGATGACGTCTCGAAACGTCGGGTACGTATTTTAGTAGAATACGTTAAATTATCTGACGCGATACAGACCCGTTTCATTTAGTACTAGCAGCGCCCCGCGGTTTAACCCGCGTTGTACCCGTTCCCGTGGGAATTTTGGGATGAAAAATAGCCTATAACCTTCCCGTTGAATGTGGCTATCTATTACAAAAAGAATTATTCAAATCGGACTGATAATTACTGAGATTACCTCGAACATACAAACAAACAAACAAACTTACTAATTTTACATCTTTATAATATTAGTATAGATAATAAATTGTACTCACTGATAAAAGTAGTCTGTTTATGTTGCGCCAACTTCTGTTGCTCCAACATTTGTTGCTGTTGCATTTGTTGCTGTTGCATTTGTTGCTGTTGCATTTGTTGTTGCTGCAACTGTTGCTGTTGCATTTGTTGATGTTTCTGCTGCAGTTGTTGGATGTGTTGCTCTTGTTGTTGCTGTTGTAATTGTTGGTGTTTCTGTACGAGTTCTTGTTCGCTCTGCGGAAAAAAATATATACAGGCTATAAGGCTATACACCGATATCACTAAAACCACAGTTAGTTGAATTAATTGTAAAAATATTATAACCTGAATTTAAAAACAAATAAACGTTATATTCTTTTAAATAAGACTTGAGAGGTGTCAAGGGACACCCGGATGGAACGAAGTTTATTTATTATCAACAAAAATAATCGTCGCGACACCACACTGTTCAATGCGAAATAGAAAGACGAAATGAAAATATCTGGCTTGCTTTCTATAAGAGAGAGAGAGAGACAGACAGAGAAACATGCGCGCGCCAGAGAGAGTCTGTCTGTCTCTCTCTGGCGTGCGCAAGTTTCTCTGTCTGTCCCTTTCTGGCCTAAAAAATGTCGTTACCATTTTCCGTCTAGTCCCCTTTCGCAACCCGCGATAAGGAACTTCGTTCCAAAAAAATAAAATCTTTCTGTCCGACACCATCCATAAATTCATGGATACTATGTAACGTTATCGCTGCAAAGGGCGTTGACGCTGCACAGAAATGCAACTATCGGCCACCCATCCAAGTAGGGGTCGAGCTGCACGTTGCTTAACAATCGCAATGAACTAACATCGCTTAGTCAAACTACGTCACGAGCGGTACCGAGTCGAGTAATACTTTGTTTACTTTCAATGCTACAGTACAGAATCGTAATGTTTTTAAAAGTTACAGTCTTCGATCAACAATACACAACTAGATATCGGGTCACGTACAAAATCAAAGCTGAATACTGTCCGCGTGGATGACGTGTGACAGCTTATTGTGTTTACTATCGAACTGAAACAAAAGTTTTAAAACAGTTCGAAGTTCAACCTAATTACAACCATGACACCTAGCAATAAAGTAGCAAATCTTATGAATAAAATAAGAGCTCACTTTTCAAATGAGGCGTTATTCACCGAGACGTATTTTATGCGCCGACCCGACATCTAGTTGTGTATTGTTGGTCAAAGGTTCCAGTACATCACTCAATGAACCTAAACTCTATCTTTACAGTACATTAACAGTGCAGGCTGCAGTACGTACCGGCTCGGCGCCGGCCTGCGCCCGCGCGGCGGCCAGCTCCCTCTCGCAGTGGCGCAGCATGCGCGACGCCTCCGCCGCGGCCGCCTCCGCCTCCGCTACGTCCTGGAAATATTAACAATCCTCTCAAGACACTAAACAATAGATACACCCGGCCAAATCCACTACTCAACGCGAACACTACTCATTTTGAATTGAAACTACGTTTACGGATACACTTCGCTTTTATTTTACACTAGCAGCGCCCCGCGGTTTTACCCGCGTTGTGCCCGTTCCCGTAGGAATTTCGGAATGAAAAATAGCCTATAACCTTCCCGTTGAATGTGGCTATCTATTACAAAAAGAATAATTAAAACCGGACAGGTAATTCCCGAGATTAGCTCAAACATACAAACAAACTTACAAACAGTAAATTTCAACCATTACAGGAATTATCCTATCTTAAAGTATTAACTTAACTTTACTTTTTTATTATATTACTAGCAGCGCCCCGCGGTTTTACCCGCGTTGTGCCCGTTCCCGTGGGAATTTCGGGATGAAAAATAGCCTATAACCTTCCCGTTGAATGTGGCTATCTATTACAAAAAGAATAATTAAAATCGGACAGGTAATACCCGAGATTAGCTCCAACATACAAACAAATAGTAAATTCCCACCATTACCTTAGCACTAGTGTTGACTAACGCCGTCAGCTCCGCCAGATGATCGTTCAAGCTCTGCATCTTCGCCATCTGGGATGTACTCATCTTCTTCTTGCCTGTAATACAATAACACACATTATCACTACATAGTATAAAACAAAGTCGCTTTCCGCTGTCTGTCCCTATGTATGCTTAGATCTTTAAAACTACGCAACGGATTTTGATGCGGTTTTTTTAAATAGATAGTTATTCAAGAGGAAGGTTTATCAGTATAAAAATTCCCAATATTCCCACGGGAACGGGCACAAGGCGGGTAAAACCTCTACTACTCTCTACTCTTTACGGATAGTAGTCGTTACATGAGCCATGTCAGAGGCCTTTGGCGGCTCAATAACTCTGGCACCAGGATTGGTCAGGGGGACCATCCACTCGATGAAGAAGAAGAATGTGTCTCTTTACCTATCCATCTACCTGTACCCCCTACATTTTCTGATGTATCGCGCCATGGTATATATATCACTGACCTCTATTATATACACTGGACAGGCTGCAGTCATAATAATTTTGTGCCTATTTGAGTGTCGCCATTTTGGCGCTGTAGGCCACTGTAGGCAGATACGAATGTCCATGGAACTAAAATTAGCTATGACTTAAGTCGACTGTGGTCCCCTATTTGCTTGCAGTGAACGTCAGAATTAGTTCTCGGGACACTCGCAGGGGCGCTTCAAATTGCCATACAAAATTAGTTGTAACAGGCAGTCCAGTGAGTGTATAATGTCCCCCCCCGTACCCTTCTTGTGGTGGTGCGCGAGGCTCCTCCTGAGCGCGGCGAGCTGGTCGAGCGCGTGTTGGTGCGCGGCGCGCCGCAGCGCCGCCTCGCGCGCCGCGCCCGCCGCCGCCGCGCGCCGCGCCGCCGCCTCGCCCGCCAGCCGGGACTCGGCCTGGGGATAGTTCAAAAATACTTGAGAGGTGTCGAGGGACACCCGGATGGAACGAAGTTTATTTATTATCAACAACAATAATCGTCGCCACACCACACTGTTCAATGCGAAATAGAAACACGAAACGAACATATCTAGCATGCTTACTATAGACTTAAACCGTCTTATTAAAAACACGGTGTAACTAAATCACTGTTATGCTGTGTTTTGTCTCTTTTGCTCTTCGGAAAATTGCGTATGTCAAGACAAACCATTTGATAGCTACAATGTTCTGAATACATTGAACTAAAATGTTCTTAATACATTGTCTCTCCCCGCACTCGCGAGCTATCGCTCTCGCTTCACCCACCTCCTGATGAAGGTCACCGGACGTGACTGAAACGTGTTGAAGGACACTCAACAGTAGCCTCCAAGGTACGTAAGTTCCCGTTAAATAAATAATAATGACATTAACGTACGTTACAATTAATAGTTAAATTGCAATTATAGGTATAATTAGCAATCAATTTAGTGTAATACATCAGTGTTCATTGAATCACCAAACTAAGCAGTATCATTTCATCTTTTCCCAGTTTTCCCTATTTCTTCATATCAATCAATTTATCTACACTAATATTATAAAGAGGAAAACTTTGTTTGTTTGTAATGAATAGGCTCAAAAACTACTGGACCGTATTTAAAAATTCTTTCACCATTCGAAAGCTACATTATCCACGAATAACATAGGCTATTTTTCATCCCGAAATTCCCACGGGAACGGGTACAGCGCGGGTAAAACCGCGGGGCGCTGCTAGTCATTTATATATCATGTTATGATAGTGTTAGGACGTCACGACCCCTACAACCGAGCCACGCGCACCTTCTTGGCCCTCTGGCGCTGTTTCTTGGCCTTCTTCTTGCCGCGGTCCACGGTGCGCGCCGGGCCCTCGATGTACTCCAGCAGCGCGTCCAGGTCGCGCGTGTCTTCACAGCACCCGCCGCGCCACGACCCGCTGGAACAATATATCATTATCATTCATTGAAACGTACCTTAATGTCATCATAGGAAAGGAAAAGGAAAAAGAAAAGGAAAGGATAGGAAACGTGTTGAGGAACTCTCAACAGTAGCATCCGTCGTATGTAAGTTCCCGTTTTAAATAAATCTTATATATAAAATTCTCGTGTCACAATGTTCGCTCGCGTACTCCTCCGAAACGGCTTGGCCGATTCTCATGAAATTTTGTGAGCATATTGAGTAGGTCTGAGAATCGGCCAACATCTATTTTTCATCCCGAAATTCCCGCGGGAACGGGTACAACGCGAGTGTAACCGCGAGGCACAGCTAGTAATATGTATATAATAATCAACCATCTATACTAATATTATAAAGAGGTAACATTTGTAAGTTTGTTTGTTCGAGCTAATCCCGGATATTATCAGTCCGATTTGAGTAATTCTTTTTGCAATAGATAGCCACATTCAACGGGAAGGTTATAGGCTATTTATAGTATCTCTACTTAACATAAAAACGTTATTGTTGTTGAGCTCTGCTCTGCCATTTGTTGTTGTTGTGTATCAACGTACCCTGCTTTCAAGCCTCCGTGGTCTAGTGATTTGAGCGCCCGACTCACGATCCGGAGGTTCCGGGTTCGATTCCCGGTGGGGATATCTCACAAAAATCACTTTGTGAGACTGTCCTCAGTTTGGTTAGGGCATTACAGGCTGAATCACCTGACTGCCCGAAAAGAAAGACGATTCCGTGCTTCGGAGGGCACGTTAAGCCGTCGGTCCCGGTTACTCTCTACGGATAGTAGTCGTTACATGAGCCATGTCAGAGGCCTTTGGCGGCTCAATAACTCTGACACCGGGATTGGTCAGGGTGACCGTCCACTCGGTGAAGAAGAAGAACGTACCCTGAACATCCGGAACTGGTCGAGAACACACTAGTATCTCTACTAGACATAGAAACACTTTGTTGTTGTTGAGCTCTGCTTTGCCGCTGTTGTTCTATTTGTTGTTGCTGTCTCTGCTGTTGCTGTTGTTGTTGCTGCTGTTGTTGTTGCTGCTGCTGCTGTTGCTGTTGTTGTTGCTGCTGTTGTTGTTGAAGTTGCTGTTGTTGTAATTGCTGTAATAGAGAATAATATAATATAATATATTAAAAAATTATTAGCCTGTAATGGCACACTGGTGGGCAAAGGCCCCTCATCTCACTGATGATATCAGTAAAGTGAGGAAAAATTTAAAACGCATGAAAATCCGTTCGTCTTTCGAAAAAATCGATTACATACAGACAGACAGCTTTTGGGGCCTTTATCTATACTAATATATAAAGAGGTAAAATTTGTAAGTTTGTTTGTTTGTATGTTCGAGGTAATCTCAGGAATTATCAGTCCGATTTGAATCATTCTTTTTGTAATAGATAGCCACATTCAACGGGAAGGTTATAGGCTGTTTTTCATCCCAAAATCCCCACGGGAACGGGCACAACGCGGGCAAAACCGCGGGCGGGATTAAGAATTTTTTAGTTAGGTACCTGTTGCTGTTGCTGTTGTCTAATTTGTTGTTGCTGCTGTTGCGGCTTGTTGTGTATCGGCAGATCGTAGATCGGCTCCGGTTTCTTTTGTTGTTGTTGTTGTGCTAACTGTTGTTGGTGTTGTTGTTGCAATTGTTGATGGTATTGGACTTGTTGCTGTTGTTTTAGTTGCTGTAAATTAAAGATTGAGTGTTATCACTACATAGTATAAAATAAAGTCGTCTCTGTTTCGTGTCTGTTTGTCTGTATGCTTAAATCTTTAAAATTAAGCAACGGATTTTGATGCGGTTTTTTGTAATAGGTAGAGTGATTCAAGAGGAAGGTTTTTATGTAAAAAAAATCCCGAAATTCCCACGGGAACGGGCACAACGCGGGTAAAACCGCGGGGCGCTGCTAGTTTACATATAAAAGGAAAGAAAGTATAAGTTTGTATTGTTGCACTGCTGGATAGAGGACTCTCATCTCACTGATGCAATCAGTACAGAGAAGTTTTTGGAACGAAGTTCCTTATCGCGGGTTGCGAAAGGGGGCTATCCATCCGGGTGTCCCTTGACACGTCGCAAGTGTTTATTTTTATTTTAGTGTTTACCTGTAATCGAATCTGCTCCATTGCGTTAGGGTTCACTTTCCCTTCCGCTTTCAACTGGGGCGGCACGTTCACTTGAATGGGCACTGTTCTTTGAAGAGCCTGAAGGAATAGAAAACATGACTATTTTTAATCATAATCATTTAGCAACTTAGTCCCTAAAGAGTCTCCCTTTTTCTGTGTGTGCGTCTGTCTGCCTGTCTCTCTCTCTCTCTCTGTGGGTGTGCGAGTATTTGGGTGTGTGTGTGTGTGTGTGTGTGTGTGTGTGTGTGTGTGTGTGTGTGTCTGCGCGCGCGTCTTTCTCTCCCTCTCTCTCTCTGTGTGTGTCTCTCTCTCTCTCTGTGTCACTCTCCCTCCCTGCCTTCCCCCCCTATCTCTCTCTCTCTCTCTGTGTGATTGGATGTGATTTGAATTTGCCTTGTTTATCAGTAGTGTACCTTGGGCTTGGCGGGCGTGTTGTCCGTGACGGTCATCCTGGCCATCCTGTCGGCCAGCGCGTGCGGCGAGTCGAGCGCGTGGCGCCGCGCCGCCGCCGCCGCCGCCGCCGCCGGCAGCGTCGGCGGGACCGACTTCGGCAGCGCCTGCCGCCCCCCCCGTCACGGGTTATGTAATACACATCATACTAAGCAACCACAATATTTGACTAAAACCCTTAGGCGGCGCATTCGGGTAGGGGTTACTTTTACAAGGTATTTTATTAAAAAGGGGGGGGTTTTTTATATGTTAAGAAAAAAACATTTTCTTGACAGAGAAGGTAAACTATTGTGAGTAAATAATTTGATTATTTTATGAGATTGGAGGTATTTTTTACAAAAATATTTTAGTGTATTTTTTTTAAACTTACTTCTTTTAATATTGTCTTATTTGTGTAAAAATTGGCAACTTTATGACACAAACAAAGAAAATATTTTTAAATTTTTTAAGACACAAAAACGACATTTTTATGACACTAAAAAGGTTACATTTTCTACAACAATCAAATACTCACAGGCGGTTTGGGCTGCGCTTGCACAGGTTTCGCTTTAACCTGCGGCGCGGCCTCGATCGGCTGCGTCTGTACGGAGACTTGCTTCTTATCCGCTGGCGGCTCTTGATCACCCTGTAGACAGATATACGTGTTAGAATCACCCTGTAAAGTGGCAGAGGGTTTAGACTCACCCTGTATAGAATATTTAGGTCAAAGTCAAATATTTTTATTCAGTTCTGGCCCTGCAGGCACAGGCCTGCACCTACACCTAACACTAACACCTCTACCTGTATACAGATAGAGGTATTATAATTACCCTGTATAGAGATAGAGGTGTAAGAATCACCCTTTATTTAGATATTTTTTAAACGGTCCAGTAGTTTTTGAGCCTATTCATTACAACCAAACAAACAAAGTTTTCCTCTTTATAATATTAGTGTAGATATAATATCTCACTAATACTACTACATATATAAACACAAATACACCCAGACGTCGTCAACAACTATGTCTCACATTTATTAGAATAATAGATTTGTACTCACATTAGTACTCTTGCATTGTTGTTTCTTCTTATTGAGTATGGACCTCAGTCGTTCGCGGGTTTCGTTGAAATTGCGCGGCACTGGCGTCGTTAGAGGCGGCTGGAACACACAACAGTATTAGCCTGTAACGCCCCACTGCTGGTCAAAGGCCTCTCATCTCTCAGACATCAGTACAGTGAGGAGGATGTCGACATCACCGCGCGTCTACTGCGGGCTGTGATCTCTAACACGAGGCGTGTTCGAAAAGTAGGAAACATGTTTTCACTCGACCCGGAAATTGAACCCTGGACCTCAGTCTTGGCAGGCGAGTGCACATACCACTAGACCACCGAGGCGTCAATATGTAGAGACATAAAGGCGAGTTCACATACCAGGAGACCATCGAGTTTATTATAATAAAAATATATAGAACTAGCAGCGCCCCGCGGTTTTACCCGCGATGTACCCGTTCCCGTGGGAATTTCGGGAATTTATACGTATAAACCTTCCTCTTGAATCACTCTATCTATTTTAAAAAACCGCTTCAAAATCCGTTGCGTAGTTTTAAAGATCTAAGCATACATAGGGACAGACAGCGGGAAGCGACTTTGTTTTATATTAAGTAGTGATAGTGATTAAAGATCTAAGCATACATAGGGACAGACAGCGGAAAGCGACTTTTTTTTATACTATGTAGTGAAGTTGTGTACTCACAGCGTGTCCGAATACGGTACAGTAGCAACATGTACAGTGTTGATCGCCTCCCCCTTCGCCGGTGCAGGACCCGTTGCCGTTGTTGGTGTGACCCACTGTGGGATGTAAACATATATATTACAACCCCGCGGTGTTCCCGCGTTGTACCCGTTCCTGTAGGAATTTCGGGATAAAATGTATCCCATGTGTTCTTCTTCTTCTTATCGAGTGGATGGTCAACCTGACCAATCCTGGTGTCAGAGTTATTGAGCCGCCAAAGGCCTCTGACATGGCTCATGTAACGACTACTATCCGTAGAAAGTAACCGGGACCGACGGCTAATCCCATGTGTTAATCTGATGTATAACCTATATTACTGTAAAGTTTCATACAGAACCGTTCAGTAGTTTTTGCGTGAGAGTATTTTACAAAATGGCAAAAAAATCATCGCGTGAATAATGGATCCCCTAATATATCCTACATATATTATAAATGCGAAAGTTTGTGAGGATGGATATACATATGTTTGTGACTCTTTCACGCAAAAACTACTCAACGGATTAGGATGAAACTTCACAGTAATATAGGTTACTAGCTGCACCCCGCGGTTTCACCCGCGTTGTACCCGTTCCCGCGGGAATTTCGGGATGAAAAATAGATGTTGGCCGATTCTCAGACCTACTCAATATGCTCACAAAATTTCATGAGCATCGGTTAAGCCGTTTCGGAGGAGTACGCGAACGAACACTGTGACACGAGAATTTTATATATAAGATACATCAGAATATCACATGGGATACATTTCATCCCGAAATTCCCGCGGGAACGGGTACAACGGGTAAGCCCGCGAGACGCTACTATTAACATAGTAAATACAAAACTACATACCTTTACACACATGCTGTTGATGGTTTGCATTCTCACATACTTTAGGAACCGGCTTCGCTTGCTTAACCGGCGCCTTATCCTTAGGGATCTTCTTCTCTTCCAGACCAATCTTATTCTTCATATCTTCACCGCGATTTTCACACGGAGAGTTGTTGATAAACTTGCACGAGTTGCACATGCAGTCATTAGTCCATTTGCAGTCATGTTTGGGCGTATCGCAGGAGTCACTTTCTGACTTCGACTGACTCTTGCTAATATTCTTAAAAGCGACCGCGTTCAGAGTCTGTTTAGCATTCCGAAGCGCTTGCGCCGAATATTTGGCTAAGTCTTCTGGATTTTGTGCGTTCATCTTCTCTTTTTCCACTTCTTCTTCTTTTAGTGACTCTTCTAAGTCTTCTTCTAGAAGTTTAGCGTCGATGCTGGAGCAGATTGAGATGACGTGCTTCTTGTAAGTTTCCGGCACTGGTAAGCCTTGGGTAATGTAAGATTTGATTGTATAAAAGCTGTCTAAAAGCGACTTTTCTCCTTTAGAAGTTAAAATCGCTTCACATCGAGCGAAAAGCGCTTCGTTATTATTCTTCTTCGCTTTATCTTCTTCTTTTTTCACTTCTGTCTTCTCTTCTTTCTTAGGCTCCTTCTTGACGGGCTTGGCGGATGATTTTCCTATGATTTTGCTAAGCCCTTTGGCGGCTAAGATTTCGGCTTCGCTTACGTTACTCTGTCTCACTTGCGGCGCGAATTTTATAAGACTTTCTTTTAGCTTTTCTTCGAACTGTTCAATCCTGTACAACGAGACTAACCATTCGTCGCTAGTGACATTCTTCTTGGCTAAACTTTCCATATATTGTCTATTGATATCTCCAAGTTTTTCCATAAACAAATTTCGTCTTTTCTCCGTCGACATAGTGTTGAAATCTGATGGTTTTTCGTACACAATTTTCGGGAAACCCATTAAATCTTGTATTATGTTGGCTGTTAAGAGTGGATCTGATAAAATCCATGACACTAGTTGACTTGACTCGGTACATCGCTTGAGAACGTCGAAATATTGTATGCTTAAAGCTCTGACTGCTTGCTTTTTATCTTCGGGCATACAGCAGAATTTTACTAGCAACAAATCGAAGGTATTCCCTGCGTTAGAACTAAAGTATTTTGTAATTTCTTTCAAAGTTTCTTTGGGCACCGGACAGCCGTCATCCGAGTCACAAACGTCGTTACTATTAAACTCTTCCAGTTGCTCGATAAGATCAACGATGCTGTCATATTCCAAAGTGCCACGTTTCTCCGCTAATATCTCTATGTAGCTGTACGTGAATTTGTCCAACATAGCTTCAATTTCGACTTCCAGCAATTCAACAGGTATTCTATTAAATTTAGTAGCTACGTAGTGCTTGCAAGAGTTGTACCGAGACTTGACTATAGCTCTCAACTCCGCCATGCTATACGCGTCTTTTACCGAATTATCAAAAAGCGTAGGTGCTTTCGAATACATTTCAGCATGAAAATCGTGTTTGGGTAATGTGAAGATATCTTTGTCGTATTCTAGACACTTCTCTAATTCAGGATTTTTACTTTGATTAATATATTCGAAAACCTTCATTATAACAACTTGTGTTGAGATTGAGAATATCAAATCTTTGATATCGTCTGAGTTGTTCTTGTTCTTCATTAGTGCCTTCAACTCTTTCTCGTCTTTCAGTATCTCTGTAATGTCTTTGCTGTCAAATTCGAATGTCATGGTGCCTACAATGTCATTGTCTACATTATTCTTAGATTTACGGCTAAGTTTACGTTTGGCAGTGTTTTTAGTTACCTTAACGTTATCCCTATTCTTATTTAACTTTAACTCTCTAATCTGCTTCAACGTTTCTGGGGTTAATTGTGCTTCGCTATTCACATCTGGCAAATTGTTCATAATAGAAGCAAATTCGGGCAATTCGAAAGATGCGTTGGCAAATTCTGACGCAATTTCCGGCATATTAGCTAGTATTTGCGGCATATTTTCTACTAGCTCAGCTAGCTTCGTGTTTGCCGCTCCGATGTCTATGGGCTCGTCAATCTCAAGCTTGTCCAGATACTCCGCTGAGTTCTTGTCTATGCTCATCATGACTTCGCAGATCTGCTCCAAAGACAACGGCCCGTCATCATCGTCTTTGCCATCTTTATCCTTAATACTGTTGTATGAATTGATAATATTCTGACATTCTTCCATAGCCTTCTTGATTTCAAGTCCAAATGTGACATACTTATAAATATTAGGATCTTTTCCGTCAACTATTTCATTCTCCTGTATAGTTTCCTGTATCTTTATTCCCTTATCTTCCTCTTTAACTAATACCGGCGTTCGGCGGGCGTTGAGCGGTGCGTTTAAATCGGTGATTTGAGACTTGAAGTCAATACGATCTTCGTTCAGAATCTTGTTGAATGTAGTCAACAATCTTTGACTGGGCTTAGGCGTGTATACAGGCAGTGGCTCTGACGTAGTGGGAGACATTTCTTGCAAAGGCGGACTGACAGATTCCGGATATTCCTCCTTAAAGACGTAGTTACAATCGGACGAATTCAATGCAAAGCTAGCAAACTTAACGAGACACTCCTTCATATCTTTATATATATCCGTCTCTTTCTCTCCTACTATAGTGTCAGTGTCACTGATGTTATCGTCTTTCTCTAACGCGAACGCTTCGGGCGGTTCGTTTTCTATCTTTAAATCTTCGGTTAGTAAATCGGTAGTTTGAGCGGGCGCTTTATGCTTTAACATTTGTAGTATTTTGTAAGGTTTACTAATGGATGTGACTGGTTTTATTTTGCGTTTTGTGGCTGTCGTTAGACGGGGGAACTTTGGACTGGTTGTGCGCCGTTTTCGCTTTGGCAAATCTTCTATTAGTGTCACGTTCGCGTCTGGCATGCTAGGGGCAAGATAATGTGTCGTGAGTTTGTGGTTTATATTACTAAAAAGTAAAATATACAAGGATTAACAAAAAAAAACAACTTCCGAAAATTAGCCCTATTATCTATAGACTTACTTCTCACTCTCGTTGCGCAGCTGGTCCTCTAGCCACATTCGTAGCCTATGGTAGTAGAGCTGCTGATCTCTCATGTGCATCACCTTGCGTCGTACCTGCCAATGAAGGTGGGTATGTGATAAAGTATAGATTTATGGATAAATAAATCAATAAAGAGAAAGTAGAAGAAAGTAGTCAGTCAGACAGATAGTTAGTCAAGTCAGTCAGTCTGTCAGACAGTTAGACAGTTAGCCAGTCAATCAGTTAGTCACGTCAGTCATACAGTTAGTCAGTCAGATTCATTAAGTAATTTTGTTAGTCAGTAGGCGATCTGTTCGTCTCTTTCTCTCCAAGTCTGAGTGTGTGAGTGCGTATGTGTTTGTGTGTGTTAGTAGGCAGTTATAATATGGTCTCTTATTCTTTGTGTGTTTACATTGGTAGTAGTAAGGCTCTGTGTATGTCGATAGTCTGTGTCTCTAAGTCACTCTCTTTATCTGTCGTCTCTTTCTCTCCATATTGGTGTATGTGCGTGTGTATGTGTATGTGGTGGTAGTCAGTCGGTACATTATATTTTTACTTTGTGTGTGTGTGTGTTGGCAGTCATTGGACGTCGGTTAGTGTTTGTGTGTCATGGTTGTTGATGTATGTGTCGTCATATTTGATCTGTGTGTAGGTCGGTAGTACGTCTCCCTCTCTCTCTATGCGGCGGTAGCTCTTCTCTCTGTTCATTAGTAGTCGTTAGTGAGTGAGGTGTGTGTGTGTGTGTGTACCTCCTTGAACCGCTGCAGGTGGTACTCGGGGCACAGCGGGCGCGCGGGCGCGGGCGGCGCGGCGGGCGGCGGCGAGCCGGGCGCGGGCGGCGGCGGCGCCGTGCCGCCCACCAGCTGCATGCACACCTGAGGGCAGGAAACCACTCTTTAAACTCACACGATTTGCACTCATCATACTTCTTCTCCATCGAGTGGGTCACCCTGACCAATCCTGGTGTCAGAGTTATTGAGCCGCCAAAGACCTCCGACACGGCTCATGTAACGACTACTATCCGTAGAAAATAACCGGGACCGACGGCTTCACGTACCCTCCAAAGCACTACTATACTAAATGACAGTCAAATAAAAATCTATACTTATATTATAAAGAGGAAAACTTTGTTTGTTTGGTTGTCATGAATAGGCTCAAAAACTACTGGACCGTTTTTAAAAATTCTTCACCATTCGAAAGCTACATTATCCACGAGTAACATAGGCTATTTTTCATCCCGAAATTCCCACAGGAATGGACACAACGCGGGTAAAACCGCGGGGCGCTGCTAGTGTAAAATAAAAGCGAAGTGTATCCGTAACATTCACATTGTCAAAATCTCTCCGTAATGCGTTGTGATTGGTCAGTTGGACTCCGCTCCGCTTTAACAGAACCTTGTCTAGTACTACGCGCTTCAACAGAAGCTTGTCTAGTACTACGCGCTTCAATAGAACCCTGTCTAGTACTATTCGCTTCAACAGAACCCTGTCTAGTACTATTCGCTTCAACAGAACCTTTTCTAGTACTATTCGCTTCAACAGAACCCTGTTTAGTACTATTCGCTTCAACAGAACCCTGTCTAGTACTACGCGCTTCAACAGAACCTTGTCTAGTACTATTCGCTTCAACAGAACCCTGTCTAGTACTATTCGCTTCAACAGAACCTTGTCTAGTACTATTCGCTTCAACAGAACCCTGTCTAGTACTATTCGCTTCAACAGAACCCTGTCTAGTACTACGCGCTTCAACAGAACCTTGTCTAGTACTATTCGCTTCAACAGAACCCTGTCTAGTACTATTCGCTTCAACAGAACCCTGTCTAGTACTATGCGCTTCAACAGAACCCTGTCTAGTACTATTCGCTTCAACAGAACCCTGTCTAGTACTATTCGCTTCAACAGAACCCTGTCTAGTACTATTCGCTTCAACAGAACCCTGTCTAGTACTATTCGCTTCAACAGAACCCTGTCTAGTACTACGCACTTCAACAGAACCCTGTCTAGTACTATGCGCTTCAACAGAACCCTGTCTAGTACTATTCGCTTCAACAGAACCCTGTCTAGTACTATTCGCTTCAACAGAACCTTGTCTAGTACTACGCGCTTCAACAGAACCCTGTCTAGTACTATGCGCTTCAACAGAACCCTGTCTAGTACTATGCGCTTCAACAGAACCCTGTCTAGTACTATTCGCTTCAACAGAACCCTGTCTAGTACTATGCGCTTCAACAGAACCCTGTCTAGTACTATGCGCTTCAACAGAACCCTGTCTACTACTACGCGCTTCAACAGAACCCTGTCTAGTACTATGCGCTTCAACAGAACCCTGTCTAGTACTATTCGCTTCAACAGAACCCTGTCTAGTACTATTAACTTCAACAGAACCCTGTCTAGTACTATGCGCTTCAACAGAACCCTGTCTAGTACTATTCGCTTCAACAGAACCCTGTCTAGTACTATGCGCTTCAACAGAACCCTGTCTAGTACTATTCGCTTCAACAGAACCCTGTCTAGTACTATTCGCTTCAACAGAACCCTGTCTAGTACTATTCGCTTCAACAGAACCCTGTCTAGTACTATTCGCTTCAACAGAACCCTGTCTAGTACTATTCGCTTCAACAGAACCCTGTCTAGTACTATTACTTACTGTAGACAACTTCTTCTGCTTCCTGTAGACCTGCAGCTGTCTGCGATGCACCTCGGGCAGTCGTCGGTACATCGCCATTAACTTGCGATCCACCTCCGAAAGACCAATGTCCACTCGTTTTCTGAAAAAATACATTTTAATTATACTATTATTGCTATTCCTACTAATATTATAAATGCGAAAGTTTGTGAGGATGGATGTATGTATGTATGTATGTATGGATGTAAGTTTGTTGCTCTTTCACGAAAAAACTACTGGACGGATTTTTATGAAACTTTACAGTAATATAGGTTATACATCAGAATAACAAATGGGATACATTTTATCCCGAAATACCCGCGGGAACGGGTACAACGCGGGTAACACTGCGGGGCGCTGCTGGTATAATATATTTATTATATATATACTTTATTACATATTATACGTTGTATATTATACTATTCAAATCTCTTTATTATATCAGATAATTACAATCATTTATAATCGTCAGCTTACAATTAAGTTTACGTCAGTTCGCATCGCGCCACCTACTGAGAAGAACTAACAAGAAACTCAGAGGGGCTGTCATTATTTTTTCTCATAAAATACCAATCCGATTCGAATAATTCTTTTTGTAATAGATAGCCACATTCAACAGACAAAAGTATACTAAACCATTTATCCCGAAATTCCCACGGGAAAGGGTATAAAAAGTCATATTCACCTAGCCTCCGCATCGTTGCCCCGCGCTATAGTAGGCCACTCGTCGCTGTGTTTGAGCACGCGATCCATGAGCCTCTCAATAGATGAAATACTGCGCATTAGATGGCGGACCGTCCTGTAACAAAGAAAATCCTGTAATATACGGTAATAAAACCGGCCAAGTGCGAGTCGGACTCGCAGACGAAGGATTCCGTCCCATTATGTATTAAAAATTATTAGTATCGAGCAAGAAACGGTAAAAAAAATCACATTTGTTGTATAGGTGCCCCCATTGAGTATTTGTTTTATTTATTTTAATACAATTTGAACTGTCTAGCTATCACCGTTCTTGAGATACTGCGAGTGTCCCGAGAACTAATTCTGACGTTCACTGCAAGCAACTAGTACCCCTATTTGCTTGCAGTGAAGGTCAAAATTAATTTTAGTCACAGTCGACATAATTCATAACTAACTTTAGTTCCATGGACATTCGTATCTGCCTACAGTGGCCTACAGCGCCAAAATGGCGACACTCAAATAGGCACAAAATTATTATGACTGCAGCCTGTCCAGTGTATATAATAGAGGTCAGTGGTGTCGACCCTTTACCCCCCCTACTTGTGGAGTGTAGTACCTGCACAGCTCTCCAGGCGCGGCGTCGGTATCAGTATCGGCAGCCGCAGCGGCCGCCACCACTAACTCCGAACAGGAATCCAGCGACGACCGGGAACCGGACGACGACACCGTCAGGAACGAGCCTGGAATCATCACACGTGTCAGAGTATCAAGTAAGTTCCAGAAGGTCAGTGGTCAATCCTGGTGTCGGCGTTTTTAGACCGCTCAAGGACCCCCTGGTGTCGTAGTTTCAATTCAAAATGGGTAGTGTTTGCTTGAACCTAAGCGAGCAGTATGTACATAGATGATTCCGTGCTTCGGAGGGCACGTTAAGCCACCGGTCCCGGTTACTCTCTACCGATAGTGAAGTTACATGAGCCGTGTCAGAGGCCTTTGGCGGCTCAATAACTCTGACACCAGGATTGGTCAGGGTGACCATCCACTCGATGAAGAAGAATAAGTACGTACTGTCGTCCAAGTCGGCGGTATTGTTGTCGCTTTGCTCGTCGTGTTCGCTCGCTGGCTGTTCCGTTTCGCGTTCGTTGTCTTCTGCTCCTTCCACCAGGCGTTCCATGACTTCCACGTTTTCCGGTGGTCTAGAACATAAGGTAAGATATGTATACTAATATTATAAGAGGTAACATTTTTAAGTTAGTTTGTTTGTATGTTCGAGGTAATCTCGGGAAGTACCTGTCCGATTTGAATAATTCTTTTTTGTAATAGATAACCACATTCAACGGGAAGGTTATAAGCTATTTTTCATCCCGAAATTCCCGCGGGAAGGGGTACAACGCGGGTAAAAAAGTATTTAGTGTGTATACGTACTTTTGCACGGGCGGCTGCGCGGGAGGCTGCGCGAGCGCTTGGAAGAACATCATGCACACGTTCTGAGGACTCACCGACGAGCCCGACTGCGGAAAAACGAAAACGTCATTGGATTAAACGCCTCGGTCTCCGATCAACAATACACAACTAGATGTCGGGTCGGCAAAAAAAAAAAACGTCTCGGTGAATAAGGCCTCATTTGAAAAGTGAGCTCTTATTTTATTCATAAGATTTGATACTTTATTGCCTGGTGTCATGGTTGTAATTAGGTTGAACTTCGAACTGTTTTAAAACTTTTGTCTCAGTTCGGTAGTAAAGAAAATAAGCTGTCACACGTCATCCACGAGGACAGTATTCAGCTTTGATTTTGTACGTGACCCGATATCTAGTTGTGTATCGTTGATCGAAGGCCTCGGTCGTGAACATATATTATCACATCATTGTATCAACACGCCTCGGTCGACTAGTGGTATGTGCACTCGCCTGCCAAGACTGAGGCCTCGGGTTCAATACCCAAATCGAGTGAAAACATGTTTCCTATTTACCAAACATGGCTCGGGTTTGAGATCACCAACCCGTTAGGCAAGCTTGGTGATTACGACATCCTCCTCACTGTACTGATGTCTTCAGTGAGATGAGATGCCTTTGACCAGAAGTGGGACAGTAACAGTAACTCACCGAACAATGTTCAATGATGTTGACACCGTATTCGTTGACCGCCTGCGCCGTGCCGAAGAATGAGATCCGAGAGTATATTGACCTGTTAACAAAATAAATATTAAGTACATTGCGTATGACAAAAGCCTTTTTAACACGCTTTTATTAGCTTGGCCTGTATGTATGTATGTATGTATGTATGTATGTATGTACGTATGTAATGAAATCTTTGAACATCATTTTCACCAACTTCCAGAAATCTGATTAATTTGAAACTTTGCATACGTATCAAGGACCGATGACAATGCAATAATTTAATAACAGTTTCCCATTATCCTTAATGGATTTGCCAGATTTACTAAAAAAATATTACTTCATATAAAAGACATCAACGGGCGCTCGCTGTGGGACGGAACGGGAGTTCTGTTTTATTTTACTAAATGGTACTAGACACTAACAGCGTCCCGTGATGGGCCCGTTCCCGTGGGAATTACGGGATGAAAAGTTTCATATAATGTTATATGGATTTGCCAGATTTACTAAAAAATAAAAAATAAAATTATAGTTTAAAAAAACTAAAAAACACGCTTTTATTGCAAATTGAACTAAAAACTAGAAAATAATTTTTCACCTCAAATCAAAATTATAATAAAATTTAAGTTATTAACACAATGATTCAATTCAGAGTAAAAAAGCGTGGGGTGCATTTTACTGTAGTTCATATAACTATCCTCTCATAGATACCAATGATGATTGTAATATTAAAAAAAAATATTAAGCACCCCACGCTTTTTACTCTGAATTGAATCATTGTGTTAATAACTTAAATTTTATTATAATTTTGATTTGAGGTGAAAATTTTTTTTCTAGTTGTTAGTTCAATTTGCAATAAAAGCGTGTTTTTTAGTTTTTTTAATTATGGATATGTAAGTTACTCATCACTGTACTGATATCTTCAGGGATGAGAGGCCTTTGCCCAGCAGTGGGACATTACAGGCTAATAGTTACTTAAAGTTAGTCCAGTAGGTCAGTGGTCAAACGAGCGTTTGTCCACCGCCGCCGGCACCGGACCGTCACCGGTAACGAGATGACGGCGCCGAAGTAGCGGTAGATACATTTAGAGCGTTTTGCTTTAGCCGCGTGTCCACCGCACATCCGTCACGTCATAATAAACTCGGGCCGAAATAATCTCGTTCCCGGTGACGGTCCGGTGCCGGCGGCGGTGGACAAACGCTCTAAAGGTGACGACATCCTCGTAAAACTCCCTTGTAGTAAGACCATGTCGGAGGCAATAGATTATGTCAGAGGTCTTAAGGTGGTCTAATAACTCCGACACCAAGGTTGGCTACTGACCTACTCGAATTAACTAACTAGTTTCTGAGATTAGCGCGTTCAAACAAACAAAAAAACAAACTCTTCAGGTTTATTATATTAGTACTAGCTACGCCCCGCGGTGTCACCCGCGTTGTACCCGTTCCCGCGGGAATTTCGGGATAAAATGTATCCCATGTGTTATTCTGATGTATAACCTATATTACTGTAAAGTTTCAACCAAATCCGTTCAGTAGTTATTGCGTGAAAGAGTAACAAACTTACAAACATACAAACATACATCCTCACAAACTTTCGCATTTATAATATTAGTAGGATAGACATAGATATCGTTACTGTACCTGAGCAAATCCCTTCGATGCTCAGCCGAGAGCGGCTGCGGCGAGGCGCAGCTGCAGCGGTGAGTGTAGCCCGCCCAGTCTTTCACTGAAACAACGGCCCGCCCAATGCACGTGCGCATACTCACAACACTCACTCACTAAAATACTGAGTCTTGGGTAAAGTGAGCACACTTATGGGGAACTGAGTGATGGGTAAAGTGAGCCATGGATTCGATGGGTCTAAGACTGAAATCGACGAGCCCGATGCACGCGCGCATACTCACCACACGGTACTCACTAACATTAACTATTGGATACTGAATCATGGGTAAAGTGAGCACACTTATGGGGAACTGAGTGATGGGTAAAGTGAGTATTAGATCCGATGGATCTTTCACTGTAACAGACGAGTCCGATGCACGCGCTATACACTCATCGTACGGTACTCACTAACTGTTGCGTAAATAAACTGAGCAGGGACTGAGTATGGGGTAAATTGAGTGATGAGTAAACTGAGCGTGAGGTGAATTCATCACACTTAATGATGGAGTAACTGAATAGCAACGGGTAACCTATAGCCATCTTAATAATAAAGGCTCTATAACTAAAACATTGTGATAATGTGTTTTGTCTCTTTTGCTCTTCGGAAAATTGCGTATGTCAGAAAGTGACAAAACATTTGACAGCTAAATTAGAAAATTTTTTCTATATACGCGTATATTAATATGACCCTAGGAGTATAGGCATATTAGCTGTGCGGGACTGAGTATCGGGTCGACTGAGTGATGGGAGAATAACTGAGTATATAGATAAACTGAGCACACTAACTAATGAAGGATTGAGCATAAGGGGACTGAGTATTGCGGGAGTTGAGTAATGAGGTTAAATGAACACATTTTATGATTACCCAAGAAGCTAAATATAAATGTGATTATGCGACACCTAATCGATGATATTTGAGACAATTTATTATTATATAGTCACAAAGTATGCTTACGAAACACTGGGTGAGCCCAAAAATATAATTAGTATCTTAAGTCTAAGCTAACACGACTCATTTTGAATTGAAACTACGTTTACGGATACACTTCGCTTTCATTTTTACATAACACCAGTCTTCTGTGCGCACGGTTCCTGTAGGAGCCGAAACGTCAGATAATCTACACTAATATTATAAAGAGGAAAACTTTGTTTGTTTGGTTGTAATGAATAGGCTCAAGAACTACTGGACCGTTTTTAACAATTCTTTCACCATTCGAAAGCTACATTATCCACGAGTAACATAGGCTATTTTTCATCCCGAAATTCCCACAGGAATGGATGTGAAATAAAAGCGAAGTGTATCCGTAGACGTCAACGTAAACGTATCAATTTAAAATAGTATACAATTCATAAAATATAACAGCATAATATTATTCTCTCTTAACTACTTTGCAATTTGAATAGACAATCAGTCTATTGTCACCTGTTTATATAGTTGTGTGTGTGTGTGTGTGTGTGTGTGTGTGTGTGTGTGTGTGTGTGTGTGTCTCACCGGGATGTCGGTCGGCCTTCCCCCGCACGTCGTTGAGTCGCCCGTAGGTGGTGTGTGTGGGCTGGCGCTTCAGATACTGCTGCAGGCTGGCGTCGGCGCCGGGCAGCCACGGGCACAGCGCCGCGTCGCCCGACAGGCGCGCCTGCGGACCACACACACAGTATTAGCTTGGTCAGGGGCCAACCTTTTGCTGAAGAGGAAAAAGGTTTAGTGGTTTTATTTCATTCTTACCCACCCTATCTAAGCCTTTTTCCTATTCAGAAGCAATCGTCTTCGGTGGCAAATTGACGACATTTAACCACATTTTGTGCCAATCCAAATAAATAGATTATAGTTTGTCCTATTTCTGTTGTACTTTTTTGAACCAAATACATTTTATTTCATTTAATTTCCTTTCAAAGTATACCTTACCTTGAAAGTTATGACAGCTGCAGCTTTGAAATTCTCTAATATCTTGATGAATCTCTCTACTGCATATCTGAAAAGAATAATAATAAGTGTTGAAAAATCTCATTGGAAAATAAATAAATACACCCGGACAAATTCACTCACGGTTAATTAGACCCAAAGTAAGCTCTAAGCTTGTAATATGGAATCTAACTCACTGATACTACTACATATACATACAAAGATACTTTATAACAATATATAAAATTCAAAGTCCTGACTGACTGATAATCACCGCACAGCCTCAACCGCTACACCTACAAACATGAAATTTAGCAGGAAGGTTCTTCAAGTGACGTAAGTGCACACTAAGAAAGGATTTTCGAAAATTCCTTCGGGAACGGGCTCTACGCGGGTAAAGCCGCGGGGCGCTGCTAGTAATGAATATATTATAATCGACACCCAGACCTCGTCAACCACTATGTCTCACATATTGTTACTCCGTTGACCGACCCCGCAACCCCCGACACAGTAAGCGCTCTCACTGCCACTGTGACAACGGCTTGTCCAGATATAGATACATAAGTAACACAATAAACTCACTGTCTTTCCAAGGGCTTGTCGTACGGTTTACACTGACATATGATGGTGACGATCTTCTCTGACGCCTCGTTGAACTTGGCGACACTGCACAGCTGTTCGTGGATTATTGACACACCTGGATATAATACAAGTGTCCATTAAGGGTACGTACTTATATATTATTAATAAACGCGTATTGAGAACATTTTAGCTATAAAATGGTTTGTCACTTTCTGACATACGCAACTTGCCGAAGAGCGAAAGAGACAAAACAATTAGCCATATTAATAAACGCTAAGAACATTTTAGCTATCACATGGTTCGTCACTTTCTGACATACGAAACTTGCCGAAGAGCGAAAGAGACAAAACAATTTATAACAATGTTTATTACAGCGTTTATTTAAGGCGGGATAAGTTTAAGTAGAAGTAAGTACATATTATCCTATAATGTCCCATTGCTGGTCAAAGGCCTCTCATTTCTCAGACATCAGTAATAATTAATGAGGGGTCATTAGTGAGGGGTGGTGATTAGATAATGAGGGGTCATTAGTAAGGAGTGATGATTAGTTAATGAGGGGTCATTAGTAAGGAGTGGTGATTAGCTAATGAGGGGTCATTAGTGAGGAGTGGTGATTAAGTAATGAGGGGTCATTAGTGAGAAGTGGTGATTAGTTAATGAGGGGTCATTAGTGAGGAGTGGTGATTAGCTAATGATATTTAGCCATTAGTATTTCCTACGGGAACGGGTGCGCTGTGGGTAAAACCGCAGGCCACAGCTAGTTTAATGCTAATTGCATATTAAATCTACGGGTTGCATAAGTGAAAACTTGAATATTAACGTCAAAACGTGTTACGAATGTTCGATCAGGTCACGTGACCTAACGCGAGTTTAACATTTTTTATCCATCACGAAAAAGTGCACAGCGCAAGAAGTTTTCACTTCAAAATAGCTCTTACGTACCTTGTTCAGTGAAGTCAATATCGTGTAGCCGCTGCAGGTCCCAATGTTCGTAGTCGAGCTCCGATGAAGACAGACAGAGACACTGAGACAGCATCGCCGCTTGCTCGTGGAGACCAGCTGAAAATATATAACAAATATTTAATATTATAAATGCGAAAGTTTGTGAGGATGTATGTATGTTTGTTACTCTTTCACGCAAAAACTACTGATCGGATTTGGATGAAACTTAACAGTGATATAGGTTAAACATCAGAATAACACATGGGATACATTTTATCCCGAATTTCCCGCGCGAACGGGTATAAAGTGGGTGAAACCGCGGGGCGCGGCTAGTAAGAATTAAGATAAGTTTACTTCTGTTTTTACATAAGTAAAATATAACAGAGTCTATTTTGACAAACCTTTCAATATAATACCTATGTTTTAATCATGTTTGTAATTTAATAGAGAATTTCAATTAAATATAGTGTAAAGTATTGTCCTGTAACGCCCCACTGCTGGTCAAAGGCCTCTCATCTCTCAGACATCAGTACAGTGAGGAGGATGTCGTAATCACCGCGCGGCTACTGCGGGCTGTGATCTCAAACACGAGCCATGTTTGAAAAGGAATGAACATGTTTTCGCTCGACCCGGGAATTGAACCTGGGAGCTCAGTAAGTAGATATGGAGCACGTACCTCTCTGCAGCGCGACGTGCAGCCGCTGCAGCACGAGCCACATGCGCGCCGGCTCGGCGTTGGGCGTCACGCACAGCGCGCACGTGCAGCACCACCACCACTGCACGCGCCACGCGCCCTCCACCAGCGCCGGCGTGCTGCCATCACGATATAATATTAATACAGCCTCCGTGCTCTTGTGGTTTAAAGAGGTTCCGGGTTCCATTCCCGGTGGGGACAATATCGCACAAAAATCTCTTTGTGAGACTGCCCTCAGTTTGGTTAGGGCATTGCAGGCTGAATCACCTGATTGACCGAAAAGAAAGACGATTCCGTGCTTCGGAGGACACGTGAAGCCGTCGGTCCCGGTTACTCTCTACGGATAGTAGTCGTTACATGAGCCATGTCAGAGGCCTTTAGCGGCTCAATAACTCTGACACCAGGATTGGTCAGGGGGACCATCCACTTGATGAAAAATAAGAAGAATAAATAAATACACCCGGACAAGTACTTTATAAGAACATATAATTGACACCCAGACGTTGTCAACAACTATGTACCAACATAATAAAGCTGAAGAGTTTGTACCAATCCAATTCAAATAATGCATTTTGTAATGGATAGCCACATTCAACGGGATAGTTATATGTTATTTTTCATCCCGAAACTCCTACAGGAACAAGCACGACGCGGGTAAAATCGCATGACGCTGCTAGTATGTATAGACTAGTTAGAAGAAAAACAAGGAAGGCTCTCCCCGTCAGCATGTGGGACACATGGCCAGAAAGAGAGAGAGAGGGATAGACTAGTTGGAATGTACTCACATATTAGACCCGATGAGCGTGTATATGAGCGCGGAGATCTCGCACCACGAGTGACACACGCCCAGCAACCACTCTGGCACCAGCGAGAACCCCAGCGGTTCCTCCGCGATGGCGATCTCTGTAACACATAGTATGAGATTCAAAGTCAAAGTCAACGGCAAATATTTTTATTCAGTTTTGGCCCCATACAGGCTCTTTTGAACGTACCCCAGAGAATGGGCAAGGAACAGAGAATGGGCAAGGAACTCTGCTGGTTTTTTTTTGGTCAAAGGCCTTGAGAGAAGAGGAAAAAGGTTTAGTAATTTTTTTCATCATTACCCTATCTCTAAACCTTTTTCCTCTTCAGGAGCAATCGTCTTCGGCTGGAAAATTGACGACATTTAACCACATTTTGTGCCAATCCAAAAGAAATCTATATATATGTCGGAGACAGTTGTCAATAATTACGGTTTGTGGGTATTCACCAAACCTTGTTAAGAATTGATTTCCATGATATTAATTTAAATGATTTTAGTATCAAATCAAGTACTTAGTTTGTGCACTAATTGATTTTTGGCAACTGATTTCGGCAAGTGTGACCGTTAGTTTTGTTCTAAACATTTTATGCTATGTTGCTTTGTTTTTAAATGATTTACTTTGTAAATTCACCATTGTTTATTTACGACAATAATTCTCGTATAATTTGATTACTTTGAAACGTAAATCTTAATAGATAATGCATTGTTGTATCAAGTAAACACGTGACGCACTACTGCACTGCGTCAATGGACAGAGTTGTTGGGGGGAGTTTAAAGTAGGGGCATCGCTATAAAAGAGCGTGCACTCAGTAAGCTCTCCAGTCGGTCTTCGGACTCGACGTAATAAGAAGCTCCCCAGCTCCTGGCAAAACTGTCGGTTTACTCGGTACAGCACTGCTGTATATTTACAATAGCTGTAAACTTGCTTATAGCGAGATACACTTTGTAATGGGTGGCTTCGGCTACTGTACGAACTGTGACCATAGCGGTCTGTTCGCGTAACTTGTATTTTGTAATTGGGTGGCTCCGGCTACTGTACGAACTGTGACCATAACGGTCTGTTCGGTTGTATTTTAATTATTTGGCTTTATCTTTTTACTGATTATTATTTTGTATTTGTACCATTTCTTGTGTATTGTGTTATTATTGTGCATGTGTGTGTACCTACTTAATTAAAACACTGTATTGGCATATACCGTCTTGTTTATCCCAATAAAATGGGAACTCCAAACCCTGACGAGATATACCCGCTCGGCACTACTCACCGCCGACTCCTACATCAGAAGTGGGATGAAGAAGATTTGACCCGTGGTGCCGTCCGCTCAGAAGTCAAGCATGAATGCCGTTCAGCCACTATGGCTCTCGCAGTCCACTTTTGTGGGATAAGGTTTAGCCCAGGAATCTGAAGGTGTTTGTGATCCATGGCGAGTAATGTGAATGCTTCAGAATATATGTCCCAGTTAATTGAAGCGATTAAGACGCAATCTGCTCCGTCTACTCTAATTTCTTTGCCCGTTTTTGTCCCAGACCTACAGATTCCGTTGCTCAATCTTGGAGTATAACCGTTGATATTTGCCTATCGGAAAAACCTCTTCAAGGTGGTCCTCTTTATCATTGCTTATCTTACTAAAGCCTTGAAGGGCAGTGCTAACGTATGGCTTTCCCAAGTATCGTACGCAGGTATGACCTGGACAGATTTTATTGTTCTGAAAAGTTGTCTGCCAAACGTATTTCTTGTATAGTCGATATAGTGGGAATCGGAAATTCTAACATAATATGTACCGAACCAATTCTAAGTGAAGTAAAAATAGACGGTTACCATTTGAGAGATACTGTTCCATGTGGTACCGGATGCCTAGTATAAGTCATAGTATTATGACAGAACATGACCGAAACAAATCTTTAAGTTTATTGAATCCCTGAGACCTCTGATTTTCATGATATTGATACAGATATTCCATCCGAGTATAAACCACAGTTGATTTAACTCCCCGAGTACATAGATGGTGGGCTTTTCTACAGGCCTATGATTTTGACATTATGTATAGGGAAGGCAGATATATGAACCACGTAGACTTTCTTTCTAGAAACTCCCTTCCACAATCAATCAACAAAACAGAACGGAAATGTGTTGATATTACAACTCTGTCTAATAATTGGCTTTTCAGCGTGATTCTGAGATTTTAGCAATCATTTCTAATTTGAAAAGTAACTCTGGTAAAATTCAAGTCAGTATACCTTGGCACACAGTGCATATAGATGTTACAGGAAAACTTAGTGGAAACAATGATATCAAGGAATACATCATTGTTATAATTGATTCTTTTACAGCTGAGCTCTTTAGTGCATATTGACGACGATGACGAGATTGAAATTCATGTACCTTCCCCTGGATTATGAAGCTCGTAGTATTCAGAGATATGTCTGAATCATCATACCGAATGTTTATTTTGGAATTGGTTATAAAACTTGGAATGTTCTGTGAGTATAGTTAGTTAGTGTTCTACACGAAGGTAATTATGAGCTTCCGAAAGAGTCTAAAGTCTTTATAATGTGATATGTTCTAATATGTTTTCTTATTTTCATGTTGGCAATGCTGGTAATTATTGTGAGCATTGATGAACCTCGTCCAGCCAGGATAGAACGTGGTTCTTTACCTGAGGAATATGAGGGATTGCGGTATTCCAAATTATTATCAGGACAAATTCACATTGGATGTTAAATTGGTGATGTATTATTTAAGTCGGTTAGAGTTTTGTAGTGAATCTTCGTACCACTTGATAAAGTAGAAAGCTTATTGAAAGTATTTTGGAAGTTTATCCCATTGTACAATACGAGAGTATGAGTAAGGGTTTCTAAGTGCCTTATTGAGTTCAATGTTCGACCTTGGCGATGGGCATGGTCTGGATTGACGTGTTATTGTTGTGACTCTTAGAGAAACTTACTTTTACCCACTCGTGGCTCATATTGTAGTGTGCATTTGAGACTAATAGTCTATTGAAAGTTGAAAATGACGTGGTACCTAGTATTCATGTGTAACATAGCATTGATGATTCAATATTGATAAACTAGTAACTGATTCTGATAACTGTTTGAAAAGTTTCAAGTTGGGGACTTTGTACTTTACAAATATGCCCATGATTGTGTACGAAAAATACCTGAGTGTCCAGTTACTATTAGTGATGTTGTCAATACTGACACTGATGATGATTCATCTGCTGCTGACATAATATAGCTTGAGTTGACTGTTTGTCTCCGGGAATGTGAAGGTCTATGTTGACTGTTTATCTCCTGGAATGCGAAGGTCTATGTTGACTGTTTATCTCCTGGAATGTGAAGGTCTATGTTGACTGTTTATCTCCTGGAATGTGAAGGTCTATGTTGACTGTTTATCTCCTGGAATGTGAAAGTCTATGTTGACTGTTTATCTCCTGGAATGTGAAGGTCTATGTTGACTGTTTATCTCCTGGAATGTGAAGGTCTATGTTGACTGTTTATCTCCTGGAATGTGAAGGTCTATGTTGACTGTTTATCTCCTGGAATGTGAAGGTCTATGTTGACTGTTTATCTCCTGGAATGTGAAAGTCTATGTTGACTGTTTGTCTCCTGGATTTGGACGTCGAGCTTGACGCCAAGGCGGGTTGTCTATGTTGACACCTATGCGGGTTGTCCGTTCGACTCTAGATTACGAATTTGACGCTTAGGCGGGTTGTCTATGTTGACGCCTATGCGAGTTGTCTATTCGAATGTTGGAGCCTATGTTGGTTGAGCTTTGTTCTGTCAGTAACAGTATGGTCTTGAATAGGTTGCGATGCAACTGCTATTGATAATGATTTTATTTGACAAACTCAGAATTTTTCAACACACTTACGTATGTTAAGGCTTTTGTTGTGTCAGAAAGGCCGATCGATATTCATAAAAGGTTTTATTTTTTCAAGATCACACGAGGTCGTGTAAAATGTCAGTTCTGGCCGTGTCGGAGACAGTTGTCAATAATTACGGTTTGTGGGTATTCACCAAACCTTGTTAAGAATTGATTTCCATGATATTAATTTAAATGATTTTAGTATCAAATCAAGTACTTAGTTTGTGCACTAATTGATTTTTGGCAACTGATTTCGGCAAGTGTGACCGTTAGTTTTGTTCTAAACATTTTATGCTATGTTGCTTTGTTTTTAAATGATTTACTTTGTAAATTCACCATTGTTTATTTACGACAATAATTCTCGTATAATTTGATTACTTTGAAACGTAAATCTTAATAGATAATGCATTGTTGTATCAAGTAAACACGTGACGCACTACTGCACTGCGTCAATGGACAGAGTTGTTGGGGGGAGTTTAAAGTAGGGGCATCGCTATAAAAGAGCGTGCACTCAGTAAGCTCTCCAGTCGGTCTTCGGACTCGACGTAATAAGAAGCTCCCCAGCTCCTGGCAAAACTGTCGGTTTACTCGGTACAGCACTGCTGTATATTTACAATAGCTGTAAACTTGCTTATAGCGAGATACACTTTGTAATGGGTGGCTTCGGCTACTGTACGAACTGTGACCATAGCGGTCTGTTCGCGTAACTTGTATTTTGTAATTGGGTGGCTCCGGCTACTGTACGAACTGTGACCATAACGGTCTGTTCGGTTGTATTTTAATTATTTGGCTTTATCTTTTTACTGATTATTATTTTGTATTTGTACCATTTCTTGTGTATTGTGTTATTATTGTGCATGTGTGTGTACCTACTTAATTAAAACACTGTATTGGCATATACCGTCTTGTTTATCCCAATAAAATGGGAACTCCAAACCCTGACGAGATATACCCGCTCGGCACTACTCACCGCCGACTCCTACATATATAAAAATGAAACCCGTTTTTTATTGTCGTCGCATCACGCGTGAATGGCTGGACCGATTTCACTAATTCTTTTTTTATTGTATTTGTTATTATTAGGAGAAGGTTCTTACGGAAAAAAATATTAAGAAAATCTCTCAGAAATATTGAAAATTATACATTTAATTTTGCATATTTAAAAAAACACGCGTAACGAATGTCAATGTCATTCACAGCCATAGACTATATTGAAAGAGCATTGTTTGTTCGGAAAGTATGATGCACTCATTGCTACGCTAAGGCGGTACGAAGTTCGCCGGGTCAGCTAGTAGATTATAGATAAAACAAGTGCGAGTCGGACTCGCCCATGAAGGGTTCCGTAGCAGCGAGTAACATAATAAAGAAGTTCTTGAAATAAATGTTTTTTTATTTACATTTGAGTTATTGAATGAATAATCAGTATTTTTTTGCGGTTTACGATTTATGTCGTAAAAAAAAAACTACTAACTAGACCTCGTTCAAACCAATTTTCGGTGTTAGATTACATTGTTATGTACATCATATATTTTTTTTAGTTTTATCATTCTCTTATTTTAGAAGTTACAGGGGGGGGGAGACACATTTTACCACTTTGGAAGAGTCTCTCGCGCAAACTATTCAGTTTAGAAAAAAATGATATTAGAAACCTCAATACCATTTTTGAAGACCTATCCATAGATACCCCACACGTATGGGTTTGATGAAAAAAAAAAAATTTTTTTCATTTCTAAGTATGGGAGACCCCCCTAAAATTTTATTTTTTTTCTATTTTAGTGTGAAAATATTAATGCGGTTCACAGAATACATCTACACACTAAGTTTCAACAACATAGCTCTTATAGTTTCGGAGAAAAAAGGCTGTGACATACGGACAGACAGACAGACAGACGGACGGACAGACAGACAGACAGACATGACGAATCTATAAGGGTTCCGTTTTTGCCATTTTGCTACGGAACCCTAAAAAGCACTTGACTCACCACACATATACTGTTCTAACGCCGTCTCGTCGTCCGCGTGTGCCGGACTTTCGTCGCCCGCTGCCGCGGCTTCTTCTGACAGCCTGTCGGATAATCAGATTAGTTTTTTAATATGCTCTTAGGGTCTTACTTATAAACGCTTAATAACAGGAATTTAGCTATCAAATGGTTTGTCTCTTTCCGACATACGCTATTTTCTTTAGAGCGAGAGAGACAAAACACTTTTTAGCAGTGTTTTATTAGAGTTTATCAATACGGCGGGAAGCGCTCTTTATTTATTTTTCTTAATTTTTCGAATTTCCGGGGTTCTTCTTCTTCACCGAGTGGACGGTCAACCTGACCAATCCGGGCGTCAGAGTTATTGAGCCGCCAAAGGCCTCTGACATGGCTCATGTAACGACTACTATCCGTAGAGAGTAACCGGGACCGACGGCTTAACGTGCCCTCCGAAGCACGGAATCGAAATAACGGAATATTTTTGATGAAATTTGTTATCTATACTATCTATACTAATATATAAAGCGGTAAAATTTTTAAGTTTGTTTGTTTGTTTGTATGTTCGAGGTAATCTCAGGAATTATCAGTCCGATTTGAACATTCAACGGGAAGGTTATAGGCTATTTTTCATCCCGAAATTCCCACGGGAACTAGTTTATTATTATTTAATACTCACATCTCAGCCTGTGCCTGCTGCTGTTCCTCCTCCAGACCTTCCCTGACTTCATCATCAGCTGACGCCAGCAACTGAAAGGAAAATGTCAAGTTAGATAAACACCTGCAAACATGTGTGTATGTTTTTGTCAACCTATCTATAGATTATTACTAAAAATGTATGTTTATATCCTACTATCACTACATAGTATAAAACAAAGTCGCTATTTTTGTCTGTTTGTTTGTCTGTATGCTTAAATCTTTAAAATTACGCAACGGATTTTGATGCGGTTTTTTGTAATAGGTAGAGTGATTCAAGAGGAAGGTTTTTATGTATAAAAATTCCCGATATTCCCACGGGAACGGGCACAACGCGGGTAAAACCGCGGGGCGCTGCTAGTCTAATATATAAAATTCTCGTGTCACGGGGTGCGTGGTTAAACTCCTCTGAAACGGCTCGACCGATTCTCATGAAATTTTGTGAGCATATCGGGTAGGTCTGAGAATCGAACAACATCTATTTTTCATCCCGAAATTCCGGGTACAACGCGGGTGAAACCGCGGGGCGCAGCTAGTCTCTATATATAAAAATCAACGCCACTTTTCGTTGTAATGTTATAACTCAAGATCGGGCTCACCTATCCAAACCAAATGTTCAGGCTTTGTTCGGACTATTTAGTAGATGGTTTATGTGAAGCACAAAATCGGTCGAGCGGTTCTTAATTTCCCTCGGGAACGGGCACAACGTGGATGAAACCGCGGGGCGCAGCTAGTAATATTATAAATGCGAAAGTTTGTGATGATGGATGTATTACTCTTTCACGCAAAAACTATTGAACGGATTTGGATGAAACATTACAGTTATATAGTTACATCAGAGTAACACATGTGATTCATTTCATCCCGAAATTCCCGCAGGAACGGGTACAACGCGGGTGAAACCGCGGAGCGCGGCTTCTAAATAATATATTATAGGTATAGGTAGGCGATAATGACACTTACTTGGAGTATATCCTCGTGTCTGATGAAGAATTGCTGGTCTGTCTCCGGAGCATCGTTCAGGAGAGGGAGGAGGAACTGGCCCATCGCTGGTGCTTCCGCCTAGAACATAACGCACTTACTTAAACACTGTACTGATATCTTCAGGGAGATGAGACGCCCATAATGTACTGATATCTTCAGTGAGATGAGAGGAACACACAGTACTGATATCTTCAGTGAGATGAGACACCCACACTGTACTGATATCTTCAGTAAGATGAGAGATGTTTAATGTACTGATATCTTCAGTGAGATGTGAGGCCTTTGCTACATTACAGGCATTACATTACAGTGGGACATTACAGGCTAAGAGTGCATTTCTATTGTCACGGACCGGAGCTGTACGGAACACAATCGACCAATTACAACAAAATGACCTTCGATCAACAATACACAACTAGATGTCGGGTCGGCGCAGAAAATACGTCTCGGTGAATAAGGCCTCATTTGAAAAGTGAGCTCTTATTTTATTCATAAGATTTGCTACTTTATCGCCAGGTGTCATGGTTGTAATTAGGTTGAACTTCGAACTGTTTTAAAACTTCTGTTTCAGTTCGGTAGTAAACAAAATAAGCTGTCACACGTCATCCCCGCGGACAGTATTTAGCTTTGATTTTGTACGTGACCCGATATCTAGTTGTGTATTGTTGATCGAAGAAAATGACATTGACATTGTCAAAATTTGTTCGTAATGCGTTGTGATTGGTCAGTTGAGCTCCGCACAGCTCCGCTTCCATGTAAACGCACCCTAATACTTCTAATACTGTAACAAAAGTACAAGTCTAACTCACAGGCTCTTTGTGAAAGTCCACGTCGCCAATACAGGCTGCTTCCTTTACTGATGAACTGTCCGAAGTACCTAGAAAGGAGATAATTATGCTTAGATCTTTAATCACTATCACTACATAGTATAAAACAAAGTCTCTTTCCACTGTCTGTCCCTATGTATGCTTAGATCTTTAATCATTATCACTACATAGTATAAAACAAAGTCGCTTTCCGCTGTCTGTCCCTATGTATGCTTAGATCTTTAATCACTATCACTACATAGTATAAAACAAAGTCGCTTTCCGCTGTCTGTCCCTATGTATGCTTAGATCTTTAATCACTATCACTACATAGTATAAAACAAAGTCGCTTTCCGCTGTCTGTCCCTATGTATGCTTAGATCTTTAATCACTATCACTACATAGTAAAAAAACAAAGTCGCTTTCCGCTGTCTGTCCCTATGTATGCTTAGATCTTTAATCACTATCACTACATAGTATAAAACAAAGTCGCTTTCCGCTGTCTGTCCCTATGTATGCTTAGATCTTTAAAACTACGCAACGGATTTTGACGCGGTTTTTTTAAATAGATAGAGTGATTCTCCGCTGTCTGTCCCTATGTATGCTTAGATCTTTAAAACTACGCAACGGATTTTGACGCGGTTTTTTTAAATAGATAGAGTGATTCAAGAGGAAGGTTTATATGTATAACAATTTAAAAAAATCCACCAAAGGCCTCTGACATGGCTCTTATAACGACTACTATCCGTAGAAAGTAACCGGGACCGACGGCTTAACGTGCCCTCCGAAGCACGGAATCACCTTACTTTTCGGGCAATCAGGTGATTCAGCCTGCAATGCCCTAACCTAATAAACTGAGGGCAGTCTCGCAAAGAGATTTTTGTGAAATTATTGTCCCCACCGGGAATCGAACCCGGAACTTCCGGATCGTGAGCCGAGCGCTCAAACCACGAGACCACGGAGGCTGTACAGTAATGTATCAAGTAGTTATACTCACAAGCATCCTCGAGCTCGGTCCACTGGTCGTCGGAGTCGGAGTCGGCGCCGACGTCGGAGGCGTCGGAGGCGGCGCGCGCGCGGGGCGCCGCCGCGCGCCGGGCCGCCGCGCAGCGCCGCGCCAGCGACTGACACACAACAACACTGCATTTTACTATTCATTGATACGTACGTTAATGTTAATTATTGGAACGAAGTTCCTTATCGCGCGTTGCGAAAGGGGGCTAGACGGAAAAAATTAAGACGAATAGTTGTAACGACACTTTTTGCTATAGTAAGCTATTGTAAGCCGTGCGGCGCGGCGTGCGCATGTTTCTCTGTCTGTCTCTCTCTCTCTCTTATAGAAAGCAAGCCAGATATTTTCGTTTCAAACAACGTGATGTTTATACAATACTAGCAGCGCCCCGCGGTTTTACCCGCGTTGTGCCCGTTCCCGTGGGAATTTCGGGATAAAATGTAGCCTATAGCCTTCCTCGATAAATAGACTATCTAACAGTGAAAGAATTATTCAAATCGGTTCAGTAGTTTCTGAGATTAGCGCGTTTAAACAAACAAACAAACAAAACAAACTCTTCAGCTTTATAATATTAGTATAGATAAAGAAAGATAACTATAGACATAAATAAGTTCGAATAGGTCAGTGGCTAACCCTGATGTCGATTTTAGACCGCCTAAAGGCCTCCGACGTGGTCTGACGACTAACAACAAACACGCACCTCCTTCCCTTTAGATATGGGACGCCGCCGGGGCGCCCGCTGCGGTCTGGAGCTGCGCCGCACGCGGCCGCCGCGGCCTCCCGACCACGACGACGATGACGACCCGCTGGCGGAGTCGCGGTGGCCGGCGGTCACCATCTGTAATTGTAAGTAAATAAGTAAATATTAAATAAATCCTAACTAATATTATAAATGCGAAAGTAACTTTGTCTGTCTGTCTGTCTGTCTGTCTGTCTGCATGTCTGTCTGTTACGCTTTCACGCCAAAACTGCTGAACCGATTTGAATGAAAGGTACACAGTTAGTCCAGAGCCTGAGAAAGGACATACGCTACTTTTATCGCGAAATTCCTGCGGGAACGGGTACAACGCGGGTGAAACCGCGGGGCACTGCTAGTATTATATTAAGTAAAAAAAAAATTATGGTATTTAACTACAAACACTGCGACACAAGAAATTTTATCTATACTAATATTATAAAAAGGTAAAATTTGTAGGTTGACTTGTTTGTTTGTTTGTTCGAGGTAATCTCGGGAATTGGGCTTATAAATGGAAAGATTATATATTAGTTTTATAACAAAACTATTTTTATTTTATTTTTTTCGCAATAATTCAAAAGTTATTTCAAAATAAAAATTAGTTTTTGAATCCAGTACCGAAAACACTCGGACAACTCCCGAACAAACCCGAGCGCGTGTGACGTCATAATGTGTAATAGCCGTAAACGCTGTACGTACTTATGGCACAGATTACTAAATAGTTACTACGTCTTATGTTAAATAGCTATAACATTATCATGTCACAACCACGGTGACCAATTACCTATGGCGCGTTTATAGTCACGTGATTTTTATTCAATTTTTAATTGTTTATAATTAATTGAAAAAATATATTTTTTAAGTGTTTTGCATTAAATATCAATATTATTAATAATAAAGTTTTAAAATACATAAAAAAAATCATTTTTTTTTTTTTCAAAAGCCCAATTATCAGTCAGATTTGAATAATTATTTTTGTAATAGATAGCCACATTCAATGTCCGTCCTGTTGAATGTGGATTTCCATTACAAAAAGAAATATTTAAATCGGTTTGGTAGTTTCTGAGATAAACGCGTTAAAACAAACAAACAAAATCTTACAACATATTTGCTAAAAGTCACGACTGATCAGATAGTAGGAAAAAAAACAGCTTTATTTTATACTATGTAGTGATATTACCCGCGTTGTGCCCGTTCCCGTGGGAATTTCGGGAATTTATTTACATAAAAACCTTCCTCTTGAATCACTCTACCTATTACAAAAAACCGCATCAAAATCCGTAATTTTAAAGATTTAAGCATACAGACAAACAGACAGACAAAAATAGCAACTTTGTTTTATACTATGTAGTGATACTAGCAGCATCCCGTGGTTTTACCCGCGTTGTGCCTGCTCCCGTGAGAATTTCGGATGGAAAATAGTCTATTTCTTTTATGTAGCTACATTTGATTGCTATTGGCTACATTTAACAGCTACCCAATACAAAAAGAACTATTCCAATCAATCAAGTTCCTGAGATTATATATTACTAGCAGCGCCCCACAGTGTTACCCGTGTTGTGCTTGTTCCCGTGGGAATTCCGGGATAAAATGTATCGCATGTGTTATTCTGATGTATAACCTACATTACTGTAAAGTTTCATCCGAATCCGTTCAGTAGTTTTTGCGTGAAAGAGCAACAAACATACATCCATCCTCACAAACTTTCGCATCTATACTAATATTATAAAGCTAAAGAGTTTGTTTTGTTTGTTTGTTTGTTTAAACGCGCTAATCTCAGAAACTACTGAACCGATTTGAAAAATTCTTTCACTGTTAGATAGTCTATTTTTCGAGGAAGGCTATAGGCTACATTTTATCCCGAAATTCCCACGGGAACGGGCACAACGCGGGTAAAACCGCGGGGCGCTGCTAGTCCTCTATATATGTCCTCTGTGCCCTACCACCTGCACCAAAGAGGACTTACTGAACGTATCCGACGCTGCCCTCTCGCTTGTGAGTTACTGGTCCGGGAAAATATAAATTAAATACTAAAAATTATTTTGCGCCATTGACTCCAAAGAAGAAGAAGCCCTGTTATTTCAATAAATGATTATTTAATTGATATGAAGAAGAACACCCTAAACATGATAATAGTATTGTTATTCTTTGTGTATTCCTGTCATGTTGAGTATTGATCAATAAGAATATAAAAATTTTCACTAACCACTTATTTAAATGACATTTATTCTTATCAGTATGTGTGTACAATGTATGTGTGAAAGAATGTTTATATAGCTATCAGAAATGCCACTGATAGTCAGACCAAGCTAAACATTAACAACAAGATTTTAAGTTTTTTGCAATTTCATGAATGAAAAGATAAAAATTAATTGATGATTTTGTAAAAAATCCACTTCTTTAAGTGTAAAATGTTATGTAAATACTGTGTACTGAGATAATAAATGAGTCTTCAAATAAACAGAGGTCATTGACTTAGTACATAGAGAATTTCCATCATTTTCTTCAAAAGCAACAAGACAGAGATAGCCATATTATTTTCCTATTTCTGCCATATTGGGAAGGAAAATTTGGTGATGGGGGTACTCACTGCGATCTCGTAGAGCGAAGGAAAGTCCTGTTGGGCCTCTCCGTCCGCGAGTCCAGCCAGGAGGCCTAGCTCTGCACTGAGATCGGCTAGCTCTGCATCGATGCGCTCGGCGCGGGCTGCATCTCCAAGTTCGTCCTTCAAAATGTCGCCGATCTCCTCAGACACCGCCGCTACGGCTGATGCCACCTCGTCTGAGGGCGGAGCACCCTTCCCCACACCCTCACCGGCAGTGAACAAACCATGATCATCGACAGGACCAGTCCCATTCCGACCCAAGCATTTCTCCATTGAAAACATGGTTAGCGAACCGAATAACACAACACACTGCGCGACCGTAACATCTAAAGTCACAGTTGATTGTTTTCGATCACACAATTAACGCTAATTCGAAATTAATAAAGCGTGATACCATTTTTTCATTTCGGCACCGATTATATCCCGAACTTTTTGACAAATACAATATGGCGACGGTATTTTTAGGATAATGTGACCAGTACGAGTGGGATAAAATGACATAATTTGGTCTAGCAACATTGTGGAAATTTTCCTATAATATTTTCAGCAAAATAATATTATCCTTCGGGAAAAACAGTATAAATCGGCTCATTTTCAAAATTCAAACACAATTTAATTCATGAGCATACAATATCTCATATTCTACTTCGACTTCAGGGAATCCAAATTCAAGAGTCGATCGATTTTAAAAAATCATTAACTCGCCTCAAGTAGACGCGGCTTAAATGTCAAAATTAGTTTGAAATTGACGTAGGGACGTCAAAGTTAACAAGCTGTCATTTCATTTTGGCATTTGTGTCGGTAAAATATTTTAGCTGCTACGATTCTGCGCGTTCGTACCTAAAATCTAAATATAAATTCTATACAAAAAACTACATTGCAGGTAAAATACCGCAGTGCGATGCACGTTGAAACATGCACGCTTTAAATCACGTATGATAAACCAGCCCGGTTAATTCAATTAGTGTCTTAATTAGCCTAAGAAGTTCGAATAAGTTTTTGTATATTCCAAATGCTATTTTATTATATTTAGCGATAATAAATAGGTCGGCTGACCTATTTGCAGTGATTCAGTGATAGTTTAATTCATTGGTGTCACGTTTGAGTGTATTATGGCTGTGCAAAATAAGGTTTTGTATGCCTTTCGAGGATGGATAGCTTTCGTGGCTTTTATGGACATGGGGACTGCCGGCCGGTCTTACATCGAAAGGAGATCATTCCTTAGCCATCACAATGGAGAAAACGAACAATTAGACGGTAAGTTCGCTAGTAAATCTAATAAACACATTGCTTTTCTATTACAAATTGCATTATTTAATTAAGAAAAATACCGGTTTAAAATGTGAACGAACTGTGCTAAAAATAAAACGATCTAGCATTGGTTATGCTTAGGTATGGGTCGTTACGTGATTTTTGCGAAACGTAACGTAACTAGTTATTGTGAAGGCATAACCTGTTTTGAAAACTAGTTATAACTAATAACTAGTTATTTGTCAAATTCTATTCAGTGATTCAACATGGTGTTACTGAAGTTTTTGCGAAACGAAAATATAACTGGTTACCTACGTAATCGTTCCTGTCACAAGCTTCAGGTTTTTTGAACGAAGTAGTTTTTGTAGCTAGTGTAGCTACCATAAGCAGTTACATCATTAACGTTATAATGTATCTGAGCTGGACGACGAAGGCCCAGTATTTCACTTAAGTGAAATAAGTAATAAGTCCTAAGTAATACGTATGAAAATTATACGCATCATTTTGGTAGTTGGCGACTTGGTGTGTGCATGTTAGAATTTAATCGTGTCATCACTCGTGATTTCGGGAAGTCTCGGCTCGCTTTGCCGGTCAGTACCTACAAAGAAGTAGGCACAGAGCAGTAACAGTATAACTATTACGCGCGAAAGAGACGACATACGCTCGCAACTAGTTTTGTTTCGTGTCTCGCTTTTCATTCGATCACTGCATTGATAATGTAACTGGTTACTAAAATAACATGTTTATGTGTGACTCGAAACTAGTTATTCGGTTACATGCCCCATAACTAGTTATTGTAACTAGTGACGTGAAATAACGCCCATACCTAGTTATGCTTCTATTTGAGCTGTACAGAGTTCTTATCCCGACTGGGGCATTTAATGTTTATAAATAGGCCTTAATGTTAAGTGTTCAGAACAGTTATTTGTGACTGAAATTTTTTTACTTTCAGAGGCTTAAAAGACTGTTTGAATATTAAGTGTTCAGAACAGTTATTTGTGACTGAAATTTTTTTACTTTCAGAGGCTTAAAAGACTGTTTTTTATTATATTTTTTGAGGCCTTTAGGCGGTCTCAAGACCAAGGTTGGCCACTAACCTACACAACTTACCTACTTTCTAGTCCTACTAATATTATAAACTAGCAGCGCCCCGCGGTTTTACCCGCATTGTGCCCGTTCCCGTGGGAATTTTGGGATAAAATGTAGCCTATAGCCTTCCTCGATAAATAGGCTATCTAACAGTGAAAGAATTATTCAAATCGGTTCAGTAGTTTCTGAGATTAGCGCGTTTAAACAAACGAACAAACAAACAAACAAAACAAACTCTTCAGCTTTATAATATTAGTATAGATGCGGAAGTTTGTGAGGATGGATGTATGTATGGATGGATGTATGTTGCTCTTTCACGCAAAAACTACTGAACGGATTTGGATGTAACTTTATAGTAATGTAGGTTATGCATCAGAATAACGTATGAAATATATTTTTCCCGAAATTCCTGCGGGAACGGGTACAACGTGGGTAACACCGCGGGGTGCAGCTAGTATAATCTATTCTTCTAAGCTGGTGTAGGTTAGCATCCAACCCTGGTGTCGAAGGTTTTATTTATTTATTTATTTATTTATTAGACACTACAACAATATAATCACTTTGCACTTACAATTAACTTATAAATAATTAATGTTCTGAGTGACATATCTTTACAGTAGCGTACAACATTCTATGCTTTATAAATCAAACTAACAAAAGAAAAAAACTGAATAAACATTAAAAAAGTAAACAGATAAAATTAAATTACTTAGAAAAAAAGGAAATAAAACGAACTTAGTATAAACTATGGGTACTAGAGGAACATAACAATAACAAATTAAATAAGTACTTATATTTATAACATTTACTTACTTATTGTCCTATAGCCAATATTCCCACTAGGTAATAGGTACCTGCTATAGAAAAACTAGGTTTATATAGAGTTTGTTTTCATTCTAACACCGTCATTAAATGTTTCTCCTCTATAGAATTTAGGCTTTATTCTTATTAGCAGCATTTTAGCTATCAAATGGTTTGTCTCTTTTTGACATACATACACTATTTTCCGAAGAGCAAAAGAGACAAAACACTCATAAATAACAGTGTTTTAGTAAGAGAGTGTTTGTGAATAAGGCATTTATTGTCTTTGGTTGAAAAATCAGCCATTTTTTCCAGTTTAATATATTCATAGACTAGCTGCGCCCCGCGGTTTTACCCGCGTTGTGCCCGTTCCCGTGGGAATTTCGGGATTTTTTTTACATTAAACCTTCCTCTTGAATCACTCTACCTATTACAAAAAACCGCATCAAAATCCGTTGCGTAATTTTAAAGATTTAAGCATACAGACAAACAAACAGACAAAAATAGCGACTTTGTTTTATACTATGTAGTGATTGTAGATTTACTTACAGATGTAAGTTTTAGCCTGTAATGTCCCACTGCTGGGCAAAGGCCTCTCATCTCACTGAAGATATCAGTACAGTGAGGAGGATTAGGCATTATCGCTGCCTGCTTGTCTAATGCCTAAAGAAAAATACTAAAAAAAATGTTGTTTATTTTTCAGGCGACTTTACGATATCTAGAATACTAGGAATGTATTCTTTGCTGAAAGCACTAGCTTTAATACATTGTACACTATACATACACTATAGACCGTAAGTATAAATATAACAAATATTATGTACTTCTTCTTCTTCTTCATCGAGTGGATGGTCACCCAGACCAATCCTGGTGTCAGAGTTATTGAGCCGCCAAAGGCCTCTGACATGGCTCATGTAACGACTACTATCCGTAGAAAGTAAATGACCTATAACCTCCCTGTTGAATGTGGCTATCCATTACAAAAAGAATTATTCAAATTGAGCTGGTTGTTTCTGAGATTAGCGCGTTCAAACAAACAGAAAATCAAACTCTTCAGCTTTGTTATATTAGTATAGATTATAATATGATTCCGTGCGGAGGGCACGTTAAGCCGTCGGCCCCGGTTACTTTCTACGGATAGTAGTTTACATGAGCCATGTCAGAGGCCTTTCGCGGCTCAATAGCTCTGACACCAGGATTGGTCAGGGTGACCATCCACTCGGTGAAGAAGAAGAATATGAGTCTAGCTAGATATATGTTATCTGTTTCAGGGTGGTGTCTATGGGCTACTGGTCGCTGATGCTCACAATAATATTATATTTCACGGAAGCTTTTTATTTCCATTCGACCAATCTTAATTTCTACGTCGTATTCCCATGTATATTGAATAGTAAGTATTCATTTATTAATTCCCCACACTTCATAATCTCAAGTTTTCATTTTCCCCCACACTTGAAAATCTAAACAGATTCCATTTTCCCCCACATTTGAAAATCTCAACAGATTCCATTTTCCCCCACATTTGAAAATCTCAACAGATGCCACTTACCCCCACACTTCAATAACTCAACAAAATCACATTTTATATTTTGCCCCCAAACTTCAAAATCTCAAATTTCTATTTTGGCCCCAAACTTCAAAATCTAAACAGATTCCATTTTCCCCCAAACTTTAAAATCTCACCATTCTATTTTCCACAGTTCTAACACTCCTCGGGCTGATCTATCTCCCGAGTAAACTGAAGCTGTTCAGTCAGATCCCTGGGTGTTCCGGCGCAGACCACGACGACGACGAAAACCTTCAAATATTGAGACAAATGGGGAACTTTAGGAAAAGAAAACCGGGACATAAGAATAAGCACGTTTGAGGGTAAATTTGGTTTTCGCTTAAAACGCGTTTTCACTTAGTTTTCTGAACAGTTTGCGTTTTCACTTAGTTTTCTGAACAGTTTGCGTTTTCACTTAGTTTTCTGAACAGTTTGCGTTTTCACTTAGTTTTCTGAACAGTTTGCGTTTTCACTTAGTTTTCTGAACAGTTTGCGTTTTCACTTAGTTTTCTGAACAGTTTATGTTCCGAGCGAATTATACTTACCGCCATATACATAAACGCTCTAAACTAAAACACTCTTAAATAGTGTTTTGTCTCTTTTGCTCTTCAGGAAATAGCGTATGTCAGAAAGGGACAAACCATTTGATAGGTAAAATTCTGTTAATAAGTATTTATGAACTAGCAGTGCCCCGCGGTTTTACCCGCGCTGTACCCGATCCCGTAGGAATTTCGGGATGAAAAATAGCCTATAACCTTCCCGTTGAATGTGGCTTTCTATTACAAAAAGAATTATTCAAATCGGTTCAGTAGTTTCTGAGATTAGCGCGTTTAAACAAACAAACAAACTCTTCAGCTTTATAATATTATACTAGCAGCGCCCCGCGGTTTTACCCGCGTTGTGCCCGTTCCCGTGGGAATTTCGGGATAAAATGTAGCCTATAGCCTTCCTCGATAAATAGACTATCTAACAGTGAAAGAATTATTCAAATCGGTTCAGTAGTTTCTGAGATTAGCGCGTTTAAACAAACGAACAAACAAACAAAACAAACTCTTCAGCTTTATAATATTAGTATAGATTATTTGTTCAAACGGGAATTTACGTACGACGGAGGCTACTGTTGAGAGTTCCTCAACACGTTTCGGTCACGTCCGGTGACCTTCATCAGGAGGTGGGTGAAGCGAGAGCGACAGCGTCTCTCCCCGCACAGTGCGGGGAGAGACGCTGTGCTTCGGAGGGCACGTTACCCGTCGGTCCCGGTTACTTTCTACGGATAGTAGTCGTTACATGAGCCATGTCAGAGGCCTTTGGCGGCTCAATAACTCTGACACCAGGATTGGTCAGGGTGATCATCCACTCGGTGAAGAAGTTCCTGATCATCACTGAACGAACATATTCGCTCGCTCAAGTGACTTCATTTACCGCGAGAACGTATGCTCACTCAGAACTATTCAGAATACTAAGTGAAAACGAAGTGACATTTTTAATTAAAGATAGATAAAGTACATTATATGATTCGATCTTTTAATAGCTGTATTTAGTTTTCATTTTTGTAATGGCAACATAGTTACTATTATCGCTCTGTGGTTTCGTTCATTTTAGTACAGTGTTACCATACTAATCGACTATATAGAATCTATCGATAGTAGAGTACTAATACACTGACCTCTATCCCCATCTCGAAATTCCCATGGGAAAAGTATCAGGCGAAACCACAGAGCGCTACTAGTTAATATTAGTACAATAAATGTTGCCAACGTTAAAAAACAACAGGCTGTGGCATATGCGCCTTGTAGAGCATAATATACCTTATTCTGTTACTGATAAGAGTTATATTGCAATAGCTGTATAGTTCCTATTTATGGCAAGTCCTAATAATTAATCTTATTGCTAATCTTAGATAGCTCATCATGGTATTTATTATTATTTATTTTTTTTAACGCCTCGGTGGTCCAGTGGTATGTGCCCTCGCCTGCCAAGACAGGTCCCGGGTTCAATTCCTAGGTCGAGCGAAAACATGTTTCCTACTTTTCAAACATGGCTCGGGTTTGAGATCACCAAACCGCATTAGGCAAGCGTGGTGATTACGCCTATAACCTCCTCACTGTACTGATATCTTCAGTGAGACGAGAGGCCTTTGCCCAACAGTGGGACATTACAGGCAAATACTACTACTACTACTATTAATTTGACATTTATGACCATGAAGAGATCGAGGTTTCACATTTTTTTAAATGTAATTATGTCAATATGTAAATAAATGACAAATGAAAATATGTCAAATATCTGTATTCACAGTCAAAATCCAGTCAAAACAAGTTCCAATCCAAAAATTACACAAAATAACATATCAAATTCCTATTTAATTTGACATTTATCTATGTCAAAACAGCAGTTCAACTGCTATGTCAGATTGCCAAGAGATTGATTATTGAGACAAACCGTTACTTGACACAAGTACAATCTCCAAATTGTTCACCCATCCCAATAGAATAGTCAAACCGTAGCTTATGACTAAGGATTACTTTGAGCGGTACCATTGTTATGGATTATATTCTAAATTATTGTTACATGAATTTAAACCTTAAGGCTTAAGATATAAAGTGCACATTGTGTGATATTTAGTTAGCACTGTCACTGTACTAAAAAAAATCGAGTATTTCCAGTATGGCCCACTGGTGGGATTGATCAAAGTTGATTTCTCCCACTAATTCATTTTGAAGTCAAGTTTTCCCTACTTTAAGTCTAATTTATTAATAATTTATTCGAGTAGTAGTCGTTACATGAGCCATGTCAGAGGCCTTTGGCGGCTCAATAACTCTGACACCAGGATTGGTCAGGTTGACCATCCACTCGGTGAAGAAGAAGTCTAATTTACACTCTTGGCTTTTATATACTCAGCATATCTCACCATTTAGGGTGCGTTGCTATCGAAGCGGAGCGGAGCTGTGCGGAGGTCAACCGACCAATCACAACGACCAATCACAACCAAATTGTCAAACAACGCATGTCAAAATCTTAATGCGTTGCCTTGTAACAGCCTCCGTGGTCTTGTGGTTTGAGCGCCCGGCTCACGAAAATCTCTTTGTGAGACTTTCCTGCTTGGTTAGGGCATTGCAGGCTGAATCACCTGATTGCTCGAAAAGTAAGACGATTCCGTGCTTCGGAGGGCACGTTAAGCCGTCGGTCCCGGTTACTTTCTACGGATAGTAGTCGTTACATGAGCCATGTCAGGATTGGTCAGGTTGACGTTCCACTCGATGAAGAAGAATGCGTTGTGATTGGTCGGTTGAGCTCCGCACAGCTCCTCTCCGCTTCAATGGACACGCCCCTACACAATATGGGGCATAATGGAAGCACTCAATATAAAGGATTTTTTTTTGCTGTGCATTTATGAGCAAATATTAATAAGTTTTGTCCTCGAACTATCATTAAACGTAACACATTGTTCGGGCCGGCAAAGTCGCTTCGGCAATTGCCGAAAGGTATGTCAAGAACTCTACACAGATTAGAGCCGGCAAAATCGGTTCGGCAATATTTTCCGAGCGAGAGGTGTGCCAAGGGGTCCACATTACATCCGGCAATGTCGGTTCGGCAATTGCCGAGAGGTATGCCAATTCGATAGTTCAAAATACATTTACATATATTCGGTTTTGTTGCCCGGCAAAGCCGATAAGAAGACTACAGACATAAGCGGCATTTGCTGCTCTGCGAGGAAGATAAGCGTAACGTAACGTAAGTTATTGCTTTCTCTATCAACAGCGAATACGGCTCATGTCTGCACAGATGTTAATGCCGGCCCGATTATATGAGTAACTGTCATATACTTCAAAACGAAGTGCCAACAATGGACCATAGTAACTATTAACCAAAAATATACCTAATGTATATCCGAATAAAATACTCTTTACGTTAACCCAGGTCATGATATATGTGCCGAATTTTATCAGAATATGTGCAGTCGGCAAATGAAAATCTATACATACTATTTTTTCCCCTTTTTTCCTGCTTATCCCAATGTGTGTACGACTCCACTAAATCTGAGAAGATAGCGTAAGGGTAGCCTGTTACCCGCGTTGTACCCGTTCCTGCGAGAATTTCGGGATAAAATGTAGCCCACGTGTTATTCTGATGTATAACCTATATTACTGTAAAGTTTCATCCAAATCCGTCACATAGTTTTTTCGTTTTTCCCATTTATAATATGAGTAGGATACGTAGGATAGTACTAAACTTTTACTTTGCCGACTGTACATCTGTTTAAACGTGAAAAGCTTCGATCAACAATACACAACTAGATATCGGGTCACGTACAAAATCAAAGCTAAATACTGTCCGCGGGGATGACGTGTGACACCTTATTTTGTTTATTTATTTATTTTATTACACAAAACAAAATACAACCATAAGCAAGTTATTTCTAAATCTAGGTTGCATCTCAAAACATGTGCTTTCAGCTAACTAATAACATATGTTTACTACCGAACTGAAACAAAAGTTTTAAAACAGTTCGAAGTTCAACCTAATTACAACCATGACACCAAGCAATAAAGTAGCAAATCTTATGAATAAAATAAGTGAGAATAACGCCTCACTTTTCAAATGAGGCGTTATTCACCGAGACGTATTTTTTGCGCCGACCCGACATCTATACTCGGAATTTTTATTAGATTCCAGATTTGACATTAGCTACTGTCATTTTGTCAAATAATGATACCACATATAATAGTGTAGTGTAGTGATACGAATATCTTATTTCATTGCGAATCGATATTTTGTATCCGAGATGTATCCGATGTATTTTCTCATTGTTTTTTACTTATTATTAAACTAGATTATATCAGATTTTTTTTGACACCAATATATAATTACTTGGAATGAACAGTCTAGCACATTAACCAAAACATACAACGTTTTTTTTCTGTTTTATTTGTCATGTTCCTTCATGATCACATTTTTTTATTTATTTCACACACAATTATAAAAGAAAAGTCTCAGATCGTTAATTAATCGTCAAAACTAAATTATCGGTTCAGAAATATTTAATTTCCTGATATACTTAGTTTACGAGAGTAAAATTATAAACGAGAAGAATCGATCCGGAAATATTCCATTTCCATATCGAATAATTTCGCAACGTCACTATTTAGTATTTGTCATAATGTTGCAACACTGAAATTGTCAAATCTGGAATCTAATTAAAATTTTTAGTATAGTTGTGTATTGTTGATCGAAGGTGAAAAGGCAAACAATACAAAAAATATTCTAAAATAAAATAAAAGCTAAATCATAAATATTTCCATACAATTTTGACATCTGTCTGTCAATATCACATTTTTTGACAAATATGTCAAATTCCTATACAAAAGTAATTGTAATTTAAGTTTAACGATCCCATATTGACCATTCTGCATTAAGAAGCAATTTCGCAAAATTATTTTAAAATTTAGTGCGACACTGATTGGATATCTAAATAAAGTGTACGGTTCCATTGCAGCGGAGCGGTGCGGAGTTCAAGTCATATAATATAATATATATACACCCGGACAAATTCACTCACGGTTAATTAGACCCAAAGTAATCTCTAAGCTTGTATCATGTAATCCAACTCACTGATACTACTACATATACACACACTAATACTTTATAACAATATATAATTGACACCCAGACGTCGTCAACAACTATGTCTCACATATTGTTACTCCGTTGACCGACCCCGCAACCCCCGACACAGTAAGCGCTCTCACTGCTACTGTGACAACGGGCTTGTCAAAATTGACCAATCACGACTCAATACGACGATTTCACAATTGTTATTCGTTGGGAAAAAGTAAATAGTATTATTTGCTATTCAAATAGTGGTTTCTGAAGTCTAAAGCCCCGTATTCATGGTAAACATTTGTTTAGCAACAGAGTTGAATCAACGCGTTGCAGAGTTGCTGTCAACATGTTGCTGGCAACACTGCGTGTTGCAGAGTTGACAACGGCATGTTGACAAGTTGTCGCCCGACGAGCGTAAACATCAGTTTAGCAACAAATGTTGACGCGTGTGGACGAGTTTGCAACAGTTTATAAAAATGGCGGCATGGATAAAATTATGCAATTAATTATATTTTTCCTCGGGCAACATTTTGGCGTGTGGACATCCTATATTGATTTAAACAAAGTTTAATCAGCATTCTCCCTGTTTCATCAACAATGTTTATCAACTGTTGCTCAACAAATGTTTACCATGAATACGAGGCTTAAGCGAACACTACTCATTTTGAATTGAAACTACGTTTACGGATACACTTCCCTTTTATTTTACACTAGCAGCGCCCCGCGGTTTTACCCGCGTTGTGCCCGTTCCCGTGGGAATTTCGGGATAAAATGTAGCCTATAGCCTTCCTCGATAAATAGACTATCTAACAGTGAAAGAATTATTCAAATCGGTTCAGTAGTTTCTGAGATTAGCGCGTTTAAACAAACAAACAAACAAACAAAACAAACTCTTCAGCTTTATAATCTATACTAATATTATAAAGCTGAAGAGTTTGTTTTGTTTGTTTGTTTGTTTGTTTAAACGCGCTAATCTCAGAAACTACTGAACCGATTTGAAAAATTCTTTTTGTAATGGATAGCCACATTCAACGGGAAGGTTATAGGCTACTTTTCATTCCGAAATTCCCACGGGAACGGGAACAACGCGGGTAATACCGCGGGGCGCTGCTAGTATTAGTATAGATTGTTATCTGACGTTTCGGCCCCTTTACAGGAACCGTGTCCGGTTGAGTTGCTGAGCTGAGTGTGACCGCGATTCCTGTAAAGACAAGTTTCTGTATATCCGCAAACGTAATTTCAATTCAAAATTGGTTTATATATACTTTTTACCGCGAAAAAAACCGTGTGACTGCATTTACTGCGTTGTGATTGGTCAGTTGAGCTCAGCCCCGCTCCTCTCCGCTTCAATGCAAACAGTCGCATTAAAAATTAAAATCATTGTGGCGTTTGAAGTTTGTACTAATAAATGTAAGATTTAATTGATAATTAGCTCAAAAAGAAAGTGCTTTTTAATATTAAGATTAAAAATAAGTAGGTTGTTAATAGTATTAAATTATTTTAATATTAGTCTTTAAACCGACTTAAAAATATGAGGTTAAACGTTTAGGTTGGCGCTTGACTTACCCCCGGATACTTAAACTTCACTCAATTTTAGTGGTAACTTAATTGTCAGGGTTTAATAACTATTAGTCAAAATTGTAAGATATGACAAGTAACTATTTGCTCCGCTTAAGGGCCGAAATACATTGAACAGTTACCTCCGTTGTACGAAGTTTCCGTTATAACAAATAACAATTAAAATGTACACTTAAAAACTTACAATAGTCCAAATTAAACCCACATTATGATCACAAAGTTTTCTTTCACAATTTTGTATTCTAATTTGGCCCACTAGTGGGGCATAGAGGTATTACTTATAGTTCTCTCTAGTCACTTATTAGATCTCCCTTTTCTTAATATCTTCTTCAATATAGTCTGTTCAAATAATCAGATAAACAGCCGTCTGAGGATGCGTCTCTTTAAAACCGGAGTGGAGCGGTGCTGACCAATCACAAGGCAATGTAATATCAAAATGTCTTCATAATGCGTTGCGATGTGATTGAGCTCCCGATCCGCTCCGCTTATAAGGAAACGCATATTTTGTGAAGAGTTCGTTTGTTCGACATTTAGAAAGAGATAGCTAGCTAGTTTTGTAGAGCGCTGTCTCTATAGATGCGGAGTGGAGAGGTGCGGAGCTCAATTGACCAATCACGACACCTTACAAAGAGATTTTAACAGTTTAAATAACATTTTGATAGTTTCAATTACATTTTCATAGTTTCAATGACGTTTTGATAGTTTCAATGACATTTTGACAGATACTATGACAGTTTTGATAATTTAAATGCGTTGTGATTGGTCAATTTCGTCTCCGCTTCTCTCCACTCCGCTTCGATACATTGAAAATACACCTTTACTGTGTCGAATATCCAATATCGTTTATTGAACAGGTTGTATTATTAATTGTAACAATACTATTATTATAATAACTATTATTTAATAATCGGACCACGTTTAACAGTGCCATATCATAATAATAATAATAAATTGTAAATAAAATAGAGAATAAAACTCGTTTGTTTGAAAATATTGACTTTTATTTATTAATATAAATTAGTATTTATATATCTACTAGCCGTGCCCTGCGGTTTCACCCGCATTTATTTAGTCAATGCTTACCGTTTAAACCTTCCCTGGACTTTCATGAATATTCCAAGACCAAAATTAGCCAAATCGGTTCAGCCGTTCTCGAGTTTTAAGTTTTAAGCAGATTAACGAACAGCAATTCATTTTTATTATATAGATTAAAAGTTACATTTAATAATTATTATTAGTAGTTTGTTTATCAGTTTTCTTTTAAAATATGGACAAATTATGATTTATATATCTAATAAAATGTTATACCTAATTATTATCCTATCATTCTAGGAATAAGCCCAATCTTTTTGAGAGGCATGCAAGGGGATACAGATCCAACTCGTAAAGGTTGAATGTAGCAGCGCCCCGCGGTTTTACCCGCATTGTGCCCGTTCCCGTGGGAATTTCGGGAATTTTTATACAAATAAACCTTCCTCTTGAATCACTCTATCTATTTTGAAAAACCGCGTCAAAATCCGTCGCGTAGTTTTAAAGATCTAAGCATACATAGGGACAGACAGCGGAAAGCGACTTTGTTTTATACTACCTATGTAGTGATGTTGGATCTAGTCATGTGAGTATGGGGACCACCACCAATGACAATACACAATGATATAAAAAGTATTAGCCTGTAATGTCCCACAGCTGAGCAAAGGCCTCGCATCTCACTGAAGATATCAGTACAGTGAAGTGACACTTAGAGACATAAACTCTCGGAAAGAGTAGAGATATGTCTTCACTTGTGTGCTACGGCCGTTAGGATGTTTAGGACAATGCCTATTTAATAGTAGTCCGGCACCGGCGCGCAGGCGATTTTGACGAAATCTTCATATCTCACTGATGCATTAGAGGTTACATTCGCTTCACGGAATATATTATCCACCTGAAAAATTAAAGTATTAACCTGTAATAAAGTACGTAATAAGTTTTTTTTGGCATTTTATAACCCCCTTATATTATCACATATCGTGAGGTTAAGACGAACCCCCTATATCACATGTATTTTTAGTACCTATAAAGAATCTGTAGTTTTAAAAAAAATTAAACTTTTCGCTTCAGTAATCGCAAGTTTGCCGAAAAAATAAATATATATCACTAAAACATTGAGTGTAATATTGTACTGTATGTAACTTATTGGAACGAAGTTCCTTATCGCGCGTTGCGAAAGGGGGCTAGACGGAAAAAATAGTAACGACACTTCGCGTTAGGAAGAGATAGACATAGAAACATGCGCACGCCCAGGTTTCTCTGTCTGTCTCTCTCTGGCGCGTTAAAGACCCGTTTCATTTAGTATAATGTTACTTACTTCCCTAGCCGAGAGACCCTCTCCCCAGTTTTGCAACAGATTCCTGAGTTGTTTCGCTGGGATGACACCCTTCTTATCCTTGTCTGCTGCCTTGAAGGCATTAACCACCTGGAAATAAAGTCTATCATGTATGCTTACTTATATCGCTTGACAAGTCCGTTGTCACAGTGGCAGTGAGAGCGCTTACTGTGTCGGGGGTTGCGGGGTCGGTCAACGTAGTAACAATATGTGAGACATAGTTGTTGACGACGTCTGGGTGACAATTATATATTCTTATACAGTATTTATGTATGTATGTATATATTTCAGTTAGGTAGATTCCACAATACAGGCTTAGAGCTTACTTGCAAAATGTCTCACATTTTTAAATAACAGCAATTGTTATAGGTATCCAATAAAGAGAAGAAATAGAGTTTAATACTTGTTCATAATGTTATTTTATTCCTATAAATACATATTGGGATTTCACCTACAACTTGGCACTCATTTCGATCTCCATTCTTTTTGCGGCGAAGCCCATAGCCAAGCATAATTCTTGTATTGAACTTGGCTCTCTTTTTTTACATTTATGTTTATGGTGGGATAACATGTTTCTCACCTCTGTCGGTAAGTTCTCAGCTCGTGAATGAATGTGCATCACTTCTAAGAAGTCAGCAAAAGACATCTTTCCACCCTTGCCTTTCAGATAACCTGAAATCAAATAAAAAGAAAGAAAATTTACCAAAAAACGTTCTCTGTGTACTATTTTTGAGTGAGGGTGCTTGCTGTGTCCAGGTTCGATTCCCTCCCAGTGTCAACAATATATGCAGACATAGTTGTTGACAACGTCTGGGTGTCAATATATTCTTATAAAGTATTTGTGTATGTATATGTAGTAGTATCAGTGAGTTAGATACTATAACACAAGCTTAGAGCTTACTTTGGGTCTAATTAACCGTGTGTGACTTTGTCCAGGAATATACTGATATCTTCAGTGAGACGAGAGGCCTTTGCCTGGCAGTGGGACATAACAGGGTAATACTCTTTCTTCTTTCTAATTTTATTTTATTTTATTTTTTGCTTTACTATGTAAAGAAGTATTGAACTTATAACTGACCTGCTAACTCCTGTATCGTAGGACTCATGCCCAATGACCTCATCACCACGGTCAGCTCATCGAGCGAGGTGATCTGTCCCGACCGAGCGAACAAGTAGAAACACTCACGGAACTCTGGAAAAATAGACCAATGCTATAGATTAACTGCCTTATTATTAAACTCTTAGTAACAGCACTTTACCTATCAAATGGTTCGTCCCTTTCCGACATACGCTATTTGCCAAAGAGGGAAAGAGACAAAACACTTTGAAACAGTGTTTAAGTTAAATATAGAGCTTTATTCATAAACATAATTTAACTTAACTGTTTGAAAGTGTTTTGTCTCTTTCGCTCTTTGACAAATGGCATATGTCGGAAAGGGACAAACCATTTGATAGCTAAAGTACTGTTAATAAGCGGTTATGAATAGGGTTCTTAGTAGATATTGGTTCCTTGTGTTTAAATTATCAATAAACTTTGCTAGCTTGCAGCGCCCTGAGGTTTTACCCGCGTTGTGCTCGTTCCCATGGGAATTTCGGGAATTTTTATACATATAAACCTTCCTCGTGAATCACTCTATCTATATAAAAAAACCGCGTCAAAATCCGTTGCGTAGTTTTAAAGATTTAAGCATACATAGGGATAGACAGCGGAAAGCGACTTGGTTTCATACTATGTTTGTAGATTAATGATTTTAAAAATAGATTCATGGAAAATGAATGGAAAGTATGGACGTATATTAAAATAGGGTCTAGAATAATTGGGCTTCGATGAAATAAAAGAGAATAGAGAAGAACTAGTTGCGTATAGATTGGAGATTAGATACGGTTCACTGGTTTCGAAAATATGACCTATTTTCAAAACTATTTGAGTAAGTTAATACGTTCAAAAGAGAAAAACCACCCTAAAAAAGATGTAAAATACATTATTAAGTAAGATTTACATCTCCAAGCCATATTTTATTATTCTTATCTTTAAAATCTAGATAAAGTTTAGAAACTAAAAAAGTAGGACGATTTCGCTTACCATCTATGTCTTGTTCCTTGAAGTAACGAGCCTGGAAATAAATTATTTATACATAAATAAACGTAGAATTTCACTATTATTAATATAGTAAAAGGAGACTTACCATTATTGTTTGGAAATAAGACAAAATAAATAAAAATAGAAAGGAAGTAATAAGTAGCCAACAAGTGTTTTTTGTTTACGTTTACGTTGTCATCAATGACATTGTCACTGTCAATGTCATTAGGGCAGATGAGTCATATCAACTGACATTGACAGACTTCTAATTGGTTTATTTCGTGGCTATAGCTCTTTTAGGTTTACAGTTTAAACAACTAGTTCTAAAGCAGCGATCAGACGGCACGATTCATCGGGCCGATGAGCAGGGCTCGATATGGCTCGATAGATTGGGTGTTCTGATCACACTACACGATATCGCCACCCTAACTCTTGGTCTGTGCTTGGCAGCCAAATGCCGAGCAGTGAAGATGGCGCCTACGCTTTCAAAAATATCAGAAACTTGGAATCGCTCTCGCAGCAACAGCGGGTGTAGTAAAACAAAAGAAGAAAAGAAGATGTTGGGTGAAGGAATATTTACTCTTGAGAAATAAATTGTGTAACATGAACATTTTGTATGTGTTAGAGCCGGAGGACTTTAGAAATAACGTCCGAATGAATTCTGGACAATTTAATCATCTTTTAAATTTAGCTTTAGCGTAGTCATTTTCACTCCACACGTCCTTTCACGTCGAACGCCGCGCGGCCACTGAGCGCCCTAACCGCGATCAGACTGCACGATTCATCGGGACTTAGGGACTTAGGGCGGTCGGGCACTCTCGATCGCCCGATTTAGGGACACTAACAGCCTAACTGTGGCCTAACAGCGATCACACCACCCAATGCATCGGGACTTAGGGACTTAGGGCACTTAGGGACTTAAGTCTTTTGAGTGACTAGTTTTTTCTAACTCAAGGATTTCTTCTTCTATTGTTTGCCCTAAAACAGGACAAAATCTGTTCACATCGTTATTAATGAGAAGATACTTTAAGACGCAGAATCACTTAAAAGCAACTTATTTAGGAACTTAAAATAAACTTTTCAATAATCACCAAAAGTTAGGTACAAAATTAATTATACAAGCCTTCATTTACTTAAAAAATAGGCACACAACATTTCTCTACAAGCATTTAATAAACTAATCTTATCAGCCAAACGTACATAAAACGACCTATAAATCCAAAATGGCGCCGTCTCGTGACCTTCCTAACAATGGGATCTTTAGTATACGTCATTCAAGGGTGGCCCAAGGACAATATGATCAATACAACGGTGTACCATTTGTAAATAGAACTATTATATAGTATAATATTAACGTACGTTGTGTTGTGTCTCGCGGTTTCACCCGCAGCGCCCCCGTTCCCGTAGGAATGGCGAGATTCTTATTACTTGATGTAAAATTTGTAAGTTTGTTTGTTTGTTTGTTTGTTTGTTTGTTTGTTTGTTTGTTTGTATGTTCGAGGTAATCTCAGGAATTATCAGTCCGATTTGAATAATTCTTCTTTTAATAGATAGCCACATTCAAGGGGAAGGTTATAGGCTATTTTTCATCCAGAAAATCCCACGGGAACAGGTACAATACAACACGGGTAAAACCGCGGGGCGCTGCTAGTTGCTAGTTTTACCCGCGTTGTACCAGTTCCCGTGGGAATTTCGGGATGAGAAATAGCCTATAACCTTCCCCTTGAATGCTATTACAAAAAGAATTATTCAAATCAGACCGATAATTCCTGAGATTACCTCGAACATACAAACAAACAAACTTAAAAATTTTACCTCTTATAATATTAGTACCTAAGTATAGATAGAAAATGAAAAACAAGCCCGCATGCAAGGCCTTGGGGAAATCTAGGTTGTTTAATTAATGTACGCAATAACTAAGTATGACGGTACTTAGATAACTTAGTGTATTGGTTTTACTTTACTTTACTTACTAAATGAACAACATAGGGCCATATCTTCCTTAAGCCCGGTTTCCACCGCAAGCGGAGCGGGCTCATTAATGACTCCGTTTAATTACCATTGCGTTACTTGTATAGACGCATAACACCTCAGTCTTAACAAAAACACGTAATGGCTGCCAAACGAAGTCATTAATGAGCCCGCTCCGCTTGCGGTGGAAACCGGGCTTTAGGGATCCTCTCCCCCTGAAATTCTGAGATCAGCACGTCCAAACAAACAATAAAATAAACTCTCCAGCTTAGTATGAGCCATGTCGGAGGCCTTTGGCGGCTCAATAACTCTGACACCAGGATTGGTCAGGGTGACCATCCACTCGGTGAAGAAACTTAATTATATTGTTCTACTAACCGCGCCCTGCGGTTTCACCTGCATTGTACCCGTTCCCGCGGGAATTTCGGGATGAAATGGATCCCATGTGTTATTCTGATGTATAACCTATATTACTGTGAAGTTTCATCCGAATCCGTTCTGTAGTTTTTTCGTGAACGAGTAACAAACATACATACATCCTCACAAACTTTCGCATTTATAATATTAGTAGGATAGATATAGATTCCCAGCTCAAATTCTTCAAGATCATTGAAACTTTATCACTACACTAGCACCACCCCGCGGTTTTACCTGCGTTGTACCCGTTCCCGTAGGAATTTCGGGATGAAAAATAGCATATAACCTTCCCGTTGAATGTGGCTACCCATTACAAAAAATATTTTTCAAATCGGACCAGTAGTTCCTGAGATTAGCGCGTTCAAACAAACAAACTCTGCAGCTTTATAATATTAGTATAGATGACTAACTAAGTTAATTTCACGCATTTCACGTAAATAGTAAACAGAATCTGTTTACAGACTCACTTTTGGCAGATCGTAAAATCAATACCAAGAAAATTTACTCTTGTATTTGGCGGGGTTCCAACGGCAGGTCCTAGTAACCACGGGAGAAGCTAAACTATGGGAGTATAGGAGCCGCTATAGATTAAGAACTGGTGACATTGTATAGAGCATAATTTTTCGTTAGAACCTACCTAATAACCTGTCTACTGTCACAGTGGCAGTGAGAGCGCTCACTGTGTCGGGGGTTGCGGGGTCGGTCAACGTAGTAACAATATGTGAGTGTGAGACATAGTTGTTGACGACGTCTGGGTGTCGATTATATTATATTCTTTCTAGCAGCGCCCCACGGTTTTACCCGCGTTGTAACCGTTCCCGTGGGAATTTCGGGATTTTTTTTACATAAAAACCTTTCTCTTGAATCACTCTACCTATTACAAAAAACCGCATCAAAATCCGTTGCGTAATTTTAAAGATTTAAGCATACAGACAAACAGAAGACAAACAGACGCGACTTTGTTTTATACTATGTAGTGATAAAGTATTTGTGTATGTATATTTAGTAGTATCAGTGAGTTAGATTACATGATACAAGCTTAGAGCTGACTTTGGGTCTAATTAACTTGTGTGAATTTGTCCCCTAAACTTAGTAGGTATTTACATATTTATATATCTCAGATTGCTGGTTATGGTTAACGTAGGTTATTGGGACTTGCGCCCACGGATATCTACAAGATATGTAATAAAGTGCAAATGCGTTTGTTTGTGTAGTTTTCTTTCATCCCCTGTACTTACAAGTAAAATAACTAAAGCATTACACGTAAATAAAAAAAAAACATGGCCACTGATACTCATACCAGTATAATCTATTTTTTTTGGATTGGCACAAAATGTGGTTAAATGTCGTCAATTTTCCAGCCGAAGACGATTGCTTCTGAAGAGGAAAAGGTTTGGAGATAGGGAAATAATGAAATAAAATTACTAAACCTTTTTCCTCTTCAGGAGCAATCGTCTTCGGCTGGAAAATTGATGTCATTGGTCCACATTTTGTGCCAATCCCCAATCCAAAAGAAATAGAATATAAAGAAAAACATTATTGTCTATGTCTCGTGTTTGAGATCACAGCCCGCAGTAGACGCGCGGTGATTGCGACATCCTCCTCACTGTACTGATGTCGAGAGATGAGAGGCCTTTGACCAGCAGTGGGGCGTTACAGGGTATGATTTTTTTATAGTGATGAGAGTGTTACTTAGAATATTATTATGAGTAGCGTCCCGCGGCTTTACCCGCGTTGTGCCCGTTCCCACGGGAATTTAGGGAAGAAAAACAGCTCGTAACCTTCCCGTTGTATAATGTAAAAAAAAATAATTGTAATGTGCCTCTTGAAGAAGTGGCTTAAACTTTAGCTGGAACTTAGGTCTTTCCGTACGACCGCGCCTTAAGCAGTCGGTCCCGGTCGTTTCAGTCGTCAGACCATGTCGTCACCTTTAGGCGGTCTTAACACTCCGAAATCAGGATTGGCCACTGACCTCGAAATGAATGAATGAATTACAATATTATGGTTATATTTTGAATCAATTTCAAAAAGATGGTTTTTACAAAAAACAGTTCGAAGTGGATTTTTCTCTTAAAATAGTTATTTTATCTGACATTTGAGAATTTCTAGATTTTTAAGGCAAGTATTAGGAATTGAAGTAATCTTATCTAGACAGGAATTATCTTAAATCTTTATCTATCTTTGATCCACTCAGATGATCCAAATTAATAAGACTAGCAGCGCCCCGCGGTTTCACCCGCGTTGTGCCCGTTCCCGTGGGAATTTCGGGATTTTTTATACATATAAACCTTCCTCTTGAATCACTCTATCTATGAAAAAAACGCATCAAAATCCGTTGCGTAGTTTTAAAGATCCAAGCATACATAGGGACAGACAGCGGAAAGCGACTTTGTTTTATACTATGTAGTGATAGTGATTAAAGATCTAAGCATACATAGGGACAGACAACGGAAAGCGACTTTGTTTTATACTATGTAGTGATAGTGATTAAAGATCTAAGCATACATAGGGACAGACAGCGGAAAGCGACTTTGTTTTATACTATGTAGTGATAGTGATTAAAGATCTAAGCATACATAGGGACAGACAGCGGAAAGAGACTTTGTTTTATACTATGTATGTAGTGATGTGATGATCTAATGTAATGCAATCGTGAATGTTAAGAAACGTTTGTTTTGACACTACGACCATTGGTCATAGACAAGGATTAAATAAAAAAAGGAATAATATTGTTTTAAAAAATGTAGAAGATATCTTCATCAATTCTAAGTAGTCTATGGGCGGCCTAACTAAAATACAAAGGATAGCAAACATAGCCTAGGTATTTTAAACCCATTTTTATTATTAAAAACTGGTCTAAACATTATTGCTAAATGATTAATGCCCATCAAAGACCCACCAGTTTTCCTATAAAAACATAAAAGCACTATAATCTTAGTTAAACGAGCGAAAATAACCTCTGCAGCCTTCAACATAGAGTCCATTAGTCTATGTCAGATCTGTATCTGCAATTTTATTAACATTTCCGTGGGAATGTCTTGAAATGTAGGATGGAGTAACTGATTTTTTTTTGCCTAAAGATATAATAGTTTCGTATATCTTCAATTCCTAACGATGTAAAATGTATTTGTTCCCAAATAAACAATTTTAAGCTATTGCATAGCTTCTATCGCGGGCCTTGAGCGCGGGGACCGAATCCAGAAATTCCGTAACGAAAAAACCTCGCGCTCTCCACTAACGCCATCTAGTGATACAAAAAATAACTAAGTATACAATAGCTTTACCGCGGCAGTCCCCGAGTGCCACACGTCTTTTTTATATAATTTATTATTAACTAGCTGTGCCCCGCGGTCTCACCCGCAGCGCCCCCGTTCCCATGGGAATTTTGAGATTTTTATTCTAAGTTTCCATTGTTTTTAAAATGTATTCTGCTATTCAGGGCGGAGATAAATCCAACTAAACAAAAACCATGAAAATTGATCCAGCCGATCCCGAGTTATAAGTGTTGTAACAAACCCGTCTTTGTTTTATATTCATATTCATATTCATTTATTTTGCGAATAAAGGTACAATAAAGGTGTTACATTGTAAGTGAAGTTTCTCTTTATCCTGCCTCATATGTGAGGCGTGCAAATATTAAGGTAGGTACTTAAATCTAATTAAAATAATGTAACATGGCAATAAAATTGTGAACATTAGAACAAAGAAATTAAATAACAGTATGCACTCTATATAACTATCTAAATAATAATCTATCATAATAATAATCTAAATAACAAAAATAATTAAGTAAATAATAATTATTTCGAACTAGCTCTACTCATCCGTTAAATATTCATCAATACTATAATAACATTTGGTAATTAAAAGCTTTTTTAATTTATTTTTGAAGCTGACAATGTTCTGTTCTTGTATAATTGTGATAGGTAAGTTGTTATATATTCGAGGGGTCATTATAAATATACTATTGTTAAAAAGAGCAGTCCTATTTTGGGTATACTTAATTTTATGGCAATGACGTTTACTGTTTACCCTCTCAAATAGGTTAACATTAATTTTGGCAAATAGACAAACTTCAAAAATGTACAGGCATGGTAAAGTGAGTAATTTATATTTTTCAAAGTAGGGTTTACAGCTCTCCATTGGCCTAAGACTGAATACTGCTCTCAGACACTTTTTTTGGGCTCTAAATGCAGTATGTTTTTCAGCTGAGTTCCCCCAAAATATAACACCGTAACGTAAAGTTGCTTCTACATAGCCATGATAAGACGTCAATACAGCCGAAACATTTACAACCTTGTTCAGATGGTACAATGCATACGAAAATTGAGACAACTTTGTACACACACTAGTGACATGCTCTTTCCAGTTAAGGTTACGATCCAATGTGAGGCCCAAAAACTTTGCTGTAGCAACTTCTTGAATAGTGTCATTTCCATATTTTATTTCTAAATTTAGACATTGAGTTCCTCTAAGAGTGAATGGAATTACGTTAGTTTTTTTCATATTAATAAGTAAATTATTAGATTGCGTCCAATCAACAACGTCTTTAAGAGTTTCACTAGCATTGATTTCTAATGATTGTTTGTTTTTTGCAGAAAACATAACAGTACTGTCGTCCGCAAACAATACCATAGGACGTCGTACAAATTTAGGAAAATCATTTATATAGATTATGAATAATAAGGGCCCTAATATGCTACCTTGTGGTACACCATGTTTGACAGTACTAAAATCAGAAAGATGAGTCTTTTTTTCTTTTATAATATAGATATAGAATATTTTATTTTATAGGTAGTGATGATTGTTGCCAGCCTGTGACTGTTGCGTTTCCATTGAAAGGGTCTGGAGCCTAAATTACCAATCACAGCGCATTGACATAGACTAAATCTTTTCGTAATGCGCTGTGATTGGTCAGTTCAGCTCCGGACAGCTCCGCTCCGCTTCAAGTCCCGTGAATATTATTATTGGAACGAAGTTCCTTATCGCGCGTTGCGACAGGGGGCTAGACGGAAAAAAAGGTAACGACACTTTTTAGCCCAGAGAGGGACAGACAGAGAAACTTGCGCACGCCAGAGAGAGACAGACACAGAAACATGCGCGTGAGAGACAGACAGAGAAACATGTGCACGCCAGAGAGAGACAGCCAGAGAAACATGCGCGCATGTTTCTCTGTCTGTCTTTCTCTCTCTCTTATAGAAAGCAAGCTAGATATTTTCGTTTCATCTTTCTATTTCGCATTGAACATTGTGGTGTCGCGACGATTATTTTTGTTGATAATAAATAATCTTCGTTCCATCCGGGTGTCCCTTGACACCTCTCAAGTTTTTATTTATAAATAACCCATGAATTATACTCCTCACATTTACATTTTTCATTATAAGCGAAGTCATAACCACAGTTAAAATTTATATGTAAGTGTATCACGCGAGAGGCAGTTACCGCTTTCTACTTTATTCGTGTATCCGTTTTGTCATTCTGCAAACAACTCTAATTTGACTCAGTTGTTAGTATCCATTCGTATGTTGTAACGAACGGACGCAACTTAACATTACCGTTAACTTAAATACAACAGATTTATTTGTTTATTTACCAACAATAATTTAGTTCAGTGACAAATAAAACCTTTTTTGGTACTGGTAAGCGTTTTTTTGATTGACCATAAAGAATTTAGAGATGTGTTAAAACTTTTTAGTGTATTAAGGTTGAGAAAAATCTCCTTGTGTGTTTTCGTCTGCTGTTTATGGAAATTGATTTTACGCTTTTTTTCTTTTCGCTATTGAATCTAAATAGGTTTCGTAAATGAGGTGTTATAATGTTTTAACTTTACTTTATGTACATATACTTCCTACTAATATAATAAATGCGAAAGTTTGTGAGGATGGATGTATGTATGGATGTATGTTTGTTGCTCTTTCATGCAAAAACTATTGAACGAATTTGGATGAAACTTTACAGTAATATAGATTAAACATCAGAATAAAACATGGGGTACATTTTATCCCGAAATTCCCGCGGGAACCGATACAACGCGGGGCGCGGCTAGTCAATTATAATTCCTTTACAAAAATGGCCGTGTGATTTTCTCAAGGATTCTTTTACAATACGAAGTATTATAATTATATTTCCTAAACCTAAATATTTACAGACTTAATTATAATAATCAAGACATTTACCTACCTGTGTGTTTTATAATTAAATTATTCAGTATTATTTTATTTTATTACTAGCTTTGCGCCGCGGTTTCACCCGCGTTGTACCTGTTCCCACGGGATTTTCGGGATGTATGTATCCCATGTGTTATTCTGATGTATAACCTATATTACTGTAAAGTTTTATTCAAATCCGTCCAGTAGTTTTGTCGTGAAAGAGTAACAAACATACATACATCCTCACAAACTTTCGCATTTAAAATAGTAGGATATTCTGAGTTTTAAATGAATATCTCTACAAGGTAGGATAATAAAGTTACTATTATTAATTAGCCTTTTCCTGTTATTAATTGCCATTTAAATCCAGATACCTAACAGGTAGATATTAAAACATGTTTGGTTCTTTTGTATAATGAAGGAGATATAATTGTATTAATTACTAGCTGTGCCCCGCGGTTTCACCCGCAGCGCCCCCGTTCCCGTGGGAATTTTGAGATTTTTATACCTTATTTTTCTTATATAAAAACCTTGTCCTAACAATAAGGAACACATTAAAAAAGAATCATCCAATTTGGTGCAGTCGTTCTGAAGTTATGCGCTTAGCAACAGATTCAGCGATTCATTTTTATATTATAGATGTCTTCTGTGACCACGGTTCCTGTAAAGGGGCCCAAACGTCAGATAAAAATCTATACTAATATTATAAAGCTGCAGAGTTTGTTTGTTTGAACGCGCTAATCTCAAGAACTACTGGTCCGATTTGAAAAAGTCTATTTGTAATAGATAGCCACATTCAACGGGAAGTTTATAGGCTACTTTTCATCCTGAAATTCCCACGGGAACGGGTACAAAGCGGGTAATACCGCGGGGCGCCGACGTCGGTGCCGGTGCCGGCTAATGGAAAATCGCCCATTATAACTATTTTTAACTAAAACACTGTTATAAAGTGTTTTGTCTCTTTCGCTCTTTGAAGAATAGCGTATGTCGGAAAGAGACAAAGCATTTGATAGCTAAAATACCGTTAATAAGCGTTATGAATAAGGCTCTTAGATATTAAGCACTTGGAAATAATCTTATCAGTTCATCTACTTAGTTCACCTATTTAGTCCAGTTATTAGATCACCTTAGGCATAATATAGATTGGCACACTCAACTAAAGTTAATGGACACGTTATAACAGAATATCTATCTTCTAATATACCTATTATAAAATTCTCGCGTCACGGGGTGCGTGGTTAAACTCCTCCGAAACGGCTTGACCGATTCTCATGAAATTTTGTGTGCGTATCGGGTAGGTCTGAGAATCGGACAACATCTATTTTTACCATCCCGAAATTCCCGTGGGAACGGGTACAACGCGGGTGAAACCGCGGGGCGCAACTAGTACTAATATAATAAAGCTAGCAGTGCCCGCGGTTTTACCCGCGTTGTACCCGTTCCCGTTAGAATTTCGGGATGCAATATACCCCATGTGTTATTCCGATGTATAACCTATATTACTGTAAAGTTTCATCCAAATCCGTTCAGTAGTTTTTGCGTGAAAGAGTAACAAACATACATACATATATCTACACAAACTTTTGCATTTATAATATTAGTAGGTTAGATGTATATGAGTACCTAGGTATCAAACTCAATCTTCGTCTTGAGATGAAAAGATCATTAACAACGATATCTTCATTAACTAACTAATAACAAACATATGGATGTACTGTTTGTGATGCAATTTATAAATAGACAAAGATGAAGTAAACGTACACACATTAAGCTTGTCTATGATCGTCTATATCTATGCTCACACATTTATCTTGTCTATGCCACATGACGTCTTTATTTCTGCCATAGATAATTATAGCTAACCTCTTTGCTTGTTATGTTTTTTTATTGGTACCTGCTTGTGATCGTTACCGTGGGAATTTCGGTATAAAATATTTTATTACCTTTGTTTTGAATGTAGTTATCCGATACAGAAATTATTATTCGAATCAGACTGGTAGTCCTGAGATATTTCCTATATGACTACATATTATAAACTAGCAGCGCCCCGCGGTTTTACCTACGTTGTGCGCGTTCCCGTAGGAATTTCAGGATGAAAAGTAGCATATAACTTCCCGTTGAATGTGGCTATCTATTACAAAAAGAATTATTGGAATCAGATTGGTAGTTTCTGAGATTAACGCGTTCAAAAAAGTTAGAAACTTTACCTCTTTATACTATTACTAGCAGCGCCCCGCGGTTTTACCCGCGTTGTGCCCGTTCCCGTGGGAATTTCGGGAATTTTTTTACATAAAAACCTTCCTCTTGAATCACTCTACCTATTACAAAAAACCGCATCAAAATCCGTTGCGTAATTTTAAAGATTTAAGCATACAGACAAACAGACGCGACTTTGTTTTATACTATGTAGTGACTTTCTAGACATCTTCGATCAACAATACACAACTAGATATCGGGTCACGTACAAAATCAAAGCTACATACTGTCCGCGTGGATGACGTGTGACAGCTTATTGGTTACTACTGAACTGAAACAAAAGTTTTAAAACAGTTCGAAGCTCAACCTAATTACAACCATGACACCTAGCGATAAAGTATCAAATCTTATGAATACAATAAGAGCTCACTTTTCAAATGAGGCCTTATTCACCGAGACGTATTTTTTGCGCCGACCCGACATCTAGTTGTGCATTGTTGATCGAAGGTAGACATAAATAGCAGCTACATTTAGGTAAGAAAAAAATATGTACCTACTAGTTAAAAGCGTCCATTACCACAGATTAATAAATAGTTACTTTTAAATATTGCCTTTTATCTAGTTACAAAGACAGTTGGTAATTCTCAAGGTTTTAGCATGGTCCGGTGAGTCAACCACTACACAATCCCGCGAATTTTATGTATTAACTAGCTGTGCCCCGCGGTTTCACCCGCAGCGCCCCCGTTCCCGTGGGAATTTCCTGAATTTTCTTTGCTATAAACCTCACGGAGCCCGAGACCTTTCCAACGAATGCAAATCCGTGGAAATCGGTTCGTGCGTTCTGAAGTTATAGCGTCGGGGAGGAAAACCCGACTTATTTTTATATAGTAGATAATACCTATGTATAGGCTATTTTTCGTCTCGAAATCCATACACGAACGGGCACAACGCGGGTAATACCGCGGAGCGCTGCTAGTAAGTAAATGAGAAGGTACATTTTATATAAGTAATTTATTTTCAGAAAATGCCGGAAATTCATCCAGCTTTTGTTGATGCAGGGAAGAAAGAAGGATTGGAGATATGGAGAATTGAAGTAAGTATTAAAACAAGTATTACCCTGTAACGCCCCACTGCTGGTCAAAGGCCTCTCATCTCTCAGACATCAGTACAGTGAGGAGGATGTCGTAATCACCGCGCGTCTACTGCGGGCTGTGATCTCAAACACGAGGCGGGTTTGAGAAGTAGGAAACAAGTTTTCGCTCGACCTGGGAATTGAACCCGGGACCTCAGTGTTGGCACTATAGGCTTCACACTATTTATAGTTAAAATAGCTATAGTCTGGGTTCTATATGATTCAATTTGAGTATTATAAGTATACTAGCAGCGTCCCGCGGTTTTACCGCGGTTTTGTGCCCGTTCCCGTGAGAATTTTTGGAATTTTTATACATATAAACCTTTCTCTTGAATCACTCTATCTATTTAAAAAAACCGCGTCAAAATCCGTTGCGTAGTTATAAAGATCTAAGCATACATAGGGACAGACAGCGGAAAGTGACTTTGTTTTATACTATGTAGTGAGGTATATCCTACAGTAGGCTTTAATAAGATTAAAATGATCATTAGTTAATGAGTACCTACCTATATTGTTAGTTAACTAAAAACCTATTGTACTAATTAGGACAAATGCTAACGAATATTTTTATCTAATTAGTAAATAAATATACTTATTAATTAACCTTATCTAATGTAATCAATTACGTAAAATATTTTAAAGGTACCTTCTATGGGTACCTATCCACCAAAGCTATACCATACCTACGAGTACCATGTACCGCTCGTGTCGTAGTTTGACTAAGCGATGTTAGTTCATTGCGATTGTTAAGCCACGTGCTATTAATGTGTACCTATACTAATACTAGCTGTGCCCCGCGGTTTCACCTGCAGCGCCCCCGTTCCCGTGGGAATTATGAGAATTTTATTCCTTATCACTACATAGTATAAAACAAAGTCGAGTCTGTTTGTCTTCTGTTTGTCTGTATGCTTAAATCTTTAAAATTACGCAACGGATTTTGATGCGGTTTTTTTTAATAGGTAGAGTGATTCAAGAGGAAGGTTTTTATGTAAAAAAATTCCCGAAAATCTCACGGGATCGGGCACAACGCGGGTAAAACCGCGGGGCGCTGCTAGTTTTTCTTATATAAAAACCTTGTCCTGACAATAAGGAACACATTAAAAAAAGAATCATCCAATTTGGTGCAGTCGTTCTGAAGTTATGCGCTTAGCAACAGATTCAGCGATTCATTTTTATAATATTATAAAGATTATTTATAAAGTGGTAAAGTTTCTAACTATTGTTTTTTGATATTCTCAGGAACTACCAATCCGATTCGAATAATGGATAGCCACATTCAATGAGAAGGTTATAGGCCATTTATTATCCCGAAATTCCAACCGAATCGGGTACAACTCGAGTAAAACCATGTGACGCTGCTAATATACAAAACCGCTGGACACCAGGGTGCGTCTCCATTGAAGCGGAGCGGAGCTGTGCGGAGCTCGACTGACCAATCACAATGCGTTACGAAAAGATTTTGACAATGTCAATGCGTTGTTTGACAATCTCAACGCGCTGTGATTGGTTAATCGGGCTCCGCACAGCTCCGCTCCGCTTCAATGGAGACGCACCCTAAGCCTGTTCCCATAGCAATAAATAACTATGATTTATAATGTGCGTAAAAGAAATATGAACTTTGTTTCAGCGTTGGGTGATATATATTCTTGTATTTCTAAAAATAATGTTTATATGTAGTTTGACATTGCAGGTTTAATGTTGCGATAAACAGACAGACGGATCTACACAAATAGATTCATAAATCACTCGAAACTTTTATCTGTTTCGAAGTATTAGCGCTCTGCGGTTTTACGCGCGTTGTGGCCGTTCCCGTAGGAATTTCGGGATGAAAAATACCTCTTGATCTTCCCGTTGAACGTGGCTATCTATTACAAAAATAATTTTTCGAATTGGATTGGTAGTTCCTGAGAAATAAGAAAAAATAAACTCTTCAGCTTTATTATACATATTAGTACACGGGATTTCACGCGTTAGATCTACACTAATATTATAAAGAGGAAACCTTTGTTTGTTTGTAATGAATAGGCTCAAAAACTACTGGACCGTTTTAAAAAATTCTTTCACCATTCGAAAGCTACATTATCCACGAGTAACATAGGCTATTTTTCATCCCGAAATTCCCACAGGAATGGACACAACGCGGGTAAAACCGCGGGGCGCTGCTAGTAGTAATATAATACAAGTAATTACTTACTTAGGTACTTTACTTTGTTATATTAGTATAGATTTGAGGAATTCCCGAAGGAATTGCGGGTTAAAAATTATTAAAATTATTCGAACCTACTTACCTTAGATTCTAGGTTAGACTTGGCCAAAATATATCTAGTCTAATATATAAAACTAGCAGCGCCCCGCGGTTTTACCCGCGTTGTACCCGTTCCCGTAGGAATTTCGGGATGAAAAATAGCCTATAACCTTCCCGTTGAATGTGGCTATCTATTACAAAAATAATTATTCAAATCGGTTCAGTAGTTTCTGAGATTAGCGCGTTTAAACAAACAAACAAACAAACAAACAAACAAACAAACAAAACAAACTCTTCAGCTTTATAATACATATTAGTATAGATTCTCGTGTCACGGGGTGCGTAATTGAACTCCTCCGAAACGGCTCGACCGATTCTCATGAAATTTTGTGTACATATCGGGTAGGGCTGAGAATCGGACAACATCTATTTTTCATCCCGAAATTCCCGCGGGAACGGGTTCAACGCTGGTGAAACCGCGGGGCGCAGCTAGTAATTCTATAAAGTTCTGTTTGTTCTATCAACTCACAATCTTTTTTCATCTAATAACGTTCCTGTTTTTTCCAGAACTTCGAGCCGGTCCCGGTCCCCAGTAATCATTACGGGAACTTCTATTCCGGGGACTCGTACATCGTGTTGAGTGTAAGTACTAACTAGTTTACTAGCTGTAAGCGATGTAGTAGTATCAGTGAGTTAGATTCCATAACACAAGCTTAGAGCTTACTTTAGGTTTTATTAATCCTATCCTACTATTTATTATAAATGCGAAAGTTTGTGAGGATGGATGTATTAATTTACATTATTTTGTATAACAAGTATATTAAAAAACCCCAGCGAAAATCGAACCAGTTGTTTTAAACAGCTGGTTCGATTTTGACCACACATGACTAAGAATCACTGCAAGGAAATTGGCTTTCAAATGAGAAAACCGCGGAACTGTGGACTTACTGCGTTTTTATGGAAGCGAATGAATATTCAAATTTTTTATTTTATTTATTTATTATTTTTGGAACGAAGTTCCTTATCGCGCGTTGCGAAAGGGCTAGACGGAAAAAAATAAGACGAAAAGTTGTAACGACACTTTTTGCGTTTTTTGCGACGCCGCACGGCGTGCTCATGTTTCTCTGTCTGTCTCTCTCTCTCTCTTATAGAAAGCAAGCCAGATATTTTCATTTCGTCTTTCTATTTCGCATTGAACTTCGTTCCATCCGGGTGTCCCTTGACACCTCTCAAGTTTTTTATAATAAATTTTCTTCCAGACCACAGGACAGACCTGTAAATTCTGGCACATCCACTTCTGGCTCGGATCCAGTACATCACAGGACGAGGCCGGGGCCGCAGCCATCCTCACAGTGACCCTGGACGAGGAGCAGTTCCGGGGGGCAGCGGTGCAGCACCGAGAGGTGCAAGGCCACGAGTCGCAGCAGTTCTTGGGGTACTTCACGCCGGGTACGTCGGGGTAGGGTAGACAGAGAGATAGGGAGACAGAGAGATAGGGAGACAGAGAGATAGGTAGATAGAGAGATAGATAGACTGAGAGATAAGGACACAGAGAGATAGGTAGACAGAGAGATAGAGAGTAGCGAGACAGAGGGATAGGGAGACAGAGAGATAGAGAGACAGAAAGATAGGTAGACAGACAGTTGGACAGATATACATAAACTCAGAAACAGTAGCTTATGGTGAGCCTGGAAAAACTTAAAAATAGTGAGAGAATTAGTCTTAGTCTTAAAGAATTGCGTTTACACTGAAGCGGTGCGCTTTGCTTCAAAAGAAACGCATCTCAGAAAAAACACTCAGAAATGCACTCAGAAACCACTTAGAAATAGTGAGAAGATTAGTCTTCTAACTGAAGTCTAAAGGTACGAGTTGGATCAGCGACTGCAGCAGTCGACTGCAACTGCAGACACAGCTTCACTACTAGTTTCTATGAAATTTCGAGCGCACGGTGACACTTCTGCTGCGGTTGACAGTCGCCCTGCTGCCTGCTGTCTGCAGTCGACTGCAGCAGTCGCTGATCCAACTCGTACCTTAATATGACGTTATCTCACCAGCGATCCGGTACCTGGACGGGGGTCGGGCGTCAGGCTTCAGTCACGTGACCATCAACGAGGGGGCGGAGAAGAGACTGTTCCAGATTAAGGGGAGGAGGCACGTCAGGGTGAAACAGGTCAGTGTAGCGACACTAATCTATACTAATATAATTAGGAGGTAAAGGTTCTAACTATGTTTGTTTGTTTGTTTGCAAGGGCTGATCTCCGGAACGATTCAACGGGAAGGTTATAGGCTATTTTTCATCCCGAAATTCCCACGGGAACGGGCATAACGCGGGTAAAACCTCGTCATTTCGCTCAAAAATTCCAGGAGATTCATTTTTTAAATCCCCATAATTTCCAGTTGACTCATCTTATATACCCTAAAATGTCTCCTTATCTTCCTACCTCACAGGTGGACCCTTCAGTCTCCTCGCTGAACAAAGGCGACTGCTTCATCCTGGATGTAGACCATCAGATCTTCGTCTACGTCGGGGAAAAGGCCAAGAGTGTGGAGCGACTGAAGGCCATCACGGTCGCCAACCAGATCAGGGATCAGGATCATAACGGGAGAGCTCAAGTGGAGATCATTGGTGAGATAAAGTTTTAGCGAATAGTATAGTTAGGTATTTTATCTCACGAGTGCCCTGACTAAGCGATGCCAGTTCATTGGACTTGTTAATACTAGAGTGCACGCGTGGGGTACATATTAACCCAGTGTGTGATGTTGTCGTCTAATTTCAACAATTGGCGCGCTACGGCGCCACCGTCGCATGTATTCCTGTAGGTTGAACCCCCACACCCGTCAGTAGTCGTGCCGAGTCCCGCGGCATACGGACGTTATAGCTAAGTGTCGATATAGTCGGCGGGCTACACATGTACCATGCGCGTGCGCTCGAGAAAGTTTCATTTTGGTTGGTGTTCAAACGCAAATTAAGCAACATGCAGCTCGGCACTTACATGGATGGATGGCCGATAGTCAACACGCCGACAGTTAAGTAATTGATAATCAATTCAAACAGTCAGCCTCCGTGGTCTTGTGGTTTGAGCGCCCGGCTCACGACCCGGAGGTTCCGGGTTCGATTCCCGGTAGGGATATCTCACAAAAATCTCTGTTTGAGACTTTACTCAGTTTGGTTAGGGCATTGCAGGCTGAATCACCTGAATGCTCGAAAAGTAAGAGATTCCGTGCTTCTGAGGGCACGTTAAGCCGTCGGTCCCGGTTACTTTCTACGGATAGTAGTCGTTACGTGAGCCGTGTCAGAGGCCTTTGGCGGCTCAATAACTCTGACACCAGGATTGGTCAGGGTGACCATCCACTCGATGAAGAAGATCAATTCAAACCAATCAGAACTAAGTATGTGCCAGCTGTGGCCAACCACAGTGTCGCTTTAGCTACGAGTGCCTCTAAGAAGTTAGTTTATAAAGTAGTATCAGCTGTAACGCCCCTCTGCCGGTCAAAGGCCTCTCATCTCTCAGACATCAGTACAGTGAGGAGGATGTCGTCATCACCGCGCGTCTACTGCGAATGATTTTAGATACTAACAAATATTTTCCAGATCAAGATTCCAGCGAGTCAGATCTGAATATATTCTTCGAAGCCCTCGGCTCGGGAGACCAGGGCTCTGTTACGGACGCCGAAGACGGCGGAGACGATGAGGTGAGTTTGGACGCGATGGATGGATGGATGTTTGAGACTATAGTGGTGTATTAGAGTGGGGAGGCCAGTTTACTGGACTCTTATAGCAAAAAATAGAATACGTGCCATTCTATTCAATCCCCTTCTCCAACCCTCTCCAGCTCACTTCTTCTCCAACCCTCTTCTCACCACCCCCCGTCCCCCCTCACCTCACCAACCCCCTTTCTCCCCCTCTTGACACACTTATACACCTGTATGCCTCTAGTATCTAAACCTAGATTATTATTCCCCCCTTTTCCCAGGAGTTTGAACGAGGAGTATCGAAGGAGGTGGTGCTGGCTGAGATCTCGGATAGCTCCGGCAGTATGGAGATCAAGAAGTTGGAGAAACCTTTCGCTCAGGACCAGCTTAAGACTGAGGTATAATTTTGAAAAACTCTTTGGACAAACACCGACTCTGGATGCGTATCCTTTGAAGCGGGGCGAAGATATGCGGACCGGAGATATGCGTAGCGGAGATATGCGGAGCGTAACGACTAATCATAACGCATTGAAATTGTCAAACAACGCATTGAATTAGCCGAAATATTATAGTAACGTGTAGGTATTGGTCAGTTTAGCTCTGGTCCGCTTCGCTTCACTGGAAACGCACCCTATGTAATTATTCTTTTCCGCTTTGTAGCGAATGGATAGTATGGTAGTTTGATTTTTTTATGTTTAAATTGTTTTTTGTTTTTCAGGAATGCTACATTCTAGATACTGGTTCTTACAGCGGTATTTACGTTTGGGTCGGAAGACAGTCCAACGAAAAGGTAAATAACATGATTAAAATAAAATAAAGAAAGTATGAAGTATTAGCCTGTAATGTCCCACTGCTGGACGAAGGCCTCTCATATCACTGAAGATATCAGTAAACACTATAAAAATGATGTACAGGACACACAATAACCATTACTTTTAGGTTTAGAATATAATTTAGTGTAACGCCTGATTTTTTTTTATGAGCAATACTTTTATAACTTTGAGGTAAATTGCTCGCATTTTCTTGCAGGAGAAAGCCGAAGCATTGAAGCGAGCGGATCAGTATTTGAAAAATCATGACTATCCAGATTGGGTAAGGATACTGTAGTTTTATCTTTGACAAGCCCGTTGTCCCAGTGGCAGTGAGAGCGCTCACTGTGTCGGGGGTCGCGGGGTCGGTCAACGGAGTAACAATATGTGAGACATAGTTGTCGACGACGTCTGGGTGTCGATTATATCTATACTAATATTATAAAGCTGAAGAGTTTGTTTTGTTTGTTTGTTTGTTTGTTTGTTTGTTTAAACGCGCTAATCTCAGAAACTACTAAACCGATTTGAATAATTCTTTTTGTAATAGATAGCCACATTCAACGGGAAGGTTATAGGCTATTTTTCATCCCGAAATTCCTACGGGAACGGGTACAACGCGGGTAAAACCGCGGGGCGCTGCTAGTATTGTTATAAAGTATTTGTGTATGTATATGTAGTAGTATCAGTGAGTTAGATTACATGATACAAGCTTAGAGCTTACTTTGGGTCTCATTAACCTGTGTGAATTTTGCCGGAAGTATTTCGAAAGCACTTGAAGAGTTGTACAAGTCACTCTTTGACAGTTATATCGAAATCGACAGCCAATTCGGTTTTTTCGACCACCGAAGAATTGCATTATGTTATTGCTTCTTCATCATCGAGTGGATGGTCCCCCTGACCAATCCTGGTGTCAGAGTTATTGAGCCGCCAAAGGCCTCTGACATGGCTCATGTAACGACTACTATCCGTAGGTTATGCTATGGACCCTAGACATTTATTTTTGTATATTTTTCAGGTTCATGTGTCGAAGGTTCCTGAAGGAGTGGAGCCGACTGCTTTCAAACAGTATTTCGAGGATTGGAATTAAAATAATACAATAAAGTTTTATTTAACTAAGGTTTTTTTTAAAACAATATTCTAATTTGGTCTATGCTTTCAGTTTTGTCTATGTCAAAATGACACAAAACAATTGCAACCCTAATAATTTTTTTTAACTCTTTTAGTTTTGTCTATGGCACTATTATACTCTTTCTTTGTAACATCTAAAAACTGTAATTTTGTCTATACGTAAATTGTCCATGTCAAAATTTTTTTTACATTTGATTTATTATAAAAAAAAACAATGTTGTATATTGTCTATGTGTTCAGCTTTGTCTATGACACAAAACAAGAGTTGAAGGTTCAATCAATTAGATTGTTTTTGTGAAAATGAAACCATCCTATTGTTCTAACAGAAGCTGTAAATTGAATCTAATGATTAGGGATGATTCATAAACGATATTTCACTTAAACAGTTTTTAAAGTGTTTTGTCTCTTTCGCTCTTTGACAAATAGCGTATGTCGGAAAGGGACCAACCATTTGATGGTTAAAGTGCTGTTAGTAAGCCTGTTTCATATACACTTATCAACAGCATTTTAGCTATCAAATTTGTCCCTTTCCGACATACGCTATTTTTCCAAAGAGCAAAAGAGACTAAGCACTTTATAACAGTGATTTAGTTTATGAATAACTAGCAGCGCCCCGCGGTTTTACCCGCGTTGTGCCCGTTCCCGCGGGAATTTCGGGATAAAATGTATCCCATGTGTTATTCTGATGTATGACCTATATTACTGCAAAGTTTCATCCAAGTCCGTCCAGTAGTTTTTACGTGATAGAGTAACAAACATACATATATCCTCGCAAACTTTCGCATTTATAATTTTAGTTGGACAAAGTCTTGCGTAAAGTACTTACGTATTTTACATGATGTTTTAAACAAATGAACTTTTTAATACCCGATGCAAAAAACTGGTAATAAGTTGGCCGTCGATGTCTGTGTGTGTAGCATCGTAGCTCTCAAATGGACGGACCGATTTTTATGCGGCTATTTTCATTCAAAAGCCAGTTTTCTTGCGGTGGTACTTACCCAACTAGCAAAATTGTCCTGGAATACGATTTTATAATGCTATTTGGACTTATATAGCTCCGTTAAAGGTTTTGGTATTTGCTATTGCGCTTTTAACAGCATTAATGAATACCGTTTTTACTTCAGTACGATTAATCCTATAATTTGAACTTATATCGGTATATAGGATCATATTTCGTGGCCACTTCTGGATTAAGACTCCTATAAAAGCTAGTAACAAAACTAATTGCACTCAGGAGTAATCAGTCTGGAAACTCAGACTTATATGCGCCTTTAAGATAACATCTTAGGAGCATTTAAAGCTTAAGACTCCTCGAGGAGCATCTACCAGGAATATATACACTGAGGCGCAATCACTCTTGTTATTTATACTTATAACCTCATCTAAGCTATTTTTTTATGGCCAATATAAGTAAATTTAAGTTAAACTACTGAAAAGCATTTAAACTTCTTATCTGGTTTTACATTACCCTAGAAGTGTATTTTATATCCGCGTTTCAAATATGTATAATTAAATCACTAAGATTATAACAGCTCGCAGTAGGATAAAATGTTTTCTATATTGATTTATCGCATGCCATTATAAGCTTAGATACACTTATAAAGGCTTTCCATAATAGTGTTATAGTCTAAGTAATCTCAAACAATCCTGGTCAAAACTCTTATAAGATCACTTTTGCTTGAAACGACCAATATAGGCTAAAACACGCTTTATATAGTTTCGCAAATTCTATTATAGGATTTGACATCAGCCACAGTGAGCACTGATGTATTAAATTTAATTGGTTAAGAGCGCATCGCGAATTCTGATGAGGGTTCCGGATAAGATAACTGTAGTACTTTAGATGGAGGAGGTTCAGACTACGAAAGTTATAGTGAAAAATCATTGAGCGATTCTGAAAGCGATAATGAGGCAGAACTTTCAGATTACAACAAAGATTTAGAACTGCGTTATTCTATTAAAAACTGGGCCCTAAACCACAGAATAATAAGTACTACAAGTAGTACAGAAGCACCACTTCCCGTAACAATTCATAGAAATAGAGACTCTTGCTACTAAGCAACAAAGTTCAATTCAGCTCGCATAAGCGCTCAGTACCTAACGAGATATTCACCTAAGTATTGCCGCTCTCTTCTAACGCGTAGCTCTGTCGCTGTCTGGCGCTGGGTGACGCGATACCTATGTCGCTAGGGTTGTCGGCTCGCCGATGTTGATGCGTATGATTGATTACTCAGTCAATTAGGTAGATACTAAAACGAATTTTACAGTTTCTCATTTGTAATAAAAATGAAAACAAACCTTTACTCAACTCAAGTAGAAAGATACTCATTGAAATAAAAATAAGTTTTGAAGTAGGGACTGTTTTTATTTAATTTACAAGATAAACACAGATAATAATACCTAATTAGTAGTCTGCGATTAGAAACTCGTAATTGTAGGGAATTTGAAGATAGTACAGTTAACAAAAAAAAAGAAAATAGTACAGTAAAATTTAAAAAGTAAATAATTTGGTAGACGCGCGAGCGACACCCGTCAGTCGGAGTGGCGCCGGCGCCTCGCGAATTTGTAGGCATTTATCGCTGTAGGTACGGCCGAGTGGCGGTGGCCTGCCTAAACTTCAATATTTCTCACGCTGCATTAATCTCTTTATTTGAAGTTATAAATGTAAGAATAAACGATGTTTTGCCTTAAGTTGCACGAACACTACTAGATATAAATAAAGAAAAGCTACACATTACTATTCATTACTATTTCACCCCCAGGGCTCCAGGGTATCCAGGAATATCATCATACTTTTATTTCGATCGTTGGGAACCTGAATAAAATAATTAGATATTAAATAAAAACAATGTTTAAAATAATGTTTAACCTAGCACGCACAACAAACCCTTACAATATTCCTATAACATGCTAAGCTATGAACATCAATAGAGTTTGTTTTTATCTGACAATGTGGAACCCTAATTGGTTACAATATGGCGAATTCTTCGGTTTTAACACTGGCCAATATAGAACCAATATTACTTATATTGGTTCTAAGTCACACTTGGCAATGCTCACAAACAAAATGGTAACTTTTCATGATATTTTCATAATAAAATATTAAATATTAAAATGTAAATAAGTTAATTACAAGAGGCGCTTTAAAATTTTAATTAAAACCATGATAGAATTTTCGGAAAATTCACATTCCCCTACGAATATACACCAGACTAACAATAATAAGCTTTTGATTTCCTACTATGGTTGACATTCATTAATATTAAATTAAACTTAGTTATATTTACACAAACTATACCCTTAATCAAATAGTTAAAACAATTCCTGAACAGAATTCGAGCATTGCGAGGCGCGTATTCATCTCAAATTATCCTATAATTTACTTATATTGGCATTTGCAGGACTAATTGGATTGACGTAATTCTAATATAGGAGCAATATAGGCGTAAACGGCATTGAAGCGGTCTATTATAAACACGATATAAGTAAAAGTTTACTTATAAAATGGGCCCTTTCCCGGACTTATTAGCGGATATAAGTCTCTTATAGTCCTACGGAATAGTGCTCCTGGAGATAGTAATGAAACCACTTTTTGCTAGTTGGGTAGCTGTGTTTGGTCAAATCGGTCCTGCCTTTTTTGCGCAGGAGTCTTTTTATTGTTTAAGTTTAATTTTTGTTTTTGTTTATGTAAGTTAACAAATGTCTAATTGTAAGCAAAAATAAAATAATTTTAATAAAATTTTGAATTTTAATACTAATATTTTGACTTTTTATTTCATCCTGAAGTCCTAGGTTTTAAGTTACTTCACTACATAGTATAAAACAAAGTCGCGTCTGTTTGTCTTCTGTTTGTCTGTATGCTTAAGTCTTTAAAATTACGCAACGGATTTTGATGCGGTTTTTTTTAATAGGTAGAGTGATTCAAGAGGAAGGTTTTTATGTAAAAAAAATCCCGAAATTCCCACGGGAACGGGCACAACGCGGGTAAAACCGCGGGGCGCTGCTAGTTTAGGATATATAAATGGAAAGTCTAGCAAACCTATGTTTATGAAAATACATAGAACTGAAGTATGTTCGATTAGGTCAGAGCCAACCCTGGTGTTGGAGTTCTTAGACCGCCTAAAGGCGACGGCCCGGGCAAACGTTGTTTTGCCATATAACAAATTAGGGTGTACACATAACATTTAAGGGGATGAAAAATGTCCGATTCTCAGACCTACCTGATATGCACACAAAATTTCATGAGAATCGGTCAAGCCGTTTCGGAGGAGATTTACTATCGTGTCGAGATGTTTTTAGTCTAGTTTATCCATTAAAAAGATACGAAAGTTTGCATGTATGTTTGTTACTCGTCCACGCAAACACTCCTGGTTTGAAGATAAACCTAACTTACAGCGCCCCGCGGTTTTACCCGCGTCGTGCCCGTTCCCGTAAGAATTACGGGATGAAAAATATAACCTATAACCTTCCCGTTGAATGTGGCTATCCATTACAAAAATATTTTTTCAAATCGGACCAGTAGTTCCTGAGATTGGGGCGTTCAAACAAACAAACTCTGCAGCTTTATAATATTAGTATAGATTAACTAGCTGTGCCCCGCGGTTTCACCCGCAGCGCCCCCGTTCCCGTGGGAATTTAGAGATGTTTATTCCTTATTTTTCTTATATAAATACCTTGTCCTGACAATAAGGAACACATTAAAAAAGAATCATCCAATTTGGTGCACTCGTTCTGAAGTTATGCGCTTAGCAACAGATTCAGCGATTCATTTTTATATTATAAGAATAGACTCATATCCTAATTGCTTTATTTGCTTATCTATGACTCAAGCTCTATTTTTTGTGGTTTCGAATGATTCAGACTCTGTGGTAAAAAAGGTTTTCAATATGGCCACTGTGAGTAAATACTAAAAATACTAATAAACTTGCCGCGCCTCGCGGTTTTAACCGCGTTGTACCCGTTCCCGCGGGAATTTCGGGATAAAATGTATCCCATGTGTTATTCTGATGTGTTACCTATATTACTGTAAAGTTTCATCCAAATCCGTTCTGTAGTTTTTTCGTGAAAGAGTAACAAACATAAACATACATAAAAACTTTCACATTTATAATACTAGCCGCGCCCCGCGGTTTTACCCGCGTTGTGCTTGTTATAATTTTTATACATATAAACCTTTATCTTGAATCACTCTATCTATTTAAACAAACCGCATCAAAATCCGTTGCGTAGTTTTAAAGATCTTACATGGGGACAGACAGCGGAAAGCGACTTTGTTTTATACTATGTGTACTGAAGTTTGAAGATTTAAGAAGTTTGAAGTTTGAAGTTTGAAGAAATTAAAATATGGTTTTACCAATGTTTGCCAAAACAAAAATATTACTAAGAAAATGCACAATAAACACAATTTATTAATTTTACTATGAACTGTTATCAAATTAAGTTACTACTTGGTTTGCCGGGTTCAATATTATATTAGCGATAAGCTTCTGTGAATATCACTACATAGTATAAAACAAAGTCGCGTCTGTTTGTCTGTATGCTTAAATCTTTAAAATTACGCAACGGATTTTGATGCGGTTTTTTGTAATAGGTAGAGTGATTCACGAGGAAGGTTTTTATGTAAAAAAAATCCCGAAATTCCCACGGGAATGGGCACAACGCGGGTAAAACCGCGGGGCGCTGCTAGTATACAATATTATATTATTTCAAACTTATGTATGTTTAAAACTACGTTTACGAATACACTTCGCTTTTATTTTACACTTTCCGCGCCTCGTGGTTTCGCCGCGTAGTACCCATTACCGTGGGAATTTTGGGATAAAATTGTCCCATTTGTTATTCTGATGTATGAGCTATATTACTGCAAAGTTTCGTCCAAATCCGTTCAGTAGTTTTTGCGTGAAAGAATAACAAACATACATACATAAACTCTTTTTATTGTTATAAACTGTGGATCAATGTCGTAAATTTTCCAGCCGAAGACGATTGCTCCTGAATAGGAAAAAGGTTTAGTGATTTTATATTTCATTCTTACCCTATCTCTAAACCTTTTTGCTCTTCTAGAGCAATCGTCTTCGGCTGGAAAATTTACGACATTGATCCACATTTTGTGACAATAACAAAAATTGAGTATGTATGTAACTATGTATGTTTGTTTGTTACTCTTTCACGCACAAACTACTCATATACTTACATACATCCACCGTCACAAACTTTCGCATTTATAATATTAGTAGGATAGGTTACCTACAAAAAATTTTAAAAACATGGCGTACGAAGCTAGTAAATAATTAATATTTATGTCATAGTTTTGGTACTTTACTTATTAAAGGCAAGCAAATATCAGTGGCCACTAGGCTGTAAATTTGAACACTTTTATTTATATGTAAATTCAGAACCAAATAAACCTATTATACAAGCAAGGTCGCGAACAAAAGCTTGTATAATCGAGTTATAAAAACAAGTTTAGTCGCGAACCATTCATAAGAGTCGAGTCAGTTGTGAACAAGTGTCTTGACAGTGTACACGTCTGTATAAAATATTATGTAAGTACATTAATACTTAGTTCTAACGTACTATAATGTAAATATAGTTATTTTATGAATTTTTACAAGTGTTTTTTATAGTGAAAGTAGTAATATATATAGTGTGACCTGTGATTTATCCAAAAGGAGGGTCATATAGCATTTAGATGACATAATATGTTTCAGTTTTTAAGATTTCACTCAGACGGACTCAGAGATGTCAAATGTTTCCTTAGTATAGACTAGCCGAAGCCAGCGATGTTACCCGCGTTGTTCCCGCGGGAATTCCGGGATAGATATATACTATTGAGAAGTTTTTTATAGATCTTTTGAAGACCATCATCTTTATATATACATACGAAGCCAGCGGTGTTACCCGCGTTGTACCCGTCCCGCGGGAATTCCGGGATAGATAAGACCGTGATCTTTGTAATACATACTTTTGGTGTAAGATCAACGTATGCGAGGATAACAGCTCGAAACCGATTTTTTTCATCCGACTTGCTTCAAATTTATCGTCATTGCTCAGCTCCTATGTGGCTTAGCGTTATGTTATATAGCCTATAACCTGCCCAAGAGTATCGACTACAATCGTACCAAGTTTGGTTAAAATCCATTCAGTAGTTTTTGACCCATGCGGTCACATACAGACAGACAGACACAAAAAATTGTGATTGCATTTTTGACATCAGTATCGGTCACCATTCATCCTCCAGTAATAATTTTGAACATATTTTCAATGTAAAGAATTGACCTCTTTACAGTTTTATTATAAGTACTAGCTGTGCCCCGCGGTTTCACCCGCAGCGCCCCCGCTCCCGTGGGAATTTTGAGATTTTTATTCCTTATTTTTCTTATATAAAAACCTTGTCCTGACAATAAGCAACACATTAAAAAAAGAATCATATAATTTGGTGCAGTCGTTCTGAAGTTATGCGCTTAGCAACAGATTCAGCGATTCATTTTTATATTATAGACAGTATTATATGTACTTAGATATAGATTTCATGAGTGTTTTGACATTAAATGTATGAAAAAATACTTCAATTAGTTAATTGTCGATTTAATGAACGTTTCTGATTGCGTCAGTTAATATTAGATTCATATATGAAGAAATAGTATAGACTCGACTTAGGTAATTCTTGTTTTAAGATAAATTCGTTTGACGATGTTTAGAAAGCAAAAGTTGTTTTACTGCGATGGATGTATGTCTGTTTCATCCATACATCTATACTAATATAATAAAGCTGAAGAGTTTGTTTGTTTGTTTGTTTGTTTGTTTGTTTGTTTGTTTGTTTGTTTGTTTGTTTGTTTGTTTGAACGCGCTAATCTCAGGAACTACCAATAATTATTTCTGTCTTCTTCTTCATCGAGTGGATGGTCAACCTGACCAATCCTGGTGTCAGAGTTATAGAGCCGCCAAAGGCCTCTGACACGGCTCATGTAGCGACTACTATCCGTAAAATGTAACCGCGACCGACGGTTTATTATTTCTGTAATAAATCACCTCAACAGACAAAAAGTCCTCAACAGTTTCATCTACCTAAGTATAAAAAAATGACAATCTTGCTCTATTTCCTTATATTTTTATAATTACAACTGCGAAGGTCGTAATGCGGTCATAACATTGTTATAAAGTTTCTCACGTACAAATGAATCATGGATTTATTTTCCTCAATATATATATCTACAGCCTTTGTAGTTTGACAGGCCAAAGTTGACGGCTAACCGTACGTCCACACGGAGCCACGTTTTCCCGAATCTTTTCAGAGTTCCGTACCCAAAGGGTAAAAACGGGACCCTATTACTGAGACTTCGCTGTCCGTCAGCAAGCTAGATATCTTGTTTCATTGAACAGTGTGGTGTCGCGACGATTATTTTTGTTGATAATAAATAAACTTCGTTCCATCCGGGTGTCCCTTGTTTCCACTTCTCAAGTTTTTTTTTGGTGTTGAAATATTCATGAAAGTCCAGGGAAGGTTTAAACGGTAAGCAGTGACGGAATAAATGCGGGTGAAACCGCAGGGCACAGCTAGTTCGTAATATAAGTACACTAGAATCTCAATATCACGTTAATATAATCTTTTGTAAACAAAGATAACTTTTCACCTCTATAGTGTTACGAAAATCTGTTTATTATTTATCATGATTTATAGAACTAACTACGACCCGCGGTTTTACCCGCGTTGTACCCGTTCCCGCGGGAATGTCGGGATAAAATGTATCCCATGTGTTATTCTAATGTATAACCTATATTATTGTAAAGTTTCATCCAAATCCGCGTAGCAGTTTTTTTGTGAGAGTATCAAATATACATAGTTAAAATTTATTTAAATCGAGATTTAAGTAATTGGCAATTTTTACAAACCAATAATGAAATCAACCAAAACAATTATTCCTTCTTTAATCCCTTCCCTATTTCTGATACAGCATGTACTCGAGAGCTCTCCTGCTGCTGGTGGTAGCAGCGTGTGCTGTAGCCAGAACTGCTGTCCGACAGCAGTCCGTGTCGGGGCCCATTACAAGTCTCACTGACAAGGTAAGGCAGATTACATTGAACTCACTTAGATTGAGGGATTCTATACGCTGATTTAGTGTTAACGGTCAGTGGTCTAGTGGTATGTGTACTCGCCTGCCAAGACTGAGGTCCCGAGTTCAATTCCCAGATCGAGCGAAAACATGTTAAATTTCCTATTTTCAAATCCGCGTCGTGTTTGAGATCGCAGACCGCAGTAGACGCGCGGTGATTACGACATCCTCCTCACTGTACTGATGTCTGAGAGATGAGAGGCCTTTGACCAGCAGTGGGGCAAGCTAATAATTTTTATAGTTTGCTAAATCTAATAACAATCTGGACAAGCCCGTTGTCACAGTGGCAGTGAGAGCGCCCACTGTGTCGGGGGTTGCGGGGTCGGTCAACGGAGTAACAATATGTGAGACATAGTTGTTGACGACGTCTGGGTGACAATTATATATTGTTATAAAGTATCTGTGTATGTATATGTAGTAGTATCAGTGAGTTAGATTACATGATACAAGCTTAGAGCTTACTTTGGGTCTAATTAACCGTGAGTGAATTTATCCGGGTATGTTATAATATGATCTTCGTTTGCTCCAGGATGCTCGTTCTAAGGCCAAGGTACACCCCGCCTTTGCCAACGCCGGCCGCCAGGCTGGAGTCGAGATTTGGAGAATGCAGGTAAGATCACGAGCATTTGAAAAAACCGGCCAAGTGCGAGTCGGACTCGCGCACGGAGGGTTCCGTACTTTAAAAAACGGCAAAAAATCACGTTTGTTGTATGAGAGCCCCCTTGAATATTTGTTTATTTTATTTTAGTATTTGTTTTTGAAACCGCGGGTGCGACTAGTTATCACTACATAGTATATAACAAAGTCGCTATTTTTGTCTGTTTTTTTGTCTGTATGCTTAAATCTTTAAAATTACGCAACGGATTTTGATGCGGTTTTTTGTAATAGGTAGAGTGATTCAAGAGGAAGGTTTTTATGTAAAAAAAATCCCGAAATTCCCACGGGAACGGGCACAACGCGGGTAAAACCGCGGGGCGCTGCTAGTTAGATAATAAAGCTGAATAGTTAGATTTTTGTTTGTTTAAACGCGCCAATCTACGAGAGAATCCGACTTCAATATTTATTTTTTAGCTACAGGAAAATTATACGCTTTCAACCCATCATAATTTTCTTTTTTCAGAATTTCGAGCCGATCCCGTTGCCTGCAAAGGATTTCGGTAAATTCTACAAAGGAGACTCGTACATCGTTTTGAAAGTGAGTTTAATAGCGCACGCGGCGTAGTTTGATTAAGCGATAATATATGTTAATTCATTGCGATCGTTAAGGGCCTATGAGTTCCTAAAACGGGCTACTATAAACATTTTTTTAGCCAAAAGTCTTAACGTTACAAGAACAATTTTTGTTTGTTTCTAATCTTGATCATATGTTTAATCATACTACTGTTTCCGTAACACGTTGACTATTAATTTCCTCGATAGAAAAAAATCACAAAGATGGGTCTTTTATACCTTACTTTCACACTTAGTTTGTTAAACAATTTCAAACGCATATTTCTAAAATTAATTTGAGTGATGTAAAATAAACTATGACTGAATACTGTTGGAGTGAAATTTCGATTCAATCCAACGAAAGGTGGTAATTCTTAAAAATGAGTCGCAAAATTCTACTACCACCATTTCCGCGCCGTAGTGTTTCTCGCTCTTTTCTACCCAGAGAGACAGTGACCGAAATGGCTGGGATATCCTGGCCTTAAGCAACGTGCAGCTCGGATGGGTGACCTATAGTGGCATTTCTAACTGAGCGCTACCGTGCTTTGTAGGGCACGGACAATTGTCCCGGCGGTTACAATCGATAGACTGTCTAAAAACTAGGAGGCGGTCCAAAAACTCTGACACTAGGGTTGTACTCGAACTAACTAATCTAGATTTAACTAACTGTCCCGTGGTGGTTCCACTCGCGACCCAATAGATGTCGCTAGTGTGAAAGTGTGAATCTAAACCATCCACGGTGCCACACACACGCTTACAAAAAATCATTCAAATCAGTCCAGACGTTTAGGAGGAGGTCAGTGACATACACACGTACAACCCCGCGAGGTATAAGCTGAGCTTTGCATTAGTGTGAGTGATCACCAAAAGTACCAAGCGCGGCGAGACAGAATGGCGCCGCGCCTCAAGCCGGTTACCCAAAATCAGGTTTTTACCGGGCGAAAATGGCGCCGCGCCTAAGGCCGGCTATCACACCTACACTATCCATGTACACTCACACAATTGCAAAGCTCAGCTTATACCTCGCGGTACAGTAGAATTACTACATAGTATAAACAAAGTCGCTATTTTTGTCTGTTTGTTTGTCTGTATGCTTAAATCTTTAAAATTACGCAACGGATTTTGATGCGGTTTTTTGTAATAGGTAGAGTGATTCAAGAGAAAGGTTTTTATGTAAAAAAATTCCCGAAATTCCCACAGGAACGGGCACAACGTGGGTAAAACCGCGGGGCGCTGCTAGTACTATACCTACAGAGATAAGTTACCTAGCTGTAATTTGGCGAGATCACGGAAGTCGGTATTATAAAGGCACGTTATAGACCAATCACAGCGTATTGACATTGTCAAAATCTTTTCGTAATGCGTTGTGATTGGTCAGTTGAGCTCCGCCCAGCTCCGCCCAGCTCCTCTCCGCTTCAATAGAACGCACTCAAGATTTGTAAGTTCGTTTTCTTCTCTTCCAAAAATGTTACTTTACCATCCTGCATCAGACAGTAATCAGTTCTCCCATGTACAGACGAACAAGGATAAACGCAACAACCTCTCCTGGGACATCCACTACTGGATCGGCTCAGAGTCGACGCAGGACGAGTCGGGCGCCGCCGCTATCCTCACCGTGGGGCTCGGAGACAAGTTCAACGGAGCCCCCACGCAGCACCGCGAGACGGAGGCGGGGGAGTCGCAGCTGTTCCGGACTTACTTCAGTGGCCGTTAGTATCGATCACACTCTACTATTACATCAAATAACACGTTGACTGACTGACTGACTGACTGACTGACGGACTGACTGATTGACTGAATGACTGACTGACTTCCTGACTGACTGACTGCCTGACTGACTGACTGACTGGCTGACTGACTGACTGACTGATTTACTGACTGACTGACTGACCGACCGACCGACCGACCGACTGACACGGAGGACGAGTCGGGCACAGACAACCTCTTTTAAATGATAACCTCTCATTGTAAATAGTATGATTGTCAAAGTCAATTTTTGACTTAAATTTTGGAAACTTCAAAACCATGGCGCCATGCAAAGCAAAGTTATCGTATTTTAATATCAGCTGACACCAATAATAAAAAACTGAATGTTTCAGGCCATCCAACAAATATTGAATTGAATGTTACAGGGGAATTCAAAAAATAAATATGTCTACGAAACTGTTGAAATGAAAGTGTGAATAAATAAATATTTTCACCTATAACATCAATTCAAAGACACTATGGCGGAATTAATATGAAACAAAATTATCACACTTATGTATAACATAGGTATAAACAATGTACATTGAGTTATTTACTTACGTTAGTACATATAACTCGATGATTTCCAAAAAGTGTATACTTTAATTAAGCCCGTTGTCACAGTGGCAGTGAGAGCGCTTACTGTGTCGGGGGTTGCGGGGTCGATTCAACGGAGTAGCAATATGTGAGACATAGTTGTTGGCGACGTCTGGGTGTCAATTATATTCTTATAAAGTATCTGTGTATGTATATGTAGTAGTATCAGTGAGTTAGATTACATGATACAAGCTTAGAGCTTACTTTGGGTCTGATTAATCGAGTGAGTAAATTTGTCCCGGTATCACTACATAGTATAAAATAAAGTCGTCTCTTTTTCGTGTCTGTCTGTTTGTCTGTCTGTATGCTGAAATCTTTAAAATTACGCAACGGATTTTGATGCGGTTTTTTGTAATAGGTAGAGTGATTCAAGAGGAAGGTATTTATGTAAAAAAATTCCCGAAATTCCCACGGGAACGGGCACAACGCGGGTAAAACCGAGGGCGCTGCTAGTATCATATATATTATTTCGTATAGGTTAGTGGTAGGAGTTATTAGACCGCCCTAAGTCCTCCGACGGAGTCTAATTGAAACAACCAGACTTAACCGGACGTACCTTTCAAAGCACGATAGCGCTCAGATAGAAACGCCATATTCTCAAAGCAGCGCCCCGCGGTTTTACCCGCGTTGTGCCCGTTCCCGTGGGAATTTCGGGATAAAATGTAGCCTATAGCCTTTCTCGATAAATAGACTATCTAACAGTGAAAGAATTATTCAAATCGGTTCAGTAGTTTCTGAGATTAGCGCGTTTAAACAAACAAACAAACAAACAAACAAAACAAACTCTTCAGCTTTATAATATTAGTATAGATTGCCAAACCGTCATAAGATGGCGAGTTTGGCTTGCAATGGGGTCTTACAGAATACTTAACCTGCATGAATGTGATTTGCAGTGCGATGTTACAGAATACGATGAAAACGCCATTATGTCTAATTGCCAAACCGTCTAAAGTGATTGACTGTGGTCTGCAGTGGGGTGTTACAGAATACTTTACCTACATGTTACAGAATACGATAAAAACGCCATAATGTCCAATTGCCAAACAGTCTAAAGATGGCTAGTTTGGCTTGCAATGGGGTCTTGCAGAATACTTTAACTGTCTTACTCTTGGTCACAGCTCTGCAGTACCTGGCTGGAGGGAATCCTTCGGGATTCAAACACGTGGAGACAAACGCTGGCGCTTCGAAGCGTTTAATTCAAGTGAAGGGGAAACGCAATATCCGCGTTAGGGAGGTGGGTCAAATTATCTAGTACTAGCCGTGCCCCGCGGTTTTACCCGCGTTGTGTCCATTCCTGTGGGAATTTCGGGATAAAAATAGCCTATGTTACTCGTGGATAATGTAGCTTTCGAATGGTGAAAGAATTTTTAAAAACGGTCCAGTAGTTTTTGAGCCTATTCATTACAAACAAACAAAGTTTTCCTCTTTATAATATTAGTGTAGATAAGCCGCGCCCCGCGGTGTTACCCGCGTTGTACCTGGTTTGGGAATTCGGGGATACAATGTATCCCATTTGTTATTCTGATGTATCACTACATAGTATAAAACAAAGTCGCTTTCCGCTGTCTGTCTGTCTGTCTGTCTCTATGTATGCTTAGATCTTTAAAACTACGCAACGGATTTTGATGCGGTTTTTTGATACATAGAGTGATTCAAGAGGAAGGTTTATATGTATAAAAAATCCCGAAATTCCCGCGGGGACGGGCACAACGCGGGTAAAACCGCGGGGCTGCTAGTAACCTATATTACTGTAAAGTTATTTTACTATTTATTGGAACGTACGTTAATGTCATTATTATTTGTTCAAACGGGATCATACGTACGACGGAGGCTACTGTTGAGAGTTCCTCCACACGTTTCGGTCACGTCCGGTGACCTTCATCAGGAGGTGGGTGAAGCGAGAGCGACAGCGTCTTTCCCCGCACGGGTTAAAACAAAGTACTTATACTGTAAAGTTTCATCCAAATCCGTCCAGTAGTTTTGTCGTTAAAGAGTAACAAACATACATACATCCTCAGAATCATTCGCAGTCAGTTACTGATCGTTTTCCCCTACTTCTATCTCCAGGTAGATCCCCTCATCTCCTCAATGAACAAAGGAGATTGCTTCATCCTCGACGTGAACAATGACATCATCATCTACGTGGGACCTAACTCCAGGAACGTGGAGAAACTGAAGGCTATCTCCGTGGCCAATCAGATCAGAGATCAGGACCACAGAGGCAGAGCTAGAGTGGAGATCATAGGTAAATATAGTAGAGAAAAACTTGAGAGGTGTCAAGGGACACCCGGATGGAACGAAGTTTATTTATTATCAACAAAAATAATCGTCGCGACACCACACTGTTCAATGCGAAATAGAAAGACGAAACGAAATATCTGGCTTGCTTTCTATAAGAGAGAGAGTTGTTGACGAAGTCTGGGTGTCAATTATTATATTCTTATAAAGTATTCGTGTATGTACATGTAGTAGTATCAGTGAGTTAGATTACATGATACAAGCTTAGAGCTTACTTTGGGTCTGATTAACCGTGAGTGAATTTGTCCGGGGGTATTTATTTATTTATTCTTTCCAGATCAATACTCCAGCGAGGGGGATACCGACAAATTCTTCACATTTTTAGGATCTGGAGCCAAGAACCTCGTCCCGGAACAGTCTGCCGGCGGTGACGACCAGGTACCTTACATCTAACTAGCAGTGCTCGTGGTTAAGGGGGGGCTGGAGTCAATGCCCCCCCCTCCACTGGAGCCCTGGGGTCAGTTGCGCACCCCCCCCCCCCCTGGAGTCCTTGGGTCAGTTGCGCGCCCCCGCCCCCCCTGGAGCCCTGGGGTCACTTGCCCCCCCCTCTAGAGCCCTGGAGTCAGTTTCGTACCCCCTCCTACCCTGGAGCCCTGGGGTCTGTTGCCCCCCCCCTACCCCACAGAGTCCTGGGGTCAGTCAAAGAAATCCTGGATCCGCGCCTGCCTTATAGTACCCGTGCTTGTCAGAATTTCCAAATATAATGAATCGGGTACAAACAATCGCATTTATTTTATTAGTAGGAACTTTTTTATTTAAAGTGACGATAATACCCGTTCCCGTGGGAATTAAGGGATAAAACGGTTTGTGGGGAAAGTTCGAGCCAAAGTAGTCCATGGATTACCTCTATCATAGAAAAACCATACATGTAATTAATCGTATGATTTTTTGCAGACTTTCGAAAAGAACGAATCACAGGTCCCAACACTCTCTCAAGTGAATGAAGCTTCTGGAAAAGTGAAGGTCACTCCATTGTCCAAACCGTTCAAACAGGAAGATCTGAAACCACAGGTAAGATGATAGTCACAAGTCCGTTGTTACAGTGGCAGTGAGAGCGCTTACTGTGTCGGGGGTTGCGGGGTCGGTCAACGGAGTAACAATATGTGAGACATAGTTGTTGACGACGTCTGGGTGTCGATTATATATAAAGTATTTGTGTGTGTATATGTAGTAGTATCAGTGAGTTAGATTACATGATACAAGCTTAGAGCTTAGTTTGGGTCTAATTAACAGTGAGTGAATTAGTCCGGGTGTATTATATTATAATTCTTATAAGTAAACACGCAGTTTTCTAAGTAACAACAATAATTACACTTGAAGAACAGAAAAGTTACTAGCCGCTCCGCGTTGTTACCCGCATTGTACCCGTTCCCACGGGAATTTCGGGATAAAATGTATCCCATGTGTTATTCTGATGTATAACCTATATTACTGTAAAGTTTCATCCAAATCCGTCCAATAGTTTTTTCGTGAAAGAGTAACAAACATACATACATCCTCACAAACTTTCGCATTTATAATATTAGTAGGATATGTTTTTTCTTACATTACCTTCATTCTTTCCTATAGACCATTTCAGAGGCCTTTAGGCGGTCTAAAAACTTCGACACCAGGGTTAGCCACTAACCTATTCGTAATTAAATTAATTTCACAGGCTACAGGCTCTCAGTACTCAACAGGACTACTTTTTTCTTAAGTTATCATCACCTCAACTACAGGCCTGTATTGTTTACAGGACGCATACATCCTGGACACGGTAACTGGTAGCATCTACGTCTGGATCGGCAAACAGGCTAGCGAGAAGGTAAATTCAATTCAATTCATTTATTCATTTCAAATGTAAACATTATATTTCGCTTAGTTATCGAGACATCACCTCCCATACTAGTGTAAACTGTGTCACGGAAAGGTGATACCTCTCAAACCGAGCAACAATAAAATATAGCTTACTTTACATACATACCTTACAAACTAACATATATACATTTATACTTATAATTATGCCATATATATTAGTCAGGGATTTTTTTCGTTAATACTCGTACTATAACTAAGTATAACAAGTCCGTTCGTCCGTCAGTAAATATAACAAGTCCGTTCTCATGGTGTTCATAGACCGCATAGAGTCTGCCAAAAGGCCTATTACTCTAACGGCCTTATTCATAAACGCTTAAACAGCACTTTAGCTATCAAATGGTGGTCCGGACGGCACGTTAAGCCGTCGGTCCCGGTTCTACGGATAGTAGTCGTTACATGAGCCATGTCAGAGGCCTTTGGCGGCTCAATAACTCTGACACCAGGATTGGTCAGGGTGATCATCCACTCGGTGAAGAAGAAGAAAATGTTCACACTAGCGACATCTATTGGCATTGTTTGTGAAATTAACAGGTGGTACAATAACTGGTAAATGTTTTACAGGAGAAGAATGAAGCTATGTCGAAAGCACAGGAAACGTTGAAGGCGAAGTCCTATCCAGCCTGGGTAAGAGATTATCCCGTGGGAATTTCGGGATAAAAAGTTACCTAACATCAAAATAATTCAAATCAGACTGGTAGTTCGTGAGATGAGTGCAAACAAAAAATTAAATTCTTCAGTTTTATTATATTAGTAGTAGCATATATTTATGTTGCTGTATAATTTTTGATAATTCTCTCCACAAACACCTCGCCTTTTTTAGTCTAGTGGCAAGCGCAATCGTATGCCAAGACCGAGGACCCGGGTTCAATTCCCGGGTCGACCGAAAACATGATTCCTACTTTCAAACCCGCCTCGTGTTTGAGATCACAGCCCGCAGTAGTCGCGCGGTGATTACGACATCCTCCTCACTGTACTGATGTCTGGGAGATGAGAGGCCGCCGACCAGCAGTGGGGCGTTACAGGCTAATATTTTCATTTCCACACAGGTTCACGTTGAACGGATAGTACAGAACGCAGAGCCCGCCATTTTCAAACAATATTTTGCAACATGGCGCGACAACGACATGTCACATACAAGAGTTATTTAAACAAAATATAAGTAAGATATTTTCAAAGTGATCTAGTTTTAGTTTGTTTATAATTAGTCCAATGAAATTAATGTTACAATTAAAGGACCGAATATTGCATTTTTTAGAGGACGTAATTTTATTTTTGGGATATGCGTGGGGGTCAATAGAAGCTTAACCTCAAGTTTGTAGGGTCGCCATCTTTTTGTTTTGTTACACTTATGTAATTCTAGCCGTGGCCCGCGGTAAACCCGCGTTGTACCCGTTCCCGCGGGAATTTCGGGATCTAACCTATATTACTGTAAAGTTTCATCCAAATCTGATCAGTAGTTTTTGCGTGTGCGTAACAAACATACATCCATCCTAACAAACTTTCGCATTTATAATATTAGTAGGATAGGTTAAAAACCTACGCATTACATTTTCCGGTGATGATAATACATTTATTTTCTATTTCAGATTTCATCTCGCTCACACTCAGTGCCATGACATACAGAAGAATTATACCTTTTTTATAACAAATTCCTTTTATACGCATTTTAATAAATAGTAAACAATATTTTGTGTTTTATTTATTACTTTACCTACTTCTATACTATTATTATAAAGAGATAAAATTTGTAATTTTGTTTGTTTGTATGTCTCAGTCATATGTAATCTACGAAACAATCAGTCTGATTGGAATAATTCTTTTTGTAATAGATAGCCACATTCAACGGGAAGGTTATAGGCTATTTTTCATCCTGAAATTCCCACGGGAACGGGCACAACGCGGGTAAAACCGCGACACAGAAATAATTATCCAAATCGGATTGGTAACTGAGGCTATGCCTTTTATATAACTTTTTCAATTTTTGTTTGAATTTGTTTACGTGAACTTCTTGTTTTATGTGTTTAGGAACTTTATTGCAAATTTTAATGGCCATTACATAAGGACCTGAACAATAAATTGATAAATTAGAGGTTGGTAAAGATAATCTATCTTTAGGCTGGGTTGGCCATTGACCTCTCGAAATGAACGAATGACCGTCAACAGATCATTCGTGTTTATATTGTTGTTAGCGTGGTTAAACTAGTAAAACCAGATACTTTATAAACACAAATCGACACTGCATACATAGTTATTTTAATCCTACTAATATGTAAAACTGCGAAAGTTTGTGAGGATAGATGTTTGTGTTGCTCTATCACGCAATAACTGGGATTTTGAAAAAAAAAAAATTGTGATAAATGGATAGATTATATATAACTATTAGTTTTATAACAAAACTATTTTTATTTTATTTTTTTCGCAATAAATCAAAAGTTATTTCAAATTAAAATTAATTTTTGAATCCAGTACCGAAGACACTCTGACAACTCCCGAACAAACCCGAGCGCGTGTGACGTCATAATGATAGCCTCATTCGGTTACACGGGTAATAGCCGTAAACGCTGTACAGTGTACGTACTTATGGTTAATTAATAGCTATAACATTATCACGTCACAACTATGGTGACCAATTATGGCGCGTTTATAGTCACGTGATTTTTATTCAATTTTTAATTGTTTATAATTAATTGAATTTTTAAGTTTTTAAGTTTTTTGCAATTACTTAATATCAATATTATTAATAATAAAGTTTTAAAATACATAAAACAAAACAATTTTTTTTTTCAAAAGCCCAACTACTGATCGGATTTGGATGAAATTTTACAGGAATATAGGTTATGCATCAGATTAACACATGGGATACATTTTATTCCGAAATTCCCGCGGGAACGGGTACAACGTAGGTAACACCGCGAGGCGCGGTTAGTATTGGTATAAAATTTAATTGCCTGATATTATCAGTTAGTGAGTGACCTCTCTCAAGAACAGAGGTCTTAAAATGAGAAGTTTATTAATATTTTTTGTGTGCTTGTTGAAAAATGTTGTGTTGTCACATAAAACTACTTTGACAGAAGTATTTTCTTGGAAGCAAATTGGTTATGAAATATGCAACGTAAAATGTAAGTAAATCTATGTATCCTATCCTATCCTATTAATATTATAAATGCGAAAGTTTATAATGATGGATGTAGTATGGATGTCTATGTTTGTTGCTCTTTCACGAAAAAACTACTAAACAGATTTGCATGAAACTTTACAGTAATATAGGTTATACATCAGAATAAGACATGGGATACATTTTATCCCGAAATTCCCGCGGGAAAAGATAAAACCGTGGGGTGCAGCTAGTACTAATATAATAAAGCTGAAGAGTTTTTTCTGTTTGTTAGAACGCGTTTATCTTCGAAACTAAATATCCGATTTCAATAATTCTTTTTGTAATAGATAGCCATATCCAACGGGAAGGTTGTAATCTATTTTCCTTTCCGAAATTCCTACGGGAACGGATTTTTTTGGAGTTTTTAAATATATTCTTATAAAGTATTTGTGTATGTATGTGTAGTAGTATCAGTGAGTTAGATTACATGATACAAGCTTAGAGCCAAGTTTGGATCCGCTTACCGTGTGTGAATTTATCCGGGTAGGTATATTATATTACTAGCAGCGCCTCGCGGTTTTACCCGCGTTGTACCCGTTCCCATGTGAATTTCAGGATGAACTGAGCCTATAACTTTCTCATTGAAGTAGCTATCCAATACAAAAAGAATTTTTGAAATCGGACCAGTAGTTCCTGAGATTAGCGCGTCCAAACAAACTCTGCAGCTTTATAATCTATCTATATATATATATAAAATTCAAAGTCCTGACTGACTGATAATCAACGCACAGCCTCAACCGCTACACCTAGAAACATGAAATTTGACAGCAAGGTTCTTCAAGTGACGTAAGTGCACACTAAGAAAGGATTTTCGAAAATTCTACCCCCAAGGGGATAAAATAGGGGATGAAAATTTGTATGAAACTTTGTCAATTTTAAACCGATCGGGCTGAGACATTGCATGCATATAGCTGCTATGAAGTAGGCATTCCCTAAGAAAGGATTTTGATAAATTCTACCCCCAAGGGGATAAAATAGGGGTTGAAAGTTTGTATGAAACATTGTCAATTTTAAACCGATCGGGCTGAGATTGTGCATGCATATAGCTACTATAACATGGGCATCCCTTAAGAAAGGATTTTGATAAATTCTACCCCCAAGGGGATAAAATAGGGGATGAAAGTTTGTATGAAACTTTGTCAATTTTAAACCGATCGGGCTGAGACTTTGCATGCATATAGCTACTATGACGTAGGCATCCTCTAAGAAAAGATTTTGATAAATTCTACCCCCAAGGGGATAAAATAGGGGATGAAAGTTTTTTAATATTTCTTCTTATTATGAAACTTAATGCGGCAGACTAAATTCCACGCGAGCGAAGCCGCGGGCAAAAGCTAGTTTATAATATAAAATTGAATCGCTGAATCTGTTGCTAAGCGCATAACTTCAGAACGAGTGCACCAAATTGGATGATTCTTTTTTTAATGTGTTCCTTATTGTCAGGACAAGGTTTTTATATAAGAAAAATAAGGAATAAAAATCTCAAAATTCCCACGGGAACGGAACGGGGGCGCTGCGGGTGAATCCGCGGGGCACAGATAATATTAGTACAGATTATTTTTTATTTTAATTGAAATAATTTGGCTTAGCTAAACCGTTTTTGATCAATTTCCAGACAGATCCGACTCCGACTACCAAATCAATCCCCTCGGCATACACTTCAAACAGGATCTGAACGAGAGTGAACGGTTCTTCATTCAGTACAATAACGTCCCGATCGGGCTGGAGGTGTATCAAGATATTGTTTTCGTTACGGTTCCCAGGAGACGGTTTGGTAAGTGGATGAGGGACTTAAGTCCGTTTGTACTTGGGGACTTTTTAAGGTGGGGACTTAAGTCCGTTTGGTCTTGGGGACTTTATTCCGTTGGCTCTTGGAGAATTGAAAGATGGGTAGATGGGGGACTTAAGTCCGTTTGGTCTTGGGGACTTTAAGTCCGTTTGTTTTTGGAGACTTTTTAAGGTGGGGACTTTAGTCTGTTTGTTTCTGGGGACTTTTGTCTGTTCGTTCTTGAGGACTTTTCAAGGTGGGGACTTTCACGGTGACTTTATTAGTCCGTCTGTTTTTGTGGACTTTTTAAACGGGGGACTTTCTTGGGGACTTTAGTCTGTTTGATCTTGGGGACTTTTTTAAGGTGGGGACTTTAAACCATTTGGTTTTGGGGACTTTTTAAGATGGGGACGTCAGTAAGTTTATACTAGAGGACATTCAGAGATTACGACTTTCTGTTCTTGGGAGACTTTTTAAGATGGGTACTTTATCCGTCAGTTATTGGCTAACTTTCTAAGATCGGGAGTTTAGTCCGCCTTGTCTGTGGGGACTTTTAGTCCGTCAGACTAAGCATAGCAACGTAACATGATGACTCCATAATCAAATTCAGAACTTACTTTGGGTCAAATTAACCGTGTGTGAATTTGTCTGGTTATATTAAATTACTAGCTGCGCCCCGCGGTTTCACCCGCGTTGTACCCGTTCCCGCAGGAATTTTGCGACAAAATGTAGCCTATGTCCTCTCTCAGGCTCTGGACTAACTGTGTACCAAGTTTCATTCAAATCGGTTCTGTAGTTTTGGCGTGAAAGCGTAACAGACAGTTACTTTCGCATTTATAGTATTACTAGCTGTGCCCTGCGGTTTCACCCGCATTTATTCAGTCAATGCTTACCGTTTAAACCTTCCCTGGACTTTCATGAATATTTCAAGACCAAAATTAGCCAAATCTGTTCAGCCGTTCTCGAGTTTTATGCAGAATAACGAACAGCAATTCATTTTTATATATAAGATAATTGTTCGAATTATTAGCTTTTCACAAACTTTTTTCAACCCATTTCCAGGAATACCCTCGACCCTGAACTACATCCATCTTTCATCATCTTCTCCTCTCTTGAAGCCGTTTCCAAGTTATGAAGAGTCCAAACAGCTGGTCTCGGTGTACAGGCCGCGGGTGGACTCGTGTCACCGACTTTGGATGATAGATACAGGCCTTTTGGAAGTACCTGGTAAGTAAAGCCTGCAAAGGTAGGTGTAGTTTGACTAAGTAATGTAAACTCGTTGATATTGATATTGTTTGATTTTAGACAAGCCCGTTGGCACAGTGGCAGTGAGAGCGCTTACTGTGTCGGGGGTTGCGGGGTCGGTCAACGGAGTAACAATATGTGAGACATAGTGGTTGACGACGTCTGGGTGTCAATTATATATTCTTACTAGCTGCGCCCCGCGGTTTCACCCGCGTTGTACCCGTTTCCGCGGGAATTTTGGGATGAAAAATAGATGTTGGCCGATTCTCAGACCTACTCAATATGCTCACAAAATTTCATGAGAATCGGTCGAGCCGTTTCGGAGGAGTACGCGAACGAACACTGTGACACGAGAATTTTATATATAAGATAAAGTATTTGTGTATGTATATGTAGTAGTATCAGTGAGTTAGATTCCATAAAAAAGACTAGAGCTTGTAAAGGTAGGCGAAGTTTGGCGATGTTAACTAACTCATTGCTATGGTTATGCAACGTGCAGCTCGGCGCCTATTTGGAAGGGTGGCCGATCGTGGCTTTTCTATCTTCCTCTTCCTTCCTGCTTCGGAGGGCACGTGGGCAGTTGTTTCTTCATTAGACCATGCATATCGTCACCTTTAAATTGTGTCTTCGCCAGACCATGTCGTCACCTTTAAGCGGTCTAATAACTCCGACACCAGGGTTGACCACAGACCTGCTCGAACTTACTCACTGATTCAAAAAGTGGTCTTTGTTTATTGGAACGAAGTTCCTTATCGCGCGTTGCGAAAGGGGGCTACACGGAAAAAATGGTAACGACACTTTTTAGGCCAGAGAGGGACAGACAGAGAAACTTGCGCACGCCAGAGACAGACGGATAGAGAAACATGTGCGAGAGAGACAGACAGAGAAACTTGCGCACGCCAGAGAGAGACAGACAGAGAAACATGCGCGCCGGGTATGTTTCTCTGTCTCTCTCTCTCTTATAGAAAGCAAGCCAGATATTTTCGTTTCGTCTTTCTATTCCGCATTGAACAGTGTGGTGTCGCGACGATTATTTTTGTTGATAATAAATAAACTTCGTTCCATCCGGGTGTCCCTTGACACCTCTCAAGTTTTTTATCTAAATTTTATTTTACAGACGCCAGAAGACAAATCCAGCCTCCTTCAATAGTTATATACGATTTAAAAACTAGGAAGAGGATCTTAAAATACGAGTTGAAACAAACGGATTTAGTTAACGAGAGGACAAGCGGAGGTAATGATTATTATATCTACTTTTTTTAGGCCAGAGAGGGACAGACAGAGAAACTTGCGCACGCCAGAGAGAGACAGACAGAGAAACTTGCGCACGCCAGAGAGAGTCAGAAACATGCGCGGCACTTCTGTTCTCGTTTCGGCCGTTTTCGTAACCAGAGTTTTGTAACCAGTTGCGAACGAAAATTGCGATCTATATCTATACTGTTAACGGCCGCGTACACATTCAGAGTTTCATAACCAACTCTGACATCAGGATTGGTCCGGTTGACCATCCACCCGATGAAGAAGAAGATAACCAATTGTGAACGGATACTTATATATTTTTTTAAGATATTATGAAACCTCGATTTGTTAGAAGAATGTGTCTGCAAATTAAAATAATAATTTATAAAACACTAGCAGCGCCCCGCGGTTTTACCCGCGTTGTACCCGTTCCCGTGGTAATTTCGGGATGAAAAATAGCCTATAACCTTCCTGTTGAATGTGGCTATCTATTACAAAAAGAATTATTCCAATCAGACGGATAATTCCTGAGCTTACCTCGAAAATACGAACAAACTTACAAATTTTACCTCTTTGTAATATTCGTACAGATTGAGACCTATATACAAGGACAGAAAGCTTCCTCTATAACCAGTTATTTAAAAGCCCGAATCCATTCGCAACTGGTTACGAAACAGCCGAAGCATTTTTTTCTTATAAAATTATTTTCAATCACAATTTTCACCAAAAAACACATTTAATTTTTCAAATTATTTCTTTTTTCTCCAGGTTTAACCTCAATTACAGTAGATGTAACTCCATCAAATTGTGACGATGCCTTCGCTTACATCAACGATCTGGCTACGGGGACTATGGTAGTCTTCTCTCTGAGACAGAGAGACAGTTGGAATATAGACCATCCGAGCTTCAAATTTGATGAATCTTCGTTGAATTTCAGCGTCGCAGGTAAGATTTACCTTTACTATACTAATTTCCTACTAATATTATAAATGCGAAAGTTTGAGACGATGTATGTAATAACAAAAACTACTGAACGAATTTGGATGAAACTTTAATTTTTTTTTATCCCGAAATTCCCGTGGGAATTGGGAACAATGCCGATAAAACCGCAATGGCTAGTCATTTATAATTTCTACTATTTTTTGCACTGATATCTTCAGTGAGACGAGAGGCCTTTGCCCAGCAATGGAACATTATAGGCTAAAACTTACTAACTTTTCTAGGAAACGTAATTACTTGGCGGGATAACCTCTTCAGCATTGCGCTATCAGACCCTGATGAGGCTGGTGGAAGGAAGGCCTACTTCCACCCCATGGTGTCACTCCAGGAGTATTCAGTGGATACTGCGGTTTTGAAGACTAAAGGTAGTTTGGAAGGAGCTGTCAAAGTAAGTAAAAAAGGATTTATTTATTACTAGTCGCGCCCTATTGTTTCACCCGCGTTGAACCCGTTCCCGCAGGAATTTTGTAGTAAGTGAGTGTTGTAAGTAGCCTATGTCCTTTCTCAGGCTCTGGACTAACTGTGTACCAAATTTCATTCAAATCAGTTCAGTAGTTTTGGCGTGAAATCGTAACAGACAGACAGAGTTTCGCATTTATAATATTTAGTTAGGATGTCTGCTAGTCGCGCCCCGTTCTTTCACCCGCGTTATACCCGTTCCCGCGGGAATTAAGGGATAAAATGTATCCCATGTGTTATTCTTATGTATAACCTATATTACTGTCAAGTTTCTTCCAAATCCGTTCAGTAGTTTTTGCCTGGAAGAGTAACAAACATACATACATCCTAATACTTTTCAAGCCCGTTGGCAGTGAGAGCGCTTACTGTGTCGGGGGTTGCGGGGTCGGTCAACGGAGTAACAATATGTGAGACATAGTTGTTGACGACGTCTGGGTGTCAATTATATATTGTTACAACAGCGCCCCGCGGTTTTACTCGCGTTGAGCCCGATCTCGAAGGAATTTTCGAAAATCCTTTCTTAGTGTGCACTTACGTCACTCGAAGAACCTTCCTGCCAAATTTCATGTTTCTCGGTGTAGCTGTGCGTTGATTATCAGTCAGTCAGGACTTCGAATTTTATAACTATATATAGATAAAGTATTTGTGTATGTATATGTAGTAGTATCAGTGAGTTAGATTACATAACACGAGCTTAGAGCTTACTTTGGGTCTAATTAACTGTGTGTGAATTAGTCGGCTACATATTATTGTTTCAGCTCGAAGGTACAAGAGGCCCAACCACTCAGAGCGGCTCTCACGCTTACCACAGTGCTACTAAAACTCTGCTATTCGCCAATGTAGCTCAAGATGCTATCCTATGCTGGAATGTCAATAAACCTCTGACTCCAGAGAACGTTGCTATAATAGCGCAGGATGGGAAAAAGCTGGTGTATATTGCTGGTGAGAGTTCCTTATCTTTTTAAATTAGGCGGTGCATTTACATTAGACAGAGGCAGGTAAAGGTGCATTTTCATTAACGCATTGGACCAATAGTAAGCGTGCGTTTCGCTTAGAAGTAAGTTCGAGGAGGTCAGTGGCCTACCCTGGTGACGGAGCCAAAAGGTCTTAGCCCACTTATACGACTCCGCTCCCACCCGGCAAAATCTTTAGATATATTTTACACTAGCAGCGCCCCGCGGTTTTACCCGCGTTGTGCCCGTTCCCGTGGGAATTTCGGGATAAAATGTAGCCTATAGCCTTCCTCGATAAATAGACTATCTAACAGTGAAAGAATTATTCAAATCGGTTCAGTAGTTTCTGAGATTAGCGCGTTTAAACAAACAAACAAACAAACAAACAAAACAAACTCTTCAGCTTTATAATATTAGTATAGATAGGCAACATAAATTAGCAGTCAGCTCGCTGAGAGCTCGATTACCGCTGTCAGACTGCTCGGTGTCGACGCCTCGTTCACCACGCGTTGCAAGCAAGCGGTCTGCGCGTCGACAGTCGACTGCTGGGTGCCAGCTAGCTGTCGCCTCAGTTCAGGGCGTTGTTGGGTAGGAGGCAGGAGCGGTGTTGGAGCGGAGTCGTATAAGTGGGCTCAGACCTAAAGGCTTCCGACATCGTCTAACGATTGAAACCACCGAGACCGACAATTTAACGTACGCTAAAGGTGGCGGTTCGCGCCGCGACGGAGACGGGAGACCGAGACAGGATACTGAGACCAGAGACCGCGACCGTTACTTGACGTTAGGCAATGTATGTCTCGGTCTCCTGTCTCTGTCTCGCTCGCGAACTGTCACGTTTACATTGCCTAACGTCAAGTACACCCCGCGAGGTATAAGCTGAGCTTTGCAATTGTGTGAGTGTACATGGATAGTGTAGGTGTGATAACCGGCCTTAGGCGCGGCGCCATTTTCGCCCGGTAAAAACCTGATTTTGGGTAACCGGCTTGAGGCGCGGCGCCATTCTGTCTCGCCGCGCTTGGTACTTTTGGTGATCACTCACACTAATGCAAAGCTCAGCTTATACCTCGCGGGGTGTAACGGTCGCGGTCTCTGGTCTCAGTCTCCTGTCTCGGTCTCCCGTCTCCGTCGCGGCGCGAGCCGCCACCTTTAGAAGCACGGTAGTGCCTCACAAGACCGGTTATAACTTCGTTATATAAACTAAGATCTTTAATCTAACAATTTCTTTGTTTCAGATCTGAAAATCTCCGGCGACGATGTCTGGGTGCTCGTCAATCAAATACCCAGATTCGTATTCTCAATTTTGAACCCAAATGAAACTAATTTCTACATTCACAGGTACGAATTATAATTACATCCTGAACTAAACTACGCTACGGTAGCGCTCAGATAGAAATGCCACTATCGGCCACCCATCCAAGTAGAGGTCGAGCTGCACGTTGCTTAACAATCGCAATAACTAAAATCACTACATGGTATAAAACAAAGTCGCTTTCCGCTGTCTGTCCCTATGTATGCTTAGATCTTTAATCACTATCACTACATAGTATAAAACAAAGTCGCTTTCCGCTGTCTGTCCCTATGTATGCTTAGATCTTTGATCACTATCACTACATAGTATAAAACAAAGTCTCTTTCCGCTGTCTGTCCCTATGTATGCTTAGATCTTTAATCACTATCACTACATAGTATAAAACAAAGTCGCTTTCCGCTGTCTGTCCCTATGTATGCTTAGATCTTTAATCACTATCACTACATAGTATAAAACAAAGTCGCTTTCCGCTGTCTGTCCCTATGTATGCTTAGATCTTTAATCACTATCACTACATAGTATAAAACAAAGTCGCTGTCCGCTGTCTGTCCCTATGTATACTTAGATCTTTAAAACTACGCAACGGATTTTGATGCAGTTTTTTAATAGATAGTGATTCAAGAGGAAGGTTTATATGTATAAAAATTCCCGAAATTCCCACGGGAACGGGTGCAACGCGGGTAAAACCGCGGGGTGCTGCTAGTTGATAATAATAATTTGTTTTTTTACAGAGGTACGATTAAACAACTGGTCAAAGGCACTGTTTGTGATAATACTACTTCAAAATGAAGACAGAAATATGATTTTTCAAAATGGAGGGACTGACAGAGACTTGGAAAAATCAAAAAACAATTTGAAAAGGCGGTCAAGTAAAAACTAAATTAAATTTTATAATAATTTGTAAAAAAAATACCAAGTAGAAATAAAAAGATTTTATTGATACATTATAGTTGTATTTTTTAACTTTTCTTAAAATCCATAGACATATTTCTATTTATGACAAAGTCTACAGTTAATACCGGTTTCAGGCTATGTAAACAATAAATTAAATTTAGGAAAACAAAACAAAATAATGATGAAAAATACAAAAAAACATATTTAAATTTTTAAGACAATTTATGTATGTAATTTACATTATTTAATTTATTATGTATTAAAATATATTTTTCATAAACAAAAACCTTTTAAAAAGTAACTCAACGACTAAACCATAGAGTAAACACACTTATTAATGTCAAAAATGGCGCGGATTGAACTAAAATGGCGGAACTCCGTCCAATCGGCGCGCATTCTTTCTGTAACCATTCGTACTCGTCCAAATACCCTCTGTCAAGTAAAATCGGGCCAATAGTGGACAATACTCTAGAATGATAGTCATTTATATACTTGATCTGTAAAAAAAACAGTATTCATTAGGAAAAAATGGTCCATGTTATACGGTTTTATCATTATAGCTTCTCTTCTTACCGAGTGGATGGTCAACCTGACCAATCCTGGTGTCAAAGTTATAGAGCCGCCAAAGGCCTCTGACATGGCTCATGTAACGACTACTATCCGTAAACTAACCGGGACCGACGGCTTAACGTGCCCTCCGAAGCACGGAATCATCTTACTTTTCGGGCAATCAGGTGATTCAGCCTGCAATGCCCTAACCAAACTGAGGACAGTCTCACAAAGTGTTTTTTGTGAGATATCCCCACCGGGAATCGAACCCGGAACCTCCGGATCGTGAGCCGAGCGCTCAAACCACTAGACCACGGAGGCTGTGTGAAGATCATTATAGCGGCGCCCCGCGGTTTTACTCGTGTTGTACCCGTTCTCGTGGGGCTTTTGGGATAAAAATAGCCTATAACCTTCCCGTTGAAGGTGGCTATCTATTACAAAAAGAATTATTTAAATTGGGTTGGTAGTTTCTGAGGTAAACGTCTTTAAACAAAAACCAACTTCAGTTTCATTATTTTACTAGCAGTTTTACCCGTGGAATACCGTATTGTGCAAAAACTACCAATGCGATTCAGTTTATTAAGCTATTGCATAGCTTCTATCGCGGGCCTTGAGCGCGGGGACCGAATCCAAAAATTCCGTAACGAAAAAACCTCACGCTCCCCACTAACGCCATCTAGTGATAGAAAAAATAACTATGCAATAGCTTTACCGCGGCAGTCCCCGAGTGCCACACGTCTTTTTATTTTTAGATAGCCACATTCAACGGGAAGGTTACAGGCTATTTTTCATCCCAAAATTCCTACAGGAGCGGACACAACGCGGGTAAAACCGCGCGGCGCAGATAGTTTTTATATACAAAGATAATAACAGTACTACATGCAACGAACCTCCATATCATTCAACAGGCTGATATCAAGTACTGATGTCTGGTGAGGCGCCAAGGAGATGGTATAGAACCCCACCGCGCCGCGCCCTTCGAAGTCAGAGGCTAAGTGTTCGGCCTGTAAGGAAAGAAGTAAAGTATTAGCCTGTAATGTCCCACTGATGGGCAAAGGCCTCTCATTTTATTGAAGACTAGCAACGCCCCGCGGTTTCACCCGCAGCGCCCCCGTTCCCGTGGGAATTTTGAGATTTTTATTCCCTATAAACCTCACGGAGCCCGAGACCTTTCCAACGAATGCAAAACCGGGGAAATCGGTCCAGCCATTCACGCGTGATGCCGCGACCAAGAAAAACGGGTTTCATTTGTATTTTATTGAAGATTAGCAGTGCCCCGCGGTTTTACCCGCGTTGTACCCGTTCCCGTAGGAGTTTCAGGATGAAAATTAGCCTGTAACCTTCCCATTGAATGTGGCTATCCATTACAAAAAATATTTTTCAAATCGGACCAGTAGTTCCTAAGATTAACGCGTTCAAACAAACAAACTCTGCAGCTTTATAATATTAGTATAGATATCTCGACTTGCCTATACTGTAAAGTATATAGTAGTAATAGTAGTTTATGCAACTGTCATATAATGAAGGGTATTAAAACACGAGTGTGAGTTTATGAAACGAGCGCAGCGAGTTTCATAATAGTAACGAGTGTTTTAATACCCGTGTTATATGCAGTTGCATACACTACTTTATCTTCACTAATGCAATTAATCAAACAACAAGAGTAAAAGCTGACAATAGTTTTTCACGCGTACGTGTATTGTCACAGTGAACTTGCCGCCATTAAAATCTAACCAATGAGAGCGCAGCTGCGCGCGCAGGGCCGCAGGGCGCGATGTTATAATGAGATTTTACGATATCGATGTGGATATTATAACATCATGTGCAATTGCTTAAATTGAGTGTTTTAGTTGTCTGCGCTATAACAGTAGTAATTATAAGTCAAGTATTGGAAACATAAGTAGAATGTTACAACATTAGTGTAGATAAAGTCTATTACCGCCTTCATAAACGATATTTAACTCAAACAGTGTTTCAAAGTGTTTTGTCTCTTTCGCTCTTTGGCAAATAGCGTATGTCGGAAAGGGACAAACCATTTGTTAGCTAAAAAGCGTTTATGACAAGGCCATTAGCCTGTTATGTACCACTGTTGGGCAAATGCCTCTTATCTCACTGAAGATATCAGTACATTGAGGGCTGTGAAGATAACAGTTTTTTACTAAATCACTAACAGCCTCCGTGGTCTAGTGTTTTGAGCGCTCGGCTCACGATCCGGAGGTTCCGGGTTCGATTCCCGGTGGGGATATGGCACAAAAATCACTTTGTGAGACTGTCCTCAGTTTGGTTAGGACATTGCAGGCTGAATCACCTGATTGCCCGAAAAGTAAGATGATTCCGTGCTTCGGAGGGCACGTTAAGCCGTCGGTCCCGGTTACTCTCTACGGATAGTAGTCGTTACATGAGCCATGTCAGAGGCCTTTGGCGGCTCAATGACTCTGACACCAGGATTGGTCAGGGTGACCGTCCTCTCGATAAGAAGACTAAATCACTCGTAAAATTGTCGGTACGGATTGTTTCATCGTAGACCATGTCGTCTTTAGGCGGTCTAAACACTCCGACTCCAGGGTTGACCACTGACCTCTCGAACTTACTTACTTACCATGATATGATCAACTTCAGGAGTCATCAATATGGTCTCCACTACATCTTCATGGCGAATACCGTATTCACCGACCTCATAGTAACCAGGCTCTGAAAATAAGTAATGTAATATTTTCTTAAGTTCAAGTGAACACTACTCATTTTGTATTGAATCTACGTTTACGGATACACTTTGCTTTTGGAACGAAGTTCCTTATCGCGCGTTGCGAAAGGGGGCTACACGGAAAAAAACCGGCCAAGTGCGAGTCGGACTCGCCCATGAAGGGTTCCGTAGCAGCGAGTAACATAATAAAGAAGTTCTTGAAATAAATGTTTTTTTATTTACATTTGAGTTATTGAATGAATAATCAGTATTTTTTTGCGGTTTACGATTTATGTCGTAAAAAAAAAACTACTAACTAGACCTCGTTCAAACCAATTTTCGGTGTTAGATTACATTGTTATGTACATCATATATTTTTTTTAGTTTTATCATTCTCTTATTTTAGAAGTTACAGGGGGGGGGACACACATTTTACCACTTTGGAAGAGTCTCTCGCGCAAACTATTCAGTTTAGAAAAAAATGATATTAGAAACCTCAATACCATTTTTGAAGACCTATCCATAGATACCCCACACGTATGGGTTTGATGAAAAAAAAAAATATTTTTTTCATTTCTAAGTATGGGAGACCCCCCTAAAATTTTATTTTTTTTCTATTTTAGTGTGAAAATATTAATGCGGTTCACAGAATACATCTACACACTAAGTTTCAACAACATAGCTCTTATAGTTTCGGAGAAAAAAGGCTGTGACATACGGACAGACAGACGGACGGACGGACGGACAGACAGACAGACAGACATGACGAATCTATAAGGGTTCCGTTTTTGCCATTTGGCTACGGAACCCTAAAAATGATAACGACATTTTTTAGGCCAGAGAGGGACAGACAGAGAAACTTGCGCGAGAGAGACAGACAGAGAAACATGCGCGAGAGAGAAGACAGAGAAACTTGCGCACGCCAGAGAGAGACAGACAGATAACATGCGCGAGAGAGACAGACAGAGAAACTTGCGCACGCCAGAGAGAGACAGACAGATAACATGCGCGAGAGAGACAGACAGAGAAACATGTGTAGGTAACTTTAAAATCAGCGAACAAAATTCTTCACAATGATCTGTAAAGTGTCTGGTCTCACCGTCTTTATTACCTAGACTATACTATTTAGCCCGCCCAAAGCGCACTGACCGTTACTATAGACCATCCGGGGCCGGACGCCCGGGTCGTTGGCGGCGGGCCCCGACAGGATCCAGGCGGGGCCCTCGTGCACGTTCAGGAAGTGGCCCAGCCCGTGGCCCGTGCCGTGCCCGTAGTTCAGCCCCACTTCCCACAGGTATTTACGTGCTAGCACTTCTATTACGTGGCCCTGGAAAGTAAGGGAGAGAGTGAGTTAGTGAGTGAGTGAGTGAGTGAGTGAGTGAGTGAGTGAGTAAGTGAGGGAGTGAGCGAGGGAGGGTGTAAGTGAGTGAGGGAGGGAGTGACTGAGTGAGGGAGGGTGTAAGTATTTGAGTGAGTGAGGGAGGGTGTTAGTGAGTGAGTGAGGGTGTATGTGAGTGAGTGAGTGAGTAAGTAAGTAAGTAGCGCTCGTGGCGTACTTTGACTAAGCGATGTTTGTTCATTGCGATTGTTAAGCAACGTGCAGCTCGACCCATACTTGGATGGGTGGCCGATAGTGGCGTTTCTATCTTATTGCTGTACATCACGAGTACTACCGTTAGAAAAGGTTAAAAAGTATTAATAAAAATAGATGAGATTAGGCTAACAGTGGTTGACCATTTGGCCACTGTATTATATTTTAGACCGCCTAAAGGCCGCCGGAAACTAACGATAAGTAAGGAATAACAAGAATTGGCCATTTGGCTACTGTGTTAGGGATTTTAGACCGCCAAAGGCCGCTGGAAAGTCTAAATCGACAAATGACGACTGTAATAGTATACATACCAATGTTCCCGAAGGAAAGACAGCTGTTCCCATACTGATCTGTCCCTTTAAGACTCTGGTGAAGGCGCGACGTTGTTCAACAGTGGGCGTTCCCATGTGTCGGGTACGGGTTATGTCCGTAGTCCCATCCCTAGAGACAAACGTCAAGTAAGTTAAGCTCAATAGATCAAAGGTAATTTTTTTCAAAAGGTACCTTCAGAATCAGACATCAAAGTCAATTTATTTTATTTAGTTTTTAATTAACGCCTCGGTGGTCTAGTGCTATGTGCGCTCGCCTTCCAAGACTGAGGTCCCGGGTTCAATTCCTGGGTCGAGCGAAAACATGTTTCCTTTTCAAACATGGCTCGAGTTTGAGATCACCAACCCGCATTTGGCAAGCGTGGTGATTATGCCTAATCCTCATCACTGCACTGATAATTTCAGTGAGATGAGAGGCCTTTGCCCAGCAGTGGGACATTACTGGCTAATACTTACTTACTTTTAGTTTTTATTTCCATGCTTCGGAGGGAACGTTAAGCCGTCGGTCCCGGTTAATCTCTACGGATAGTAGTCGTTACATGAGCCATGTCAGAGGCCTTTGGCGGCTCAATAACTCTGACACCAGGATTGGTCAGGTTGACCATCCACTCGATGAAGAAGAAGAAGGTCCCAAAGAGGCTCTTGAACGTACCACCCATTTGGAAGAACATCAGCAGAGAAGAATGGGCAAGAAACTCGTAATGTCAAATCTAGGCATCGTGTTATATGTAAGACTTCCTGTATTAATTTCGGGATAAGGGAATAGAATGGATATGCATCGCGTTAAAATTGTCTTGCGCCAAGGGGCGCTCATACAGCTGTCTCGTATGACTCACATGTACTGCCCCCCCGAGTCCACGAGCACCATGTCTCACCCCCCCCCCCCCGATGACGCGCTGCTCCCCTGTATATATACAAGTATGCCTCACATGTACTGCCCCCCCGAGTCCACGAGCACCATGTCTCACCCCCCCCCCCCCCCCCGATGACGCGCTGCTCCCCTGTATATATACAAGTATGCCTCACATGTACTGCCCCCCCGAGTCCACGAGCACCATGTCTCACCCCCCCCCCCCGATGACGCGCTGCTCCCCTGTATATATACAAGTATGCCTCACATGTACTGCCCCCCCGAGTCCACGAGCAGCATGTCTCCCCCCCCGATGACGCGCTGCTCCCCCTCCCGCTCCGGCTTGTAATGTATGATGGCTCCGTTCTCTCCGGCGCCTGCGATGGTCGCGAAGGACGGGCCCATGAATAGGGCTTCTTCACTGGGATGGAAAATAGTTTTAAGTAAAATAGCAAGTAAAATAACTTGAGAGGTGTCAAGGGACACCCGGATGGAACGAAGTTTATTTATTATCAACAAAAATAATCGTCGCGACACCACACTGGTCAATGCGAAATAAAAACACGAAACGAAAATATCTGGCTTGCTTTCTATAAGAGAGAGAGAGACAGACAGACAGAGAAACATGCGCACGCCGCACGGCGTACACTCTGTCTGTCTCTCTCTAACGCAAAAAGTGTCGTTACAACTTTTCGTCTTATTTTTTTCCGTCTAGCCCCCTTTCGCAACGCGCGATAAGGAACTTCGTTCCAAAAAGCAAGAAAATATATGTTGATTTTTTAAGAAAACAAGAAATAATAGCCTGAAATCCTAACTTATCTATATATATATAAAACTCAAAGTGGTTAGTGAGGGATCAACGCACAGCCCAAACTACTGGACGGATCGAGCTGAAATTTGGCATGCAGGTAGATGCTATGACGTAAGCATCCGCTAAGAAAGGATTTTTTGAAATTCCACCCCTAAGAGAGTAAATTAGGGGTTGAAAGTTTTACAATTTTTTAAAATTCTTTAATGGATTTGCTTCAAATTTTGCATGTAGGTTCTTTATTTAATGTAGATAAAGATTACAAAAGAAATTTTGGAAATTCCACCCCTAAGAGCGTAAAATAGGGGATGATCGCTTATATGCAACTTTTTATTCCTTTGATGTATTGGCTTCAAATTTTGCATGTAGGTTATTTATACAAAGAAAATAACCACTAATTAAAAAAGTTTCGGAAAATCTACCCCTGATAAGGTAATTTAGGGGTTGAAAGTTTGTATGACTTTTTAAATTCCTTTAATGTATTTGCTTCAAATTTTACATGTAGGTTCTTTATTTAACGTAGTTAAAGATTACAAAAGGAATTTTGGAAATTCCACCCCGAAGAGGGTAAATTAGGGGTTGAAAGATTTATAATATTTGTTTAATTTTTTAAAGGATTTGCTTCAAATCTTGCATGTAGGTTCTTTATTTAACGTAGATAAGGATTGCAAAAGGAATTTTGGAAATTCCACCCCTAAGAGCGTAAATTAGGGGATGATCGCTTACATGCAACTTTTTATTTCTTTGATGTATTTGCTTCAAATTTTGCATGTAGGTTCTCTATTTAACAAAAGTAACTACCAGCGAAAAACATTTTGGAAAATCCACCCCTAAAACGTTATTTTAGGGGTAGACAGTTTGTTCTATGACTTTTTTTAACTTTAAAAACTTTGACTTAAAATATTACATGTAAGTTTTTTATTTATCGTAGATAAGGATTACTAAAAGGAATTATAAAAACCACTAAGAGGGTAAACTATTAGCGGTATAAATGTTTGTATGGAGTTGGAAGTAGGTTCCAGCAAATCCGTACATAAACGACGCAGCCCCACCGAGTTTGGGCTCATTTGATTCATTTTGACGAGTACTTTGATACTATATGGTAACCAGGGTCTGGTGATGGAACCGGAAGGTGGCCATAGGAACTCCGTAATTAAAAGTCGAAGCCCTATCCAACGGTGTATCACACGTCACTATTGAGGGGTGGGCCTAGAAATGGCCATGGGAAAAGTAGTATGGAGTCTAGGCCCTAGACTCCATACTACTTTTCCCATGGCGACTACGGTTTCACTCACGCAGTAGTAGATATTACCAAGCATTCCAATAGATAGTGCAGCTATTTAAGGACCAGCCACATAGCAAACGTTCAGCGGGCACGGGCAGGTCTAACTTTAATAGAAATACAGTCGATAAAAATAGGCTATCTAACAGTGAAAGAATTATTCAAATCGGTCTATTAGTTTCTGAGATCAGCGCGGCCAAACAAACAAACAATAATCTCTTTCTTTAGCTTTTTAATATTAGACAAGTGAAAGTGAATTTAATTTATATTTATAAACATTAGTAATTTATATTTATATTATCTACAATAAGTGTCTGATCGCAATAGAAGAAGCTGTATTAGCATTAGGAGGACAAAACTTACAGCAATATGGGTTGCCTCAGCCTGAAAGGTCTGAAGGGTTACAGAACCGGGACTATCAGAGGGAGACGAGTTACAATATTGATCATTTAGCAGAAGTGGTGTCAAGTGGCGAAAGCGCTCTCACCCACGAACAAATAGAAGTTTATACAAAAATACTTTCCAGTATTGAGACAGGAAAAGGTGAGATCTTTTTTTTGGATGCTCCAGATGGAACTGGAAAGACTTTTCTTATAAACTTACTACTGGCTAAAGTAAGAAGTTACCGTGGTATTGCCCTAGCGGTTGCGTCTTCTGGGATTGCTGCCACGCTGCTGGAAGGAGGCAAAACTGCACATTCTACGTTCAAACTCCCCCTCAATTTATTACAAACTGAAACCCCACTCTGCAATATTTCCAAACAAAGCAATATGGCCGAAGTACTCCGTAAAACTAAATTAATTGTTTGGGATGAGAGTACTATGGGTCATAAGGGGGGATTCGAAGCTTTAAACAAATCTCTACAGGATATCCGAAATAACAATAGCCATATGGGGAGAGTGACAGTATTGTTAGCAGGTGATTTCCGACAAACATTGCCAGTAGTGCCTCGGGGAACGCGAGCGGATGAAGTGAAAGCATGTGTAAAGCGGTCTCATTTGTGGACATCAGTTATTAATGTTAGTCTTACAAAGAATATGAGAGTCCATCTGAGGGGAGATATTTCTGCTGGCCAGTTTTCAGATCTGTTACTTAGAATAGGAAATGGAGATTACCCAGGAGAGGGGGGTGAAATAATTCTACCTACTACTTTAGGCACAATTGTGACTACATTAAATGACCTCATAATAATAATTTATCCAAATATTACTGGCATTTCCAAGAAACCTGCCGAATGGTTATGCGAGCGTGCCATTCTCACACCAAAAAATGATCAAGCGACCATGATTAATGATATTATTTTGAGATCGTTCGATGCAGAAGAGTATTGTTTTAAATTAGTGGACTCAGTGGTAAACAATGATGACGCCATCCATTACCCGGTCGAATTTTTGAACACTCTGAAGCCTCCCGGTCTTCCAACCCACATATTAAAATTGAGAGTTGGCGCCCCAGTTATGTTACTGCGTAATTTAAACCCACCAAAATTATGCAATGGAACCAGGTTGCGAGTAATAACATTGCAACGAAATGTCATCGAGGCCACCATACTGACAGGTTGTTCCCGAGGGGACTCTGTTTTTATCCCGAGGATTCCTCTAACTCCACCGAACTACCCCTTCGAATTTAAAAGAGTTCAGTTTCCCCTTAAAGTCTGCTTTGCCATGACTATCAACAAGTCTCAAGGCCAAACTCTTAATTTAGCAGGGGTAGATTAAAGAGAGAACTTATTTTCACACGGTCAGTTATACGTGGCCTGCTCTAGAGTAAGCTCACCAAGCAACCTGGTGATTCTAGCACCTGAAGGAAAAACTAAAAATATTGTTTACAAAGAAATACTGTGATAAGTATTGTATTTCATCATTTATAATGAACAAGCTACATAACTGCCAAGTTGTTTCATCCAATACCGTTTTGTTATTTTTGCTTGAAAGAGTAATAAACATCCGTCGAACCATCCTCACAAACTTTCGCATTTATAATATTAGTAGGATTCAAAGTCCGGACTGACTGACTGACTGACTGATAATCAACGCACAGCCTCAACCGCTACGCCTAGAAACATGAAATTTGGCAGGAAGGTTCTTCAAGTGACGTAAGTGCACATTAAGAAAGGATTTTGATAAATTCTACCCCCAAGGGGATAAAATAGGGGATGAAAGTTTGTATGAAACTTTGTCAATTTTAAACCGATCGGGCTGAGACTTTGCATGCATATACGTTTGTGCGCGCTAATCTCAGAAACGGCTTAACCGAATTGAATGCTGGGATTAACATTTAGTCTTTGTTTCATTTTAATCGGTTCAAAAATAAAAAAGTTATATCAACCTAAAGAATCGCATTAGAGGTGGCTACGATACAGAGGTGGGTGTGTGCTACGATGCGGAGGTGGGAGAATGCTACGATGCGGAGGTGGGAGTTTGCTACGATGCGGAGATTGCTACGATAAAAAAGTTTTAAACGATGTATCACGAAACTTAATGCGGCAGACTAAATTCCACGTGAGCGAAGCCGCGGGCAAAAGCTAGTTTAATATATATATTTTATTTAAAACTTCATAGTATAAAACAAAGTCGCTTTCCGCTATCTGTCTGCCTGTCCCTATGTAGGCTTAGATCTTTAAAACTACGCAAAATTGCCAAAGTATGTGAAACAGTTAACTGTTAACTCGTTAACGAGTCTAATACAAATCTGTCTATACAGCATCAATATACTTATCAATGAACTAGCAGCGCCCCGCGGTTTTACCCGCGTTGTGTCCATTCCTGTGGGAATTTCGGGATGAAAAACAGCCTATGTTACTCGTGGATAATGTAGCTTTCGAATGGTGAAAGAATTTTTAAAACGGTCCAGTAGTTTTTGAGCCTATTCATTACAAACAAACAAAGTTTTCCTCTTTATAATATTAGTGTAGATTAGTGTAGATAGTGTAGATATCTCATTCCACCACACCCACCTCCTCAGCTCCTCCAGCTTGTCCGACAGCTCCACCTCCGTGACAGGGCGTCCCGCGTCCACCTGTTGATGCACCCAGTACATCCCCCGGACCACCGCCACGCCATCTTTGATGTGAGCGCGTCGGAAACCCTGTATAAAGAAGTACGAATCAAGAATTGATTGAAGAAATTATATATAGATATTTATCTCGCGAGCACCCCTGTGTCATACTTGTGTAGGTAACTGTATTCTTCTTCTTCTTCTTCTTCTTCATCGAGTGGATGGTCCCCCTGACCAATCCTGGTGTCAGAGTTATTGAGCCGCCAAAGGCCTCTGACATGGCTCATGTAACGACTACTATCCGTAGAGAGTAACCGGGACCGACGGCTTAACGTGCCCTCCGAAGCACGGAATCATCTTACTTTTCGGGCAATCAGGTGATTCAGCCTGCAATGCCATAACCAAACTGAGGACAATCTCACAAAGTGATTTTTGTGAGATATCCCCACCGGGAATCGAACCCGAAACCTCCGGGTCGTGAGCCGGGCGCTCAAACCACTAGACCACGGAGGCTGTTACTAGGCCACGGAGGCCGTTAAAACTGCAGTTACTGTATTGAAACTCTGTAAAAAGAAGTAGCATTCAAGTAATGTCCCACTGCTGGTCAAAGGCCTCTCATCTCACTGAAGATATCAGTACAGTGAGGAGGATGGGATTAAAGAAGTAGATATCAAATATTGGGTCAAGAAAGTATAGATATGATATCTCACGAGGGCCCCTGAGCCATGCTTGTGTATGTACCGTCTTAGTGTGTATCATGGTCCGTCGAAATTGTCTTTGAAGTAGCGACAGCATGGCAGGTTTGAGTGAACGGAGAAGTCAATTGATAGTAGTCGTTACATGAGCCATGTCAGAGGCCTTTGGCGGCTCAATAACTCTGACACCAGGATTGGTCAGGGTGACCATCCACTCGGTGAAGAAGATACGATGGTTATTCGCAGTGAGATAGTGAGAGCAACAGTTCGATGACTTACCTCTAATTCAACTTCATTTTTGATAACTTTCGTCAGAGCCACGGGTGAGACGGTTGAGACGAGTCTCATGTTGTTATCAACAGCTCCCTGAAATATTACATAAGCACGGTAATAGAATCTAGGTATATAAAAAACAGCCAAGTGCGAGTCGGACTCTCGCACATAGAGTGGAACTAGCAGCGTCCCGCGGTCTTACCCGCGTTGTACTCCTTCCCGTGGGAATTTTAGGATGAAAAGTAGCCTATAACCTTCCCGTTGAATGTGGCTATCCATTACAAAAAGAATTTTTCAAATCGGACCTTTAGTTCCTGAGATTAACGCGTTCAAACAAACAAAATCTGCAGCTTTATAATATCAGATAGATAGATAGATAGATATACACTTTATTGCTTGAAAAGACACACAAACATAATGGTAGGTACATACATTTAAAACCAACATACACACTAGCACAATAAAATGAAAATGATTAAAATAAAAAGTGAGCAGTGTGCCTAAACAAGACAAAAGGGTTCGGCTCAGTGAAGCATCTGTTCAAAGAACAGAACACTGATATTCTGCCTCGCCCACAAATGTGACTTCACGGACGGGACGCGCGAGAGAAGTTCATTAAATTAATAAAGCATTGAGTATATAATTTAGAATTAAATTGAAATAGGTAAACAATAAGGTTGGTACGTATACAAAGTAGGCAAATCAAAACAAGCATACACTTAAATATTTTTTTTAAAAAATGTGAAAATGTAAGTTAGAATAATATAAATAAGAATAATTTGACTACCAGGGACGAATGTAAAGTTCTGGAATACCAACTTTTTGCTCTTCCAGTATATATGCATGGAAGCGCTTCCTGAAAGTATGAATTGAAGGCAGATTGCGTATGGGTGGAGGAATATTATTCCAGCACTTAGTCGCCTGGTAGCGGAAGCTTCCTCTGAAGGCAATAAGCTTGTGAGAGTGATACCGTAATTGGGTTCGAACAGCACGATCGTTAAGAGAACCACTAAATTTCAGTTTGCCAAAGAGATATTCTGGCTTACGGTCTTTAATCACACCAAACAACAGGCAAGCAAAATGATAATTTCTACGCGATACCATATTCAACAAATTCGAGTTATTAATATACGGGGTCACATGAGTACGAGGCGGAATATTAAAACAGAATCGACAGCACGCATTCTGGACTCTTTGTATCAATCGCTTGGATTTTACAAGCAGACGGGGTCCAAATACGAGGTCACCATAATTCAATCTAGACAATATCAGCGATTCACAGAGTGCCAACCGCACATCAACTTTGAGCAAATGTCTAATCTTATAAAGGACTTTAAGTCTGCTAAAACAACCACGAGTAATGTTCAACACATGCGTCTCAAATCTTAATTTGCTATCGAATACCACTCCCAAGTTGCGCGCCTCATCAACGCGCTCAAGCACAACTCCATCAATTGATATTATGGGTTTAGCAGCCAAAATTTTAGATATTTGAGTGTCCGTACCAATAACCATAAACTTTGACTTATTGGGATTAAGCAGTAAAGAATTATTCTTTGACCACACCGAAATTCTACGCAAATCATCATTAATCCTCACAGTAGCATCAAACACATCAGTCCTATTCGGATTACTAGCAATATAAAGCTGGCCATCATCAGCATAAAAATGATAATTGCTGTTCTCTATAGCATTAACCAGATCAGCCAAATATAAAATAAATAACAATGGACCCAGTATTGAGCCCTGTGGCACTCCATGGCTGATTGTTCGTGGCACAGAAAATTCATACGAGCCGTCAAGTTTCAGCTTCTTTACTATTTGGGAACGTCCTCGGAGATAGCTGTCAAACCATTTTAACGCACCGGTGCTCGCACCGTAAAAACTCAACTTTGACAGAAGCAGATCAATATTAATGCTGTCAAAGGCACGGGAGAAGTCCAATAATACCAAAATACTCCCAAAGCCCCTATCCATGTCCGCTAAAATATTATCGACAACATCAAGAAGTGCCGTAGTTGTGCCAACACCCTTGCGAAACCCTGACTGAAGAGACGGAAGAAGCTTATTATTTTCCAAATATCTATAAAGCTGAACATAGACAGCCCTTTCAAGCAACTTGGACAAGAAGGGAAGAATACTAATAGGTCTAAGATCCTTAAGCGTAGATGGATTATCAACTTTAGGAAGAGGAGTTACGAATGCCTCCTTCCACAGCAAGGGCACAGTAGAGGTTGAGATGGAAGTGTTTATTATGTCTACAAGAATTTTTGAGGTCCTAGGCAGTGTCAGTAGAATCATATCTTTGCTTATGCCATCTCTGCCAACTGAATTTGACTTAATCGATTTAATAAACGCTAGAAGATCCCTTTCATTGATTGGTTGTATATCAAAATTTAAATTATCATGGCGATGGAATTCATAATATGTTAACTGGGACAAAGGAACCTGAACATGCGGAACGTTCAAAAAATGGTCATTGATGCCATTGACATCTCCTAAACCATCAGGCAGACAATGATCCTTACTTGGGTCCACTAAAATTTTATCTTTTAAATTCTTCCAAAACGTCTTAGGATTCTTAATTTGGTTATTTATAAGATTATTAAAAAATGCCTTCTTTTCATTGGAAACTCCCAAGTCAGTGACAAACTTCAAGTTCTTATAATAAGTTTTATGGGTGTCAAGGCCTGTCAGTTTATATCTGTCACGAGCCTCATCACGCAATTGCATCATTAATCTGCAAGTGTCGGTTACCCAAGGTAATTTGTTATGATGATTCGTCTTAGCAGTAGTAGAAGGTGCATGTTTATCAAACAAAGACAACACCAACAAACTAAATCTATTAACCATCTCATCAACATTGGACATATCAGATATAGACTCCCAATCAATGGCGTTTAAATCATCATTGAAGTCATCAATATTAATTTTATTAATTGGCCTATATGTAAATGTTTTCTTTAAAGGTTTTGATTTCCTAAGGTTTAGTTCAGCTATTACCATAGAGTGTCCATATTTCCCCGAATTAATTTTGTCAACAGATAATTGACGAACCCTAGCATCTGTGCAGAATAAGTCTATTAAGGTTTCACCATCAAGTGAGGAGTGCGTAGGCTTATCAACGAACTGTTGTAGATTTATCAATTGAAAGAAATGTCTTAATTTATCTATGTTACAAGTGTCCCTCCCTAGCAAATTCACGTTAAAATCACCCATTAAAACTATATAATCATGATTTGACAGAGAAGCAATTGTTTCAGTCAGTGAATCAATAAAGTGATCAACTCCCACCCACTGCGGCCTATATGCTGTACCTATAGCAACCCTAAACCCATTAAGGCGGAGCGTAAGCCAAAGTTGCTCCACACAATCCGCAGCGGGATGTTGTCGCAAAATGCGAGTATTAATGCTACGGCTAGTGTAGAAGGCAACCCCGCCACCTCTCCCCCCACGCACATGTTGAGGCCTCGGGCAGAGGTGCAACCTGTACCCGGGAGGCGCAGGCGCACACGACTCTTCACCTTTCCTCAACCACGACTCGTTTATCGCAAGTATATCAGGACGGTGCTTATCTACAGCTTCTAATAGAACATCATGACCGGTGTTTAAAGAGCCCGCATTATATAAAGCCAACTTTAAAAACTTACGCCCATTCATGAGTATTGAATAAAGTATAAGAAAAATTTAAAAGCACAAAATAAATAAGCCAGAAATAATTAATACATGTTAATACAACCAATATAATCGACCTAATCTTCAAATATAAATATAATCTATAAACATGGTAAAAAAATGATAAAATTTCAATAAATAGGTATATGGTAAAATATGTGTTAGGGACACTGCTCACTTTGAAATAGAAATTTAACTTGAAATAGCAGTAAGTAACATACTTACGAAAATAAATACTTATCATAACATTACTAATATTGATTATCACATAACACAAACATGTAATAACATTATATAAACATCCAGTTATCGTCATAACATTTACTATCGTTAAAAATATACTCATATTGTACTTATGAATAGAATAAATGCGTTCATATAGGCAATTTAAGAGCAAGAAGTTATTTACTATTATATTACACAAGACATTTGTATTGGATATTCGTATAATGATTATGCTGAGAACTAGAATATATAGAAAATATGTAATAACATTATATAAACAAACAGCTATCGTTATCACATGTACTATCGTTAAAAATATACTCGTATTGTACTTATGAATAGAATAAATGCGTTCATATAGGCAAATTAAGTGCAAGAAGTTATTTACTATTATATTACACAAGACATTTGTATTCGATATACGTATAATGATTATGCTGAGAACTAAAATATAAAGAAAAATAACTAAAATAAATGAAAGAAAAACATGAATTGGTTTTACGAGTACATTTAAATGTATGGTCAAACAGTCCCTACACCAAAAATTAAATTTAAATCATTGATTGACCGAATACGATGCGTAGGTGAAACCTGATCCCTCCTAACTAAAACACGGCAATCCCTCGTCCAGCAGTATTTCCATTGCTTATTCCGGCACGCCTCCCTTGCCTTGGCGAATAGCTGTCTGTTTATCCTGGTCAGACGCTCATTGAGATATATACGTACAGGTGGGCCTGGGAACTCAAGGTCTGTTGTGGTAATGACACGACGAACACGCACCGCCCGTAGGAACATGTCCCGCGTCGCTCTACGGGCAAAGCGCACCACCAGCCTTCGTGGTAACCAGGCAACGCCAGGCGGCGTAGCCTCCTTAGGACTAACCTCATGTTCACTACGCCGCGATGTCGGAGCCACACCAACTCTCTCCACAGACACAATGTCACGCTCCTCAAGGGGTACCCCTATTTTAATAGCAAGGAGAGACACGATGTTTATAGGGTTTTCGCCAGGATTTTCAGGAAGGCCAGTGATTTCCACATCATTCAGAAGCCCAAACTGATCGCGGTCATTCAACTCCATGGCAAGCGTTTGCACTGTACTTTCAAGTTTGGCCAAAGAGCCATGTTCACCAACATCACAAGTGTTACCGCGGGCCTCCTCTAACGCAATCAGTCTTTTCTCAATGTGGACTATCTTCTCATCACTTCTGTTAAGGCTCACTCTCAGATCCGAAATTTCAGAGCGAAGGTCTCGCATTTCCGAGCACAAAGTTCTCACTTCCTCTGTTAATTGGCGCATATCGGCAGTAAAAGATGTTCTTAAACCACTGAATTCAGCTAGAAACTCCTCTCTAAATATTCTCATACGGAGCTGCAGTTCCGTTTCATCCGCTTCGTTAACTGTGCACACCGGGGAGGGGCTGGGCATAGAGTAGTCATCTGATCGTCCACGAATCGGTGTTGCAGAATCTCTACCTTTTGGTAACTTCATTTGGCAGTCACCACATCTCCACGTAGGCGCAACAATAGCCCCAGCAGGTAATCCCACGCAAGCAAAGTGGCATTTAGTTTTACATTGAGGACAAGTAGCGCCATCTTTCGCGCTCATGAACTTCTTGCAAGCCATACATTGAACCATAGTTATTTAGTTTGATTACGCTTCAAATAGTTCAGCCACACACCACTAGATGGCGTTAAAAGAAATCAATAATATGTGACTTAGTTTAAACAACGCCACCAGAGGGCACTCGTAAAAGTTCAAACTAGTATGCGGTATCACCGATAGATGGCATTACATGTATCACCCACAAGCACATCAATGGTATTCTTATGGTAAAGCTACGGTGTTCAACGGAAGTAGAGCAGTAAACACGACTCAGAAAATAACACTAGCTAGAGTTCAGCGTAGAGCCGGATCAAAATCTCTCCACGGAGGTGTTGATTATAACACTGTTAATTTGTGGGTACATAAAAGATTGAACTGTTATTATATTAAGTTTATAGCACTGTGTTTTGTTCAGAAAAACACCAAATATAGTTATAAAGTTAAGCACACTGCACTGTCAACCACAGATACGATCACCGAGTAGCAGAACAACACTATATATCACTAAATAGACTGTTATTTACAAATTAAATTGATTATTTAACACGGAACCTCTTCACACACGACAACGTCCGTGACGTCACTGAACAACGTCCGTGACGTCACTCTATAAATATCAGTATAAATATTAATTAACTAGCAGCGCCCCGCGGTTTTACCCGCGTTGTGCCCGTTCCCGTGGGAATTTCGGGATAAAATGTAGCCTATAGCCTTCCTCGATAAATAGACTATCTAACAGTGAAAGAATTATTCAAATCGGTTCAGTAGTTTCTGAGATTAGCGCGTTTAAACAAACAAACAAACAAACAAACAAACAAACAAACAAAACAAACTCTTCAGCTTTATAATATTAGTATAGATTGGGTGCTAATTAAACAGGCTTCTTTTTAATATCATATTTCGCCCCCAAAAATGTATGTTGCCTTCTAAATTACTAAGTCAGCCACAATTAACGAGCATCTAAATAATACTATCTTAGCCACTAGAAGTAGTGGCCGAGTTAGTAATTTTGTGGCTAGACTTATAATTTCCCTAATTAATTCTGATACTAATACATATAGGAGAACCATTTTCGAGTAAAGGGTACCTTTTCGGTAATATACTTACCATCTCCAAAGCCAAGTAGACCGCATGACTCCCATCTTCAGAGACCAATACCTGACTGCTAGTTGGTAGAAGATACTGGAAATATAAATTAGAAATATATGTAAGTATATAATTAGCAGTGCCTCGCGAGTCGCGATTTTATTCGCGTTATACCGTGTAGTGAGAATTTCGGGATAAAAAGTAGCCTATTTCATTTCTCAGGCTCTGGATTTGTACCAAATTTTATTTTATTTAAATCGGTACAGTAGTTTTGGCGTGAAAGCGTAACAGACAGACAGACAGAAAGAGTTACTTTCGCATTTATAATATTAGTTAGGATTATTAGCAGTGTCTCGCGATTCTACCCGCATTATACCCGCTCCCGTGGGAATTTCGGGAAAATATATCCTATAACCATCTTCTTTAATGTAGCTATCGATTACAAAAAGAATTATTTAAATCGGTTCGGTAGTTTTGAGATTAACGCGTTCAAACAAACATAAAACCAAACTCTTCAGCTTTATTATAGTTATTAGCACTAGCAGCTTCCCGCGGTGTTACCCGCATTGTACCCGTCCCCGCGTGAATTTCGGGATAAAATGTATCTCATGTGTTAGTCTGATGTATAACCTATATTACTGTAAAGTTTCATCCAAATCCGTCCGGTAGTTTTTTCGTGAAAGAGTGACAAACATACATCCATCCTCACAAACTTTCGCATCTATACTAATATTATAAAGCTGAAGAGTTTGTTTGTTTGTTTGTTTGTTTGTTTGTTTGTTTGTTTGTTTAAACGCGCTAATCTCAGAAACTACTGAACCGATTTGAATAATTCTTTCACTGTTAGATAGTCTATTTATCGAGGAAGGCTATAGGCTACATTTTATCCCGAAATTCCCACGGGAACGGGCACAACGCGGGTAAAACCGCGGGGCGCTGCTAGTTTATAATATTAGTATAGATTACCCCCAAATTCCTAAGGTAGTCGAACACTGTGTCATAAGGGCGCGCGTCCACTTGCACGCCTTCAGATACTAAATGTTGGACGATTTCGTTGGATAGAACTCCGTCATTCCAGAATAATATAACGTTGTTAGTGCTCTGAAAAAATAAGTATTTCATAAAACAAGTAAGGTTCCACCCTGTAACGCCCCACTGCTGGTCAAAGGCCTCTCATCTCAGACATCAGTACAGTGAGGAGGATGTCGTCATCACCGCGCGTCTACTGCGGGCGATCTCAAACACGAGGCGTGTTTGCAGTGTAAACTTTATTTTTCTTACTTGTCAAAATGTGGATCAATCTCATCAATTTTGCAGCCGAAAACGACTACTCTTGAAGAGGAAAAAGGTTAAGAGATAGGGAAAGAAAGAAATATAATCACTAAACCGTTTTCCTCTTCAGGGGTAGTCGTCTTCGGCTGGAAAATTGACGACATTGGTCCACATTTTGGGACAATCAAGAAAAAATAGACTGTATTCCAAAACTGTTATACTTACAATATCAGCTCTAATCACAAGATACGCGAAGAAGACAGGATTGTAAGGAATATCTGACCCTCTCAGATTCAAGGTATCTGAAAAAAGTATACGTCATTGTATATGACAATTTTTCCTACTCAATGCGAAAGTTTGTGACGATCGACGTACTTATGTATGTATGTTTGTTATTCTTCCACGAAAAAACTACTTAACGGATTTGGATGAAACTTTACAGTAATATAGGCTATACATCAGAATAACACATTGGATACATTTTATCCCGAAATTCCCGCGGAAACGGGGACAACGCGGGTAACACCGCGGTGCGCAGCTAGTATTACTATAATAAAACGTTTTATTTTCGTTTGAACGCCCTAATCTCAGAAACTACCAATCCGATTTGAATAATTCTTTTTGTAATGGATAGCCACATTCAACGGGACGGTTATAGGCTATTTTCATCCTGTAATTCCCTCAGGAACGGGTACAACGCGGGTAAAACCGCGGGGCTCTGTTAGTGTAGTTATACTTACAAGCGACTTCGTCCAAAGCCGTCAGTATAAGTGCGTCGGCGCCTCTGGACTCTATTTGTGATATAAGTTCCGATATTTTCTCATGCGATGGTTTACCTGAAAAAAATAATAAATATGGTTACTTAGTCAATTTCCTCCTCACTGTACTGATATCTTCAGTGAGATGAGAGGCCCTTGCCCAACAGTGGGACATTACAGGCTAATACTTTATTTTTTTCTTCACAGGCTTGACAGACCTCAATGTACTGATATGTTCAGTGAGATGAGAGACCCGACATCTAGTTGTGTATTGTTCTTCGAAGCCCTTACCAGTGAATTCCGTGGTCAACGCTATGAGTCCATTGCTGGGCCTGGCTGGAGGATCTTCATCAATACTTCTTCTAGCTTCATCTATTAGGTTATTGAAGGTCGGTACAAGAGTGATGTTCACTTGATCTAGAGCATTCTGTAAGTAAGTAAGTAAGTAAGTGAGTGAGTGAGTGAGTGAGTGAGTGAGTAAGTGAGTGAGTGAGTACGTGAGTACGTGAGTGAGTGAGTGAGTGAGTGAGTGAGTGAGTGAGTGAGTGAGTGAGTGAGTGAGTGAGTGAGTGAGTGAGTGAGTGAGTGAGTGAGTGTGTGAGTGTGTGAGTGAGTGAGTGAATGAGTGAGTGAGTGAGTAAGTAAGTATTAGCCTGTAATGTCCCACAGCTGGGCAAAGGCCTCAACATACATCCATCCTCACAAACTTTCGCATTTATAAAATTAGCAGTATGCTCAAGTTTGTGAGGATGGATGTATGTTTGTTACTCGTTCACGCAAAAACTACTCAACGGATTTGGATGAAACTTTACAGTAATATAGGTTATACATCAGAATAACACATGGGATAGATTTTATCCCGAAATTCCCGCGGGAACGGGTACACCGCGGGGCGCGGCTAATTGTTACTATAGAAGATTAATTTATTTGTAGCTTACTTAAGGCCTCTGTGATCTTGTAATCTGAGCGCTTGGCTCACGATCCGGAGGTTCCGGATTCGATTCCCGATGAGGACAATATCTCACAAAAAATCTCTTTGTAAAACTGCCCTCAGTTTGGTTAGGGCATTGCAGGCTGAATCACCTGATTGTCCGAAAAGTAAGACGATTCCGTGCTTCGGAGGGCACGTTAAGCCGTCGGTCCCGGTTACTTTCTACGGATAGTAGTCGTTGCATGAGCCGTGTCAGAGGCCTTTGGCGGCTCAATAACTCTGACACCAGGATTGGTCAGGTTGACCATCCACTCGTTGAAGAAGACTTACTTGCAAACTATTCCAGGAACTTCTGGTATAAGTGGTAGGGTCAACCCCCACTACGGAATTTGGAGGTAAATTATTTTGAAGCCATACATTGATAGTCACATCTTCCCCTGAAAAAAAATGAAAAACATCGTATAAAAAGATTTTAAAACCTTTATTTAACTTCGACAGGAATTGAACCCGAGACCTCAGTCTTGGCAGGCGAGTGCATTTGACGCAGTTTTTTAAATAGAAAGAGTGATTCAAGAGGAAGGTTAATATGTATAAAAATTCCCGAAATTGGGCTTTTGAAAAAAAAAAAAATTTGTGATAAATGGAAAGATTATTTATTAGTTTTATAACAAAACTATTTTTATTTTATTTTTTTCGCAATAATTCAAAAGTTATTTCAAAATAAAAATTAATTTTTGAATCCAGTACCGAAAACACTCGGACAACTCCCGAACAAACCCGAGCGCGTGTGACGTCATTATGTGTAATAGCCGTAAACGCTGTACGTACTTATGACACAGATTACTAAATAGTTACTACGTCTTATGGTTAAATAGCTATAACATTATCACGTCACAACCACGGTGACCAATTATGGCGCGTTTATAGTCACGTGATTTTTATTCAATTTTTAATTGTTTATAATTAATTGAAAAAATATATTTTTTAAGTTTTTTGCATTAAATATCAATATTATTAATAATAAAGTTTTAAAATACATAAAAAGACGTGTGGCACTCGGGGACTGCCGCGGTAAAGCTATTGCATAGTTATTTTTTCTATCACTAGATGGCGTTAGTGGGGAGCGTGAGGTTTTTTCGTTACGGAATTTCTGGATTCGGTCCCCGCGCTCAAGGCCCGCGATAGAAGCTATGCAATAGCTTAAAAAAAATCTTTTTTTTTTTCAAAAGCCCAATTCCCACGGGAACCGCACGGGAACCGTAAAACCGCGGGGCGCTGCTAGTAATAATATATAATAATAAATAATATATTTAGATTTATTTAATAACTTACCCTGTCTCATGAGAGTCCACAGACTAGTGTCAACTTGCACCTCGAACTGAGTAAAGTATCTGTCAAACATACGATCGTATCACAACACATTGACATTGTCAAAATCATTTCGTAATGCGTCGTGATTGGTCAGTTGAGCTCCACACCGCTTCACGAACACACTTATATCAATGACTAACACCGCCCCGCGGTTATACCCGTGTTGTACCCGTTCCCGTGGGAATTTCAGGATGAAAGTAGCCTATAACCTTCCCGTTGAATGTGGCTATCTATTACTAAAAGATTTATTCAAATCGGACTAATAATTCCTGAGATTACCACGAACATACAAACAAACAAACTTACAAATTTTACCTCTTTATAATATTAGTATAGATTACATTAAACGCAAAAGACGATATCTCTTCTCTCTACTACTTTTTAGGGTTCCGTACCCAAAGGGTAAAAACGGGACCCTATTACTGAGACTTCGCTGTCCGTCCGTCCGTCTGTCACCAGGCTGTATCTCAAGAACGGTGATAGCTAGACGGTTGACGAAAAAACTACAGAACGGATTGGGATGAAACTTCACAGTAATATAGGTTATACATCAGAATAACACATGGGATACATTTTATACCGAAATTCCCGCGGGAATGGGTATAACGCGGGTAACAACGCGGCTAGTAAACTATACATCGGAAACCACCAATAAACCAAACATACCTGGCATCAGTCCAGACTAGGGCTTCGCTGGCGGTCACCAGGGCTGTGCCGGAGGACCCGAGGAGCCCGCAGACCCACTCGCGGCGGGCGTCGGCCGGGGCTATGTATTGACTCTGAAAATAACAATATTTTCAATGTACATATATCAAAGAGAGTATTTAGGTATCTAAAAATATTTTTTTGTCATTTCCAAGGCAAAAATAAGAAAAGTATATAGTACTAGCCACGCCCCGCGGTGTTACCCGCATTGTACTCGTTCTCGCGGGAATTTTGGGATAAAATGTATCCCATGTGTTATTCTGATTTATCTATACTAATATTATAAAGATGTAAAATTTGTAAGTTTGTTTGTTTGTATGTTCGAGGTAATCTCAGGAATTATCAGTCCGATTTGAAAAATTCTTTTTGTAATGGATAACCACATTCAACGGGAAGGTATAGACTACTTTCATCCTGAAATTCCCACGGGAACGGGTACAACGCGGGTAAAACCGAGGGGTGATGCTAGTTTTTATTTAAATCGAATCCTTGACTGTGCTGACCAGCTTAGTTTAGGCCCATCTCGTAGCCAGATTTGGTAGCTAGCTACGAAATGAGAAAAGTGTTTTCCCCACTTTTAGCTAGCTACTAAATGGGAACGATCTATTCGGTAGGTTAGGGTTATTTATTTTTTTACTAGTTAAAATCCTAAATCTTGGACTTTCGAATTCCTATTTCGTAGCCAGCTTCGAATCAGGATTATTTCTCCCATTTGGAAGCTAGCTACCAAATCTGGCTACGAGATAGGCCTAAACCACCAGCTTACCAGCACGTGATTGATTAAAATCTACAATAGGTACTTACGTTGTGGGCATCAGCTGTGGGTACTATATACGCGTCTATACCGTTTGCTGCCAAAACAGTTCTGACTGCATTCAATCGCGCAGCACTGGACTCACGGCTTAACTTGGAATGAGCATCTTGGGATACTGTAAGTAAGCTTAGGTTATGTATATATATACTTAAGGGTGGTTTTTATGGTTCCGTACCCAAAGGGTAAAAACGGTACCCTATTACTGAGACCTCGTTGTCCGTCCGTCTGTCTGTCACCAGGCTGTATATTTTTCTTATTTCAAAACCTTCTCCTGACAATAAGGAACACATTAAAAAAAGAATCATCTAATTTGGTGCCGTCGTTCTGAAGTGCGCTTACCAACAGATTTAGCGATTCAGTTTTATATATATACTATAATATTATAAAGCTGAAGAGTTTGTTTGTTTTGTTTGTTTGTTTGTTTGTTTAAACGCGCTAATCTCAGAAACTACTGAACCGACTTGAATAATTCTTTCACTGTTAGATAGTCTATTTATCGAGGAAGGCTATAGGCTACATTTTATCCCGAAATTCCTACGGGAACGGGCACAACGCGGGTAAAACCGCGGGGCGCTGCTAGTTATAGATAGAAGTATAGAGAAGTTTGTCTATTGCTTACCAAAAACTGGCGAATCGCTTTCAGCGGACTTATAGTAGCTCATAGGAATATGAGCTTTAACCAAGCTTGAAATAAGGCTGAAAATAAATACCAAAGTAAGTTCGAGCAGGTCAGTGGTCAAACCTGGTTCCGGAGTTCTTAGACCGCCTAAAGGACGACATGGTCTGCGATGAAACAACCGGGACCGACCATTTAACGTGCCCTTCAAAGCACGGTAGCACTCAGATAGAAATGCTACTATCGGCCACCCATCCAAGTAGGTACAGATGTAGTGAATAATCCTTTCCTTTCGTATTTTCTCGTAAATGTTCGTTTTTGTCTTACTACTTCACTCGCACTCAGTACCCATCGAGACAACGTCAAACGGGCAGTTTGACATTTGACATCTATCTATCTATCTATACTAATATTATAAAGCTGAAGAGTTTGTTTTGTTTGTTTGTTTGTTTGTTTGTTTGTTTAAACGCGCTAATCTCAGAAACTACTGAACCGATTTGAATAATTCTTTTTGTAATAGAAAGCCACATTCAACGGGAAGGTTATAGGCTACTTTTCATCCCGAAATTCCTACGGGAACGGGTACAACGCGGGTAAAACCGCGGGGCGCTGCTAGTTGATAAATAAAGTATGCGATTTATTTGATACCTACACGTACACGTAATTTAATAATATAGTAATTCATAGACACATCGGCACCATTCGGGTGTTATCGTTGTTCCGAGTTTTGCCGATAGGAAAGGATTATTCACTACATCTGTAATTAATTGATTTTAATAATTATTTTTGTAATGGATAGTTTCACTCAAGAGGAAAGTGCTATTTATTTTGTTGTTTCACGTTAAAACTACTGAACGGATTTGGATGAAACTTCACAATAATATAGGTTATACATCAGAATAACACATGTTATACATTTTATCCCGAAATTCCCGCGGGAACGGGTACAATGCGGGTAAAACATTACTAAAACTTAATTTAAATACTTACATTATTCCTAAAATCAGTAACCTAGTTACCACTTTCGCCATCTTGATCCAAATGATAATATTATCAATAAAACAAGATTATTAAGTTTTATCGATTAATTTTATCAATTACAATTGTATTATGTTATTAAGATTATTTTCTACGTATGATTAGGATATCTTTAAAGAAAAGACAAGAATAATCTTGTAATAAACATAAAACACGTTTCACCGAAGGTAATTTCACCGAAAATTCGCCGAAGATCAAATTATATTATCTTTAGCATCTATTATAATATTAAAACGCCTCTGTGGTCTAGTGGTATGTGCACTCGCCTGCCAAGACTGAGGTCCCGGATTCAATTCCCGGATCGACCAAAAACTTGTGTCCTACTTTTCAAACATGGCTCGGGTTTGAGATCACCAACCCGCATTAGGCAAGCGTGGTGATTACGACATCCTCCTCACTGTACTGATATCTTTAGTGCAATGAGAGGCCTTTGCCCAGCGGTGGGACATTACAAGCTATTACGTTAACTAGCTATAGTCGACTAATTGTAATTTCGATGAAATAGTACTTCGATCAAATGAAATATCAGCGAAACTAGAATCGGTCATTTGATTCGGTGAATCACGTTTTGTTAAAGTAAGCTTGGGTTAATAAAACATTAATTATACCAAAACTTGCAGCGCCCCGCGGCTTTACCCGCGTTGAGCTCGTTCCGTAGGAATTTTCGAAAATCCTTCCTTAGTGTGCACTTACATCTCTTGAAGAACCTTCCTGCCAAATTTCATGTTTCTAGGTGCAGCGGTTGAGGCTGTGCGTTGATTATCAGTCAGTCAGTTAGGACTTTGAATTTTATATATATAGATAGATGTCTGATGTTGGAAATGTGAAAAAATAAAAATACAATTTTGTGTTGAGTAAATATTTATTTAAAAAATACATGAATTAACAAAAAACCTTCAAGTATAATAATAATAAAAATTACAGCATGTTGTGTTAAAATATAATCATAAGTTTTACATATACCAATACAAATATAATAAATATGAAGAGTTTGTTTGTTTGAACGCGCTAATCTCCGAAACTACTAATCCGATTTGAATAATTCTTTTTGTAATAGATAGCTTCATTCAAGAGAAATGTTATACGGTTTATTTTGCTTTTTCACGCAAAAACTACTCAACGGATTTGGATGAAAGTTTACAGTAAGTTTGTAAGGATGGATGGATGTATGTATGGATGTATGTTTGTTGCTCTTTCACGTAAAAACTACTGAACAGATTTGAATGAAACTTTACAGTAATATAGGTTATACATCAGAATAACACATGGGAACATCTTATCCCAAAATTCCCACGGGAACGGGTACAACGCGGGGCGCTGCTAGTACAATATATTTAACTATTTTACGTTGCCTTGAGCACATACGTATATATAATATAATGTTATAGTCAAAGTGACAAAATTACAGTACAAAAATGCACCTTATTCCTTTGTAATAGGCTCGCATTCCATCTTTAGCCATTCATAGTCTTCGATGAGGTTACGGTTCTTCAAAATTGGTCCCAAAGTTTTGAAAACGCGAGAATGGTACGCGTTTATATACTCCATCTGTAAACAGAACCATTTTGAAGATTCTTTATACATCTATACAAATAAATAAATAAAATAACAGCCTCCGTGGTCTTGTGGTTTGAGCGCTCGGCTCACGATCCGGAGGTTCCGGGTTCGATTCCCGACAATATCTCACAAAAATCTCTTTGTGTGACTGCCCTCAGTTCGGTAAGGGCATTGCAGGCTGAATCACCTGATTGCCCGAAAAGTAAGACGATTCCGTGCTTCGGAGGGCACGTTAAGCCGTCGGTCCCGGTTCTACGGATAGTAGTCGTTACATGAGCCATGTCAGAGGCCTTTGGCGGCTCAATAACTCTGACACCAGGATTGGTCAGGGTGACCATTCACTCGATGAAGATGAAGAATTAAGTGTTGTACTATAGTATAGATTAACATACCTCGAAGTCTGTCAGCAGGTCTACCTCGATGCAGGCCCGCTGGTGAGGCACCAGGGTCATGGTGCGGAAGCCTAGGACTCCGCGCCCGTCGTAGTCACCTATCAGGTCTTTAGCCTGTACCAACAAAATATAAATACCATTTATACTAAATGAAACGCGTTAGAATATATAACGGACTAGCAGCCCGCGTCGTACCCGTTCCCGCGGGAATTTCGGGATAAAATGTATCCCATGTGTTATACTGATGTATAAACTATATTACTGCAAAGTTTCATCCAAATCCCTTTAGCAGTTTTTGCGTGAAAGAGCAACAAACATACATCCATCCTCTCAAACTTTCGCATTTATAATATTAGTAGGAAGTAGGATAGGATAGGATAGGATAGGATAGGATAGGATAGTAGGAAGTAGGATAGGATTTGTCATTCCGTGACCACTCGCGGTCGCACGAAACGTCGGGTACGTCTACATTAATATTATAGAGGAAAACTTTGTTTGTTTGGTTGTAATGAATAGGCTCAAAAACTACTGGACCGTTTTTAAAAATTCTTTCACCATTCGAAAGCTACATTATCCACGAGTAACATAGGCTATTTTTCATCCCGAAACTCCCACAGGGATGGACACAACGCGGGTAAAGCCGCGGGGCGCTGCTAGTTTAGTATAATGAGTGCGAATCGTGTCAGTTAAAAAGTGTATGTAACACTATTTCCCGTGGGATAAAAACTACCCACTCACCCTGGGATGGTCAGACTGCCGGGTGACGGCCACCGTCTCCACGAGGTCCTCGTGCCGGATGCCGAACGCGCCCACCTTGTAGTAACCGGGCTCTATCAATACCATTTTATGAATTTAGTGACAATTTCCTTTGCATGCTATGCTGCACGTACCTTATATTTAATTAATTCAACCTTTGTGTACCATATTTTGAAGAAAATAAATTTGAATTTATAATAATGAACTATTAACAATTAATATACAACTATCTCTCATATAAACCTCTCTGTCATCGTTGCCTTCTCACTGATTCTCCTTCTTGTCCTGTCACTCTCTCCTTCTCTTTAACTCCCTATCTGTCACTCTCCTTCTCACATCCAACCTGACTAACATTCTCTCATCCACCCTCCCTCTCTCACTTCCTTCTCTCATCTTTCCTCTCTATTTCATCTACCCCCTCTCCCTCTCACTCTCACTCTCTCTCCTCCTACCTTTTTTCTCGCCCTCGGTCCTTCTCTGACCCTCTTTCTTACTCTCCCTCTCACATCCTACCTCACCCGCATTCTCGCTCTCCTCTTATCTCACTCTCTCTCTCTTAATATTTTTCTCTTTCTAATCCTCCCTCTATCTCTCTTAATCTTCCATTCGCTCTAATCCTCTCTCTCTCTCTATTAATCTTCTCGTGTCTCTTTTTCCCTCCCTCTCTTAATCTTCCTTTCGCTCTAATCATCCTCCCTGTCACATCCTCGCTCTCCCTCCAACCAACCCCCAGCCCCGCCCCCCCTGGCTGACCGTTGCTGAGCACCTGGCGCGGCGCGAGCCCCGGGTCCCGGGGATACGGTCTCCAGGAGACGCCCGCGGGCCCCTCGTGCACGTTGAGGTGGTGTCCCACGCCGTGGCCCGTGCCGTGCGCGTAGTCCAGCCCCACCTCCCACAGGGAGTGCCGCGCGAAGCTGTCCAGCACGTTGCCCTGGATAACGAGGGGAATTAATTCGTATATCGTCTATAGTCCATCGTCCATAGTCCATAGTCCATCGTCCGTCACGTATCGTCCATCGTCTGTCACGTATCGTCCATCGTCCATCACGTATCGTCCATAGTCCATCGTATCGTCCACCGTTCTTCGCCTATCGTTCCTACCTTGACCCCCTGCGGGAACAGCGCGCCCCCCAGCATGATTTGCCCCTTCAACACTCTAGTGAAGGCCAGTGATTGTTCCCGCGGCGCGACCCCCATATGACGGGTGCGGGTTATGTCAGTGGTGCCATCTCTGAGAGAAAATGAGTAAACTTCAAATAAATTAACGAAAATCTATACGCCGAACGCATTGTGCGAGGGAGACAGTGATATTTTTGAGTACTCTCTGCCACCCGATCACAATAGTATTGCCGTTTCACTACGCCGAACGCATTGTGCGAGTGAGACAGTGATATTTTTGAGTACTCTGTCACTCCTACACAATAGTATTGCCGTTTCACTACGCCCAACGCATTGTGCGAGTGAGACAGTGATATTATTGAGTACTCTGTCACTCCTACACAATAGTATTGCCGTTTCACTAAGCCGAACGCATTGTGCGAGTGAGACAGTGATATTATTGAGTACTCTGTAACTCCTACACAATAGTATTGCCGTTTCACTAAGCCGAACGCATTGTGCGAGTGAGACAGTGATATTATTGAGTACTCTGTCACTCCTACACAATAGTATTGCCGTTTCACTACGCCGAACGCATTGTGCGAGTGAGACAGTGATATTATTGAGTACTCTGTAACTCCTACACAATAGTATTGCCGTTTCACTACGCCGAACGCATTGTGCGAGTGAGACAGTGATATTATTGAGTACTCTGTCACTCCTACACAATAGTATTGCCGTTTCACTACGCCGAACGCATTGTGCGAGTGAGACAGTGATATTTTTGAGTACTCTCTGTCACTCGTACACAATAGTATTGCCGTTTCACTAAGCCGAACGCATTGTGCGAGTGAGACAGTGATATTATTGAGTACTCTCTGTCACTCGTACACAATAGTATTGCCGTTTCACTAAGCCGAACGCATTGTGCGAGTGAGACAGTGATATTATTGAGTACTCTCTGTCACTCCTACACAATAGTATTGCCATTTCACTACGCCCAACACATTGTGCGAGTGAGACAGTGATATTATTGAGTACTAGTGACAGAGACACAGATAAAGGTCAATTATGACACGTATTGAGTAATTATTTTTATCCTTGTTTAAACGCGGTTATCTCAAAAACTACCAATCCGATTTCAATAATTCTTTTGTCATTCGATAGCTACATTCAACATAAATGCTCTATGCTAATTTCATCCCGGAATTCCCACGGGAAGGGGCACAAAGGGCTATAGTTACCGGTACTGTCCCCCCGAGTCGAGTAGGAACATGTCATTTCGAGTGACGCTACGCTGGGGGCCGGAGCGCGCGGGGCTGTAATGTATGATGGCTCCGTTTTCTCCACATCCGGCTATAGTTTCAAAAGAAGCGCCCATGAAGTCTTTTTCTTCTCTAAAACAAAAGTAAAAAGAGAGTAAGTATCACCCTGTAACGCCCCACTGCTGGTCAAAGGCCTCTCATCTCAGACATCAGTACAGTGAGGAGGATGTCGTCATCACCGCGCGGCTACTGCGGGCTGTGATCTCAAACACGAGCCGTTTGAAAAGTAGGAAATATGTTTTCGCTCGACCCGGGAATTGAACCCGGGAACCCTTGGCAGGCGAGTGCATATACCACTACAGCAGGTGTAAAAAACATTTGGAAAAAAATCTGCAAACTGGTTTCATTTGTTTTAACGAACACTACTCATTTTGAATTGAAACTACGTTTACAGATACAATTCGCTTTTATTTTACACTAGCTGCGCCCCGCGGTTTTACCCGCGTTGTGTCCATTCCCGTGGGAATTTCGGGATGAAAAATAGCCTATGTTACTCGTAAATAATGTACCTTTCGAATGGTGAAAGAATTTATAAAAACGGTCCAGTAGTTTTTGGGCCTATTCATTACAAACAAACAAAGTTTTCCTCTTTATAATATTAGTGTAGATTCTTATCTGACGTTACGCCCTTTTTCCTCAGTCTTCTGTGACAGTGGTTCCTGTAAAGGAGCCGAAACGTCAGATAAAATCCTATCTTACGTATAAATGCGAAAGTTTGTGAGGATGTATGTAAGTATGTTTGTTACTCCTTTACGAAAAAATTACTGGACGGATTTGGATGAAACATCAGAATAACACATGGGATACATTTTATCCCGAAATTCCCGCGGGAACAGTAGTTCGAAATAATATAAAATTACTCACTTGCGGAACTCCAATAATTTATCTGCTACCTGTATCTCGGTGGGAGTCGAACCCGAGTCCACTTGCTTGTGAAGCCAGCGGAGGAGACGCACCACCGCTATGCCGTCGCGGATGTGGCATTGACGGAAACCCTGTATACAGAATACGGGGTGGCATTATTATAGGATTGAATTATACAGGGTGCATTTATTGTAGCATTGAATTACAGGGTGGAATTATCAACGAGGCATAGGGGCGTGGGTGGATTTGACTATACAGACATATAGTCTCTCTGTATATACATGTATATACAGAGAGACATAATGTATATATGTACATGTAGTTATTAGTGTATTATTTTTAAAACTTAGAATTCATTATAAAATAAGAATTCCTAATTTTGAAGTTTTGTTTTTTTGGAATCGGTCACTTTCGGAACCAGTTACGAAAACCTTGTTGTTTTTTTTATTTTACACTGCTAATACTCTTTTTGAACACAGAATCAATTTCAATTTTTGGAAACCTAATTACGACATGGTTTCGCAAAAACATACTTTCGGGCAAAACCAAATGTTTTCGCAACTGGTTCACTTTTGTATGACACCGCACGCGGCGGGCGCACGCGTCGGTTCACTTTTGTGTGGAACCGCGGCGTGCGCACGCTTAACGCAGTGTCGGTCCTAAAACGTACCTCCAATTCGACTTCATTCTTGATAAGCTTCGCCAAAGCCACCGGCGACACTTCCGATATCACATTCAGAGGTTTCTTCAACACTGTACTCTGAAATAAAAACGAATTCACACTGGTTTCTTAAGTTTAAGCCAACACTACTAATAAAGAAGTGGTAATTCGTCTGTGACCACGGTTCCTGTAAAGGGGCCGAAACGTTAGATAAAAATCCTAAGTAATATTATAAATGCGAAAGTAACTCTGTCTGTTATGCTTTCACGGCAAAACTACTGAACCGAATTGAATGAAATTTGGTACACAGTTAGTCCAGAGCCTGAGAAAGGACATACGCCACTTTTTATCCCGAAATTCCCACGGGAACGGGTACAACGCGGGTGAAACCGCAGGGCGTTGCTAGTGTAAAATAAAAGCGAGGTGTATCCGTAAACGTTGTGTCAATTCAGATCAAATTCACGTTACACTTGTTTTATCTCCCTCGCGCCCCTGAGCCATACTTGTAGTTGTAACGAGTGCAGACACGCGTCTCTGTGTGCGTATCAGTACCGTCGACAAGATGCGTTTGCATTGAAGTCACAACGGATTAAAATTATGAAAATCTTTTCGTAAAGCGTTGTGATTGTCATTGATTGGTCGATTTATCCATCGAAACATAATTAACCAATATAATTATTACTAGCAGCGCCCCGCGATTTACCCGCGTTGTGTCCATTCCTGTGGGAATTTCGGGATGAAAAATAGCCTATGTTACTCGTGGATAATGTAGCTTTCGAATGGTGAAAGAATTTTTTAAACGGTCCAGTAGTTTTTGAGCCTATTCATTACAAACAAACATAGTTTTTCTCTTTATTAGTGTAGATTACGACTCACCCCAGAGGCGGCTCTATGTATAGCCTCGCTTGCCTCATTGGATAGCCATATGGAATGTTTACCGCCGTCAGTCTCCGATAGGTGGCGCTGAAATAAAACACAAACAAAATTTAATTACAAACAACCAAAATTAATCACTACTAACAAATAAATAAACAATTCTCTCACCGCCATCTCCTCCAAATGCGGCACGATTTCATCGTATGGCAATACTTCAATAGAAACTCCTTCGTCGGACAGCTGTGTTGCCACATCTTCGGGTAACCTCCCATCTCCCCAAAATAGTTTTACAGATGTGGGGGTAATGATTAAGTAGGAGAAAAATACGGGATTGTATTCTATGTCACTGCCTCTTAGATTGAGGGTGTCTGAAAACGAACATATGTAAACGAACATATATATATTAACGCACATATATAAAAAACATAATTAAACGAACATATATAAACGAAAATATATAAAAAAAAACATAATTAAACGAACATATATAAACGATCATATAGAAACGAACATATATAAACGAACATATATAAACGAACATATATAAACGAACATATACAAACGAACATATGTAAACGAACATATACAAACGAACATATGTAAACGAACATATATAACTGAACATAATATAAACGAACTTATATAAAATAACATTATATAAACGAACATATTATATAACCGAACATATAATACACATGCGTCAGAAAAATGTGTGCATTTTGAAATTAAAACTACGTTTACAGATACACTTCGCTTTTATTTTACATTTTTATCTGACGTTTCGGCTCCTTTACAGGAACCGTGGACACAGAAGACTACGGTTCCTGTAAAGGGGACACCGCTAGTTCATATTATGAAGGTATACTTACAAGCCACCTCATCTAAAGCTGTTATGATCAGAGCTGATGCTTTTTTGTCAACCATTTTGGTTCGTAAATCATTAATTTTATCGCCAGACTTCTGTCCTGTAACAATTTCAATCAAATTAAGAAAAAGGTGTGATTAAGCATGCTTCACTGTATTGTTTGCAACGCTTAGCATGGTATTTTTGTTTGGTCTTAGGTATATTCGTAAACATTATTTTACACCTAACAAAAACCGGCCAAGTGCGAGGCGGACTCATGCACGGAGGGTTTCGTACTTTAATTTTTAGTATTTGTTGTTATAGCGGCGTGAGTGAATTTGTTCGGGGTATATTATTTTTTATTTATTTAGTTATGAAGCTCCCAGACGCGGTTACCAAAACGACCGAAACTATACTATTTACCTGTATACTTCAATTCTAACGGTACGATGCTGTTCCTCGGTCGAGCCGGCGCTGGGTCATTCAGTTGTTCTCTCACTTCATCAACCAAATTATTGAAAATTGGCGCCAAAGTTATATTGAGCTTTGACAGCGCTGTCTGTGGAAGAAAGTGAGGTTAAAATATTTAAAAAGCGGCCAAGTGCGAGTCGGACTCGCCCATGAAGGGTTCCGTAGCAGCGAGTAACATAATAAAGAAGTTCTTGAAATAAATGTTTTTTTATTCACATTTGAGTTATTGAATGAATAATCAGTATTTTTTTGCGGTTTACGATTTATGTCGTAAAAAAAAACTACTAACTAGACCTCGTTCAAACCAATTTTCGGTGTTAGATTACATTGTTATGTACATCATATATTTTTTTTAGTTTTATCATTCTCTTATTTTAGAAGTTACAGGGGGGGGACACACATTTTACCACTTTGGAAGAGTCTCTCGCGCAAACTATTCAGTTTAGAAAAAAATGATATTAGAAACCTCAATACCATTTTTGAAGACCTATCCATAGATACCCCACACGTATGGGTTTGATGAAAAAAAAAATATTTTTTTCATTTCTAAGTATGGGAGACCCCCCTAAAATTTTATTTTTTTTCTATTTTAGTGTGAAAATATTAATGCGGTTCACAGAATACATCTACACACTAAGTTTCAACAACATAGCTCTTATAGTTTCGGAGAAAAAAGGCTGTGACATACGGACAGACGGACGGACAGACAGACAGACAGACATGACGAATCTATAAGGGTTCCGTTTTTGCCATTTGGCTACGGAACCCTAAAAAGGTTATAATTTAACTTAGATATTAGGAAAAGGTTTTCAAATAATAAAATCTTATATTATAAAACGCCTCGGTGGTCCAGTGGTATGTGCGCTCGCCTGCCAAGACTGAGGTCTCGGGTTCAATTCCCGGGTCGAGCGAAAACATGTTTCCTACTTTTCAATCGTGGCTCGAGTTTGAGATCACCAACCCGCATTTGGCAAGCGTGGTGATTATGCCTAATCCTCCTTACTGTACTGATAACTTCAGTGGGATGAGAGGCCTTTGCCCAACAGTGGGACATTACAGGCTAACACTATATTATAAAATTCTCGTGTCACAATGACGGCTTGACTCCGAAACGGCTTGACCGATTTTTACGATTTTTATTTTATATACATGTTGGGTAGGTTTGAGAATCGGCTACTATCTATACGCCCCTATTTGTTAAGGGTGATCCAACCCTTAATTTTCATATGGCCAAACAACGGTTCCCGGGTCACCTCATCATCATAAATTTAAGAGCTCGTCTCTTGTCGGTGAGTCCGATGCAGACTTCTCCATCTATTCTTCAGTGCAAGTTCCTTCACATCTCTATAACTATATTCGGGTCACCTAGTTGAACTATTTTATAACAGTGTCTTTCCACTATAATTGCTACGTTACGGTTTCCATTGAAGCGAATCGGAGAGGAGCGAAGCTCAATTGACCAATCACAACGATCTTGGGTCATTAATTAATGAGGAGTCATTAATGATTAGTCATTCGTGACTAAAGGTTAGTGACTTTGGGGTCATTAGTGGCTGAAGGTCCTAAGTGAGAGTTATTAGGTTAGGAGTAGTAAGAATATATTTCTATAGTTATATTTGAAACTATGTAAAGCCAAAATGGCAGTTCGTTTCGAAATCATTTATAAAATAAGTAAGTGAGTATAGAAGTTATTTTAACTAATTTTACCTGTAACGGAGTCCATTCATCCCTCGTAAACGTGTGCGGGTCCACTCCCACCACTGCACCCTCTGACAGATTACTGCACAGCCACTTTTCGATAGAAGGTGTATCGGGTAACGCTGTTACATAATGTAAGTATATGAATAAATTGAACAGCCTCCGTGGTCTTGTGGTTTGAGCGCCCGGCTCACGATCCGGAGGTTCCGGGTTCGATTCCCAGTGGGGACAATATCTCACAAAAATCTCTTTGTGAGACTGCCCTCAGTTTGGTTAAGGCATTGCAGGCTGAATCACCTGATTGACCGAAAAGTAAGACGATTCCATGCTTTGGAGGGCACGTTAAGCCGTCGGTCCCGGTTACTTTCTACGGATAGTAGTCGTTACATGAGCCGTGTCAGAGGCTTTTGGCGGCTCAATAACTCTGACTCCAAGATTGGTCAGGTTGACCATCCACTCGGTGAAGAAGATGATATACATGAAGATATATGATACATGATAGAAGACGATATAGAATAAATTGATATTATTAACAGATTAACCGAAATATACAAAAGTAAGTATTCAAATCATTTTCTATTTAATGGCTCATTTATAAATATATATATGTAAATATATATTCAAATAAAAATCCGGAGACCTGTTCAAAATAAGTATCCAGGGTGCGTTTCTATTGAAGCGGAGCGGAGCGGAGCTCAACTGACCAATCACAACATATTAAAACACACGTAATGGCTGTGCATAGACTAATTATTTTTATTCATTACTACATAGACAATTCAATCCATTGATTTCCATTCAAACTCATAGATTAAACAAGTAATTGAAATATGTATATTATTTTTATACTAATTTCAACACAACACATTACGAAAAGATATTAACAATTTTAATGCCTTGTTTGTCAATTTCAATGCGTTGTGATTGGTGGGATGATCTCCACACAGCTATGGCCCGCTTCAATGGGAACGGACATCCAATCTGAAATTACACCTCACCAAGTTACCAAGACCAAAACTACACCACTCACACTGCTTCATCAGTGTCCACAGCTCCTGGTCCACTTGTTGCGTCACCTGCGTGTAGTACCGCCCGTCGGTCCAGATCAGCGCGTGAGATGACGTCACTACAGCAGTGCCGGCGGACCCGGTGAATCCGGTCAACCATTCCCGGCGGGCGTCGCACCGGGCTATGTATTCCGACTGGGAAAGAAAAGTTTTTACAGCAAATAGAAGTAAAATCTATATATGTATAATAGCTGTCCTCACAAACTTTCGCATTGACATAAAAGTTGGATACTTACATTATGCGCATCCGCTGTCGGTACTATATACGCCGCAAGCGCTGTAGGCTGAGACGCCATCAGCGACCGAAGCGCTGTCAACCGCTGAAGCGACATGTTCAGCGCTGAAATTAAAATTCAAGTGTGATTCACGGGTTTATATAGCAGAAAAATGTCTGGTAACAATGTAACATATATATATACGTCTGTGAATTATGAAATGTTTGATTCAACCTGGTTCCCGATTTGGAAAAATAAGTTATTTAAAAGTCATCTCTGGAACTATTCTCGAACCTCTGGTTACGAAAGTGGCCGAAAACTTTTGGTTACGAATGTGGCCGAAGCTTCGTCTAAATCGTTTCTCTCATTTATGTTTTTCAAATATTTAGTTCAAGAGAAAGAGAGAGAGAAAGAGAGAGAGAGAAAGAGAGAGAGGGAGATTATATTAGTAGGTACTTTGAAATATTAAAAATAAGCTTACTTTAAAAATACTATAAAATTACAAATTCCAAGTTTGTCAGCTGGTTCATAATCAAGATTTATCCCAAACAAACAGTTTTCGAAAAATGAAAAATTCGTGCCCAAATCGTGAAAGTTAAACAATGTCTGACCCCAATAATTTTGCTTTGACATTCCTCCAACTCCGCCATTTTGTTCATCTCGAAAAGGGCGCGAAACCATAAATAAAGCTGACCTTTATTATGGACGGAAAAATCGGTCGAATAAGCTCATTAGTTCAGTGTCAACGAATACTGCTTTCTACAGCGACGTAGTCAAAAGAAAAACCGGTCAAGTGCGAGTCGGACCCGCGCACGAAGGGTTCCGTACTTTAAAAAAAGGCAAAAAACACGTTTGTTGTATGGGAGCCCCTCTTGAATATTTGTTTTATTTTATTTTTAGTATTTGTTGTTATAGCGGCAATAGAAATACATCATCTGTGACAATTTAAACTGTCTAGCTATCACCGTTCTTGAGATACAGCCTGGTGACAGACGGACGGACAGCGAAGTCTCAGTAATAGGGTCCCGTTTTTACCCTTTGGGTACGGAACCCTGAAAACCCAAAAAAATAAGATGTTAGATAAATTCAGTACGTGTAAACAAGGGCAAATAAATACAAGTAAATTAATATAAATCCATAATCAACTATTTATTCGTACTTTTTACAATATAACTTATTAATATTACCTAACGTTAAAATAATACAATCATTACAAAAAGCCAATCAGTTTGTTAGGGCTCTATCAAATTAAGTGTATTCAATCTTCCTGCTACAGATATATTATCTCAAGACCCCCCTGAGCCATGCTTGTGTATGTAATCTATACTAATATTATAAAGCTGAAGAGTTTGTTTTGTTTGTTTGTTTGTTTGTTTGTTTAAACGCGCTAATCTCAGAAACTACTGAACCGATTTGAATAATTCTTTCACTGTTAGATAGTCTATTTATCGAGGAAGGTTATAGGCTATTTTTCATCCCGAAATTCCCACGGGAACGGGTACAACGCGGGTAAAACCGCGGGGCGCTGCTAGTAGTACATACACATTGTCTTAGGGTGCTTTCAAATTATGCGTTTCGTGTCGGACCGCTGCGGTGCCGAAGCGGTGCGTTTGTCGTATTGAGAACGTAAGATCGTGTGTTTTCATACAAATCGAGCAGTGCGGCAACAGTGTGTACTAAAATTATTTCGCGGTACCGACGCCGCACTGTTGCCGAGCTGCTCGATTTGTATGAAAACACACGATCTTACGTTCTCAATACGACAAACGCACCGCTTCGGCACCGCAGCGGTCCGACACGAAACGCATAATTTGAAAGCACCCTTAGTGAGCATCATGGTCCGTCGAAATAGTCTTTGAAGTAGCGACAGCATGGCAGGTTTGAGTGAACGGAGAAAAGTTATTTGATTGATTTGTCTTAGTGCCTAATCCATACACGATTAACAGCATTTTAGCTATCAAATGGTTTGTCCCTTTCTGACATACGCTATTTTGCGAAGAGCAAAAGAGACAACACAGTTTAAAACAGAGTTACAGCGTTACGTCAAATTTGTCTTTGAAGTAGTGACAGCATGGCAGGTTTGAGTGAACGGAGAAGTCATTCGACGGTTACTCGCAGTGAGGTGTCACATGAATATAATCAATGATCTTGTGTATGTAATAGTACATACACATTGTCTTAGTGTGCATCATGGTCCGTCGAAATAGTCTTTGAAGTAGCGACAGCATGGCAGGTTTGAGTGAACGGAGAAGTCATTCGATAGTTATCCACAGTGAGGTGTGTCAAATGAATATAATCAATGATCTTGTGTATGTAATAGTACATACACATTGTCTTAGTGTGCATCAAGGTCCGTCGAAATAGTCTTTGAAGTAGCGACAGCATGGCAGGTTTGAGTGAACGGAGAAGTCATTCGACGGTTACTCGCAGTGAGGTGTGTCAAGTGAATACAATCAATGATCTTGTCGACGGTACTGATACGCACACAGAGACGCGTGTCTGTACTCGTTACAACTACAAGTATGGCTCAGGTGCGAGGGAGATAACACTACTATATAAATGAGTTTTTTACGAAAAATAATTAAACGTCCGTGCTGGACGACTAAATATGTTTAAATTGAAAGAGCCCTTAATGTTTTTTAATAAAAACAGATAGCATAATAACTTAGACCAAATAAATACATGAGAGAGAGCGCAATGAACAGAACAGTGAAGTCGGTTTTGTAAACATGTTAGCACCTTGCGTCAATAACGTCCTATATTGAAAATAATCTTTGAGGTGTAATTTGGTTAACCTTTAAATATGTACGGTGTAATTTGAAATACTTCACTGTCACAGCGCTCAGTTACACTTAGATCTATTTCTAAAAGTTTGACCAAAATGGGTACAGTTCTAACAAAATGAGGAAACATTAATTTGTTCGATACAATGAAGGAAAATCACTTTGAAACAGAAAACTCCGAAACATATTTACAGTATACTAATATATGTATAATATAACTAGCAGCGCCCCGCGGTTTTACCCGCGTTGTGCCCGTTCCCGTGGGAATTTCGGGAATTTTTTTACATAAAAACCTTCCTCTTGAATCACTCTACCTATTACAAAAAACCGCATCAAAATCCGTTGCGTAATTTTAAAGATTTAAGCATACAGACAAACAGACGCGAAACAGAGACACCTTTATTTTATACTATGTAGTGATAATAAAGCTGAAGAGTTTGTCTGTTTATCTCAGCAACTACCAATCCGATTTTAATAATTCTTTTTGTAATAGATAGCCACATTCAACAGCTAGGCTATTTTTCATCCCGAAATTCCCTCAGGAACGGGCACAACGCGGTTAAAACTGCGGGGCGTTTGTTTTAATATAAAAATACATTCAATTTCATATAGTAGTATAAGCCGGTAATATATCACTGCAAGTCAAAGGCGTTTATCTCACTGATGATATCAGTGCAGTGAGGGTTATAACTTTCATAGAATAAAACTAAAAAGCATTATAAAATAGGATAGATTCTGCAAAGTGTTAGTAGAAACAATGAAGTATAAATAAATAAATTTATTTATTTATAAATAAATAAAATTATTTATTTATCTATTTATAAAACAGAATTATTAATTAATTAGTTACAAACTAAATAAATAAGGCTAACATCAACTATAGTAACAGTCAAATCATTTTCAGGTTTTTATAATTAATATATATCTAACTAAATCACACTGCAAAGTCGAGGTGGAGTCGGGGCGGAGTCGAGATAGAGTCGGGACAGAGTCGAGATAGAGTCACGACGAAGTCAAGATTGAGTCGCGACGGAGTCGAGGCGCATGCAGTTATATTTTCTTTCACAATTAAATCCAAATTAAAATTACAAAATGGCCGAGGACTTCTGCTTGTTTAAGCAATTCTAAGGAATTTTCCTTGACTGATAACATGGCACCATAGTGACTTCGCTACGATTCTTCAACGACCATGCCGCGACGCTGCCTCGACTTTGCAGTACCCACTACTTATCCATTTGGAACACGAGAGGCTGTATGTCACCTTTGTGTCAATAGTCACTACATCTGGACTCTTAGGCATGCATCTGACACTTCACTCTGTTGCTTACATACAACAATTTCATATAAAACTAATATAAAGTTGCAGATTTTGTTTGAACGTGCTAATCTCAGGAACTACTGGTCCGATTTGAAAAAATCTTTAGGTAATAGATAGCCACATTCAACGGGAAGATTATAGGCTACTTTTCATTCTGAAATTCCCACGGGAACGGGTACAATGCGGGTAAAACAGCGGGGCGCTGCTGGTATAAAATATTAGTGAGGTATTAATCTGTGCATTATATGAATATGGTTGAACAGAGGCCTGTTTGATATTAAATTACAGTTCGTCATTTTTCAAAATGTGTCTATTTGTACTCAGATTAGAGTTTAAGGGAACGAAATACGATAATAGTATGATTTTTTTTATTAAGTGACATATTTGTAAAGTTTAATGTCATATCTATGTGGTGACATGACATTACTTACAAAAGTGTCAAATTTTCTACAAAATTGTTGGATTGGACATTTTATTAATCAAGCCATTACAAGCATTTTATAAGGTTTACTGAAAATTACAATGTGACTATTATTTGTGACATATTTATCAAGTTTTACTATTTAAAATGTCACTAAACTTACATAATAATGTCACATTTTCTACAACATTTTTTTATTCAAAATTATATAAAAAAATATTACAATCCAACAAATTTTAGTAAAAAGTGACACATTTACATGTCACATAATAATGTCACATTTTTTACAAAATTATCAGATTGTACTTTATTGTTTATTTGAACGCGCTAATCTCAGGAACTTCTGGTCCGAATTTGAAAAATATATTTGTTATGGATAACAGACCTCTGACTAATAATATGGGCCCCACAATCCTACTAATATTATAAGTGTGAAAGTTTGTGAGGATGGATGTATGTATGGATGGATGGATGTATGTACGTTTGTTGCTCGTTCACACAAAAACTACTGAATGGATTTGATTGAAACTTTACAGCAATATAGGTTACACATCAGAATAACACATGGGATACATTTTATCCCGAAATTCCCGCGGGAACGGGTACAATTTGGGTGAAACCGCGGGGCACAGCTAGTTGTAAATATAATCTAACAACATACATCGTTTATCACAAAACATTTACATCAATCAAGTTTACAATTAAATATAAGTATTATCTGTCTCATATTGTCATCTCCCTCTTTCTCCCATTGTGTTTGGCTCGGGAGACAAGATCGCCAACATCCATGATCGTAGCTTAATCCTTAAGTAATTTGTTAGTAACTCTGCAACAAAAGAAAAAGATTATCTATATATCTTTACTAGTACTAGTATATTAAAGGTGAAGAGTTCAATTTTTTCAGAAATCTCAGTAATCTCAGAAATGCATTAATATCAGAAATGTGCTAATCTCAGAAACTACCTAGGAGTCATTCCAATGACATGTACAATTGTCAGTCAAATCTGAGAAATCAGAAATCTCAGTAATCTCAGAAATGTGCTAATCTCAGAAACTACCTAGGAGTCATTCCAACAACATGTACAATTGTCAGTCAAATCTGAGAAATCAGAAATCTCAGTAATCTCAGAAATGCGCTAATCTCAAAAACTATCTTAGGAGTAATTCCGAGGATATGTACAATTGTCAGTCCCATTTGTATCAATTGATAGATCATGTCGTAGGTGTTTAGACGGTCTAAAAACTGCAACACAAGGGTTTCTACGGATAGTAGTCATTACATGAGCCATGTCAGAGGCCTTTGGCAGCTCAATAACTGACACCAGGATTGGTCAGGTTGACCATCCACTCGATGAAGAAGAAGAAGTTTGTATTCTGCACACAAGTATGCTAAGCTAATCTAACGTAGCTTAGCTCTTGGTCTGCAATCCACACAATACATAACTTATATAAATATATACCCAAGTAAAAACAACAAAATCCTCACCTCAGCACTCCATAGGAGCTATAGAATTAGAATTATCACCGTAACCGCTCAAACTGCCTTGGAAAATGCCGCTTATCTGACTATCAGCATTAAAGGAAGCCCCATAAGAGTCATTACTAGGAGCATGCGAGTTTTCCAAGTTCACATCACCAGAATCGGCCGCTGCCGCGTCAGGTTCAGCCCAATTGATCTTGAACCTCGTCACTCTAGGCTCGGAAGCCAATATGTTCCTAATAACCTTGTCAAATTGCGGTTTAGCTGGCGGATTCTCCCGTAATTCAGGTTCAGATTCATTGTACTCGTTGTTTATGAAATATCCGACACGGACGAACTCCTGACCTCTGTATGAGCATGTTAGTAACACTACGGTGACTCCTAGAGCATCGTTTTCTGGTATACGGGTCACGTCAGGCGGTGGTGCTTGGAAAACAAACATGTGTCTCCCTTCTGGTATGGGTCCGACGTATATCGTGTCTAGTATTTGATCGTGTTCCTCAGTTTCTGCTGATCCGACGTATATCATTTTCCATTCTAGATCTTCTTTTAATTCTTCTATGCATTCGAATGTGAGTTCAAATTGGAATGGATTTAGAAACGGGCTCGGGTTGTCCAAAACCACGACGTTGGTTATGTGCACTTTAGCCATTATTTACTGTTTGTTAATGACTTTTTATCTGTTTCAAAGCTTTTTGATCAAGTTTTGATGGTTATTTTGCAACAAAGACACAGCACGAGGTAAAAATAACAGTTTGTGCGCGGAAAAATGTAGCTCGGCGAAATATGACAAACAAAATGACAACAATTTTGGCGGTTGAAACGGTCACGTGACCAAAATAACCGGCGAATGCAGCGCTGTTGTGGCAATTTAGGGAATTAATATTAAAAAATAAAAAGTTTGACGGATACGATGACTTGTAAATAGAACTCACAGTTTTTTATGAATTTCCACATAGAGGTTCGTTAGTTTCATTAGGTACGTTAAATGGTACCTAAAACCACCAATTTACATTAAGTGTACTTACGTTTTAAGATGTTTTCTTATTATTTTACAGCAAAAACAACACCGATTAAAATGTCAAGTGCTTTTCATAGACAGTAGAAAATACAGATGATCAGATGACTGATACTGACAGCTAAGCAATATGTAGCCAGTAAAACAAACAACTTTTAATCAGCTGTTATCATAGACAAATAAAACTAAATTTGATTTAGGGGAATAATGGCTTATTTTCTTTAAAATTTGTTGGAAGAAGAATGTGTTATACAAATATAGGCGTAACTCATCGTTTTGTGATTAGTTATATTTTACTATGCAAATTGTGAACTGCCTTGATGTGATGGTGGCATTTTATTAATTTCCAAGCTGGCAACAATAAAATCAGTCTATCTATCTAAGTCACATTGACAATGACATGAAAATGAAATGATATTTGCAAAATAAATATGGAGTTTGCTTACGCTTTGTTTCCGTGTGTAATAGGGAATTAATTTATTTGCATATGAATTAATCGTGACAACTTTGTGCAATAACTACGGTGCTACTTTTCCGAACAACATAAAACAATGAAGGTCACACAATTTTACTAACGATACATCACTACACCAAGAAGAAAAGGTAATAAACGAACAATGTTACATTTACGTGATTTTATACTTATTCTTAAACAATACGTGATAAATAACAATGCAAAAAAGTAATAAAAGCAATATTTTACTATTTTATTACTGTTCCAAGTCTAGAAACATCGTTTTAAAGACCTAAAATTAATTCGAAAGTAGTCGCAAAAGTTCGCCGAATTCCTTCTCAACGAGTCATTGTTATACATCCTTATTGGGTCCATACGCAACGCACATATTAATTAATCAATCTAACTCAACTGCTGTTTAATTGGCACGCTGTTGTGCAATGTTTACTAATTTCGTTGTGTATTAATTCGTTAAATGATACGCATGGATAACTAGTTTAATAGGCATAATATGAGTTGCCGTAACTGGTTATTGTGTTTTGTTTACAAAGCACAGCATATTGAGACGTAACTTATGCGAAAATTGATGATTTTTATTCGGTACTAGCTGTGCCCCGCGGTTTCACCCGCAGCGCCCCCGTTCCCGTGGGAATTTTGAGATTTTTATTCCCTATAAACCTCACGGAGCCCGAGACCTTTCCAACGAATGCAAAACCGTGGAAATCGGTCCAGCCATTCACGCGTGATGCCGTGACCAAGGAAAACGGGTTTCATTTTTATATATATAGATTATAGATATAGATAAGAGGCTATTTACACTCTGTAGATAAAAAAAACAAGTATTAGCCAGTAATTTCCCATTACTGAGAAAAAGCCTCTTATCGCACTGATAATATCAGTACAGTGAGAAGGATTAGGCATAAATTTATATATCACTGATGAAATCAGTACAGCAAGGAGAATTAAGTAGGTATATCATTATATGAAAATAGTAGTAATTAAATCAGAGCGAAGGATTAGGTGTAAAATCTTATCACTGATGATATCAGTGAAGTGAGGAGGATTAATTGTGAAATTACAAGAAAATATGTTAGTAATCATATCTATATAGTAAGGTATATATAACAATAAATATATATATATATATATATATATAATATATAAATATATATTTATATATATATATATATATATATATATACTAGCTGCGCCCCGCGGTTTCACCCGCGTTGTACCCGTTCCCGCGGGAATTTGGGGATGAAAAATAGATGTTGGCCGATTCTCAGACCTACTCATATGCTCACAAAATTTCATGAGAATCGGTCGAGCCGTTTCGGAGGAGTACGCGAACGAACACTGTGACACGAGAATTTTAAGATATAAGTAATTGTGTCTTTAAATACATTAACATCTTTTTAAAACAAGATTATAAACATAGAAGTATTAATAGTTAGCCTGTAATGTCTCACCGCTGGGCAAAGGCCCTCATCTCACTGAAGATATCAGTACAGTGAGTAGAAATAGGCATAATCACCACGCTTGAACAGAAATCAACTTTAAAACAAATATATTAAAGTACAAAATCACTTACCATTATTTTCTCTTGCATATCCAATAGTGACAAATAATATCAAAATGCACAATTTTTTAACACTCATAATTAACTAATAACACACAGCTGTTTTACCCATTTAGCACCTATCACTTGAAAAAGAATACTCAAAAACTATCCTTCTACCTTCCTCTTGAATTTTGTGTTTGCTTGAAATTGGCTATCTAATAGAAAAATAATTATTCAAATTGGACACAAAATTATTCAATTATTCGATAATAGGCGCGCATGTTTCTCTGTCTGTCTCTCTGTGGCGTGCGCATGTTTCTCTGTCTGTCTCTCTCTCTTATAGAAAGCAAGCCAGATATTTTCGTTTCAGATCGATTTGTATAATGGGAATTATGCAAATCGGTCTAGTAGTACTTCAGAAACCGCGGGACACTAGTGATTATATAAATTCACACAGACAAATTCACTCACGGTTAATTAGACCCAAACTAAACTCTAACCATGTATACGAAATCTAAATATACAAATAGTTAGTATGAATATTGTATCTGTTACCCAGACCTATACAACTATTATCATCAATAGAATGACCTAGATTCCAATTGAGATATTGTATTTTGACCTGGTATGTTTCTAACTGTATTTAACACCAGCGCCCCGCGGTTTTACCCGCGTTGAGATCATTCCCGTGGGAATTTCGGGATGAAAAGTAGCCTATAACCTTCCCGTTGAATGTGGCTATCCATTACAAAAAGAATTTTTCGAATCGGTTTGGTAATTACTAATTAGCTTGAACATACAAACAAACAAAATTCAAATTATTATTTATTTAAAACGGGAACTTACGTACGACGGAGACTACTGTCGAGAGTTCCTCGACACGTTTCGGCCACATCTCTCCCCGCACGTGCGGGGAGAGACGCTGTCGCTCTCGCTTCACCCACCTCCTGATGAAGGCTACCGTATGTGGCCGAAACGTGTCGAGGAACTCTCGACAGTAGTCTCCGTCGTACGTAAGTTCCCGTTTTAAATAAATAATAATGACATTAACGTACGTTTCAATTAATAGTAAAAATTCAAATTGATGGGGAATGAATTTATAGGCTTCATCCCGAAATTCCCACGGGAACGGGCATTACGCGGGTAAAACCGCAGATGCTGGCCTTTAACCTTCCCATTGAACGTGGCTATCCATTACAAAAAGAACTATTCGAATCGGATTGGTAGTTTCTGAGATTAGCGCGTTCAAACAAACTCTTCAGCTTTATTATATTAGTACTAGCTGCGCCCCGCGGTTTCACCCGCGTTGTACCCGTTCCCGCGGGAATTTCGAGATGAAGAATAGATGTTGTCCGATTCTCAGACCTACCCGATATGCCACGCACCCCGTGACAGGAGAATTGTATATACATATTAGATAATATTTTTTGTTTTTCAGCGGCACAATGGCCCAAGCCAGGGACTCAAGTCCTGTTTACTACAGAGAGATACAAAAGACAGCTTACTTGAAGAGAGTTCCCGAGGAGCAGAACAGCAGCAAACTGCTACCCTTAGGGCTCAAGGTAACTTCTATACATCAATACTTCTATACATATAAATAGAATTAATACTGCTTATATTATAACCGCTTTTTCAGGGTTCCGTACCCAAAGGGTAAAAACGGGACCCTATTACTGAGACTTCGCTGTCCGTCCGTCCGTCCGTCACCAGGCTGTATCTCAGAACGGTGATAGCTAGACAGTTGAAATTTTCACAGATGATGTATTTCTATTGCCGCTATAACAATAAATACTAAAAATAAAATAAAACAAATATTCAAGGGGGCTCCCATACAACAAACGTGATTTTTTGCCGTTTTTTAAAGTACGGAACCCTCCGTGCGCGGGTCCGACTCGCACTTGGTCGGTTTTATTATTATTACCACATCTATACTAATATTATAAAGCTGAAGAGTTTGTTTTGTTTGTTTGTTTGTTTAAACGCGCTAATCTCAGAAACTACTGAACCGATTTGAATAATTCTTTTTGTAATAGATAGCCACTTTCAACGGGAAGGTTATAGGCTATTTTTCATCCCGAAATTCCTACGGGAACGGGTACAACGCGGGTAAAACCGCGGGGCGCTGCTAGTGCATTATACATGTATGTATACTCGTAAATGCGAAAGATTGTGAGGATTATTGTATGTATGTTTGTTACTCTGTCACGAAAAAACTTTTCCGTAGTATAGGTTATACATCAAAATAACACATGGGATACACTTTATCCCGAAATTCCCGCGGTAACGGGCAAAACCGCCGGACGCTGCTAGTTTATTTATTATTATTAATATTTTGTCTCTCTATTCACAGAAACAGCCACTCAAGGCCCTTTTCACTCAGCTGTGTATACACAACGGACGATCACCGTTCCTGGAACAATACAAAGACCCTGTATCAGCCAGGTAGAGTATCCAGCATAATAAGAATCTTCTTCTTCATCGAGTGGATGGTCACCCTGACCAATCCTGGTGTCAGAGTTATTGAGCCGCCAAAGGCCTCTGACATGGCTCGTGTAACGACTACTATCCGTAGAAAGTAACCGGGACCGACGGCTTAACGTGCCCTCCGAAGCACGGAATCATCTTACTTTTCGAGCAATCAGGTGATTCAGCCTGCAATGTCCTAACCGAACTGAGGACAGTCTCACAAAGAGATTTTTGTGAGATATTGTCCCCCCCGGGAATCGAACCCGGCATCTCCGGATCGTGAGCCGGGCGCTCAAACCACAAGACCACGGAGACTGTTGATATCTTATCCTATCTTGTCTTGTCACAGAGCACACCGCCCGATATGGCGCCGATGTCTCGGCACGGCGCGTCACGTGTCCGCTAGCGTGACGAGCACGGAAAACGAGTGGGACTTCATGATAGATACCGAAGATGGAGGCGTCAGGATGATGGCACCTGATTGGTGAGTCATACTTCTTAAAACTTAAGTTCAAGCGAACACTACTCATTTTGAATTGATACTACGTTTACGGATACACTTGGCTATTATTTTACACTAGCAGTGCCCCGCGGTTTTACCCGCGTTGTGCCCGTTCCCGTGGGAATTTCGGGAATTTTTTAACATAAAAACCTTCCTCTTGAATCACTCTACCTATTACAAAAAACCGCATCAAAATCCGTTGCGTAATTAAGATTTAAGCATACAGACAAAAATTTTTTTTATACTATGTAATGATTTTTACCTGACGTTTCGGCTCCTACAGGAACCGTGTCACAGAAGACTGAGGTGTTATGCGTCTATACAAGAACATTTTTTTCTTGTATAGACGCGTAACAGTATAGATTAGAAAAAACTGTGTTATCGCCAGGGAATCAATGCAAGATTGGGTATCGTCTCTACGCTGCGTGCTGGCGGAATTGCGCGTGGTGAGCGCGTGCGAGAACGTGTACGTGTCCCCGCCCGCGCCCGCGCCCCCGCCCGCGCCCCGCGCGCCCGCCAGGGACCCCACCTCGCCGCTTCCTGCGCCGCCCGCGCCGCCGCACCGGTGAGCGGGGGGGAGAGGGGGACAACACACAGACAGACACACACGCACAGAGACATACATGTAGAGAGACACACACGCAGACAGACACACACGCAGACAGACAGACACACACGCAGACAGACACACACGCAGACAGACAGACACACACGCAGACAGACAGACACACACGCAGACAGACACACACGCAGACAGACAGACACACACGCAGACAGACACACACGCAGACAGACAGACACACGCAGACAGACACACACGCAGACAAACAGACACGCACAGAGACATACATGTAGAGAGACACACACGCAGACAGACACACACGCAGACAGACAGACAGACACACACGCAGACAGACACACACGCAGACAGACAGACACACGCAGACAGACACACGCAGACAAACAGACACACACGCAGACAGACAGACAGACACACACGCGGACCGACACACACGCAGACAGACAGACACACGCAGACAGACACACACGCAGACAGACAGACACACACGCAGACAGACAGACACACACGCAGACAGACAGACACACACGCAGACAGACAGACACACACGCAGACAGACACACACGCAGACAGACAGACACACACGCAGACAGACAGACACACACGCAGACAGACATACACGCAGACAGACAGACACACAGAGGGACGGACAAACACGTAGAGACATACAAACAAGAAAAATAGACTCGCAGAAAGACAAACAAACAAGCGCGTTCTAAGATTGATCTCACCCACACACTCACACAGAGAGAAAGAGAGAGACTCTCACATAAAAAATATACAATTACACCTCTTCGAACTTACATACATCAAAAAATTAATACAAACATTTATTTTTTCAGAGTACCCGGAATAGACCTACCAATGCACCACCAATCGGAACCGCCAACGGAACCACAAGCAGAACCGAATCAGAACCAAGAACCGGTACCAGAGACCGACATCGACATATCTAACTGGGACGCGCCAAGTACATCACTACCGCCGACGCAGCTTCCAACAAAATTGACCAAAATTTGCGGTCAAAACATATGTTTGGACGACTCGATATTCAAACGAGGGGAGGATAGTGATGGGGATGTGGACAACGATAGCTCGGACGAGTACCGGCAGACTGTTGTAGTTAGTGATGGGAAAAATGGGGATAGTGCAAGGTGAATATCGTTTTTTTATCACTACATATTATAAAATAAAGTCCCGGCCGCGTCTGTCTGTCTGTCTGTTTGCGATAAAACGGATTTTGACGCAGTTATTTTTAATAGATAGAGTGATTGACCAGGAAATTTTATATGTATAAAAATTCCCGAAAATCCCACGGGAACGGGCACAACGCGGTTAAAACCGCGGGGCGCTGCTAGTGTTACAATAATTATAGGTGTTTTTTCAAAGACAAAATTAAAATAGATTTTTACACCATCTATACTAATATTATAAAGCTGAAGAGTTTGTTTGTTTTGTTTGTTTGTTTGTTTGTTTGTTTGTTTAAACGCGCTAATCTCAGAAAATACTGAACCGATTTGAATAATTCTTTTTGTAATGGATAACTACATTCAACGGGAAGGTTATAGGCTATTTTTTTATCCCGAAATTCCCACGGGAACGGGCACAGCGCGGGTAAAACCGCGGGGCGCCGCGCTAGTTATATATAAACTAGCTGTGCCCGCGACTTCGTCCGCGTGGAATAGTTATTTGTTGACGTTTCCCGTAGGAAATCCGGGATAAAATGTAGCCTATAGCCTTCCTCGATAAATAGACTATCTAACAGTGAAAGAATTATTCAAATCGGTTCAGTAGTTTCTGAGATTAGCGCGTTTAAACAAACAAACAAACAAACAAAACAAACTCTTCAGCTTTATAATATTAGTATAGATTATAAGTTGTTATCGTATTTAAAGATCTTAATTTGAGAAAACAGCGGAGGGCACGTTAAATGGTCAGTCCCGGTTGTTTCATCGTAGACCATGTCGTCACCTGACGATCTAAAATCTACATCAGGCTTGACCACTGACCTTCTCGAACTTACATTAGTATTTTTAAAAGATCATTCATTATTTAAAACCCTATTTCTTTTCTTTCCAGCGACAGACCGTCAAACGTCACTGTCATTCAAGTGTCAAATTCAAATAAAGAACCGCCGCACACAGCCATACCTATAATGCAGCAAGAAGTTTTCAACTTCAACATACAACCTTCTTCATTCGTCAACATAGTCAACACAGAAAACATTCAAAATTCGAACGAATACGGAACTGTATTCGAAAACTCAGACTACGGGCATTTGAGTTTGACAACTACTGTCAATTTGACAGGAGAGAAAGTGACAGCTGACGTCAATTTGACAGATGACGTTAAGTCGAATGACGCTTCTCAAGTGACAGGTGTCAATGAAGATTTATATGAGAGATTGTGTTTGGCATCTACAGATGTGTCTTCGCCTTTATCTATAAGGAAGATAAGACATCAGGACAAAATTAGAAAATCATCTTTACCAAATCTAGATATTACTTCTGGCAACTCTACATACGAATATCTGTTTCTAGCGCAGAATAATAATGTTGCCAGTGCATTGGGTTCGAATTCTACCAATTTTGTACCAGTTTCTACCAATTCTATGAATTGTACCAGCGTTTCTACCAATTTGACGCAAATTTCTACTAGTTTCTCAACCGTTTCTACCAACATCTCTACCAGTACAGTAAATAGTGGCAACTATTCTAGTTCTACCAACTTAAACGGCCCAACTAATATAAAAAGTAATAATGTTAATACAACAACAGTAACAACAATTAATTCAACAAATTCTTCGTGTCACCCAAACCATTCTTCCATGACCTCAAATCATTCTTCAATGTCCCCAAACCATTCTTCAACTAACCCAAACCAAGCTACTTCTTCATCAAGAACACAAATTAACACACCTCTACCTAATACATCTTGTAATCACGTGTTAAATTCTATATCAGGACACCCAAGTCATTCTGTAAGTCACTCATATACTTCAAAAAATAATCCAAATTCATCAATAAATCACGTTAGTAACCCAAATTCTTCGATGAACCCAAGTCACGCGAACCATTCTTCAAGTAACCAAAACTATTCTTCAATGACCCCAAGTCATTCTTCAAACCATCCAAATCATTCTTCAATGACCCCAAACAATTCTTCATCGCATCCAAACGAAGTAACCAATGGGAATGCAAGACTACATATCAACAATGTGCCTGTAAACAATATGAGCTCTAATGCTAGAGCAATAAGGCCTAATATTGAACGGTCTATGAGTCATAATTCAAATGAAATGCCTCAGAGAAGAGAGAAGAAGGAAAATGGACCAATGAAGAATATTAAGACTGGTATGTAAATAACCTATTGTACCCGTTCCCGCGGGAATATCGGGATAAAATGTATCCCATGTGTTATTCTGATGTATAACCTATATTTCTGTAAAGTTTCATCCAAATCCGTCCAATAGTTTTTGCGTGAGAGTAACAAGCATACATACATCCTCACAAACTTTCGCATTTATAGTATTACTAGGATGCTAATACTAGCAGCGCCCCGCGGTTTTACCCGCGTTGTACCCGTTTCTGTGGAAATTTCGGGATGAAAAATAGCCTATAACCTTCCCGTTGAATGAGGCTATCCATTCTTCTTCACCGAGTGGATGGTCCCCCTGACCAATCCTGGTGTCAGAGTTATTGAGCCGCCAAAGGCCTCCGACATGGCTCATGTAACGACTACTATCCGTAGAAAGTAACCGGGACCGACGGCTTAACGTGCCCTCCGAAGCACAGAATCGTCTTACTTTTCGAGCAATCAGGTGATTCAGCCTGCAATGCCCTAACCAAACTGAGGACAGTCTCACAAAGAGATTTTTGTGAGATATTGTCCCCACCGGGAATCGAACCCGGAATCCCTCAGTACTCGAACTTACCTTAATATTTTTATTTCTTTTTGCAGATAAGGAACAGACTAAGCCCATTTGGAAGCGAGGGTTGACTGAGCTCTCTCTACTAACAAGGTTGAAAGGCATAGGGCAGGGCAAACGCTCTGACAGCCCTTCGAGAAACACACCCAATGACAGGTACAACACTTATTCATTTATCTAGTCACAACAGCCTCCGTGGTCTTGTGGTTTGAGCGCTCGGCTCACGATCCGGAGGTTCTAGGCTCGATTCCCGGTGGGGATATCTCACAAAAATCTCTTTGTGAGACTGTCCTCAGTTTGGTTAGGGCATTGCAGGCTGAATCACCTGATTGCCCGAAAAGTAAGACTCCGTGCTTCGGAGGGCACGTTAATTAGTCGGTCCCGGTTGTTTCATCGTAGACCATGTCGTCTTTAGGCGGTCTAAACATTCCGACACCAGGGTTGACCACCGACCTGCTCGACATGATAATGATTTAATTTTTCAGAAATGGCGGCGCTTCTCCCGTTAAATTAGTGCACCGATCCAGACCTGAAGCCAGGAGTGACCACAGGAGAAGAAGCAGCTCACTGAGTAATGGTAAATATTATACACAACAATATCTATATAAATAACTAGCAGCGCCCCGCGGTTTTACCCGCGTTGTGTCCATTCCTGTGGGAATTTCGGGATGAAAAATAGCCTATGTTACTCGTGGATAATGTAGCTTTCGAATGGTGAAAGAATTTTTAAAAACGGTCCAGTAGTTTTTGAGCGTATTCATTACAACCAAACAAAGTTTTCGTCTTTATAATATTAGTGATTAGTGAAGAAAATGAATTGCTGTTCGATTAGTCTGCTTAAAACTCGAGAACGGCTGAACCGATTTGGCTAATTTGGTCTTAAAATATTCATGAAAGTCCAGGGAAGGTTTAAACGGTAAGCAGTGAGGAAAAAAATGCAGGTGAAACCGCAGGGCACAGCTAGTATATATATATATTGGTCCCGCAGGCGACCGGGCGGGCGGGCTGGTGTCGCTCCGCTGCCGCCAGGCGCTGTCGCTGCGCGAGGAGCAGCGCCGCGGCGCCGCGCTCGTCGCCTCCGTGCTCGCCACGGAACCACCCGTGCTGTTCGACTATAACCATATGGTTTGGTGAGTCACATGTATTTACTAGCAGTGCCTTATTTGGCCCGCGTTGTGCAATTTCCCGTGGGAATTTCGGAAATTTTTATACATATAAACCTTCCCCTTGAATCGCTCTATCTATTTAAAAAAACCGCGTCAAAATCCGTTGCGTAGTTTTAAAGATCTAAGCATACATAGGGACAGACAGAGAGACAGCGACTTTGTTTTATACTACTTATGTAGTATACAACTACATATATGTATCCCCCTGCAGGCTGGCGCGGCGCGCGGGCGGCGGCGCGGGCGACCGCCTGGCCGCGGTGGGGGGCGCGGTGCCCGCCTCCGCCAGCCGGGCCGCGCGGGCGCTCGCCAGCAACCATCGGGTGAGTACTTCTTCTCCACCGAGTGGATGGTCACCCTGACCAATCCGGGCGTCAGAGTTATTGAGCCGCCAAAGGCCTCTGACATGGCTCATGTAACGACTACTATCCGTAGAGAGTAACCGGGACCGACGGCTTAACGAGCAACTACACAGAATATTGCATGTTCACATATTATTCTACAATTTGTTTTCATCATCATAAAAAGAGCTATCTCTTGTCGGTGAGTCCGATGCAGACTTCTCCATCTATTCCTATTCAGTGCAAGCTCCTTCACATCTCTATACGACATGACAGACACTTTTTCTTTAATCTGACTCATGTAACTGATTCTAGGCCTTCCCCTACCTCGCTTTCCACTTTACCTTCCATGATATTATTTTGTTATTATAAATTCCACTCTAGCTCAATAGAGAAAGTTGGAAGGGTAGGGAGGCCTTTGCCCTGTGAGACAAATCAGCCTGAAAATAAATAAATAATTATTGATTTAATTACAGACGGAGATTCTTTACCATCGAGTGCCGCTGGGCAAGATCTTCGTAGTCAATAAAAAGGATAAGGAATTATTAGGTGAGTCATAATAATCTATATATTTAAAAGAAAGTCGTGTTAGTTACACTATTTATAACTCGCGGCTGAACCGATTTGGCTGAAAATTGGTGGGGAGGTAGCTTAGAACCAGGAGACGGATATAGGATTATTTATCCCGTATTTCCTACGGGAACGGGTGCGCTGTGGGTGAAACCGCGGGGCACAGCTAGTTAATTATACAATATATATATATACTTCCTACTAATATTATAAATGCGAAGTTTTTGAGAATGGATGTATGTTTGTTACTCTTTCACGAAAAAACTACTGGACGGGTTTGGATGAAACTTTACAGTAATGTAGGTTATACATCAGAATAACACATAGCATACATATTATCCCTAAATTCCCGCGGGAACGGACACAACGCGGGTCAAACCGAGGGGCACAGCTTGTCATTTATAACTCTAATATTTCGTAGGTATTAAACTGGACAGCGAGTGTAACATATCGTCGGTGGAAGCGGACTCGCCGGCGGCCCGAGCCGGCATCCCACCGGTGGGCAAGTGGGCCGTCACCGAAGTCAACAACAGACCGATCAATTTGCTCAAGGTATGTATTACATTCCCCTTCACTGTACTGATTTCTTGAGATGAGAGGCCTTTGACCAGCAGTGGGACATTACAGGCTAATACTTATTTTAAAATAAATAAATAAAATAATATAAAAAATCATTACACAAAGATTACATATCCTAAAAAACTAGTAAATAATCTACACTAATATTATAAAGAGGTAAAATTTGTAAGTTTGTTTGTTTGTATGTTCGAGGTAATCTCAGGAATTATCAGTCCGATTTGAATAATTATTTTTGTAATAGATAGCCACATTCAACGGGAAGGTTATAGGATATTTTTCATCCCGAAATTCCCACGGGAACGGGTACAACGCGGGTAAAAAGCAATTGGAGAATTATTTTATATTTTTAATTTCTATCGATGCATATTATTTAAAAACAAGTGGCCACAAAGCTTTTTGTCATAAGGAGACGTTGTTACATAATTTTCAAAGACATTCTCCTCACTGTACTGATATCTTCAGTGAGACGAGAGGTCTTTGCCCAGCAGTGGGACATTACTAATATATTTTTATTTCCAGGGAGGCGATGAAGAAATGAACAGAATTAGCTACAGAGGCACCGAGACCTCTATACTCATACAACCGGCGGCCTTCGTGAAGGCTTTGCGATCAGCTTTGAAGGCAAACAAATCGTTATTAGGATTAAGATAAGCAAAAACACGCCCCGCGGTCATACCCGCTTTTGACCCGCATTTTGGGGAATTTCGACATGAAATATACCCTGTGATCTTCGTTTTGAATCTAGCTATCTAATGCAAAAATAATTATTGGAATCGGATTGGTACTTTTTGAGATTTGTGGGTGCAAACAAATATCAAACTCGTTAGCATTTTTTATAGAGTTTCTAACTTTGTTTGTAAAGTCTAATCTCAGAAACTACCAATCCGATTTGAATAATTCTTTTTCTAATAGATAGCCACATTCAACGGGAAGGTTATAGGTTATTTTTCATCCCGAAATTCCCACGGGAACGGGCCCAACGCGGGTAAAACCGCGGGGCGCTGTATTAGTATAGGTCGATCGAAAAACCCCAGTTGTAAATGAAATTATTATGCATATCACAAATACGGACCTAATAAAAGTACGGACTCAGTGCCGTGAACAATATAGTGAAGCATCATATTACACCTAGTTCATACATGAAGCACAAATGGACTGCCAAATTACACCTGATTGTTTTCTCTTGACTTAAGATCTCATTTAAAGGAAAATACGTCGGAAGTGCTAATGGCACGTTGAGTTGTCGGTACCGGTTGTTTTATCGTAAACTATGTTGTCACCTTTAGGCGGTCTAAAAACTCTGACATACTTTTGTTACGACTTTCCGCAGCCTATACGCGGCGTATTTTCATTTATGTGCATTTATGTATAGTAGCTAATATGTGTACCTACATAAATACTTCATGCAAATTACACCCTCATATCCGACACACACGTTCAAAACCTGCTTCACTATTAAGCTCCGGCACTCTGTCCTAACTTTTATTTGGTCGCACACTGAGTACACTAAACTAATAATGAATTTGTTGTATTTTCCAATATATTTAGAATTTACTAGTTCTTTTTAGATGAAATATACAATAATAATAGTTTTACATGCACTGTATATTATATACATATACATAATTTTATAAATAACCGATTTTGGATTAACTTGTGTGTTTAAGACTTAATATTTTGACTCGCTTAGGGTCTTTCCACTAAAGCGATATTATAAAGCGTAGCATAGCTCTGGTGGAAAAATACCCTTAAATACACCGTTGTATCGCTCTTTTGACAATGGCAATGCCTTGTTTGACAATGTCAATGTTTTGTTTGACAATGTCAATGTTTTGTTTGACATGCCAATGCGTTGTTTGACATGTCAATGCATTGTGATTGGTCGTTTGAGCTCCGCATAGCTCCACTCCGCTTACTGTGTTCAATTCGCTCCAGTTTGAACAGACAGACAGTCAAAAACACACAAGATTTATATTAATACCTTCAATCAACAATACACAACTAGATAACGGGTCACGTACAAAGTCAAAGCTAAATTAATAAATACCCCCGGACTAATTCACTCACGGTTAATTAGACCCAAAGTAAGCTCTAAGCTTGTATCATGTAATCTAACTCACTGATACTACTACATATACATACACAAATACTTTATAACAATATATAATTGACACCCAGACGTCGTCAACAACTATGTCTCACATATTGTTACTCCGTTGACCGACCCCGCAACCCCCGACACAGTAAGCGCTCTCACTGCCACTGGGACAACGGACTTGTCAAATGTCCGCGTGGATATATACTTATACAGCTTCACTTGTTTACTACCGAACTGAGACAAGAGTTTTAAAACAGTTCTTAGTTCAACCTAATTACAACCATGACACCTGGAGATAAAGTGAAGTATTAGCCTGTAATGTCCCACTGCTGGTCAAAGGCCTCTCATCTCACTGAAGATATCAGTACAGCGAGGAGGATTGAGGGTAATAAAGTAGCAAAGCAAATCTTATTAATAAAATAAGAGCTTACGTTTCAAGTGCGCTGTTATTCACCGAGGCGTATTTTTTGCGCCGACCCGATATCTAGTTGTGTATTGTTGATCGAAGATTAACACTTAGATTTTAAATAAAGTAACATATCGCTCACATTTTTAGGTAAATATACTAACAAAGAAATGCAGTCTATAGACAATTAATATACTTTTTAATATAATAAGTTTGTATAGATCTAAACAAGTATGGCCGATTTTCAACCAGAGGCAATTCCTTCTATAAACTACTGCAGCACCCCGCGGTTTTACCCGCGTTGTACCCGTTCCCACGGGAATTTCGGGATGAATTGTATCCCATGTGTTATTCTGATGTAGAACCTATATTACTGTAAAGTTTCATCCAAATACGTCCTGTAGTTTTTACGTGAAATGGTAACAAAAATACATACAGCCTCACAAACTTTCGCATTTATATTATTAGTATATTAGTGACAAATAAAATGAAGTTTCAGTGACTTCATTGTCCTTTTTCCTCTATAGAAGAAATTGTCTTTGCTTGTAAATCGGTCATATCAGTTAATTTCTGTATCAACGTGAGATAAAGCTTATTTTTAAGTCAATTTCGGATCTAGTGACTAAATAATTTTTGATGATTCGAAGTGTAATCTTTTTCTACAAAAAGTTAAACAAGAAACATGTTTCGTAGTAGATTAACAAACATTAAACTCTTCAGCTTTAAGTTAGTATAGATGTCCCACTGCTGGGCAAATGCCTCTCATGTCACTGAAGATATCAGTACAGCGAGGAAAAGCTAAATAAAGAAAATCTGTTGAACTTTTTGTAAAAAAAAATAGTATTTTTAATTCCACTTGTATCTTTGATTCTCAACTTGTGATTTGGACCAAAATTTTTAATATATTTTGAATAATGTAACACGTTAAGTGACAAGACTTTAGATGTAAGAGGTGAACATAATATATTATTTGTATAATCTGTATGGGTTTTATTTATCAACTAGCAGCGCCCTGCGGTTTTACCTGCGTTAAGCCGTCGGTCCCGGTTACTTTCTACGGATAGTAGTCGTTACATGAGCCATGTCAGAGGCCTTTGGCGGTTTAAAAACTCTGACACCAGGATTGGTCAGGGTGACCATCCACTCGATGAAAAAGACCTGCGTTGTACCCGTTCCCGCGGAAATTTTGGGATAAAATGTATCCCATCTGTTATTCTGATGTATAACCTATATTACTGTAAAGTTTCATCCAAATCCGTCCAGTAGTTTTTGCGTGAGTGTTTGAATATATAACGTCTAGCAGCGCCCCGCGGTTTTACCCGCGCTGTGCCCGTTCCCGTGGGAATTTCGGGATAAAAGTAGCCTATAACTTTCGAGTTGAATGTGGCTATCTATTACAAAAAGAATTATTCAAATCGGATTGGTAGTTTCTGATGCTGCTATTGTTAAAATAAAACAAAATATTACTTAAAACAATCAATTTATTAAGGTATAAACTAATATCGAAATCCCTTGTTATCAACCAATTGTAAGACTAATGAACAAATTTGCTTCAGCACCACAACTATGCTATACTATGGTTGGGATCCAATGATATCAAACAAAGCATAGCGTAGCATATCTCTGATGGAAAAGCACATTATTAAATCACATCAGGCCTTATTAATAAACGCGATGTAACTAGAACAGTGTTATAAAGTGTTTTGTCTCTGTCTGACACACGCAATTTTCCGAAGAGCAAGTCTTCGGAAAATTGCGTGTGTCAGACAGAGACAAAACATTTGATACATACAGTGCCACCAACTTAACTGTTCAGGTGGGCAAAATGGGAACTACAGCCGCGTCATATTGAATCTATACTATGTTAGTTAGGCTTTATATGATTGATATTGTAGTTTCTTAAATTTTAATGATATCTATAGACTGACTTGCAAGACATGTTTTAATTACCTTTGTTTCTTGGTGAATTTCTTATATTATGTATACCAAATTCTCCACTAGCGACGCTGTCAACTGAACAGATAAGATGGTGGGACTGTACTTGTTTCTTAAGTCTCAGCGAACACTACTCATTTTGAATTGAGACTTCGTTTACGGATACACTTCGCTTTTATGTTACATTTTTATCTGACGTTTCGGCTCCTACAGGAACCGTGCTCACAGAAGACATCAGTCAGACGGTCTTCTGTGAGCACGGTTCCTGTAGGAGCCGAAACGTCAAACAAAAATCTATAATATAAAAATGAATCGCTGAATCTGTTGCTAAGCGCATAACTTCAGAACGACTGCACCAAATTGGATGATTCTTTTTTTAATGTGTTCCTTATTGTCAGGACAAGGTTTTTATATAAGAAAAATAAGGAATAACAATCTCAAAATTCCCACGGGAACGGGGGCGCTGCGGGTGAAACCGCGGAGCACAGCTAGTGTAAAATAAAAGCGAAGTGTATCCGTAAAGGTAGTTTCAATCCAAACCATTTGATAGGTTCTTTATACGCTTTTATTAATAAAGTCCACTATGTTTACAGAAACTATGATTTTCGGCCTCAATGTTAAAAATATTATCCTATAAATAATATACGTGCTAATATACTTAAAATAATACATTTACTAGTAGCGCACGGTTTTACCCGCGTTGTGCCCGTTCCCGTGGGAATTCCGGGATAAAACGTAGCCTATAAACTTTCTTTTAAATGTAGCTATCTGGTACAAAAAGAATTATTCAAATCGGACTGATAATTTTTGAGATTGGCGCGTTCAAACAAACAAATAAACTTTAATAAGCTATAATCTATGCTAATATATAAAGCTGTGAAGAGTTTTTGTTTGTTTAAACGCGTTTATCACAAAAACTACCAGCCCGATTTGAATAATTCTTTTTGTATCAGATAGCTATAATATAGAGGAAAATTATAGCCTATTATATTTGTATATTTTTTAATATATTTGTTGTAATGGATAGCCATATTCAACGGGAATGTTATAGGCTACTGTTATCCCGAAATTCCCACGGGAACGGGCACAACGCGGGTAAAACCGCAGACGCGGCTAGTTTTAATATAAACTTTAACAGACTAATAATTGGAAGGCTGTTATAAATGCATCGATTTACAATTTAAACTTATAAATAACTAGCAACGTCCCCCGGTTTTACCCACGCGGAGCCCGTTCCCGTGGGAATTTCGGGATAAAAAGTAGCCTATAACCTTCCCGTTGAATGTGGCTATCCATTACAAAAAGAATTATTTAAATCGGATTGGTAGTTTCTGAGATAAGCCTTTACAAACAAACATAAAATATTGAAGAGTTTGTTTGTTTGAAGGCGCCAATCTCAGAAACTAACTATCCGATTTGAATAATTCTTTTTGTAATGGATAGCCACATTCAACGGGAAGGTTGTAGGTTATTTTTCTATCCAGCAATTCCCACGGGCAAGGGCATCATGGGAGTAAAACCGCGGAGCGTTGCTAGTATTTAATATACCTACAGCTAATATTACACTTTATGTATATAAAATAGCATTTTTCTTGTAGAATTTTAAATTTTAACCAATATGGCAGATTTTACAACTGTAGAAATTTTTTCTATATATGTTTTTACTTTTCAAACCCGCCTCGTGTTTGAGATCCCAGCCCGCAGTAGCCGCGCGGTGATTACGACATCCTCCTCACTGTATTGATGTCTGACAGATGAGAGGCCTTTGACCAGCAGTGGGGCGTTACAGGACAATATCACTTCAGCCACTTTGATAACTAACTGATTTGTAACCAGTTACTTAAAAACAATTTTCTTCACTGATTTGTAACCAGTTACGTAAAAAAAAATAACACTAACCTACAAATACTAACCTAAAAACTGGTTACAAATCAGTGAAGAAAATTGTTTTTACGTAACCGGTTACAAATCAGTGAAGAAAATTGTTTTTACGTAACCGGTTACAAATCAGTGAAGAAAATTGTTTTTACGTAACCGGTTACAAATCAGTGAAGAAAATTGTTTTTACGTAACTGGTTACAAATCAGTGAAGAAAATTGTTTTTACGTAACCGGTTACAAATCAGTGAAGAAAATTGTTTTTACGTAACTGGTTACAAATCAGTTAGTTACCAAAGTGGCTGAAGGTGACAATACAGACTTATAGCTTTTCCTCTTAAGATGGGGCAAGAATGGAATTCTTTAATTATTTCAAGTAGGTCAGTTGCCAAGAGTTTTTAGACCGCCCATGTCAGAGGCCGTTAGGCGGTCTAAAACTCGGACACAGGGTTGGCCACTAACCGACTCGAAATGAATAAAAGTTAAGAGTTTTTAGACCGCCGAAAGACGACGACATGGTCTGACGATGAAACACCGGGACCAATTGAACGTGCCTTTCAAAGCACTCGGATAGAAATGCCACTATCGGCCACCCATCTAAGTAAGTGTCGAGTTGCACGTTGCTTAACAATCTCAATAAACTAACATAGCTTAGTCAAACAGCGAGTTTGAAATAACATCACTAACCTTTTTGCTCTATAGAAAGAATTGTCTTTGGTTCGAAAATCCGCCATTTTAACAGACATTTAAAATCCCGTAAGAAAACATAGATTGTATAATGGTGTCTTATTTACTTATTGCTATAGACACATCTATATAATCAAACGCAATCTCAGATTACAGTCGTCTCGAAATGTCAGATACGAGATGTCATTCATGACACTGCATGGAATTATCAGTCGGAGTATAGTCTTAAGATGTCACGTCACTGCATGGAATTATGAGTTCAAGTATAGTATCGAGAAGCCAGATTAGTGCATAGAATTATGAGTCGGAGTATAGTATCGAGAAGTCAGATTAGTGCATAGAATTATGAGTCGGAGTATAGTCCCGAGAAGTCACGTCACTGCATGGAATTATCAGTCGGAGTATAGTCCCGAGATAACCCATCACTGCATGGAATTATGAGTCGGAGTATAGTCTTAAGATGTCACGTCACTGCATGGAATTATGAACCGAAGTATAGTCCCGAGATGTCACGTCACTGCATAGAGTTATGAGTCGGAGTATAGTATCGAGATGTCACGTCACTGCATGTAATTATGAGTCGAAGTATAGTATAAATATAGCACTTAAAAGATTATAATGAGTAATTTTCGACAAACGCCGCCAATTAGTTAACTGTCGATTTAACTGTAGCAGTTAGTTAAGAACGAAACAAATTCAAACTTAATTTTGATTGTCCTAATAGAATCTCCTATCTCTTAGTTATATTCATCTCTTATGTATCTTTCGCCTCGGTGGTCTAGTGGTATGTGCACTCGCCTGCCAAGACTGAGGTCCCGGGTTCAATTCCCAGGTCGAGCGAAAACATGTTTCCTACTTTTCAAACATAGCTCGGGTTTGAGATCACCAACCCGCATTAGGCAAGCGTGGTGATTACGACTGAAACCTCCTCACTGTACTGATATCTTCAGTGAGACGAGAGGCCTTTTCCCAACAGTGGGACATTACAGGCTTATACTTTTACTATTTCAATGTGTCTTATATCTCAGTTCCACACTATTTTAAATATCCCACGATATATCTTGCGATGGTTCCGCAGTACCTCATCTGTATCTCAGCTCTGCACTATTCATGATATATCCAGTCCCACACTATCTCCTGTGTATCTCACTCCGATAATCTTGGTATGACGTCATAGTATCTCCTACGTATTTCAGTGCCGTAGTGTCACACTATCTCCTATGTTTCTCAGCCCCTCGCTATTTAACGTCATAATGTCTCCGATTTATTTCGAGATGATCCCTTATATTATCTCAGTCCTTCACTATCTCTAACATATGTTAGTGCCGCACTATCTCCAATGTATCTTATATCTCAGTCCTTCACTATCTCTAACATATGTTAGTGCCGCCTATCTGCAGTGTATCTCGAGATGGTCCCGCACTATCTCCAATGTATGTTATATACCAGTCCGGCACTATGTGTAACATATGTTAGTGCCGCACCATGTCCCGCACTATCTCCAATGTATCTGACAGTCCGGCACTACGTGGAACATGTGTGAGTGCCGCATGTCTGCAGTGTATCTCGAGATGGTCCCGCACTATCTCCAATGTATGTTATATGTCAGTCCGGCACTACGTGTAACATTATGTTAGTGCCGCACCATGTCCTGCACTATCTCCAATGTATCTGTCAGTGCGGCACTACGTGAGCGCCTATCTGCGGTGTATCTTGAGATGCCTGAGCGCGCAGCGCGCGGCGGTTCCCTTGGCGATGCGGTAGTTGCGCCCGATGCCCTTGAAGGTGCCGCGCCCGAACACCTCCACGCACACTCGCACGCGCCGCCCGTCCGCCAGCCGCTCCGGTTTGCTGAAATACGAACAAAATAATGCAATTAATATTAATTTACTTGAAGTAATAATAGGAAATGGAAGATCAATCATCATTAAGGTACCTACTAGCAGCGCCCCGCGGTTTTACCCGCGTTGTGCCCGTTCCCGTGGGAATATCGGGAATTTTTATACATTTAAACCTTCCTCTTGAATCACTCTACCTATTACAAAAAACCGCATCAAAATCCGTTGCGTAATTTTAAAGATTTAAGCATACAGACAAACAAACAGACAAAAGTAGCGACTTTGTTTTATACTATGTAGTGATAGTAATATATCAATACTTGCCGCGCCCCGCGGTGTTACCTATATGCATACATATATATACAAACGGTGTTGCCTATATGATACATACATCCATACAAACATATACAGGATGTCCCAAAATTCAACGATAATTGGGAGGCAATCGGTTGGCCAATTTGTACCTACCTCGTAAAAAAAATTTGAGAAAAAAAATAAACATACTTTTTCAGATATGCCCTTTTTTCGAAAAAATAATATTTATTGCACCCAGTTTTACAATTTTTGGCACTGTGATCACAGATGTGCAAATTTTTTGTTTCTGTTTCTTGTAATCACACCGTGGATAACTCCTCTATTGATTGAAATGCCAATTTATGTCAACATGATACCTATTTTGTCCGAAAAATACACATTTGTTTGGAATTTTATGTAATTTTACCAAACAAATTTATTCTGACCAAACTTTGATAGTCGACGCTGGAAAAAAAAAGTACTAAGACTACCATGGCAAGTTACCGCAAAAGTTGGCGCAAGTCCTCAAGATTCTAAAATGGTACAGACTATTCCAGCATTTGGCTTTATAAAATGAGTGTCCGCCATTGTTGTACAATACACTCGATTCCTAAGTATTGCATTTAATATGACAAAAATTCATATTGCGCATTTTGGGTCAAATTTACACCTAAATTCAAGTCAGCTGCAAAGGTCCGGTGCTTTTGATGCAAAAAAGACAGAGACAGATAATAATTTGAAATGTAAGTAGGAAAAGGACAGATAGATAATATGTTCTTTCTTTTGTTTTAAGTTTCACTCTTACTGATAAGAAATGACAATGATAAGTGCATTGTGCTTTTTAGGATTCATAGTCATTTATCAAGTCAGTACGAAACGTTTCCTTGTATACCGCGCATCTCCTCGTATACCTTGGACAACCTTGGCTTTTGAAATTTGGACTTGTGATTTCGTAAAGTGAACTGACCTGGCTTTTTGAATTTTGGACTTGAGATTTTGTGCACTGAACTGACCTGGCATTCCTCTGGACATTGATTGTGTTTTGTGAATACCTACAATACCATCTCCATACACAGCGTCAGAGTACGCTAACATGCATTTGATCTACGGTGAATGTGGTTGCAATGCTAGTGCAGCAAGTAGATTGTATCGTGAGAGATATCCTAATGCCGATCGTTACCCAGATTATCGAGTATTTATAAACATTCACCAAGCTTTATCTGAAGGACGTTTTCCTAGCGATCGCAGAAATGCGGGACGACCCAGAGAGGAAAGTGAACTAATTTTGCAAGAAATCGAAACGGATCTCTCTCTTTTTTGCATCAAAAGCACCGGACGAGGAGATGCGCAGTATACAAGGAAACGTTTCGTACTGACTTGATAAATGACTATGAATCCTAAAAAGCACAATGCACTTATCATTGTCATTTCTTATCAGTAAGAGTGAAACTTAAAACAAAAGAAAGGACATATTATCTATCTGTCCTTTTCCTACTTACATTTCAAATTATTATCTGTCTCTGTCTTTTTTGGATCAAAAGCACCGGACCTTTGCAGCTGACTTGAATTTAGGTGTAAATTTGACCCAAAATGCGCAATATGAATTTTTGTCATATTAAATGCAATACTTAGGAATCGAGTGTATTGTACAACAATGGCGGACACTCATTTTATAAAGCCAAATGCTGGAATAGTCTGTACCATTTTAGAATCTTGAGGACTTGCGCCAACTTTTGCGGTAACTTTGGTAGTCTTAGTACTTTTTTTTTCCAGCGTCGACTATCAAAGTTTGGTCAGAATAAATTTGTTTGGTAAAATTACATAAAATTCCAAACAAATGTGTATTTTTCGGACAAAATAGGTATCATGTTGACATAAATTGGCATTTCAATCAATAGAGGAGTTATCCACGGTGTGATTACAAGAAACAGAAACAAAAAATTTGCACATCTGTGATCACAGTGCCAAAAATTGTAAAACTGGGTGCAATAAATATTATTTTTTCGAAAAAAGGGCATATCTGAAAAAGTATGTTTATATTTTTTCTCAAATTTTTTTTACGAGGGAGGTACAAATTGGCCAACCGATTGCCTCCCAATTATCGTTGAATTTTGGGACATCCTGTATATGTATATGTTACGGCTAATACCCGAAGTGCGGCTACACCTAGTTCTAACCGGCTAAAACTAGGTGTAGCCGCACTTCGGGTATTAGCCGTATGTCATTTTAATGAAAAGAGATGAAAAAAAAAATAACCCTAACCTACCGAATTACTTACTATTCGGTAGGTATTTATTTCATTAAAATGACATATATATGCACCTAGTTCTAACCGGCTAAAACTAGGTGTAGCCGCACTTCGGGTATTAGCCGTAACATATATACGTCCATCCGCACAAACTTTCGCATTTCATAATATTTGTAGGATATAATTGACACCCAGACGTATAGACATGTAGATGAACTATAGACCAGTAGTTGAAGTCTTACCCGCGTTGTACGCGTTCTCGCGGGAATTTCGGGATAAAATATATCCCATGTGTTATTCTGTACCTATATGATCTATACTAATATTATAAAGCTGAAGAGTTTGTTTTGTTTGTTTGTTTAAACGCGCTAATCTCAGAAACTACTGAACCGATTTGAATAATTCTTTCACTGTTAGATAGTCTATTTATCGAGGAAGGCTATAGGCTACATTTTATCCCGAAATTCCCACGGGAACGGGCACAACGCGGGTAAAACCGCGGGGCGCTGCTAGTCGTTTTATAAAGTTTCATCCGTATCCAGTCAGTAGGTTTCACGTGAAAGAGTACCAAACATACATACATCCATCGTCACATACTATCGCATTTATATTACTGGGTGTTATCCACGTTGTACCAATTCCCGCGGGAATTTGGGGATAAATGTATCCCATGTATTATTCTGATGTATAACCTATATTACTGTAAAGTTTCATCCAAATCCGTCCAGTAGTTTTTTCGTGAAAGCGTAACGAACATACATAGATCCTCACAAACTTTCGCACTTATAATATCAGTAGGAGATCTTACCCAAACTTGGCCGTATCAGGTTCGGCCTCCAGCAGCTCCCTGACGGGACTCTTGGGCGCGGCGGCGCTGAAGGCCTCGAGCTCCGCCCCCATCAGGCGCACGTACGACGACCACACGGCGCCCAGCGACATGCCTGCGGGCAGGGCAGGGGACACTGGCTCAGTGGGTGACACTGGCACAGTGGGTGACACTGGCACAGTAGGTGACACTGGCACAGTGGGTGACACTGAGACACTATCACAGTGGGTGACACTGTGACACTGTCAAAGTGGGTGAAACTATGGCACACTGTGTGACACTGTCACTGTGTGATAATGGGTGACATTATGAAAATATGACTACGTAGTTTATAAACCAATTTTTTTTTTGGGTTCCGTACCCAAAGGGTAAAAACAGGACCCTGTTACTGAGACTTGGCTGTCCGTCCGTCCGTCCGTCACCAGGCTGTATCTCAAGAACGGTGATAGCTAGACGGTTGAAATTTTCACAGATGATGTATTTCTATTGCCGCTATAACAACAAATACTAAAAATAAAATAAAACATATATTTAAGGGGCTCCCATACAACAAACGTGATTTTTTGCCGATTTTAAAAGTACGGAACCCTCCGTGCGCGAGCCCGACTCGCACTTGGCCGGTTTTTTTTCAAATTTTCATCTATATTTTTATCAAAATCGATTCAACCATATACAAGACATGGTTATCAATCTAATGAGATATTCTTTACTTAAATGTCGATGTTCTTTCTTACCGGAATCCAGGAAAATAGCCCCGGCAACGGATTCAAAGAGGTCCCCCAACGCCTTCGGGACCTCCACGTCTTCAGCCTGTTCCAGTTCATCTTCCTGGATCAGATAGTGCTGGGAAAAGGACAATAACATCTTTAGGAAAATAGTATAGTACTTGTTTCATAAGTTGAAGCGAACACTACTCATTTTTAATTGAAACTACGTTCACGGATACGCTTCGCTTTTATTTTACACTAGCTGTTTGAAAAGTAGGAAACATGTCATCGCTGGACCCGGGAATTGAACCCGGAACCTCAGTCTTGCCGAGTGCATATACCACTAGACTACCGAGGCGATAATCTTGCTAATATTATAAATGCAAAGTTTGTGAAGATGTATGTATGTTTGTTACTCATTCACGGAAAAACTACTGAACGGATTTGGATGAAAATATACAGTAATATAGGTTATACATCAGAATAACACACGGGATACATACGATCCCGAAATTCCCGCGGGAACGGGTACAACGCGGGTAACCCCGCGGGGCGTCTAGTGGATTATAATAGTTTTTACTTATCGAAGTTTTTCTCACCTCTTCACTGATGGAGTGTCCATTTTCTTCTTGTATGCGAACGTATTTCGTCAACACATCGTTCAAACCGGGAGACATATGACGGAAGAACCTGTCAAATTACGTCATCAAATATATCTGCACTGATATCTTCAGTGAGACGAGAGGCCTTTGCCCAACAGTGGGACATTACAGGCTTTAAAACTTTACTATTTATCTATACTTATATAATAAAGCTGAAGAATTTGTTTGTTTGTATGTTCGAGGTAATCTCAGGAATTACCAGTCCGATTTAAATAATTCTTTTTGTAATGGATAGCCACATTCAACGGGAAGGTTATAGGCTATTTTTCATCCCAAAATTCTAATGGGAACGGGCACAACGCGGGTAGAACCGCGGGGCGCTGCTAGTTAACGTAATAAAACATGAGTTTAACAAATTGAGTTTATTATTGATTTGTTTGAAGGCGCTTAACTCAAAAACTACCAGTCCGATTTGAATGATTCTTTATGTAATAGATAGCTACATTCAAGAGAAAGGTTATGGGTTATTTTATTCCTGGAATTCCCCCGGGAACGTCAACTAATATACTGACTTGTGGAAGCCGTGTCGCACGGCGAGCGTGGCGAAGATGGTGTTGTTGACGAGCGCGGAGCGGAGGTCGGTGAGCGCGCCCGGCGTGTGGCGCCGCGCGTCCTCGAACAGGTGGCGCGAGATCAGGTAGTCTGGGGAGTCAGGTGAGTCAGGTGAGTCATGTGGGTGATATGAGCACTGTTAGTCATGTGGGTGATATGAGCACTGTTAGTCATGTGGGTGATATGAATAATGTTAGTCATGTGGCTGATATGAATAATGTTAGTCATGTGGCTGATATGAATAATGTTAGTCATGTGGCTGATATAAATAATGTTAGTCATGTGGCTGATATGAATAATGTTAGTCATGTAGGTGGTGGCGCGATATCAGGTAGTCTGCGGGGTAGGCATGTTAGTCAGGTGGCTGATATGAGTCATGTGGGTGATTTTAGTCATGTGGTCAATCTTAGTCATTTGGATTTTTATTTTTTAGTCAATTGGGCAAAATTTATATTTATTAAGACTGGCCAATGTGAACTGTGTAAAGAACCCAATATTACTTATGTGGTCATAATTGGTCAATTAAAAAAGTATGAGCAAAATCAAGGTTAACTATGTAAAGAAACCACAGTTGGCCACAGTTTAGTCTAGTAGCCATATTTGACATTTTATTTTAGTTATGAGGCCAATAAATAAATAAGAATATATAATTGTCCCCCAGACGTCGTCAACCACTATGTCTCACATATTGTTACTCCGTTGACCGACCCCGCAACCCCCGACACAGTAAGCGCTCTCACTGCCACTGTGACAACGGGCTTGTTAAAAAATATTGGCTGAAATTGTTTGTTGATCAAATCTAGTAAATATAAAATTACCAACTGACCAGAATCATAAAGTAAAGTGTCCACTTATTAGACACTCTCTCTCTCTCACACTCACCCAGCACCGCATCTCCTAGAAACTCCAGCCTCTGATAGCAGTCAGTGAGTCTATTCCTCTGATGCGACGCGTGGCTTAAAGCCTGTAGCAGTAGAGATCTGTCCTTGAACCTGTACTGTAACGTACGTTCTAGCTCTTCGTAGCCTGTAACAAAAGGACTGTTATGTCTCACTGCTGGGCAAATGATTTTTGTGCGTTTTAACGAGCGATCTCTGAAGCTATCAGTCCGATTAGAATTCTTGTAATAAAATGTTTACAGGACAAATTCACTCACGGTTAATTAGACCCAAAGTAAGCTCTAAGATTGTGTTATGGAGTCTAACTCACTGATACTACTACATATACTAGGTGGGCCAAAAGAAATCACCCTACTAGAAGATGCTCTCATTTTTGCAAATGGCCACCAATTTCAAATCTGTTTTGACATTTGTGGACTAGACAGATGCAGAATACCAGTGAACACGCCATGGAGCGATATACTCCCCAAGAACGCCGCTGGTCAAACGACAACAGTGGACGGTGCGCGCTATAGAGCCATGTTGACCGAGTTTTTGCTGCCGCAATTGGATGAATTAGGACTGCGGTTCCAACAGGACGGAGCAACAGCACACACTGCGCGACCCACAACCGATATTCTGAAGGCGGCGTTCCCGGGTCGCCTCATCTCTCGTTTTGGCGATTTGCACTGGCCTGCAAGATCGCCCGATTTAACCGTTTTAGACTTTTTTTGTGGGTTTTTTGAAGTCCCGTGTTTACGTGAACAAGCCTGAGACTCTGGAAGCCCTCAAGGACAACATTCGACACGAGTGCGAGAATCTGTCGCCCGAAGTTCTCGCTGATATGATAATCAATTGTGACGGCGCCCATTTAGCCGATATCATCTTCTCGACTTGACCAATACAATTCTAAAGGTTCAAATAAACATAATCAAAAAAGAGAATCGAAGTTTTTCTTTTAGAAAAAAAAAGAGAGCCAAACAACATCGGATGACTTCTTTTGGCCCACCCGTTACATACACAAGTACTTTATCTATAATATAAAAATGAATCGCAAAATGTGTTGGTAAGCGCATAACTTCAGAACGACTGCACCAATTTGGATGATTCTTTTTATAATGTGTTCCTTATTGTCAGGGCAAGGTTTAATATAAGAAAAATAAGGAATAAAAATCTCAAAATTTCCACAGGAATGGGTTACAAGACGGGCATAAGTAAGGGCAGTTGTAAAACCCGAATAATTTCTTACCTGATAACATTAATTCTAATTCACCCTCAGGATCGTCAATGTATCTTAACAAAGGTGACGGGGGTGCTTTTAATTCGCCGTAGACGACCTGTAAATAGATCAAAACATTTGTGGGTTTATCTAGATTAGAGTGCGATAAGTTTTTTTCGTGAAAGAGTAACAGACACACATACATCCTCACAAACTTTCGCATCACTACATAGTATAAAACATAGTCGCGTCTGTTTGTCTTCTGTTTGTCTGTATGCTTAAATCTTTAAAATTACGCAACGGATTTTGATGCGGTTTTTAAGCTATTGCATAGCTTCTATCGCGGGCCTTGAGCGCGGGGACCGAATCCAGAAATTCCGTAATGAAAAAACCTCACGCTCCCCACTAACGCAATCTAGTGATACAAAAAATAACTATGCAATAGCTTTACCGCGGCAGTCCCCGAGTGCCACACGTCTTTTTTGTAATAGGTAGAGTGATTCAAGAGGAAGGTTTTTATGTATAAAAATTCCCGATATTCCCACGGGAACGGGCACAACGCGGGTAAAACCGCGGGGCGCTGCTAGTTTATAATATTAGTAGGATACCGCATGAGCGATCAAATATAAGGAGAGGAGCTGTGCGGAGCTCAACTGACCAATCAAAACGCATTACGAACAGATTTTGACAAGTTGTTGTGATTGGTTAATTGTAGTCCGCATAGCTACGCTCCGCTTCAGTGGAAACGCATCCTTATTTGATCGCTCATACGGAATCCTATCTTACAAATATTATAAATGCTAAAGTTTGTGAGGATGTATGTACATAATATGTATGTTTGTTACTCTTTCACGAAAAAACTACTCAACGGATTTGGATGAAACTTTACAGTAATATAGATTATACATCAGAATAACACATGGGATACATTTTATCCCGAAATTCCCGCGGGAACGGGTACAGCGTGGGGCGCGGCTAGTCTAGAATACTTTGATAGCTCATGCGGAATCTAAATCATATTCGTTCGTTATATACCTGTTTCCAGTTGCCCTGTTCATCCTGGTAGGGTTGTCGCGCCCCCACGGGCCCGGGGGCGCGCGCGAACGATGACAGATTATCCGTTTCGGGGCGCGGCGGGGGCTGCAACCAATACATTACGGTAAAAAAAGTAAGTAAGTATTCGCCTATAATGTCCCACTGTTGGGCAAAGGCCTCTCGTCTCACTGAAGATATCAGTACAGTGAGGAGGATTAGGAATAATCACCACGCTTGCCAAATACGGGTTGGTGATCTCAAACCCGAGCCATGTTTGAAAAGTAGGAAACATGTTTTTCGCTCGACCCGGGAATTGAACCCGGGACCTCAGTCTTGGCAGGCGAGTGCACATACCACTAGGCCACCGAGGCGTTATAATATAGACATTACGTTATAGTATAGAAAAAAATTATCTATACTAATATTATAAAGCTGAAGAGTTTGTTTTGTTTGTTTGTTTGTTTATACGCGCTAATCTCAGAAACTACTGAACCGATTTGAATAATTCTTTTTGTAATAGATAGCCACATTCAACGGGAAGGTTATAGGCTATTTTTCATCGCGAAATTCCTACGGGAACGGGAACAACGCGGGTAATACCGCGGGGCGCTGCTAGTACTAATATAATAAAGCTATGCGTATATTTTTTTGTTTGTTTGAACACACTAATCTCAGAAAATACCAATCCGTTTTGAATAATTCTTTTTTTACTAGAAAGCCACATTCAACGGGAAGGTTATAGGCTATAGAATTTTTCACAAACATTCATCCACCGGCTCACCTGTGCTGGCGGGTCTACATCCACCGTGTGTGTGGGCAGCACGTGTATTCCGAGCCAGCTCATAAATATGAGCGCTCCGCGGGCTCCCATCTCCACTAGATAGGCGCCAATTAGTGCTTCTACACAATCTGCTACGGACTTGTCTGTGGATTAATAGACAAATGTATGTCATTTATTAGAACGAAGTTCCTTATCACGCGTTGCGAAAGGGGGCTAGACGGAAAAAAGTAACGACACTTTTTAGGCCAGAGAGGGACAGACAGAGAAACTTGCGCACGCCAGAGAGAGACAGACAGAGAAACATGCGCGAGAGAGACAGACAGAGAAACATGCGCGAGAGAGACAGACAGATAAACATAGAGAAACATGTTTCTCTGTCTGTCTCTCTCTCTCTCTTATAGAAAGCAAGCCAGATATGTTCGTTTCGTGTTTCTATTTCGCATTGAACAGCGTGGTGTCGCGACGATTATTTTTGTTGATAATAAAAAAACTTCGTTCCATCCGGGTGTCCCTTGACACCTCGCAAGTTTTTTATTTCTAGCAGACTCGCTGGCGGAAAGAGCTGGACGATTTTAAAAAGGATTGGAAGGAGTTGGCCATGGAAAGAGATAAATGGAAAGAATTGGGGAAGACCTTTGCCCAGCAGTGGGACAGCGAGGTTACGTAAAAAACAATGTCTAAGTACTGGTTTGTTTATGAAAAAATAGAGTGTATAGTGGGCTAACGAATTGTCTATAGAAAAATAGACGAATAAGTAGTAGGTTGCCGTATTGCCTATGGGAAAAAAAAATTAGACTGATGATTTCTCTATGGAAATATGTACAGAAATAAACAATCGGCTACCGATTAGTCTATAGAAAATTAGACAAATATACATTATACTTCATATTTGTCGATGGATAAATATAACCATATAGTATTTAGCGGGTTACCCAATTGTGTACGGAAAAATAGAAAATATAATACAAATTCAAGTGCCATCACTACATAGTATAAAACAAAGTCGCTATTTTTGTCTGTTTGTTTGTCTGTATGCTTAAATCTTTAAAATTACGCAACGGATTTTGATGCGGTTTTTTGTAATAGGTAGAGTGATTCAAGAGGAAGGTTTTTATGTATAAAAATTCCTGATATTCCCACGGGAACGGGCACAACGCGGGTAAAACCGCGGGGCGCAGCTAGGTCATAATATTAGTAGGATGTATATTTCACTCACCTGGTATACTATGCTGTGTTATCAAATTGTAAGGTATATAACATCCATTAGCATCTTGCGTTTCAACGTTACTGGACTCACTGTTCACATCGCCCTAAAAGTTACAGGCTTTTGAGTACAGGACGAAATACAATAAAATTACAGGACGGAATAAAAATTGATGATGAAGATAAATGTCTAGGAAATTCGGCTGTCGAGAGTGAGAAAAATAATCAATATATTGATAATAATCACCGAAGTTGGTCAACAACGATCACCAATTTAGGTGATTGATCGTCACCGATAACGGCATAGTTGACCAACATAAGTTCTATTGGTGATTTACATTAATTAATCAATCAATGTTGAGATTAACTTGTATTTACTTTATGCTTTTGATTTTTTTACCGATATCAGCGATCATTGTTGACTTGCTTTGGTGACCAATATCGGTGATTATCTTTGAATTATGATTAAGTAACATTGGTGATGATTATTGACTAAAATTGGTGATTATTATTGTCCAATATGGGTAATTATCATTTACCACCATCAATAACTAGTATTGACCAATATTCGATATTATTATTGACCAACATTAGTGACTATCAATCACCAACATTAGTGACTATCTTTGACCAACATCAATGATCAATGAACGACATCAGTGATGATCGGTGATGAGCCCGTTACCTGGTGCGGCGGCGGTGCGCGGTGGCACGGCGGCAGCCAGTTGTCATGTGGTTCAAATTTGGACGCCGTCATACGAGCGCCCAGGCGAGACGCGCGACCGAGCCGGTACAGGTTCAGGTTCGATACCTGGATGTGGCATAGAAATAAATATAATTTAACGTGGCAGCAGAAACAGAGTTGTATTTATCACTAGCGGCCCGCAGTTTTACCCGCGTTGCACCCGTTCCCGTGGGAATTTCGGGATGAAAAATAGCCTATAACCTTCCCGTTGAATGTGGCTATCTATTACAAAAAGAATTATTCAAATCGGACTGATAATTCCTGAGATTACCTCGAACAAACAAACAAACTTTACCTCTTTATAATATTAGTATAGAAGTATAGATATATAAATCTCACCTGCTTGCTTCGCATATGACTTAACTTCCCTTCGTGCACAGTCGGGTGAGAACAGTACAAGTATGCAGTGATAGCGAACTTCAGGAAACTGTCTCCTATAGTCTCTAGCCGTTCCAGATTAATACCATCGTTAGCATTTGACATAGTCAAGGCCTGTAACATAAAGTAAAGTATTGTCCTGTAACGCCCCACTGCTGGTCAAAGGCCTCTCTCAGACATCAGTACAGTGAGGAGGATGTCGTCATCACCGCGCGTCTACTGCGGGCTGGGATCTCAAACACGAGGCGGGTTCGAAAAGTAGGAAACGTGTTTAAGCACGACCCGGGAATTGAACCCGGGACCTCAGTCTTGACAGGTGCACATACCATAATTAAATAAAAAAATAATAAAATATTTACTGGTTTCTAAGTTTTGGCAAACTACTCATTTTGAATTGAAACTACGTCAGATAAAAATGTCAAATAAAAGCATAGTGTGTCTAGCTATCCATTACAACGAGAATTATTAAATTCGGATTGGTACTTTTAGAAATTAGCACGTTCAAACAAACTTTTCAGCATTATTATATTAGTACTAACTAGCTGCGCCCCGCGGTTTCACTCGCAGCGCCCCCGTTCCCGTGGGAATTTTGCCTATTTTTCTTATATAAAAACCTTGTCCTGACAATAAGGAACACATTAAAAAAAGAATCATCCAATTTGGTGCACTCGTTCTGAAGTTATGCGCTTAGCAACAGATTCAGCGATTCATTTTTATATTATAGACTAGCAGCGCCCCGCGGTTTCACCCGCGTTGTACCCGTTCCCGTAGGAATTAAGGAAGAAAAAATAGCCTACTGTTCCCCTTACCCATCCCGTTGAATGTGGCTATCCAATACAAAAAGAATTATTGAAATAGGACTGGTAGTTCCTGAGATTAGCGCGTTCAAACAAACATAAAACAAACTCTTCGGCTTTATTATATTAGTACTAGCAGTACCCCGCGATATTACTCGTTTTGTACCCGTTCCCGCGGGAATTTGGGGATAAAATGTATCCCATGTGTTATTCTGATGTATAACCTATATTACTGTAAAGTTTCATCCAAATCCGTCCAGTAGTTTTTACGTGATAGAGTAACAAACATGCATCTATCCTCACATACTTTATCATTTACTAGCAGCGCCCCACGGTTTTACCCGCGTCATACCCGCTCCCGTGGGAATTTCCGGATGAAAAATAGCCTATAACCTTCCCGTTGAATGTGGCTATCTATTACAAAAAGAATTATTCAAATCGGACTAATAATTCCTGAGATTAGCTCGAACATACAAACAAACAAACAAACTTACAAATTTTACCTCTTTATAATATTAGTATAGATATATTTATATATGTATTCACCTGTAATATAACACTAGGACTCGGCCCCGGATGGCCTTCCAAATCGGGTTGATAATCAAAATCGAATTTGCCATTCTGATTCTTCCTCTCCATGTAATACGGGCCAAATTCCCGTCCTTTATAACTCCTTAATTTCTGTTCATATTTCTCCTTAGAATCAAATCCTATGTTCACTAATTTCTCGTTGACATACCCCGGACTGTCTATATCAACATCTTTCATAGAGAAACAATTCATTTTTTTAATTTCTTCTTCTGTTAAACTCTCTTTCAACTCCACTAGTAATCTCCGTTTATTCCTCTCAATACTCTGAATGCTAATTTTTCCATCGACAATTACTAAATCGTCTGTTTTGTATGGAAACATCTGTTTGTAATCTATGGTCTTGTCTGTGGGTTGGTTTGTAGAGGTCTTTGTCTCTGGTAGGATGTCTTTTATGGGTGTGTTGTGAGTGATTATTTCTCCGTTGGATTTTATAGTTTGTTTATGCTTTTCTACTGCTTGTCTGAATCGCTCGAGATACTGGAATGAACAAATACTATTTAATCAGTCTTCTTATAGTATATCTTCTTCTGCATCGAGTGGATGGTCACCCTGACCAATCCTGGTGTCAGAGTTATTGAGCCGCCAAAGGCCTCTGACATGGCTCATGTAACGACTACTATCCGTAGAGAGTAACCGGGACCGACGGCTTAACGTGCCCTCCGAAGCACGGAATCATCTTACTTTTCGGGCAATCAGGTGATTCAACCTGCAATGCTCTAACCAAACTGAGAAAAGTCTCACAAAGAGATTTTTGTGAGATATTGTCCCCACCGGGAATCGAACCCGGAACCTTCGGATCATGAGCCGAGCGCTCAGACCACAAGACCACGGATGCTGTTAAAATTTGAGATACAACTAAGTATAAAGTTCGAGTAGGTACGACCAACAAACTTGAAGTTAATTGTTAGTTTTCCTTAGGGATAAAACTTTTATCCCACGGGATGACAACCCTAAAATACTTTACAACCTTTGCCTTTCACAATTTTGCCAATTCTTCGCGGTATTGTTCTATATCGTCATCAAACTTCAATTATCCCACAGTAACATTTATCCCATAGTATAACTGTTACCTCGACATCTCCGTGTCCACTCTTCAGCAGCTGCACGAGCTCCTCCCTGTCCCTCATCTCGTGCTCAGCATCTCTGGCGGGCGCGGGCTGGCTGGCGCGGCGCGGCTCGAGGTCGACCGCCTCCGCCTCGTGGGCGGTCTTGTACTCGATGCGCACCCCCACCGCGGCTAGGGGGGGGAGTAATACAAAGTTATCAACACACCCTTAACTTTAACCAGATTTCCACTTTAAGCCCAAATAATGGCAAGGATTTATTTTTTATGATTGACTAGCTGTGTCCCGCGGTTTCACCCACGGCGCACCCGTTCCCATAGGAAATACGGGATAAATATATCCTATATCCGTCTCCTGGTTCTAAGCTACCTCCCCACCAATTTTCAGCCAAATCTGTTCAGCCGTTCTCGAGTTATAAGTAGTGTAACTAACACGACTTTCTTTTATAATATACTAGCTGTGCCCCGCGGTTTCACCCGCGTTGTACCCGTTCCCGCGGGAATTTCGGGATGAAAAATAGATGTCCGATTCTCAGGCCTACCCGATATGTACACAAAATTTCATGAGAATCGGTCGAGCCGTTTCAGAGGAGTTCAATTACGCACAACGTGACACAAGAATTTTATATATTAGAATATAGACGATCGATTTAAGTTTCCACCTAGCTACGTCAAGATTTTCAAAGCCTAATTTCGCAAAACAATGTCCCATATCCAACCCTGGTGTCGGAGTTTTAGTAGCGACAGATTGGCAGGTTTGAGTGAACGGAGAAAAGTTATTTGATGGCTTTGTCTTAGTGCCTAATCCATACACGCTTAACAGCATTTTAGCTATCAAATGGTTAGTCCCTTTCTGACATACGCTATTTTGCGAAGAGCAAAAGAGACAACACAGTTTAAAACAGAGTTACAGCGTTACGTCAAAATTGTCTTTGAAGTAGCGACAGCATGGCAGGTTTGAGTGAACGGAGAAGTCATTCGACGGTTACTCGCAGTGAGGTGTCACATGAATATAATCAATGATCTTGTGTATGTAATAGTACATACACATTGTCTTAGTGTGCATCATGGTCCGTCGAAATAGTCTTTGAAGTAGCGACAGCATGGCAGGTTTGAGTGAACGGAGAAGTCATTCGACGGTTACTCGCAGTGAGGTGTCACATGAATATAATCAATGATCTTGTGTATGTAATAGTACATACACATTGTCTTAGTGTGCATCATGGTCCGTCGAAATAGTCTTTGAAGTAGCGACAGCATGGCAGGTTTGAGTGAACGGAGAAGTCATTCGACGGTTACTCGCAGTGAGGTGTCACATGAATATAATCAATGATCTTGTGTATGTAATAGTACATACACATTGTCTTAGTGTGCATCATGGTCCGTCGAAATAGTCTTTGAAGTAGCGACAGATTGGCAGGTTTGAGTGAACGGAGAAGTCATTCGACGGTTGCTCGTAGTGAGGTGTGTCACATGAATACAATCAATGATCTTGTCGACGGTACTGATACGCACACAGAGACGCGTGTCTGTACTCGTTACAACTACAAGTATGGCTCAGGGGCGCGAGGGAGATAATATATCTGCTCACCGTTGCTATTCTTGCTGTTACAGAACCCGCTGGCGTCGGCGTCGTCATCGTCGCTTGCATCGGAATCAAAATCGGAGTCGTCCGTGTCAAAGTCACTGCAACGAAACATATTGTTCACGGTGGTCACGGGATAACTCAGTTATCCCGTGACCACCGTTAATTGGATCCTCCTCCTGAAGAGGAAAAAGGTTTAGTAATTTTATTTCATTCTTACCCTATCTGTAAACCTTTTTCCTCTTCAGAAGCAATCGTCTTCGGCTGGAAAATTGACGATATTTAACCACATTTTGTGCCAATCCAAAAGGAATTGATTATACCTGGACATGAATGAACAGTCGCTATCAGCCATCGAGAATGTCCGCCGATACCCGCGACTGGGCTGGAACTCCGCCTTAGGTTTCTGTACAGGATCGCACCAGTTCACACCGCCTTTAGGGCAAAAAACAACATTAAATAATACATAAATAACTAGCTGTGCCCCGCGGTTTCACCCGCAGCGCCCCCGTTCCCGTGGGAATTTTGAGATTTTTATTCCCTATAAACCTCACGGAGGCGGAGACCTTTCCAACGAATGCAAAACCGTGGAAATCGGTTCGTGCGTTCTGGAGTTATAGCGTCAGGGAGGAAAACCCGACTTATTTTTATATAGTAGATAGATAAATACCCCCGGACTAATTCACTCACGGTTCATTAGACCCAAACTAAGCTCTAAGCTTGTATCATGTAATCTAACTCACTGATACTACTACATATACATGCACGAATCTATATCTATACTAATATTATAAAGAGGAAAGGTTTGATTTTTTGTTTGTTTGTTTGTTTGTTTGTTTGTTTCGAATAGGCTCTGAAACTACTGCACCGAATTAAAAAATTCTTTCACCATTCGAAAGCTACACTATCCCTGAGTGACATAGGCTATATTTATTCCCGAAATTCCCACGGGAACGGGCACAACGCGGGTATATGTAACCCAAGGTATGAAAAACATGCCTAAAAAAATTGGTTATTGGCGTGCGCTACTAAATCTATTGATGATACACAAAAACAATGTTCTACACAATCAAAGTACATATCATTGCGAACAAATAAGTTCGCGAGGGCATATGTCTAACTATTATAGTTAAGACACAATAACCGTTTTAAGTTAAAATTAATTAGTTAAAAAAGGAGTGTAATTTTAAGTTGATGATATTCATATGATGATATGAATCTACATCAAAATAAATGGCTCTACAATCAAGGTTAATTATGTTTCTTTGTGTACCTCTTTAAATTATTAAAATCGGACAGTTAGTTTCAGAGTTATGATGAGAAATATCACTACATAGTATAAAATAAAGTCGTCTCTGTTTCGTGTCTGTTTGTCTGTATGCTTAAATCTTTAAAATTACGCAACGGATTTTGATGCGGTTTTTTTGTAATAGGTAGAGTAATGCAAGAGGAAGGTTTTTATGTAAAAAAATTCCCAAAATTCCCACGGGAACGGCCACAACGCGGGTAAAACCGCGGGGCGCTGCTTACAAAATAGTAATGCTCGATGGCGGGTCTCTTATGGCTACTTACTGTTTCGTGCGGTCAAAGCGCGCGGGGATATAGGTACCTACCTACGAACTACGAACGACGAAGACGTGCTATGTAGGTATTATCCCGAATTCTTCCTCACATGAAACCTTGATTGTGTATACATATATACTCGCGGGAGACATGTAATATTTTATCCCCAATTTCCCACTTGAAATTTTGATTGTGTATATTCCTGCGGGAGACACGCAATGTTTTATCCCGATTTTCCTACATGAAATCTTGATTACCCGAAGCGAAGCGAGGGCGGGTCGCTAGTACTTTATAAGAATCCTATCCTATCCTACTAATATTATAAATGCGAAAGTTTGTGAGGATGGATGTATGTTTTTTGCTTTCACGCAAAAACTACTGAATGGATTTGGATGAAACTTTACAGTAATATAGGTTATACATCAGAATAACACACGGGATACATTATATCCCGACATTCCTGCGGGAAAGGGTACAACGCCAGTAACACCGCAAGGTGCTACTAGTTAAACATATTTTCCGAAATCAGTCCGGAGTTATAAAATCATTTAATATTTCATTTCATTTTTTTTACTAACGGCCGCCCATCACTACCCCAATCTACCGTAGCTGAACATTACCTGATGCCGAGGTGCAGAAGGTCAAGTTGGAAGGCAGCGGCTCCATCATCTCGTCGAACTCTGAGTCAGGGATGGAAGACGCCATGTCGTTACTCCAAGTGCCTATTTCAAAACCCTGAAAAGAAAAATACATACATCTATACTAATATTATAAAGCTGAAGAGTTTGTTTTGTTTGTTTGTTTGTTTAAACGCGCTAATCTCAGAAACTACTGAACCGATTTGAATAATTCTTTCACTGTTAAATAGTCTATTTATCGAGGAAGGCTATAGGTTACATTTTATCCCGAAATTCCCACGGGAACGGGCACAACGCGGGTAAAACCGCGGGGCACTGCTAGTTATTTATAAGTAAGTCGAGCAGGTCAGCGGCCAACCCTGGTGTCGGAGTTATTAGACCGCCTAAAGGACGACATGGTCTGACGAGTGAAACAACCGGGAACGACAATTTAACGTGTTGTCCGAAGCACGGTAGCGCTCAGATAGAAATGCCACTATCAGCCACCTATCTAAGTAGGGGTCGAGCTGTACGTTGCCTATATCACATAGTTCCTGAAAGACAGGTTCTTCCTAGTTCAGGCTCATGCTTACTCCTGGCTAGAAATTTTTATTTTTAGACTTATTAATATGTAATAGAAGTAAGTTTGTATGAATAAAGATTTTATTTTATTATTATTTATTTATAGTATAAAACGTCGCGTCTGTTTGTCTGTATGCTTAAATCTTTAAAATTACGCAACGGATTTTGATGCGGTTTTTTGTAATAGGTAGAGATACAAGAGGAAGGTTTTTATGTAAAAAAATTCCCGAAATTCCCACGGGAACGGGCACCACGCGGGTAAAACCGCAGGGAGGTGCTAGTACTCAATAATCTATATCGTCACTGTTGCACACTTACACTCTCAGAATCCAATTTCTCTTGTAAAATATCATTTATTGTTTTCTCTTCTGTGACGTCATCAGTCTTCTCCTCTGTTCTGTTTAGTTCTTTCTTATCTTCTACCTCTTTTAACTTCTCTTCTTTGTCTCTGTTTAAAGAAGAAATAAAATTTAAGAATATATTCTTATAAAGTATTTGTGTATGTATATGTAGTAGTATCAGTGAGTTAGATTACATGATACAAGCTTAGAGCTTACTTTGGGTCTAATTAACCGTGAGTGAATTTGTCCGAGTGTATTTTTTTTAATGTGTATGTAAATTTACCTACACAAGCATAACTCAGGGGGGTCGTGAGATAAAACTAATTTTACAGTAAGTTAGAAAGAGATAAACTATACCTAGATTCTTTCTCTTTCTGTTCTTTATCCTCTTCTTTCTTCTTTTCATTCTTCTCCGCATCAGCACTTAATACCTTTAACAAAAGGAAATATTATCAAAAAACATTCTCAATTTTCCCGTAGGAATTTTGGGAAAAATGACAAAATTCTACTAATATTATAAATGCGAAAGTTTGTGAGGATGGATGTATGTTTGTTACTCTTTTACGAAAAAAGTACTGAACAGATTTCAATAAAACTACATCAGAATAACACATGGGATACATTTTATCCCGAAATTACCGCGGGAACGAGGCGCGTCTAGTATTAAAAATACGAAAGTTTGTGAGGATGTATGTAAGCATATTTGTTACTCTTTCACACAAAAACTACCGAACGGATTTGGATGAAACTTTACAGTAATATAGGTTATACATCAGAACAACAAATGGGATACATTTTATCCCGAAATTCCCACGGGAATGGATGCTACTAGTATACTTACTTCAGCCAAGCTCCATCCGAAGTCCAGTGGCGGCCACTGGAAGCCAGGCATTGTTGTATTGTCAATCTTAGGGATGCCCAAACCAACATCTATAGCGACGGCTCGACGAATCTCATCGGCGATTAAAAGGGCGTTTATCCTGAAAAGAAAAGTACTGTTATGTCCAACTTCTTCTTCATCATCGAGTGGATGGTCCCCCTGACCAGTCCTGGTGTCAGAGTTATTGAGCCGCCAAAGGCCTCTGACATGGCTCATGTAACGACTACTATCCGTAGAGACTAACCGGGACCGACGGCTTAACGTGCCCTCCGAAGCACAGGTGGCGGCGGCACAGCTCGGGCACCAGGATCTGCTTCTGGTCCAGTCGGTCCCGCTTGTTGTATATACATGTGTACCTGTAGAGGACGCACGGCAGCGCCACGGTCGCGAACCAGAGCGGCGCGGCGAAGGGATGGCGGCGGCACAGCTCGGGCACCAGGATCTGCTTCTGGTCCAGTCGGTCCCGCTTGTTGTATATACATGTGTACCTGTAGAGGACGCACGGCAGCGCCACGGTCGCGAACCAGAGCGGCGCGGCGAAGGGATGGCGGCGGCACAGCTCGGGCACCAGGATCTGCTTCTGGTCCAGTCGGTCCCGCTTGTTGTATATACATGTGTACCTGTAGAGGACGCACGGCAGCGCCACGGTCGCGAACCAGAGCGGCGCGGCGAAGGGATGGCGGCGGCACAGCTCGGGCACCAGGATCTGCTTCTGGTCCAGTCGGTCCCGCTTGTTGTATATACATGTGTACCTGTAGAGGACGCACGGCAGCGCCACGGTCGCGAACCAGAGCGGCGCGGCGAAGGGATGGCGGCGGCACAGCTCGGGCACCAGGATCTGCTTCTGGTCCAGTCGGTCCCGCTTGTTGTATATACATGTGTACCTGTAGAGGACGCACGGCAGCGCCACGGTCGCGAACCAGAGCGGCGCGGCGAAGGGATGGCGGCGGCACAGCTCGGGCACCAGGATCTGCTTCTGGTCCAGTCGGTCCCGCTTGTTGTATATACATGTGTACCTGTAGAGGACGCACGGCAGCGCCACGGTCGCGAACCAGAGCGGCGCGGCGAAGGGATGGCGGCGGCACAGCTCGGGCACCAGGATCTGCTTCTGGTCCAGTCGGTCCCGCTTGTTGTATATACATGTGTACCTGTAGAGGACGCACGGCAGCGCCACGGTCGCGAACCAGAGCGGCGCGGCGAAGGGATGGCGGCGGCACAGCTCGGGCACCAGGATCTGCTTCTGGTCCAGTCGGTCCCGCTTGTTGTATATACATGTGTACCTGTAGAGGACGCACGGCAGCGCCACGGTCGCGAACCAGAGCGGCGCGGCGAAGGGATGGCGGCGGCACAGCTCGGGCACCAGGATCTGCTTCTGGTCCAGTCGGTCCCGCTTGTTGTATATACATGTGTACCTGTAGAGGACGCACGGCAGCGCCACGGTCGCGAACCAGAGCGGCGCGGCGAAGGGATGGCGGCGGCACAGCTCGGGCACCAGGATCTGCTTCTGGTCCAGTCGGTCCCGCTTGTTGTATATACATGTGTACCTGTAGAGGACGCACGGCAGCGCCACGGTCGCGAACCAGAGCGGCGCGGCGAAGGGATGGCGGCGGCACAGCTCGGGCACCAGGATCTGCTTCTGGTCCAGTCGGTCCCGCTTGTTGTATATACATGTGTACCTGTAGAGGACGCACGGCAGCGCCACGGTCGCGAACCAGAGCGGCGCGGCGAAGGGATGGCGGCGGCACAGCTCGGGCACCAGGATCTGCTTCTGGTCCAGTCGGTCCCGCTTGTTGCGCCGCGTGCGCTCCGACGACACCGGCAGCGCCACGCCCTTGCGGTTCACGTATCTGTAATGGACATAACAATTATTATTATTTGTTAAAACGGGAACTTACGTACGACGGAGGTTACTGTTCCGGGGAGAGACGCTGTCGCTCTCGCTTCACCCACCTCACGGGCTATTTTTCTTCCGAAAATTCCCACGGGAGCAGACACCACGCACTTTCCCCTTTATTTAATTAACTAGCAGCGCCCCGCGGTTTTACCCGCGTTGTACCCGTTCCCGTAGGAATTTCGGGATGAAAAATAGCCTATAACCTTCCCGTTGAATGTGGCTATCTATTACAAAAAGAATTATTCAAATCGGTTCAGTAGTTTCTGAGATTAGCGCGTTTAAACAAACAAACAAACAAACAAACTCTTCAGCTTTATAATATTAGTATAGATTAAGTATTATTCTAATCGGACTGGTAATTCCCGAGACTAGCCCTTAAAAACTATCGAAACAAAGTTGTAAAGTTTACTTCTTTATAATATTAGTGTAGATATAGATAACCTCACCTAGGCGTCAACAGGTTGAGCCTGGCGCTGGTGTGGTCCACATCCAGCAGCGGCTGGTCGCCCTGCGTGAGCTCGACGCGGTACTTGTTGCGGTAGTACGAGCGGAACGTGGCGTGCGCACACGACGGGAACGCCGAGTCGGGCGACAGGTCCCAGCATATCTCCGCCACGAGGAAGAACTGGGGACAGATGAGAAATGTCATCTATACACATTAGGAATGTCATCTATATAAGTACACTAGCAGCGCCCCGCGGTTTTACCCGCGTTGTGCCCGTTCCCGTGGGAATTTCGGGATAAAATGAAACCTATAGCCTTCCTCGATAAATAGACTATCTAACAGTGAAAGAATTATTCAAATCGGTTCAGTAGTTTCTGAGATTAGCGCGTTTAAACAAACAAACAAACAAACAAAACAAACTCTTCAGCTTTATAATATTAGTATAGATAAGTAATGTCATCTATACACATAAGAAATGTCATCTATATACATAAGTAATGTCATCTATACACATTAGGAATGTCATCTATATAAGTACATAAGTAATGTCATCTATACACATAAGCCCTTGTATAGATGACTATCTACTATGTTTCTTATCGATATGCGCCTATAAACATCTTACGCACATCACTATGCGGCTCCAGAAGACCCACAAGTGCGAGAGAGATAGACATAGTGAAATGATTTTATGTCACCTGTGGTTGATCCTGGTTCCTGTACCACGGAGTCACGACCGCTTCCTTATATTTTTCAGCATCGAACACAAATACCTGAAAAAAAACAGAAAATTTATTTATTTAGTGACTAACAGCGCCCCGCGGTTTTACCCGCGTTGTGCCCGTTCCCGTGGGAATTTCAGGATTTTTTATACATATAAACCTTCCTCTTGAATCACTCTATCTATTTTAAAAAACCGCGTCAAAATCCGTTGCGTAGTTTTAAAAATCTAAGCATACATAGGGACAGACAGCGGGAAGCGACTTTGTTTTATACTATGTAGTGATACAATGCGAAACTTTGTGAAGCTGGATGTATATATGTTTGTTACTCTTTCACGCAAAAACTACTGAATGGATTCGGATGAAACTTTACAGTAATATAGGTTACACATCAGAATAACACATGGGATACATTTCATCCCGAAATTCCCGCGGGAACGGGTACAAAATTGGTAAAACCAGTTGCCTGATCATATTAGTCGAGTCAACATACCTCTCCTGGTTTCAACAGAGGATTCGTAATGCATTTCTCTTCGTCTTTTTTCGCTTTTTCATCCCCTTCGGTCTCCTGGACCCAAATTAATGGTTTTTCAATTTCCGATAGTTTCTTCTCTTCAGTGTGCTGGTATATGAGTTCTAGGAACGGCCAGTCTACATCAATTTTGGTTGAGCCGTCTGCACTGGTAGCTGGAAATAAAGAAAAATCGATTATTTAAAAACAAAAATGGATAATTAAATAACTATTTACGTACTAGCAGCGCCCCGCGGTTTCACCCGCGTTGTGCCCGTTCCCGTGGGAATTTCGGGATTTTTTTTACATAAAAACCTTCCTCTTGAATCACTCTACCTATTACAAAAAACCGCATCAAAATCCGTTGCGTAATTTTAAATATTTAAGCATACAGACAAACAAACAGACAAAAATAGCGACTTTGTTTTATACTATGTAGTGATAACCTATACTACTGTAAAGTTTCATCCAAAACCGTATGCCCTTTCTCAGGCTCTGGACTAACTATGGTTCGAGAAGAACGAACGAGAGCGAGAAGTCTATCCTGAAAGATATTTTTCATCCCGAAATTCCCACGGGAACGAGTACAACACGGGTAACACCGCGGTGCTAGTGCTACTCTACTTACATTTGATAGTAGGCACTATATAATAGTTATTCTTCGTAGACCCTTCGCTCTGGAGTTTCATCCCTTTCCGTCGCACCCGCAGGACTTCAGTGAACACGAAACGCATAAACCTGGAACGAAGGAGACTTTGTAATCTATACTCTATCTTCTTCTTTATCGAGTGGGTCACCCTGAACAATCCTGGTGTCAGAGTTATTGAGCCGCCAAAGGCCTCTGACATGGCTCAATACTCTATAACAATATAATAAGTATTATCTTAGTATATTTTTTGTTTTAGTGTTTGAAAGCTCTCAGAAAGTAAGAGGGAGTGTGTGAGAGAGAGAGTGAGTGTATAAAATAGTGAGTGAGTGCGTAGCATAGAGCGTATGTGTTGGAGAGAGTGCGTGAGGGAGGAGTGAGAAGAAGGTAATGAGGCTTCAGTGAGTGCGGAAAGGAAGGTAAGTGAGGGAGTGCCAGTGTGAGTGAGTGAGTGAGTGAGAGTGGTGTGTTCTACTGAGGTCAGTGAGTGAGTGAGTGACTGACCTGCGGACCAGTCGGCCGCGTCTCGGAGACATCCTGACGTCAGCGCCGGGTATGTGTTCCACTGACACGCGCACCTCTCCTGACCTGGTGTACACCGGGAACGACGGGATCTGCAGGCTGTGAAGAGAACACAATTCAGTTTAATAGTAGTTTATGCAACTGGCATATAAAGAAGGGTATTAAAACACGAGTGTGAGTTTATGAAACGAACGCAGCGAGTTTCATAATAGTAACGAGTGTTTTAATACCCGTGTTATATGCAGTTGCATACACTACTTTATCTTCACTAATGCAATTAATCAAACAAAATTTTAAAAACAAAACACATTGCGAAACATTAAATTCACGCGTACGTGTATTGTCACAGTGAACTTGCCGCCATTAAAATCTAACCAATGAGAGCGCAGCTGCGCGCGCAGGGCCGCAGGGCGCGATGTTATAATGAGATTTTACGATATCGATGTGGATATTATAACATCATGTGCAATTGCTTAAATTGAATGTTTTAGTTGTCTGCGCTATAACAGTAGTAATTATAAGTCAAGTATTGGAAACATAAGTAGAATGTTACAACATTAGTGTAGATAAAAGTATATAAAGTCCTAGCAGCGCCTTCGGTTTTACCCGCGTTGAGCCCGTTCCCGTGGGAATTTCGGGAAAATTTATATATGTGAACCTTCAAAAAGAAAATTTGTCGGTCACGATTCATTCATCGTCAACCATATAGTCACCTTGAGGCGGTCTAAATACTCCGACACCAAGGTTGACCATCTACTTTAAATTTACAAGTTTGTGTTAATTTCTATTGTAAATAATGTCTATACTAATATTATAATAAAGTTTAAAGTTTGATTTCTTGTTTGTTTGGACGCGGAAATCTCAGAAACTACCGATCCGATTTGAATAATTATTTTTGTAATCGATAGCCACATTCAACGGGTAGATTGCAGGCTATTTTTCATCACGAAATTCCTACCAGAACGGGCATAACGCGGGCAAAACGCGGCGTACTTGTCTAAGTATCTGTCAGCAGCCTCCGTGGTCTTGTGGTTTGAGCGCTCGGCTCACGATCCGGAGGTTCCGGGTTCGATTCCCGATGGGGACAATATCTCACAAAAATCTCTTTGTGAGACTGTCCTCAGTTTGGTTACGGCATTGCAGGCTGAATCACCTGATTGCCCGAAAAGTAAGATGATTCCGTTCTTCGGAGGGCACGTTAAGCCGTCGGTCCCGGTTACTTTCTACGGATAGTAGTCGTTACATGAGCCATGTCAGAGGCCTTTGGCGGCTCAATAACTCTGACACCAGGATTGGTCAGGTTGACCATCCACTCGGTGAAGAAGAAGACCTATATTATATAATTATAGTGTTTCCTCTCGGAGTCACGGGACAAGCCCGGTCTTTTTGAGAGGCATGCGAGGGGATACCGATCCAACTCGTAGATTAATAATAGATTAATAATTATTATTATTATTCTTACTTATTAACGCAATCAGTAGCCATTAGGAGGGCGAGGGCCGTATCAGCCAACTGGGGCGCGTGCAGCCGTCTCCCTCTAGTGTTGTACCGCTCGGGTAACGCGCACTGAAGCACGCACGAGAGGAGGTATAATGTGTTTCGTTTCACACCTGCGAAGTGATAGATGGTGATTAAAATTAAAATTAAAATCATCTTTTTCACAATTACAATTACAAAAAACATCCGCCCGAGTGCGAGTCGGACTCAGCGCACGGAGGGTTCCGTACTTTAAAAAACGGCAAAAAATCACGTTTGTTGTACGGGAGCCCCCCTTGAATATTTGTTTTATTTTATTTTATTTTTGTTGTTATAGCGGCAATAGAAATACATCATCTGTGAAAATGTCAACTGTCTAGCTATCACCGTTCTTGAGATACAGCCTGGTGACAGACGGACGGACGGACAGCGAAGTCTCAGTAATAGGGTCCCGTTTTTACCCTTAGGGTACGGAACCCTAAAATTCAAGGGATTGAATTACAAAATATGTGACATCACATTGGGTAGGGGGTCCCTCAAATGTGACCAGCTGTGACAGGGACGGGAGAGGTGAAATTTGTGATTTGTGACGAAATTTATGGGCTCCTAACGCCCCACTGCTGGTCAAAGGCCTCTCATCTCTCAGACATCAGTACACTGAGGAGGATGCCGTCATCACCGCGCGACTAATTTTGACAAGCCCGTTGTCAGTGGCAGTGAGAGCGCTCACTGTGTCGGGGGTTGCGGGGTCGGTCAACGGAGTAACAATATGTGAGTCATAGTTGATGACGACGTCTGGGTGACAATTATATATTCATATAAAGTATTTGTGTATGTATATGTAGTAGTATCAGTGAGTTAGATTACATGATACAAGCTTAGAGCTTACTTTGGGTCTAATTAACCGTGAGTGAATTTGTCCGGGTGTAATCACCACGCTTGCCTAATGCGGGTTGGTGATCTCAAACTCGAGCCATGTTTGAAAAGTAGGAAACATGTTATTGCTCGACCCGGGAATTGAACCCTGGACCTTGTCAGTCTTGGTAAAATTTGACATTGAGATTATAATAAAACTACTATTGTTATTATTATAATATTTATTATATTATACATATCATTTATTTTTCAACATGAACATACATAATTTAATTAATACAATAACCGAGTCCCCGTGGGAATTTCGGGATGAAAAATAGCCTATAACCTTCCTTTTGGATGCGGCTATCTATTACAAAAAGAATTATTAAAATCGGACTGGTAATTCCGGAGATAAGCGCGTACAAACAAACTGTTACGCTTGCTTCGAGTCTAGGTCACTGCTCCAATTTTGATAAAATATGATACAAAGATTGATTAGATACAAACAAAGGCTTTTATATAGAAATTCCTAGATTAAACAATCTTTGATCACATATAATCTTCGATCAACAATACACAACTAGATCACGTCACGTACAAAATCAAAGCTAAATATTGTCCGCGTGAATGACGTGTGACAGCTTATTTTGTTTACTACCGAACTGAAACAAAAGTTTTAAAACAGTTCGAAGTTCAATCTAATTACAACCATGACACCTAGCAATAAAGTAGCAAATCTTATGAATAAAATAAGAGCTCACTTTTCAAATGAGGCCTTATTCACCGAGACGTATTTTTTGCGCCGACCCGACATCTAGTTGTGTATTGTTGATCGAAGCATATAATAGTTTAAAACGACATATACCTAGGCTACTTGTTATTGGCCTTTATCCCAAAATTCCCAGAGAAAAAGACCAGGTAAAACCCACCAACCAATTTATTTAATAAATCTGAGTCTGACACATACTATCAAGTCTAAACCGATTTTGATAAAATTTTGTGCAGAGATTGATCAGAGTTTGCGTATCTGGAATGACACATAATAATTTAAGCATGACATTATTGTCTTTTTATTGAACACAAAACTACCAAAATTTACTTTAATAACTAACAAAATATACTTAACAAAACTACCAAAACTTGCATCAAAAAACTGCACAATACTACCAAAATTTACTTCAAAAACCTACCAAAATTTACTTCACAATACTACCAAAACTCACATCAAAAAACTACATCAAAAAACGACCAAAATCTATTTCATAAAAGATCTAACCGTAGCCCCCGAATCAATCACATAGTTGGACCCATTAACACTCTTCGCTTTATCACCAGCCAGGAACACCATCAAATCCGCCACTTCACTTGGCTGCGTCAGCTCATGGCCCATCAGCTGTTTCAACAGCTGCTCTCCAGGGCCTAAAATAGGCGTTTCGACTGGCCCAGGACTGATAGCATTCACTCTAATACCATAAACAGCCAATTCCGACGCACAAACACTAGTGTAATGATTCAAAGCCGCTTTAGATATACAATAAGCTGAATAGTTGGTCATCCCCATATTATTAAGCGTATAAGACCCAGCTATACTTGAGACGTTGATTATATTCCCTTTGCTTTCCTTCAAAAAGGGTACAGCCAAATGTGTTAAAACGACCACAGATCTCACATTAGTCGTCATCGTTTCATCGTAAACGGATATATGATCGTCTGATTCGATCGCAGATCCTTTGAATATGCCAGCATTGTTGATCAGGACATCTAATTTTTTATGTTTGCTTATTACTTCTGTTATAACCTTTTTAATATCTTGTTCGATGGATAAGTCAGCTTGTATGATCGTGACTGGGTTCCTGCATTTAAATGCGACGGTCTTCAGGCGGTCTTCGTTTCTGCCCACAATGTTGACTATCGCTCCTTCAGCGCTGAACGCCACGGCAGCGCTAGCTCCAATACCGGAGCTCCCACCAGTTATCAATACTACTTTGTTTTTAAGACTCATTTTCGTGCTTGGCGTTGCTATATTTTCTAGTTAAAAAACTTCCTTGTACTGATATGATCAGTGATGAGATGCCTCTGCCCAGCAGTGGTACACTACAGGGTATTTATATTTATTATTTTCTTTGTACTGATATCTTCAGTGAGTTGGCTGTGGGACACTGAATACTTTTTCAACTTTATTTTTCAAATATTTTCGACTTTTTATTTTAATTCCGTGTTGTAAGGTTCAACGTAAGACACTGGATGATAATGTGATGTTATGAACACATAAACTTGACATCAATTTACTTCCTTTATATATAACTCGTTTAAGAAGAATGACGTCATTTGATACAGAGTAGAGATGTCACTAAAAAACAATTTGACCGAATATTCGGTCAACCAAGGTCGCGTTGGAATATCCTACTAATCCTACTAATATTATAAATGCGAAAGTTTGTGAGAATGTATGTATGGATTCAGTATGTTTGTTGCTCTTTCACGCAAAAACTACTGAACGGATTTGCATGAAACTTTACAGTAATGTAGGTTATACATCAGAATAACACATGGGATACATTTTATCCCGAAATTGCCGCGGGAACGGGTACAACGTGGGTCAACCGCGGGGAGCGGCTTGTATTTTTATATAAGTCAATATATTCTTAACGACGCAACGTTGTTTTTCCAGTTCCTATGGGATACCCGTGTTTTCCTTTTCCCGTGGGAGTTCCGGGACAAATTATAATTACGACTATAATTTTTTTCTTAAATGTAGCTACTATCTATCTTATACAAACATAATTATCAGAATCGGATTGGTTCCCGAGATTAGCGCGTTCAAACAAACAAAAAAATCTATACATATTTGTTTTTTTTTGGTAAAAGTTTGGTATAATAGGATAGGCATATATTAATCTATAATATAAAAATGAATCGCTGAATCTGTTGCTAAGCGCATAACTTCAGAACGACTGCAACAAATTGGATGATTCTTTTTTTAATGTGTTCCTTATTGTCAGGACAAGGTTTTTATATAAGAAAAATGAGGAATAAAAATCTTAAAATTCCCACGGGAACGGGGGCGCTGCGGGTGAAACCGCGGGGCACAGCTAGTATTCAAATAAAAATAATTATTCAAATCTGACTAGTAATTACGACACTTGGACACTACTTGATTGTTTGACCGATGGTGACATTCCAATCTGAGCGCTACCGTGCTTTCGAAAGCACGTTAAAATGTCGGTCCCGGTTGATTCATTCGTCAGACCATATCATCTCCTTTAGGCCGTCTCAATACTCCGACATCACGTTTGGCCACTGACCTAACTTTTATCCCAAAATTCCCACGGGAACGATTACAAAGCCGGTAATCTGTTCAATCGTTTAACACTTGCCTGATACCGAAAAAATTTAAAACAATATCTCTAATACCGAAAATAAATACCGAAGGTGTCGGAATGTGTGTTACATCACTATTTATAAACATACAGCGATGACTTGCAGTTTTTATGTCCAACGTAACCTTGGTATCTAAATCAGTCATGGATGACACTACATGACTTTTAAGATCTATATATTTCTAGCGGCGGCGTCTCGAAGTTTTACCCGCGTTGTGCCCGTTCCCGTGGGAATTTCGGGATGAAAAATAGCCTACAATCTTCCCGTTGAATGTGGCTATATAATACAAAAATAATTATTCAAATCAAATAATAAGTAGCTCTGAGATCAGTCTGAACATACAAACATGACTTTTAAAATTTATATACCTATTACGAGTAGGTATGCGTCATACACAATGATTATTGAAATCGATTACTTTTAATATCTTATTAAGTAAATGATGACACTACATGTGAATGACTTTTGAAATTATATATTACATCCACGAGTAGGTATGCGTAATACGCAATGACTTGAAATTTACAAATCACTAAATAGTATAAAACAAAGTCGCTTTCCGCTGTCTGTCCCTATGTATGCTTATACGATATGTTAGACTCGCTGTCCAGTTTTATACCTACGAAATATTAGAACTATAAAAGACTAGCAGTGCCCCGCGGTTTGACCCGTGTTGTGCCCGTTCCCATGGTAATTTCGGGATGAAAAATAGCCTATAACCTTCCCGTTGAATGTGGCTATCTATTACAAAAATAATTATTCAAATCGGACTGGTAATTCCAGAGATTAGCTCGAACATACAAACAAACAAACAAACAAACAAACAAACAAACAAACAAACTTACATTTTGACCAATTTGACCTCTTTATAATATTAGTATAGATAGTATAAACTCAGGCCTGATGAGTCTTGGGCAAAAATTGCCACCATGTGGAACCCAGACTCTAGCAGAAGACGCCGCGGCAGACCAAAACGGAGATGGCGAGACGAGCTTGACATGTACTTGTCCGGTTGGTGTCAGGAAGCTCTCGACAGAGCTGAGTGGAAGAAATGGGGTGAGGCCTTTGCCCAACAATGGGACACTCAGGGCTTTAATAATAATAATAATAAACAAACCCTTTTCGCTGGCCTCTTGTTCCGCCTGTGTGTCATAACTTTCATTCTCAACCTCAGAATCCGTTGCATCTAAGATCGGTTGGCAGTCGGTGAACACTTCTGCAGTCTGTCAATGGAGAATAAAATATCACCACATAGTATAAAACAAAGTCTCTTTCCGCTGTCTGTCCCTATGTATGCTTAGATCTTTAATCACTATCACTACATAGTATAAAACAAAGTCTCTTTCCGCTGTCTGTCCCTATGTATGCTTAGATCTTTAATCACTATCACTACTACGTATAAAACAAAGTCGCTTCCCGCTGTCTGTCCCTATGTATGCTTAGATCTTTAAAACTACGCAACGGATTTTGACGCGGTTTTTATATATAGATAGAGTGATTCAAGAGGAAGGTTTATGCGTATAAAATTTCCCGAAATTCCCACGGGAACGGGCATAATGCGGGTAAAACTGCAGGGCGAGGTTATTAAGAAATAAATTTATATATATAAACTAGCCGCGCCCCGCAGTTTTACCCGCATTGTACCCGTTCTCGCGTGAATTTCGGGATGAAAAATAGCCTATAACCTTCCCGTTGAATGTGGCTATCTATTACAAAAAGAATTATTCAAATCGGACTGATAATTCCTCATCCGTACAAGCAAACAAACTTGCAAATTTTACCTCTTTATAATATTAGTTAACAACGCCTCGGTGGTCTAGTGGTATGTGCACTCGCCTGCCAAGACTGAGGTCCTGGGTTCAATTCCCAGGTCGAGCGAAAACATGTTTCCTACTTTTCAAACATGGCTCGGGTTTGAGATCACCAACCCGCATGAGGCAAGCGTGGTGATTACGCCTGAAACCTCCTCACTGTACTGATATCTTCAGTGAGACGAGAGGCCTTTGCCCAACAGTGGGACATTACAGGCTAATACTTATAATATTAGTATAGATAGCCCTTTGACCAGCAGTGGGAAATAACAGGGTAACACTTTTCAGATACATACCCTTTTATAATAATACTGTCTACGTTTAGTGGTGCCGGGGCGCGCTGCGTCGTCGAGGTCGCCGCGGTCGTTCCCGACCGGGGCATTCGTTTCTAATTCGGCTGCCTGTAACAAAAATACCGGTTTAAAATCAGGGATGTTAGGGAGCTCCGTAACCGTAACCGAAACTATAGGATATCCGTAATATACAATTATCCTTAACCGTAACCGAATCCGAAATAAAAGTTTCGGATAATATCGGATAAGGGCAGAGTCTGTTTATAAAATGGTTTGGCTATAAATCACTACATAGTATAAAACAAAGTCGCGTCTGTTTGTCTGTTTATCTGTATGCTTAAATCTTTAAAATTACGCAACGGATTTTGATGCGGTTTTTTGTAATCGGTAGAGTGATTCAAGAGGAAGGTTTTTATATAAAAATATTCCTGAAATTCCCACGGGAACGGGCACAACGCGGGTAAAACCGCGGGGCGCTGCTAGTAGCTAATAAAATGGCCGATCAAAACAACTTGCAGCTTGCCATAACGTGTCTCCATTAGACTCCGCCCTTCTTCTTCATCGAGTGGATGGTCAACCTGACCAATCCTGGTGTCAGAGTTATTGAGCCGCCAAAGGCCTCTGACATGGCTCATGTAACCATCCTCTCGATGAAGAAGAAGAACCAGAAATAAAAAAAAATGTGTAGCCCCACTTCGTTCCCTCTCCTTCCTCTCTCTCCCTCCCCTCACCTTAAAGTTCTCCTTCCCTATGGGCATGAGCTGGTCGTCGAGCTCGCCGGAGCGGTGCAGGATCCTGCACGCCTGCAGCGCCACCACGCGCCGCGCCAGCACCGCCGACGGCATCGGGTGCCCCTGAGGATATATCAGCCTGTAACGCCCCACTGCTGGTCAAAGGCCTCTCATCTCTCAGACATCAGTACAGTGAGGAGGATGTCGTAATCACCGCGGGTCTACTGCGGGTTACTGATCTCAAACCCGAGCCATGTTCGAAAAGTAGGAAACATGTTTTCGCTCGACCCGGGGATTGAACCCGAGACCTCAGTCTCGGCAGGCGAGTGCACATACCACTTAACCACCGAGGCTTCACTCTAAACCTTCAAATTAAAATATAACTCACCACTATATTATATTTCACCGGGCAATTTAACGGCAACCGCAGAGTACAGATGTACGCATCTTCAATTTCACCAGGCAATTTCACCTTCTCCGTCCACCACTGAGGAGCTAACCTCGTAAAAGTATCCGAGGGGAGCTTCGCACAATACCTATTGATTAAAGATATTGCAGAATTCAAATCTACACTGGCCACGCATTCAATATCGTTTTTTAATTTATCCGAGTCTGTGTCAATTTTCTCGGTTGGTTGGTTATGGTTGTCGGTTTTGAGGTAGCTGTCAGATTCTGTAACCATTTTTTCTGTTTGGTTATCTGTTGCTTGGTTATGGTTGTCGCTTTCGATGTAGCTGTTAGATTCTGTAACCATTTTTTCTATTTGGTTGTCCGTTGGCTGGTTATGGTTGTCGCTTTTGATGTAGCTGTTAGATTCTGTAACGATTTTTTCGCTTTGGTTATGAATGGCGTTTTGGTTATGGTTACACTTTTCATGGTTACGATTGTCGTTTTGTTCTTGTGTATCAAAATTGTGTTTTTGTGAATTATGTATTTTTGTACATTCGTTGTTTAATTGCGATTTATTAGAATCGTCTTTAATGGTTATATTTTTGTAATTTTCAATTTGTTTCAAATTAATTTCGTTTAGTTTGGAAACGTTCAAATCTATTTCCTTCTCTTTAAGATCTTCATCATAAATCGTTTTATTACTATCTTCATTATCATAATCATTACTATGGTTATCATAATCACTGTGGTTGTGGTTACAAAAATCATTTTTCGGGGTTGCTTGGCACTTTTTCGGTGTTCCTTCGCAACTTTCGGGATTTTTTTCGGAATTTTTCGGTAATTCTTCGCAATTTCTCGTGACTTTCTCCCCTTGTGTTGGGGTGTACGGTTTTATGATTACATTGTAGCGATCAGCTGCCGATTCTTCTTCCAGAGGAGGCTCATTTTGAATGCCGCAGCCACATTTTCTAGATATTATCTGTAATAAATATAGTTGTATTAGCCTGTACTGTCCCACTGCTGGGCAAAGGCCTTTGATATCACTACAGTCCCACCATCTTATCTGTTCAGTTGACAGCGTCGCTAGTGGAGAATTTGGTATACATAATATAAGAAATTCACCAAGAAACAAAGGTAATTAAAACATGTCTTGCAAGTCAGTCTATAGATATCATTAAAATTTAAGAAACTACAATATCAATCATATAAAGCCTAACTAACATAGTATAGATTCAATATGACGCGGCTGTAGTTCCCATTTTGCCCACCTGAACAGTTAAGTTGGTGGCACTGTACTCATATATGTTTACGTTTGATTTTTGACACATATATTTACGTTAGTTTTTTTTAATTTTTGACAAATATACCTTTGTTTTGTTTTTCAAATTTTGACAAATATATTTACCTGATCCAACTCGGTGTACGTAGCCAGGTTGTGTAGCAGTGTGTCGGTGTGTGTGTCGGTGTGCGCACACAGACAAACGGCGGCGGCACGCGCGGCGCGCCCGCGCGACCGGCATAGCGTATGCGACCGGTAGCTGCGGGGAGCATACGGGTACACATGGAGTTGAAGACGAGTATAATGATAAAATAAATACTTGGACAAATTCACACACGGTTAATTAGACCCAAAGTAAGCTCTAAGCTTGTATCTTGTAATCTAACTCACTGATACTACTACTTATACATACACAAATACTTTATAAGAATATATAATTGACACCCAGACGTCGCCAACAACTATGTCTCACATATTGTTGACTCCGGGCGGGGATCGAACCCGCAACCCCCGACACAGTAAGCGCTCTCACTGCCACTGTGCTAACGGGTTTGTCAAAAAGTATCTTTTGAGGAGTAACTTCAGAAAGTAGGATTGATTTAAGAGACGCAATGGTGTAGTTAGATATATAGTTTGATGTGTCATTTTATATGGTTTGAGGTGTAATTTGATATGATTTGAGGCCTTGAGGAGTAATTTCAGAGAGAGTGCGATTGAAAACCGGAGGTGAAGCACGTATATTTGGTTTGAGGTGCAATTTCAGAGAGAATACGATAGCTAACTGGAAGTGAAGCATGTATATTTGGTTTGAGGTGTAATTTCAGTATGTGAGTTACTTACGAAGGCGGTGTGTCCCATCTTAAGACCAGATTACACCTCGGCAGGTCTATGCCTTCTTCCAACGCCAAAGTAGTCAGCAACAGATTACATTCGTGCATGCGGAACCTAGAACAAAACAAAAAAGTCATCTATACTAATATTAAAAAGAGGTAAAAGGACCATGGGCAAATTTGTATGGGCACTGTCCCCACCCACCAACAGAAATGAAACATGTCTCATTTAATAGATCTTGGCAAACTGATGATTTTTTACTATGACGAGAATCGCCCTATGTATGGGGTTTTCTTGGAAAACCGTGTTTTGTTTTTACATATTTTTTGCTCATCTCATTGAAAGTTACAAAGAGAAGGTTGAAAAAATATTATGTTACTAAGAATAATACTTCACAAATATATATTTAGGACAGAAATCTTTTATATTATTTAATAGTTTTGGCTAAAAATATTATTTAATATAAGTTACCTATAGAGACTCTTTAAAAGACAACATGTATGAATATTTATATTATAAAGCTGAAGAGTTTGTTTTGTTTGTTTGTTTGTTTGTTTGTTTGTTTAAACGCGCTAATCTCAGAAACTACTGAACCGATTTGAATAATTCTTTCACTGTTAGATAGTCTATTTATCGAGGAAGGCTATAGGCTACATTTTATCCCGAAATTCCCACGGGAACGGGCACAACGCGGGTAAAACCGCGGGGCGCTGCTAGTGTATGAATATTTATATTCAGCCAGTGGGCTAATTGAGTAACGCATTTGAATTTCGAATACTTTATACTTAATTCGAATTTGGAATCAAATCTCACTGCCAATAAGGCACATCAAATAGACAATATTATTCTAGATCGTACGCGAACGTCGTCTGTTTCTGCGTTATCCTTATCAGATTTATCATTATGTTATTAGATTTTCTGTGACCCCTGCTTGCATACTGGATGATTAGTTAATGTGAATTAATATGGAAACTGGCCGACGGTGTGTTATGTGTCCGCGTTCTGTTTTACGACAGAGAAGTCACATTTTGAATATTCATCTGCCTCAAACGAATCCTGAGTTAACCGCCTATATTTCACTTAATGCACTGATACAAGTGGTGTTTAATAATGTCATGGCAGTGTGTCACAGATGCTGGCAAAGGGCCAATAATGCCCTTTTAAATAATCATCGTGATATACGATTTTGTGCGTGAAGAAAATGAAGAAAATCAAGAACCTCACATAGAAAATCAAAATGCCCCGGTTCTAGGTAATCACGAAACTGAGGAATTATTCATACAAGATAACGTTAGAGCACCAATAGACCTAGAGCCCGTGAACCCCAGACCTTCGTTATTTTATAAAAGCTGAAAGTTTGTCAGTGCATGCTCCCAACACAGGTAAGAACGATGGACAATTATGAAGTTTGGGTTATAGTGGCTTTGGCAGGTAAACGGTACTAAAGGTCAATGGTCGAAAACACCAAGTTGGCCGTCGATTTCGATGTCACCGTCAAAAGGTGACTTGTACAACTTGTCAAGAGCTTTCAAATGACATAGGTCATGTCACTGTTGAGCATTAGGATCAGCGTCGATACTTCGGTATACCATAGCCCAACTCCAATCTTCAATGGTCGAAAACACCAATTTGGCCGTCGATTTCGATATCACCGTCAAAGGGTGACTTGTACAACTTGTCAAGAGCTTTCAAATGACATAGGTCATGTCACTGTTGAGCATTAGGATCAGCGTCCATAGCATAGGTCAACTCCAATCTTCAATGGTCGAAAACACCAAGTTGGCCGTCGATTTCGATGTCACCGTCAAAGGGTGACTTATACAACTTATCAAGAGCTTTCAAATGACATATGTCATGTCACACAAATCACACTTTATTATCTGATGAATTTAGATCGGTATTTTAATAACGAAGGTCTGGGGTTCACGGGCTTTTAGTCCACAAATTCTTCCCGAGCATGCATAATAAAAAAACAAAAACTTTCAATGAAATGAGCAAAAAATATCTAAAAACAAAACACGGTTTTCCAAGAAAACCCCATACATAGGGCGATTCTCGTCATAGTAAAAAATCATCAGTTTGCCAAGATCTATTAAATGAGACATGTTTCATTTCTGTTGGTGGGTGGGGACATTTCTGCCCATGGTCCTTTGTAAGTTTGTTTGTTTGAACGGGATAATCTCAGGAACTATTGGTGAGTATACATCTCCCTCCCAACCCTTACTTCCCCCCCACCCTTACTCCCCCCCACCCTTACTTCTTTCTCCCCTAACCCTTATTTTTCCCAAACCCTTACTCCCCCCCTAACCCTTACTCCTCCTCCCCCCGACCCTTACTCCTCCCCCCCTCCCCCCTTACTTCTTCAAGACCTCCTCGTGCCGCTTGCCCTCCTTCTGGTTGTCGCGGTGCGGCGCGCGCGGCTCCACGGCGCAGTACTGACACGTGATGTACGCCAGCGCGCCGCGGCAGCGCGTCAGCTCCTGTACCACATAACAATTCACACTTCATACTTTTTAAACTCACACGATTTGCACTCATTATACTAAATGAAACGGATCTGTATCGCGTCAGATAATTCAACGTATTCTACTAAAATACGTACCCGACGTTTCGAGCGGATTACACCGCTCGTGGTCACGGGATGACTCAATACGTAATATTATCTAACGCGATGCAGACCCGTTTCATTTAGTATAATTCACACTTCATTACTTATTATTACATGAGTCCAGCTCCTATACCACATGTCAATACATAGCATATTATATTCAGCCGTTTGACCATACATCTATGTGCCTATACATTAATGTATCCATACAAGCATGTGCCATCCATGTTCAAAGACCTTCATGTGCCCATACATACATGTATTGAAAAATCATTAATGTGGTCCAAAAGGGTAATAAATATCACATAAATTTGTATAAAATATAACTAAATAACATACTCGTATTCATTCATGTACCTACAAACCTACATACATATACATGTGCCTATACATACATATTCCCGTACAACTATGTGCCCATGCATCCATGTTGCTATACATGCATACACCCATGTACTCATACATTCATACACCCATATGCGCCCTAACATCCTTACCCTCATGTCTCTATACATCCACATAACCCAAGTGCCTACACATCCATACACCCATGTGCCCATACATACATCCATACACCCATGTACCCATGCATACACTTACCATATATTACTTACCGATATAATCATGAAGAGTATCTTGGCCATGAGCGGCGAGTTGATGAACACGATCCCGATGAGCGAGTGCGGCGCGGCCGGCGCGCGCGCGTGACGCGCGGCCGCCGCGCGGCGCGGCCGCCCGCGGCGAGACTGCACGAACGGGATATTATACTGAGTTACTATTTACATCGGTAAAGAGCTTCGGAAGTTAGTTAGTTTAGTTCACGTTAAGACGTCGGTCCCGGTTGTTTCACTCGTCAGACCATGTCGTCTTTAGGCGGTCTAATAACTCCGACACCAGGGTTGACCACTGACTTCTAGGCCTGACTCGAAATGAACGAATCGGTAAAGTAAGCTCGGGATAATCTCGGGTACTACTAGACCGATTCGAATAATTCTTTTCGTAATAGATAGCCACATTCAAAGGGACGGGCACATTGCGGGTCTTCTTCTTCATCGAGTGGATGGTCAACCTGACCAATCCTGGTGTCTGAGTTATTGAGCCGCCAAAGTCCTCTGACATGGCTCATGTAACGACTACTATCCGTAGAAAGTAACCGGGACCGACGGCTTAACGTACCCTCCGAAGCACGGAATCGTCTTACTTTTCGGGCAATCAGGTGATTCAGCCTACAATGCCCTAACCAAACTGAGGGCAGTCTCACAAAGATATGTTTGTGAGATATTGTCCCCACTGGGAATCGAACACGGAACCTCCGGATCGTGAGCCGAGCGCTCAAACCGCAAGACCACGGAGGCTGTTACAACGTGTAGACAACGCGGGTAAAACCGCGGCTCACGGCTAGTATATATCAGTAGAATTAAATACTTGCCTTCAATAATTCTTCTTTGTAGTCGACACTGATACTCTCAATATCCAAATCCTTCAGATTCCCTTTAATAGTGTTCATTTTGTCCTCAATTTTATTCCCTAGGGATGAGAAATCACATCTCTCTATAGCTTTTAATAGCTCGTTAGTTTTTTCAGTTTTATTTTCAAGATTTTCAGCAATTATGTTTTGGCTATCTTTAGATGTGTTTTGGGTATCTTGAGGTCTTTTCTGGCTTGGCGAAGATTCTTTCTGGCAAACTGGCGAATCATTCTGGCTACCTGTAGATTGTTTCCTGCTAACTGTTGAATCTTTCTGGCTACCTGTACAGTCTTCCTGGTTAACTATATGTTCAATCTGGCTATCAATAGGTTTGTTCTGGAAAACTGTAGATTCTTTCTGGCTGTTGATAGGTGTGTTCTGGCTACTGCTATCTTGGCTATCAAGTTTATTTTGGCTAACAAAAGATAGATTCTGGCTATCAATTTGGCTATCTATGTCTTTGTTATCTGAATTAATTACATTATCATTAACAATATTAATAATATTACTATTGATTCGATTAATATTGCTATCATATTCATTAACATCATTATTTTCATTAATTTTACTATCATTAATGATATCTTTGTTTTCAGTAGGGGTGTCAGGGGGGGTGAATTTTTCCAAAATTTCTATCAGCCTCATTAGTTTAGGGGTTGAGTACAGCGTTATTTTCTCCCAATCGCATTCAATTTTACTTAGAACTGTGTCGGCATAACATCTTATTTTGACTAGCACTGTAGTGCAGAGACGTAGCAACAAAAAGTGGCGTTCATAAGGGACTTTGATTTTCAGTTTTTCAAGCTTTATGAGTAGTGAGAACGCTGCTTTATCGGCGGCGTAGGGGCCTGAAATGAAGACATAGTTGTTGACGACGAGTGGGTGTCGATTATATCTATAAAATAATATAATAAAGAGGTAAAATTTGAAAGTTAGTTTGTTTGTTTGTATTTTCGAGCTAATCTCGGGAATTAGTAGTCTGTTTTGAATAATAATTTTTGTACAACGCGGGTAAAACCACGGGGCGCTGCTAGTATATTCATATAACGTATTTGTGTATGTATATGTAGTAGTATCAGTGAGTTAGATTACATGACACAAGCTTAGAGCTTACTTTGGGTCTAATTAACCGTGTGTCAATTTGTCCGGGTGTATGTGTATATCCTATCCTATCCTACTAATCCTACTTCCTACTAATATTATAAATGCGAAAGTTTGTGAGGATGGATGTATGTTTGTTGCTCTTTCACGCAAAAACTACTGAATGGATTTGGATGAAACTTTACAGTAATATAGGTTATACGTCAGAATAACACATGGGACACATTTTATCCCGAAATTCCCGCGGGAACGGGTACAACGCGGGTAATACCGCGGGGCGCTGCTAGTATAATTATATATGAGTGGTTCTTACCCAACTCTTGAAGAACATAGAGGAATTCTTTTAGTATCTGAATCGGTTCGACGGTTGGATTGGGAATGTTCTTCAGTTCTTCATATAACTCTTCGCCATATATCTCGGTGGGGTCGTGTCTGCAACAAAATAATATGTTTATATAGTATACTAGCTGTGCCCCGCGGTTTCACCCGCAGCGCCTCCGTTCCCGTGGGAATTTTGAGATATTTATTCCTTATTTTTCTTATATAGAAACCTTGTCCTGACAATAAGGAACACATTAAAAAAAGAATCATCCAATTTGGTGCAGTCGTTCTGAAGTTATGCGCTTAGCAACAGATTCAGCGATTCATTTTTATATTATAGACTAGCAGCGCCCCGCGGTTTTGCCCGCGTTGTGCCCGTTCCCGTGGGAATTTCAGGAATTTTTTTTCATAAAAACCTTCCTCTTGAATCACTCTACCTATTACAAAAAACCGCATCAAAATCCGTTGCGTAATTTTAAAGATTTAAGCATACAGACAAACAGACACGAAACAGAGACGACTTTATTTTATACTATGTAGTGATAGATGCATTTAAAAGTACTCACCGATGATCTCTCAAGAAGTCCAAAGCCTCATATATGGTGCTCCTCATGAAAGTCTCCAGATCCTTATAATCATCAGCGAGACCTTCGGAGGACGTTACTCCATATTCCACTATCAGCTCTCTAGGTTTTGGAACCGGACCGGAAAGTCTAGAAAAAAGCAATAGAAGGATTGTAGCGTGGAGTAGATTGACTAAACGATGTTAAGACATCGCGATTGTTAAGCAACGGGCAGGTCGACCACTACTAAGATGGGTGGCCGGTAGTGGCATTTCTATCTGAGCGCTACCGTGCTACGACAAGCACGTTTAAATTGTCAGTCCTTGTTGTTTCAATCGTCAGACCATGTCGTCTTTAGGCGGTCTAACACTCCGTCACCAGGGTTGGCCGCTGACCTGCTGGAACTTACCAAGGGTGGATTTGCGTAGAAGCGGAGCTGTGCGGAGTTCTATTGACCAATCACAACGCATTACAAAGAGATTTGACAACACTGATTCCTTAAGTTTAGGCGAACACTACTCATTTTGAATTCTTCTTCTTCTTCATCAAGTGGATGGTCACCCTGACCAATCCTGGTGTCAGAGTTATTGAGCCGCCAAAGGCCTCTGACATGGCTCATGTAACGACTACTATCCGTAGAGAGTAACCGGGACCGACGGCTTAACGTGCCCTCCGCAGCACGGAATCATCTTACTTTTCGAGCAATCAGGTGATTCAGCCTGCAATGCCCTAACCAAACTGAGGAAAGTCTCACAAAGAGATTTTTATGAGATATCCCCACCGGGAATCGAACCCGGAACCTCCGGATCGTGAGCCGGGCGCTCAAGCCACAAGACCACGGAGGCTGTTACGGAGGTTTTCACTAACATACAGACTAGTTCAAGACGGACTTGTGTCTACTTGTCATCCCGAGATTCCCACGGGAACGGGTACAACGCGGGTACTTAGCATATCTTATTTGACAAGCCCGTTGTCCCAGTGGCAGTGAGAGCGCTTACTGTGTCGGGGGTTGCGGGGTCGGTCAACGGAGTAACAATATGTGAGACATAGTAGTTGACGACGTCTGGGTGTCGATTATATATTCTTAAAAAGTATTTGTGTATGTATATGTAGTAGTATCAGTGAGTTAGATTCCATAATACAAGCTTAGAGCTTACTTTGGGTCTAGTTAACCGTGAGTGAATTTGTCCGAGTGTATTTATTTATTTATTTACTAGCTGTGCCCTGCGGTTGCACCCGCATTTATTCCGTCACTGCTTACCATTTAAACCTTCCCTGGACTTTCATAAATATTTCAAGACCAAAATTAGCCAAATTTCAGCCGTTCTCGAGTTTTAAGCAGACTAACGAACAGCAATTCATTTTTATTATATAGATTACTAGCTGCGCCCCGCGGTTTCACCCGCGTTGTACCCGTTCCCGCGGGAATTTCGTGATGAAAAATAGACGTTGGCCGATTCTCAGACCTACTAATATGCTCACAAAATTTCATGAGAATCGGTCAAGCCGTTTCGGAGGAGTACGCGAACGAACACTGTGACACGAGAATTTTATATATAAGATTATATTTATTAATCTCTCACCTTTTACATCCATCTATATCTTCTGCTAAATCCATTTCACAACACAATTCCTTTTCCAGTTCATCTATTTTGTATTCCAGCTTTTCATACATTTTGAAATCATCATAGTTTTCATAGTCACCAAACTCTATACTCATTTGTCTGTGGCTATCATTCACAACAGATCCTTTATCTGTGGTTTCATTTACAACTGCTTTATTATCTGTGGTTTCGTTTAGAATTGAAATACTGTCTGTGGTTTGTTTATCAGATTTTTTGTCTATGGACTGATCTATTGCTCTATGACTGTCATCAACAATTATTTTGTCTATGACTTCTTCATGAGATGTGTCTTGCTCTATATTTTCTTTCTTGTCTATACTTGTATTTGTAGATTCACCATCTTTCTGAATATCTTTATTGCTATCTCTATTCTCTATTCCCACTTCTATGCCTTGTTCATTATCTTTGTTACTATCTACAGTACCGTCTTTACTCTCTGCGTCTTCTGTTTTGTCTATAGCTGCATTGTCTATGGTCTCGTTGTCTTTGTCTATACTCTCTGGTTTGTGTGAGTTGAATAATGGGTAAGTGATTGCTAGTATTCTGGGTCTTGCATCCTTGTCTGTCTGTTTGTATATCTTCATAATCTGTAAGGATATAACAGTAAAATTGGTTAGTTAAGATGAAGGCGGTTCACTCAAGTGAAAGTTCACTTGAGTGAATGATTTCATTCCATGGTCCGACGGCATAGAACTGTTTTAAAACTTTTGTTTCAGTTCGTTAGTAAACAAAATAAGCTGTCACACGTCATCCACGAGGACAGTATTTAGCTTTGATTTTGTACGTGACCCGATATCTAGTTGTGTATTGTTTATCGAAGGCTAGGAACCTAAAATTATGCACCTTGAAACACATATGTGCTCACTAAGAACGGTTTTCGCCAAATTCATCCCCTTACAGGGGTGAAAAGACCTTCAACCCCTAATAGGGTGAAAGGACCACCTTTCACTCAAAGCAAAGATACGAAGACAATAAAATACACAACGATAGGAAGACAATAAAATGTTATTATATTGAGGGACATCTAATTGTACCGTTGCGGCGACAGGCCATGAAGTCATGCAGGTTGCTTGGCCGGGGCAAGATAGGCCGGTAGGCAAAGTATAAAATACTTACATATTGCAGATTTTCATCCTTGTATATCATATGACAGCTGTTAATAACTAAAACATTGATTTGAGTCATTCTGATAATTCTGTCTTCCAGTAATCGTTTTAGAACTTCCGAAGTGCACACTATGACCTGGAAAATTGAATAAAATCGTCATATTAGTAAAGTAGCGATGCTTCGCGGGTCGAGTAAGACGGTGTAATGAATTTTTTTAAAACGACTGAACCGATTTTGATGAGGTTTTCACAAATATAAAGAGCAATTCAAGAGGAAGGTTTGTGTCAAAAATTCGACACAGGAACACGTAACTACGAAGTGCAGATAGTTACAGATATTTTCTCTAATTATCCAGATTTGATAAGAAATATTTATTCTCAAATCACCTCTTTAGACACCTTGGTGGTCAACTGGGCCCGCAGAGCACTGAGCCCACGGGCTAAGTTGACCATTTCTTTTTCTTTATGGGCGACTCGACCCAAGGGTCAATTCAGCCCGCGGGCATAGGTACTATTCGGTAGGTTAGGGTTTTTTTTATTTTATTTAACTACAATATACTTGACATCGACTGAACCTGTGGGCTGAGCAGGCCCTTATCGGTAAATAGTAGTCGTCTGAACCCGCGGGTCGAGTAATCCGATTAGTGTGGGTCGAGTCATCTATGAAAAAAAACGGAGTGGGTAACTGAACCTGCGGGCTCAGTGCTCTGCGGGCCCAGTTGACCACCAAGCGCTTTAGACATATGCATCATAAACATAAATTGATTGCTCTCATCTATACTTTTACGCTCAATTCATTATAGTACTAATACTGATAATACTCTCACTGTACTGATATCTTCAGTGAGATGAGAAGCATTTGCCCAGCAGTGGGACATTACAGGCTAATACTTTACTTTTCTAATACTGATTGCAGATGAAATAATAGAGATAAAAGATCACCTCTTTAACCTCCAACTCCTGGCTCCAATCCAGTACATCATCATAGTCCACCGCCTCCGCCACCTTCAGGTCCGTCAGTATTCTCAACTCGTACGCATCTGCCTTCACCGTGGAGGGACGGCAGACTCGGACAGACCGTTTCTTGCCGGATGACAGTAGTCTGAGAAGATAATAGAAATAGATAAATTTACAGACAATCCTTCGATCAACAATACACAACTAGATGTCGGGTCGGCGCAAAAAATACGTCTCGGTGAATAACGCCTCACTTGAAAAGTGAGCTCTTATTTTATTCATGAGATTTGCTACTCTTTTACCCGTGTTGTACCCGTTCCCGCGGGAATTTCGGGATAAAATGTATCCCATGTGTTATTCTGATGTATAACCTTAACCCATATTACTGTTTCATCTAAATCCGCTCAGCAGTTTTTGCATGAGAGATTAACAAACATACATACCTCACAAACTTTTGCATTTATTATATTAATAGTAGGATATGAAATTCTTTCTTATTATTTGTTTTTTGAGTTGCAAAAACAGCTGATTTTCCAACCAACGACAACATCTTTCATTAACAAATGAGGAATGTCACTAGCAAGTCTTCACTTACCCTCGTATCTGATAAGCTTCTTCGTGCAGCAGCCTGGTGGAAATGAACCCCGTACACTCAGTGATGAGGGTGTTCTTAGCACTGGCGGTGGCAGCCAGCCGGGCGCCGCCCTCAGCTGCCGTGAAGCGATGGCAGCAGGGCTCCAGCATCTGTACCAGTAGAGTTCCAAGTTTAACAACCAACATTGACAAGCCCATTGGTACAGTGGCAGTGAGAGCGCTTACTGTGAAGGTCCTCATACTTAATGGACCACCCTGCTTCTGCGTGTGTGATGTGGATATGAGTTCTTATTGGTAAGATAGTCTCATTTGGATAACTGAATTTTTATTCACTACTGCATGCAGAATCCTCCTCAGTGTAATGGTATCTTCGGTGAGAAGAGGCCTTGCCCATCAGTGGGACATTGCAGGCTAATAATACTTTAGGGCTCCCACACAAAACTGCGATGCGATGCGATGCGAATTCCATTTAATATATTCATCTCTTTTCTTTGTACTGTAGTAATGGCGATAGATATAACTATTTCAGTTCGCATCGCATCGCATCGCAGTTTTGTGTGGGAGCCCTTAGTACTATAATGACAGTGTTCATAAGTAATTGATTTACATCATAATTTTTGAAAGTCCCAGTCACCTTCGTAGCACTACACACCCTTTGATCAAGTTTAATCATGCTACTATAGTAAAGACATCAAGGTAATTTCAATTCAAATTTTGTAGTGTTCGCTTTATCATAAGAAACCAGTTCACAGTTTATTTACTATATGTTACCAGTAAAAGGTAAACATAACCTATAAATAGTTTGAAAAACCATAGGCGTGAGTAACACCTGATTCAAACCAGTTACAGAGGGAAATTGAACTACAACTGCACGGTACAGGATAGTAAAGGTTGTAAACTAACTGAGAGACAAGTTTTATGTAAAACTTTTCAGTAATTCGGCATAAAAGTTTCATTTTTCGTCGATGCAAATTTGCAATGTTACCCTATTTTGATATCGTTGTTTTAACAAGATACAATGCAAAGTACTCACTTTAAATCACCGCTATGTAGGCACAGTAGTTAATAATCCATAACGAAATAAGTAAACTTCACAAATTGAACCAGACATCGGGATTATTTAGATTTATTTGTAACCATCCAGCGGAGTCAAATTTCATAACGAATTCCTCGAAAAATATTCACTAATAAAATTTATTGTAACAACGAAAGCGGTGTTAATAATATCCAATTGATGGTTTTAATTAATTAACTGTTTTTAAACGTAATGTTTTAAAATATAATTAACGCAAAAGTTTTCGCCGAATCACAGAATTCAGAAAATTGCATTTGTTTGCTTTGTTTGCTAGTTGCTAGGTAGAGATTTCCTAAGCAAGCAGACACGATGCAGTGATGAATGAATGAATGAATGATTGAAAGCAAGCAATCAAATTTAAAATCAAATGAGTAGACGGAGTAGATTTCGCTTATGGACAACACTAGCAGCGCCCCGCGGTTTTACCCGCGTTGTACCCGTTCCCGTAGGAATTTCGGGATAAAAAATAGCCTATGACCTTCCCGTTGAATGTGGCTATCTATTACAAAAAGAATTATTCAAATCGGTTCAGTAGTTTCTGAGATTAGCGCGTTTAAACAAACAAACAAACAAACAAACAAACAAACAAACAAAACAAACTCTTCAGCTTAATAATATTTATGGACAACATTATATCTGCCCGAGAACTGAATACTGCAAAATCGCATCTAAGGCTTTAAAGAAACACCTAAAGAAACATCCGAGTACAAGTAGGTGTGATGTAGTTCAAACTGGTTCCATCCAACATAATTTTAATATTCAATCAAGCAAGCAAGGTAATTGTTTGATAACAGATTTCAATTCAATTTTGACTGCTGATAGAGTATTCTTTTGCTGTCATGTTATGTCAGTGTCATTTTCTTTCATCTGAAAATCGTGGATCTGTGCTTCAATTCAATACTGAATACTGTACTATTTAGATTTCTGTGATTAAATTTACGTACTAACTTTTATGTGTATTTTTTATTAAGTTATGAAATAAGTGAGGTTCAGGAACTAAAGAAATATTACTATATAAAACGTAAGTATTGTATTATGTAAATAAAAAAACTTCTATGGATATTAAAATAGATTTGTACGCAAAATTAAATTTACGAAGTTCGAAATTGATATTTGTTTATGTTATTCGTATATTAACTGTTTTGTTTGTTTCGTTATCTCAAGTCCAAGTCTCCAAGTTTCTAATTTATCTTAGAGGCTGCGTGTTGATGGCTATTTACTCTGTAAGTTGGTACCAAAGTAAAGTATAAAATTTCAATAATGTAATCTATCTATATATATAAAATTCAAAGTCCTGACTGACTGATAATCAACGCACAGCCTCAACCGCTACACCTAGAAACAAGAAATTTGGCAGGAAGGTTCTTCAAGTGACGTAAGTGCACACTAAGAAAGGATTATCGAAAATTCCTACGGGAACGGGCTCAACGCGGGCAAAGCCGCGGGGCGCTGCTAGTATGGTATAAAATGTCAATAATGCAATATATAACTGATTATTATTAAGTTATAGGTATTTATCCTGACGTGTCCCACTGCTGGGCAAACACCTCTCCACTCTCCTTCCACACCTTTATATTAACTAAGCTGATACTGTTATATACAATGCGATTAAAATAAGAATAGGACCGGCCTAGCGCCATGTTGTGACGTCACAACGGGAACTTGGTATAGTGTGCAAAAAAAGTACGTGCTATTACAATATAAAACAAGCCAATATTTTTTAACATTGCTTTTTTTGCACACTATACCAACATGGCGCTAGGCCGGTCCTATTCTTATTTTAATCGCATTGTATATCCTTTTGATTGAAGCCTCAAATGCAGCGGTTCAATTTTATACACATGTACTAGCTAAGAAGAGATTTTATTACATTTAACCTAGAGTGAAAGACCCTCTTTTCCCCATAGTTAAGCAAAGGGCGGCTAGTATAACATAACATATTAAATTCAAATGTATTTATTTGCCATAATGTACCTAAATACATCACACCCTGTGGGCACTGCAAACTAAAAATATTTAAAAAAACTTAAAAACTAACTTAAGAATGAATATTAATATAAAATGTTGCATCTAATATTATGTACTTATATATTTACAGTAAAATGCCTGCAAACATTGTGCTAATTGGATTGGACACGCTGCCAGAGATTAATTATAATAAGTAAGTAATATATTGATCGTTTAAAATTACTAAAACTTACTACTGCATACTGTCATTAATGATTCCATTCATCTATACTAACACAAGCAGCGCCCCGCCGTTTTAACTGCGTTGTGCCCATTCCCGTGGGAAAAAGTATAAAACAAAGTCGCTTTCCGCTGTCTGTCCCTATGTATGCTTAGATCTTTAAAACTATGCAACGGATTTTGAGGCAGTTAAGCTATTGCATAGCTTCTATCGCGGGCCTTGAGCGCGGGGACCGAATCCAAAATTTCCGTAACGAAAAAACCTGACGCTTACCCGATCCGACGGGAAGGAGGTGTGGCTTGAAGGCCGTGCATCGTCTAACGTCGTTTCAGTTCGGCAGTCTTCGACACGGCGTTGAGAGAGGGTGGTGAGAGAGGGTGGTGTGAGAGGGTGGTGAGAGAGGGGTAAGAGAGGGTGGTGAGAGAGGGTGGTGAGAGAGGGTGGTGAGAGAGGGGGTGAGAGAGGGTGGTGAGAGAGGGGGTGAGAGAGGGTGGTGAGAGAGGGTGGTGAGAGAGGGTGGTGAGAGAGGGTGGTGAGAGAGGGTGGTGAGAGAGGGGGTGAGAGAGGGGGGTGAGAGAGGGTGGTGAGTGAGGGTGGTGAGAGAGGGTGGTGAGTGAGGGTGGTGAGAGAGGGTGGTGAGAGAGGGTGGTGAGAGAGGGTGGCGAGAGAGGGGGGTGAGAGAGGGGGTGAGAGAGGGAGTGAGAGAGGGGGTGAGAGAGGGGGGTGATAGAGGGGGTGAGAGAGAGGGTTGAGAGAGGGGGGTGAGAGAGGGGGTGAGAGAGAGAGTTGAGAGAGGGGGGTGAGAGAGGGGGGTGAGATAGGGTGGTGAGAGAGGGTGGTGAGAGAGGGTGGTGAGAGAGGGGGTGAGAGAGGGTGGTGAGAGAGGGGGTGAGAGAGGGTGGTGAGAGAGGGTGGTGAGAGAGGGTGGTGAGAGAGGGGGGTGAGAGAGGGGGGTGAGAGAGGGGGTGAGAGAGGGTGGTGAGAGAGGGGGGTGAGAGAGGGGGTGAGAGAGGGTGGTGAGAGAGGGGGGTGAGAGAGCTGGCGAGTTTGCGAGTTGGCGAGTTGGCGAGCTGGCGAGTTGGCGAGCTGGCGAGTTGGCGAGCTGGCGAGTTGGCGAGCTTGCGAGTTGGCGAGTTGGCGAGCTGGCAAGTTGGCGAGCTGGCGAGTTGGCGAATTGGCGAGTGGCGAGTTGGCGAGTTGGCGAGTTGGCGAGCTGGCAAGTTGGCGAGCTGGCGAGTTGGCGAATTGGCGAGTGGCGAGTTGGCGATCTGGCGAGTTTGTGAGCTGGCGAGCTGGCGAGTTGGCGATCTGGCGAACTGGCGAGCTGGCGAGTTGGCGAGCTGGCGAGTTTGTGAGCTGGCGAGCTGGCGAGTTGGCGATCTGGCGAGTTGGCGAGCTGGCGAGTTGGCGATTGTCGATTGCGCCAACTCGCCAATATAAATGCAATAGCTTTACCGCGGCAGTCCCCGAGTGCCACACGTCTTTTTTTTTTTTATAGTTAGAGTGATTCAAGAGGAAGGTTATAAGTATAAAAATCCCCGAAATTCCCACGGGGGCGGGCACAACGCGGGTAAAACCGCGGGGCGCTGCTAGCTATACAAAAAGAGTAGGGGGCGTCTGAAAACCAGCGTTCTACCTAGGCCTCGGGCCAGGTAGAACATCAGCTGAGACGCCTCCCATTGCTTTAGTCTACTTCTTTTGCGTTGGCGAGACGTATAAATAATTATGGCCAATTTTTTTGTGGCAATAAATTGAATTTAATTTTTATTTTTAACAATTTTTTTCAGAAAATCGTCGATAAATGACCCCTCCGATACAATGGATCCCGATACTATATATAAATGCAAAGAGTGCATTCATTACTCCACTGGCGATATGGACAGGATGACAAGACATATACGCGTAAGTAAAAGTACATATAGTATTAGGCCTCTCATCTCACTGAAGATATCTGTGCACTGTACATTGAAGAGATAAGTAAGTCTCCAGCCTCCGTGGTCTTGTGGTTTGAGCGCCGGCTCACGATCCGGAGGTTCCGGGTTCGATTCCCGGTGGGGACAATATCTCACAAAAATATCTTTGTGAGACTGCCCTCAGTTTGGTTAGGGCATTGCAGGCTGAATCACCTGATTGCCCGAAAAGTAAGATGATTCCGTGCTTCGGAGGGCACGTTAAGCCGTCCGTCCCGGTTACTCTCTACGGATAGTAGTCGTTACATGAGCCATGTCAGAGGCCTTTGGCGGCTCAATAACTCTGACACCAGTATTGGTCAGGGGGACCATCCACTCGGTGAAGAAAGTAAGTAAGTAAGGAAGTCTGTAATGTCCCACTACTGGGCAAAGGCTGAGGGCCTTACTGAAGATATATAATTACTAGCAGCGCCCCGCGGCTTTGCCCGCGTTGCTCGTTCCCGTAGGAATTTTCGAAAATCCTTTCTTAGTGTGCACTTACGTCACTTGAAGAACCTTCCTGCCAAATTTCATGTTTCTAGGTGTAGCGGTTAAGGCTGTGCGTTGATTATCAGTCAGTCAGGACTTTGAATTTTATATATATAGATTATAATGTTTCTCTTCGGAGTCACGGGACAAGCCCGGTCTTTTTGAGAGGCATGCAAGGGGATACAGATCCAACTCCTAGAGGACTCTGACACCAGGGTTAGCCACTACTCGAAATGAATGAAATGAACGAAATGAATGAATGAATATTAGTATAGATACAATTTGGTTTGTGTTACAGGTACATCGGGGGCTGAATCCGTACCAGTGTTTCATGTGTGATTACTCCACAGTCAACAGTGTTTTATTCCAAGAACATGTGAACATACATCAAGGTATTTACAACAGATATTCCCTTTATTTTTCTAAGTCACAAACTATGTTTATGGTGGTGATGTGTCGGATATCCGTATCTGCGGATATCCGCATGTTTGGATATCGGTGAAATCGGATATATGAAAAAAAAACAGTCCTTCATTCAAATGACCAATCCCCTGAAAAAGGTTAACCTGTAATGTCCCACTGTTGGGCAAAGACGTTTCGTCTTACTGAAGATAAGACGAAAAAAGACGATTTTTTCTTTTTATATTGTCAAATTCAAATTTTGACACAGAAGTGATATATGTGTCATTTCTACCGACTTATAAAAAGCAGTTAGTGGTCATATACACCTTCTTTGAATGATATATTCGGTCATCCAAAAACTTTTTACTTTTTCAGGTGTAAAGCCCTACAAATGCAAACACTGTGACTACAGTTCAGTTTCCAAAAAATATCTAAAGAAACACGAGGACAGACACTCTGTTTGCGAATGCGGGTACATCGCAAAGAACACAAAAGCGCTATACATTCACAAGAATTTACTTTGCAAAAACGCAACGACCAAAGAACAGGCAAAGTTGAAAAAGAAAGAAAATATTAAATGTACTATATGCAGTAGATTTATTTCATCCCCCAAATTCGAGTTACACCAAAAAGGTATAACCCCATGTGACATTTGTGGAATAATGTGCTGTTCTCTTAGCCGGACTGCGCATTTAAAAAAAACTCACGGTATAGGAGTGAGTAAGGAGTTTAAATGTGCTATCTGTGGTTGGAAGTCTAGTTTTCATAAAAAGGTTTTATTGCATTTGATACACCATCCGGGTCAGGAAGTTGATGAAAGGGTATTTGATTTGACAATTTTGAAGAAGTATGGCATTATGTCTTAAGAGCGGCCAACCCGTCTTACTTTTCATACAAACGCTGTTACGTGATTACGGCGTTGTTATAGATCTTTCTTTGAAAATTTTTAGCTAATAAGTATCTTATGCACTATATCTAGGTTTCTATCATAAAAGAAAATCAAAATTTTTAGAAACAAATTCAGTATAAGCCTCCGAAAACCGGCTTTTTGCACAAATTTTACCTGAACTTTGGGCGGTCATATTGTACTTATAAATTGTAAAATTAAAGAAAATATTATGATAGAAACCTCGTAAATATAATGGAGATTTTAAATAACAATCATTTATTTTACAAACATGCAAGGTTTATTAATAAACACGTATATCCTGGAACATGTTTTATGAAGATTCCGCACACTATATTTTGTTCAACGATATCGCGGTCTCTTGCTTGTTGACAAGTGACGGAAAGAGGTATGCGGGGGACGAGTCTATCTATGAATGGCGCACTCGCTCGCTAGCTCGCTAGTTCGGTCGCTCGCTCGCTTTGTATAAACGTTCTTCATTCTTTGTATTATTGTATTGTGCTACGATATATTTACTAGCTGCGCCCCGCGGTTTTACCCGCGTTGTGCCCGTTCCTGGGGAAATTTAAGAACCACTCGACCGATTTATTTCAAACTTCACATAAACCATCTACTAAATAGTCCGAACAAAGCCTAAATATTTAGTTTGGATAGGTCAGCCCGTTCCTGAGTTATAAAATTACAACGAAAAGTGGCATAGATTTTTGTATACCTATTTCCATAATATCCCACACGTTTGCTCTCGCGAACTTATTTGTACGCAATAATGAGTACTTTGATTATGTCGAACATTGTTTTTATATATCATCAATAGATTTAGCAGCGCACGCCAATAACCAATTTTTGTGGGCATGTTTTTCATACCTTTTGGGTTACATTATGTCAATTTGAATACGGATCTCTTTAAAAAAAAAATACCTCGCCTATGTCCGTACCTAAAGTGTAGTTTACCTATAGGCGAAAGAATTCAAACAAACAAACAACTATACAAACAAAGGTACAAACTTTACATCTTTATAATATTAGAATAATAGCAGTGTGCGTGAAGCGAGTAGCGAGTATCGGTAGTAGCGAGGTAGTGAGGCGCGTGTACTAGACCATATCACAGTTTAAATTAGTTTCCAGTAGGTAATAAATTAATTCCGAATTTGAATTTATATATGATTTATGAAGCAGTGTTTTTTGCATTAATCGATTACATATATTGTGCTGTTTTTGGTTGTTTGAGTTGTTCATTAACTCATTCAGAGATAAAATTTTATAAATTACCGGGAATAATTAAATCTACTTATGAAAAAAACAACATGCATATTTATTATACACTTAATGTTTCATTTAAAATTAATTTCATTTGATTGAATAAAAAATCCTCACAATCAAAAAACTAGAAGAAAATATCAAGTAGGTGTAAAAAAATATCAAGATGCAATTAAAATAGTCTAGGCGGGCAGCCCTATCGCATCTGTGCGTTCAGCGCGTGTGTAGGTATCTAACTGAAGAACAGAGCCGAGTTACATTACTGGTATTGTTATACTGTACGTATCGTCAACGGCCGTCCGCCCCGAGTGAGCGACGAAAGTTATCGAATGCCAAACGAGCGCTCAGGTGCTTTCTCTCTCTTTTCGCAGTGCCTCTTTTTCTAACATTGCGCTAGTTGAAACAACAAGCTTTTCAATAATGTTCGCGTTGGAGATAGACGGCCCGGGAAGGGCCCTCTTAAGTATACTATGTAGGTACAATCCAGTGTACATGAAATTACTTACGAATTAAACTATGTTATATCCGAAACGGATATAAATTATTCTAATATCCGTATCCGATATCCGAAACCTCCGTACACCCCTAGCACGATGTTGTTGACACGAGACAAGATATGATATGATAAAAATACTGTTTGTTGATTGGTGACACTTTGGCGGAAAATTCGAAAGTTTAAATATTCAACCAATAATACGTACCGTATTTATACCACGAGGGTTGTGCTAGACAAGCAGGAATGTACGGGAGCCATGTTTGAAAGTAGGAAGAAATAGTTTAGGCCCATCTCGTAGCCAGATTTGGTAGCTAGCTACGAAATGGGAAAGTGTTTTCCCATCTTGTAGCTAGCTACTAAATGGGAACGATCTATTCGGTGGTTAGGGTTATTTATTTTTTTACTAGTTAAAATCCTAAATCTTGGACTTTCGAATTCCTATTTCGTAGCCAGCTTCGAATCGGGATTATTTCTCCCATTTGGAAGCTAGCTACCAAATCTGGCTACGAGATGGGCCTAAACCGAAGAAATGTATCTTATGCAATTTTATAAAATGATACCTACATTTTTCTTGTAATAGGGTGTCCGTTAAGCACGTTTTTTTTTCGCTTTTGTTCACACCCCACATCCCTATATCACGTGTATTTTCGGTACCTTCAAATAATGTAATGTTTATAAATATTTTTTTAATCTTTTCTGTTTAGTAATCGCGCGTTTGCCGAGAAAATAAATACACGCACGTGACATCTTACTACACCCCCCTCCCCTTGTGATATTTCGTGATTTTCGATTCTCACGTAATTAATGGACAGCCCCTAAAGAAATATTTTCTACAATGTAAATAGTTATTATAGGTATAAGTTTTTCTTGTAAATAAACAATTTAAAAATCATATTTGATTAAAGCAATAAAAAATCTAATAAAAATATATTTTATTTACACCCAGCAAGTGGCCATATACGAAAAAAACTTATTTTTTAGTGGCAACAAGATGGTAGTGTTGCACTTTTTTATTTTTTGTATTTTTTTAAATATATATGTTATAAAAACGCATGTGATATTGACTAAATTAAATGATAATGATAAGGAACCGCGGTTTCATTTGAGTTTCGCTCATGTGCAGAGAGTGTGTCAGAATAGACATATGATATGTAAATTGAATCACACAAACGTGTGCGCAGTGAGATATATTAATGACAATTATGAATATAAGCATTTTGAAAATTCCTGCTTTTTATATATGAGTAATATGTGTGATAATCCGGATGCAGGTATTTAGCTCTATATTTTATTGTATCTATACTAAATCTAGCCCTGCGGTGTTGCCCGCGTTGTACCCGTTCCTGATGTATAACCTGTATTACTGTAAAGTTTCATCCAAATCCGTTCAGTAGTTTTTGCGTGAAAGAGTAGACCAACATAGATAGTTACCTATAGTGGGTACACACGTACGTACTTGCTCGATAAACTTGCTCGATCTCGAGCAAGTACGAACGTGTGTACCATGCAAGTCTCAAGACAAATGCTCGAAGCCAACCAAAATGTTCGATTCGAACAAGATTGAAACGAGAGTTTCAATGCACATTAAACATGTTCTTCGAGCAAGCTTTTACGTGTAGACGCAGGATCGAGCATGTTTGTAGATAGTCATGCTCGGATGAAACATGCTCGTCGCGCATGTACGTACGTGTGTACCCACTCGTAGACATAATTATATAAACTAATATTTTTTTTATTGTGACAACAATTTTCCAGCCGAAGACAACTACTACTGAAGAGGAAAAAGGTTTAAAGGTAGGCTAAGAATAAAATAAAATCACTAAACCTTTTTCCTCTTCAGGAGCAATCGTCTTCCGCTGGAAAATTTACGCCATTGGTCCACATTACAATCAAGAAATAAAAGAGTATAGGTACTCATTATTATTTGTTCAAACGAGAACTTACTCTAGAGGTTACTGTTGAGTGTCCCTCAACACGTTTCGGTCACGTCCGGTGACCTTCATCAGGAGATGGGTGACGCGAGAGCGACAGCGTCTCTCCCCGCTCAGTAGGTAACCTCTGTCGTAGGTACTTAAGATCCCGTTTGACCTTAGAATATATACGGCTATAGAAGTAGCGTCCGCGTGCCCCTTTCAGATAGCAATATTTCCGGAGATTTATGTTCACTCCGGCTTTGGCAGCCTAACACACTGCATCCAACCATACCGTAAACTTGTTTTTAGCACAATCTTAACTAATGGAGTCTATATCTCATAAAATACACACTGTAATTTAAATTATAACACTGGCACAACAACAGAATGTACTCTATGTCACAACTTTTAACTTGTGACAGTAAAAATAATGGGTTACGCGAAAGGGATGCACGATTAGTAGTTCTGTCTCATTCTTTCCTGGGCGAAGTTAAATATCTCTTGACCGTTCTAGCAATTATGACGTAAGATTCACTACTTCTATAGCCGTATATATTCTAAGCGTTTGACCAAATAATAATGACATTAACGTACGTTTCAATTAATAGTAATTAGGAACTCATGTTTTTTAGAATTCTCCATCGCTCAAAGTGGACTCTGTCCGTCAAATATGACATTTCGAAGAAGTGAAGATGACGAAACAAACACAGGTAAACACACCGAACAGAAAATATTGTGGTTCAATCTGTAGGTACTAATAATAAAGCAAGAGTTTTGGAACGAAGTTCCTTATCGCGTGTTGCGACAGGGGGCTAGACGGAAAAAAGATAACGACACTTTTTAGGCCAGAGAGGGACAGACAGAGAAACTTGCGCACGCCAGAGAGAGACAGACAGAGAAACATGCGCGAGAGAGACAGATAGAGAAACTTGCGCACGTCAGAGAGAGACAGACAGAGAATGGACTCTCTCTCTCTCTCTTATAGAAAGCAAGCCAGATATTTTCGTTTCGTCTTTCTATTTCGCATTGAACAGTGTGGTGTCGCGACGATTATTTTTGTTGATAATAAATAAACTTCGTTCCATCCGTTTTCCATCAAGTTTTTTTTGTTTGATCGTGTTACTCACAGAAATTACCAATCCGAGTAATAGTCTTATATTTGAACTAATATGACATTATATTTTACAATCAACGACAATCCCTTATTTTTGCAGAATAAGGGTACGTTTCCATATACTTAATATAAGCGGAGCGGAACTCAATCGACCACAACGTATTACGATTTTTTTTGTGTAAATAATTAAATATTTTAAAAATATTAGATTCTTCGTAGGTACCTACTAAAATACACGTGTTAGGAAGGTAGGTCGGGGGTCTGCTGGGGTGAAATAAAATACGCCAAATAAAACTTGAGTGGTGTCACCCGGATGGAACGAAGTCTCGCGCATGTTTCTCTGTCTGTCTCTCTCTGGCGTGCGCAAGTTTCTCTGTTTCTCTCGCGCATGTTTCTCTGTCTGTCTCTCTCTGGCGTGCGCAAGTTTCTCTGTCTGTCCCTCTCTGGCCTAAAAAGTGTCGTTACCTTTTTTTCTGTCTAGCCCCCTTTCGCAACGCGCGATAAGGAACTTCGTTCCAACAAAAACATATCGTAAGTAATTAATGAAGGGCGTACTTTATTATTTAGAAATAGTAACCGGGACTAATACTGAAACTGATGCCGACGTTGAGACGACGACAGACGCGAACACTTACGGCGAACAAGGTAACACGAGTAAGTACCATTCACTGATATTATAAATGCGAAAGTTTGTGAGGATGGATGTATGTTTGTTACTCTCACGCAAAAACTATTGGACGGATTTGGATGAAACTCTACAGTATTATAGGTTATACCTACATCAGAATAACAGATGGGATACATTTTATCCCGAAATTCCTTCGGAAACGGGTACAACGCGGGTAACACCGCGGGGCGCGGCTAGTACATGTCTATTTACCCCCTTATTCAAAAACACTCATCATCGAGTGGATGACCAACCTGACCAATCCTGGTGTCAGAGTTATTGAGCCGCCAAAGGCCTCTGACATGGCTCATGTAACGACTACTATCCGTAGAAAGTAACCGGGACCGACGGCTTAACGTGCCCTCCGAAGCACGGAATCATCTTAACACAGTTATAAACTGTTTTGACCCTTTTGCTCTTCGGAAAATAGGTATTATGTTGGAATGGGACAAACCATTTGACGTTTATGAAGGTCTTATGAAACTAATAAAAAGTTTGTATTGTATTGCAGCCAAGCCGGCCCTCCGAGAGTTTTCCTTCAGCACTCTCTACGCGACAGAACAAGCATTCGACGGCCACATCTGTCCCTACTCATGCCCTAAACTCTACTCTCCAGTGTGTATTAACGCTAATAAGGGCATTGGAAAGTATTTCAAATTCTGGACCTTCATCAGCCATTGTGCCGGAGATCTTTACTATTGCAAACATGAGGAAGGTAAGTTGTAGATAGAAATGTCACTATCGGCCACCTATCCAAGTAAGAAAGAAAGAAAGAAAGAAAAACATTTATTCAGACGAATCACACAACAAGAAACGAAAAAACAAAGCAAATACAAAAATAAAACAACAGATAGGTATTACATATAAAACAGTTACACGGACAGAACTACTGTGTGAGGTCTGAACAGGCCTCGTCTCAGCGTAATGCCGCCACGGTCGTGTGACCCTGGCAGCGCTGATTTTCAGACGAGGCCTAGAGGTCCCATACAACCATTTTGGTCGCAGTGTAGTAACAATTTCATTTGAACACAAAATCTGGTTGAAGTGTGGTAACAGTTACTACACTTTAGTGTCGACTTTAAAAATTGGTAACATAGTGCACACATTGCGACCACTTTGTGACCACTTTGTAAATGTAGTAACATAGTGCACACATTGTAGAAACATCGTTACCGAAATTTTTCTCACACATTTTGGTCACACAGTGTGCACTATGTTACCACTATGTTACTACATTTACAAAGTGGTCACAAAGTGGTCGCAATGTGTGCACTATGTTACCACTTTTTAAGTGAGTATTAAGTGGAAACATTATTTTATACTCCTGCCCAAAATGTTCAGTGGTACTCAACTATTGGTGTAGAAATCATTATTTTTGTGTGTAGAAACGTGTTAAAATAATTGTATTTTACCCATCTGTAAGATACACTACAATTTACTTACGGAAACACTTTTGTCTTCGCTGTACAGTGAAAGATAAATGGTTTCTATCTACCGATAATCGGGTAGTAGAAATGCAATACGGGGAAATCATTAGAGGAAATTTAATGATAGCTGGAAAAAAAGTAAAAATAACTTTTGATTTCTTTGAACTACCTATCAAATCTCGATATCTTAACATACATGCAACTATTAAAAAATTTGAACAAGAAGAACTGCAACGTAAAATGTGAATTAATTTCAATCAAGGATAAAAATAAAATAGTATTTTTGCCTATATTATCAACACTACAGCAGTCTCAGAAGTAATAATATTACGTGTTATTTTTTAGTACTTTGTCTCTCATATAATATTTTTAGATAGGTATCTCTTTATTTTCTGTAATAGAAATAGGTGATGTAATAATAAAATATGTAATTATTAAAAGTTTTTATTATTTATACTCTGTAGACATTAGTTGATTATTTAATTTAATTAACCCATATTTAATTAGTTGCTTCTTCATTTTGTAGAACTACTTTTTCTCTTTCTGGTGAAGATTTGGCTTATTTGTATCTGCAAGAAACAATAAAAAAAGATTAAATGAGCAAGCTAAGTTTTTATTGGTTTGTAATAGAAAGGTACAGTAAACAGGTGTTATTTGGAACATTTTTGAAATTCAAAATATAATATATCGTCAATGCTATTTCAATCTATAATGGCATCGCTTGTGACCATCAACACCTAGCAAATTGTAGAAAAATGTGCAAATCAATAGTATTGATTTGCACATTGATTCAATACAAATGAATATGTTTTAGTTACGTAGGTACCTACAATTCGAATCGACCCCAATCTAATGTTAAACGTTGGGAACCTCTGATTTTGGATTACACGGCAGCCATAGTGAAAGTGGTCACAAAGTGTGCGCTTTGTGTACACTTTGTGACCACTTTGTGACTAAACACTGAAAACCATCATAAAATTAATATTGTCTGTTTTACAACCTACAAATAGACTATTTATTAGACATTTACATTTCAAATGTAATTAAATTATTTTTAAATTTGCAAGTTTTCTAAGTTACCGTCATTATTATCTACTCATATAATTTATTATTTGGTTTTCATATGTACAAATTTAGCAATTAAAATATTTATTTTGCTTACCTGTTACTATATTGAGGCGCTCTTATTTATTATGATTTTTATCAAAATTCCGTCGATGAACTTGATTTCGTTTTTGTCAAACACTTCACTTTCGACGAATAATCCGCATCAAAGAAATGAAATAAAGTTCAATCACAATAAAAAAATGGCCGCATATAGTTTAGTAAATTATAATGGCCGCAGTTTATTTAGTTTAGTAAAATAAGTTGACATTTAATCCCCAAGTTGACGTTATTTCTATCAGTCATTCGTTATCATTCGGTCATCATTCACTCGAATTGTGGTCACAATCCAGTAACATTGTGTACACAATGTTACTACACATGTGTACAAATTGCGACCACTATTTTTTTTTTTTTTTGTGTCGTAAATTCCCCACTTTCGGTAACAAAGTGGTAACAAAGTGGTAACAGCGACTGATCTTGTTTCTTGTGTAAAGTTTTAGTGTGGTAACAGTTACCACACTGCGACCAAAATGGTTGTATGGGGTACGCCACTATTAAAAACAATACATAAGTATACCAAGTAGGGGTCGAGCTGCACGTTGCTTAACAATCGCAATGAACAAACATCGCTTAGTCATACTACTTATACTACCGTGCTTCGGAGGGCACGTTAAGCCGTCGGTCCCGGTTACTTTCTACGGATAGTAGTCGTTACATGAGCCATGTCAGAGGCCTTTGGCGGCTCAATAACTCTGACACCAGGATTGGTCAGGGTGACCATCCACTCGATGAAGAAGAAGAATATTATTCTTGCAGAGTTCGCTCCTCCACCAGATGATGATTACGAAGAGTCCGTCCAGGGGTCGCAGCTGGCGTGGTCCTTCTGTGCCGCCTCTAGGTAGACAATCAACTTTTATAACAAACTTTTGAAAAAATGAGATATTTTTTCCCACTAGGGCTCAGTAAGAGCTTATAAAAATTCTCGTTTTACTTATAAAAATACTGGCAGCGCCCCGCGTTTCACCCGAGTTGTACCCGTTCCCGCAGGAATTGGGCTTTTGAAAAAAAAATTTTTTTGTGATAAATGGAAAGATTATATATTAGTTTTATAACAAAACTATTTTTATTTAATTTTTTCCGCAATAATTCAAAAGTTATTTCAAAACTAATATTATAAAGCTGAAGAGTTTGTTTTGTTTGTTTGTTTGTTTGTTTAAACGCGCTAATCTCAGAAACTACTGAACCGATTTGAATAATTCTTTCACTGTTAGATAGTCTATTTATCGAGGAAGGCTATAGGCTACATTTTATCCCGGATTTCCTACGGGAACGGGTACAACGCGGGTAAAACCGCGGGGCGCTGCTAGTTTCAAAATAAAAATTAATTTTTGAATCCAGTACCGAAAACACTCGGACAACTCCCGAACAAACCGGAGCGCGTGTGACGTCATTATGTGTAATAGCCTAAACGCTGTACGTACTTATGACACAGATTACTAAATAGTTACTACGTCTTATGGTTAAATAGCTATACATTCATATCACGTCACAACCACGGTGACCAATTATGGCGCGTTTATAGTCACGTGATTTTTATTCAATTTTTAATTGTTTATAATTAATTGAAAAAAAATATTTTTTAAGTTTTTTGCATTAAATATCAATGTTATTAATAATAAAGTTTTAAAATACATAAAAAAAATCTTTTTTTTTTTTTCAAAAGCCCAATTATGCGATAAAAAGTAGCCTATGCCCTTTCTCAGGCTCTGGACTAACTGTGTACCAAATTTCATTCAAATCGGTTCAGTAGTTTTGGCGTGAAAGCGTAACAGACAGACAGAGTTACTTTCGCATTTATAATATTAGTTAGGATACCTACCCGGGTCGAGTGAAAACATGTTTCCTACTTTTCAAACCCGCCTCGTGGAAATCACAGCCCGCAGTAGTCGCGTGGTGATTACGACATCCTCCTCACTGTACTGATGTCTGAGAGATGAGAGGCCGCCGACCAGCAGTGGGGCGTTACAGGGTAATACTTAGGTACTTACTTACAGATATACTCAATTCGTGAAATTCGCCGAATCAGCTTCTTCCATGTCACATTACGGTTGGCTGGAGGGAAACGAGAGACATACTAAGATAATGCACCCGTCGCGAGTGAAGCCGGGATTCGGATAATATTTATGTATACTAATATTATAAAGAGGTAAAATTTGTAAGTTTGTTTGTTTGTATGTTTGAAGTAATCTGAGGAATTACCAGTCCGATTTGAATAAATTTTTTTGTAATAGATAGCCGCATTCAACGGGAAGGTTATAGGCTATTTTTCGTCCCGAAATTCCCACGGGAACGGGTACAACGCGGGTAAAACCGCGGGGCGCTGCTAGTACTACTATAACGCTGCGTTGAAGCGGAGTGGAGCTGGGCGGAGCTCAACTGACCAATCACAACGCATTACGAAATGATTTTGACAATGTCAATGTGTTGTGATTGGTCGACTGAGCTCCGCCGTAATAAAGCTGAAGAATTTGTTTTTTTATGGGATTGTGCTAAGAAACTACCAATCCGATTTGAATAACTCTTTTTGTAATAGATAGCCACATTCAACGGGTAGGTTATAGGCTATTTTGTATCCCGAAATTACCAAGGGAAGCTTTTTACAATAAGTTAGAATAAAATTAAATAAACTATAAAACTTTATTAGAATAAGATGAAATAAAACTATTGAAAAACAGTGATATAATAATTTATTACAAAAATAAAAATTGTACATTGATATTCTCTGGAAGTTAGCTGTCAAATGCTTAAAATACTTTTTCATAGATAAAACTGGAACACTTTATCATAGACAAAACTGTAGAAATAGGAAGACAATATGCGGAATTGCTTTTCATTAAACGGGATTTCAAAAGTGAATCTAAAACGGCTATTTTTCCAACCAAAGACAATTATTTCTCTATAGACTTTTTTTGCCTGAGATAGGGTGAGAATAGAATCAAAATATTAAACATTTTCCTTAAAAGAAGCAATGAATTTTGCATTAAACATTACTTTGGTAAATCAACAATATTATTTCACATTTTATTCCCTTCAAAATTGAATTTACTGACTGGTAGGTTTTTAAAAATATTATATTGTTATAGGGCAAAGACTACAATAGTGTACTAGGGTAGTTTTAAGTTAGGTACTTTCTTATAATAGGTTAATAGATGCCTAGATATAAAAATATATCCTCCCGTATTTCGTACGGGAACGGGTGCGCTGTGGGTGAAACCGCGGGGCACAGCTAGTTTACGAATAAAAGTGGTCACCTAAATTTATCTTTCTTTTTATATTTTACTAGTAACATTCAATATCCTATCCGCTTCTCTGAAGCCAGTCTCAATGGCTCCGTGGACAGTCGAGAAGTGGTTCAAATTGGTCGCCTCCCCCGCGAACATAACCCTGGGCACGCCACGCGAGTCGTACAGGGGTTGGGATAGAATGGACCGCGCGTTGGGGTGCTGAGGGGTGGAGAGGTTGTCGAACGAATAACTGCCTCGGGTGAACGGGTTCGAGTACCAAGTCGAGCTAAAAAAGGAATAAAAATAATTAACAAGTTCAAACTATGATCAGTACAAGGCAAAGGCGGAGCATTCAGCTCCGCTTCGCTTCAATAGAAAAGCGAAGCGGAGCCGAATCGACCAATCATCGCATTGACATTGTCAAAATCTGTTCGTAATGCGTTGTGATTGGTCAGTCGAGCTCCGCACAACTCCGCTTCAATGGAAACGTATCTTTACATCTAAAAAAACTCATTTTTTTATTACGTAAAATTGAACTTTTCTGTAAAGTTTTTGACAGTGATTTCTTTGAGAATTTAGACAAGTTGTCAAAACATATTTGTCACCAAGCTTATGTCCGACAAGCCTGTTGTCACAGTGGCAGTGAGAGCGCTTACTGTGTCGGGGGTTGCGGGGTCGGTCAACGGAGTAACAATATGTGAGACATAGTGGTTGACGACGTCTGGGTGTCGATTATATATTCTTTTAAAGTATTTGTGTATGTATATGTAGTAGTTAGTATCAGTGAGGTAGATTACATGATACAAGCTTAGAGCTTACTTTGGGTCTAATTAACCGTGAGTGAATTTGACCGGGTGTATATTATTATCAGGACTCACCGCAACATGTCCACGGGCTCCGGGATGATGTACTTCTTTCCCATAAATAATCGAATCACCTCCATAACTTTCCTTTTAACTATCTCTTCTGGTAACGTTTCCACCTAAAAATATTGTCTTATGTTTATTTAAAAATATGTGAAAATATATAATCACTACATAGTATAAAACAAAGTCGCTATTTTTGTCTGTTTGTTTGTTTGTCTGTATGCTTAAATCTTTAAAATTACGCAACGGATTTTGATGCGGGTTTTTGTAATAGGTAGAGTGATTCAAGAGGAAGGTTTTTATGTAAAAAAATTCCCGAAATTCCCACGGGAACGGGCACAACGCGGGTAAAACCGCGGGGCGCTGCTTATATATAATATACAGTAATATAAAGTAAAGTATTAGCCTGTAATGTCAATGCTGGGCAAAGGCCTCTCATCTCACTGAAGATATCAGTACAGTGAGGAGGATTAGGCGTATATACATATATGAATATTTTAAATTACATTTGTTAGTCAAGCAAAAACACGAAAACGGCTGAACCGATTTGGCTAATTTTGATTTAGAAATACTTGTTAAAGTCCAAGGATTTAAAAAAAGCCGAAAAAATTAATGTTTTGAATGCTTTATTTATAGAAGTTTAGGGAAGATTTAAAAGGAGAAAATAAAAAAAATTACAGCTATATTGAAGTGCAAAACTCGCCAATTTGACTAGAGTTTTATAAATACTCACAGATTTGTTTTCATCAATCTTATTCAATCATAGCTAACTAAACACCCTACGTAACAAAACCTTTCAAACAAAAAAAACTACATCAAAATCGGTCCATTCATTCAGAAGCTACGTCAAACTTAGACAAATAACATGCATAGGAAGTTACAATAAAGTATTAGTCATACCACATGCAAGTATGTGATTGGTCAGTTAAGCCCCGCTCTGCTTAGCTCCGCTTCCACAGAAACGCAGTTAAGCGTCTACGTCATCGCTTATGATCGACAACTGTATAGACAAGAGAATACTCAACCATAGACAAAATATAAGTACCAATTTCGCGCCATTCCCACTCGTCCAAACTGTCAAAACTTTCCCATTGCCCATAGAGCAACTGACACCGAAAATTTTCGTCATCCACCAATCAGCAGGCTGGATTTTTTTTCTTTCCTTTTCCCGCCAAATGAAACCCACGAAGGCAGTATGTTGAGGCCACCACGGATGAGGGAAGAGCAACTCTACTTTGTCCATGACACCTATGCTCATGTTTTCAATAATGTCTACTTTGTCTTTGGGTAGAGGCGGAGAGAATAGGGACTGATGACTGAAAAAGATGAAAATGTAAACCTTTTTTAGAATGTAACTCAATGATGTATGAGTATTATATTTGGAGCGAACTTATACTGAATTACTCAAAACAATCTTATATATATAATTCTTGTGTCACAGTGTTCGTTCGCGTACTCCTCCTAAACGGCTCGACCGATTCTCATGAAATTTTGTGAGCATATTGAGTAGGTCTGAGAATCGGCCAACGTCTATTTTTCATCCCGAAATTCCCGCGGGAACGGGTACAACGCGGTTGAAACCGCGGGGCGCAGCTAGTATATCTCTATAATATAAAAATGAATCGCTGAATCTGTTGCTAAGCGCATAACTTCAGAACGACTGCACCAAATTGGACGATTCTTTTTTTAATGTGTTCCTTATTGTCAGGACAAGGTTTTTATATAAGAAAAATAAGGAATAAATCTCAAAATTCCCACGGGAACGGAACGGGGGCGCTGCGGGTGAAACCGCGGGGCACAGCTAGTTTATAATATATATTTATTTAAAAAACTAAGGTCCAAATTCACTATTTCTACATCTAACCACGATCAACTGAACACAGTTTTAGTGACACAATTCTCACGTTTTGATTTCACTTTAGTGAACTAGAATTAAGTTAAATTGATCGTGTTCAGTGTAAGGTGATATTGGGTCCAAGGGTGCGTTTCTAGTTTGAAGCGGAGTGGAACTCAATCGACGAATCACAACACATTGACATTGTCGAAATCTTTTCGTAATGCGTTGTGATTGGTCAGTTGAGCTCCGCCCAGCTCCACTCCGCTTCAGTGAAAACGTACTCTTCGTGATAAAGCCGCTTCTTGCATTTTTAAATTTGAAGCTTAGTCTGTGTGTTAAGTAACTACCTATCTTCTACTTCATCGAGTGGATGGTCAACCTGACCAATCCTGGTGTCAGAGTTATTGAGCCGCCAAAGGCCTCTGACATGGCTCATGTAACGACTACTATCCGTAGACAGTAAGTTTCTATGAAATGTATGAGATAACGTTAATTAGCTAATTGTCGATTTAATTGACGTCTCTGTGTCGTCTGAGAGTGAGCGTTAAGATTTAATTATAGTCAGTTACACATTCGACCATTGACCCAAGTCACAGTCAAATATTTTTATTCAGTTTTGGCCCCATAGAGGCTCTTTTGAACGTACCACCCGTTCCGAAGAACATCAGCAGAGAATGGGCAAGAAACTCGGCTGGTTATTTTTTAAATCAAGGTATAATACAATTGAATACTAATAAGTAAGATTACATGTCAAAATCAGGTTGTGTTGCTGGTGCAGGGATTTGACTCCAGACCCGTGACCCGTGCGAAATAATGAAAAATTTTGTGACTTAGTAACCAAAAATGGTAGTTTTGGTCATGCAATACCACTCCATATACAATTTAATGACAACTTTATGATAAACTATCCGCGCCCCGCGGTTTTACCCGCGTTGTATCGGTTCCCGCGGGAATTTCGGGATAACATGAATTTCATGTGTTATTCTGATGTATAACCTATATAACTGTAAAGTTTCATCCAAATCCGATCATTAGTTTTTGCGTGAAAGTAACAAACATACATCCATCCATCTATCTAATATTATAAATGCAAAACTTTGTGAGGATGTATTGTATGTATGTTTGTTGCTCTTTCACGAAAAAACTACTGGATGGATTTAGATGAAACTTTACAGTAATATAGGTTATACATCAGAATAACACATGGGTTACATTTTATCCCGAAATTCCCGCGGGATCGGATATAACGTGGGTGAAACCGCGGGCCCGGCTAGTATCTAATAAATTTTACTTAGATGTCAAATGATTTTCAGCCTGTATTGCCCCACAGCTGGGCAAAGGATTCAAAATTTTACAAAATTGACACCTGAATCAACTTTTTCTTCTTGTGCCCACAAAACCCAATAATTAAAATGAGTTACACCCACACCTCCCTATAATAATAAATTAGTTCCACCCCAAAAACACCCTGTAACAATGATAAATTAGTTAGACCCCCAAACCTCCCTTAGATAATAAATTAGATCCACCCCAAAAACTCTCTTATATAATAAATTAGATCCACTCCAAAAACCCTGTAATAATAAATTAGTTAGCCCCTATAACTCCCTATAATAATAATAAATAAGTTAGCCCCCAACCTCCTTATAATAATAATAAATAAGTTAGCCCCCAACCTCCCTATAATAATAATAAATAAGTTAGCCCCCAACCTCCCTATAATAATAATAAATAAGTTAGCCCCCAACCTCCCTATAATAATAATAAATAAGTTAGCCCCCAACCTCCCTATAATAATAATAAATAAGTTAGCCCCCCAACCTCCCTATAATAATAATAAATAAGTTAGCCCCCCAACCTCCCTATAATAATAATAAATAAGTTAGCCCCCCAACCTCCCTATAATAATAATAAATAAGTTAGCCCCCCAACCTCCCTATAATAATAATACATTAGTTAGCCCCCAAAAACCCCCAAATAAATAAAATAATAGTGACTGACCAATTTAGCCGCAGTACCATCGAACCATAAAATTAAACATTTGGAGCATCCAGCGGGAACCTCAATCCCTTGACTCTGAGTCACCCAGAGTTCGTCTTTGTTAAATTTTTCCCTATCAGCTGTTCTCCATATGAACCCAGTAAAATATTTAGTCGGCCATGTTGGATGGTCAAACAATAATATCAGCTTGGCAACTACCCCTATAGATGTTTCGTTTATTGCTGTTACTTTTTCAAGGGGTAGGGGGGGCGAGAATAGGGTTGCAGATCTGAAATTTTAGGGTGTGTCACCGGAAAATTGTGAACGATGTCGGTTTATAATCTAACTGAATAAGTAAGATTGTGAACTGTATACTCTATTTTTTCGAAACGGGGCTAGACGGAAAAAATTAAGACGAAAAGTTGTAACGACACGCCATACGCGCTTGTTTCTCTGTCTGTCTCTCTCTGGCGTGCGCATGTTTTTCTGTCTGTCTCTCTCTAACGCAAAAAGTGTCGTGGTGTCGCGACGATTATTTTTGTTGATAATAAATAAACTTCGTTGCATCCGGGTGTCCCTTGACACCTCTCAAGTTTTTTTATATGTATATTAGTAGTGTCCGACCGAAAGTTCGGTTTCGGTTTCGGTTTCGGCCGAGTTTCGGCCAAAAATCAAGTTTCGGCGGCAGTTTCGGTTTCGGCCCAAAATTGGCCGAAACTTTTGCCGAAACCGAAACTGATTTCGGTAGTTGTCGTGCACGCTCGCCTAATTTCGTTTCTCGCGGCAACGCTCTGGCGGGCGCTGGCGGCCCTGTTCGGGAATTGTCGTGCGCCGTTCGGATAGCTCTGTAGCAACACAACTTAGAGCGATTTCACAATATCCGATCCGATATCGGTGTCGGACGCCGATCCGATATCGGGGTAAGTAAAATGTATGAAATATGTACCTGTCTTTCATATTGTCTGGCCCGATATCGGATATCGGAGTCGACACCGATATGTTGGCGGCACCATCGGACGCCCGTGAGCCGTCGGACGATAATGTTTGTTTGTGTGCTATACGTGTATCTAAATTGTCTCTGTGTGCCCCACAGCCATTCGAAAATGTGTGTCTTGTTTCTTGATACTGTTTGTGAGATGAATTAGCAAATAATTGAATGTGGATTCACCCATACGAAAGTAATTAAAAAACTTTCTAGGTGCGTTTTGTAGCTTGCTAAAAATAGTATAAAATGCTCCCTCTGAATATCTAACTTCCACAATGGGATGAATCCAATACTGTCTGTGGACAGATCTTTTTTTGCGTCTCAAATATAATAGATACAGCAAATAAAGTTTCCTATTATAGTCTGCCATGATGACCACAGCACGCACTAAGCTATCGAGCAAATGGCCGTATCGGAACGATTTTGTCGGAAATATGTGAAAATAGCACATAGTGTCTATCGGCTATCGGATGTCGGCTATCGTCGTCCGACACCGATATCGGATCGGGTAATGTGAAAACGCTCTTAGTCAGTGCGTTATCGCCCGACGCAAACATTCTTTAGAGGTTATGTTTTGTTTGGATAGTGGCAGTAAATGTGTAAAACAGTGCTCAGTGAATTAATTTTCCTAAACTTGTTAAATATCTTGAGATGTCAGAGAATTATAAAATAAGATTAAGTATATAAAGATAAGACAGGCAAATAAAGGCCTTTATTCAATTATCCTACTATTTTGATATTTGCATTCTAGGTAAGCACTAGGTAACCTACTCTACATAAAAAAGGTCTGTGACATAGTTACGGACAGACAGGTACCTATGATACAATGAAAAGGGCTCCGTTTTTGCCATTTGACTACGGAACTGTGTTTCTATTTAATGTCCTAATTAATGCAGAATAATGGGTAAAATGCACAAAATTTCAGTATTTTACGGAATTTTATACTTGACCACGTGAGTTTCGGTTTCGGTTTCGGTTTCGGCCGAAACTGAAGCCACGGCCGAACATTCGGTTTCGGTTTCGGTTTCGGCTGGAAAACCAGTTTCGGTCGGACCTTATATATTAGACAAAAATATATTGCACAGTTCAAAAATATTACTAAATACTGTAAATCTTTCAACACACAGACACAGCTACTTACAAATAAAAAATAATCAATCTATACGAATATAATAAAGCTGTAGAGTTTGTTTGTTTGTTTGTTCGGACGCGCTAATCTCAGAAACTAGCTTCTTCTTCTTCACCGAGTGGACGGTCACCCTGACCAATCCTGGTGTCAGAGTTATTGAGCCGCCAAAGGCCTCCGACATGGCTCATGTAACGACTACTATCCGTAGAGAGTAACCGGGACCGACGGCTTAACGTGCCCTCCGAAGCACGGAATCATCTTACTTTTCGGGCAATCAGGTGATTCAGCGTGCAATGCCCTAACCAAACTGATGACAGTCTCAGAGGGTGATTTTTGTGAGATATCTCCACCGGGAATCGAACCCGGAACCTCCGGATCGTGAGCCGAGCGCTCAAACCACTAGACCACGGAGGCTGTTAGAAATTCTGAATAATTCTTTTTGTATTAGATAGCCACATTCAACAAGAAGATTCTATGCTATTTTTATCCCGAAACTCCCACGGGAAAGAGTACAGCGCGGATAAAACCGCGGAGCGCTGCTAGTATTAAAAAAGTAGTTCTTAAATTCAAAATATCATCAATACTCGTAACTAAAAACTATTATCTACACTAATATTATAAAGAGGAAAACTTTGTTTGTAATGAATAGGCTCAAAAACTACTGGACAGGTTTTAAAAATTCTTTCACCATTCGAAAGCTACATTATCCACGAGTAACATAGGCTATTTTTCATCCCGAAATTCCCACAGGAATGGGCACAACGCGGGTAAAACCGCGGGGCGCAGGTAGTAACTAAATAAACTTAATACAACACATACCGTTCCTTCAAAACGCCTAGTGAAGGTGTGACAATAACGTTACTCGCTCTGTACACCGTTCCGTCCCTACAAGTAACGGTGACGTCGGAGCTGGTCTCCGGATTCCACTGGATGAGAGTGACCTCCGTGTTCACTCTGAGTGTGAGGTGAGTGAGACCCGGCCCGCTTCGGTGCGTGTTCTGTGAGAGTTTCAAAGTCGAGTAAATTTTTTTTCAGTTTTGGACTCACTCCTTTGAAAGTGGTTGTTGTAGTCGATTTCATTTCCTTTTATAGTTTTAGCCTTAAAGCGCTTTCGATCTTTGAAATTGGTCAATATAGTCGATTTTGATAGATTTAGTCGATTTGAGATAGAATCCTACTAATATTATAAATGCGAAAGTTTGTGAGGATGGATGTATGTATGGATGGATGTATGGATGTATGTTTGTTGCTCTTCACGAAAAAACTACAGAACGGATTTAGATGAAACTTTACAGTAATATAGGTTACAGATCAGAATAACACATAGGATACATTTTATCCCGAAATTCCCGCGGGATACACCGCGGGGCGCGGCTAGTTAATAATATAACAACAATAAAGAAAAAAATTAAGTCATTAAATTGGTTGATATAGTCGATGGTGGTAGATTTAGTCGATTTAAGATGGAATGTTTTGGTTTTTAGTCGATTTAAAGTGTCGCGGGGCGCTGCTAGTTATATATAAAGATTAATAATCAAAAATAGTCAATCATCTTACCAGTAAAATGTCAAACACAGTCTTATACCCATTCCTGTGCCAACTCATGTGCTGGATCCCGCCCAACTCCTCATAATTGGTGAATGTAGTCACCTCGTTCCAACTGTCCGATGATTCATAATTGTTTATGACTAAATCCATAAAGTTCAGGAACTCTATCATGAACTCTCCGTTGGTATCTATGGTTGGGTGGCGGGATTTGACGTATTCGCGTACTCTGGAAGTTTCAGACGATTTGTTAAAGATTTAGTCGATTTTCTGAGGTTTTAGTCGATTAATTGTAAGTTTGGACGATTTATTGCTATTTTAGTCGATTAATAACGATTTTATTCGACAGCATCGACATGCGACAGTATTTCAGAGACAGCAACACCAATAGCTTTGATATTGACAGGGCCATTATCTCCGCGATACTGACACTATAATTTATACGAAAGTAGTTTTACATGTGCTAAAATAAGTTTCACGAAACTAGTTTCATCATTGATGACACTAGTTTCGTAATGTACTCACTTCCTAATGATAAACTGAGCTCTCTCCTAACATGAAAATAACATAGGACAACACAAGACAAAACTCACTTCCTACTGATAAACTCCCCCATCGGCTCGGGCTGTTCATCAGGGTGCTCCACCGCCTCCAAACAGAAGTTCACCAGCTCATTCATGAGAGCCTGGTCTTCAACGGAGCCGTCTGAACGAAACACTTCGAAGTCCAACTCTTGAGGGATGATGGAGACGTTCTTTTCCATGGCAAGCTCGTAGACCTTGCTGCCTTCAGTGCCGTGTATCCTAAGCGAAGATAGAATGAGTTCAGATAATCATATTATTTTATTTGTTTATGTATATTTAAGTTAGTTAGATTCCATAATACAAGCGTTCGGGTCAATTAACTGTGCGTGAAATTGTCCGGAGGGGTTTGTCATTTTATTTCTGGCTAGCAGCGCCCCGCGGCTTTGCCCGCGTTGCCCGTTCCCGTAGGAATTTTCGAAAATCCTTTCTTAGTGTGCACTTACGTCACTTGAAGAACCTTCCTGCCAAATTTCATGTTTCTAGGTGTAGCGGTTGAGGCTGTGCGTTGATTATCAATCAGTCAGGACTTTCAATTTTATATATATAGATAATTATATAATTTCCTTTGACATAGCGCTTGTGGCGTATGTAGTTTGACTAAGTGATGTTAGCTCATTGGAATTGTTAAGCAAATTTGCACCTAGCACTAATTGGATGGGTGGCCAATAGTGGCATTACTATCCATTTGCTACAGCATTTTGAAGGGTGTGTAAAATTGGTAAACCAAGTAGGAGGCTTTTAGGTGGTCCAAAAACTCTTGACACCAGAGTTGACCACTGACCATAAACAGACTAATAAATAATAACCATTAAAAGCAATTGGAACGAAGTTCCTTATCGCGCATTGCGAAAGGGGGCTAGACGGAAAAAATGGTAACGACGCTTTTTAGGCCAGAGAGGGACAGACAGAAACTTGCCCAGGCCAGAGAGATACAGACACAGAAACATGCGCGGCGCGCATGTTTCTGTGTCTGTCTCTCTCTGGCGTGCACATGTTTCTCTGTCTGTCTCTCTCTCTCTCTCTCTCTTATAGAAAGCAAGCTAGATATTATCGTTTCGTCTTTCTATTTCGCATTGAACAGTGTGGTGTCGCGGCGATTATTTTTGTTGATAATAAATAAACTTCGTTCCATCCGGGTGTCCCTTGACACCTCTCAAGTTTTTTTTCAAGAAATCTGATTTCGAAATACTCCAAGAAATAGACAGATGACTCACCATTCCGCGCCCAGCTCGACGAGCCCGTCTCCAAAGGGCACCGTGTGCACTCTGCCCCCGACCCTGCCCTGCGCCTCCAACGCTAGGACTCTCTTGCCGGCGCGCGCGAGCCGCGACGCCGCCGCGGTGCCCGACGCGCCGAGACCGATGACTATTGTGTCGTAGGACATGGCACTGGAAATAATTACAGAGAAAAACAATCATCAAACTGGTTTCTTTCATTAAAGCGAAAACTGTTGCTTAATTGCTGATACAAAAACACAGTGACAGTTTTAATGGGTGCATACAGATATTTCCTCAGATAATAAAACCGGCCAAGTGCGAGTCGGACTCGCGCACGGAGGGGTCCGCACTTTAAAAAACGGCAAATAATCAGGTTTATTGTATGATAGCCCCTTGAATATATATTTTATTTTGTTTTTAGTATTTGTTGTTAAAGTGGCAATAGAAATACATCATCTGTGAAAATTTCAACTGTCTAGCTATCACCGTTCTTGAGATACAGCCTGGTGACAGACGGACGGACGGACAGCGAAGTCTCAGTAATAGGGTCCCGTTTTTACCCTTTGGGTACGGAACCCTAAAAACATTTAGTGTTCAGAACAAACTTTTCAGCTGCATTATATTTCGTTAGATATATGAATGAAAATAGGACTAAAATTTAGTTTTGTGGCTCGAATAATATAAAGAGATATTAAATAATTAATTTGAGATGTCAGCCTAATAAACAAACGTAAATAATTATTATAAAAATCATTTTGAAAATTGACTCGAAATTCCAATTCTATTTAATTCAAACAAATAGATAAGACGTAGATATATGCATTAAATCAGTTCCTAACCTAATTAGAAAACAAACAGTGTTATCAACTACAAAACAGATTAAGAAAACATCGAAACGAATCAATTAAATTATAATGTTATTATTGCTTACGAATAAATTATAGGTTAACATGAAGTGTTAAAAATAACTTACATTTACGTGTCCAATATCAATATTATATAACTCTACACGGAAGACAAACGGAGGAGAGTTATCTTTTAGTGATAATTAGATTACCTATTTTATATAACACGCTAATTAAGTAAATAATTTAATCAAAACACTTTATTTCACACTTCTCTTTAGAAACGAACGAGGGGGGGGTTGAACTTTGAGGTGGGGGGCGGGGGAGGTGACAGATAACAAACGTCAAAGTCGATTTGACGTTAGTGATGGAACTGACAAGTAGGTGATTTTAGTCGATTATTTGTCCGATTTGCGTTTAGTCTTATTATTGAAAGGATAGATGGCGCTGATAACAGCCAATAATAATTTTGCTTTTTTATAATGTTGACTTACGAATATACTAATACTAGCAGCGCCCCGCGGTTTTACCCGCGTTGTGCCCGTTCCCGTGGGAATATCGGGAATTTTTATACATAAAAACCTTCCTCTTGAATCACTCTACCTATTACAAAAAACCGGATCAAAATCCGTTGCGTAATTTTAAAGATTTAAGCATACAGACAAACAGACACGAAACAGAGACGACTTTATTTTATACTATGTAGTGATTATAAAGAGGTAAGTTTGTTATATGTTCGAGGTTTCCTTTATTTTTGTAATGGATAGCAGACATTCAACGGGAAGGTTTATTCCCATCTGTTCTACTGAACAGTTTTACCTTAGCACTAATGGGACTTTACCCCCTTATCTTATATATAAAATTCTCGTGTCACAGTGTTCGTTCGCGTACTCCTCTCGACCGATTCTCATGAAATTTTGTGAGCATATTGAGTAGGTCTGAGAATCGGCCGACGTCTATTTTTCATCCCGAAATTCCCGCGGGAACGGGTACAACGCGGGTGAAACCGCGGGGCGCAGCTAGTTTACTTATAAAAATGCTATCGAATAGTGGAACTAGCGAGAAAATTATTTTTCAGTAGTGTAGAAGTACACATTTTATTTTAGACACAAAGAAATCTTTCGACAGTACACACAGCGCCATTTAGCCCCAAATTAAGCTTTTTTTGCTTTTTTGCCTCCGACATGGTCTAACAATTGCAACAACCGGGACCGACAATTTAACGTACCCTCCGAAGCACGGTAGCGCTCAGATGTAAATAACTATCGGCCACCCATCCGAGTAGGGGTCGAGCTGCACGTTGCTTAACAATCGCAATGAACTAACATCGCTTAGTCAAAATGAGCGCTACTATAATAGTAGTTTATGCAACTGTCATATAAAGAAGGGTATTAAAAGACGAGTGTGAGTTTATGAAACGAGCGCAGCGAGTTTCATAATAGTAACGAGTGTTTTAATACCCGTGTTATATGCAGTTGCATACACTACTTTATCTTCACTAATGCAATTAATCAAACAAAATTTTAAAAACAAAACTTATTGCGAAACATTAAATTCACGCGTACGTGTATTGTCTCAGTGAACTTGCCGCCATTAAAATCTAACCAATGAGAGCGCAGCTGCGCGCGCAGGGCCGCAGGCCGCGATGTTATAATGAGATTTTACGATATCGATGTGGATATTATAACATCATGTGCAATTGCTTAAATTGAGTGTTTTAGTTGTCTGCGCTATAACAGTAGTAATTATAAGTCAAGTATTGGAAACATAAGTAGAATGTTACAACATTAGTGTAGATAAAATATAATATAGCCTATCAAAATCATAGATTATCCTCTTAGTTTTGCTTCTATATAATAAAAAAATATACAAAATAAACTCACTCAATTGCATTAGCTGTGGTCCCAATGGCATAATAAAGGACTATGCCCACAGCACAAACTATCAGTCCAGTCGACCCCATTGTGTTCTAATCACGTAATGAGCGTAGAGTCTTGCGAATTGACCTATTTATCTGTTATAAATACTAGCTGTTCCTCGCGTTCCCACCCGTAGCGATTTTTACCGAATTTAAACACGACTTTGATTTTAAAATGTCCTTCTAATATTATAAATGCGAAAGTTTGTGAGGATCGATGTATGTATGTATAATGTATTTCTTTTGGATTGGCACAAAATGTAGTTAAATGTCGTCAATTTTCCAGCCGAAGACGATTGCTTCTGAAGAGGAAAAAGGTTTAGAGATAGGGTAATAATTAAATAAATTACTAAACCTTTTTCCTCTTCAGGAGCAATCGTCTTCGGCTGGAAAATTTACGACATTTAACTACATTTTGTAGCAATCCAAAATAAATATGTTTAAGTATTACTCTTTCACGCAAAAACTACATAACGCATTGACATTGTCAAAATCTTTTCGTAATGCGTTGTGATTGGTCAGTTGAGCTCCGCCCAGCTGCGCTCCGCTTCAATTGTCATGTACAGTGCCACCAACTTAACTGTTCAGGTGGGCAAAATGGGAACTACAGCCGCGTCATATTGAATCTATACTATGTTAGTTAGGCTTTATATGATTGATATTGTAGTTTCTTAAATTTTAATGATATCTATAGACTGACTTGCAAGACATGTTTTAATTACCTTTGTTTCTTGGTGAATTTCTTATATTATGTATACCAAATTCTCCACTAGCGACGCTGTCAACTGAACAGATAAGATGGTGGGACTGTACCTACCTTTTTGATCTTGCAGATCAAACTGCCGAAGTCATTCATCTATTAAATCGACTCACTCACTCATTAAAGTAAGCATTAAATTTGATGTTGGTTTAATCATGTAAGAATGGAATGAAATCACGAAAACTTTTCCTCGATAGAAGGAATTGAATAAATAGGCTTTTAGACAGCTGGAAGTCCTCAAATAAGGTCGAATAAAACGATTTCAAAATGGATTATATACATTTTATTAAACAAAATTTTATACAATTGCTACTTAAACATATATTATGATTAAATTAAATCTCTATCTACGGCACTCAGAGACGTCAATAATAATGACTTATTTGACATAATAAGTTCTACATGACATTTTTTTACGGATACACTTCGCTTTTATTTTATACTAGCTGCGCCCCGCGGTTTTACTCGCGTTGTGCCCGTTCCCGTGGGAAATTAAGAACCGCTCGACCGATTTTGTGCAAACTTCACATTAACCATCAACTAAATAGTCCGAACAAAGCCTAAACATTTGGTTTGGATAGGTGAGCCCATTCTTGAGTTATAACATCACAACGAAAAGTGGCATTGATTTTTATACTTATAGATTTGTATCTGACATTTCGGCCCCTTTACAGGAACCGTGGTCACAGAAGACTGAAGACTTTATATGTCAAATATCACTCATAAATCTCTCTAAACCACAGAGCATAGAAGCACCGCGCTCAGGAGAGCGCGGTGCTTCTAAGCTCTGTGCTCTAAACGAATTATTTGACGACTCTGAGTACAGCAGTAACTAAACTCAAAAGTTAGGTCAATGACTAAAGAACAATTTGACGTAATTTGACTTAACGTGCCCTCCGAAGCACGGAATCATCTTACTTTTCGAGAATCAGGTGATTCAGCCTGCAATGCCCTAACCAAACTGAGGGCAGTTTCACAGAGAAAAATCTCAATTGATATCCTCTTTTGAAGTCGATTCAAAACCATCGGAATCTGTTCAGCATAGTCATGACGACTGAACATATTTACTACTAGCAGCGCCCCGCGGTTTTACCCGCGTTGTACCCGTTCCCGTGGGAATTTCGGGATGAAAAATAGCCTGAAAAATAGCGTTGAATGTGGCTATCTATTACAAAAATAATTATTTAAATCGGTTCAGTAGTTTCTGAGATTAGCGCGTTTAAACAAACAAACAAACAAACAAACAAACAAACAAACAAACAAACAAACAAACAAACAAAACAAACTCTTCAGCTTTATAATATTAGTATAGATATAGATTATTTTTTAATATAATAGGTATTATCTGAAAGTAAGTCAGTTCGAGCAGGTCAGCGGTCAACCCTGGTGTCGGAGGTTTTAGACCGCTTAAAGGCGACATGGTCTACGATGAAACAACCGGGACCGACAGCTTAACGTGCCCTCCGAAGCACGGTAGCGCTCAGATAGACATACCACTATACCAATCTACACTAATATTATAAAGAGGAAAACTTTGTTTGTTTGGTTGTAATGAATAGGCTCAAAAACTACTGGACCGTTTTAAAAAATTCTTTCACCATTCGAAAGCTACATTATCCACGAGTAACATGGGCTATTTTTCATCCCGAAATTCCCACAGGAATGGACACAACGCGGGTAGGGCGCTGCTAGTGTAAAATATTAAGGAAATAAGTGCTCAGATTCAAATAGGAACATTAAATAATAACAGTTTTATTCTAAAACGTTCTATACCTAAAAAAACTGTTATTAAGTGTTTTGTCTCTTTTGCTCTTTAGAAAATAGCGTATGTCGGAAAGAGACAAACCATTTGATGGTTAAAATACTGTTATTAAGCGATATGAATGGCCTTTCACCTTTAGTAATATATAAACATCAAAGATTACAATTATGTAATATTTTATAACAAAATATTGATAACTAGCGACGTGGCGCGGTTTTACCCGCGTTGCACCCGTTCCCGTGGGAATTATGGGATGAAAAATAGCCTATAACCTTCCCGTTGAATGTGGCTATCTAGTGAAGGCATAATGTAAGAACGGGCTTAATGTGGGTCAAACCGCGGGGCGTTGCTAGTAACATAATACCTTCGATCAAGAATACACAACTAGATGTCGGGTCGACGCAAAAAATACGTCTCGGTGAATAAGGCCTCATTTGAAAAGTGAGATCTTATTTTATTCATAAGATTTGCTACTTTATTGCTATGTGTCATGGTTGTAATTAGGTTGAACTTCGAACTGTTTTAAAACTTTTGTTTCAGTTCGGTAGTAAACAGAATAAGCTGTCACACGTCATCCACGCGGACAGTATTTAGCTTTGATTTTGTACGTGACCCGATATCTAGTTGTGTATTGTTGATCGAAGCATAATGCAATTAAAACAGAGCCATAAGGATGCGTTCCATTGATACGTAGCGGAGCTGTGCGGAGCTCAATCGACCAATCACATTGTCAAACAACACATTGACATGTCAAAATCCTACTAATATTATAAACTAGCAGGGCCTGCGGTTTTACCCGCGTTGTGCCCGTTCCCGTGGGAATTTCGGGAATTTTTTACATAAAAACCTTCCTCTTGAATCACTCTACCTATTACAAAAAACTGCATCAAAATCCGTTGCGTAATTTTAGAGATTTAAGCATACAAACAAACAGACAAACAAACAGACAAAAATAGCGACTTTGTTTTATACTATGTAGTGATGCGAAAGTTTGTGATGTATGTAAATATGTATGTTTGTTACTCTTTCACGCAAAAACTACTGAACGGATTTGGATTTGGACAGCCTTCTGCGTCATCAAGTGGATGGTCACCCTGACCAATCCTGGTGTCAGAGTTATTGAGCCGCCAAAGGCTTCTGACATGGCTCATGTAACGACCACTATCCGTAGAAAATAGCCGGGACCTTTATTACTTTACAGTAATATAGGTTATACATCAGAATAACACATGGGATACATTTTATCCCGAAATTTCCGCGGGAGTACAACGCGGGTCACACCGCGGGGCGTGGCTAGTCTTTCCATAATGCGTTATGATTGGTCGATTCGAGCTCCGGATAGCTCCACTCCGCTTCAATCAAAGTTGTGTATATCTACGAGCTAGGCGGTTGCCAAGTGACCGATCCCATCTTCCTATTGATCTCGCTCAGTATGAGAGAGCATCGTGCTAGCTGAGCGGGGCGTAGCTGCGGTGTCGTGTCTCTAGCGCCTCGCTCAGCGCTGGCGGCGCGCGGGCGACCGACGCGGCGTAACGCGCGCCGTCGGCGGGGGCGTCCGGGCGCTGGGTTGAACAAGTTCAAGAAGGTCAGTGGCCAACACTGGTGTCAAGAGGTTTTAGACCGCCTAAAGGATGACATGGTCTGACCCTTTAAACAACCAGGACCGATCATTTAACGTTTTTAGAACGTATAGGCCGGTAACAATGCTCCACCGACCGTCAGTGCGTACCGTCGGTGCTGATGATGCGCATTGACCGACCGTCAGTTTGTATCATTCAGTGCTCTGCGTACCAGTAAACTGATCGGACAAGGTTAAGACTTAGTCTGACGTTTGAACAACCGAGTCCGACAATTTAACGTTTAGTTTCGATCAAATTACAATGACAATTTGACAAGCTCACCGAAGGAGCAATTGGTATCTCTAACGTGCCTTTCGAAGCACGGTAGCGCTCAGATAGAAATGCCACTATCTTCCACCCGACGAAAGGTCGAGCTGCACGTTGTTTAACAATCGCAATGAGCTAACATCGCTTAGTCAAACTACGCCATGAGTGCTAACTTTATCTTCATCGAGTGGATAGTCACCCTGACCAATCCAGGTGTCAGAGTTATTGAGCCGCCAAAGGCCTCCGACATGGCTCATGTAACGACTACTATCCGTAGAGAGTAACCGGGACCGACGGCTTAACGTGCTAACTGTAAAACTGCTTACCTGTAGCTTTTTCCTTTTCTTTATAATCTTCATCAATGGATCTTGACAGAGACCTCTTTTTTGGCGACTAAAAATGAAACAGAAAACCCAGTAAAATATAACAAAAAAGTAACTGAATAACATATACATCCTATAATCTAAGTATTTCTTTTGGATCGGCACAAAATGTGGACCAATGTCGTCAATTTTCCAGCCGAAGACGATTGCTCCTGAAGAGGAAAAAGATTTAGTGATTTTATTTCATTCTTACCCTATCACTAAACCTTTTTCCTCTTCAGAAACAATCGTCCACATTTTGTGCCAATCCAAAAGAAATAGAGTATTCTAATATTATTAAATTTGTGAGGATACTTATTTATTACTAGCAGCGCCCCGCGGTTTTACCCGCGTTATGCCCGTTCCCGTGGGACTTTCCGAATTTTTTATACATATAAACCTTTCTCTTGAATCACTCTAGCTATTTAAAAAAACCGCGTTAAAATCCGTTGCGTAGTTTTATACTATGTAGTGATATTACTCTTTCACGCAAATACTACAGAACGGATTTGGATGAAACTTTACAAGTTATATAGGTTATACATCAGAATAACACATGGGATACATTTTATCCCGAAATTCCCGCGGTAATGGGTACAACATGGGTAAGATTAATACCCTTCTTTTAATCTGCTTCTGATAATGTTGGGCATCGTAGAACTGTGGCTGTGACCTCCTAACTCTGCCGGTCCTCCGCTTGATGTCTTCAACGGCTGGCAGGGAGTCGGCCCCTCGTCGGGCAGCAAAGAATGTGTGGCCGCACTTACATGATTTAGAGGCTACGGCCACCTGTGGAGGGAAAGAATTGTTGAAGTATGTTATGTACTTATATGTTTATCCTACTAATATTATAAATGCGAGATGCATGTATGTTTGTTACTCTTTCACGCAAAAACTACTCAACAGATTTTTATGAAACTTTACAATAATATAGGTCTTATATCTGAATACCACAAGGCATACATTTTACCCCGAAATTTCGCCGGAACAGGTACAACGCGGGTAACACCGCGGGGCGCGGCTAGTACAATATAAAATATATGGGTGGGTAAATATTAACTATATGGGTATGATGAAGAGGAATCGGTGTCCCGAAACGAAGACGGCGCGTCCGGCGGCGGTGTCGCGCTACTGATGGTGATGTATCCTTCTCATCAGAATGTGAGCAGTCACTGGGTGATCAGTCACATAGTGAACAACTTCAAGAGTGAACCATAGTCCAGAATGGATCTCCCCGTGCACCTCGTCTCATACATGCTCTTCCTACTTCTTTCGCCTAATTATGGCGTTGCCAGTACTATGTTGTAATAAAAAAGTTGACTGTAATAATGATTTGAATAGCAAGATTTCTTAAAAATAATGAATATCGTTTTGTCATAGTTTTTCATGCATGCATAAAATATTCTAAATTGAATTAGGTACTAGCCAAATATCATTTTTAACTCTAAAGACTTTTGATTATTCTATTGAAATTAATTTTCACTGTGAATGTGATTAAAACTTGGAATAATTTAGAAAGTAATTGTTCACTTATAATAAAAAAATAAAATTGGTTAAAATGACATACCTGCATCTCACACTTCGGACAACTTTTTGCTATCATTTTGTTTTTTCCCATTTTGAATATGGTACACTGAGATTTATCTTATTACCGATGTTTATTACTAAGAAGAAAACAATGGTATTAATAATGTTGCATTCATTTGTTTTAATTATTTGTTTTCGTAAGATGAAAGAATAATTTAATTTTGACACACCAACATTATTGATGTTTACCACAGACGGATGTTTAATGATATTTGATAATGATAATTAATTTGACAGCTCAGGTTTTTTTTTAGTTAAATAAATTCGATTAATCGACTAAATTGCACATTCTAGTATTTTTGACACTGACAACTAATTATTTTAAGATGTTGAAATAGATTTATAATCTGTGAGTGATCTGTCACAACACAAAATAATGACAAAAATACTGTAACGTAACCATAGCATCAGATTTTCATTTATCAATAAAAGTACAATTAATTACAACATTTACGTGTGTAATATATCTGGAAAATACTTAATATTATAACTCTAAAGTTACTAATGGCTACAACGACTGTTAAGCCCCCAAAATGAAGGCAAACTGCTTTGAATGCGCAAATTGTAATAATAAGTTTGCCAATAAAGACAATGTAGCGAAACATATTAAAAATGCTGTGTGTTCTAAAAAATACATTTGTAAGATGTGTGGGACTGTTTTCAAAAATCCTGGTAATTTAGCAATCCATATAAAGTGTATGCACGGTGCCGAAGTGGTAGACGAAAGTGACAGGTAAGAAAGAATTTTAAAAAAATGTTTATTTATACTTTATGTATGCACTAGCTGCGCCTTGCGATTTCACCCACGTTGTGCCCCTTCCCTCGGGAATTTCGGGATAAAATGTATCCCATATGTTATTCTGATGTATAACCTATATTACTGTAAAGTTTCATCCAAATACGTTCAGAAGTTTTTGCGTGAAAGAGCAACAAACATACATCCATCCTCACAAACTATCGCATTTTTCAATAAGGATAGTATGTAGGTATATTGTATAATCCTACTTCCTACTAATATTATAAATGCGAAAGTTTGTGAGGATGGATGTATGTATGGATGTATGTTTGTTGCTCTTTCACGCAAAAACTACTAAACGGATTTGGATGAAACTTTACAGTAATGTAGGTTATACATCAGATAAACATATGGGATACATTTTATCCCGAAATTCCTGCGGGAACGGGTACAGCGTGGGTAACACCGCGGGCGCAGCTAGTGTATACTAATATTATAATGAATCTGAAGAGTTTGACTTTTTATGTTTGTTTGAACGTGCTAATCTCAGAAACTACCAATCAGAATTGAATAATTATTAATGTTATATATAGCCACATTCAATGAGAAGGTTATTACGCTATTTTTCAACCCTAAACTCCCACAGGAATGAGCACAAGGGTAAAACTGTGAGGCTCTAAGTATAAATTGCCATGACCAACTAGACTCAAACCATAGACTTCATATTCTTAATAACTTATTTAAAATGGACAATTACATATGTGTATGTATGTTTATGTACTCCTCATCTGTTTTGGCCACATACAGTAATATAATAGTACACCCGGACAAATTCACTCGCTCACTTGTGTTATGGAATCTAACTCACTGATACTACTACAGTGACATTCCTCAGGAACAATCCTCCACCAACTTATACAAACATCACTACATAGTATAAAACAAAGTCGCTATTTTTGTCTGTTTGTTTGTCTGTTTGTCTGTATGCTTAAATCTTTAAAATTACGCAACGGATTTTGATGCGGTTTTTTGTAATAGGTAGAGTGATTCAAGAGGAAGGTTTTTATGTTAAAAATTTCCCGAAATTCCCACGGGAACGGGCACAACGCGGGTAAAACCGCGGGGCGTGCTAGTACTATATAAGTACTAGCAGTGCTCCGCGGTTTTACCTGCATTGTGCCCATTCTCGTAGGGATTTCGGAATTAAAAATAGTGTATAACCTTCCCATTCAATGTGGCTATCCATTACAAAAATAATTATTCAAATTGGATTCGTAGTTTTTGAGATTAGCCCTTACAAACAAAGTTAAAAACTTTACCTCTTTATAATATTAGTATAGATCTGCTAATCAGTAAGTAACACCCACCTATACTGATATCTTCAGTGAGATACCCTGCCTTGGACATTGCAGGCTAACTTTTACACTACTAACCTTGAAAATGTTTCAAATTTTAAGTTATCTACACTAATATTATAAAGAGGAAAACTTTGTTTGTTTGTAATGAATAGGCTCAAAAACTACTGGACCGTTTTTAAAAATTCTTTTACCAATCGAAAGCTACATTATCCTCGAGTAACATAGGCTATTTTTCATCCCGAAATGCCCACAGGAATGGACACAACGCGGGTAAAATCGCGGGGCGTTGTTAACAATATACGAACACATTTTTCACTATAATTGCTAGGTAGTACTAATTTTACAGCTGTTTTATCAGGGGTTAGGGTGGCCATAATGCATTGTACTGTAATTTTTGTTCAATATATTTTAAAATATTACTTGAATTGGTTACAATAATATTTTTTTCCCTTAACCGATATTGTCCCTCTGCCAGGCAAAGGTCTCTCCAATGTTATCACTACATAGTATAAAACAAAGTCGCTTTCTCCTGTCTGTCCCTATGTATGCTTAGATCTAAAACTACGCAACGGATTTTGACGCGGTTTTTTTAAATAGATAGATTGATTCAAGAGGATAGTGTATAAAAATTCCCGAAATTCCCACAGGAACGGGCACAACGCTGGTAAAACCGCGGGGAGCTACTAGTTTTACAATAAGTAATTAAGAACTATTTTTTTTAATTTGTATATCAGGTACCTACTTTAATACACACAAAGAGTAACATCGTGACAATATTGGTTCGAAATTACCGGAATTATCGACGCGGATATTGAAATAAAAATAGATTGTAAACTTAACTAAAGTTAAATCACGAAGGCTACATCTGTCAAATTAAATTTAAACCATTAAAACGTCGTTATTCCGTAACAATACATAATATTATACTAAATGAAACGGGTCAGTATCGCGTTGGATTATCCAACGCGATACTGACCCGTTTCATTTAGTATAATGAGTGCAAATCGTGTGAGTTTAAAAAGTATAATACATAATATTAATTATGTAGCAAGCTGGTGTGTTGTCAAACAAAACAAAAATTAAAAAAAATTATAGTTTAAAAAAACTAAAAAACACGCTTTTATTGCAAATTGAACTAAAAACTAGAAAATAATTTTTCACCTCAAATCAAAATTATAATAAAATTTAAGTTATTTACACAATGATTCAATTCAGAGTAAAAAGCGTGGGGTGCTTAATATTTTTTTTTAATATTACAATCATCATTGGTATCTATGAGAGGATAGTTATGAACTACAGTAAAATGCACCCCACGCTTTTTTACTCTGAATTGAATCATTGTGTTAATAACTTAAATTTTATTATAATTTTGATTTGAGGTGAAAAATTATTTTCTAGTTTTTAGTTCAATTTGCAATAAAAGCGTGTTTTTTAGTTTTTTTAAACTATAATTTTATTTTTTATTTTTTAGTAAATCTGGCAAATCCATATAACATTATATGCAACTTTTCATCCCGTAATTCCCACGGGAACGGGCCCATCACGGGACGCTGTTAGTGTCTAGTACCATTTAGTAAAATAAAACAGAACTCCCGTTCCGTCCCACAGCGAGCGCCCGTTGATGTCTTTTATATGAAGTAATATTTTTTTAGTAAATCTGGCAAATCCATTAAGGATAATGGGAAACTGTTATTAAATTATTGCATTGTCATCCGTCCTTGATACGTATGCAAAGTTTCAAATTAATCAGACTTCTAGAAGTTGGTGAAAATGATGTTCAAAGATTCCATTACATACGTTCGTACCTACGTACGTACATACAGGCCAAGCTAATAAAAGCGTGTTAATAATGGGAAACTGTTATTAAATTATTGCATTGTCATCGGTCCTTGATACGTATGCAAAGTTTCAAATTAATCAGACTTCTGGAAGTTGGTGAAAATGATGTTCAAAGATTTCATTACATACGTACATACATACATACATACAGGCCAAGCTAATAAAAGCGTGTTAATATCCCACATTTTGCGTCGAATATGATGAACATCAGGCACGTGCCGAAAATCAATAAAGCTACGTATTAGTCTGTGGTCAGAACCTAGGCTCTCCGGACAGGTACGCATCGCCTGAATTACAGTAGAATGCAGTTGCAGTGTGGAAATAAAAAGGAAATTCTGGAAATAAAAACAGATCAGTCTTTTTCTCAAGGATAATCTTTCTTATTCGTGTGACGTAAAAAATCGCGGGAATAACAGTTGAAAGAGTGAACCTTTTGATTGCGCGTCAAGTTTTTTACTAGTGTTTATTATAATGAATTAATGACGATTTTTTCTTAAGTGCAGTAGTGATGTGACATTTATATTTTTTAATCGAAATTAGTGGATGTGTTTTTTAAATTAAAAGTCATTATTTGTTGGCGTAAATTAATGGATTAGAGAGAGATAAGCGGAGACTTCGTATTTAATTGTTTTTTATTACTTCGCGTGTCTGTACATTATTAATTTTAATTACTTATGGAGCCACCAAAAACCACTAAGGTATTAAAGAGGTTTGTATCACTACACTACATATTTTGAAGTGGTTTTTTATAATAGACTAGCAGTGCCCTGCGGTTTTACCCGCGTTGTACCCGTTCCCGTGGGAATTTCGGGATGAAAAATAGCATATCTAGTGCCTATCTAGTACAAAAAGAATTATTCATATCGGATTGGTAATTCCCGAGATTAGCTCGAACATACAAACAAACAAACAAATTTACAAATTTTACCTCTTTATAATATTAGTTTAGATAGAGTGATCCAAGGGGAAGGTTTATAAGTACATATAAAAAATCCTCAAATTCCCACGGGAACTACGCGGGTAAAACCGCGGGGCGCTACTGGTTGCACATAAAAATATAATAAGTTTTTATTCATTCATTCATTCATTCATTTTGGTTAGTTTAGTAGCAAGCCTGGGGTCGGAAAGTCAGTAGCTAGTCTGGGCTCGCAAAGTTCATTACTTTCCGATCCTAGGCTAGCGACTAAACTAACGAATTTCAAACTACTAAATTAAAGCATTGGCTTTATTCATCTAAGGATTTAAGATTTTAATGTTTGAAAAAAGAGTTTTATTCTGAAATGGTTCATTATAAATGTCATTGTAGTCTATTTTTTTAAAAGAGTTAGTTTATCTTATGTTTTTAGCTTCGATCAACAATACACAACTAGATGTCGGGTCGGCGCAAAAAATACGTCCCGGTGAATAACGCCTCATTTGAAAAGTGAGGCGTTATTCCCACTTATTTTATTCATAAGATTTGCTACTTTATTGTCATGGTATCTTGGTTGTAATTAGGTTGAACTTCGAACTGTTTTTAAACTTTTTTTTCAGTTCGGTAGTAAACAAAATAAGCTGTCACACGTCATCCACGCGGACAGTATTTAAGTGTGATTTTGTACGTGACCCGATATCTAGTTGTGTATTGTTGATCGAAGGTTTTTAGATATCATTGTAAACGTACCTTGTCTATATAATAGATATTAAACCAGTTAGATTGAATATGAGGGTTGAATTGAGACGTTGATTCTGAATTCGGTTTATTATAGGTATTGTTCAGAAATATATTTTAATCTATAATATAAAAAGCGGCCAAGTGCGAGTCGGACTCGCCCATGAAGGGTTCCGTAGCAGCGAGTAACATAATAAAGAAGTTCTTGAAATAAATGTTTTTTTATTTACATTTGAGTTATTGAATGAATAATCAGTATTTTTTTGCGGTTTACGATTTATGTCGTAAAAAAAAAACTACTAACTAGACCTCGTTCAAACCAATTTTCGGTGTTAGATTACATTGTTATGTACATCATATATTTTTTTTAGTTTTATCATTCTCTTATTTTAGAAGTTACAGGGGGGGGGGGACACACATTTTACCACTTTGGAAGAGTCTCTCGCGCAAACTATTCAGTTTAGAAAAAAATGATATTAGAAACCTCAATACCATTTTTGAAGACCTATCCATAGATACCCCACACGTATGGGTTTGATGAAAAAAAAAATATTTTTTTCATTTCTAAGTATGGGAGACCCCCCTAAAATTTTATTTTTTTTCTATTTTAGTGTGAAAATATTAATGCGGTTCACAGAATACATCTACACACTAAGTTTCAACAACATAGCTCTTATAGTTTCGGAGAAAAAAGGCTGTGACATACGGACAGACAGACGGACAGACGGACGGACAGACAGACAGACAGACAGACATGACGAATCTATAAGGGTTCCGTTTTTGCCATTTGGCTACGGAACCCTAAAAATGAATCGCTGAATCTGTTGGTAAGCGCATAACTTCAGAACGACTGCACCAAATTTAATTTCCTTATTGTCAGGACAAGGTTTTTATATAAGGAAAATATGGAATAAAAATCTCTAAATTCCCACGGGAACGGGGGCGCTGCGGGTGAAACCGTGGGGCACAGCTAGTAATTAATGAAAGAAGTGCAGTTTTTTTCCCATACGGACATTTTTTTCTTTTTTTAACACGCTTTTATTAGCTTGGCCTGTATGTATGTATGTATGTATGTATGTATGTATGTATGTACGTATGTAATGAAATCTTTGAACATCATTTTCACCAACTTCCAGAAGTCTGATTAATTTGAAACTTTGCATACGTATCAAGGACCGATGACAATGCAATAATTTAATAACAGTTTCCCATTATTAACACGCTTTTATTAGCTTGGCCTGTATGTACGTATGTAGGTACGAACGTATGTAATGGAATCTTTGAACATCATTTTCACCAACTTCCAGAAGTCTGATTAATTTGAAACTTTGCATACGTATCAAGGACCGATGACAATGCAATAATTTAATAACAGTTTCCCATTATCCTTAATGGATTTGCCAGATTTACTAAAAAAATATTACTTCATATAAAAGACATCAACGGGCACTCGCTGTGGGACGGAACGGGAGTTCTGTTTTATTTTACTAAATGGTACTAGACACTAACAGCGTCCCGTATGGGCCCGTTCCCGTGGGAATTACGGGATGAAAAGTTGCATATAATGTTATATGGATTTGCCAGATTTACTAAAAAATAAAAAATAAAATTATAGTTTAAAAAAACTAAAAAACACGCTTTTATTGCAAATTGAACTAAAAACTAGAAAATAATTTTTCACCTCAAATCAAAATTATAATAAAATTTAAGTTATTAACACAATGATTCAATTCAGAGTAAAAAAGCGTGGGGTGCATTTTACTGTAGTTCATAACTATCCTCTCCTATATAGATACCAATGATGATTGTAATATTAAAAAAAAATATTAAGCACCCCACGCTTTTTACTCTGAATTGAATCATTGTGTTAATAACTTAAATTTTATTATAATTTTGATTTGAGGTGAAAAATTATTTTCTAGTTTTTAGTTCAATTTGCAATAAAAGCGTGTTTTTTAGTTTTTTTAAACTATAATTTTTAAACCTAGTCGATTGTCAAATAATTAGTCGATTATGTTAAAAGGCATAACTAATATGTTGTTTTTTTTCAGTGGTAAGCAGGTTGCAAGAATTTCGTGCGTGGCCTGCGGTATGTCATTCATGGAAAAGATCAATTATAGATATCATATACGACAGAAACACTTCAATCTTATCTCGAAAACGCCCATTTGTGAATTAAAAAAACTAAATCAAGTCTGGGTTGAAAAAGTTCTAAACACAAACGACGTCATAGAAATAAAAAAAACAGGAATAAACTCTTTACTTCTTAGGCGAGCTGCGGAAAATTCGACTATCGAAAATAGTGATGTGACAGAATCGATTTATTTAGACGATTTATATCCGACTTGTAGAAAACGTAAAAGAGTGACATGTGTTTATTGTAAAAAGCAAATTGCTAATAGTAATTTGAAAAATCATATTGATGAAAGTCACTTGAATGTTATTAAGCATCAGTGCAGTATTTGTAATATGAAGTTTAAGCGATCAAATGCGTATATGAGACATGTTTGTAATAAAGGGAGGAGAAAAAAGATACCTGTGGTTAATATAAGTATTGACAATGAGTGTACATTGATGCATAGTGTTGAAAATGATTGTGTAATTGTAGAATAAAAAGCAGTGCCCCGCGGTTTTACCCGCGTTGTGCCTGTTCCCATGAGAATTTCGGGATGAAACATAGCCTATAACCTTCCCGTTGAATGTGGCTATCTATAACAAAAAGAATTATTCAAATCGGATTTATAATTCCCGAGATTACCTCAAACAAACAAACTTAAAAAATTACCTCATTATAATATTAGTATAGATTGGGATTGGCGTGTCGGATTCGAGGCTATACCTTATATACATGTCGGGGAAACAGCGATAATTATCCCACTATTGGGGACATGTCACATCAGGATAAGCACGAGCATTATACCGCCAATACAACATCAGATATCTTATGATTCCTAGGTCTTGGTCTTGAAATAATAACTCACAGGACTTCATTACAATGACATTGCTTGTATTTTACACACGATCATCATGGATTACAGATTACAGTTAGGATACGTCTAGATTCAATTAATTGATGGAACCTAAACGACCTCCCTTCACCCCATTAGTCGTCCTGTCCACGCCATAGAATATCTTTTCCCTATTCTATACTCGATTCGCAATACGATCGTGATGTCGTCAACACCTCATCCTTCCAATCTACGTTTCCCATCTGATCACAATCCAACCGTCTCCATTTCCCTCCAAAACTCTAATGTCTCATCTTTTCATATCATAGACTCACTCACTCACTGCCACAGACTACCAAACCAGCTCACATCCCTCTATCGAACAACTGTCATCTGTCATAGTGCGTAACACCACAGACTTAACATAGTCTATTCTCATACCACAGACTACACCACGAAGGTAGAACTCACGTCACGGAATAACAACACTACCGATTCCATCAGTCAACTGAATTTACAAACTACTCTTAAACTTCTACAGACTAAAAATAATGTAGTGACGTTATAAGCCGCTATCTGGTGTGGCGCCACTGATGCCACGCTCCGACACGGCCATCCTGCTAGCACACGTCCTCGTGTGTTGGCTAACCTGCACAGAAATAACCAACGAGAGTATTTGTTCGCCTCGGCCACTTCTGACCAATCATATTTCTACACACAACTCAAATAAAGAAACTTCGTAACTGTATAGTTTTTTTTCTTTTAAATTATTTGAATAAAACCATAAAAGAGCCATAAGAAAATATCAACCAGAGCCATGTACCACTGTCGCTTGTAACAACAAATTAACACACTTTAATTAACCACACAAATCGAAACTTCACACTAGTAAGCCCTCTATCGCCACGGCTCTCTAGCCGACCAGCAATCGCAATTGCTCTCTCACTATGCATATCCATCAAGTGGATCGCCCATGTGCATCACCCTGTGACTGCCGAGTCTACTCCTGGACTCTATGGTTCCTCCAGAACCCGACCTCCGCCAGAGTTGCCTGCTACCGCGTACTCACGGACTACAATGTAGACACCGATTTCTACTGAGCTACGGCTACACGACAACCTCTGGTACGGTCCAACACAATACGGCCGATAGAGTCCTTACTCGAGTTTCCACCAAAACAAGTTTACTCATCCTCATCAGAATCACTATTAACATCAACTTCGACTGGTACATGACCTACTGGCATCTTGCGTAAGAAATCACAAAGTAAATTATGATAACGTTTCATCTATCAAAACCCTGAGGCCAGTAACAGTGACAGACTCTGGTTCATTATTCACACACAATTAACAATTTAATCACAATTGATTTACTACTGAGCCCTTATTCGTGGTCACAACACAAGATTTAGCAAACGCATTTGCCCTTTATGCACTTCCATTTCGGAATGCCGAGTCGTCCCATGACTCTACGGTCTTCGCTACCAGGCAAGACCCGACCACACTACCCAGGGCTACCGCCTACTGCCTACCCACGGACTACTACAAGTAGTAGACACCGATTTCTAACGGGCTACAGCTACGGCACCCTGGTGCGGTCTCAGACTGACCCACCGACATAAAAACCCAGTAACAATCAACAGCTTAATCAACCGCACTGTCTCCACCTTCGTCTGAGTCAGCTGTTACCCGCCCCACAGGCATCTTCCTAACGCGATCATGTGCATACTTGTAAGTACGTTTAGAGTTCAAAGCTTGTCAACGTGTAACGATCACCATCGTTCGCTCACTCCTGACCTAAATAACTCTACTTCAACAAAAGACTTAGTAAAGCTCAAACTATTATTCTTTTCCAATCAACAATCTTAACTATCTCAATATTCATAATCACATTGCTTATCTCAACATAATACTAGAACATCGTCAGGCACAAGTACCCATTAAAAATCAAATTAATCTCAAATCAAAGTAAAAGTAAAGTGTGTGTGTCTCCATTGTCCGGCTATCCCCGTAGCCCTAATACGCAGTCATCCCTGTGACTAGCTGTGATCATCCCAGTGATCACCCATAAACCTGATCATCCCTGTGATCAGTCACTCCCGTGATCATCCCAGTGATCACCCATAACCCTGATCATCCCTGTGATCAGTCACTCCCGTGATCATCCCAGACTCAAGAGGACACGCACAACTAGTTACCACACAGTCAAAAGTGACTACAGTTAATCCTCACAAGGCTCAGAATCACTAACAATGGGTACTTGCCCTTCAGGCATTTTCCTATACCAGTCAATGACACTATATTGTGTACTCGTTCTCCTCTAAACCTCGCGGCCACAGTAATTTGCACTCGCTCGGTCAACCTGACTATTAAGAAGTTTGTTCTTCCTTAAATTCTTGATTTCAATCAAAAGTTAATTTCAATTATTATCAATCGGGAATCTTCAATGCTATGTAACACATGAATACTAGGTACCACGTCATTTTCAACTTTAACTTCAATAGACTATTAATCTCAAATGCACATTACAATATGAGCCATGAGTAAGTAACAGTAAGCTTGTCTAGTCACGTCTAGTCACGGCAACTAGCCGACGAGCAATCACATTGCTCAACAACACACGGTCTCAGCAGACCACTCCACAGTACGGTCAATCCAGACCACGACCATCGCCGAGTTCGAACATTGAACTCAATAAGTCACATAGTCACATGAAACCCTTACTCATACTCTCATATTTTACAACGGAATAAACATCCAAAATACTTTCAATAAGCTTTCTACTTTATCAAGTGGTACGAAGATTCACTACAAAACTCTCAATGTTAACCGACTCAAATATCACAAAATAGCTCACCGGATATTTCCCAACAAACCAATCATTACCGCAATACATCACCAATTTAACATCCAATGTGAATTTGTCGTGATAGATTCTTGAATAATTTGGAATACCGCAATCCCTCGTGTTCCTCAGGTAACAGGACCGAGAAGAGAACCACGCTCCTCCCTAGACGAGGTTCATCAACGCTCGCAATAATTACCAGCATTGAACCAACATGAAAATAAGAAAACATATTAGAACATATCACATTACGTACAAGATTAAACTTGACTCTTTCGGAAGCTCATAATTACCTTCTTAACTCCACAATAGAGTAGAAAACTAACTAACTATACTCACAGAACATTCCAAGTTTTATAACCAATTGCAAAATAAACATTACGTAAAGCACCATAGTCGTTGGGATGATGATTCAGACATATCTCTGAATACCACGAGCTTCATAATCCAGTGGAAGGTACATGAATTTCAATCTCGTCGTCGTCGTCGCCGTCGTCGTCGATAATATGCACTAACGAGCTCAGCTTGCAGCTCTCAATATTCTTTCATCTTATCATAAACCTAGCTCCGCGGTTGAAATGGTTTATGCTCGTCCACCCGTGGGAATATAGCATCCTTATCATTCTCTGTTGGAGGCTCAGTGGGCAATAGCGATCCTTATCATTCTCTGCTGAACGCTCGGTGGGCAATAGCGATCTTTATCATTCTCTGCTGGACGCTCGGTGGGCAATAGCGATCTTGATCCCACTTCTGATGTCGGGGAAACAGCGATAATTATCCCACTATTGGGGACATGTCACATCAGGATAAGCACGAGCATTATACCGCCAATACAACATCAGATATCTTATGATTCCTAGGTCTTGGTCTTGAAATAATAACTCACAGGACTTCATTACAATGACATTGCTTGTATTTTACACACGATCATCATGGATTACAGATTACAGTTAGGATACGTCTAGATTCAATTAATTGATGGAACCTAAACGACCTCCCTTCACCCCATTAGTCGTCCTGTCCACGCCATAGAATATCTTTTCCCTATTCTATACTCGATTCGCAATACGATCGTGATGTCGTCAACACCTCATCCTTCCAATCTACGTTTCCCATCTGATCACAATCCAACCGTCTCCATTTCCCTCCAAAACTCTAATGTCTCATCTTTTCATATCATAGACTCACTCACTCACTGCCACAGACTACCAAACCAGCTCACATCCCTCTATCGAACAACTGTCATCTGTCATAGTGCGTAACACCACAGACTTAACATAGTCTATTCTCATACCACAGACTACACCACGAAGGTAGAACTCACGTCACGGAATAACAACACTACCGATTCCATCAGTCAACTGAATTTACAAACTACTCTTAAACTTCTACAGACTAAAAATAATGTAGTGACGTTATAAGCCGCTATCTGGTGTGGCGCCACTGATGCCACGCTCCGACATACATATGTATATTGATACTAATAGTGCCCCGCTATCTATACTAATATTATAAAGCTGAAGAGTTTGTTTTGTTTGTTTGTTTGTTTGTTTAAACGCGCTAATCTCAGAAACTACTGAACCGATTTGAATAATTCTTTCACTGTTAGATAGTCTATTTATCGAGGAAGGCTATAGGCTACATTTTATCCCGAAATTCCCACGGGAACGGGCACAACGCGGGTAAAACCGCGGGGCGCTGCTAGTAGTATATATTGATACTGGCAGGTCCCCGCAGTTTTACCCGCGTTGTGCCCGTTCCCGTGGGAATTTCGGGATAAAATGTATCCCATATTCTGATGTATCTATATACACATATAAAATTCAAAGTCCTGACTGACTGACTGATAATGAACGCACAGCCTCAACCGCTACACCTAAAAACATGAAATTTGGCAGGAAGGTTCTTCAAGTGACGTAAGTGCACACTAAGAAAGGATTTTCGAAAATACCGTCGGAACGGGCTCAACGCGGGCAAAGCCGCGGGGCGCTGCTAGTAACCTATATTACTGTAGTTTTTTCGTGGAAGACTAACTAAACATACATACATCGTCACAAGCTTTCGCATTTATAATATTAGTAGGACGATAGCATAAGGGTGCGTCTCCATTGAAGCGGAGCGGAGCTGTGCGGAGCCCGATTAACCAATCACAGCGCGTTGAGATTGTCAAACAACGCATTGACATTGTCAAAATCTTTTCGTAACGCATTGTGATTGGTCAGTCGAGCTCCGCACAGCTCCGCTCCGCTTCAATGGAGACGCACCCTAATGGTTTTATACCAGTTAAGTTACCATGGACCTTATTCAAAACACTAATTAACAGCATTTTAACTATCGAATGGTTTGTCCCTTTCCGACTTACGCTATTTTCCCTAAGAGCGAAAGAGACAAAACACTTTTTTAGTTAAATAGCGTTTTTGAATAAGGCGGTATGTATTTACCAAGTAACAATTCCATGCTTAAATGAAACTTAACTCTTGTATTAAGGATTGAACTTTTGAAATGCGCTCCGGTGTGTGAGCTTCCTAAGTTAGGCACATGTTATGACAAAATCATACGAAAACCATATCAAAAAACTTGAGAGGTGTCAAGGGACACCCGGATGGAACGAAATTTATTTATTAGCAACAAAAGTAATCGTCGCGACACCACACTGTTCAATGCGAAATAGAAAGACGAAACGAAAATATCTGGCTTGCTTTCTAGAGAGAGAGAGAGACAGACAAAGTGTCGGCCACCCATTACATTCATGATCGCGACAACCGTTGATTAACATTCAATATCGACGGCTATTACGACGATATGTTACTCGTGGATAATGTAGCCAAAGAATATTACTCCAATGTAGCTTTCGAATGGTGAAAGAATTTTTAAAAACGGTCCAGTAGTTTTTGAGCCTATTCATTACAAACAAACAAACAAAGTTTTCCTCTTTATAATATTAGTGTAGAAGTGTAGATAAATAAACTTCGTTCCATCCGGGTGACGCTTGACACCTCGCAAGTTTTTTTTAAAATTTATAAATGTATGATAATAATAATTATGAGAGTATATTATTTATTGAACTTAACTTTTAATAAATGTAAGTCTTGAGTGTTTCTGTGGACTGTTTTCGGTATTGGAATTCAAAGGAAAATCAATTAGAATACATATACAATTACCAACTTTACTGTGTTTTATTTGCGCCCCGCAGTGTTAGAGCGTTTGTCCACCGCCGCCGGCACCGGACCGTCACCGGGAACGAGATGCCGGCCGGCGCCGAAGTAGCGGTAGATACATTTAGAGCGTTTTGCTTTAGCCGCGTGTCCACCGCACATCCGTCACGTCATAATAAACTCGGGCCGAAATAATCTCGTTCCCGGTGACGGTCCGGTGCCGGCGGCGGTGGACAAACGCTCTTACCCGCGTTTACCCGTTCCTGCGGGTATTTCGGGATAAGATGAAAAATTAAATATCCCATGTGTTATTCTAATGTAAAACCTACTACTGTAAAGTTTCATCTAAATCCGTCCAGAAGTTATTAAAATAACCATACTTCCATACAAATTTTTAATACCGTTTTCGCGATGAAAAGTAGCTTATGTCCTTTCTCGGGCTCTGGACTAACTGTACCAAATTTCATTCAAATCGATTCAGTCGGTAGTTCTGACGTGAAAGCGTAACAGACAGACAGACAAAGTTACTTTCGCATCTATACTAATATTATAAAGCTGAAGAGTTTGTTTTGTTTGTTTGTTTGTTTAAACGCGCTAATCTCAGAAACTACTGAACCGATTTGAATAATTCTTTCACTGTTAGATAGTCTATTTATCGAGGAAGGCTATAGGCTACATTTTATCCCGAAATTCCCACGGGAACGGGCACAACGCGGGTAAAACCGCGGGGCACTGCTAGTTTATAATATTAGTTAGGATATCTCAAAATTGGGGTATGAGTTCAATTGGGGCAGATTTACTATTCAGTAAGGTAAAAGTAATGTTAAGTCGATCATGAATATACAAATCGATTAATCGACTAACTGGGGCAGTTTTGTTTAATCCCTTTATCAAAAAATCTCATTCACTCTTTTTAATTATCTGCCTATTTTATCTAAATCTGTGGTTTGAGTTAGAATTCGTTCTTTTCGATCAAAACAAAACAAGACTGCTTATGAAGGAAAGAAAATACATCGATTTTATTACAATAAATTAATTTACAAAAATGAATGAAAACGAGTATAATTCTTACAGTTTACTGAATAATATATGCAGATGCTGTTTAAATATGAATGTTGATTTGAAAACGTTGTCCAATGACCAAGTTATGCTGTATCAAAATTTTGTCAATAAAGTAAGTCGAAAGTTTATTATAATGTATCTAGTTTTCCCCATCTCGTTAGAATTTTGGGATAAATCATATCTAATTTATCAATACAAAATCTAAACTATATTGTGCGCTAAATTCCCACGAATCAGTTGAGCCGTTCCGGCGTAAAACAGCTGCAAAATGGTCACCATAAAAATCTTGTTCTACTATGCCTGTTTCTTATAAGTACTTACTAAAGAAGTAATAACTAACAAGCGATGTTAATTGCGATCGTTAAGCAACGGGCAGCTCGACCTTTACTTGGATGGGTGGCCGATAGAGGTATTTCTATCGGAGCGCTACTGTGCTTCGGCGGACACGTTAAGTTGTTGTTGTTAGGTTGACCGTCCACTTGATGAAGAAGAAGAAGAAGCAAGACAAACAAACAGCAATTGATTCTTAATTTTATATGTATAATTTTGTTTTAGGTGTTCAAGCGAGAATATACGATGAGATTATGTATTTACTGTTACTGGATGTTTAAAAGAGTTGAGAAATTCAAGAAACAATGTCAATTAGCTAATGAGACTTTAGCTGAGGCGTTCTTAAAGGTATGTGTTTTTATTTATTCTTCTTCTTCATCGAGTGGATGGTCAACCTGACCAATCCTGGTGTCAGAGTTATTGAGCCGCCAAAGGCCTCCGACATGGCTCATGTAACGACTACTATCCGTAGAAAGTAACCGGGACCGATGGCTTAACGTGCCCTCCGAAGCATGGAATCATCTTACTTTTCAGGCAATCAGGTTTATTTATTGTAATTGGCAGTACTTGTGTACCCATGTTGCATTGAAATGGGAAAACCAAATCAATAAAGTCTTCTTCTTCTTCTTCATCGCGTGGACGGTCAACCTGACCAATCCTGGTGTCAGAGTTATTGAGCCGTCAAAGGCCTCGGACATGGCTCATCAATGAAGTAAAATTTATATTTTATCTGTATATACATATAATATCTTCTGCACATTCACATTCAATCTATCGTAACAACCTCCCAATACTTTTAAACCAAAAAAATGTTTAAAAACACCCTATGCAAAAACCGCTGGACAGATTTTTAGTTTAGGCCCATCTCGTAGCCAGATTTGGTTGCTAGCTATGAAATGAGAAAAGTGTTTTCCCATCTTGTAGCTAGCTACAAAATGGGAACGTTCATTCGGTAGGTTAGGGTTATTTTTTTTTACTAGTTAAAATCCTAAATCTTGGACTTTCGAATTCCTATTTCGTAGCCAGCTTCGAATCGGAATTATTTCTCCCATTTGGAAGGTAGCTACCAAATCTGGCTACGAGATGGGCCTAAACCAGAATTTTACCAAGCATGGCTGAGAAATACCACAAGAAAACTGGTTTTTAAATAAAAAAACCGCATTGAAATCGGTCTATCCATTTTAAAGCTATGGTGCCACAGACACACACACATTTTATATTACCTACATGTTATTGTTATACCTTATTGTATTACTGAATCATTTTTCAGCAAAATCTATCTCAAATCCAAAATCTGACAATGAGTCATGATTACCAGACCAAGACAGTACAAATAAATATTATTTCACAAAAATCAAACTTATATAATGATTCAAAATCATTAATCAGTGATAAATCATATCAAAACAATGATTATGATAAAAAATCGCGTCGAAAAAATAATTTTAAGAAAAAAACATGTCCAACCAGTGATTTTAATAAAAAAACCACACAATTAAGTGATGATACAGAAAATTCTCAATTGTTTGAAAGTGATTGTAAGGAAATTAGTGATATTGATGAGAAATCTCAAGAAAATCGTGATTTCTACGAAAAATCGCAGGAAAATCATGATTTTTATGAAAAATCGCAGGAAAATCGTGATTTCTACGAAAAATCGCAGGAAAATCATGATTTTTATGAAAAATCGCAGGAAAGTCGTGATTATGATAAGAAATCGTACATGAATAATGATTTTAATGATATCAACGTTGTTAAAGAAGAATTTAATGATTGTGAAGACATTTTTGTAACGGATTTAGGTGATGATGATGATGAATCACTGCAGGATATGATTAAACGAGAAAAAAAGAAAAAACTAAAAAGGGTATGTACTTATTGTGATCAAACCAGTGTGTTGTTGTTTTATCAACTACCTGGCCCCGCGGTTTTACCCGCGTTGTGCCCGTTCCCGTGAGAATTTAAGAACCGCTCGACCGATTTTGTGCTTCACATAAACCATCTACTAAATAGTCCGAACAAAGCCTAAACATTTGGTTCGGATCGGTGAGCCCGTTGAGTTATAACATTACTATGAAAAGAGGCTTTGATTTTTATATATAGAGATATATTATTATGTATTTTAAATATTGCAGAAATGTTCTACATCCAAATCTGAAGACGGCAAGAGCGAGACAAAGAATACAAAATTTAAGTGTAAGAAAGAGAAAAAAGATCTTCCCGCGGGATTTTCATCGCGCATGGTTCAAGAAACTGACGAATATATTGTTATTAAATTGACTAAAGAACAGGTAAATATATGGTAGCAATTTTAGTGAGTAAGAAATATCGGATATCCGAAATAAAAATATCCGTGTCCGAAAAGTCGGATATTCGTAACCGAAAATATCGGATATCCGAAATAAAAATATCCGTGTCCGAAAGTCTGATATTCGTAACCGAAAATATCGGATATCCGAAATAAAAATATCTGTATCCGAAAATATCCGGTATCTGAAGTAAAATATCAATTACGGAAACTGTCGGATATCCTAAATATATAGATATATTCTTATCTGTTAATTAAAAATAGCAGTTGGCAATCGGATATAAAAAAAGATATTGTGTATCCCAAAAAACATCTATTTCAGCTATTTCTTCGTTCATTTTATTAATCTTTATTCAAATTTATTTTTTACTTCAAATTCTCCCTAAACTTCTATATTTATTTCTGTTCATAGGTACTACAAGACATGTCAGAGCGATCCAAATCAGAGTTATATCAGAGAGCGCCGTACAAGTGTGACAAATGTGTCAAAGGATTTAATTTCGAAGATGTATTGACAAATCATATGGATAAACACTCACTGGTACATCTATCCTACTTATATTATCACTAGCCCCGCGTTGTACCCGTTCCCGCGGGAATTTCGGGATAAAATGTATCCCATGTGTTATTCTGATGTATCTATACTAATATTATAAAGCTGAAGAGTTTGTTTTGTTTGTTTGTTTGTTTGTTTGTTTGTTTGTTTAAACGCGCTAATCTCAGAAACTACTGAACCGATTTGAAAAATTCTTTTTGTAATGGATAGCCACATTCAACGGGAAGGTTATAGGCTACTTTTCATTCTGAAATTCCCACGGGAACGGGAACAACGCGGGTAATACCGCGGGGCGCTACTAGTAACCTATATTACTGTAAAGTTTCATCCAAATCCGTCCAGTAGTTTTTGCGTGAAAGAGTTACAAACATACATACATCCTAAAAACTAGCATTTATACTCGTAATATTATAGTAGGACATATTAGAACAAATTAACTCCCGGTTAATTAGACCCAAAGTAAGCTCTAAGCTTGTATCATGTAATCTAACTCACTGATACTACTACATATACATACACGAATACTTTATCTATACTAATATTATAAAGCTGAAGAGTTTGTTTGTTTGTTTGTTTTGTTTGTTTGTTTGTTTGTTTGTTTAAACGCGCTAATCTCAGAAACTACTGAACCGATTTGAATAATTCTTTCACTGTTAGATAGTCTATTTATCGAGGAAGGCTATAGGCTACATTTTATCCCGAAATTCCCACGGGAACGGGCACAACGCGGGTAATAACAATATATAATTGTCACCCAGACGTCGTCAACAACTATGTCTCACATATTGTTACTCCGTTGACCGACCCCGCGACCCCCGACACAGTGAGCGCTCTCACTGCCACTGGGACAACGGACTTGTCAGTCTGTCGATGGAACAACCGGGACCGACAATTTAACGTGTAATTTTGTGATTATTTTCAGGATAACGGCAGTTTTGTTTGCGACATGTGTTTTCAAAGGTGTCCAAGCGCCGTTTCGTTGAGAGGGCACATCAAATCACATACTACGAGGTAAAGTTTTACCCGCGTTGTGCCAATTCCCGTGGGAATTTCGGGATGAAAAATAGCCTATAACCTTCCCGTTGAATGTGGCTATCTATTATAGAAAGCAAGCTAGATATTTTCGTTTCGTCTTTCTATTCCGCATTGAACAGTGTGGTGTCGCGACGATTATTTTTGTTGATAATAAATAAACTTCGTTCCATCCGGGTGTCCCTTGACACCTCTCAAGTTTTTTTATATAATATATTTCCAGATATAAATGCAAGCTCTGCGACCAAGTGAAGCTCTCCCGCCAACATCTGTTAGAACATTATTCTATATCGCACTCCGGACAGGCTGTCAGATACAAGTGCGACTCGTGTCACTTCACTACGGAGTGAGTATTAAAAGGGAGTAATAGTGGATCGATGGATGGATGTTTATCCTAACTAATATTATAAATGCGAAAGTAACTCTATCTGTCTGTTACGCTTTCACGCCTTTATCGAAAGTTAGTGAGGATGGATGGATGTTTTTTAACGAAAGTTGAGGAGGATGGATGGATGTTTATGTTAACGAAACTTGATGAGGATGGATGGATGTTTATGCTAACGAAAGTTGATGAAGATGGATGTTTATGTAAACGAAAGTTGGTGATAATGATAACATAAATGTTTGTGACATAGTTTGACATTTATTTGACATGACTTTTCAGTAAGCGCACGGTGATGCAGCGCCACGTGCGCTGTCACTCGGACAGCGAGCGGCACGCGTGTCACCAGTGCGGCAAGCTGTTCAAGACGCGCGACTCGCTCAGAGTGCACACCGTGTAAGTAGATAAAATCGTACTGTGTAAGTAGAAAAAAAATATAGTGTGTAAGCAAAAAAACATAGTGTGTAAGTGGTGGAAAAAATCGTACTGAGTTGTGTAAGAAGAACAATCGTAGTGTGTAAGTAGAATAATCGTACAGTGTAAGTGGAAAAAATCATAATGTGTAAGTATAATAATCGTACAGTGTAAGTAGAATAATCGTACGGTATAAGTAGAATAATTATAGTGTGCAAGTAGAATAATTATGCTCAATTATACTGTTCTCACAAATTTCTACGTGTATAATTTATATAAGATTGAAAAAAGTTGGTTGGGAGAAAAAAAAACATTTATTTTTGAATCCGTCGTGGATACAATTTTAAAAAATTTGTAATTTGTCATGGTTACAATTTTCAAAATCGTTTCCTTTGTTCCAGCCGACACGACAAATCGGCGAAAATCCAGTGTACCCTATGCGACAATAGTTTTATCTACCAATCGTTGTTACAAAAACATATGACACGAGTACATCAGAGGAATGACTATTACTGTGTCGAGTGTGACGTCAAATTTAAATGTTCTGTGAGTATACATTATATTTTATTTTTATGTATAACTGGCTGTGTCCCGCGATCTTCTTCACCGAGTGGATGGTCGCCCTGACCAATCCTGGTGTCAGAGATATTGAGCCGCCAAAGGCCTCTGACATGGCTCATGTAACGACTACTATCCGTAGAGAGTAACCGGGACCGACGGCTTAACGTGCCCTCCGAAGCACGGAATCATTTTACTTTTCGGGCAATCAGGTGATTCAGCCTGCAATGCCCTAACCGAACTGAGGAAAGTTTCACAAAGAGACTTTTGTGCGATATCCCCACCGGGAATCGAACCCGGGTCGTGAGCCGGGCGCTCAAACCACAAGACCACGGAGGCTGTTAAGCTGTCCCGCAATTTCACCCTATGACGCAAAAGAGGTTTTATACGTTTGACGTTGCTATCCCTGCTGTTGGTGTGTGTGTGTGTTTGTTTGTGTGTGGCATCGTAGCTCTCCAACGATAAACAGATTTCGATGCAGTTTTGTTCATTAGAAAGCCAGTTTTCCTGCGGTGGTTTGTTGTATGTTGCTGTATCTACACTAATATTATAAAGAGGAAAACTTTGTTTGTTTGGTTGTAATGAATACACTCAAAAACTACTGGACCGTTTTAAAAATTCTTTCACCATTCGAAAGCTACATTATCCACGAGTAACATAGGCTATTTTTCATCCCGAAATTCCCACAGGAATGGACACAACGCGGGTAAAACCCAGGGGCGCTGCTAGTGTTTCATAAAAATCGCTGCAGCCGTTGTTGTGTACGATTTTTCTACTTAAAAAACTGAACTATTTTCGTTACAGGAGAGTTTGAAATTACATTTCAAGAAAGCGAAGGTACATAGAGATACCTCAAAGTAAGTATTACAGACATACTACCCACGCCCCGCGGTTTACCCGCGTCGTGCCCGTTCCCGTGGGAATTTAGGGATGCAAAATAGCCTATAACCTTCCCGTTGAATGTGGCTATCCTTTACAAAAAGAATTATTTAAATAGGACTGGTAAAGTTGAAGAAATCTCAGGAAATACCGGTCCGAATGCAATAAGTATTTTTGGCTATTTTTATCCCGAAATTCCTGTGGGAACAGGCATAACGCGGGTAAAACCGCGGGGCGCTCCTAGTATCAAGTATTTGTGTATGTATATGTAGTAGTATCAGTGAGTTAGATTACATGATACAAGCATAGAGCTTACTTTGGGTCTAATTAACCGAGAGTGAATTTATCCGGGTGTATTCATCCATAATATTAATTTATTTTGCAGGTCAAATAATGTATCTAGTAATAATATGGATTGTGACAAGTGTGTGTCAAATACTTGTGACATACACACACATATGAAGAGATTTAAGTGTCCGCAATGCGCTGCGAGCTATACTGTAAGTTAAAAGTCTTTAAAAACATTAAAAATCGGGCCAAGTGCCAGTCGGACTCGCGCACGGAGGGTTCCATACTTTAAAAAACGGCAAAAAACACGTTTGTTGTATGGGAGCCCCCCTTGAATATTTGTTTTATTTTATTTTTAGTATTTGTTGTTATAGCGGCAATAGAAATACATCATCTGTGAAAATTTCATCTGTCTAGCTATCACCGTTCTTGAGATGCAGCCTGGTGACGGACGGACGGACAGCGAAGTCTCAGTAATAGGGTCCCGGTTTTACCCTTTAGGTACGGAACCCTGAAAAGTATGTTCGAGCAGGTCAGTGGGCAACCCTGGTGTCAGAGTATTTAGACCGCCTAAAGGCGACGACATGGTCTGACGATCGATAGCTTATAATTTACTTATTATAATTTCAGCGAACGCCTCGGTGGTCTAGTGGAATGTGCACCCGCCTGCCAAGACTGAGGTCCCGGGTTCAATTAATGTTTCCAACTTTTCAAACATGGCTCGGGTTTGAGATCACCAACCCGCATTTGGCAAGCGTGGTGATTACGCCTGAAACCTCCTCACTGTACTGATATCTTCAGTGAGACGAGAGGCCTTTGCCCAACAGTGGGACATTACAGGCTAATACTTTTTTACTTTTTTAATTTCAGCGAAAAAGTTCATTGAAACAACATCTCCGGACACATAAAGTTGAAACGCACGTTTGTCACTGTGGGAGCAACTTTAATGACATATATGAATTAAATAGACATTTACATGACACACACGGGGATTACGTAAGTCCTACATCCTAACTAACACTACATAGTATAAAACAAAGTCGCGTCTGTTTGTCTGTATGCTTAAATCTTTAAAATTACGTAACGGATTTTGATGCGGTTTTTTGTAATAGGTAGAGTGATTCAAGAGGAAGGTTTTTATGTAAAAAAATTCCCGAAATTCCCACGGGAACGGGCACAACGCGGGTAAAACCGCGGGGCGCTGCTAGTAATATTATAAATGCGAAAGTAACTCTGTCTGTCTGTTACGCTTTCACGCCAAAACTACTGAACCGATTTAAATGAAATTTTGGTACACAGTTAGTCCAGAGCCTGATAAAGGGTATAGGCTACTTTTTACCGCGAAATTCTTGCGGGAACGGGTACAACGCGGGTGAAACCGCGGGGCGCTGCTAGTATATTATAAATTATAAATGCGAAAGTTTGTGAGGATGGATGTATGTAAGTTTGTTACTCTTTCAAGCAAAAGCTACTCAACGGATTTGGATGAAACTTTACAGTAATATAGGTTATACATCAGAATAACATATGGGATGCATTTTATCCCGAAATTCCCGCGGGAACGGGTACAACGCGGGTAAGGCCGCGTAAGACTGCTAAGTTACCTACATAGATATTTGTTACATTTCGACTTTAATTAAATTAATAATGTATTATTTTTTACAGAAACAAAATGAAGACATTTTACAAGAGAAAATTACATCGATATGATAAAATTGTAATTACATTGTCAGATTTGACAAATAGCCGTCAAAATATGACACAATGCAGTCAATTTCCTTACAATTTTGACAAAAATATATGAAATTTAAGAACCTCCAACTTTGAATATTCTGAAAAATATGTGAATAAAACGACAGTTATTAATTAGTGTCTAATTTATTAATATAAATATAATTTGCATCTGTAACATGTTTATTTATTTAAGTATTATCTATTATATAACTCTATTTCTTTTGGATTGTCACAAAATGTGGACCAATGCCGTCAATTTTCCAGGCGAAGACGATTGCTTCTGAAGAGGAAAAAGGTTTAGAGATAGGGTAATAATGAAATAAAATCACTAAACCTTTTCCTCTTCAGGAGCAATCGTCTTCGGCTGGAAAATTGACGACATTGGTCCAAATTTTGTGTCAATCCAAAAAAATTAGATTATAGAGAAGTTTGTCTAATAATTAGAGATAAAACGAAGTGGAAACCTTTGTCTTCAGTTTTATGCTTGCCCCGCTGAACACTACTAAAATTGCTTATTGAAGCAAACATTAACCCGGGGGTTTCACAATTCATAATTTTGATTTTTATTACACTATTTTTAGCACCAAAGAATATTTTTAACAATCAAATATATATTATAGATAATTAACAATTGGAATGATATTTTGTTCTATAATCTATACTAATACTAGCTGACCCGGCAAATGTTGTTTTATCATATAAACATTAAGGGGTGGACCACCCTAATCACTATAACCTGTGATGTAAGCTATCCTATCTTTCAAGTTGGATCAAACTGCACACGGAGTGCGAATCAAATTTAAAATCGGTTCAGTAGTTTAGGAGTCCATCGCGGACAAACAACGTGACACGTCATTTTTATATATCTATCTATATAATCAATTTTTTTTAGAATGGCACAAAATGTGGTTAAATGTCGTCAATTTTCCAGCCGAAGACGATTGCTTCTGAAGAGGAAAAAGGTTTAGAGATAGGGTAAGAATGAAATAAAATCACTAAACCTTTTTCCTTTTCAGTCTTCGGCTGTAAAATTGACGACATTTAACCACATTTTGTGCCAATCTAAAAAATAGATTATACTAATTTAATAAAGCTGAAGAGTTTGTTTGTTTGAACGCGCTAATCTCAGAAACTACCAATCCGATTTGAATAATACTTTTTGTAATGGATAGCTACGTTCAAGAGGAAGATTACAGGCTATCCTTTTATCCCGAAATTCCCCAATTATCCCACTGGAACGGGTACAACGCGGGACGCGGGGCACTGTTAGTCTATTAAACAATAATTGTGTTTCGTATTATCTAAATAAATGTGACATTGTCTTCAAACCTCCGATATTATTATTATTCTCCGTTAGAGGGATGATTTTCAGGGATATTATGAAAAACGGATATCCGAAATAAAAATATCCGAACTTGGTAAAGTTTCGGATGTTTATGTAAACGGATAGGGATGGGGTTTAACGGCAGATACATAATACTATTTGTATTTTCAAAATTCATTGTTCGTATATCCAAAAACATTAAATATTGCTTTATAACCGTATCGGAATCAGCTTCATTACTATTTTAACGCGTCGGTGGTCTAGTGGTATGACGCCTGCCAAGACTGAAGTCCCGGGTTTAATTCCCGGGTCAAGCGAAAACATGTCTGTTTCCTACTTTTCAAACACGCCTCGTGTTTAAGATTACTAAACCGCATTAGGCAAGCGTGGTGATTACGACATCCTCCTCACTGTACTGATATCTAGTGACATGGCAGGCCTTTGCCCAGCAGTGGGACATTACAGGCAATTTTTTTATCCGAATACCATCCGTAATCCGCAAATTTTATATCCGTTTCCGAATAACATCCGTTTTCAAAACCTCCCTGATTATCCCATACAAAACAGTCAGTCTTTTCGCATACACTTTCTCTTCTCTAGAACTATTAAATTTTTCAAAGCACACGCGATCACGTACCTCAACTCATGGAACTTAGATATAGATAGCCTATAGACGGCCGTCCGTCCGTCAGTGAGGTGCAATATAAGTAATACGTGTGTGTCTCTCCGCATCAGTTCTTGGGTTCTCGTCGGGGAAGCATTTTCGTTGTGGATGTTCGACTGGCTGGAATAAACAATATGAAGTAAGTAAATAATCCTTATTCTACTGGTTAATTATGTTTAAACGAACACTCATTTTGAATTGAAACTACGTTTACGGATATGTAAAGAGAGAAAAGTAAGTTTGTTTGTACGTTCGAGTTACTAATCCCGGAAATTCGCAGGTTGATTTGAATAATTCTTTTTGTACTAGATAGGCACATTCAATGGGAAGGTTAAAAGGCAATTTTTATCCTAAATTTTCCAAGGGAACCGGCACAACGCGGGTATAACCGCGGGACGCTGCTAGTGTAAAATAAAGTATCCGTAAATGTAGTTTTAAATTCAAAATCAATTCAAATTCCCAAAAAAATCACCTATTTTTTTAAAGATGCTACAATTACAGTTAGTTTACTGGATAGGTAAACTATTACGCTACGAACGCACAGGCAGGCGGCTTGCTTGGCGCCTAGAGCCTAGTGGCTTGCATTCTAGGCAAGCAACCTAGCTAGGCGCCAAGCGCGCAGTGCGGCCTGCCGAGAGCAATAGTGTTCGTTCGTTTTATCTAGATTACTAGCTAGGCTCTAGGCGCCAAGCAAACCGCCTGGCTATGCGTTCGTACCCTTAGAATAAGAATCCTCACAAACTTTCGCATTTATAATATCAGTAGGATAGGGTAGTTACCTGAGAGATACGTCTATCTTCCACGTCAGTCGAGCCAGCCCCGGTTTTATCCTAAGATGTGTAGGCATGTTCTCGTATATCTGTTCAGTGCACAGCAGCGAAGTTAGCTCGGAGGCGCATTCTTGGGAGAACCTGGAATTTGTATCAGAAGAACAGTATTAGCCTGTAATTGGGCATGTTAAGCCATCGGTCCCGGTTACTTCCTACGGATAGTAGTCGTTACATGAGCCATGTCAGAGACCTTTGGCGGCTCAATGACTCTGACACCAGGATTGGTCAGGGGACCATCCACTTGATGAAGAAGAAGATTATTTTATTTATTTATTTAATAATAACCCACTGATGGTTAAAGATCTGTCTTTATTTAAATGAAGACATCAGTACAGTGAGGACGATTATGCGTAACATTTAGGTAAAAATTGTTTTAATAAATTCGATCAATTTAGATTTTTTTGTTAATAGCAAAATCGCCACTTTTCGCCTTCTGCAGTTTAGAGTCTCAAACTAAACCATAAACATAGGCAAAAAGCACCCTGCAGTTTTATCAACCCTTTGTTTTGCCTTATGTATAGGATTGTATTAGTAGCATCCGGCAGTTTAATCCAAGTTATGCCCTTGAGAATTTCGGGATAAATTGAATAATGTCCACATTCAATGGGAAGGAAGTGTACACTATTTACATCCCGAAATTCCTGTGGGCATAACGCGGATAAAACTGCCGGACACTGCATTCAACGGGAAGGAAGTATGGGCTATTTTTCATCCCGAAATTCCTATGGGAACGGGCCACTAGCGGGTAAAACTGCCGGATGCTGCTAATTCTATCATATACCTAAGGCTCTCAACGAAATGCCCCACATTCTCTTTGCTCCACTGCTCCTTCGTAGCCGATCTAAGTCTCGCTACATGTCTCACGACTGCTCGGACGGCTGCAAACTTGTCAGCATTCATGAGACTCGAGGTACGGCTGTCGGGGTTACCTTCCAACTCTTTGAGGGCCACTGGAATGGAAGTATTTCGAATTAAGGTTAGTTAGGTTTAAATAGGTGACTATATTGATAATAATTATTTACCAACTAGCCGCGCCCCGCGGTGTACCCGTTCCCGTGGGAATTTCGGGATAAAATGTATCCTATGTGTGATTCTGATGTATAACCTATATTACTGTAAAGTTTTATCCAAATCCGTCCAGTAGCTTTTTCGTGACAGAGTAACAAAAGTACATACATACATTTTCACAAACTTTTATCTAGATACTTCTATACTAATATTATAAAGAGGTAAAATGTTCGTTTTTTTTTGTATGTTCGAGGTAATCTCAGAATTATCAGTCTGGTTTGAATAATTCTTTTTGTAATAGATAGCCACATTCAACGGGAAGGTTATAGGCTATTTTACTTCCCAAAATTCCCACGGGAACGGGTATAACGCGGGTAAAACCGCGGGGCGCTGCTAGTTTATTACTATATTATATATTTGAATATTTTTTGAGGTGATATAGAAGTGTTATAGTGACATGGTTCTATGCTTAATATTTTCATTGGTCTTCTTGCTATACATAATTATTCTGAATTGCAAATGATAGTGTACAAACATTATTTTTCTCACATAAACGATCATTTTCATATTATTTACTTACTATAATAGCAATAACTCTGACACCAGGATTGATCAGGTTGGCCATCCACTCGATGAAGAAGAAGAACTTACTAGCGTATGAGTAAATATTCCGTCAAAATTACTTGTTTATTATATTCAAAAGATTGTTTTGAAATAACTTTCTGAAACTTACAAACAACAAAAGGTTTAATTTCCTTCCTCTGTATTTCCGGTGTGACATAAACTACAGTGCTCCATTGGGACGGATTTTCCGTTAATAAGTCCAATTGTAGGGACATTTTTAACAGTGATATGTTAATTATAAACACAAATATCTAATTATTTCGTAAATCTAGCACCAAGACCACCCACACCAAAAATCAAATCAAAACATTTCATTTTGTTTTTTTTACGTTCTCTGACTACACAGATTTAAAAAGATCGTTCTTCATAATATTTTACCCATCACTAACCAACATAATCGACTAAAAAGTAGTACATCTGTGGGCGGTATCGTATCTAAAACGGTTTTATCTTTGTTTTTACTTTTTTAGTAGACCTGGCAAAAGTGTATCACCAAAGTGAATGTATCATTTGTATCTGCATCAGTTCAAAGATTCGAATCAGTAGAACGTATCTCTATCATTTGAATCACTGAACAAAACTCAAGCGAAGTGAAGCAGAAATTAAATCACTTGCGCGAATCATTTAGAATTTAGATACTTTTTCAATTCGCTTTTAAAGTTTTAATTGACCTTTGTTATTTTAATGCATATTTAAAAAAATACATAATAGTAAAACATGCCTAAAAATTACTTTTATAATGAATAGCGACCCGCCCTCGCTTCGCTTCGGGTAATCAAGATTTCACGTAGGAAAATCGGGATAAAACATTGCGTGTCTCCCGCAGGAATATACACAATCAAAATTTCAAGTGGGAAATTGGGGATAAAATATTACATGTCCCGCGCGAGTATATATGTATACACAATCAAGATTTCATGTGAGGAAGAATTCGGGATAATACCTACATAGCACGTCTTCGTCGTTCGTAGTTCGTAGGTAGGTATATCCCCGCGCGCTTTGACCGCACGAAACAGTAAGTAGCCATAAGAGACCCGCCATCGAGCATTATTATTTTGTAAGCAGCGCCCCGCGGTTTTACCCGCGTTGTGGCCGTTCCCGTGGGAATTTCGGGAATTTTTTTACATAAAAACCTTCCTCTTGAATCACTCTACCTATTACAAAAAACCGCATCAAAATCCGTTGCGTAATTTTAAAGATTTAAGCATACAGACAAACAGACAAACAGACACGAAACAGAGACGACTTTATTTTATATAGCAACCCGCCCTCGCTTCGCTTCGGGTAATCAAGATTTCATGTAGGAAAATCGGGATAAAACATTGCGTGTCTCCCGCAGGAATATACACGATCAAAATTTCAAGTGGGAAATTGGGGATAAAATATTACATGTCTCGCGCGAGTATATATGTATACACAATCAAGATTTCATGTGAGGAAGAATTCGGGATAATACCTACATAGCACGTCTTCGTCGTTCGTAGTTCGTAGGTAGGTATATTCCCCGCGCGCTTTGACCGCACGAAACAGTAAGTAGCCATAAGAGACCCACCATCGAGCATTACTATTTTGTAAGCAGCGCCCCGCGGTTTTACCCGCGTTGTGGCCGTTCCCGTGGGAATTTCGGGATTTTTTTTACATAAAAACCTTCCTCTTGAATCACTCTACCTATTACAAAAAAACCGCATCAAAATCCGTTGCGTAATTTTAAAGATTTAAGCATACAGACAAACAGACAAACAGACACGAAACAGAGACGACTTTATTTTATACTATGTAGTGATATTTCTCATCATAACTCTGAAACTAACTGTCCGATTTTAATAATTTAAAGAGGTACACAAAGAAACATAATTAACCTTGATTGTAGAGCCATTTATTTTGATGTAGATTCATATCATCATATGAATATCATCAACTTAAAATTACACTCCTTTTTTAACTAATTAATTTTAACTTAAAACGGTTATTGTGTCTTAACTATAATAGTTAGACATATGCCCTCGCGAACTTATTTGTTCGCAATGATATGTACTTTGATTGTGTAGAACATTGTTTTTGTGTATCATCAATAGATTTAGTAGCGCACGCCAATAACCAATTTTTTTAGGCATGTTTTTCATACCTTGGGTTACATATACCCGCGTTGTGCCCGTTCCCGTGGGAATTTCGGGAATAAATATAGCCTATGTCACTCAGGGATAGTGTAGCTTTCGAATGGTGAAAGAATTTTTTAATTCGGTGCAGTAGTTTCAGAGCCTATTCGATACAAACAAACAAACAAACAAACAAACAAACAAAAAATCAAACCTTTCCTCTTTATAATATTAGTATAGATTAAGGTTTAATAAAATCGATTCCCCTTCATACTTTTCAGGCTTAGGACTGACAGTTAGTATATATTATGGATTATCTATATCTAAATACATAAAATAAATGTATCTATCTATGAATAAAAGTATATTTTGTATTTTGTATCTCTTTTACTCGTACGCAAAGAAGAGAAGATAGTCGACTCGACGCAAGCTCATAGCAACCGCCCCGCGCCCCGACAGAACACGACGCGCGCGATCTCACTCAGTCGCGTCGCGAGAGAGCGAGATCGCTGAGCGTCACGACGTTTCCGATCACACTATTTGTATACTTTCGAGATACGTTTCAGTGCATCAGTTTGAAGAAACGACTCACTGAGTCGACTCAGTAAAGAGTTACACACGGCTATTTTTTAGTCTATGGATAAATAAATGGCCGCTTGCCTGACGCGTCTTGTTTGTTGGTTTTCTATTTAGTAAATTAATTCAAAGATAAGCAATAACCAGTGTCTTAATTGTTAAAATCCGTGTTCACTACGTTTAACGTATATTATTTATCTACATGATGGCTGCAGTACAAGGTCCTCCCGGTAATAAGCCGTGGCCCGGTCGTCCCGGCTTACAACACCAGAACAGCCAAATTAACTCGAGCCTAACTCTAAATAGAACTATAAACTTGTATCCCTTGACTAATTACACGTTCGGCACCAAAGAGCCTTTGTTCGAGAAGGATGCATCAGTTCCCGCCAGATTTCAAAGGATGAGGGAGGAGTTTACCAAGATTGGTATGAGGAGGTAAGCAAAGAGGTTAGGTTATAATGGTGATTTTGATATATTATTACTTATTTAGTCGCCTTTTTTGAGATATTATGCTATCCAAAAGTCATATTAAATGTAATATACCGATTCATATTTATTATTTTGCGAATAAAGGTACTATAAAGTGAAGTTTCTCTGTATCCTGCCTCAATGAGGCAATTAAGATGGTTGGATCCAGGAATTGTATCATATCTAAGTAGCATAGCAACCCAATAGCATTACTCCACTGGAAAGGTACTCTAAGTACTTTGTGTTGCTCTCTGTGCCTATCAAGAAACAAGTCATTGCCGGTATGACCCCAAAGTGTCAAAAGTTTAGAATATATCTTCAATATTGGTATCATGTATACTTGAAGGTATATTTGATCGATGTTCTATCCATACTCCTGTATGTTGCTTAGTGTCATAGACATTACACTGGTATAGTATAGCAATCTCCTTCGTTGCAGGTCTGTCGAAGGCGTACTTTTAGTACACGAGCATGGATTACCCCATGTGCTGTTACTTCAACTCGGTACAGCGTTCTTCAAGCTTCCCGGAGGAGAATTGAATCCGGGAGAGGTGAGGAACACTGAATTTTGATAATCTATAATCATTTACTACTTGTTGCTTGTTGGCTGTTTACTTTCGCAATTAGGTGTCACAGTTGAGCCCATTTTGGGTCACTACTCATATAGTATAACTGGAGTCTCTTGGCTTTTCTTTCTGTGAACATGCTAATCACAGCAACTGCCAGTTCGATTTAAAGGATTCTTTGTGTATTATGTCTATTTTGCGAAGGCAGGTTAAAAGCTGTTTTTCTACACTGAAATCTTTAATTATTTAGTCCAATAAGGTAAAAAACTTGAGAGGTGTCAAGGGACACCCGGATGGAACGAAGTTCAATGCGAAATAGAAAGACGAAACAAAAATATCTGGCTTGCTTTCTATAAGAGAGAGAGAGAGACAGAGAGTTTCTCTGTCTGTCTCTCTCTAACGCAAAAAGTGTCGTTATAACTTTTCGTCTTAATTTTTCCCGTCTAGCCCCCTTTCGCAACGCGCGATAAGGAACTTCGTTCCAAAAACCTATTGTCACATAGTATAGAACAAAGTCCCCGGCCGCATCTGTTTGTCTGTTCAACATCAAATTTATTCGTATTGTGTTATGAATGGTCTATTGAGCTCTGCAAGGATCCGATTGGCTACAATGGACAGATCTCTTTACTCTTAAAGTCTCACTAGCAGCGCCCCGCGGTTTTACCCGCGTTGTGCCCGTTCCCGTGGGAATTTCGGGAATTTTTTTACATAAAAACCTTCCTCTTGAATCACTCTACCTATTACAAAAAACCGCATCAAAATCCGTCGCGTAATTTTAAAGATTTAAGCATACAGACAAACAAACAGACAAAAATAGCGACTTTGTTTTATACTATGTAGTGATATCTGTTAAATGATATCTAGTCTTATCCAGAGGTTCTCAAATAGGGGCCTAAAAATGCGTAGGATGGTACAGTCCGCGAGGTATAAGCTGAGCTTTGCATTAGTGTGAGTGATCACCAAAAGTACCAAGCGCGGCGAGACAGAATGGCGCCGCGCCTCAGGCCGGTTACCCAAAATCAGGTTTTTACCGGGCGAAAATGGCGCCGCGCCTAAGGCCGGTTATCACACCTACACTATCCATGTACACTCACACAATTGCAAAGCTCAGCTTATACCTCGCGGACTGTACGGCAGTGTTTGCTTCGCGCTCGACTTGGCGAGGGCACTACCGTGCCCCCAAATGATGTAAAAGTATAAAAAAGTAAAGTCCATGCTGGGCAAATGCCTCTCATCTCACTGAAGATATCAGTACAGTGAGATGGATTAGGCGTAATCACCACTCTTGCCAAAAGGGGGTTGGTTATCTCAAACCCGAGCCATGTTTGTAAAGTAGGAAACATGTTTTCGCTAGATGTGATGTATTGAAGAGTATTTATTAATCATTCCAGGATGAGATTGAAGGTCTGAAAAGACTATTGACTGAGACCCTGGGCAGACAGGACGGAGTGAAGCAGGAGTGGCTCATTGAAGACACAATAGGTAAGAAAAACATTTCCATTGAGAGCACGATCTATGATTGCAACAAAACTATCCTTAAACACAATTAATTTTACAGGTAACTGGTGGCGTCCCAATTTCGAGCCCCCACAATACCCGTACATTCCACCTCACATAACAAAGCCCAAGGAACACAAGCGATTATTCCTTGTACAGTTACAAGACAGAGCTTTGTTTGCTGTGCCGAAGAACTACAAGTTGGTAGCGGCACCGCTGTTTGAGTTATATGACAATGCACAAGGGTACGGACCTATCATATCGTCGCTGTCTCAGAGTCTATGTCGGTTTAACTTTGTCTATATGTAAAGGAGTGACTAACTGAAAGATTGGTGTATAGTTTGTTGGTTATTTTTGTATTTGCGGTTGTACTAGTTTAAATGAGAGCATTTTTTTCTTTACGTCTTACTGAATGTGTAGGTGTATGACTAAACTAGGCGCGTTCCGTGATGTTATCTGCGTTCCAGCGGGAATTTCGGGATGAAATGTATCCCATGTGTTATTCTGATGTATAACCTATATTACTGTAAAGTTTCATCCGAATCCGTTCGGTAGTTTTTGCGTGAAAGAGTAACAAACACATACGTACATCCTCACAACTTTCGCATTTATAATATTAGTTGGACTAAATGTATGTCTCACTATAGTGCGTTTCTGTAAAACGGAACGGTGCGGAACTCATTTGACCAATCACAGCATTACGAATATTTTTGACCAATCACGACGCATTACGAATATTTTTGACAATGTCAATGCCTTGTTTGACGGTTACAATGCGCTATGATTGGTTGATTTAGCTCCGGACAGCGCCGCACCGCTTTAGTGGATACGTTAAGAGTAAAAAAAAGGGTTCGGTTTGACACGACGGATCGTACAGATAATCTTACCGTGTACCGATCGAAACGACGAATCGATGGTGTATGTCAAGATCGTTAACGATATATACTACACAACACCATCGATTCGTCGTTTCGATCGGTTTGACACGACGGATCGTACAGATAAATCTTACCGTGTATGGGCCCCTTAACGTAAGCGCTATCTACATATGGTGCCATCTATCGGAGTAGTTGAAACAACCATAAGACGAAATAAAATCAACAACTTTATACCAATCTATTTAGTTATATTTATGTATTTTGAGTGCAATTTTATGGTATTTTTAACACTTTTTTATTTGGGTAATATAAGCCCGTTCCCGTGGGAATTTCAGGATAGAACATTAACACTGATATAAGTGTTTGTGTTAACTTAACAAACGATTAAATATTACCATTTAGTAAAATGACTTTTAAAGTGAATCTTTTACTACTTCGTTTGTGTGTTGCGTGACGTTCGACCGCGGAGTAGGGATAATGTTTTATATTGTGAAAATTAATCACTATTACCTTGGTTTCATAATGATTCCGTGCTTCGGAGGGCACGTTAAGCCGTCGGTCCCGGTTACTCTCTACGGATAGTAGTCGTTACATGAGCCATGTCAGAGGCCTTTGGCGGCTCAATAACTCTGACACCAGGATTGGTCAGGGTGACCATCCCCTCGATGAAGAAGATAAGGGTGCTTGTCCATTGACGCGTAGAGAGGCTGTGGAGCGGTGAAACTGACAAATATTAACCAATAGGATTGCATAAAACATCTGACCGGAGATTTTATGCAATCCTATTGGTTAAGGCTAGGATATCCCAGTCATTTCGGTCACTGTCACTCTCGGTAGAAAACAGCGAGAAACACTACGGCGCGGAAATGGTGGTGGTAGAATTTTGCGACTCATTTTTAAGAATTACCACCTTTCATTGGATTGAATCGAAATTTTACTCCAGCAGTATTGAGTCATAGTTTATTTTACATCACTCAAATTAATTTTAGAAATATGCGTTTGAAATTGTTTAACAAACTAAGTTTGAAAGTAAGGTATAAAAGACCCATCTTTGTGCTTCTTTTCTATCGAGGAAATTAATAGTCAACGTGTTTCGGAAACAGTAGTATGATTAAACATATGATCAAGATTAAAAACAAACAAAAATTGTTCTTGTAACGTTAAGACTTTTGGCTAAAAAATTGTTTTATAGTAGTCCGTTTTCTGAACTCATAGGCCTTTAAGCCCGGTTTCCACTGCAAGCGGAGCCGGCTCATTAATGACTCCGTTTAATTACCATTGCGTTACTTGTATAGACGAATAACACCTCAGTCTTAACAAAAACACGTAATGGCTGCCAAACGGAGTCATTAATGGGTCCGTTCCGCTCGCAGTGGAAACCGGGCTTCCGTTTCTCGCCCCGCTCCCCATCAATGGACAGGCACCCTCAAACGACACAATAATTATTTCCATAACGGGCAATAAAGTAACTTGACTATTTGTACCTAAAAATTGCGCTTGAAAATGTGTTTTTTTACAGTACATGTACTTTTAGTTCTTAAGTAAATATGACAACTACAGGACTGGCGTTTTATTTGTACCTCAAGACAGAAGATTGTTCCTAGATTTAAGTGTAGTTTTAGACCTAATTTAAAGTATTATTAGCCTGTAATGCCCCACTGCTGGACAGAGTGTTATTAATGTCCCACTGATGGGCTTAAGCCTCTAATATAACCGAAGATAGTGTGTGTAATGTCCCACTGTTGGACAAAGGCATCTCAACTCACCGAAGATATACATAGTTTTATCATTTAATGTCCCACTGTTGGGCAAAGGTATCTCATTTTGATTGAAGCCTACCGTTTCCCACTGTTGGGCAAAGGCGTCTCATTTTGATTGAAGCCTATCGTTTCCCACTGTTGGGCAAAGGCATCTCATTTTGATTGAAGCCTATCGTATCCCACTGTTGGGCAAAGGCATCTTATTTTGATTGAAGCCTATCATATCCCACTGTTGGGCAAAGGCGTCTCATTTTGATTGAAGCCTATCGTATCCCACTGTTGGGCAAAGGAATGAACATAAGATATAGTTAATCCATCCCACTGATGGGGGAAATCTATCGAAGTTGTGTATAGTATTGTTATATACTGTTATGTCATATTGCTGGGCAAAGCCCTTTTATCTCACTGATGTCTCACTGTTGGGCAAAAGTCTCTCATTATGACTGAAGATTTAGTACTATCATGTAATGGCCCACTGTTGGGCAAAGGCCTCTCATCTTACTCTCTAGTCCAAAATGAAAATGCATTATTAAGTATATACTATCTATTTACTTAACAAACTAATTTAAATATTTTTATATATAAATACTTTATTTACTTTGATTGTGATATAACCATATGACTGTGATAAGTAAAATTAGATATATAAATAATATTGTTAAGTAAAGTGTTAGCCTGTAATGTCCCACTTCTGAGCAAAGGCCTCTCATCTCACTGAAGATATCAGTACAGTGAGGAGGATGTCGTAATCACCGCGCGTCTACTGCGGGTTGGTGATCTCAAACCCGAGCCATGTTTGAAAAGTAGGAAACATGTTTTCGCTCGACCTTAAATAAAATTAAAAGCCTTTTATATTAAAGCGTTCTAAACGCTAAAAAGATTTTGAAATAAATGTTTAAAATCTATACTAATATTATAAAGCTGAAGAGTTTGTTTTGTTTGTTTGTTTGTTTAAACGCGCTAATCTCAGAAACTACTGAACCGATTTGAATAATTCTTTCACTGTTAGATAGTCTATTTATCGAGGAAGGCTATAGGCTACATTTTATCCCGAAATTCCCACGGGAACGGGCACAACGCGGGTAAAACCGCGGGGCGCTGCTAGTATCAAATATATCTTGGAGTGTGAAGTCATATACGCAAAGGCCTCTCTCACTGAAGATATCAGTACAGTGAGGAGGATTAAATTTATTAAAACGTACATTATTATGGTAGAGTTTGGACACTGTATTTCCAAATACACATTTGAAATTGTCAAATGTGGTTATTATATAAACATTAAAGTGATATTTATATAGAATTGTATAAAGGTGTTTTATAAAATTGTACTTCAAATGGACAATTTACTCTTGTGCCATACAGAGCTGTGATATTTTTGAATAGATGAGGATAATATTTTAATAATATAGTTATATATATACATAATTAAATAAATATGTACAGGACAAAGTCACACGCAATTAATTAGACCCAAGCTCTAAGCTTGTATTATGGAATCTAACTCACTGATACTACTACATACATATACATACAAATACTTTATCTAAATAATATAAAAATGAATCGCAAAATGTGTTGGTAAGCGCATAACTACAGAACGAATGCACCAAATTGGATGATTCTTTTTTAATGTGTTCCTTATTGTCAGGACAAGGTTTTTATATAAGAAAAATAAGGAATAAAAATCTAAAAATTCCCACGGGAACGGGGGCGCTGCGAGTGACACCGCGGGGCACAGCTAGTAAGAGTATATAATTTTTACCCAGACGTCGCGTCGTCCACAACTATGTCTCACATATTGTTACTCCGTTGACCGACTCCGCAGCCCCCGACACAGTAAGCGCTCTCACTGCCACTGTGACAACGGACTTGGCACATATACATGTCCGTTTTGTATATCGATGAATAAAACCAAGGGTAGTAATAAAATGCGGGTAGGTAGTTCTAAATATAATAAAATATATATGTTATCGGCTCGTAAATTTTAGATTGCTTCAAATATTTCTACATCATATTATTTTGTGAAAGATTTCTGAAATGTCGTATCGTTTTATTTTTTCCTTTGTCTCCCTTGTACAGTTGGTGAATTGTAATTTGTGGCCGCGAGGGGTAGTCCATTACACGATTAATTCTAAGGATTACGGTAAGTATTATTATCAGCCATTTGTGTCCCACTGTTGGGCAAAGGCCTCTCCCCATTCCTTCCATGTATACCTGCAGGCCTACTATCAACTTTTAGAAAACGATTCAAATTCAGAGCAGTTTATTTTAGGTTCCTAAACAAAATCGCTCACATTCGTACCATCACCTTAATAGAACAGCACCTCAATTGAATCGTTAGAGATGCGAAAAGAACGAATGAAATCGTTAAAAAATAAATACATTTGTCTCTGAACCGCAACGCCAAGGTCGAAGTAGGAAAGAGACAACGCTATACGAATATTATACTGTTTCTCTTGATTCGAATGTTGCGTTCTAAAACTTTATTTTTACTAATAATAACTTTTTACTTCTTCTTATCACTGTATACTGTTGGTTTTATTTTATAAATTCTAATGAAATAGTGAAACAAATTTTCTAATGATCATATTGTGAAAAAAAATATTTACAATTATCTACTTCAAATAATGTATTTGTTGTATCAGAAACAATATTTTATCAAGTTTTCGAACGTGCGTTGTGCCTAGTGTGACAGTTCGTGACGTGAGTGTGGCGGCCGCTTCGAAATTTTGTTTGTAAACAAAAGTGCCTACTTTTTGTTGTGGTTTTTTGTTTAAAAAGTACTCAGGGTTTTAAATATGTAATGGCGTAAGTTATTAAAATACACCACCCGCCCCCCGCGGACAGTCTCCACCCCCCGGCGCCGGAGGGTGCGTGCGGAGCCACCTGTGACTCAGCAAGCAGCTCGTCGGCAGCTTGTGCAAATAGCGAATAGACGAGCTGAAATGGAGGAGCGCAGGAACACCTTACTGGAGCTATTGGTGCAGGAGCTCAGAGAAATAAAAGAAGTTTTGCGATCACGGTAATACATATTTAATATTGTTAAGTTTAGAGAAAATAAAATCCGGTATTTAATACACTCTATAAACATTTGAAAACTAAAACTATATAAATAAATACACCTAAATAAAAACTATATTTAAAAATAAATTAAAATTTCATATTTTTCAGATACGGCGAGCTTCCCACAACCGAAGAATTAACTGGTTCCTCGTAGAAACTCCTTGTTGAAGTGCCTGGTTGTTGGTATTTGGCTGATCTTCAAATGCCACACCTAATTGCATCTGTGATTCCTGCATTATTTCTCTACTACGTCCACACTTGGAATTTGCATATCTGCATCACAAATCTGTAATTCAAACTAAAATACTAAATTAAAGGTTTTTATTAAATCAACAGACTATTGAATGTGTAAAGATGTATCTCTACAACACTGATGAACTAATACTATCTATACTAATATTATAAAGCTGAAGAGTTTGTTTTGTTTGTTTAAACGCGCTAATCTCAGAAACTACTGAACCGATTTGAATAATTCTTTCACTGTTAGATAGTCTATTTATCGAGGAAGGCTATAGGCTACATTTTATCCCGAAATTCCCACGGGAACGGGCACAACGCGGGTAAAACCGCGGGGCGCTGCTAGTTAAATGTAAATGTGAAAGTGTGTATAATTGTATGCTGTTTCTATGTGCCTGTGTAAGTTTAAATTTTTTAAGTAGCAAATTGTTTTTCTAATTGATAATTTGACTGATTGATCTGAAATTAATATTAGTTTTGTTATACAAAGTATTATTATAGAATAGATATAAGTGAAATTGATGATGTTTTATTGTTGTTATTGTTGTTGTATAATATGTTGAAACTAAACTAGGTGAGATTGTTTTTTCATAGAATATAAGACATAAGTAAGTAAATATAAGATTAAGTAAATGTTATTGTAATGTATGTATATAATGTACATACATTCAGTACATACATTACATTATGTGTATGTTGTTATTGTATTGTAGTTCTTGTTATTTTATTTAAGGTACTAATATGAAACAAAATATTTTATGAAGAACATGGTATTACTTACAAGTTGGACATTTAGGGAATGATAGTGTTTCCTACAAAAATAACGCTCCTCATTTCTATTTGGCCTGACTATTGCTATTAGTCAATGCATCCCACAACACCCGGTATGCTAAATTTTTTATAAAACCTGTAAAATATGTTAGTTAATTTAAAATGTTATATTTAAAATGTTATAAATGTCTTATTTCGTAAAATGTGTATTTATTTACTCACCTTGCTCTAATTTTGTTCCTTTCGTCATTGCTCTTTGGGAAAGTGATGTATTTTCTTCGCATTTCAATGGAATCTATACATGCAGTCACTTGAGCTATCACTGATGAAACAGTCTGTTGTGCCATTGAGTGTGCACTTATATCTCCTACGGGTCTTTGGTAGGAGCCGGTTGTATGGAATGATAACGCTGTTAAAACCTGAAAAAAAATAGTACTTACTGGTTTATAGATATTACATAATATCAAGTTATTATGTATCAAAGTAAGAAAAAGGAAGCATTTAAAGCAACTAATTGTGTGACATACATATTGCATATTTGAGTCCTTACCTTTGTTTCTACAGATATATCTGTGGACCTCCTTGGTGCATTCATCGCCGTTCTTATATGGTCGCACAATCCGACTACCAATTCCTTGGAAAGACGATAACGTTTTATGAACTCATTATCTTCCAAATCGAATGGGTCCAATTGTGCTCGAGCTTCCAGTCTCCTTCTCCTCAAGGAGTTTTCCTCACTATCGGCTTCCGTGAACTCAAAAAGCATCAATTCGTCGTCACACATCCTACGAATAATACTGCACTTAATTTTTTTTGTGGAACTATCGAAATCAATGCTATTTAGATACCAATTAATGTTTTACCTCGCAACACTTAAATTCACAGCTATTTCTGACTTTACCAAGTAAAAATTAAAAAATTAATGACAAAAGATTCAAAATCGGCAACAAATTTACTAACTTATTTTGAATCGCTAGTTTTGACAGTTGAGCGATTTTGTTTAGGCTCGCACGTCAGTTAAAGTAAGGTGATGGTACGGATTTACCTCTAAAAAGAGTGAACTATATTAGAATGCGATTATTTTTAGGTGTCGACCGAAATTGATTCGTAAAACGAAGTTGATGGTACGAAATAACAAAGCGATTCAGTTTAGGTCCTAAATTGAATCGTTTTAAGCGTTGATAGTAGGCCTGCTGTTCTGGGCCACTTCTCTCCAGTATCCAGTATCTCCTAATATAACACATCCCTAGTCGGTGAGAAACCAACCTTTATCGACTGCGCATTACTACGTGAAGCCAATAAATTGAAAATATATATAAATGGATTTTATTGTTACAACCCTTATAAAAAGAAATTAAAAATTACCTTAATTACTTATTATAAGTCTATGGCTAAAGGTTTATCTTTCCATATCAAAGGAGCGGAGCTGTGCGGAGCTTAACTGACCAATCGCAACGCATTACGAAAAGATTTTGACAATGTCAATGCGTTGTGATTGGTCTATTGTTCTCCGCTTCGCTTTATAGATAGTACCCTTAGACATTGAAACTATACTCTATTTCTGTTGGATTGGCACAAAATGTGGACCAATGTCGTTAATTTTCCAGCCGAAGACGATTGCTCCTGAAGAGGATAAAGGTTTAGTGATTTTATTTCATTCTTACCCTATCTCTAAACCTTTTTCCTCTTCAGAAGCAATCGTCTTCGACTGGAAAATTGACGACATTTAAGGGCCTATGAGTTCCTAAAACGGGCTACTTTAAACAATTTTTTAGCCAAAAGTCTTAACGTTACAAGAACAATTTTTGTTTGTTTTTAATCTTGATCATATGTTTAATGAGACTACTGTTTCCGAAACACGTTGACTATTAATTTCCTCGATAGAAAATAATCACAAAGTTGGGTCTTTTATACCTTACTTTGTGAATTTTAAACACTTAGTTTGTTAAACAATTTCAAACGCATATTTCTAAAATTAATTTGAGTGATGTAAAATAAACTATGACTCAGGACTGTTGGAGTAAAATTTTTGTTTCAATATTATATTTGTAATTAAAATAAATTTCCAACGAAAGGTGGTAGATTCTTGCGAATGAGTCGCCATTACAATTTCCGCGCCGTAGTGTTTCTCGCTCTTTTGTACCCAGAGTGACAGTATGCGCTGAGGCGCCGTGCTAGTCGGACGTGTGTCGCTTTTTTCATTCCAGTGCTACGAAACTTCATAGTGTTTTCTCATTGAGATCTTATTGTTTTTTTCTATATTTTAAGCTATTGCATAGCTTCTATCGCGGGCCTTGAGCGCGGGGACCGAATCCAGAAATTCCGTAACGAAAAAACCTCGCGCAAAAAACCTAAGGCTCCCCACTAACGCCATCTAATGATAGAAAAAAAAACCTATCGCTCCCCACTAACGCCATCTAGTGATAGAAAAAATAACTATGCAATAGCTTTACCGCGGCAGTCCCCGAGTGCCACACGTCTTTTTTTTCTATATTTTATTAAGGCGGCCCCTAAACGATCAATTATATTGAAAATTGTGCAACATAATTGATCGTCTTGGGCTAATATTGAAGACTGCGCAATGATTGAACGAAAGTTTGAGCGAGTTTAATTTTTATTGCATCATATTTTTTATTGCTTCGTGTAGGGTCAGTATTGCGCAATATTTGATATGTTGCTCGGGATCAAACTATTCTTCGACTGAACAAGAAAACATTGCACGATTTTCTTATTGTGCAATATAATTGACCGTTTGGATCCAAACGCAATTCAATCTTATTGCACAATTAAATATATTGTACAATGTTATTGTAGGTCTAGGGGCCGCCTAAAATGTGATTATTGTGACATTATAATAAAAATAAACTTTTTTCAGAATAGGTTATTATAAAACACTAGCTTTTGCCCGCGGCTTCGCTCGCATGGAATTTAGTCTGCCACATTAAGTTTGGTGATATGTATATGGTTTAAAACATTTTTTTATTAAACCGAAGCAAAAAGAGGCGCCTTTTGCTTTCAAATGACATGGGTCATGTTACTGTTGAGCAACACGGTTATGGTCCATAACATAGCCCAACTCTATTCTTCGGTAGCCATAACACCGAGTTGGCCGTCGATTTCGATATGACCGTCAAAGAGTGACTTGTAAATAAGTCATGCCACTGTTGTGCATTGGGCCAGGGTCCATAGTATCCCAAGTTCCTTTAATTTACTATTCTATTTTAGTTACTACTTGCTCGCCCGCACGTACACGTCACTTGTGGCCGTCACTTGTGGCAATATAAAAATATCTTAAAGAAGTAAACATAGTAGGTAGAACCACCATTAGCAACAAACTATCATTTGGTCAACGACATTATGTGTCTAATATTCTTCACACTTCCGCCTCCACAACGTAGCGCACTCCTACCTCCGCATCGTAGCTACCTCCGCGTCGTAACACACTCCCACCTGCGTATTGTAGCACTCTCTTGGTTCCGCATAATATACCCATATGTCACAAAAGCGGCCCGCCTTACTTTATTTGGCTACTTTGTGGCCCTTGCCTGTCAAAAGGTTGCCGACCACTGACTTAATGCGAAAGACAAACGAGTACATCATCTTTGTGTAACTCCAATAGTTTAGGCAGCGCACGCCAAGATAGCTCTTAGAGTGCAGATTTTTTTCCATCCATACATCCATCCTCACAAACATTCGCATTTATAATATTAGTAGGAAGTAGGAAGTAGGATTAGTAGGTTAGCAGGATAAAATTTTATAAGACGGTTTATTTCCAAAAGTAGTCAATAGATAAAGTGGTAAATTAATTAAACGAAAAATACCTATAATAGGTGTTTCGATTTTGATAATTTATTTTATACAGCATATTTTTTAAGATTTTTTCTAAAATATTAAGGTACTTTACACAACCTCAAATGAAAAAGAGTTTTGATAAACTAATGTGAGAAAATAAAAATGAATCGTAATGTTCGGATTTGAACCCGCGGCCTTCGAGATAAGCAAAATGATTCTTCCTGTACTTAGGTTTCATTCACTAATTGCAATGTTATGCTATCGTAACGACACGTCACATGTTGAAATTAACGACTAAAATATAAGACATACGTATATCGGAACTACTCGGCGATGCTTCGTGCTCATACGGAGGCCGTCGCATGGCGACCATGTCACATGTGTCAAACCAGTACGGTGGTGATTTTTCTCCGACTTGCTTTACAAATACTTATTTATTACGACCAAAATTACACAAATTCATTATAAATTGTAGCTTATATAACCTGTTCAGTAGTTTTTGCGTGAAAGAGCAACAAACATACATACATCCATACATCCATCCATACATACATCCATCCTCACAAACTTTCGCATTTATAATATTAGTAGGATAGGATATGTACGTAATTTAGATAAATACAAAATGCGATAAAATGTTGATTGTTAGAATCTATTTTATCATTGTGATGACTATTCTACCCAATTCAATATCTACTACTGATTTTTATTATGTGAATTAGATAATTAAGCGCTTCGCAATCTTCTGTTACAAAACGACCGCACGCGGGCCCCGTATCTCATAGAGTGACGTCAGCGCCGCGCCGCCGCGACGGCCGCTGCGCGTACTATTCCTCCCCGGCTTCACCGCCTGCTTCACCCCCTCAAATGTCGAAATGGCTGGGGTATCCAAGCCTTAACCACATTTTGTGCCAATCCAAAAAAATACAGTATTCATAATGAGATTTTTCTGAAATGTCACCCACTAGGCGGCAGCACTGAGACGTGAGGTCCAGAAACCTGTCAAAAGTGACATTTTCGTGAAAACTCATTCCCAACCGTTAGCCATCGGCCATCGCTTAGGTACTTTTACAACTAACTTCAAAAATAAGGTATTGTTCCACAGATATTCATTCCCAAGAGATAATAACTTCGACGCTGTCCAGGATCCAGAGGGAGATATGCGTTAAATTCTTCCACACGCCGTTTAATCACACGTCTAGTGAGATGAAAATGCTTTATATTAGCAATCCGGATAAACGGAAGAATTGCCCGCCCGAACATTACCAGTTTAATGGGACTGTTGTGGTAAGAGACTTTCCCGTGGGAATTTTGGGCTGAAAAATAGCCTATAACCTTCCCGTTGAATATGGCTATCCATTAAAAAATAATTATTTGTTCAAACCGCTTGGTGGTCAACTGGGCCCGCAGAGCACTGAGCCCGCAGGTTCAGTTACCCACTCCGTTTTTTTTCATAGGTGACTCGACCCACACTAATCACACGACTACTATTTACCGATAAGGGCCTGCTCAGCCCACAGCTTCAGTCGATAAAAAAAAATAACCCTAACCTACCGAATAGTACCTCAAATCGGACCACAAGTTCCTGAAATTAGCGCGTTCAAACAAACAAACTCAGCAGCTTTACAATCTATATCTATATAATACTACATGTATAAAAGAAAGTCGTGTTGGTAACACTATTTTTAACTCGAGAACGGCTGAACCGATATGGCTGAAAATTGGTGGGGAGGTAGCTTAGAACCAGGAGACGGATGTAGGATACTATTTATCCCGTATTTCCTACAGGAACGGGTGCGCTGTGGGTGAAACCGCGGGGCACAGCTAGTATAGATTAGTAGGAAGTCTCGTCGCCTTTTTGTTGTGCTACAAACAAGGGATGTAAGAAGAAATAACAATTTCTTTCAGGATATGATAGTTGGATACAAATGTCTAAACCCTGAAGACATCACACGCATTACAATCGATATGCTTAGAGCTAGCATTCAACAGCGAGGTTCGTATTGTCAGCTCCATGCTACGGTATACCCACAGTAGATATACTCAATTTTTTTTGGATCGGCACAAAATGTGGACCAATGTCGTCAATTTTCCAGCCGAAGACGATTGCTCCTGAAGAGGAAAAAGGTTTAGTGATTTTATTTCATTCTCACCCTATCTCTAAACATTCCATTCATTCCATTCTTACTCAATCATTGATGTATTTCCATTCTCTAAAGAATGGATTGATATTATTCCTCTATAGATGCAATTGTCTTTGGTTGTCGGCCATTTTCTTTGGCTTACTGTTTAGATCCAAGCTTAGCTTAAGGAATAAACACCATTTTGTATTTTTTATACTGCCTGTTTGGTTTTGCAGTGTCTATCGTCAATAGCTACGATTTAATGAAGAAATTTGATGAACAGGTAAGTCTTTTTAGCAATAGGGTATTTCACTGGTACCTATTAAAAGTGTTCAATTCAAAAGATGAATTTAGTAAAATAACTAAAATAATGATGAAAACTGAAATCAGAATCAAAATGAACACCATAGCTATTAACTGATATCTTCATCCTCCTCTCACAGGAGAAGAATCCCAAACTAATTACTGATCAGACGTATCCATCTCTTTTCAACATCATATTAACTGGTATCTCCATCCTCCTCTCCCAGGCGAAGAATCCTCCCTCTCTCTTCACCCGCTGACTCTATCTTTTTTCAACACCATACTAACTGGTATCTCCATCCTCCTCTCCCAGGAGAAGAATTCCTCGTCTCTCCTCGCGCCCGCCGCTCGTAATTTCATCAACGCACACTACCACGCAGAGTGCGGTGCGCTCATCAAACCAGCGCCAATAAACGTGTTGCGTTCAGATGGCTCCATTTCTCTAACCAAAGAGAATGAGGACTTCTATAGAGATAAGTTATGGCCGCTTGGCATTGTGCTCTATGGTGTAGAGGAGCATTTACGTGAGTTTTTTTTATATAATTTTTCGTGTTTTATTTTGTACCATCGGCGTGGATAAACAATTTACATGATTACAACATTTTAGCTATCAAATGGTTTGTGAATTGTCCCTTTCCGACATATACTATTTTACATAGAGCAAAAGAGACAAAACACTTTAAAGCAATGTTTTAGTTAAAGAGCGTTTAATTAATAATAATAAGGCGGTAAATTATCAACATTTCATCTTTTCTATAAGAGGGTAGGAGCAATAGTTTATTTCACCTTATCTTTCACTAGTCGCGCCCCACAGTGTTACCCGCGTTGTACCCGTGGAAAATTCGGGATAAAATGTATCCCATGTGTTATTCTGATGTGTAACCTGTATTACTGTAAAGTTTCATCCAAATCCGTCCAGTAGTTTCTTCAAGAAAGAGTAACAAACAAACATATATCGCACAAACTTTCGCATTTATAATACCTACTAGCAGCGCCCCGCGGTTTTACCCGCGTTGTACCCGTTCCCGTGTGAATTTCGGGATGAAAAATAGCCTATAACCTTCCCGTTGAATGTGGCTATCTATTACAAAAAGAATTATTCAAATCGGTTCAGTAGTTTCTGAGATTAGCGCGTTTAAACAAACAAACAAACAAACAAACAAACAAAACAAACTCTTCAGCTTTATAATTATAAGTATAGACTAGCAGCGCCCCGCGGTTTTACCCGCGTTGTACCCGTTCCCGTAGGAATTTCGGGATGAAAAATAGCCTATAACCTTCCCGTTGAATGTGGCTATCTATTACAAAAATAATTATTCAAATCGGTTCAGTAGTTTCTGAGATTAGCGCGTTTAAACAAACAAACAAACAAACAAACAAACAAACAAAACAAACTCTTCAGCTTTATAATATTAGTATAGATTTGAAGGGATTACAACCTCAAAATCACAATTCTCCAGGCAACACTCAAACCCATATGAAATTATCCTACGCCATGACGACAGTAGAACTGTCCTCGTGCGTGGTGTTCCAAGAGTTGACCGCTGATGATGTACTGGTGCCCAGGAGTGTGTTGTGGTTCACGGAGGAGGGCGAGGACGCGCCGGCCTTCGGGTTTGTGGAGGGGAACCAGGTTTGGACTGCTAATGTGTTAAAAGTGTTAGCCTGTAATGTGCCACTGTTGGGCAAAGGCCTCTCATCCCACTGAAGTTATCAGTACAGTGAGGAGGATTAGGCATAATCACCACGCTTGCCAAATGCGGGTTGGTGATCTCAAACTCGAGCCATGTTTGAAAAGTATGAAACATGTTTTCGCTCGACCCGGGAATTGAACCCGGGACCTCAGTCTTGGCAGGCGAGCGTACATACCACTAGACCACCTAAGCGTTAACGAGGGACTGCTAATATCCACTTTAAAAGCGACTTCGACGATAAAGTAATTTAAAGGCGAAAATCTCACTTCAAACAAGATTTTTATGAGAAAAACCAACTTTTTTTCACAGATTTTTCACTTTTTAGTTCATCGCTTTTGGCATCCATATTCAGGCAATAAGATAAGAGATTCCTTTGGCAATAAGAGTTTCCTTTGAAGCGAAGCGGAGCTGTCAAGAGCTTAATCGACCAATCACAGCACATTGTCAAACAACGCATAACTAATCGGCTGGACCGATTCGAATTATTATTTTTTGTATGCGTTCGTGTGGCACTCTGGACGGTTTAGATTCACACTAGCGACATCTATTGGATCGCGGGTGGAACCACCGCGCGGGACAGCTACTTTTATATAAAACTAGCAGCGCCCCGCGGCTTTACCCGCGTTGTGTCCATTCCTGTGGGAATTTCGGGATGAAAAATAGCCTATGTTACTCGTGGATAATGTAGCTTTCGAATGGTGAAAGAATTTTTAAAAACGGTCCAGTAGTTTTTAAGCAAACAAACAAAGTTTTCCTCTTTATAATATTAGTGTAGATGTAGAAAAAATACAAGCATTTTTTAATCAATTAACACTTTTAAACACTACCTCATCCCTCTACAGACAATATCTCTTTCCTCTATGGTCGAAGGGGCGCCCGGCCACTCGTCTCACACGCTGAACCTCCTCCTCCGCGCGTTGGGTGTCCCAATGATGTCCAATAGACACGACAGGAACAACTATGTCACGGTACACTGGAATAGAGTGAAGAAAGGTATACGAATACACTTCGCTTTTATTTTACTTTCTGACGTTTCAGGTCACAAGAACTGACTGTTGTAGTCTTCTGATAAAATCGTTAAAATGTATGTATTATTAGCCTGTAATGTCCCACTGTTGGGCAAAGGCCTCTCGTCTCACTGAAGATATCAGTACAGTGAGGAGGTTTCAGGCGTAATCACCACGCTTGCCTAATGCGGGTTGGTGATCTCAAACCCGAGCCTTGTTTGAAAGTAGGAAACATGTTTTCGCTCGACCTGGGAATTGAACCCGGGACCTCAGTCTTGGCAGGCTAGTGCACATACCACTAGACCACCGAGGTGTCGTTAAAATGTAAAATAAAAAAAATATATGCAGATTATGTTCATTCAGAAGATTTACAGGACTAAGGGCGCAGCTACCCCCACCCACCACCCACCCCCTCCTCTGCTGGCAATGCCTTTGGTAATTTACCCCCTTCTCCCCTCTACATCTCTCTAACACTATAATTCAAGTCCGTTGTCACAGTGGCAGTGAGAGCGCTTACTGTGTCGGGGGTTGCGGGGTCGGTCAACGGAGTAACAATATGGGAGACATAGTTGTTGACGACGTCTGGGTGTCAATTATATATTCATATAAAGTATTTGTGTATGTATATGTAGTAGTATCAGTGAGTTAGATTACATGATACAAGCTTAGAGCTTACTTTGGGTCTAATTAACCGTGAGTGAATTTGTCCGGGTATATTTATTTATTTATTCTGCCCCAGGTAAAGAGCATTTCCTGGAGAGACTCCCCATGACAGCATGGATCCATGACATTCGTATTCTGTACGACTTTGAGAGCGTGACGCACGCGCCGGCGAACTTCATGTGCGACGAGTGTAAATATGGAGAAACGACTGTCGAACCGGCGCAGGTGAGATCCAACATTAGTTAGTTAGTTAGCATTATCTACTATTCGCGCCTGCGGTGTTAGGTACCGGCGTTGTACCCGTTCCCGCGGGAAATTCGGGATGAAATGTAACCCATGTGTTATTCTGATGTAAAAAAAGTAAAGTATTAGCCAGTAGTGTCCCACTGCTGGGCAAAGGCCTCTCGTCTCACTGAAGATATCAGTACAGTGAGGAGGATTAAGCATAATCACCACGCTTGCCAAATGCGGGTTGGTGATCTCAAACTGGAGCCATGTTTGAAAAGTAAACATGTTTTCGCTCGACCCAGGAATTGAACTCGGGACCTCAGTCTTGGCAGGCGAGCGCACATACCACTAGACCACCGAGGCGTTTGTTGGGTCTGGATGTATTCCCTGTATTACTGTAAAGTTTCATCCAAATCCGTTCAGTAGTTTTTTCGTGAAAGAGTAACAAACATACATACATCCTAACAAACTTTCGCATTTATAATATTAGTAGGATTTTTGTCTATATACTAATATAATAAAGATGAAGAGTTTGATTGTTTGAACGCGTTTATCTCAGAAACGAAGAGTCCAATTCGGATAAAATTATTTTTGTAATGACAGCCAAATTCAACGGGAAGGTTATTTGTGTATGTAGTAGTATCAGTGAGTTAGATTGCATAATACAAGCTTAGAGCTTACTTTGGGTCTAATTAACCGTGAGTGAATTTGTCCGGTATATTTATTTATATTATAATTTAATTGAAGGACCACCTCTGGCAGAAGACGATGACGATGGGCCATCGTTCAGATCTCAGCGAGGGAGACAAAGACCTGCTGTCTATGTTATATAGTAACAACTGTAAGGACAGGGTCACTACTAACGATGATGAAAATAAAAGTGTGTAAATGAATGGCTGTTTTATTGTGTAACTAGCTTGCGGGAATACCTGCGGGAATTTCGGGATAAAATGTATCCCATGTGTTATTCTGATGTATGACCTATATTACTGTAAAGTTTCATCCAAATCCGTTCAGTAGTTTTTGCGTGAAAGAGTAACAAATATACATACACTAGCAGCGCCCCGCGGCTTTGCCCGCGTTGAGCCCGTTCCCGTAGGGCTTTTCGAAAATCCTTTCTTAGTGTGCACTTACGTCACTTGAAGAACCTTCCTGCCAAATTTCATGTTTGTAGGTGGAGCGGTTGAGGCTGTGCGTTGATTATCAGTCAGTCAGCTAAGACTTTGAATTTTATATATACAGTCGTGGTCAACTAATTAGGGACACTCTTTGGTTAAAGCGAAATGTGAATTTATTTTTTATTTTCCAACGAGTCTAAACCATATTCCATATCTCTTACATGTAAGTATAATTAGTCATTTATGTGCCCGATTATACAAACAATAACAACTTCTTAAACATTAAACCTCTTTACAGTATAGATGATAGAATATCGTAGTGCTATTTGTTCAAATAATGCTGGCTGGCCACTTAATTAGGGACACTGAGATATTGCGTTCTATTTTCAAAATTTGAATCTCAATACTTTTTTACTTCTTCTCTTATTGTTTCGTGGTAGTTTTGGCGGCAATCCCGATATTTATTTTAAGTTTTGAAAAATATTTTTAAGAAAAATGGGTAAAAATAAAAGTTGCGATCCAACACTACGAAAAATTATCATGAAGTTTGTTGTCGAGCATGGTTGGCCATACCGAAGGATAGCAGAACATTTAAATTGTTCAAAAACTATGGTATACAATGCAGTGCAACATGTCAGACGCAATAACACAGATTTAAATGTGCCCAGAACAAAAAGATCGAGAAAAACAACTCCGCAAGAAGATAGAATGATAACCAGGTTAGCTAAGAAAGATCCGTTTCTAGGCTCTATTTTAATTAAACACGAAGTGTTTGGGACAGACGAAAGAGCTGGTGTCTCAGCGAGGACCGTTCGACGACGTCTGGTAGAAGCAGGGTTGTTCGGAAGAGTGGCTCGCAAAGTACCGTTGTTGAAGAAAGAACATAGAAATGCTCGTTTGGCGTTTGCACGTAAATATGGATATTGGACCTACGCCCAATGGCAACATGTATTATTCTCTGACGAGACCAAGGTTAATTTGATTTCTTCAGATGGAAGGCAATACGTACGGCGTCCAGTAAAAGCGGAAATGAATCCAAGATTCACAAAAAAGCAGGTGAAACATGGCGGTGGAAACATTAAAATGTGGGGTTCATTTTCTGGACGTGGAGTGGGACCTGTGAGGAAAGTTCAGGGTAACTTAGACCAACATCAATACAAGGCAATATTGGAGGAAACGATGCTTCCCTATGCTGAGGAGCATCTCCCTATTATATGGACGTTTCAGCATGATAACGACCCGAAACATACCGCCCGTTCAGTCAAGTCGTTTCTTACCAGTCAGTCAGTATCGGTGCTAGATTGGCCAGCAAATAGCCCGGACCTTAACCTAATCGAGCACCTTTGGCACGAAATCAAGAAAAAAGTAGCCACTTATCGTACCACAACTTTAGATGAACTTGATGAAGCTTTTTGTGAGGCATGGGCAAACATTCCTGTCGAAACATGCCAGAAACTGATAATGTCTATGCCACATCGGTGTCAAGCGGTAATTACTAACAAAGGTTTTGCTACTGGGTACTGATTTTACACGTAATAAAATGGAGCTGTTAAAGATATTATAATACTGCAGATTATTAGTTTTGTTTAACTCTATTTTTCATTATAGTTTACTGTCCTTAATTAAATGTCCAGCTACAGAATTATACCTTAAAATTGAATACATATTCAACCTTTGATATTAAATACTTTTTTCTATTTATTTATTCTTTTATTTACAGCCATTTAAAGCATAATAATCGGACCAAATTATGCAAATAATAGTTACTGAGAAATCAACAGGGTTTTATATTTGTATGTACATAACCGGTTATTGTTCTTCACTATCTTGCATGTCCCTAATTAGTTGACCACGACTGTATATACCTATAGATACATCCATCCTCACAAACTTTCGCATTTATGATATTAGTAGCATCTAATCTATAATCTTTGGGATTTAATGTGCTAAAATGGCCGATTTTTTACCGACGACAATTCCTTCTATAGTTTCATTTTCCTACAAGACTAATTAATGCCTCTACCCTTGCGTACAATCGGCACAGTTCCCCACACTATTCCCTAGAACCTCCACGAAAGCAAAAAAACACTTTTTAGTACCTTTCTTATGAAATTAACAATATGAATGTGCGGGTAGGAGGAAGTAAGTTAACTACATTTTATCACCTACCCTCTAAAATCATATTAAGAATTTGCGGGTAGTTTCAATTTGTCTTGCCTCATCGCATCACAGCGGTAACTAATGTCTCAGTCTGCCCGCGACCACGAGAGATGCAACACACTCAAAACGTTGGGAATTAACAAGTGGTTTATTTATCTTATAGTTATGAAAAAAGTGGCCGTGACGTACCTACGGACGGACAGACATGACGAATCTATAAGGGTTCAATTTTTTGCCATTTGGCTACGGAACCCTAAAAACATACGAGTACATTTGTTTTACATTTATACAATGCGAAAGTAACTGTCTGTTACGCTTTCACGACTCAACCACTGAACTGATTTTCACGAAATTTGGCACAAATATAGATTAGATTTTAGAGACAAATATAGGCTACTTTGTACCCGAATACATACAGAAACGAGCGGGTAATCACGGGAATAGAATAGTAGCATAAAAAAACAAAATATACTTTGAAATTTCATTTATTTACAAGATCTTAATTTTTACATGTACCCAGATTACATTTCAAAAAGAAGATTTCATATTTTAGTTAATTCCTGTATGTTACTTTATTATTTACAATTTCATCCTTCAAACTTTTATCTCCTTTAGAAATTCACTTTCTACACTCTAACAAATAATTTAATGCAGTAGTTTGACATTTATGAGTGGCGAGAGAAAAAACATTGTTATAATATGTATGACAATAAAAAGTACATCAACTGAATGAATCAATTTCTTATTTTATAATTATTGGGTAATGTAATGTATGTTCAAGTTGAAATTACACATCTTCAAAAAATATTAGTATATTTAGGTTTTATCACTCCATAGTATAAAACAAAGTCGCTATTTTTGTCTGTATGCTTAAATCTTTAAAATTACGCAACGGATTTTGATGCGGTTTTTTGTATGTAATAGGTAGAGTGATTCAAGAGGAAGGTTTTAATGTAAAAAAATTCCCGAAATTCCCACGGGAACGGGCACAACGCGGGGCGCTGCTAGTATATACAAATAAATGACACCATAAAATGTTTAAATGCACTGCAATAACAACATATATATTTTCTTAAATTTTTTTTTTCAAAACATCCCTCTTTATACATACTTTTTTTTAATTGAAACGACGTTCACGGATACACTTCGCTTTTATTTTACATTATTATTTGACGTTTCGGCTCCTACAGGAACCGTGTCACAAAAGACTGAGGTGTTATCTATACTAATATTATAAAGCTGAAGAGTTTGTTTTGTTTGTTTGTTTGTTTGTTTGTTTAAACGCGCTAATCTCAGAAACTACTGAACCGATTTGAAAAATTATTTTTGTAATGGATAGCCACATTCAACGGGAAGGTTATAGGCTACTTTTCATTCCGAAATTCCCACGGGAACGGGAACAACGCGGGTAATACCGCGGGGCGCTGCTAGTGTATAAATGAACGCGAAGTGTATCCGTGAACGTAGTTTCAATTGAAAATGAGTAGTGTTCGCTTCAACTTAAGAACATGCCTTATTCATAAACTATATTTAACTTAAACAGTGTTTTAAAGTGTTTTGTCTCTTTCGCTCTTTGGCAAATAGCGTATGTCGGAAAGGGACATACCATTTGATAGCTAAAGTGCTGTTAATAATTTATGAATAAAGCCTCTGGTATCTATGCATAGTATGTTTTGGATTTTGGTCCAATGATTTTTGATAAGTATCTTTGTAGATAGAAAAACATTTAAAAATAGGTTCACAAATTACTGAGAGATGAGATAACATATATTTTTAATCAACACTAATATAATTATTACTAGCAGCGCCCCGCGGTTTTACCCGCGTTGTACCCGTTCCCGTGGGAATTTCGGGATAAAATGTAGCCTATAGCCTTCCTCGATAAATAGACTATCTAACAGTGAAAGAATTATTCAAATCGGTTCAGTAGTTTCTGAGATTAGCGCGTTTAAACAAACAAACAAACAAACAAACAAAACAAACTCTTCAGCTTTATAATATTAGTATAGATTTATTTAAACGGGAACTTACGTACGACGGAGACTACTGTTGAGAATTCCTCAACACGTTTCGGTCACGTCCGGTGACCTTCATCAGGAGATGGGTGAAGCGAGAGCGACAGCGTCTCTCCTCGCACTGTATGTGACCGAAACGTGTTGAGGAACTCTCAACAGTAACCTCCGTCGTACGTAAGTTCCCGTTTCAACAAATAGTTATGACATCAACGTACGTTTCAATTAATATTAATATAATTAAGCCGAAGAGTTTGTTTCAAGACACTTATTTCTGTAACTGTCAGAGGATAGTAATAGGATAAGTTCTTTAATCCCACAATTCCCACGGGAACGGCTACAAAGCGAGCCAACCCGCGGGGCAATGCTAGTAAAATAAATAAATAATAATGACAAGAAATATCTATGTTATGAGATACCTTTGCACAACAGTGGGACTATATACAAAATAGACTAGAAAATAATAACAAAATTGAGTTCATTCTCTTATCATCAGATACACAAAAAAAATTAAATTACACACTTTTATAAAAATTACATGCAATTTTTTATAATATGTTACGGCTAATACCCGAAGTGCGGCTACACCTAGTTTTAGCCGGTTAGAACTAGGCTGCACCTAGTTTTAGCCGGTTAGAACTAGGCTACACCTAGTTTTAGCCGGTTAGAACTAGGTGTAGCCACTTACTCTTGGTTAAACTCAAAGTACTCGTAAATACATGCAATTCGGTAGGTTAGGGTTATTTATTTTTTTAGCCGACACAAAAAAAGGTTAAGTAAAAAAAAATAACAAAAAACCAACATCACGCGGTGTTCCCAGGCGGTCACCCATCCAAGTACTGACCGCGCCCGACGTTGCTTAACGTTCTAACCGGCTAAAACTAGGTGTAGCCGGTTAGAACTTCGGGTATTAGCCGGGTAGTAGCACTTCGGGTATTAGCCGTAACACATACATTTTTTGTTACAATATTTTACAGAATACATCTCAATCTCACTCGATCCAATCCGATTATATATAAACGGCGTAGTCATTTAACACATACAGTGCCAGCGACTCGCCTGGCGAGTCGACTTAAATTTCGTTCATGTGCCGGCGACTCGCCTGGCGAGTCCATGTTTTTCGCCAATATAATATTGGTGGCACCTCAAGAAGGAATTAAGAAAATCATAGTGGCAGTGAATGTGTTAAAGTGTAGCATTCAATCTTATATATAAAATTCTCGTGTCACAGTGTTCGTTCGCGTACTCCTCCGAAACGGCTTGACCGATTCACATGAAATTTTGTGAGCATATTGAGTAGGTCTGAGAATCGGCCAACGTCTATTTTTCATCCCGAAATTCCCGCGGGAACGGGTACAACGCGGGTGAAACCGCGGGGCGCAGTTAGTTAATTTATAAATGACAGCGATAGTGAATAAATCTAAATAAACTTATATAGACGAAACATATAAAGTCAAATCGCTGCACAAAATTATTTGATCAACTATAGTTTGTTATTTCAAAACATCACGAAAATTGGTCGAGCCGTTTTCAAGTTATAAATTGTGTAACTAATATCGACTGTACTTTTTTAATACATAAATATTATAAAAACTCATAATTTTAACTCTTTACAACAGATATTTAATATTGTATTCATCTTTGAATAAGAAATTGAATAAAAGAAGAATAAAATTGATTCTTTAAGTGTTCAAATAATAGCTCAATGAAATTCATTCTTTAAGTGTTCAAATAATAGCTCAATGAAATTCATTCTTTAAGTGTTCAAATAATAGCTCGATGAAATTGATTCTTTAAGTGTTAAAATAATAGCTCATTGAAATTGATTCTATAAGAAATCAAATGAAAGCGCAATTAAATTCATTCTTTAAGTGTTCAAATAATAGCTCAATGAAATTCATTCTTTAAGTGTTCAAATAATAGCTCAATGAAATTCATTCTTTAAGTGTTCAAATAATAGCTCGATGAAATTGATTCTTTAAGTGTTCAAATAATAGCTCGATGAAATTGATTATTTAAGTGTTAAAATAATAGCTCGATGAAACTGATTCTTTAGTAATCAAATAAAAGCCCATTGAAATTGATTCTTTAAGTGTTTTCAAATTATAGCTCAATGTAATTGATTGCGATAGTGCTAAAGTGTAAGTAAATGATATAGTATAAAATCGCGTATCATTAAAACAATCGTTAATTCCCGTGGGAACATACAAACGCGAATTTTTTTCACATAATATTATGCATTAATTTTTCAAATTCTTCGACCTATCTACTATCTACCACGTTTTTGCAAAAAACAAAAAAATATACTTCTTTCAAGTCAAAGTAGGTTAGTACCCAACTCTGGTGTCGATATTTCGACCGACACGATCGATAAAACAACAGGGACCGACAATTTAACGTATCTACCCTAAGTATTATTTACAGTATTACTTCTTTTTTGTTTTTTCAAACAATATAAACACTCGTCTGTCTCAAAAACGGTAGAACATAATAAACAGTATCTCATGTTCGAATTCGGTACTTTTATAAAAGGATTCTTCACCGCATAACCATTTATTACAGGACTATCACATCTTGACGTCATCCGAGGAAATGTGTCATTTCTGACAGCTGTCAACCTGTCACTTTTGGCGGGCCCGTTCATTTTGACAACTTGCGTTTTTGGGCTGTCTTTTCTAGGGCCAGTTGCACTATTATTTGGTACCATAGGTACTTTTTTGATTGTCAAGCCTGTAAGTCCATCAATATTAATACCCGGTATAATTTTAGTCAAATCCTCTGTATCCCGCTTATTTTTGCCAGCTGTCAGTCTATCACGTCTATTGTCTATGACGGTATTGGCGGGACATTTTTGACATTGGGCGTTTTTGTCAATGATTTTGTAGATGGTCACGTATTCGTCTTTATTGTTTTTGGTTTTGTTCTTGTCGTATTCGTCTATGAATTTAAAGTTTGCATCTGATATTGTATCGTCTTCGGAACATGTCGAATCGGAGGTATACGATTTTGGTGATCTAAATTTCAATCTGTCAGGAATTTTGATAAGTTTAGGTAATTCTTTAGGGATTTTCTTATTGATTTTATCACATTTCTTTATCTCGTCTATCGTTGCACTCAGAAGACTAAGTCTATTAATATCTGCGTCAACCTTTTTTTGAAATTCATTTTGAAATACTTCTGGCTGTTTTTGAGTTACGAATCTCTTTTGAGTTTCTATTTCTATAGCTTTGGGCGTTTTTTCTACAACTCTTTGTATTTCCTGCGTTTTGACGTTTGTAACTTTGGGATTTTGACTTTTTTGTGTTTCGCCTACAGTTTTGGGGTTTCCGTCTATTGTATGAACTGTAATATTTTTCTCTAAGTCTGTTGTTCCACTCTGTTTATCAACTTTCAAAAGTGATCTGCTTTGTAAAGAATCTTTAAAAGCATTGTAAGGTCGCATACTTTTGACTATTTCGTTTATATTACGTTTTTCTTGTGATATCGGGATTTGTTTTGTATCAACTGTTGTGTTTTTGTTGGTACCTTTAAACTGTCTAGCTTTATCAGCAGATAACTGTGCACTGTTTCTTAATATTTCGTTAATTTTGTTTAAATTATTGGCGACTAATTTGTTGATTTCTTCCAAGTTTGGTTCGTTAGCTTTGAGTTTGTTTCTTGGCGAGTGTCTACTCTTTTTGGTTTTGTAATAAGTTTTTAATTCATTAGCTGGAGAGATGCTGGTCTTGGAGTTGTTAGTTTTCTTGGCTTTAGCGTTTTTCGTGATGCTATCATTTTTTAGGTCACTTTTCTCTGTAATTTTGATGTCTGTTTTCTGTTTAGTGTTGGTGTCTTCTATTAAATCTACGATTACATTTTGTTTATTAAGAACTGTAGTTGTTTTCACTTTCTTGACTTTGACTAGTTGAAGTGAACTTATAAAAGCTTCTTTGCTGATTTCGTCTTCCTTTAAGTAACGATTGTTTGGTATTTCATTTGAAGTGGGATTTTTAAGTAACTTATTTATATTTGTTAGTTTGATCGTCGTTTTGTTTGTTTGTTTGTCGGTATCAGCTTCTGTAGACACTGGATTAGAATCTTTAGTTTGATGCGGTTCGTTAGAATGTTTAGTTTGATGTGGTTCGATAAAATCTTCCGTTTTATTAGAGTCGTTACAATCTTTAGTAACATTCGATTCTTTATTATATTCACCCTCATTTATAATTTTATCAATTTCTTTAATAACATCATCATCACTCAAATTCACGACATTGGGTTCAGCAATTTCATTTACAACCGTCAAATCTTTACTATTCGATTTTAAAAGATTGTTGTCATCAATTTTATCAACATCTTTGTTTTTATCACAATTTTGACTGTTAGCATCATTTTTGCAATTTTTGACAGGAATGTCAATATTTTCAAATTGTTTTAAGAAATCTTCACTTATATAGCACAAACTTTCAGAGCTACTCTTGCGTTTTCTTGTATTCTTTTCTGCTGTAGGATTTTGATCAGTATTGTCTTGAGTTTTAGACTTAATATTACCTAGCACATTTTCTAGTTTCGACCGCTTTTGAGTAAATTCTTCTGTCTGTGGTAGTTTTAAGTTTTGGTCTTCATTTTGAGTTTCTTTCGGAGTGACCGTTTCTGATAATTCTTCACTGATGCCGATTTCCTTTGTTGGGTCTGTAATTAAATGTACATTTTGATAAATAAGAAAATAAAATATGGTGAAGTAAGTATTAGCCTGTACTGTCCCACAGATGGGCAAAGGTATCTTATCTCACTGAAGATATCAGTACAATGAATATTAGGCATTACATTTAGGTAAAAATTACTGTAAAAAAGGTTATATGCCTATTACTTTTAATCCCTAAATTCTCACGGGAACTTATTACAACGCGGCTAAACCACAGGCCACTGCATGTTTAGTAATGAACATCCTGACATACTTTCGCATGAATCTATATTCTTCTTCTTCTTATCGAGTGGATGGTCAACCTGACCAATCCTGGTGTCAGAGTTATTGAGCCGCCAAAGGCCAATCTATATTAATGCTGCAGAGTTTGTTTGTTTGTTTGAATGTGCTAATTTCAGAAACTACCAATTCCGATTAATAATTACTTTTATAATAGATAGCCATATTCAATGGGAAGGTTATAGGTCATTTTCATCATGCAATTCCCACGGGAACGAGCAAAACGCGGATAACACCGCGGGGCGCGGTGTAACCCTTGTTGTATCCGTTCCTGCGGGAATTTTGGGATAAAATATATCCCATGTGTTATTCTGATGAATAAACTATATTACTGTAAAGTTTCATCCAAATCCGTCCAGCAGTTTATTCGTTAAAGAGTAACAAACATACATACATCCTCACAAACTTTCGCATTTATAATATTAGATAGTATTACCTTCAAACGTCCCAATGATCGCCTGGTCCTCCCACCACACCGGGCTGGGACAAGTCAGGATCTCCATAAAGTCCTCCTCGGTGAGGTCATCATCGTTGAACTCCTCATGAGAGGGGAAAGCCTCATCAAACTCCGCTGGTTCCATCTTTATCTTCTTCGGCTGCGGGACTTCGATCGCTGAAAGATTTTAAAACTTTCTAAGTTGTCAGTACACTGGTTTCTTAAGCTTAAGTCAAACATTAGTAATTGTGAATTGAAACTACGTTTACGGATACACTTCGCTTTTATTTTACATTTTTATCTGACGTTTCGGCCCCTTTACAGGAACCGTAAGATGATTCCGTGCTTCGGAGGGCATGTTAAGCCGTCGGTCCCGGTTACTTTCTACGGATAGTAGTCGTTACATGAGCCATGTCAGAGGCCTTTGGCGGCTCAATAACTCTGACACCAGGATTGGTCAGGTTGACCATCCACTCGATGAAGAAGACAGGAACCGTAGGCATGGAAGACTGAGGTGATATGCGTCTATATGCAGTCTACGGTTCCTGTAAAGGGACTGAAGCTGTCAGATTAAAATCACTACATAGTATAAAATAAAGTCGCTTTCCGCTGTCTGTCCCTATGTATGCATAGATCTTTAAAACTACGCAACCGATTTTGACGCGGTTATTTAAATAGATAGAGTGATTCAAGAGGAAGGTTTATATGTATAAAAAATCCCGAAATTCCCACGGGAACGGGCACAACGCGGGTAAAACCGCGGGGCGCTGCTAGTATTGTTATAAAGTAAATTCTAGTAGGTTAGTGGTCAACGCTGGTGCAGATATTTTTAGACCACCTATAAATGGTCTAATAATTGAAACAACCAGGTTTGACAATGTATTGTGTCCACCAGAGCCTGTTATAGTAATAATGCCATTATGTAGAGCTAGCGATTCACCAAAGATATCAAAAGTAGCATAGCAACGGAATATAGAGACACCGGAATATAGATGGTGGGTACCAATCATAGCAAAGCACAGCACAGCCCTGGTGGCAAGGTAATATAATCCTCCTCGCTGTACTGATATCTTCAGTGAGAGGCCTTTTTTCTCTTGTGACATTACAAGTTAAAAAATGTTTTTAAATAGGTATTTTCTTTTCAGCCTCTCCACATTCTCACCCTAATCTATACTAATATTAACTATAAAGAGGTAAAATTTGTAAGTTTGTTTGTATGTTCGAGGTAATCTCAGGAATTATAAGTAGTTGAATAATTCTTTTTGTAATAGATAGCCACATTCAACGGGAAGGTTATAGGCTATTTTTTATCCCGAACTTCCCGCGGGAACGGGTACAACGCGGGTTAAACCGCGGGGCGCTAGTCATTTATAAAATAAGAAAGACTTTTCATTTATCATTGTCATACATTCGCATCTAAACTAAATAGATATAACTAGCAGCGCCCCGCGGTTTTACCCGCGTTGTGCCCGTTCCGATAGGTATTTTGAGATGTAAAATACCCTATAACCTTTCCGTTGAATGTGGCTATCTATTACAAAAAGAATTACATATTCAAATTGGAATGGTAATTCCCGAGATTAGCTTGAACATACAAACAAACAAACTTACAAATTTTACCTCTTTATAATATTAGTATAGATACAGCTGAAGAGACCGAGTTTTTGTTTGTTTGTTTGAGCTAAAGAAAAGAACTAACAGTCTGACTTGAATAATTTTTGTATTCAATACAAAAATATATAATTAAATTCAATACAATGGTAGCCTCAGTCAATATAATGAAACTACATTTACAGATACACTTCTTCATTCTGACTAAATAAAAATCTATACTAATATTAGGGGTGGCTGAAAATCAGCGCTGCCCGGGGTGTCTCGCCCTGGGCAGCAAAAGCTGAGCCATCGCCTTTTGCTAAATGTTATTAAAATTGTGATTCTGTGTTTGATTTATTTAAAATGCAATAAATGATTTTTTTTTTTTTTTTATTTTTTTATTTTATATTATAAAGAGGTAAAATTTGTAAGTTTGTTTGTTTGTATGTTCGAGGTAATCTCAGGAATTGTAAGTAATTGAAAAATTATTTTTGTAATAGATAGCCACATTCAACGGGAAGGTTATAGGCTATTTTTCATCCCGAAATTCCCACGGGAACAGGAACAACGCGGGTAAAACCGCGGGGCGCTGCTAGTGTAAAATAAAAGCGAAGTGCATCCGTGAACGTAGTTTCAATTCAAAATGAGTAGTGTTCGCTTCAACTTAAGAAACCCATGAATATAATGTATTAGATAGCCACATTTAAGAAAAAGGGTATTAATATCTTTCTTCCAAAACTGACAAGGCGTCTAAACTATATGTCAGTCAATGCAAAATTTAATTATTCTACATTTCTACATGTCCCACTGCAATGTATAAGTAAATGCCTCTTATGACAATGAAGATATAAATAATTAAAGTAAAGTAGCCTGTTATGTCCCACAGCTAGGCAAAGGCTTCTCTTCTCACTGAAGATATCAGTACAGTGAGGAGGCATAGATGCTTGCCAATCGTTGGTCATCTCAAACCCTAGCCATTTTTGAAAAGTAGGAATCATGTAATAATTTAATTAATAGACAAAATGTTATGCAAGCCATCCTGATATTAAAATATGTACACAAATACTATGAAAAATAAATAATACACCCAGACAAATTGACACATGGTTAATGAGACCCAAAGTAAGCTCTAAGCTTGTATTATGGAATCTAACTCACTGATACTACTGCATATACATACACAAATACTTTATAAAAATTATAATTATAATAAATAAAAGTAAGCTAGTTACAAGTCTATTGTCTGTGCTTAGAGTAATTATTTTACAGGAGTTTACTCATATAACTTTATACATTACTTGGTCTATAATACTAACATGTTTTTAGTGAGAGAAAATGTATTTAATATACAGAATAAAGTCATTATTTAGTTACCTTTTGTAGGGGTTCCCAATTTTCTTTTATTAGTAGCCGCTACAACAGTAAATGTAGGCTTTGGTTGCAACACAACTTTCTTGGTAGAAACTTTTCTTTTTAATTTATATGGGTAATATTCGCCATCAGAAGTATCGTCATAATTCCGTTTATTCCTCTTTTTACGAACTCCTTGGTCTTTCGAAGGAGGTTTCTTACCGCCAGTTTCTTTGCCAGGACTTTTTTTTTCATTAACTCTCTTTTCTATGCCAGAACCGTTTTTACTTTTTAATTTATTTGTTACATTATTTACGCCTTCCGGTTCCGTATTTGAGATTAAGTTTTTAATTTCTGTTGAGTTTGAACTTTTTAATAATTTATTTAGTTTTTGCATCGATTTTTCTAGACTCCTTTTTTTAGATCTATTTCTAGTCACAATTGTTGATTCATTTGCTGAATTCATTTTTAATGCCATTTTGGTGCTTAATTAACGTAGCAATAGGTAATAAATAAATTCTGTAATATAAAAAATAAGTGGTTTTTAATAAAAAATCTATCTTGCTGTCATGTCATGATCTAAAGAGATCATATACCAGGGATAAAAATAGCCGAAATATTACATAATAAAATACATTTACTATGTTACAGAATTAAACCTCATTATTTACGAAAATTATTTTAAAAATTCCAATTAAATGCAGCCAGTATCAGTAACAAAAAAACTTTCCAAAAAATACGCTAGATGGCGTTTTAGTTCACTCGCGCAACAGGAAGGCAATGCAATAGGTATCTCACAAACGGTACTAATGTATTAAAAACCTCATTTAACGAATATTAATTTTGAAATAATTAACTAAAATAAATTATAGGTACATTCAATAATTCTCAATAATACGAAACATCCATGTGGGTAATCATTTTCGAAGGCTGTATTTCTATCTCTATTTTCCAGTACTGCTAGAAAAGGCTAGATATATATGGTACAAATGTTTAGCCAAAAATCTTATACAATATTACTTTGACTGTCTCAAAACGATATAAATTCGCAACAGACGCTTATAAACAGTCTAAAACACCGTAAACCGATATACCGCGACGTTCTTAGATATAAAATACATAAACTATCACATATATAGAGTTCTTACCTTCTGTCGGAAGAACCTTGTCTTTCTAAGCAAAGCTGACTCGAAAACATCCGGAAATTAAGTTAACTAGCATAATACAACACTTTTAAATCATATTAAATCGATTAGACACCGCAACAACCACGTATTATTTCAAAAAATGTTAAAATTTGTAACGCAGCCTATTGCATGAAAGAAATAGAATGTAAAATAGTGACGTTTCTCAGTTCAATCGTTTGCATTGACGTAATAAGTGATGTCTGTTGGGAGAATCGATTAGGTCGAAGTATTTCTTGCGACGTCATATGAATGTTATTCCAAGATACGATAACTTTATAATGCCCTAATATGTATTAATCCAAAATAAAAGATTTGTCCAAAAGAGTTATGAATGTACTTGACGGAATAATATACTAACTAATAAAATAACTAACATTTGTTTATTCAAGATGAACTTGGTTTATTGCACTCAACTGGTTATCCGGAGTCTACTATTTATTGAAAAGAAGGACTACGGCGCGCATGTTTCTCTGTCTGTCTCTCTTAAACGATTTTATTTCGTATAAAATTATGAGTAGTTATCTTATTTTCGTAATGTAATTTAAATACTCTAGCGGATAATATCACCATTATTAATTAACAAGTATTCAATCGAAATAATTATTTTATTATTCCCTGAAAATCGACTAAAATATTAATCGATACCGAGCATCCTTACCGAATAACATCACATGACTAATCCCATGGCATATTGTAATTTGTGTGAATAGAAACACTATTTTGACGATGAAATGTTTTATTTAATGTATATTTACGCTTGAATAAATGTTCTCACATGTAATTTGTTGTTTATTTGAAGCTTACTGTTGCATTTGGAGGAGGTTCAATTAAAAATAGTGTCGTGAAAATAAAATCGATATTATGGATATAGAATGCCAATTTTGATCGTTTGTATCGAGTTTACCATAGATTAAGATTTGTGGTAACCTGTTACATACTTTTCATTCACTCTTCTAGACAGTGCATTTTTTGAGATCAATAATAATTTATCTCGAAGTTGACTAGGATTTTACCTGGATTTGTTTTTTAAATAAAGTAAGTAATAGAAGTAGATTATTGGTCCCGCTCGCGGTATTTTCAATCGTAACACCATGTCGTAAAGTACTCTGTGACAATGTTGGAGGCTTTTAGCCACAGCTTTTAGCGTTCTAACCGATCTGACTGAACTTCGATGATGATTGATTCGATGGTTAGTCCTTGCCCTTTACGCATAGAGGACAGTTGACGAGATACTTGCAATGGGAAAACTAGATTAAGATGAATAGTAGAGCTAGGAGCGGAAATTAGGGATTGCAGCATTTATTGTCTTCAATGTCCAGCAATGGGACCTATGGATGGATGGAACAGTAAATTAGGACAGTGAGCCTGTAATGGCTGTGACCACAGATGAAATAGCCTGAAATGTATCTTTTAAAAATAATGAATGATTGATTTTATCATTTTAATGTCAAATAACTGTCAATTCAATGACATTTCAGTTCTTTAGTTTCTTGGTCTGTGATTTCAGTATAAATAAAAACTTTGTTTTGCATGGTTGCGTGAAAGTTTTATCCTTAGTATTATTTTCTTTTAATTTATGTGTTATTTTCTATCCAAATTATGTTTGTGAAATATTTTTATTATATTACATAAGTTCGCAATTGAAAAATGAAGAGAAACGTCGACGGCGATCAAAGTAAACCACAAATTAAGTGTCACATTTGTTTTCAAGTATATAAAAGAAAGTTTGAATTGAATAGTCACTTATTCTCCGTCCACAAAGCATTGCCACCTAGATTTGTCTGTTCAAAATGTCCTGAAACGTATTACAGGACCGATTGTTTTGCAAATCACTTACAAACTCATAAACAATATAAGTCGAAACACACTTATGTCTGTGACCATTGCAACCGCGGGTTTGTCGACAAGAGGAACTTGATCAATCATTTGTCTATACATGATGATGTAGACATCAAATACATTAGACATTTCTGCGCTGATTGTCCAGCCAGCTTTTGCGAAGCCCGACTCCTGTATTACCATATTAAAAAGAACCATTTAAATAAAGAACAGTTCACTCAACATTTGAATAGAGAACTGAACGAAACCTGGATGGAACCGGTGAAGAATACCACTCAAGTAGTACAGATAACAAAAATTAAAAATAATGTATTGACCATACAAAAGTATAAAAAAAAATCAGATATAGAATCACACTATGGAGTTAACTTATACCAACAATTTAAAGCTTCCGAGCTTAAAACTAAGATCAACCATCATTATTCAAAGGTCGTCTGTGACTATTGCAAAAAACAGATGCTTAAAAAAAGCATAGCTAAGCATATTAAGGAGACACATTTGAAAATTAAAAAGTTTCATTGCAATGTCTGTAAAAGAAGTTTTAACAGACATTACCAGCTCTGTGATCATAGATGTGGTGCTAGGAGAAGAAGGAGTAGAATTAAGGAAGAATAATAGAAATGCTGGCTGTATGTTAAGAAAACTTAGCCGCAAAAGTTGTTATAAAATATGCATGCATAAAAAACTATTATTGTCTGTGGTTGTTAAGCGTGTCTTCCATTTATATTTTATGATGCCAACAACTTTAATTAGTTAATAATAAACTAGTATAGCTATTTAGATAAGGAAATACTATGTAAATAAAATCTGAACGACTTAGCTGAGAAAGCTAGCACTTTTGTGTGTTTACCTATGAGAATTATGATAGAAGAATCAACATTATTTTATTATAATTCCTAACCGAAGGATTTTGTTATGTAATGTATAAAAAAAATTAAAACTTTGTTCAAGTGTCACATGACATTACCAGGAAAGAGCAAAATTTCTTCATAGGTAACTGATTACCAAACCTCGGTTACCATGGCGGCCTAAACCAATTTAAAACTAATTGGTTTCTGTACGCAAACTTTGACTATATGGGTCAGATATGGGCCATTAGGACAGCTATCATTTGTAATTTCATTTGTTTTTAATTTTGACTTAATTGTATTGCAATGACAGATGTCAAAATAAATATCTGAGCGAGCCATTCTTGATCAAGTTCTCGATCAAGTTTGCAGAGGACTTGATGCAGTATCCAGTATACTTGATGGTGTTAGTAGACTTGTTATGTACACCCATACACTGTCAAGTTTACGTTGGATCAAGTCCGTTGCAAACTTGATGGTGCCATTCTTTATCAAGTTCACGATCAAGTTTGCAGAGGACTTGATGCAGTATCCAGTATACTTGATGGTGTTAGTAGACTTGTTATGTACACCCATACACTGTCAAGTTTACGTTGGATCAAGTCCGTTGCAAACTGGATGGTGAACTTGATAAGTAATCATGAGGTCCACTGCATATTTTACGGTGAACTTGATAATTTATCGTCAAGCAAACTTGATGGTAAACTTGATTGTGTATGGCCCGCATAAAAGATGTTATTTTGATTTTACTATAATGTGTGCATGCGTAAGACTGATGTATCGAAAGTGCCTTAAATAAAATAATTGTCTTGTTCTTATTTAGGTCTAATATTATTGTATATCCTTTTTCACGTATTAAATAAACTGTTATAAGAAAATTTAATGTTAGTTTTCTCTACATTACTGGTTTCTTAAGTTGAAGCGAACACTACTCATTTTGAATTGAAACTACGTTTACGGATGCACTTCGCTTTTATTTTACACTAGCAGCGCCCCGCGGTTTTACCCGCGTTGTGTCCATTCCTGTGGGAATTTCGGGATGAAAAATAGCCTATGCTACTCGTGGATAATGTAGCTTTCGAATGGTGAAAGAATTTTTAAAAACGGTCCAGTAGTTTTTGAGCCTATTCATTACAACCAAACAAACAAAGTTTTCCTCTTTATAATATTAGTGTAGATATTTTATCTGACGCTTCGGCCCCTTTACAGGAACCGTGCTCACAGAAAAGACGATTTTCAATAATGGCTGATGGTTATTGGGACCACATACGTATTAGTGGAAATTGATTATTATGATTATTAGTGGAGCCAACCCGCATCAGGCAAGCGTGGTGATTACGACATCCTCCTCACTGTACTGATATCTTCAGTGAGATGAGAGGCCTTTGTCCAGCTGTGGGACATTACAGGCTAATACTTTTTAGTGGAGCCATCAAATTTTGACATGTTATCCGTGGTCTGTATGTATGTTTGTGAATAATTTAAGAGCCTTCATATACGCTTATGAACATCAATTTAGCTATCAAATGGTTTGTCTCTTTCCGACATACGCTATTTTACAAAGAGCAAAAGAGACAAAACACTTTTTAATAGTGGTTTAGTTATAGAGCTTTTATGACAAAGGCGGCAAATATATATATATGTTACGGCTAATACCCGAAGTGCGGCTACACCTAGTTTTAGCCGGTTAGAACTAGGTGTAGCCACTTACTCTTGGTTAAACTCAAAGTACTCGTAAATACATGCAATTCGGTAGGTTAGGGTTATCATTTTTTTAGCCGACACAAAAAAAGGTTAAGTAAAAAAAATAACAAAAAACCAACATCACGCGGTGTTCCCAGGCGGTCACCCATCCAAGTACTGACCGCGCCCGACGTTGCTTAACGTTCTAACCGGCTAAAACTAGGTGTAGCCGCACTTCGGGTATTAGCCGTAACATTATATACCTAATCTCGTCTTTTATAGGTAGGAGCAATAGTTTATTTCACCTTTCATCTTTAACTAACCGTGCCCCGTGGTTTTACCCGCGTTATACCCGTTCCCGCGGGAATTTTGGAATAAAATGTATCCCTTGTGTAACTCTGATGTATAACCTATATTACTGTAAGGTTTCATCCAAATACGTTCAGTAGTTTTTGCGTGAAAGTGTAACAAACGTAGATACATACTCACAAATTTTCGCCTTTTAAATTAGGTAATAGTGGGATAACCCTAGAAAGATGTGAATACCTATATTTTTTTAAATATTTTGACATTTGACTGGCTAGGAGTTACGTAAGTAGGTAAATAACTAATGAAACAACATCTAGACTTTTATAACTTGAGTCGATTTATTTCAGAGTACAAAAGTTAATAAAATACTATAGCATAAGTTTACATAACACTCTGCATTTATCACTGACTTCTATTATTTCCACACTGGACTGGCTGTTACCATACAAATGACAGCTAATTTTGTGTGGCAATTTGAAGCGCCCCTGCGAGTGTCCCGAAAACTAATTCTGACGATCACTCACTTTGCTTGCAGTGAACGTCAACATTAATTTTAGTCACAGTCGACATAATGTCATAACTAATTTTAGTTCCATGGACATTCTATCTGCCTGCAGTGGCCTACAGCGCCAAAATGGCGACACTCAAATAGGCACAAAATTATTATGACAGCAGCCTGCTCAGTGTAAATAACAGAGGTCAGTGGTATTTATATTACTAGGCTATTATACTTGCACAAGCACAGCGCCCCGTAGTATTACTCCTGTTGCTTTTCCGTGGGCATATTGGGATAAAAAATAAACCTATGACATTGACTGTGAATCCATTACAAAAATAATTATTCCTATCGCGCAAAATTATTTCGCGCGTAAACAATTAACAAAAAAAAGGCCTTATGTTTGTCCCTTTCTGACATAGGCTATTTTACAAAGAGAAAAAGAGACAAAACACTCAGTGTTTTAGTTATGCCCGGGCCACACATACGAGAAATGCCATAAATAATATAGATAATGGACGTATACCGTAGATGTAGCCACGACTATACGTGATAATTTGACAATGGCATTAACAATGCCGTATGGCGTAGGCGATAGCTCGAGTGGCGGTACATCAAAGAGAGAAAGAGACAGTTTAAGTGTAGCCACCAACTTAAATGCATTAAAAATTATTGCATTAATTATTGAGATAATGGGCATTGACATTAAGCGTAAGTGTGGCCCCACCATTAGAGCGTTTATGAATAAGGCAGTTTATAGCTTTAAATATTAGTATAGTCTGTAAGCAAAGTAGATATACATTTTTCTTATGCATAATAATTGTATTGTAGTCACAGTATTAATATAGCTTACGATAGATTTATATGAAATTGGTTAAAATAAAAATGAAATCATTTGAAAAAATCGATTAATTTTTTTAATATTCCCGCCAATTTTACTGACATGTCAATATAATGCTATGTTTACACTTTTCAAGCAAATAGATAAAAATGATTCTAGTTTGGCATCAAGTTTGCAAGTAACATTTTACTTTTTTTTTATTTAGCCTGGCCGTATACATGCTGACATGCATGCAGAGACTTGAATGCATTGAGTACCGAATGCATTATAATCTATTTTTTTTGGATTGGCGCAAAATGTGGTTAAATGTCGTCAATTTTCCAGCCGAAGACGATTGCTTCTGAAGAGGAAAAAGGTTTAGAGATAGGGTAAGAATGAAATAAAATTACTCAACCTTCAGGAGCAATCGTCTTCGGCTGGAAAATTGTCTACTTATGTCCACATTTTGTGCCAATCCAAAAAAAATTGAGTATACATAGTTTTTTGTCTGTACGGAATAAATTCCGTACATACCTAAGCACGTTACGAATGTGACCCGTGCATTTGGAAAAACCCGTATGGAGAAAACTTAATGACTTTATGAACAACGCAGCACTTCCATATATTTGGATGTCCGGCGCAGACGTTCGAAAATTTCCATTACAAAAAATCAAAGCAGTCTTCACTGAACGTACTGGCAGGATACAATGCCTTATGCAAAAAAGTAACGTCTGAGCTAGTTCTACGGAATTCCGCATGCAGAAAGCGGATTCGGTATCAAATACGGACACCGCATGTATGCGGCCAGGCTTAAGGGTTACCCAAGGACTTGGTTAGACCACGTTAAAGGTCTTTTGGCGGTCTTATCGTTTCATTCCGAGTAGGGTAGTGGTCAACCTTAGTGTCGCCTAAAGGCCTCTAACTTTTTGTAACCAATTGAAACAAACCGGGACCTACTTCTCTACATGCTCCGAAGCACGATATCACTCTGATAGAAAAGCTACTTTCGGCCACCCATCCGAGCTGCGTTGCTTGACAATCGCAAACTATGCCACTATTAATTTAAACGTACTCACACGGTTTTTTTTTGCGTTAGAAAGTAATAGCAAGTAATAACTTCCTTTTTATTTATTACCCGTGTGAGTACGTTTAAATGATGTTTTCAAATCGTGTAAGTTTTAAAAAGACTATGCCACTATTCAAGCTTATTTTTTGTAGTTTAAAATTGTCAACCCCTGCCCCCCATTGACCCTAAATTTGATTTAACTCTCGTCTAGCAATAGTTTTTGTCTTAATTTACTACAAGCAACGCTGTGATCCAAATTAGTTCTGTTTTTAAGAATTCGAGATTTTTTTTTTATTACAAGATGCGGCAATATGACTTTGGACAACCTTTTGCTTTGATCTATCAAATGATAGTCTCTCGGTAAGGGCCTCAGCTGTTTATCGCGGTTGGTTTTCAATCCCATCGATTTAACATGTTTACTTCTTTTAGAAAGTTTTTTTGTTGCGTTATTGTTGTCTTCCACTTGGGGTTTATTCTCTCTTTTATTTTTCCGTATCAGATTGACAGTAAATGGTTTGTCCGACTTGTTTTTCAGGACTGTTTTTGTTAAATAATCGTACGTTCCGCAGTTCTTGATGCAGACGTAGGGTTTGATTCCGGGTTTCATTACTCTGGAGTAGATTACTTGACCGGTCGCGTTGATTATCTTGAATGATACGTGGTCCTTGTTGATCTGAAATGCATGGATTTGTTAATGAGTATGACTAGGATTGCGCCGCGGTTTTACTCGCGTTGTGCCCGTTTTAAGAAATGTCACAGCGCGCTCGACATTTCATAGAAACTAGTAGTGAAGCTGTGTCTGCAGTTGCAGTCGGTTATCCAACTCATAGCTATAGTGGGATTTTTGGGATGAAAAAACAAAAGAACTTTTTTTCGTCCATAATGTTTTTGTTGAATATGGCTATTCATTTCAAAAAGAGTAATTCTAGTGGTAGTTTCTAAGATGAGCCCGTGCAAACAAACCGAAATCAAACTCTTGAGCTAAACCTGTATTATATATATATTCATTTTATGAAATACTTAGAATATATACCGGCTACAACAACAGAATAGCGATAACTTGTACTCTATGTCACAACTTTTAACTTGTGACAGTAAAAATAATGGGTTACGCGAAAGGGATGCACGATTAGTAGTTCTGTCTCATTCTTTCCTGGGCGAAGTTAAATATCTCTTGACCGTTCTAGCAATTATGACGTAAGATTCACTACTTCTATAGCCGTATATATTCTAAGATGAAATAGGAAGACAATTGACAAGCCCGTTGTCACAGTGACAGTGACAGCGCTTACTGTGTCGGGGATTGCGGGTCCGTTCAACGGAGTAACAATATGGGAGACATAGTTGTTGACGACGTCTGGGTGACAATTATAATTATTCTTATAAAGTATTTGTGTATGTATATGTATGTATCAGTGAGTTAGATTACATATTACAAGCTTAGAGGTTACTTTGGGTCTGATTAAACGTGAGTGAATTAAAATTTGTCCAGGTATATTTTATTACTAGCAGCGCCCCGCGGTTTTACCCGCATTGTGCCCGTTCCCGTGGGAATTTCGGGATAAAATGTAGCCTATAGCCTTCCTCGATAAATAGACTATCTAACAGTGAAAGAATTATTCAAATCGGTTCAGTAGTTTCTGAGATTAGCGCGTTTAAACAAACAAACAAACAAAACAAACTCTTCAGCTTTATAATATTAGTATAGATATTTATTTTCAATTGGTTTTACTGCCGCCAATTTTTTGACATTATATTCTATTTTTTTAAAGTTCAAATTCAAACATCACGCCTGACTTTATAAACAAAACAAATTATTATCAAAATAATAATAGTAATAAAATAATATACAACTAGCTGCGCTCCGCGGTTTTACCCACGTTGTGCTCGTTCCCGTGGGAATTTAAGAACCGTTCGACCGTTTTTGTGCAAACTTCACATAAACCATTTACTAAATAGTCCCACCAAAGCGTAAACATTTGGTTTGGAAAGGTAAAACAGTAATTCTTTTTTTTGAATTGAAACTACGTTTACGGATATACTTCGCTTTTATTTTACATTTTTGTCTGACGTTTCGGCTCCTACAGGAACCGTGGTCACAGAAGACTGAGATTTTCTTCACCAAGTGGATGGTCACCCTGACCAATTCTGGTGTCAGAGTTATTGAGCCGCCAAAGACCTCCGACATGGCTCATGTAACGACTACTATCCGTAGAAAGTAACCGGGACCGACGGCTTAACGTGCCCTCCGAAGCACGGAATCGTCTTACTTTTCGGGCAATCAGGTGATTCAGCCTGCAATGCCCCAACCAAACTGAGAGCAGCCTCACAAAGAGATTTTTGTGCCATATCGCCACCGGGAATCGAACCCAGGACCTCCGGATCGTGAGCCGAGCGTTCAAACCACAAGACCACGGAGGCTAAAACTGAGGTGTTATGCGGTAATACAGTAAACTTTGGTAAAAAAAAACTTAAATGTCACAAAAAAAAAAATTATTTTTACTGTTCTTTTACTCACCTTATAAACTGTTACTAATCCACACACGACTCTATCCCCGCAAAGAGTTTTCGGGAACACATCTGCGCCGGCGGTGAATTTCTTCGTGATCAAATACTCCGTTTCAATGGGATTATTACAAGTAGCTGTCAAATCTCCATAGCTTACATTTGACAAGCAACTTTCAGCCCGAAGACTTGAGCGCGATAGTTGCTCGCTAACGTTTAGAGAGCACAAGCGATTGTTGCTTGTGAGTGACGTTATTTCATACGGGCATGGAGGGTCGCCCATGTCTATATTCTGTGGAAAGTGAAGATACTGGTTCCTTAAGTTTAACCTTGCTATTTAAAGAGGAGTGTTTGGAACGAAGTTCCTTATCGCGCGTTGCGAAAGGGGGCTAGACGGAAAAAAAGGTAACGACACTTTTTGGGCCAGAGAGGGACAGACAGAGAAACTTGTGCACGCCAGAGAGACAGACAGAGAAACATGCGCGAGAGAGACAGACAGAGAAACATGTGCGCGGCGTGCATGTTTCTCTGTAAATTTCCGTTAAATGTGGCTTTTCATTACAAAAATAATTTAAAATGAAATAAAATTTATTGCCACAAAAAAATAGGAAATATACATTCTCGTTTTACTTAAAGCTAAAAAATAGTGTAGCAATGGGAGGCGTCTCAGCTGATGTTCTACCTGGCCCGAGGCCTCAGTAGAACGCTGGTTTTCAGACGCCCCCTACTCTTATTGGATAGACTATCATTAAAAGATGACGTACATATAATATAGTAACACTAGCAGCGCCCCGCGGTTTTACCCGGGTTGTACCCGTTCCCGTGGGAATTTCGGGATTTTTTTTACATAAAAACCTTCCTCTTGAATCACTCTACCTATTACAAAAAACCGCATCAAAATCCGTTGCGTAATTTTAAAGATTTAAGCATACAGACAAACAGAAGACAAATAGACGCGACATTGTTTTATACTATGTAGTGATTAAAAATAAAATAAAATATTAATAGAAAAATAACCGAAATTAACCGAAACGGTGGAACAAGCTGATATACAATTATTCATACGGATTGGTGGTTTCTGAGGTTAGCAGGTTCAAACAAATAAAAAAAACTCTTCAGCTTTATTATAAACTAGCTGTGCCCCGCGGTTTCACCTGCAGCCCCCGTTCCCGTGGGATTTTTGAGATTTTTACTGCTTATTTTTCTTATATAAAAACCTTGTCCTGACAATAAGGAACACATTAAAAAAAGAATCATCCAATTTGGTGCAGTCGTTCTGAAGTTATGCGCTTAGCAACAGATTTTGGGATTCATTTTTATATTATACTAGCAGCTCCCCGCGGTTTTACCCGCGTTGTGCCCGTTCCCGTGGGAATTTCGGGATTTTTTTACATAAAAACCTTCCTCTTGAATCACTTTACTTATTACAAAAAACCGCATCAAAATCCGTTGCGTAATTTTAAAGATTTAAGCATACAGACAAACAAACAGACAAAAATAGCGACTTTGTTTTATACTATGTAGTGAAGTCCAGGGAAGGTTTAAACGGTAAGCAGTGAGGAAAAAAATGTAGGGCACAGCTAGTTTAAGATAAAAAACAACGGCTTGCACTCCGGGAGTGCCGGCAGAAGTGAAAACTGGAATATTAACGTCAAAACGTCTTACAAAATTTTCGATCAGGATCACGTGACATGACGCGAGTTAAACATTTTTTTCCATCAAAAAAGTGCACGTTAAAATAGTTTTCACTTCAAAAAAATATATTTACCCAATACCCGCCACTGGTACAGTTGGAACATCTATTAACAACCGACGACTCGCACTTGTAATAAATGATTTTCGGTTTGTCCGGGAACTTGACAATACGCCACGTCCGCCAATGCATATCCCTCTTATAAATATAAGTCAAGCCGTGCATATATATCATATTCTTGAAGTCATTTTCAATCAATTTAATTTGCTTACTCATATTCCTTGTCAACTTCTCCACAGTGACATGCATTACATTATCTATGTACACGCTGTCATTAAAATACTTATCAAGCAACTTCTCTCGTGTGGACGTAGCATGGTTCTTTTTTTTTTCGTTTAAAAATTTCGAACGCAAGTCCTGTGTATTCTCATCGGATACGGTTATACTTCGGTATAAATCCTCCAAAATTTGAGCCGAAATTGAAATTACCAAAGTTATGTATATAATTAACTTAAAACTGTCCACTATGGTGCTCATTTTGAAACTGTATCGCCGAAGTTATTGCAGCAGTCGTAGAAATTGAACGTAAACACTGTATAGTTTATAAATACTGCCGTTATGTCGGAAACACTACCACTGTATTTTTTTTCAAATTAAGCAATGATGTTTCTTCATTATGATGTCTTGACGTAAGTATACGAGTACTTCAGTGATTCTCAGGGGTGTGGCCAGGGGTTTGGGAAAGGCTTAGCTTACCCCTGATTCAGTATTTAAAGAAGATTTATTCGAGAAAGCTCTATATTTAAAAGCAGAGCGCAGAGTCCCGCGATTTAAGCCGCTTTGTGCCCGTTCCCGCGGGAATTTCGAGATGAAATGTATCCCATGTGTTATTCTGATGTATGACCTATATTCCCGAAATTCCTGCGGGAACTGATACAACGCGGGGCGCGGCTAGTATTTACATAATATATACATACATCCTCACAAACTTTCGCATTTATATTTTAGTAACATACGTGTTCGTGGCGTAGTATGATTGGTCGCTCATTGCAATCGTTAAGCAACGCCCAGCTCGACTCGTACTTGGATGGGTGTCTGATATCCGATTGGTGGGATGGCATATATATCTGAGCGCTACCGTGCTTCGGTGGGTACATAATAATATAATTAAAAGAAATGGGGTGCCATTAAACTGCATAAAAAACACTATCTCAAAATTTAGCCAATCTAATCTGGAGGATATAGGCGGGTTTTAGCCTGTAACGCCCCACTGCTGGTCAAAGGCCTCTCATCTCTCAGACATCAGTACAGTGAAGAGGATGTCGTAATCACCGCGCGGCTACTGCAGGGTGTGATCTCAAACACGAGGCGTGTTCGAAAAGTACGAAACGAGTTCGTACTTAAGTTTGTTTGTATTTTATTACGTTATTTTTATGTTTTTACTAGCAGCACCCCACGGTTTCACCCACGTTGTATCCGTTCCCGCGGGAATTTCAGGATAAAATGTATCCCATGTGTTATTCTGATGTATAACAATGTGTTCAGGCTAAAATGATGATACCTTTATTTGTTATTTACCTTCACATACAACTCATGTTTAACAAAACATATTCATATTCCAATATCGGTATTGAACCACTGTACGGTAATTAATTATTCCTGCCTAATAAATACCTCCATAAGTCTTTAAAAGCGGTTACTCGGTTAAACAAAGGCATAATATTTTACATAACATAGCATCAAATTACCTACATCTTGAAAAACAGCACGTAACCACAGTATACATATATTTATATACTGTGACGTGACATTTGAATTCCGCGGGAAAGTTCTACTCACAGATCTTACAGATCTACTTTCATTAAATGTCAATGTCAACTAGCAACTTGTGAACGGAACATAAAAAAAAATCAAAATGACAAGACAGATAATAAACGTATAAAAAAAAATTATCACTTATATTGTCAAATGTCAATTGTCACACACATGATCATTATTTGTCATTTCATTTACTCAAATGTCTTGTTCATTGTCCAAATAATTACGGGACAAAGCGAACGCTCATCGCTTTTAAACAATTAATTTTGTGTACAGTGCTAATAGGACCAACAAAATATACGTGCAATGAACCAGTGTGTAACCAAATGGTGTTTATTGGTGTAATTTTATCGTGTTATATTTTTTATATGCCTATGAACTTCATCAGATTTCAAAGTAAGTTTTTTAATTTATTGGTTTTGGTACAAAATGTACGTTTTCCTTTACGTATTTATCTTTATATGTTAGTATGACGTGTTTAGAGTGTATTATTTCGATGTTTACCGTATAGTTGTGCTGATTTATAATTTTATTTTAGCTCTTTGTGAAGTCAAACTTTGTTGTGAATACCTTTTTACTTGTCTTTGTTGCAATATGTTAAGAATATGATGAGTTTTCTAGTTTATTTTCCTGCTTTATGATATACTAGCGACTCCCCGCGGTTCTACCCACATTGTGCCCGTTTCCGGGAGAAATTTGGGATGAAAAATAGCCCATAACCTGCCCATTGGATGTGGATATACATTGCAAAAAGTTGTATTCAAATGAGATTGGAAGTTTCAGAGATTAGCGCGTTCTAAGGAACAAAGAAACAAACTCTTCAGCTTTATTATATTAATATAGATACTGTCTAAACCTCCTGACTGTACTGATAATATCAGTGAGTAGTTTTACATGACTTTACCTTCGTTGCTTAACCCTGTGAGAAGGTTGTATTGAGGAAACCTTTTTAGATATATATTATCTTAAGTTTAGGTAGTGTAAAACTAGCTTTAAAAGTAATTAAGTCTATTTTTTTGGATTGGCACAAAATGTGGTTAAATGTCGTCAATTTTCCAGCCGAAGACGATTGCTCCGGAAGAGGAAAAAGGTTTAGAGATAGGGTAATCTATAATGTAAAAATGAATCACTGAATCTGTTAGCGCATAACTTCAGAACGACTGCACCAAATTGGATGATTCTTTTTTTAATGTGTTCCTTATTGTCAGGACAAGGTTTTTATATAAGAAAAATAAGGAATAAAAATCTCAAAATTCCCACGGGAACGGGGGCGCTGCGGGTGAAACCGCGGGGCGCAGCTAGTAATGAAATAAAATCACCTGTTTCAACATTCAAAATTGCTACACAAACATTAAAAAGCATTATCACAACAATTAGTTACAAAAAACTTACTAATTCCTAATTACTACGCCCCCTCAAATGTATACATCTATTTCAAAACAAAACTGATAATATATGTTTAGTTGCGCAATTAATAATTATTACTGGTTTCTTAAGTTCAAGTGAACACTACTCATTTAGAATTGAAACTACGTTTACGGATACACTTCACTATTATTTTACATTTTTATCTGACGTTTTGGCCCCTTTACATGGTCACAGGAGACTGAGGTGTTACTGTAAAGGGGCCGAAACGTCAGTTAAAATCTAACACTAATATTATAAAGAGGAAAACTTTGTTTGGTTGTAATGAATAGGCTCAAAAACTACTGGACCGTTTTTAAAAATTCTTTCACCATTCGAAAGCTACATTATCCACGAGTAACATAGGCTATTTTTCATCTCGAAATTCCCACAAGAATGGACACAACGCGAGTAAAACCGCGGGGCGCTGCCAGTGTAAAATAAAAGCGAAGTGTATTTGTAAACGTAGTTTCAATTCGAAATTAATAATTGTTACTAGTTACACAATAAGAAAATTAAATGAAAGACAATTTGGAAATTGTATTTTCAATGTATTACATATCTGAAAAAATGAAATATATACATAGGTATGTACTAATATAATAAAACTGAAGGGTTTGTTTGAACGCGCAAAATCTCAGGAACTGCCAATCCGATTTGAATAATTATTTTTGTAATGGATAGCCACATTCAACCGGAAGGTGTGAGCTATTTTACAATCCAAAATTCCCACGGGAACGGACACAACGCGGGTAAAACCGCGGGGTGCTGCTAGTGACTTAGTACTATAGACTATTTATAATAAGACAATGAATACACAGAGAGGTTAAATGATTCACTGTCATCCATATTGAGAGACATTATGATAAAAATGTAATCTATGAAACACTAGAACCGCCCCGCGGTTTTACCAGCGTTGTGCCCGTTCCCGTGGGAATTTCGGTTTTTTTTACCATATAAACCTTCCTCTTGAATCACTCTATCTATTAAACAAAAACCGCGTCAAAATCCGTTGCGTAGTTTTAAAGATCTAAGCATACATAGGGTCAGACAGAGGGAAGCGACTTTGTTTTATACTATGTAGTGATAGGGTCATTGCGCCTGTTCGCGTCCAGCGCCCTATTCGCGTCCATTTTTCGGACCTCCCTATAAAAATTCTCGAAAATAGGTATATTAATACACTAAATCACCGAAAAGTCGTTATCGCTAATACCTAATCGTATAAGAGGCACATAGACATAGACAAAAGTTCTGTGAGCCTAACCAATCATGTCTAGAAAAAATAGTTAGTTTCCGTTCTTCAACAAAGAAACGCAAACGCGCGAAATGTTGGCCAAAAAATAGTGAGCAGGGGCGCGTTCGACGGTAAGTATTTTATTGTTTTAAGCGTATTTTAGAATACATAGCTGTTTCTAGACATAAAGCATGAAAAAAGGAGTAATATTAATTATGTACTTGCTTGTTTTTTTTAAAGTTAACAGTTAAAATAAGGTGGACGCGAATTACTACACCGAATTTAAAAAAGTTCCACTTTGCGACCACAATGGACGCGAACTCGTCTATTTATGATTTAGTTAGTTTTTATTTTTATGGGATAAAATTAAAAAAGGGGATTTGTTTTTACTTTTTATTTATGTATTATTATCATGCAATTATAATGAGCAATTTGCGTCCACGTTATTATGACTGTAGAAAAAGATAATATCGTATATCATATGTGGACGCAAACTATACCTACAAGGAAATAGTATTGTACCAAATTGCGTCCATTTTTTCATTAAATTCAAATAATAGCATTAATATATTTTTTAACTTATAATTTAATATGCATTGTTTTTTTAAATCAAAACTTAGAGTTAAAACTAAAAACACTTCCTGCTGAAGTTTTCTTTGCAGAAATTTCTATCGAAACTGAATCTGAGAGGTCTCATATGGAACTATCAATGGTCGTTTTTCCATTACCCGGCTCGGCACCGGCATGGCCGAGCACCGGCACCGGCGCCGGGGTTTCGTTTTTCTACTGCGCCGGTGTCGATGCCGGTTTACGCCCGGTGAGTGGTACAGTACTGACACGGACTTACACACTCACACGGCTACAATTCATATAAATATGCAATACACATGCAATTTTGCCGGGCCGGCACCGGTGGGAAGCTTGCTACCCCGGCGCCGGCGACGGCGCCGGCAGGACTCAATGCCGGGCCGGCGCCGGCGCCGGTAAGTTAAAAAGCGAGCCATACATTTTCATACATTTTTGCTTCCCCGGCACCGGCACGGCGCCGGCGCCGGCGCCGTTGCCGATGCCGGGCCGGGTAATGGAAAAACGCCCAATAGAACGAAATAGTACTATTTTAGAATTGGATGCAACTAAAGACGTCTAAAGAAATCACCATCTCTTCATTATACGTAGAAGATGAAAACATAAATGATGAAGCTAACTCCGGTTCGACTGTGCAGGTTCAAACAGTAACAGCCGAAATACACTCTACACCAAAACCTTGGTGGATACCAGATGTGGAATCTGAGAAAGAACATGTACCAGCCGTGGAGCTAACGGAATACTGTTAAAAGACAATTTTTCTTTACATTATCTGAAAAATATCACCCCTACATTCCTTTTCTTAGCTGGTGGACGCAAAATGGTCTATGGGTGGACGCAATTTAGAATTTTTGGACGCAAAGTGGGTAAAACGCCTATTTTTGAAGTTTTTCTATATAGAAAAAAAACACAAGTAGTTTCGAACAAAACTGTAAGCGAACCCTATAGTAGACTATATAATGAACACATTACATAATTTTTTCATTGAAACTAGTGCTGGAACATTTTTATTTTCTCCTTCAAACTTACCAACTGCACTAAATGGACGCGAACTGGCGAAATGACCCTAGTGATTAAAGATCTAAGCATACATAGGGACAGACAGAGGAAAGCGACTTTGTTTTATCCTATGTAGTGATACTGTGGCCAAATTCTTAAGTCTATCTTCTGAACGAATTTGGATGAAACTTTACAGTAATATAGGTTATACATCAGAATAACACATAGGATACATTTTATCCCGAAATTCCGGCGGGATACACCGCGGGGCGCGGCTAGTAATATATAAGGAAACGTTTTATATATATTATAATTGGGTTATTTTCAAAAATTATGATTTATCTACACCTGAAGTAGTTACAGGCAAATGTTATTTATTTTCCTTATTTCTATAATTAAACTAGCTGACCCGGTAAACGTTGTTTTGCCATAAAATTAAGGGGTCGACCACCCTTAACATTTAGCGGTAGGTAATGAAAAATATGTAGATAGTAACCGATTCTCAGGCCTACGTTGTGCACACAAAATCTACGTCTACACTTCTACACTAATATTATAAAGAGGAAAACTTTGTTTGTTTGTAGTGAATAGGCTCAAAAACTACTGGACCCTTTTAAAAATTCTTTCACCATTCGAAAGCTACATTATCCACGAGTAACATAGGCTACTTTTCATCCCGAAATTCCCATAGGAATGGACATAACGCGGGTAAATCTATACTAATATTATAAAGCTGAAGAGTTTGTTTTGTTTGTTTGTTTGTTTGTTTGTTTGTTTGTTTGTTTAAACGCGCTAATCTCAGAAACTACTGAACCGATTTGAATAATTCTTTCACTGTTAGATAGTCTATTTATCGAGGAAGGCTATAGGCTACATTTTATCCCGAAATTCCCACGGGAACGGGCACAACGCGGGTAAAACCGCGGGGCGCTGCTAGTCATAAATAAAGCTGAAGAGTTTGATTTTGTGTTTGGTTGGGCGCGCTAATCTCACGAACTAGCATTCCGATTGGGATATTATTTGCGTATTGGATAGCTACATTCAAAAAGTAGGTGATAGGCGTTTTTTATCCTGGAATTCCCACGGGAACATCCTTCTACTATAAATGCGAAAGTTTTTGAGGATGTACGTTTGTTACTCTTTAACGCAAAAACTTCTGAACGGATTTGGATGCAACTTTACAATAATATAGGTTATACATCAGAATAACACATGGGATACACTTTATCCCGAAATTCCCGCGGGAACGGGTACAACGCGGGTAACACCACGGGAAGTGGGTATTAAATATTTCGCTCTTTCGTATCTAAGAAAACTTCTCTATACATTATACCATAACAAAGTCAAAGGAATGTCACCCTTATCTCTATAGTAATAAACTCCATCCAATTGTCAAATAAATTGCCACACTCATAAAGTACGTGCTAAAGGAAACCAGCCCTTATCAGCTCAGTAATAAAGACTACACAATTGTTAGTCAATATACGAACACTAAGAAAAGGTAAATAAACTTGAGTATGGGCTGGTAATACGAGTTTGCGTATATGTGTGAAGTACAGGGAGGTATTAAGGACGATACGTGCCCTGGGCGAAGGAATTAGGGCCCTGGGCGAAATAGTAAAATAAATAAATATACCCGGACAGATTCACTCACGGTTAATTAGACCCAAAGTAAGCTCTAAGCTTGTATTATGGAATCAATTATATAATCGTCACCCAGACGTCGTCAACAACTATGTCTCACATATGGTTTCTCCGTTGAATCGAACCCGCAACCCCCGACACAGTAAGCGTTCTCACTGCCACTGTGACAAAGGGCTTGTCAAGATAAGAGTCAATAATAACATATAGGCTAGTTTTTATACCGAAATTCCCACGGGAACGGGTACAACGCGGGTAACACCGCGGGGCGCTGTTAGTACGTTATATATTATCCTTATTGCGACCCTGTAGTTAGTAATTTGCATACGTTCCGTCCATCATCACTCATTTATACGATTGGTGATAAAAACTAGATGGTACAACACATGTACCTACGAGTACTAATATCACGTGATCTACACTAATATTATAAAGAGGAAAACTTTGTTTGGTTGTAATGAAAAGGCTCAAAAACTACTGGACCGTTTTTAAAAATTCTTTCACCATTCGAAAGCTACATTATCCACGAGTAACATAGGTTATTTTTCATCCTGAAATTCCTACAGGAATGGACACAACGCGGGTAAAACCGCGGGGCGCTGCTAGTTATTGATATACTAATATACTCGTACATATCTATACTAATATTATAAAGCTACAGAGTTTGTTTGTTTAAACGCGCTAATCTCAGTAACTACCAATCCGATTCGGATAATTCGTTTTGTAATGGATAGCCACATTCAACGGGAAGGTTACAGGCTATTTTTTATACCGAAATTCCCTCGGGAACGGGCACAATGCGGGTAAAATCGCGGGGCGCGACTAGTGTTAGTATCCTTGGCATATTATATATGTTTGTTACTCTTTCACGAAAAAACTACTGGACGAATTCAGATGAAACTTCACAGTAATATAGATTATACATCAGAGTAACAAATGGGATACTTTTTATCCCGAAATTCCCACGGGAACGGGCACAATGTGGGTAAAACCGCAGGGCGCGACAAGTGTCAGTATAGAATTGTAAGTACAAAATTGACTGATATACCGACAGTTGTATTGTATGACGTATGAGTCATTCATCTCAATTGGTAAACTGCTTATTGTTGTACGCTATTCGTTAAAAGTGGGGCCTCTTAAAGAGCCCTACATGTCAAATCTATTTATCTATACTAATACTACCAGCGCCTCGCGGTTTTATCCGCGTTTAGTCCGTTCCCGTGGGAGTTTCGGGATGAAATTTAGCCTTGTAACCTTCCCGTTGAATGAGGCTATCCGTTAGAAAAAGAATTGTTAAAATCGGACGGGTAGTTTCTGAGATTAGCGCGTTGAAACGAACAAACTCTTTAGATTTATTATATACTAGCAGCGCCCCGCGGTTTTACCCGCGTTGTGCCCGTTCCCGTCGGAATTTCGGGAATTTTTTTACATAAAATCCTTCCTCTTGAATCACTCTACCTATTACAAAAAACCGCATCAAAATCCGTTGCGTAATTTTAAATATTTAAGCATACAGACAAACAGACAGGAAACAAACAGACGCGACTTTGTTTTATACTATGTAGTGATTGGTACAAGAAGCGTAAAATAAAGCGAATAAAATTTTATTTCAACGCGTTTATCTCAGAAACTAGCAGTCCGATTTGAATAATTCTTTTTGTATTGGATAGCCACATTCAACGGGAAGGTTAAAGACAATTTTCATCCCGAAAACAATTTTCATCGCGTTGTGCCCGTTCCCGTGGGAATTTGGGGATAAAATGTAGCCTATAGCCTTCCTCGATAAATAGACTATCTAACAGTGAAAGAATTATTCAAATCGGTTCAGTAGTTTCTGAGATTAGCGCGTTTAAACAAACAAACAAACAAACAAAACAAACTCTTCAGCTTTATAATATTAGTATAGATTTCTTAATCTTCTTTAAAAGTGAAAACAAAACAAATTATGCGTAAATATGTATTGCCTACAGCTCTTATAAAGTGTTTTGTCTCTTTTGCTCTTTAGGAAATACCGTATGTCGGAATGGGACAAACCATTTGATACCTAAAATGATGTTAATATCTAGGTATACTAATATTATAAAGAGGTAAAATATTTAAGTTTGTTTGTTTGTATGTTCGAGCTAATCTTGTGAATTACCAGTCCGATTTGAATAATTCTTTTTGTAATAGATAACTATAGTCTATTTTTCATCCCGAAATTCCCACGGGAACGCGCCTAACGCGGGTAAAACCGCGGGGCGTTGCTAGTTATGAATAAGGCTTTTAAGCCCGTTGTCACAGTGGCAGTGAGAGCGCTTACTGTGTCGGGGGTTGCGGGGTCGGTCAACGGAGTAACAATATGTGAGACATAGTTGTTTACGACGTCTGGGCGGGTGATTAAATAAAAAGTTTGTTATCAGAGTAATCTTGAGGTTATTAAACTTGCTTTATCATACGAGGATAAGAGTGCGTGTCCATCAGAGGTATGCGTATTATATGTGCTACTATGCAACGTTTGATTTAATTTCGTAAGCGAACACTACTCATTTTGAATGGAAACTATGTATACATACATATACAAATTCACTCACGGTTAATTAGACCCAAAGTAAGCTCTAAGCTTGTATCATGTAATCTAACTCACTGATACTACTACATATACATACACGAATACTTTATAAGAATACTAGCGGCGCCCCGCGGTTTTACCCGCGTTGTGTCCGTTCCCGTAGGAATTCCAGGATGAAAAATAGCCTATAATCTTCCCGTTGAATGTGGCTATACATTACAAAAAGAATTTTTCAAATCGGACCAGTAGTTCCTGAGATTAGCGCGTTTAAACAAACAAACAAACAAACAAACAAAACAAACTCTTCAGCTTTATAATATTAGTATAGATATAATTGACACCCAGACGTCGTCAACAACTATGTCTCACATATTGTTACTCCGTTGACCGACCCCGCAACCCCCGACGCAGTAAGCGCTCTCACTGCCACTGGGACAGAGGGCTTGTCGTTGTATTACGGATACACTTCGCTTTTAACCGCGCTCCGCGCTTCATCCGCGTTGTACCCGTTCCCGCGAGAATTTCGGGATATAATGTATCCCATGTGTTATTCTGATGTATAACCTATATTACAGTAAAGTTTCATCCAAATACGTTTTGTAACAAACGTACATACATCCTCAGAAACTTTCGCATTTATAATATCTATACTAATATTATAAAGCTGAAGAGTTTGTTTTGTTTGTTTGTTTGTTTAAACGCGCTAATCTCAGAAACTACTGAACCGATTTGAATAATTCTTTCACTGTTAGATAGTCCATTTATCGAGGAAGGCTATAGGCTACATTTTATCCCGAAATTCCCACGGGAACGGGCACAACGCGGGTAAAACCGCGGGGCGCTGCTAGTTAGTAGGATATATATATACACGGTTGCTTATAGTAACATTCGTTCGTTAAAAAGTTAACGAAACGCTCTTAAAAGTCTGTTAAACCTACAAAGCGTTATTTTTGATAACTAGCTGCGCCCCGCGGTTTCACCCGCAGCGCCCCCGTTCCCGTGGGAATTTTGAGATTTTTATTCATTACTTTTCTTATATAAAAACCTTGTCCTGACAATAAGGAACACATTAAAGAAGTGCAGTCGTTCTGAAGTTATGCGCTTAGCAACAGATTCAGCGATTCATTTTTATATTATACTAGCAGTGCCCCGCGGTTTCACCCGCGTTGTACCCGTTTCCGCAGGAATTTCGCGATAAAAAGTAGCCTATGTCCTTTCTCAGGCTCTGGACTAACTGCGTACCAAATTTCAGTCAAATCTGTTCAGTAGTTTTAGCGTGAAAGCGTAACAGACAGACAGACAGACAGACAGAGTTACTTTCGCATTTATAATATTAGTTAGGATAAGATTATCATTATCAGTTTATCACTCACTTATATAATTATTAATAATTATATTATTATAATATTAATAGTGTTGTTATCAGAGATTAGCAAATAATTAGGATAATCGCTTGGGCGTTAAAGTGTGATCATAAAATATAATAAAAAAATATTAATGGCTTTTACGCCTATAATAGGTGGTCTAGTGGTATGTGCACTCGCCTGCCGAGACTGAGGCCCCGGGTTCAATTCACGGGTCGAGCTAAAACATGTTTTTTACTTTTCAAACGTCGCTCGGGTTTGAGATCGCCAATGCGGGTGCATTAGGCAAGCGTGGTGATTACGACATCCTCCTCACTGTACATTGATATCTTCAGTGAGATGAGAGGCCTTTGTTCAGCAGTGGGACCCAACCCGTTAGGCAAGCGTGGTGATTACGACATCCTCCTCACTGTACATTGATATCTTCAGCGAGATGAGAGGCCTTTGTTCAGCAGTGGGACCCAACCCGTTAGGCAAGCGTGGTGATTACGACATCCTCCTCACTGTACATTGATATCTTCAGTGAGATGAGAGGCCTTTGTTCAGCAGTGGGACCCAACCCGTTAGGCAAGCGTGGTGATTACGACATCCTCCTCACTGTACATTGATATCTTCAGTGAGATGAGAGGCCTTTGTTCAGCAGTGGGACCCAACCCGTTAGGCAAGCGTGGTGATTACGACATCCTCCTCACTGTACATTGATATCTTCAGTAAGATGAGAGGCCTTTGTTCAGCAGTGGGACCCAACCCGTTAGGCAAGCGTGGTGATTACGACATCCTCTTCACTGTACTGATATCTTCAGTGAGATGAGAGGCCTTTGTTCAGCAGTGGGACATTATAGGCTTATACCTACCGTGCTTCGTCGCTTGTTTCATCGTAGACCATGTCGTCGGTCTAAATCAGTGGTGGGGAAACTTTTTTAATGGGGGGCCACAATTTTTAAAAAAAATCTAGAGGAGGGCCAGAATTATAGAAAAAATGCATTTTGTGTGAAAGCTTTTCATCATAATGATCATAAAAACATTAGTATTTAAACATAAATAGTAATTAAAAACTTTTATTGGAAGGCCCTGCTATGGTAACTCTATTAATCTACATAAGTTAAATCTACTTTATATTTCTTGACCGTCAAAACGTAGGTAACTATAGCGGGCCATATACTCCATATCGTGTGTTGTCCATGTCGATGGACCTTTGGCGGGCCGGATTAAAATACCTTCGCGGGCCGGAGTTGGCCCGCGGGCCGTACTTTGCCCATCACTGGTCTAAATGGTCTAAACACTCTGTCACCAGGGTTAGCCATTGACCTACTCGAAATGAATGAATGAATGAGTGACTGAACAACAGCCTCCGTGGTCTTGTGGTTTGAGCGCTCGGCTCACGACCCGGAGGTTCCGGGTTCGATTCCAGGTGGGGATATCTCACAAAAATCACTTTGTGAGACTGTCCTCAGTTTGGTAAGGGCATTGCAGGCTGAATCACCTGATTGCCCGAAAAGTAAGACGATTCCGTGCTTCGGAGGGCATGTTAAGCCGTCGGTCCCGATTACTTTCTACGGATAGTAGTCGTTACATGAGCCATGTCAGAGGCCTTGGGCGGCTCAATAACTCTGACACCAGGATTGGTCAGGTTGACCATCCACTCGGTGAAGAAGAAGAATGACTGGCGTATCAATTATTTGTCGCGACTCAATTACGTAACAGAATGTTCCACTTTAATAACTTCGTCTTTAACTAACTAATTATATACGTTTCGTGGAATAATACTTGTGATCAAAAATGACTATGACGTAAAGTCATGGTTTTGCGGTTTTACACGCGTTGTGCCCGTTCCCGTGGGAATTGTAGGATGAAAATTGTCTTTAACCTTCCCGTTGAATGTGGCTATCTATTACATAAGGAATTATTGGAATCGAATTGGTAGTTTCTGAGATTAGCGCGTTCAAACGAACATAAAACCAAATTCTTCAGCTTTAATATATTCGTACTAGCAGCGCCCCGCGGATTTACCCGCGTTGTGTCCATTCCTGTGGGAATTTCGGGATGAAAAATAGCCTATGATACTCGTGGATAATGTAGCTTTCGAATGGTGAAAGAATTTTTTAAAACGGTCCAGTAGTTTTTTAACCTATTCATTACAACCAAACAAACAAAGTTTCCTCTATAAAATATTAGTGTAGGTAGATAATCTCTTGATTTTATTCAAGGTCAGTCACCGTTACTACGACTATGCCTGCTGTTTCCAAGTAGTTTTTTTTATTATTTTTTATTAACGGTAGTGTCTTGTTGCTAAGTCTTAGATGCTTTTGTTCACTTAATTTTTAGGGTTCCGTACCCAAAGGGCAAAAAATCACGTTTGTTGTATGGGAACCCCCCTTAAATATTTGTTTTATTTTATTTTTAGTACTTGTTGTTATAGCGGCAATAGAAATACATCATCTGTGAAAATTTCACCGTTCTTGAGATACAGCCTGGTGACAGACGGACGGACGGACAGCGGAGTCTCAGTAACAGGGTCCCGTTTTCACCCTTTGGGTATGGAACCGTAAAAACAAATTAAGCAGACTAAACTTGTAATGTTCGTCTTTTAACTCATAGCGGAGTAATTCTCCCAAGTTTTATTTGTTATCAATGTGATATCAGTTGTTGTTAATTGATAACTGATAAGGAATGTAGGTCTGGTATGTTGTGTGCTTTATTATTTACTAGCGGCGCCCCGCGGTTTCACCCGCAGCGCCCCCGTTCCCGTGGGAATTTTGAAATTTTTATTCCAAGTTTTCATTGTTTTTAAAATGTATTCTGCTATTCAGGGCGGAGACAAATCCAACGAAACAAAACCATGAAAATTGATCCAGCCGATCTCGAGTTATAAGTGTTGTAACAAACCCGTCTTTGTTTTATATTTGTCAATCTTAGCGTCTCTGTAGTTGAGTCAGTAACATCTTTACAATACCTAGTATTCTTCATCTATAACTCTATTTCTTTTCGATTGGCACAAAATGTGGTTCAATGTCGTCAATTTTCCAGCCGAAGTCGATTGCTGCTTCTTCTTCATCGAGTGGATGGTCAACTTGACCAATCCTGGTGTCAGAGTTATAGAGCCGCCAAAAGCCTCTGACATGGCTCATGTAACGACTACTATCCGTATAAAGTAACCGGGACCGACGGCTTAACGTGCCCTCCGAAGCACGGTCATCTTACTTTTCGGGCAATCAGGTGATTCAGCCAGCAATGCCCTATAACCAAACTGAGGACAGTCTCACAAAGTGATTTTTGTGAGATATCCCCACCGGGAATCGAACCCGGAACCTCCGGATCGTGAGCCGAGCGCTCAAACCACTAGACCACGGAGGCGGCTGAAGTGGAAAAAGGTTTAGAGATAGGGTAATCATGAAATAAAATTACTAAAACTTTTTCCTCTTCAGGAGCAATCGTATCCTCTTCACGAGTAATCGTAATACATGTTTATATAGCTGTTCTGCGTTGTGCCCGTTCCCGTGGGAATTTCGGGATGAAAAATTGCCTATAACCTTGCACACATAGATAAGGGTGCGTATCCATTGAAGGAGTGAGGAGCTTAATCGACCAATCATATCGCATTAAAAACTTCAAACAACGCATTGACATTGTCAAAATCTTTCCGTAATCGTTCTGTGACTAATCAAATTTAATTGAGCGTTGTGTGACCAATCAATGAGCTCCGCTTCTGTGAAATGCACGAGTCTGGAATAACACATTGACTTCTTCTTCATCGAGTGGATGGTCACCCTGACCAATCCTGGTGTCAGAGTTATTGAGTCGCCAAAGGCTGCTGACAAGGCTCATGTATCGACTACTATCCGTAGAAAGTAACCGTGACCGACGGCTTAGCATGGAATCATCTTACTTTTCGGACAATCAGGTGATTCAGCATGCAATGCTCTAACCAAACTGAGGGCAGTCTCACAAAGAGATTTTTGTGAGATATTGTTTCCCATCGGGAATCGAACCTGGACCCTTCGGTTCGCGAGCCGAGCACTCAGACCTTAAGACCACGGAGGCTGTTACATATCTATACTAATACTAATATTATAAAGCTGAAGAGTTTGTTTTGTTTGTTTGTTTGTTTGTTTGTTTGTTTGTTTGTTTGTTTAAACGCGCTAATCTCAGAAACTACTGAACCGATTTGAATAATTCTTTTTGTAATAGATAGCCACATTCAACGGGAAGGTTATAGGCTATTTTTCATCCCGAAATTCCTACGGGAACGGGTACAACGCGGGTAAAACCGCGGGGTGCTGCTAGTTAGCTAATACTTGCTCGTAGTTACAATATTAAGTGGCTGTCAAAACCTCGGGGCCCTGACATATCCTACTAATCTATACTAATATTATAAAGCTGAAGAGTTTGTTTTGTTTGTTTGTTTGTTTGTTTGTTTGTTTGTTTGTTTGTTTGTTTGTTTGTTTGTTTGTTTGTTTGTTTAAACGCGCTAATCTCAGTAACTACTGAACCGATTTGAATAATTCTTTTTGTAATGGATAACTACATTCAACGGGAAGGTTATAGGCTATTTTTTTTATCCCGAAATTCCCACGGGAACGGGCACAGCGCGGGTAAAACCGCGGGGCGCCGCTAGTAATATTATAAATGCGAAAGTTTTTAAGGATGTATGTATCACTAGCAGTGCCCCGCGGTTTTACCCGCGTTGTGCCCGTTCCCGTGGGATTTCGGGATAAAATGTAGCCTATAGCCTTCCTCGATAAATAGACTATCTAACAGTGAAATAATTATTCAAATCGGTTCAGTAGTTTCTGAGATTAGCGCGTTTAAACAAACAAACAAACAAACAAACAAACAAACAAACAAACAAACAAAACAAAACAAACTCTTCAGCTTTATAATATTAGTATAGACTAGCAGCGCCCCGCGGTTTTACCCGCGTTGTGCCCGTTCCCGTGGGAATTTCGGGATAAAATGTAGCCTATAGCCTTCCTCGATAAATAGACTATCTAACAGTGAAAGAATTATTCAAATCGGTTCAGTAGTTTCTGAGATGAGCGCGTTTAAACAAACAAACAGACAAACAAAACAAACTCTTCAGCTTTATAATATTAGTATAGACTAGCAGCGCCCCGCGGTTTTACCCGCGTTGTGCCCGTTCCCGTGGGATTTCGGGATAAAATGTAGCCTATAGCCTTCCTCGATAAATAGACTATCTAACAGTGAAATAATTATTCAAATCGGTTCAGTAGTTTCTGAGATTAGCGCGTTTAAACAAACAAACAAACAAACAAAACAAACTCTTCAGCTTTATAATATTAGTATAGATATGTTTAAAAGTAAGTTATGATTAGGTTAGTGGCAAACCCTGGTGTCCTCCGATATGAAACCACCAGGACCGACAATTTAACGTGCAAGACGAAGCACGGTAGCGCTCAGATAGAAATGCCACCATCGGCCACCCAAGTGGGGTCGCTACAATACACTATGTATGTATGTATGTTTGTTACTCTTTCACGCAAAAACTACTGAACGGATTTTAATGAAATTCAGTACACAGTTAGTCCAGAGCCTGAGAAAGGACATAGGCTACGTTTTATCGCGAATACAGTTTTGAGAGGGGTTGAAAGAGGGGATGAAGGGTTGTATGGAAGTGTGGTTATTTTTAAAACTACTTAACGGATTTGGATGAAACTTTACAGTAATGTAGGTTATACATCAGAATAACACATGGGATACATTTTACCCCGAAATTCCCCCGGGAACGGGTACAACGCGGTCCAAACCGCGGGCCATGATATATATTTCATGTCTTTCTCTTGTTTCAGGTACGAACTAACGCCAAAATACAAGACTGAATAATATTATGTAGATTCTTCATCAAACACAACGCTGACGACGCTACATTCCAAATTGGAACGATGTCAATTTGACATTGACAGGACGCCGCCATTTTGCGATAGGACCAGATTGACGATATGTCATTTTGACATTGACATTGACAGTTCTGTGACAAGCCAACGCGTAAGTTTTGATTTTGTAATGATTATTTGTACAAGTAGGTGCGTTAAAGAGGGCGCCACTGGAGTTTATTTATTCTTAAACTGTTTAAAATGTAAAGAAAAGAAGCTGATTTTTTAAGACGCCTCAGTGGTCTAGTGGTATGTGTACTCGCCTGCCAAAACTGAGGTCCCGGTTTCGATTCCCAGGTCGAACACATGGCTCGGGTTTCAGATCACCAACCCGCATTAGGCAAGCGTGGTGATTTTGCCTAATCCTTCTCACTGTACTGATATCTTCAGTGAGATGAGAGGCCTTTGCCCAGCAGTAGGACAGTACAGGCTAATACTTTACTTTCTTCTTCTTCTGCTTCTTCATCGAGTGGACGGTCAACCTGATCAATCCTGGTGTCAGAGTTATTGAGCCGCCAAAGGCCTCTGACATGGCTCTTTACTTTGAATATCAGCAGAGAAGAATGGTCAAAAAACTACTTTTATTATTTAAAATTTAATTTTGTTATACTAACCCCCCGAATCTTTACAGCAACATGACCTCCCCGATCAGGTCTGTAAAGGAGAACCCCGAGCTGGATGAAGGGGCGCAGGAAAAGCTCCTGGACTTCAAAGAGGTCCAGGTGACGCCGCTCACGGCCGACCCGCCCGTGTCGCCCGTCAAGAACAAGAAAGGTAATCTAGATACTTCTATTCTAATACTAGCTGTGCCCAGCGGTTTCACCCGCAGCGCCCCCGTTCCCGTGGGAATTTTGTGATTTTTATTCCTTATTTTTCTTATATAAAAACCTTGTCCCGACAATAAGGAACACATTAAAAAAATAATCATCCAATTTGGTGCAGTCGTTCCGAAGTTATGCGCTTAGCAACAGATTCAGCGATTCATTTTTATATTATAGCATATGAACAAGCAGCGCCCCGCGGTTTTACCCGCGTCGGCCCGTTCCTGTGGGAAATATGCATGCAATGTCACAGCCCGATCGGTTTAAAATTGACAAAGTTTCATACAAACTTTCATCCCCTATTTTATCCCCCTTAGGGGTAGGATTTATCAAAATCCTTTCTTAGCGGATGCCTACGTCATAACATCTACCTGCATGCCAAATTTCAGCCCGATCCGTCCAGTGGTTTGGGCTGTGCGTTGATAGATCACTATGTCAGTCAGTCAGTCACCTTTGAGTTTTATTATGACTAGCAGCGCCCCGCGGCTTTGCCCGCGGTGAGCCCGTTCCCGTAGGAATTTTCGAAAATCCTTTCTTAGTGTGCACTTACGTCACTTGAAGAACCTTCCTGCCAAATTTCATGTTTCTAGGTGTAGCGGTTGAGGCTGTGCGTTGATTATCAGTCAGTCAGTCAGGACTTTGAATTTTATATAGGTATATAGATTTAAATTAAATTTTATTGTCATTTCTTCAATATTTTTTTACAAACTTTAGCATTATCTGTTCATGCTTAAAATGTAAAATTTGTTTCATTTTAGGACTTGGAACATTTTAATTATTCTTTAGTTTGACACTGTTAACTTACTTAAAATCATTTTGCGGGTAGATTTACTTTAATTGTTAAAGAATCTGTCGTGTCATTTTTTTGTATTTAATTTTCGAGTTTTGTTATTAAAAGTTTGTGCGATATGAATAAGCGACGGTATAAGAAGTTGAAAAAATGTAAGTTAATCTTAACTAATATAATAAATTCGTAAGTAACTCTGTCTGTTACGCTTCGACGCCAAAACTACTGAACCGATTTCAATGAAATTTGGTACACAGTTAGTCCAGAGACTAAGAAAGGACATAGGCTACTTTTTATCCCGAATATCCCACGGGAACGGTTATAATGCGGTTAAACTGATAGTACTCAAAATCCTACTATTCCTACTAATATTATAAATACAAAAGGATGAGGATGTATGTATGTTTATTACTCTTTCGCGAAAAAACTATTGAACGGATTTGGATGAAACTTAACAGTAATATAGGTTATACATTAGAATAACACATGGGATACATTTTATCCCGATATTACCGCGGGAACAACGCGGGCAACACCGCGGGGCGCGGCTAGTAATACCTACTTTGCACCAAGGGCGGATATCTAGTTAGGTAATATAAATTATAGCCTACAGTAAATCTAGTGAACTAAAGACCTAGTTTTTCTAGATATCTGTGTCAGGGCTCTTATAAACACTAGATAATTAACACATACTTGGATATAATACTTAATTGATCGCAATATAACTATCACTACATAGTATAAAACAAAGTCGCTTTCCGCTGTCTGTCCCTATGTATGCTTAGATCTTTAATCACTATCACTACATAGTATAAAACAAAGTCGCTTTCCGCTGTCTGTCCCTATGTATGCTTAGATCTTTAAAACTACGCAACGGATTTTGATGCGGTTTTTTTAAATAGATAGAGTGATTCAAGAGGAAGGTTTATATGTTTAAATATTCCCGAAATTCCCACGGGAACGGGCAAAACCGCGGGGCGCTGCTAGTCTATACTAATACTAACAGTGCCAGCGGTTCCACCCGCGTTGTGCCCGTTCCTGTAGGAATTTCGGGATGAAAAAAGCATATAACGTTCCCGTTGAATGTAGCTATCTAAAACAAAAAGAATTATTCAAATCGGATTGCTAGTTTCTGAGATAAGCGCGTTCAAACAAACAAAAAAACAAACTCTTCAGCTTTATTATATTAATGAAGATTGTGATGATTATTTTGAGCGCTACCGTGTTTCGATGACACGTTAAATTGTCGGTCCCGGTTGTTTCATCGTAGACCATGTCGTCTTTAGGCGGTCTAATAACTCCGACACCAGCACGGGTAGCATGAACACTGGTAGACATATATCTCTTGGTAGTCATATATCTCTATAGGGTTTAAACTTTTGTCTTGTCTACGGGTTATGGCGCGGTGTGTGCGTTCGACCAGCTATAAGGTTCATAATCGTATAATCTTTACTTAAAATCCTCCCCCGCTAGTGTAAATTTGTGACGAAGTGACTACCTGTCTCTTTCCCGCATCGCTTGCTGCGTTCGCGAACGCAATCAGCGGAGCCAGAACGAGACGGTTGCCATAATTGCTATCTCGCGCAACATAAGACTGGCGCGAAGATTTGAACTCAGGCGGCGACTTAACAATAATAATGAGCAATTTAAACAAGTCAATGTCGGAAAACGATCTCTTTGGGATGGCCGATGAATCTACTCCACCAAACTTCATTATGTTTTCGTTTTTGTTTCAAAAATATTGTATTTTGTAATATTAATGTGTAATAATAATGTGTAATAAGAAAAAAACAATAAGAAGACTGATTTTTAATTTTAACAATTGTTTTATTCACACATGTTAAAAAATATATTTTTATTTAATTCTATAATAAAAAATTTACTGGTTTCTTATGTTTAAGCGAACACTTCTCATTTTGAATTGAAACTACGTTTACGGATTCAAATTCAAATGCTCAATAAATAATTTCTATACGCCCGGGACATTTTTTCGGCTTCGAAATCACTAAATCAAGAGCACCAATAGTCGAAGACAAGCTTTGTATGCACCTTGGAGGGTAGCATACATATTTGTATACTTTGAAATGTCAAATTAGTCTCTGACGTAGACATAATATGGTCGTCATGCTCAAGGGCGTAGACATTTGTATACAAATGACGTACGAGACAAGACAAATCTACCTATGTCGCGCGATGCTCGTGGTAGCTACTGTAGACAAAATCGCGATGACGTCATACTTGCGCCATAGATGGTAGACATATTTTATGTCTACTTGTCATGCTACCCGTGCAGGGTTGGCCACCGACCTCCTTGAACTTCTGATTCATCCCATACAAAGACATAATATAGTCTGTTTGGATGGGGGCCAACTCTACCTAAAATTCCAGGAACATTCTTTACACTAACAGCGCCCCGCGGTTTTACTCCCAACTTATATTACTTTGTTTTTCCTTTATTTTTTTCTTAATTAATTTTTTTTTCGTATTGCATTTTTTTTTCCTTATGTTTAAATTTTTATTTTGCGTAAAACTTTTTTCGGGTCCGAAATATTTTTGTTATGATTTTTTTTTTGTATTTTTTTCTTTTTTTTTTCGTTCCAGTAAAGCTACCGGAAGATGACGTGGGCGTCGGCGCCGGCCGGTTCACGATCGGTCCGGCGCCGGAGCGGGACTGGGAGATGGTGCCGCCGGACGGCAAGTGGGGGTGGTGCGTGTTAGTGGGTGAGAGTTGTTTATTGCACGTTGAATTGTCGAACCCGGTTTATTTATTATATCATGTTGGCAGCCTTTTTCACTGACTTTTTCAACCTATATAAAACGAATTGGCTGGGCTTAGTAAATAGGCCATATTAGTTAGTTCACCTATTCACCTATAAGTGGAGGAGAAAAATAAGGAAGGCTGACCCCACCACCATGTGGGACACATAGCCGGGTAGAGAGAGAGAGAGAGTTAGTTCACCTATTAGATACATTAAGAACAGATATGGATGCAAAGTTACAGGATATTTGTTGTGATTTTTATACGTTTTTTCCCTCTTCTTATTTATAAAGAAGCATGGTGATCTTTTTTTTAAGTACCACCATTGTGCCCTATGTTTTTTTACACAACTATTTTTAATTATTTTGTACATCAAAATAAATAGAAATTGAAGTTTTTTTTTACATTCAAAACAAAATACGGGGCAAGAAATGATTTTTAACGTTTTTTTTTAAATATTTTTTTTCCAGGAGCAACACTAGTAAATATACTAATTCCTGGCACCATCAAATCGTTCGGCGTGCTGATGGTGGAGTTCAACGACGTGTTCCACGCCACGCCCGCCTCGTCCTCTGGGATTGTCGCGCTGTGCTATTTTTTGTACAGTAGTTTAGGTGGGAATGTTTTTTTTTCATTTTTTTTCTTGTTTTACAATTTGTCTTTTTTTCTTATTTTTTCCTTGTTATTTTTTTTCTTTTTCTTTTTTATTGTTTTTTTCCTCAGTAATAGTGGTTTTTTCGGTCCGTTTTTTACATAGCTTTTTATTTATTGCTTCCTTTTTGTTACTTCCTGTTTGACTGCCACTGAAATTCTCAAAAAATGTTTAAATACAAAAAAAACTGAATTAATGTCTTTTTTTTACGTTACAGGCCCTCTCTCTTCCATCTTATCAGTCAAGTGGTCGTACAGGACGGTGACTCTAATCGGCGGCAGTTTGGCCGCGTTCGGGATGATATTCAGCTGTTTTGCAGACTCTATCACTTATTTATATCTCAGGTTAGTAGTTAATATGAGTTATATAAAAAAATATGTGAAGTGAGTTAGAGCCAAGTTCAATATGAAGCAAATAAAGGTAGCGTGGACAATAAACGTTGTCTGTAAAATAATTAAGATTTAAAATGGCAAGATTTACATGGTAAATTCTGAAATCTTTATACATATATAAAAGAAAGTTGTGTTAGTAACTCGAGAACGCCTGGACAGATTGTAATGTTTTTATTTTAAAAAAAATTGTTTGGACGGAGTAGGATAGTAACATAGTAGATAGTAAAAAAAATCCCAAAATTCCCGCGGGAAAGAATCCGTAAACGTTTCAATTGACAATGCGTCCAGTTTCGGCGCGCTGGTGGGCGCGGGCGCGGGGCTGGCGTTCCCGCCGACCGTGTACATCGTGACGTCGTACTTCGTGCGGCTCCGCGGGCTCGCCAACGGGATCTGCATGTCGGGCTCGGCCTTCGGCAGCATCATCCTGCCGCCCGTGCTGCGGCTGCTGCTCGAGAACTATGGCTACCAGTGAGTGTTATGCTAAATATACAATAATTTTTTTTTTTGTTTTAAAAACTATTATTACTATTTATTTTACATGAGCATTATGTTTTTTTTGCGCTTTTGTGTGTTTTTTTATATTTGTTTTTTTTTTGCGTTTTTTTGTTACTTTTTTTTGTCTGCTGCTCGAGATCTACGGCTACCAGTGATTTTCCCTTAAAATAACACGTGTTACGCATGAACATATTGTTTTTTTATAAGGCTGCTGTTTGCGACTACGAGTGGTATAATAATAATAATTTTAAAAAAACGCAAGTGTCCTTATTCATCTTACAATATATTTGCATATTATAATATAGTTAGTCACTTTAAAAAAAAAATGTTTCTGTTAATCTAAAATCACCCTTATCTTTCACAGAGGAGCAGTCCTGTTGCTGGGAGGCATCATGCTGAACGTGTGGGCCGCCGCGCTGCTGTTCCAGCCCGTGGAGGAGCACATGGTGCGCAAGTACAAGGAGACGGAGGACGAAGACCAGCAGGTGAGCGGGAGAGTGGAGGAGGGAGGGAGTGTAGTAGAAGAGGGAGTGGGGGTGTACATAAGTGAAGGAGTGAGGTTAATGTTAGGGAAAAGAGTGGGAGAGAGAGGGAGTGAGCGAGTGAGGTCTATGTGAGGGGAAGGAATGAGGGAGCGAGTGACGGAGTGAAGGAGGAAGACTATGGAGGTGTGAGGGAGCGAGAGGGTGGAGGGTGGAGGGTGGAGGGGTTATTATTAGTCTCTCCTCTAAAAGGAAAATATAATGACAATAGGATTGACCACTTACCTACTAAATGAAAGAATGAATATGGTAGTGCGTGATGATTTTGTATGAAAAGTAGTCTGAGTTTACACTCACCTTTTGAATATGGCAAAAGAAAAAAAACAAGTAGTTTCTAAGATAGTGTATCCAAACTCTTCAATTTTATTATATTAGTATAGATTTGCTTAACCCATTAACGGCTAGCGATGCCATATTGCATCACTAAATAGTAGTTCAATTATTCGCGCAATTCTCGGTAAAACAAATGTGATTTGAATTAACTAATCATAGAATTGTTTACTATTGAGACGAAGCCGCGGATTGGTTTTTGTTTTATCCAATTACAGCCCGATTTGGATGCACCATCGTCAAGAGAAGTTCAGTGTAAAAATAATTGCGCCAAAAACGTGGATGCCATTTTCAAGTAAGTAATTTTTTTATTGTTTTTGGTACTTTTCCGTGCTATTATCGGTTTTGGTTTATTCGTATGAAAGTATGTAATAAGAAAACAGTTGAATACAGTGTGATTTGGTGTCTATTTTGTTTTTATGAAGTTGTAAATGCGGTGGATGCAATAAGGCATCTCTAGCCGAATACGATATCACTTTTTGTTGAATTTCTGTGAATGGTATGGTATGTCTGTAGGTATGTCTGTCTCTTTGTATGCCTGTATGTCTATCTGTAATCAGTTTGTCTGTCTGTCTGTATGTCTGGCCGTATGCCTTTTTTATGTGTGATCGACTCTCTGTCTGTTTTCTGTATATATACCTGTCAGTCCCGCAGTATGAATACCTGTCTGTCTGTATTTGGCTGAACGTGTCTTTGTTTGTGTCTCGGTCTGTAAGTATGAATGTCTGTTGGCCCGTCCGTTAGTTTGTTACCAGGCTATTTTTTATTACATACAGTTATTTTTCCCTTACAGAAATTGTACACTGCACGACGCACTTGCTATTCTCGAAGACGAAGACGATGAAAATTATTAATTGAAATATGAAATAAATTATACGATGAAATAATTAATTTTATTACTTATTTATATATATAATAAAAGAAGTTCCTTCTGGATTCGTGTTTCAATTACCAAAATATATAGAGACAAGATAATCACTACATAGTATAAATAAAGTCTTCTCTGTTTCGTGTCTGTTTGTCTGTATGCTTAAATCTTTAAAATTACGCAACGGATTTTGATGCAGTTTTTTGTAATAGGTAGAGTGATTCAAGAGGAAGGTTTTTATGTAAAAAAAATCCCGAAATTCCCACGGGAACGGGCACAACGCGGGTAAAACCGCGGGGCGCTGCTAGTAACTACATAAGTTTCAGGCATATCTAATGTAGTAGTAAGCTTATAAAAAGACAACATATTAGGCTAGTGGTGCAATATGGCATCACCCCATATTTCCAAAAGTACATTATTTTTTTTTAAAATTTTGATGTATTCATATAAATCTAACCTATATTAACAATATATTAAAATTTCATCAAATTCGGAAGAGGTCAAGTAATCTGGGCGATAATGGGTTAATATACAATCATCATGCTTTTTACAAGCAAGCAATTTTAATAAAATAGTTTAAGTTACTCCTAAATAACGATAAAATCGTTACTTTGTAACGTTATATAAAAACCTTAGATCAAATAAAAAAGTATTAGCCTGTAATGTCCCACTGTTGGGCAAAGGCCTCTCGTCTCACTGAAGATATCAGTACAGTGAGGAGGTTATAGGCGTAATCACCGCGCTTGCCTAATGCGGGTAGGTGATCTCAAACCCGAGCCATGTTTGAAAGGAAACATGTTTAAGCTCGACCCGGGAATTGAATCCGGGACCTCAGTCTTGGCAGGCGAGTGCACTTACCACTAGACCACCGAGGCATCAAAATAAATAAAGTAAAAATACTTTCATATAATATCGTTAAGTATGTGGAAATTACACCTTGTGTCCTGTGTTTTATTCACACGCAAATATTTAAAATCTAAAAAAAGAGTAAAAAATATATTGAAAGCCTTTTTACTTTTGAAAGCTTTACTTTTTATTTGATTTAAGTTAGTAAAAAATAATAATTTAACGTGTAAATAAGTATTAATATTTGGTTATTTTAAGGTATTATAAATAACGTTAAAATAACTATTATCTCATTGTTATTAATGTACCGTTATGTATAAGTAACGGTTCCGATTTCGTTATTTTTTTGCGAAATGGTGTTTTTGAAAACGCAAAAAAATTCCGGTGTTTTTTTTTTGAAAATGAAACCGATCACATTTTCTTCTTTTTTTTGACAAGTGAACATTTTATATTGCCGACATCGACACACAAAGTAAGCATACCATCATTTTTAATATGTGTTTCAGTTATTTGTGACTTGTTGTAACGAAAAAATGAGAAAAAAAATGCAATATCATCGTTATTTTAAGAATTCTTTATCTTAACGAATAATGTTCTTAAAGATCATATTTTAATATGCATTTTGACACCGTTTTTTTATTAAGAATATCGATATTTCCTTCATAAATAACGATATTTCTTTAATACCGTTACAACAGTTACACTAACTATTTGTTATATGTTGTTCGTTAGTTGTTGCTTGTCATGTAATGTATGCTGTATCATTAGTGTTTGTGCTTGTAAATGTCCTATTTAATAAAAAAAAAAAACGTAAACTAAAACAAAGTAGTAAAAAAACAACATCTTTCGCTGCTCGGGTCAAAAAATAAGTTTATTTTTATGATTAGTGTGATCATAACAGACATCCGGAACGGGGACTTAAAGGGGTGTATAAAGGAGTGTAAAAAACAGGGGTAAAAACGGGTGTGAAAAAGGGGGTGAAAAAGAAAGTGATGTAAAAAAAATATCAAAAAATTTTCTTTAATCTCGCTGCCCCACTGCTGGGCAAAGGTACTTCTCAGTGCACTTTGAGGTTAAAAAAAATAATTAAATGTTACGCAACGTCCATTGCGGCCAATCCTCGGATGGGTGGCCATAGCTCTTGAAGCTACAATCACTTACGGGGTTAGTATTAATTTGTTTATTTTTTTAATATATGGGGTATGATGGCAATCTGTTAATACGGCTATCTCTTTCTTACATGAACGATTAGAAAGGGACAGATATAACAAAAAGCAAATACGTCAAATCTCAACAGCTATTTGTCTTTCTTTAATGGACAACAAGAAAGACCGAATATTTAAAAATCGAAGCCTACGCATAACGCTTTTAGCTTTATCCAAGTATCGTTATCTGGAACGGTATTAAAACGTTATTTGAATAACGGTTATTCGTTACAGCACCCTAACGAGCTTGTTGCGCTTCTGTACTAACAACCACAACTAATACTATGTATAGATAATCACTTTCTTTACTAAACACTTAACAGCGAAGGTGTTCAGTTTCATTTTCAAAAACGCGCTACTAAATAACGATAACGGTGCAACGTTATTACTAAATAACTATAACGATGGAACGCGTTATTTTTCATAACGGTTTTTTCGTTATTTTTGATAACGGTTTTTTTCGTTATTTTAAGTAACGGTATGGAACGGTCACAGAAGGGATAACGAAAGTGATTATGTGTTAGATGCTTTGTAGATTAGAAATGTTATGTTTGAGTAGAGTAGTTATTAATGTTTTTTAGTAAAAAAAAACTAATTTTTTGTTGAATAAAAATTAGGTTTAAGTAGTAGTATTTTTTTGACAGCTGTTAAAAAGTACTTGAGAGTAAGTAAGAACAAAATCTGAAGAAAAAAAATACTTTAAAAAATATTTAAATGTCAAAAGTAACAATTTTTTTTTATTTTTTTTTATTAATATTTAGCCTTCTTATAAAACAGTCTTATATTAAAAAGTTATGTCAAAAGGTTAAAACAGGCCTTCAAAAAACATTTAAAGGCATTATTTTATGCTTTGATAATTACATTTTTAGGGCTAGAATGTATTTTAATAATTCTGTAGAGGAGTTAAAGCATCTACTAATAAAATGGTTTGAGGGTGGGTTATAAGATTGACATAGAGTAACTAGGTATAAACACTATATTTATTACCTACAAAAAAATATATATAAAAAATAGTTACCTAGGTTTTGGCAGAAAACTTATTAATTCTGAAGTATGTTTGTCACTTTTAAAAAGAAAAAAACACGATAGCTTAATATTTCCAAAACTACCCTATTATTAGTAGAAATAGAAATACCAAAACAATATATAATTTTATCAAAATAAGTAGATTAAAATTTTCAAAAAAAAATCAAAAAAAAATTACATCAACATTTCTCTTCCAGGATGACATACTTTTTGAAGAAGAAGAGGACGAAAACGGCGTCATGCAAATGCCTGTAGTTCAAAAAACGGTCGAAAACGGACAGACCGATAAGCCAATAACGCCAGTACCGTCAACTGCGCAAATTAAGCAGAACTTATCTAAGCGGAAACTATCTTACACCCGTCCTATACCTAAAACACAATATAGCTCTGCTTCTATTGGCTCTGAAGTCAGAAAACTCGGTTCGACCGACGCTTTCCAGCGGAGACTAAGCACCGCGGGACCTAAGCGGAACTACTCAACCTCTAGCTTCGCTTACGTATCCACTCCTTTCCACGGCTCAACGTTATCCGCTTTCGAACAGCCTAACCAATTCGCTTCACAGTTCTCGCTCAAATCCATCACGGAAAGCGTTGCAGACGTCGCTTATTGCTGTTTCTGTATTAAGCGGAAAAAGCGAACAGGAGAAGCGAACAAGTTTTTCGATTTGAATCTTTTAAGCGATCCTACTTATTTAGTTATTTTAATTTCCAGTAGTACTGTAGCCATTTCCGTGACTAATTTCATTATTTTACTGCCTTCGCATGCGGAGAACATTGGCTTTGATAAGCAGAGAGGCGCTTATCTACTCAGTACGGTTTCAGCGCTTGATCTAGTAGGCCGTATCGGCGGTTCGACATTATGTGACTTAAATCTTATACCAAAGAGTTTCTTTTTCGTTGGAGGTCTAGTTTTTTCCGGTATCGCATTGATAATAGTACCTTTTCTCAAAACTTATTTGTGGATAAGCGTTGTTTGTGCGTTCTTCGGACTTGCGTCCGGTGTTAATAACAGCGTTACTACGCTCGTGATGGCGGAAATTTTGGGCGTCGAACGGTTAATGTCCACCTATGGTATCAGTTTGTTTGTAAATGGTATTTTACAGTTGATCGGGCCACCTATATGTGGTATATGGTTTGATAGGCAGAGGAACTTCACGTCTATGTTTATAACGTTCGGTGTTATTTTCTTGTTCGGTGCGTCTCTATGGCTGTTTATGCCGTTTATTAATAAGCGTAAGCGGGAAAAAGCGGAGCTGGAAGCTAAGAAAGCACAGAAGGTTTGATGTTGAGCGATTTAAGCGAGCTTTTTTGGCTATGTGATAAGACATGTTATGTGATATTAAGCGAATTACTGACTTTTGGATTCCAAATTTTATTGAAAATGGGACCAATATAGAAGCACTAATAGCGTCTCGCGGTTTTACCCGCGTTGTGCCCGTTCCCATGGGAATTTCGGCATGAAAAATAGCCTATACCTTCCTGTTGAATGTGGCTATCCATTACAAAAAGAATTATTAAAATCGGATTGGTAGTTTCCGAGATAAGCGCGTTCAAAGAAACTCTTCAGCTTTATTATATTAGTATAGACAGATAGAATAAGCTTTTGTATCCGCGACTTCGTTCTCTCGTCAATAGATGGCGTTAGTATGCAAATTTAAACTCAACTATCGTTATTTATTCAGATTGGGTCACGCTTACTTTAAAAAATGTCACATTTAGTAGGCCAAAAATATTTTTTTCGCTTTATAAATATTAATTAAGATATTGTGTCTTATCGCATGGTCATACTTGATACTTATAGCGTGGCGACGCGTGGCGACACGTGGCGACACGTCGCCATTTTCTTACTTTTCCCGCGTTTAGTTTTCTATCCTTACATTTTAATTTTAAAAAGGCTATGTTTAGTATTATTAACATTTTGGAATGTTTTAATTAACAAAAACGAATCTTACAGCTTCAGTAAGATTAAGGCTGCCTGTCCACTGACGCGGAGCGAGCGAGCGGAGCGGCTAAACGGATAAATATTAACCACTAGCTGTGCCCTGCGGTTTCACCTGCATTTTTTTCCTCACTGCTTACCGTTTAACCTTCCCTGGACTTTCATGAATATTTCAAGACCAAAATTAGCCAAATCGGTTCAACCGTTCTCGAGTTTTAAGCAGACTAACGAACAGCAATTTATTTTTATTTATATAGATAGAATAGGGCTGCTTACAATTTCCACTCAGACATTTAATGCAATTCGGTTGGTTAATATTTCTCCCCTTCTTCGCTCCGCTAGCTATCTCCGCTTCAATACACAGGCAGCCTAGGCGAGGTTACTAGCTAATGACCGGCTAATTTACTATCTAATAAACTAAAAACGTAATGAACGTTGTATTTTCATTTAAGCGGAGCGGAGCCCGATTCACCAATCACAGCGCATTGTGATTGTCAAACAACGCATTGACATTGACAAACAACACATTGACATTGGCAAACAACACATTGACATTGGCAAACAACACATTGACATTGGCAAACAACACATTGACATTGGCAAACAACACATTGACATTGTCAAACAACGCATTGACATTGTCAAACAACGCATTGTGATTGTCAAACAACTCATTAACATTGTCAAACAACGCATTGACATTGTCAAACAACGCATTGACATTGTCAAACAACGCATTGTGATTGTCAAACAACGCATTGACATTGTCAGACAACGCATTTGTCAAACAACGCATTGTGATTGTCAAACAACGCATTGACATTGTCAAACAACACATTGACATTGGCAAACAACGCATTGTGATTGTCAAACAACTCATTAACATTGTCAAACAACGCATTGACATTGTCAAACAACACATTGACATTGGCAAACAACACATTGACATTGTCAAACAACACATTGACATTGTCAAACAACGCATTGTGATTGTCAAACGACGCATTGACATTGTCAAACAACACAATGACATTGGCAAACAACACATTGACATTGTCAAACAACACATTGACATTGTCAAACAACGCATTGTGATTGTCAAACAACACATTGACATTGTCAAACAACACATTGACATTGTCAAACAACGCATTGTGATTGTCAAACGACGCATTGACATTGTCAAAATCTTTTCGTAATGCGTTGTGATTGGTCAGTTGAACTCCGCACAGCTCGTCTTCAATGGAGATAGTAGCTAGTTTACTCGCTAACTATTAAGGCTAAAAATTACTTAAGAGTAACTTAATATTAAAGCTTAAAAACGTTACTTATGAAATGTTCCAAAAAGACGGTTACCAATTCGTTACGTTATTTAATTAGTTACGTTATTTTTGTACCGTTATTTGTAGTAGCGGTATTTTATAAATTAGGGTATTTCGAGTGTTCTCTAGGTTTTAAGAGGTAATTTAACATCACATATTAAGCCGAATTTTAGTTTTTCTACTTTTATATTATTTACTATATTAATATTAATAATAATTGTAATATTATTTTATTATTATTTTTTGCCTAACCTTTGCTTAACTCTGGGCAAACTTTTATAATGATTATTATAGATAACCCCATGCTGTGCCCCATGGTTTCACCCGCAGCGCCTCCGTTCCCGTGGGAATTTTGAGATTTTTATTCCTTATTGTTCTTATATAAAAACCTTGTCCTGACAATAAGGAACACGTAAAAAATATTATCATCCAATTCGGAGCAGTCGTTCTGAAGTTATGCGCTTAGCAACAGATTAAGCGATTCATTTTTATATTATAGATTATTTAGTAATACAACGTTTTTTCCTGTGTTAACAGTTCCCGTGGGAATTTCGGGATAAAATGGTATATTAGTCGTTAAAAACCTTCATTTTGAGTATTCCTCAAAGAAATCAAAATCAAAAAAAGCTCATTTTGTTAAGTTTTTAGTGAAAAAATTAAAATTAAAATGGCCGACTTTCCAAAGACAGTTTCGACTATGTTTTACCAGCCACGCCCCGCGGTTCCACTTCAGAATTAATTTTCTTTATTTGGAAAGTATAATAATTAACATTATAGGATTTGAAAAAAGAAATACACGCACAAACACAAAAATACTTCCTTTTTTATATATTTAGTGGTAATTAAACAAAATATGGCTAGAAATGCGCTCCGCGGTTTTACCCGCGTTATGCTCGTTCCTTTGGGAATTTCGGGATAAAAAATACCATGGTATCTTCCTATTGAATGTGGCTATCTGTTACAAAAAGAATTATTCAAATCGGATTAGTAGTTTCTGAGATAAACAGACAAACTCTTTAGCTTTATTTTATTAGTATAGATATGTTGAAAAATAAGTTCCTAATGTCGTGTTCGTACTTGTTAAAGTTATATTACGTATAATCATTTTTTTTTGGATTGGCTCAAAACGTGGTTAAATAAATAAATAAATAAATATACCCGGACAAATTCACACACGGTTAATTAGACCCAAAGTAAGCTCTAAGCTTGTGTTATGTTAAATATCGTCAATTTTCCAGCCGAAGGCGATTGCTTCTGAAGAGGAAAATGGTTTAGAGATAGGGTAAGAATTAAATAAAATCACTAAACCTTTTTCCTCTTCAGGAGCAATCGTCTTCGGCTGGAAAATTAACGACATTGGTCCACATTTTGTGCCAATCCAAAAAAAATTGAGTATAGGTATTCTTTTTAAAAGTATTGTCCTGTGACGCCCCACTGCTGGTCAAAGGCCTCTCATCTCTCAGACATCAGTACAGTGAGGAGGATGTCGTAATCACCGCGCTAGCTAATGCCTTAGAAAATTCGATCGCTTAATCAACTTTAAAAATAAAATCCGTAGAAAATTGAAAATTCGATCGCCTCAAAAATATTAGTGGTACCATTTCTACTTGAGCGCTACCGTGCTTCCGAGTTCAACTTAATCAGTCGGTCCCGGTTGTCTCAAATTTTCGCATTTATAATATTAGGATTTTTAATTAAAAAAATAACGAATTTATACGATTACTGTTACTGTTACGTTATCGTTAGTTACGTTACTTCGTTAATAACGATGACTGAATGTAAGTAAATAAGTTAAATAATAGATATTCTTATGACTGAATACTTAAACAACACCCAAATTGAGTACCCCAAAATTACATACAACTAGCAGTGCCCCGCGGTTTTACCCGCGTTGTACCCGTTCCCTTGGGAATTTCAGGATGAAAAGTAGCCTATAACCTTCCCGTTGAATGTGGCTATCCATTACAAAAAGATTTTTTCAAATCGGACCAGAAGTTCCTGAGATTAGCGCGTTCAAACAAACAAACTCTGTAGATTTATAATGTTAGTATTGACTAGCAGCGCCCCGCGGTTTTACCCGCGTTGTGCCCGTTCCCGTGGGAATTTCGGGATAATATGAAGCCTATAAAATGTAGCCTTCCTCGATAAATAGACTATCTAACAGTGAAAGAATTATTCAAATCGGTTCAGTAGTTTCTGAGATTAGCGCGTTTAAACAAACAAACAAACAAACAAAACAAACTCTTCAGCTTTATAACAAACAAACAAACAAACAAAACAAACTCTTCAGCTTTATAATATTAGTATAGATTTGACAATAGTTTGAGACTCCAGTAGTGTATTCAATACACCATGAGTAGTGTGATCCACTGGTCAACAAGTGGTGTGATCCACTAGTCCACGAGTGGTGTAAATACAAATACATAGTTATACTTAGTTGTCAAATTTTGTCAAATATTTTTTTTTCAAAAATTTATGAAATTTAATATTTTTTATTTAGTACTAGCTGTGCCCCGCGGTTTCACCCGCAGCGCCCCCGTTCCCGTGGGAATTTAGAGATTTTTTTCCCCTTATTTTTCTAATATAAAAACCTTGTCCTGACAATAAGGAAGACATTTAAAAAATAATCATCCAATTTGGTGCAGTCGTTCTGAAGTTATGCGCTTAGCAACAGATTTAGCGATTCATTTTTATATTATAGATTTTGGGGGTTGGGGTGCGATTTTATTGACATCCGCATCGCTCCGCATTGATGGAAGCGGTGCTTTAATTAATAGTTTTTTTTGGAAATTATCTTCTTCTTCTTATCGTGTCAATGGTCTTCAAACTTTTTCTGTCCAGTATTTAACTAACAGGATACTTTTTGAATTCGTTTTTAATTGAAACTACGTTTACGGATACACTTCGCTTGTATGAACACGGTACCTGTAAAGGGACAGAAGTCTTCTGTGACACGGTCCCTGTAGGAGCCGAAACGTCAGATAAAAATGTAAAATAATAATATTATAAAGAGGTAAAATTTGTAAGTTTGTTTGTTCGTTTGTATGTTCGGGGTAATCTCAGGAATTATCAGTCCCATTTGAATAATAATTTCTGTAATGGATAGCCACATTCAATGGGTAGGTTATAGGCTACTTTTCATCCTGAAATTCCCACGGGAACGGGCACAACGCGGGTGAAACCGCGGGGCGCTGCTAGTGTAAAATAAAAGCGAAGTGTATCCGTGAACGTAGTTTCAATTCGAAATGAGTAGTGTCCGCTTGAACTTAAGAAACCAGAAAATAAATTGATTGACGTTATAAATAATAACGTTATTAGTAAATTAGGATAAAAATGTCAAAATGTATTTTCTTCCAAATAAAATAAAAAAAGACGTGTGGCACTCGGGGACTGCCGCGGTAAAGCTATTGCATAGTTATTTTTTATATCACTAGATGGCGTTAGTGTGCTGAATGTCTGCATCGCGCTAACGTTGTGTTCTGGGCATATACGTAGGCAATGTTTGAGCGTGAGGTTTTTCGATACGGAATTTCTGGATTCGGTCCCCGCGCTCAAGGCCCGCGATAGAAGCTATGCTTAATAAGACGATTTGCGAAAAATTTGCGAAAAATTCATTCCAATAAGTAAACACAATAATTGTTGTGAATTCTATTTTTATATACAAACTAGCCGAGCCCTGCGTTGTGTCTATTCCCGTAGGAATATCGGGAATCTTTAGAATAAAAAATAACAATGTCCCTCTGCCGGTCAAAGGCCTCACATCTCTCAGACATCAGTACAGTGAGGAGGATGTCGTAATCACCGCGCGTCTACTGCGGGCTGTAATCTCAAACACGAGGCGGATTTGAAAGATACATGTTTCGCTCGGGGAATCGAACCTGTAAACTCAGTATTGGCAGGCGTATGTACATGCTACGTTTACATTTTATTTATTTATCATCCTCACTGTACTCATATCTTCAGTGAGATGACAGGTCTTTGCTTAGCAATGGCGCATTACAATCTAATATAGTATATTTTTATGAAATACAAAGAAAACGAATTAAATCTATCTATTATGAAAAACTTAAGCTAATATATTTAATTTACAATTATTAATAGTATCTGTAATGTTATACAGGGTAAACACTAATCTAGACGGGACTTAATCGCGAATAAAACATTGTCAGTGTAGTGTGTCGTTGACCTTAATTAGTGCAGTGGAGTACGGACCTAATAAAATTTTGGTTGATGTGGGTAGATTGCGCCCCTTCAACCAAATAGTGTAAACAACACTCGCAATCCAGTACCCTCGTGAACACGTCCGTTGCGACACGACCAAAACGTTGAGGTATGCATTAAATGTTTTATTCGTGATTAAGTCCCGGCTAGATTAGTGTTTATAATGTGTTCATATCATGATAGTTTAAATAGTATAAATGTTATACAGGGTTTTTGAATCAGTCAGCATGAGCAAGTCTGACACTACAAGATACGAACATCTTTTATTAGGAACCATATCACTGAGAGAGATAAGGTCTAAATTTATTTTTTCGAACATTAAAGAACCTTGGAAAATTTTGACCCAACGCTCAACAGTGACATGACATATGTCATTTGAAAGCTCTTGAAGAGTTGTACAAGTCGCCCTTTGACGGTAATATCGAAATCGACGGCCAACTCAGTGTTTTCGATCACCGAATTTAAAGTTAAATTATCTATGTATCTTATTAAAATATCTATTGACACATCAAAAATATAGAGTGTAATTTTTCCACATTTTACCCGGTTCGATACCCGGCCGTGGCAAGTGTATATTGCAAAAATCATGTACGCAGTTTTATTGTCACTAAAATCGTGTGACATATTTCCTATTAACACATTCACTGCCACTGATAATATGTTCGTCTAGGCTTAAATTTTGGCAGATAAATACAATCCGTTCTGTATATTTAAGACTAGCAGCGCCCCGCGGTTTTACCCGCGTTGTGTCCATTCCTGTGGGAATTTCGGGATGAGAAATAGCTTAGGTTTCTCGTGGATAATGTAGCTTTCAAATGGTGAAAGAATTTTTTAAAACGGTCCAGTAGTTTTTGAGCCTATTCATTACAACCAAACAAACAAAGTTTTCCTCTTTATAATATTAGTGTAGAAAAAGACTCTAACTCGCCACCCTAGTCGCCAGAATCAGATTTTGATGTAATCGCTGGGCGGGTCATCGGCACTGAATTGGTTAAAAGATTTTCGTGTCTCGTGTAGTTTCAGACTTGCCCATGGTTCAAAAAACCACCCAGTATATTAATTTAAATAAGCTATATAGGCTTCCAATATTATTGAATTTTTGTATTAAAATTGTATATTTCATTAAATTACAATTTATTTGTATAAAACTTAATTTTCTACTAATTTTTCGCTAACCCCAGTCGTATAAGATATTAAAATGATTTTCAATTATTAAATTAATCTACGAACGTCAATTATTATTGCTTATACTAATTTTAGATTAAGATTTAATCTGTCATTAAATAGTTTCTCTGTTGCGACTGGGTTATTAATTTTAATAAATATACGAGAATTGTATTTTTTATTATTAAATCGTGTTTAATTTTTTTCAAAGTTGCTTTATTTGGACTACCCTACACTTTATTTATTACCTGTTTCTATTGAAGCGGAGTGGAGCGGATCAGAGCTCGATCGACCAATCACAACGCGTTTTAAAACGTCAAATCTCATTGACAATTTGAAACGTGGTCACGGGATCATTTATCCCGTGACCGGTGACCCGTGACAATGAGCGGTGTAATTCGCTCGAAACGTCGGGTACGTATTTTAGTAGAATACATTAAATTATCTAACGCGATACAGACCCGTTTCATTTAGTATAATGAGTGCAAATCTTATTGACAATGTCAAACCTTTCCGCTCTGCACCGCTCAAAGTCAAAGTCAAATATTTTTATCCAGTTTTGGCCCCAAAGAGGCTCTTTGAACGTATCACTCCTATCCGCTTCTTTGGAAACGCACCCTTAATATCACATGCTAATATAGACAAAGTTATATTATTTAAAAAATACATCTTTACTAATTTAATATAGGGGAATATTTTATACAGCCCAAAAATGCGTTCATAATACATCTGAGAATATATCGTAAGTGCGATCTACACACTAGCGACATGTATTGGGCCGCGTTGTACCTGTTCCCGCGGGAATTTCGGGATAAAATGTATCTCATGTGGTATTCTGATGTTTAACCTATATTCCTGTAAAGTTTCGTCCAAATCCATTCAGTAGTTTTTGCGTGAAAGAGTAACAAACATACATCCATAAGTAGAATAGATCTAGAAACATATTAAAAGGTAGAATTCCGAAACCATTCCTTGTTCATTCTCAAATCTTTTCCAACAAAACCAATACAAAAAACTATAAATAAATTCTTCCTTCCTCCACAACACCAAAAAAAATCTACTTTACTATTAATTGAAACGTACGTTGATGTCATCATTATTTGTTAAAACGGGAACTTAGGTACGACGGAGGTTACTGTTGAGAGTTCCTCAACTTTTCGGGGAGAGACGCTGTCGCTCTCGCTTCACCCACCTCCTGATGAAGGTCACCGGACGTGACCGAAACGTGTTGAGGAACTCTCAACAGTAGCCTCCGTCGTGCGTAAGTTACCGTTTTAACAAATAATAAAAAAACTTGAGAGGTGTCAAGGGACACCCGGATGGAACGAAGTTCATTTATTATCAACAAAAATAATCGTGGCGACACCACACTGTTCAATGCGAAATAGAAAGACGAAACGAAAATATCTAGCTTGCTTTCTATAAGAGAGAGAGAGAGAGAGAGACAGACAGAGAAACATGCGCGTATGTTTCTCTGTCTGTCTCTCTCTGGCGTGCGCAAGTTGCTCTATCTGTCCCTTTCTGGCCTAAAAATGTCGTTACAATTTTTTCCGTATAGCCTCCTTTCGTAACCCGCGATAAGGAACTTCGTTCCAAAAAAATCTTCCTACACTCTTTTTTAACCTACCACAAACCTTTTACAGCTGCCAGAGTTTATAGAGGAAGAAGAGAACGAAGAGATCCATCCAAAAGTGATCTTCACTCCAGAAGACGCGAAGGAACTCAACGGCTCTCCTTCCATATTGAAGAACAAGTCAGAAGCTCTTATAGAACAAGAGACGAACAGCAAAGACTTCGCGCGGTCAATCAGTGCAGTCATAGTTACCAACTTGAACAGCGAAAGACCGAATACCGAAAGACCGAAACGGCCGACACCAGCATCATCGAGAAACGCTCTACACCTCACCAAGCCAAGTAATCCGTCACTTTTAGAGTCTGTACCAGAGAAACATAGCAGGGTGAACAGTCAGGAGGCGTTTTTGAAAAAGTTACAGGTGCCCAAAACGCCGAAACGCAGTCCTTCGACGTCTAGTTTCCAGTACATGTCTACACCGTTTCACGGGTCTACTTTGTCAGCGTTTGAAAAGCCAAGCGAATTCGCTTCCCAGTTCAGTTTGAAGTCGGTAACCGATAGTTTGGCCCCGATCACGTATTGCTGCGGGTTACGAAAAAGACCGAAAGAGGATGAATCGAAGAAAGAGCCGAATAAGTATTTTGATATACAGCTACTTAAAGATCCGATATATTTGGTGATACTGATTTCTAATTGTACCTGCGCTATTTCTTACACTAATTTCATTATTTTAGTACCATCTTACGCTAAAGAATGTGGTTTCGATAAAGCTTTAGGCGCGTATCTACTATCAATCATTTCGGCCTTAGATCTTATTGGCCGAATCGGCGGTTCTGCGCTTTCGGACATAGTCACAACTCCCAAGCGGTACTTTTTCATTTTCGGCCTTCTGCTCTCCGGTTTAAGCTTAGCCATGATACCGATGGTAGAATCCTATTCGGCTATAAGTGTGTTTTGCTCGATTTTCGGTATTGCTTCAGGTATTAACGTGGGTGTCACTGCACTAGTTATGACTGAGATGTTGGGCACAGAGCGTCTCATGTCCTCTTACGGGATCAGTCTGTTCATGAATGGTATTTTGCAACTGATAGGCCCCCCTATATGCGGTTTTTGGTATCAGTATGCAAAGTCATATAAATCGCTTTTTGTGACGCTTGGAATAATTTTGATTTTCGGCGCTTCTTTGTGGGGATTCGTTCCTTTGATACACAGAAGAAGGAGAAGGAGTAGTGAGAATAATAAACATAATAAGAGTTTGGCGAAAGCGTAGTGTTAAAACACGATTTTTTATCTTAAAAAAACATTTTTTCTCCAACGGGATATAAGCGGAGTGAAGCGGCCCGGAGCTCAATTGACCAATCACAAAACATTACGAAGAAAAAACCGTTTTTCTCCAAAGGAATTTAAGCGGACCGGACCTCAATACATTACGAAAAGATTATGACAAAGTTTGACAACTTAAATGCGTTTGGATTGGTCGATTGGGCGAAGCAAACTCCGCTCTGCATTCATGGAAACGTATAGAAGCGGAGCGGAGCGGTGCGGAGCTCAGCTGACCAATCACAACGCATTAGAATTGACAAAGCCTCTTTGTTATGCGTCGTGATTGGTCTGTTAAACTCCGCACAGCTCCGCTTTGCTTCAAGGGAGGGTGTGTTACGCAATGCGGGCTGAACAACAATATTATTGTATGGAAAATAAGACAACTCGATCACCTCCTTTTTTAAGTTGGTTAATATACTTCAGAAAATAACGGTACGTTATAGAAATTAAATAGAAATACTCGGTTTTTTTTACATACAAGCTGTAAAAAGATTTTACATGCAACATGTAAACAAAGATTTTACATACGGAGTGTAAAATTATTTTATTATTTTTTTTTACATTTATAACTCAATATGGTTTCCTACACGTGTCAAACAGAGAATCATCTTTTTCTAAAGTAGGTCAAAGAAATTAATTGTTGACATTTTACTCGAAAACTCAAAAATACGTTTTAAACAGTCGGTTTACAATTAATTTAAGTTTTGGAAAAAATAAGTTTAGATTAATTTTATTAAAATTACCTATATCAATTTAATTCAATTTAAGATTATTTTTACTTATACTTATGATTTTATTAAGGTTTCATTGATTTATAGTTTAATTGAGATTGTTATGCAACTTGCAGCTCGGACTGCTTGGATGGGTGGCCGATAGTGGCATTTCTATCTGAGCGCTACCGTGCGTCGGAGGGCACGTTAAGCAGTCAGTCTCGCTTGTTTCATCGTGCACCATGTCTTCCTTTAGGCGGTGTAAAAACTCCAACACCAGGGTTGGCAACTGACCTACTCGAAATGAATTAATAAATTAATTTAATTTTATATTTAAACTAGCAGTGCCCCGCGGTTTTACCCGCGTTGTGCCCGTTCCCGTAGGAAATCCGGGATAAAATGTAGCCTATAGCCTTCCTCGATAAATAGACTATCTAACAGTGAAAGAATTATTCAAATCGGTTCAGTAGTTTCTGAGATTAGCGCGTTTAAACAAACAAACAAACAAACAAACAAAACAAACTCTTCAGCTTTATAATATTAGTATAGATTTATTATTGTAATCGCGATTATGAAATGCAATTTATTTAGCACAATTTTTTATTCAATGATCAAATTTTCTTTATTAAAATAATTGTTTAACTTTACCATTAAACCATATAATAACTAAAACCAGCGATTGAAGCGCCATCTTACTCATACGTAACACTAATCACGCCCGCAGTTATACTCGCGTTGTGCCCGTTCCCGTGGGAATTTCGTGATAGAATTGGCCTGTTACCTTCATCTTGAATGTAGCTATCGGATGCTAAAAGAATTATTCGAATCGGATTGGTAGTTCCTGAGATTAGCGCGTTCAAACAATGAATAACTAATTATCATATTGCATTTGTAGAATTTTATGCTCATAGGATAAAAATGAGACACTATTTTTGTTTGTTTGGACTCGCTTATCTCAGAAACTACCAATCCGATTTGAATAATTCTTTTTATATTAGATAGGTACATTCAACAGGAAGATTATAGGGTAATTTAACCCCGAAGATCTTAAAAATCGGGCACAACGCGGGTAAAACCGCGGGGCAAAGCTACACTAAAAAATTGAAAACGCCAATCTTAACAAAGTGTCTTATATGTAGATGTACGACTTAGGATTAGTGATATATTAAATTATTGTGCACACGACGCTACAAAAATCTCTCACACTAAGCTACTTTAGTTGCCAAGTATAGTTCAAATTCACTTGAGTTTTTCCTTAGAGCTACTATCGATACCAAACAAAGTTGACAAGCCCGTTGTCACAGTGGCAGTGAGAGCGCTTACTGTGTCGGGGGTCGCGGGGTCGGTCAACGGAGTAACAATATGTGAGACATAGTTGTTGACGATGTCTGGGTGACAATTATATATTCTTATAATGTATATGTAGTAGTATCAGTGAGTTAGATTCCATAAAACAAGCTTAGAGCTTAGTTTGGGTCTAATTAACCGTGAGTGAATTTGTCCAGGTGCATTAAATTATTTTATAGTATAGTGGAACGGCGCCCAAATAAAGCTATAGTCAAATACATACTAAAGTTGCCGAGTACCTATAGGAGACTTTTGTTGCCTGGTGTGCGGAGATACTTATATAATTCTTTTTGTAAAAAATAACAATAATTAAAATAATGACTAACTTATATTATGAAAATGATTAACAGTATACCTCAGCAAGATCTAAAAATAAATATTTTTGAAAAATATCAAATTTAATAAATGCCTTTTCTCTTCGATCATCAATACACAACTAGATATCGGGTCACGTACAAAATCAAAGCTAAATACTGTCCGCGTGGATGACGTGGGACAGCTTATTTTGTTTACTACCGAACTGAAACAAAAGTATTAAAACAGTTCGAAGTTCAACCTAATTACAACCATGACACCTAGCAATAAAGTAGCAAATCTTATGAATAAAATAAGAGCTCACTTTTCAAATGAGGCCTTATTCACCGAAACGTATTTTTTGCGACGACCTGCCATCTAGTTGTGTATTGATGATCGAAGCCTTTTCATATCTAGATTTTGATAAATATTCCGTTTTAAAAGTATTATAGCGATATGTTATTCTTTTCATTAAAATCTTGTTTGTTTTTTGTCTGTGCGTGTGAGGTTTTCTGTACACGGGGTGTATCGTTACTATGATCAATGTTTTATAATCTATGATCTTATGATATAAAGTCTATGGTCGAATGATATATGGTCTGTGGTTAATGGGGTATAATCTAGAAGGTACCGTTCATGGCATAGTTTGACTTAAGCGATGTTAGTTCATTGCGATTGTTAAGCAACGTGCAACTCGACCCCTACTTGGATGGGTGGCCGATAGTGGCATTTTTATCTAAGCGCTACCGTACTTCGGACGGCACGTTAAATCGTCGGTCCCGGTTGTTTCAGTCGTTAGACCATGTCGAAGGTCTTTAGGCGGTCTAAAGACTCCGACACCAGGGTTGGCCACAGACCTGCTCGAACTTACTTTTTTATCCAGAACTAGCAGCGCCCCGCGGTTTTACCCGCGTTGTGCCCGTTCCCGTGGGAATTTCGGGATAAAATGTAGCCTATAGCCTTCCTCGATAAATAGACTATCTAACAGTGAAAGAATTATTCAAATCGGTTCAGTAGTTTCTGAGATTAGCGCGTTTAAACAAACAAACAAACAAAACAAACTCTTCAGCTTTATAATATTAGTATAGATGTTTGATCTATGTCTTTATAATCTATTTTTTTTGGATTGGCACAAAATGTGGACCAATGTCTTCAATTTTCCAGCCGAAGACGATTGCTTCTGAAGAGGAAAAAGGTTTAGAGAATAATAATGAAAAAAAATTAAAACCTTTTTCCTCTTCAGAAGCAATCGTCTTCGGCTGGAAAATTGACGACATTTAACCACATTTTGTGCCAATCCAAAAGAAATAGACGACCACAGACCTATTATCTATGATCAAGATAATATGCAGAATACAAATTTCTTCCTGCTTAACGGAATGCGTAGGCGACCTCACTAAACCTGAGAAAATAACGTAAGCGCTATCTACAACATATTTACACTAGCGACATCTATTGGGGTGGTGGAGCAACAGCGAAACACTTACCACCTTATTAATAAACACTATAACTAAAACACTGTATGTTTTGTCTCTTTCTTTCTTAGGAAAATAGCGTATGTTAGAAAGGGACAAACGATTTGATAGCTAAAATGTTGTTATTAAGCATTTATGAAAGCCCTTAAAGCGCGGTCGCGTAGCAGGAAGTACGACGTCCATTGACCTTCATCTATCTCTGTCACTCGCACACAATAGTATTGCCGTTTCACGCTACCGTATTGTGCGGGTGAGATAGTGATATTATTGTGGGGCAGTGACAGAGAGAGATAGATAGACGTGAGTGTACGACATTTATTTATACATCCGTGGACAGAGAATCTTAAAACATTTAATATGAATTCAAAATAGTGCATTTAGTTGGATTGTGATTAACTTTATATTATAGTTATCTCCCTTTGCGCCCCTGAGCCATACTTGTAGTTGTAACGAGTACAGACACGCGTCTCTGTGTGCGTATCAGTACCGTCGACAAGATCATTGATTGTATTCACTTGACACACCTCACTGTGAGTAACCATCGAATGACTTCTCCGTTCACTCAAACCTGCCATGCTGTCGCTACTTCAAAGACTATTTCGACGGACCATGATGCACACTAAGACAATGTGTATGTACAATTACATACACAAGCATGGCTCAGGGGGGTCGGGAGGTAAAATAACTATACTAAAATATGAATAGGGTATAATTAGAGAAGTTTAACGTACAAGTTTACGGACGTAAAAGTTTGAGTTTAACGGACGGCTGGACCGATTTTGACGAGACTTATACTGGCTGATGTAATAAGGAAGGTTTAGGCCCATCTCGTAGCCAGATTTGGTAGCTAGCTTCCAAATGGGAGAAATAATCCCGATTCGAAGCTGGCTACGAAATAGGAATTCGAAAGTCCAAGATTTAGGATTTTAACTAGAAAAAAAATAAATAACCCTAACCTACCGAATAGATCGTTCCCATTTGGTAGCTAGCTACAAGATGGGAAAACACTTTTCTCATTTTGTAGCTAGCTACCAAATCTGGCTACGAGATGGGCCTAAACTATAAGGAGTAACTTAGGCTACTTTTTTGTTAAATTCGGTCGCAGTCGCCGGCACAGCTAGTTAAAGAATAAACCTAGAAAATTTTTAACTTTTCTAATAATACCCTATTTGTTTATTTATTGTGAAATCATGTGTCAATTATAATAATTAATGCCATAGGTCTCATTTGGTTTCTACATCAACAATACACAACTAGATATCGGGTCACGTACAAAATCAAAGCTAAATGCTGTCCGCGTGGATATATACTTATACAGCTTCACTTGTTTACTACCGAACTGAGACAAGAGTTTTAAAACAGAAGTTCAACCTAATTACAACCATGACACATAGCGATAAAGTAGCTAATATTATGAATAAAATAAGAGCTCACGTTTCAAGTGAGCTGTTATTCAACGAGGCTAGATATCGGGTCGGCGCAAAAAATACGTCTCGGTGAATAACAGCGCGTTTAAAACGTGAGCTCTTATTTTATCCATAAGATTTGCTACTTTATTGCTAGGTGTCATGGTTGTAGTTAGGTTGAACTTCTGTTTTAAAACTCTTGTTTCAGTTCGGTAGTAAACAAGTGAAGCTGTATAAGTATATATCCACGCGGACAGCATGTAGCTTTGATTTTGTAGGTGACCCGTTATCTAGTTGTGTATTGTTGATCGACGGTTTCCAAGTAAGATTTTAAATGAATTAAACAAAAATGAAATTTAATTTGTATTGCCGATATTTATTTAAAATAAAGCGATATTAATTAAAATAAAAAACTTATTATTTTTTCTTTCAAGTCCTAAAATGTAAACCAAATTTGTCCGATTTTCCAATCAAGGCAATTCCTTCTGTAAAGGAAAAGATTTATTTATAATTTACCTTATCTCTAAGGGCCTCTCATATCTAATCTTACGCTTCAAACGTCAACACAAAACGTCAATGTCAACACATGTAAGATAATGAAAAATCATGTCTTTCTACTGGCTCAAATAACTTTAACAGACTGACGTTTAAGTTCTGAAACAACTTATTTAACAGACGTTAAATACAGTAACAAGCGTTGAACTTTTTAACGAACGTAATTATGTTACTATAACCAAACGTTTAATACAATCTACCGTAAGTATGAAATTACCAGCCACGCCCCGCGGTTTTACCCTCATTGTGCCCGTTCCCGTAGGAATTTCGGGATGAAAAATAGCCTTTAACCTTCCCGTTGAATGTGGCTATCTATTACAAAAAGAATTATTCGAATCGGATTGGTAGTTTCTGAGATAATTGCGTTCAAACAAACTCTTCAGCTTTATAAGTATAGATAGAATGTAGATACATTTTGCCTCTATGGAAGGAATAATTGTCTTTGAAAAAAAATCAGCCATAGAAATTTTGGAATTTATAAAAAGTACATTTTTGGACTGTATCAAAGAAAGCTTTTATGCCACAAACACATTGTGTCAAACATGCAATATCGCTTTTAGTGCCATGTCGGTGAAAAATAGAATTTTATATGAATTATGTAGATTATATAAAGTTATATTAATACCAGTATAATGTTAAGTATTGTATATTAATGTATAATTAATTATTCTTGGTTTACAAAGCGCGGTCGCGTAATATGAAGAGTTGCGGTCATTGACCTTATCTATCTCCCTCTGTCACTAGTACTCAATAATATCACTGTCTCACTTAACAGCCTCCGTGGTCTTGTGATTCGAGCGCTCGGCTCGGCCGGAGGTTCCGGGTTCGATTCCCGGTGGGGACAATATCTCACAAAAATCTCTTTGCGAGACTGTTTGGTTAGGGCATTGCAGGCTGAATAACCTGATTGCCCGAAAAGTAAGACAATTCCGTGCTTCGGAGGGCACGTTAAGCCGTTCCGGTTACTCTCTACGGATAGTAGTCGTTACTTGAGCCATGTCAGAGGCCCTTGGCGGCTCAATAACTCTGACACCAGGATTGGTCAGGTTGACCGTCCACTCGATGAATGAATAAATGAACTTGTACTCAATAATATAACTGTCTCTCTCGCCACAATGCGTTGACGGAGTGAAACGGCAATACTGTTGTGTATGAGTGACAGAGACAGGTAAAGGTCAACGGACGACATTCTTCCTGCTTCGGGACCGTACTTTAGTTTCTCTGAGTACCAAAGAAATATTTATACAGAGTGGATGATACCTTGTAAAAAACGTGAAATCTATTTTTTCTTTAGCGTTTAAAAATGTGAAATAATATGGCTGTTATGCTATTTTCCAAGCAAAGTTAATTTCCTTCTTTAAAGGAAAAAGGTTTAATGATTTATTCCATTCTTAACCTGTACAAAACTATGAAGAACGATTTTCCCATCTTATGAGAAAAACCTTTAAGTAAAGAATTGTCTTTTTTGGAAAATCGGATAAATTAATTCGCATTTTATGTATTCAAAGAAAAAATAGAGATTTCAGTTACCATGACAAACGGTTACTTGCTTACTAACTGGCATGCTAGCGAAGCAATTGGACATTGTATAATCTATTTTTTTGGATTGGTACAAAATGTGGACCAATGTCGTCAATTTTCCAGCCGAAGACGATTGCTCCTGAAGAGGAAAAAGGTTTAGAGATAGGATAAGAATGAGATAAAATCACTAAGCCTTTTTCCTCTTCAGGAGCAATCGTCTTCGGCTGGAAAATTGACGACATTGGTCCACATTTAGTGACAATCCAAAAAAAATAGATTTAACACAGACTATCATGCCAGTTAAATATACATTTTGGTTGTTTGTAATTGTTGTTAGACCATGTCGTCTTTAGGTGGTCTAAAAACTCCGCCACCAGGTTGACCACTGACCTACTCGATTTTATTGTATGGATATTCCTAGATCTTGTAAAGAGCTACTATTGATTTCTAACAGCCTCCGTGGTTTAGTGGTTTGAGCGCTCGGCTCACGATCCGGAGGTTCCGAGTTCGATTCCCGGTGGGGATATCTCACAAAAATCACTTTGTGAGACTGTCCTCAGTTGGGTTAGGGCATTGCAGGCTGAATCACCTGATTGCCCGAAAAGTAAGATGATTCCGTGCGTCGGAGGGCACGTTAAGCCGTCGGTCCCGGTTACTTTCTACGGATAGTAGTCGTTACACGAGCCATGTCAGAGGCCTTTGGCGGATCAATAACTCTGACACCAGGATTGGTCAGGGTGACCATCCACTCGATGAAGAAGAAGAAGAAGATTGATTGCTTAAGTTTAACCGAACACTACTCATTTTGAATTGAAACTACGTTTACGGATACACTTCGCTTTTATTTTACATTTTTATCTGACGTTTGGGCTCCTACAGGAACCGTGCTCACAGAAGACTAGTTAGTTAAAGAAATTTTGCGATCGCAACATTCCTTAACTAACAAAATGTATTTGGCGGTAGCTGCGATATTTTTACTTTTTCTTGCATAACACCTCAGTCTTCTGTGAGGACGGTTCCTGTAGGAGCCGAAACGTCAGATAAAAATGTAATATAAGAGCGAAGTGTATCCGTACGTAGTTTCTATTCAAAATGAGTAGTGTTCGCTTCAACTTAAGACACCATGTACGTTTCTAAGTATCCACTGCTGGTAATATCAACTCTATATAATTATTTCTTAGTAATTTATATTTTGTAATATTAATTAAGTTCTGTAATGTCCATTAATGTAAGGTCTATAAGGCGATGTATACATGTAAAATAATATTTTTATTATATTTTTATTCGTGTTTTATTTATCAGGAATTTCGGGATAAAATGTATCCCATGTGTTATTTTGATGTTTAATCTACATTACTGTAAAGTTTCATCCAAATCCGTTCTGTAGTTTTTGCGTGAAAGAGCAACAAACATACATCCATACTTACATCCATTCTCACAAACTTTCGCAGTTATAATATTAGCAGGAAAAGTAGGATAGGATAGGATTTATTTTTAGTCTAAAGTAAAGTACCACTGATGGGAAAAGGCCTCCCATCTCACTGAACATATCAGTACAGTGAGGAGGATGTCGTAATCACCACGCTTGCTGCGGGTAGGTGATCTCAAACACGAGCCATGTTTGAAAAGTAGGAAACATGTTTTTCCCTCGACCCGAATTGAACTAGGGACCTCAGTCTTGGCTTGGCAGGCGAGTGCACATACAATTAAATATAAGCGAGTACTGACCGACATGAAGTATTTAAAAGGCTTAATGTACTTTGTAATCGTAACCACCAGGTTTTTCGCTATAGAATAGAATAGAAAACATTTATTCAGACGAATCACACAACAAGAAAGGAAAAAACCAAACAAAGACAAAAAGAAAACAACAGATATTACATACACTAAACAATTACACGGACAGAACTACTGTGTGAGGTCTGAACAGGACTCGTCTCAGCGTAACGCCGCCACGGTCGTGGGACCCTGGCAGCGCTGATTTTCAGACGAGGCCTAGAGGTATGAAAGTTCTATACCTATAGAAAGTTCACCCGCGACCACGAGAGGTGCAATCCACTCACTGACCTCTATTATATATACACACTGGACTGGCTGTTACCATACAAATGACAGCTCATTTTGTGTGGCAATTTGAAGCGCCCCTGCGAGTGTCCCGAGAACTAATTTTGACGTTCACTGCAAGCAAATAGGGGTACCATAGTCGACTTAAGACATCACTAATTTTAGTTCCATGGACTTTCGTATCTACCTTCAGGTGGCCTTCAGTAGCCTACAGCGCCAACATGGCGACACTCAAATAGGCACAAAATTATTATTACAGCAGCCTGTCCAGTGTAAATAATAGAGGTCAGTGAATCCACTGGAAACAGCGGAATATTAAAAGTAAAAAATAAAAAATTAAATTTATTGCCACAAAAAAATTTGGAAAAATACATTCATGTTTTGGCGGCCGTCTCAGCTGATGTTCTACCTTGATCGAGGTAAGTAAGTATTTTTACTTGCTGTGTAAACTTACTAGCCGTTCCCGCGGGAATTTCGGGATAAAATGTATCCCATGTGTTATTCTGATGTATATAATATTGTTAGGTTCAATAAATTATTAACAGAATTTTGTATGTTTTAAAGAAAAGAGGTTTTTAAGTTTATGAAAAGAGGTTCAGTTACATCGCAAACTTTTTATATGTTTATGAAAAGAGGTTCGGTTACATCGCAAACTTTTGGAGGGAAAGAGAATAAAAGGGCGGGAATCTTGATTGAACTCGAGAAGGACACGGACGTGTGAGAAAAAAAGGAATCTATAAGAAAAAGGATTCAAGTGTAAGAATTAATTAATAATAAGGTAATTACAACGATATGAAGTTTATATATCTTTATGTTAAATTCAAAGGAATGTCTGTGTAAATACATATATGTATTATGTTTTAAAGTATACAGTGGTTTTATATATTCAATTACTTGGAATAGAATGGAAGTAGCCTCATTCGGTTACACTATATTATTGTTAAGTTTCATCCAAATCCGTTCAGTAGTTTTGCGTGAAAGAGCAACAAACATACATCCATCCTCACAAACTTTCGCATTTATAATATTAGTAGGAAGTAGAATAGTGTAGGTTGATAAACAAAATAGTAGTTTATGCAACTGTCATATAATGTAGTATGTCACTCGTTACTATTATGAAACTCGCTGCGCTCGTTTCATAAACTCACACTCGTGTTTTAATACCCGTGTTATATGCAGTTGCATATTACACTTCTTTATCTTCACTAATGCAATTTTTTAATCAAACAACAAGAGTAAAAGCTTACAATAGTTTTTCACGCGTACGTGTATTGTCTCAGTGAACTTGCCGCCATTAAAATCTAACCAATGAGAGCGCAGCTGCGCGCGCAGGGCCAATCAGGAGCGAGCGCGCGTTGTTCTTTTTTTATTTAATTGGCACAAGATTTTACTAAAGAGTTTTGTGTAGGTATGTAAGTTTAATAGTTTCGACAAAGTTTTCACGTATAACCCAACTGTTTTCAAAAGCCAGCCTAATATCAAAATTTTATACAACTTGTATGAGGATTTTGACATAAGGCTCGCCAGGTTAATTGGTCGAGATTTATTGATGTTATAATGAGATTTTACGATATCGATGTGGATAATAGACCATCATGTGAAATTGCTTAAATTGAGTGTTTTAGTTGTCTGCGCTATAACAGTAGTAATTATAAGTCAAGTATTGGAAACATAAGTAGAATGTTACAACATTAGTGTAGATAAAAGAGTATTAAATTTTATATTAGGCTCATTTATTGATTTTTATATACACATATTATTTATTATTACAAAGTCTTTTACAGATATACATTTATTTAGGCCCTTCCTTTAATATCTACAGTTCTCTCATCTTTCTTTTTTTTTACATTTTTTAATGCTTCCTTAATAATACAATTAACTAACTACAATTAAATTTGTTTGGTCATATTTCGTATTCATATACATAATGACATGTCATAACTTTAACATAAAGGTGTAAGCAACTAAAGTTACACAATTTTAGTCTACAGTCAACTTACGGACACAGCAAATTCGATCTTGTGAAACAATTTAAAATGTACACATACAGCAACAATTGCCATAGATCTCAATACTCATTGAGATTGTTTCATTAATTGCTCCACTAAATTGCTCCATTACATGGTCTATCTTAAATTCAGTCTACCTAAATACATGGCAATATAAATTGACATAATATTTAAGATGGAAAGATTAATTAGCTATCTATAACCAAAAATAAGTACATTCAATTATTTGATTATGAATGCCATTTACGACAATTTGATTAGAGTAGGTGACATAACCCACAAAATTGCTCAATAAAATTGCTCCACTAAATTGCTCAACTTTTGTATACATCGCAAAAATTATAACAAATAAATTTTCCAAAGTTTTCTACCTTCATTCATCATCAAGAATCATTTAGTATCCATGTCGAGTTTTTAATAACCGCTATATCCTTGACTCTCAGACTCAAACTCGCTACTCTTGTACTCTGAATGTGATTGGCTGAATTGCTCAGAGTTGCTATAGGACCTGGCACTTTGCTTGTCATTACTGTTGAAGTTATAGGCCTCTGAATGCTGACTATTGCTTTGACTTGCCTCTTTATGGCTACTCCGATATGCTTGATAGCCCTGACCAGTGCTGCGACTATTGGCAGCAGTTTCCGAGGAACTGTACGATGATGAAGAGCTGCTAAGCCTGGATTGAGAGCTTTGGTAGCTGTTCTGGCCTCCGTAACCATACCCAGAGTCAGCTCCCGCGTCTTCACCATAATCAGAGTCAGATCCAGAGCCTTCACCATACCTAAAGCCAGATCCAGAGCCTGCACCAGCCCCAGAGCCAGCTCCCGCGCCTGCATCGGACCCAGAGCCAGATCCTGCGCCTTTACCATACCCAGAGCCTTCACCATACACAAAGCCAGATCTAGAGCCTTGACCATACCCAAAGCCAGATCTAGAGCCTTGACCATACCCAGAGCCAGCGCCCGTGCCTGCACCAGTCCCAGAGCCAGCTCCCGCGCCTGCACCAGCCCCAGAGCCAGCTCCCGCGCCTGCACTGGACCCAGAGTCAGCTCCCGCGCCTTCACCATAATCAGAGTCAGATCCAGACCCTTCACCATACCCAAAGCCAGATCTAGAGCCTTGACCATACCCAGAGCCAGCGCCCGTGCCTGCACCAGCCCCAGAGCCAGCTCCCGCGCCTGCACCAGCCCCAGAGCCAGCTCCCGCGCCTGCACCAGCCCTAGAGCCAGCTCCCGCGCCTGCACTGGACCCAGAGTCAGCTCTCGCGCCTTCACCATAATCAGAGTCAGATCCAGAGCCTTGACCATACCCAGAGCCAGCGCCCGTGCCTGCACCAGCCCCAGAGCCAGCTCCCGCGCCTGCACCAGCCCCAGAGCCAGCTCCCGCGCCTGCACCGGACCCAGAGTCAGCTCCCGCGCCTTCACCATAATCAGAGTCAGATCCAGAGCCTTCACCATACCCAGAGCCAGCGCCCGTGCCTGCACCAGCCCCAGAGCCAGCTCCCGCGCCTGCACCAGCCCCAGAGCCAGCTCCAGCGCCTGCACCAGCCCTAGAGCCAGCTCCCGCGCCTGCACTGGACCCAGAGTCAGCTCTCGCGCCTTCACCATAATCAGAGTCAGATCCAGAGCCTTGACCATACCCAGAGCCAGCGCCCGTGCCTGCACCAGCCCCAGAGCCAGCTCCCGCGCCTGCACCAGCCCCAGAGCCAGCTCCCGCGCCTGCACTAGCCCCAGATCCAGCTCCCGCGCCTGCACTGGACCCAGAGTCAGCTCCCGCGCCTTCACCATAATCAGAGTCAGATCCAGAGCCTTGACCATACCCAGAGCCAGCGCCCGTGCCTGCACCAGCCCCAGAGCCAGCTCCCGCGCCTGCACCAGCCCCAGATCCAGCTCCCGCGCCTGCACCGGATCCAGAGTCAGCTCCCGCGCCTTCACCATAATCAGAGTCAGATCCAGAGCCTTCACCATACCCAAAGCCAGATCTAGAGCCTTGACCATACCCAGAGCCAGCGCCCGTGCCTGCACCAGCCCCAGAGCCAGCTCCCGCGCCTGCACCAGCCCCAGAGCCAGATCCCGCGCCAGCACCAGTCCCAGAGCCAGATCCCGCGCCTGCGCCAGTCCCAGAACCACCACCATTGCCGTTGTTTCCTTTACCTTTGCCTTTGCCAGCTCCAGAGCTACAACCAGAGCCATTGTCTTTTCCTTTTTTATTTCCGTTGTTTTGTCCGTTGTCCGAGTTTGAGCTCGAACTAGCTGTCGAGCTTGAGCTAGAACTAGCCATCGAGTCTGAGCCAGAACTACCTGTCGAGCTTGCGTTAGAGTCAGATCCCGCGCCTGCGCCAGTCCCAGAACCACCACCATTGCCGTTGTTTCCTTTACCTTTGCCTTTGCCAGCTCCAGAGCTACAACCAGAGCCATTGTCTTTTCCTTTTTTATTTCCGTTGTTTTGTCCGTTGTCCGAGTTTGAGCTCGAACTAGCTGTCGAGCTTGAGCTAGAACTAGCCATCGAGTCTGAGCCAGAACTACCTGTCGAGCTTGCGTTAGAGTCAGATCCCGCGCCTGCGCCAGTCCCAGAACCACCACCATTGCCGTTGTTTCCTTTACCTTTGCCTTTGCCAGCTCCAGAGCTACAACCAGAGCCATTGTCTTTTCCTTTTTTATTTCCGTTGTTTTGTCCGTTGTCCGAGTTTGAGCTCGAACTAGCTGTCGAGCTTGAGCTAGAACTAGCCATCGAGTCTGAGCCAGAACTACCTGTCGAGCTTGCGTTAGAGTTGGATCCCGCGCCTGCGCCAGTCCCAGAACCACCACCATTGCCGTTGTTTCCTTTACCTTTGCCTTTGCCAGCTCCAGAGCTACAACCAGAGCCATTGTCTTTTCCTTTTTTATTTCCGTTGTTTTGTCCGTTGTCCGAGTTTGAGCTCGAACTAGCTGTCGAGCTTGAGCTAGAACTAGCCATCGAGTCTGAGCCAGAACTACCTGTCGAGCTTGCGTTAGAGTCAGATCCTGCGCCTGCACCAGCCCCAGAGCCAGCTCCCGCGCCTGCACCAGCCCCAGAGCCAGCTCCCGCGCCTGCACCGGACCCAGAGTCAGCTCCCGCGCCTTCACCATAATCAGAGTCAGATCCAGAGCCTTCACCATACCCAAAGCCCGATCTAGAGCCTTGACCATACCCAGAGCCAGCGCCCGTGCCTGCACCAGCCCCAGAGCCAGCTCCCGCGCCTGCACCAGCCCCAGAGCCAGCTCCCGCGCCTGCACTAGCCCCAGATCCAGCTCCCGCGCCTGCACTGGACCCAGAGTCAGCTCCCGCGCCTTCACCATAATCAGAGTCAGATCCAGAGCCTTGACCATACCCAGAGCCAGCGCCCGTGCCTGCACCAGCCCCAGAGCCAGCTCCCGCGCCTGCACCAGCCCCAGATCCAGCTCCCGCGCCTGCACCGGATCCAGAGTCAGCTCCCGCGCCTTCACCATAATCAGAGTCAGATCCAGAGCCTTCACCATACCCAAAGCCAGATCTAGAGCCTTGACCATACCCAGAGCCAGCGCCCGTGCCTGCACCAGCCCCAGAGCCAGCTCCCGCGCCTGCACCAGCCCCAGAGCCAGATCCCGCGCCAGCACCAGTCCCAGAGCCAGATCCCGCGCCTGCGCCAGTCCCAGAACCACCACCATTGCCGTTGTTTCCTTTACCTTTGCCTTTGCCAGCTCCAGAGCTACAACCAGAGCCATTGTCTTTTCCTTTTTTATTTCCGTTGTTTTGTCCGTTGTCCGAGTTTGAGCTCGAACTAGCTGTCGAGCTTGAGCTAGAACTAGCCATCGAGTCTGAGCCAGAACTACCTGTCGAGCTTGCGTTAGAGTCAGATCCCGCGCCTGCGCCAGTCCCAGAACCACCACCATTGCCGTTGTTTCCTTTACCTTTGCCTTTGCCAGCTCCAGAGCTACAACCAGAGCCATTGTGTTTTCCTTTTTTATTTCCGTTGTTTTGTCCGTTGTCCGAGTTTGAGCTCGAACTAGCTGTCGAGCTTGAGCTAGAACTAGCCATCGAGTCTGAGCCAGAACTACCTGTCGAGCTTGCGTTAGAGTCAGATCCCGCGCCTGCGCCAGTCCCAAAACCACCACCATTGCCGTTGTTTCCTTTACCTTTGCCTTTGCCAGCTCCAGAGCTACAACCAGAGCCATTGTCTTTTCCTTTTTTATTTCCGTTGTTTTGTCCGTTGTCCGAGTTTGAGCTCGAACTAGCTGTCGAGCTTGAGCTAGAACTAGCCATCGAGTCTGAGCCAGAACTACCTGTCGAGCTTGCGTTAGAGTCAGATCCCGCGCCTGCGCCAGTCCCAGAACCACCACCATTGCCGTTGTTTCCTTTACCTTTGCCTTTGCCAGCTCCAGAGCTACAACCAGAGCCATTGTCTTTTCCTTTTTTATTTCCGTTGTTTTGTCCGTTGTCCGAGTTTGAGCTCGAACTAGCTGTCGAGCTTGAGCTAGAACTAGCCATCGAGTCTGAGCCAGAACTACCTGTCGAGCTTGCGTTAGAGTCAGATCCCGCGCCTGCGCCAGTCCCAGAACCACCACCATTGCCGTTGTTTCCTTTACCTTTGCCTTTGCCAGCTCCAGAGCTACAACCAGAGCCATTGTCTTTTCCTTTTTTATTTCCGTTGTTTTGTCCGTTGTCCGAGTTTGAGCTCGAACTAGCTGTCGAGCTTGAGCTAGAACTAGCCATCGAGTCTGAGCCAGAACTACCTGTCGAGCTTGCGTTAGAGTCAGATCCCGCGCCTGCGCCAGTCCCAGAACCACCACCATTGCCGTTGTTTCCTTTACCTTTGCCTTTGCCAGCTCCAGAGCTACAACCAGAGCCATTGTCTTTTCCTTTTTTATTTCCGTTGTTTTGTCCGTTGTCCGAGTTTGAGCTCGAACTAGCTGTCGAGCTTGAGCTAGAACTAGCCATCGAGTCTGAGCCAGAACTACCTGTCGAGCTTGCGTTAGAGTCAGATCCCGCGCCTGCGCCAGTCCCAGAACCACCACCATTGCCGTTGTTTCCGTTACCTTTGCCTTTGCCAGCTCCAGAGCTACAACCAGAGCCATTGTCTTTTCCTTTTTTATTTCCGTTGTTTTGTCCGTTGTCCGAGTTTGAGCTCGAACTAGCTGTCGAGCTTGAGCTAGAACTAGCCATCGAGTCTGAGCCAGAACTACCTGTCGAGCTTGCGTTAGAGTCAGATCCTGCACCTGCACCAGCCCCAGAGCCAGATCCCGCGCCAGCACCAGTCCCAGAGCCAGATCCCGCGCCTGCGCCTGTCCCAGAACCACAACCATTGCCGTTGTATCCTTTACCTTTGCCTTTGCCAGCTCCAGAGCTACAACCAGAGCCATTGTCTTTTCCTTTTTTATTTCCGTTGTTTTGTCCGTTGTCCGAGTTTGAGCTCGAACTAGCTGTCGAGCTTGAGCTAGAACTAGCCATCGAGTCTGAGCCAGAACTACCTGTCGAGTTTGCGTTAGAGTCAGATCCCGCGCCTGCGCCAGTCCCAGAACCACCACCATTGCCGTTGTTTCCTTTACCTTTGCCTTTGCCAGCTCCAGAGCTACAACCAGAGCCATTGTCTTTTCCTTTTTTATTTCCGTTGTTTTGTCCGTTGTCCGAGTTTGAGCTCGAACTAGCTGTCGAGCTTGAGCTAGAACTAGCCATCGAGTCTGAGCCAGAACTACCTGTCGAGCTTGCGTTAGAGTCAGATCCCGCGCCTGCGCCAGTCCCAGAACCACCACCATTGCCGTTGTTTCCTTTACCTTTGCCTTTGCCAGCTCCAGAGCTACAACCAGAGCCATTGTCTTTTCCTTTTTTATTTCCGTTGTTTTGTCTGTTGTCCGAGTTTGAGCTCGAACTAGCTGTCGAGCTTGAGCTAGAACTAGCCATCGAGTCTGAGCCAGAACTACCTGTCGAGCTTGCGTTAGAGTCAGATCCCGCGCCTGCGCCAGTCCCAGAACCACCACCATTGCCGTTGTTTCCTTTACCTTTGCCTTTGCCAGCTCCAGAGCTACAACCAGAGCCATTGTCTTTTCCTTTTTTATTTCCGTTGTTTTGTCTGTTGTCCGAGTTTGAGCTCGAACTAGCTGTCGAGCTTGAGCTAGAACTAGCCATCGAGTCTGAGCCAGAACTACCTGTCGAGCTTGCGTTAGAGTCAGATCCTGCGCCTGCACCAGCCCCAGAGCCAGATCCCGCGCCTACACCAGCCCCAGAGCCAGATCCCGCGCCTGCGCCAGTCCCAAAACCACCACCATTGCCGTTGTTTCCTTTACCTTTGCCTTTGCCAGCTCCAGAGCTACAACCAGAGCCATTGTCTTTTCCTTTTTTATTTCCGTTGTTTTGTCCGTTGTCCGAGTTTGAGCTCGAACTAGCTGTCGAGCTTGAGCTAGAACTAGCCATCGAGTCTGAGCCAGAACTACCTGTCGAGCTTGCGTTAGAGTCAGATCCCGCGCCTGCGCCAGTCCCAGAACCACCACCATTGCCGTTGTTTCCTTTACCTTTGCCTTTGCCAGCTCCAGAGCTACAACCAGAGCCATTGTCTTTTCCTTTTTTATTTCCGTTGTTTTGTCCGTTGTCCGAGTTTGAGCTCGAACTAGCTGTCGAGCTTGAGCTAGAACTAGCCATCGAGTCTGAGCCAGAACTACCTGTCGAGCTTGCGTTAGAGTCAGATCCCGCGCCTGCGCCAGTCCCAGAACCACCACCATTGCCGTTGTTTCCTTTACCTTTGCCTTTGCCAGCTCCAGAGCTACAACCAGAGCCATTGTCTTTTCCTTTTTTATTTCCGTTGTTTTGTCTGTTGTCCGAGTTTGAGCTCGAACTAGCTGTCGAGCTTGAGCTAGAACTAGCCATCGAGTCTGAGCCAGAACTACCTGTCGAGCTTGCGTTAGAGTCAGATCCCGCGCCTGCACCAGCCCCAGAGCCAGATCCCGCACCTGAACCAGCCCCAGAGCCATGTCCATGTCTGTTGCCATGGCGGTGTCTCTTACCGCCCCCAGAGCCCGAACACCTATGTTTATTTCCGCACGATTTATTGCCACAGTTCTTGCAAGGGGCGTTCTTGCCAGAACAATCTGTGTTGCCGCATCCGGCACAGTGTTTGGCGGTCCTGCCTTTGCTGCAATCATTTTTCGAGCAGTCTTTTTTGCCGCAACCAGTGCAATGAGGACCATTGCCTTGGCAATCTCTATCGTTACCACCTTTGGGTAGTTTAAATGTTATATCAAAACATATTTCTTTGCCACAATTGCCATCGTGTTTTTGCCCGCAGGATTTTTCTCGGGATCCTAGAAATGAATAGAGTATTAAACGTTATTTAGTAGCCTGTAACGTTCCACTGCTGGTCAAAGGGCACACTGATGACATCGGTACAATCAGGAGGGCTTCGCTCAAGATCTTTACAAATATATTCAAAATTATATTTAGGTAAAAATTATCAACGGCTTACACTCTGGGAGTGCCGGCAGAAGTGAAAACTGGAATATTAACGTCAAAACGTGTTACAGTCCCACCATCTTATCTGTTCAGTTGACAGCGTCGCTAGTGGAGAATTTGGTATACATAATATAAGAAATTCACCAAGAAACAAAGGTAATTAAAACATGTCTTGCAAGTCAGTCTATAGATATCATTAAAATTTAAAAAACTACAATATCAATCATATAAAGCCTAACTAACATAGTATAGATTCAATATGACGCGGCTGTAGTTCCCATTTTGCCCACCTGAACAGTTAAGTTGGTGGCACTGTACGAATGTTCGATCAGGTCACGTGTCCTGACGCGAGTTTGACATTTTCTACCCATCACAAAAAGTGCCCACGGCCGATAAAGAAGTTTTCATTTCAAAAATTTATTTCATTTTGGGGCCGTTCACAAAATACGTTCGCGTTCAAGGGGGGGGGAGGGGGTTTGCTGAGTGTGACAAGATGTGACAAGGAGGGACGGGGGGGTCTACGGCAACGTGATGTTCGCCGTTTTAGATTTTTAATAATTTTTTCATTAAATACTTTTTTCTCAATTTTGATCATGATTAACCGATTCAATGCGGAGGCCATTTTAGCAAACTTCTATGCCTGGCGGCTAACAAAATTTTCGTGGCACCTCAGAGGCGCCCAACGCCAGGAACTATGATGGCACCTCTGGGGCGCCATCCGCCAGGAATAATACTTATCGTGTTTTCTTTTTATTTTTACGTGTTTGTAGTTCAGTTGCCATCCGAAATTGATCATAAGCGGTCGATTTATTGATTTTGTGTGATTAAAAGTGAAGGAATCGTGTATTAATCGATATGGAAGGTATGTAACTTAGTTTTATCAGAAGTCATAAACATTTTGTGACAAACCTAAATTGACAACTGCGTCCCGCGTCCTCACCAACATAACTGGTCCTACTAAGACGTGATAAATAATTAATTGGTATTATTTTACATATCACTAGTAGGTACTCGTCTAAACCAAGCTTCTTTTTTCTAATTAAGATTTACGACAACTCTACATAATGCCATAAAATACACAATCTCTTCTGTGTTGTTGTATGATGTTTACTGTAAGTAGCTAATTCATATTTCTCTTGAAAAGGTTTACTACCCCTGAAGTTTGCTATTACAGGCAAAATTAACAAACGAACACTGTAGGCATACAGTACAAGCCGAAATAAGACACTTTTATTTAGGGAAAACGTCTGGAAAACAACATTTAAACCGAGTTTTAAAGGTATAACATTTTGGCACCTGTCGGGTGCCACACGCCAGTAACTTATAACATTCAATGGCGCCTCTGCGGTGCCATCCGCACTGAATCGGTTAAGGGGGGGGGGGGGGGGCTTAGTTTTTGTGACGAAATATTTACATGGGGGTCACAGAAAGTGTGACACAGCGTGACAATAGGGGGGGAGGGGGTGAAAAAAAGTTGATTATAGCGTGACGTATTTTGTGAACGGCCCCTTTGTCAATATTTAGAAATATATTAGAATTTAATAATTGTCTACTTACCTCTGGGTAGTGCTTCTATGAACCCAATGGCCTATAATGAAAATAAATATTGTTAAGCATTTATATCATTTCATTCTTTTGTGTTCTGACTGATTTTTAAAACTAAACTCTAAGGGTGCTTGTCCATTGATGCGGAGCGAGGCTTCGGAGCGGAGAAACGGAGAAATACATATTAACCAATAGGATTGCATAAAATATTTGACCGGAGATTTTATGCAATCTTATTGGTTTATATTTGTCCGTTACTTCCTTCGATCAACAATACACAACTAGATGTCGGGTCGCCGCAAAAAATTCATTTGAAAAGTGAGCTCTTATTTTATTCATAAGATTTGCTACTTTATTGCTAGGTGTCATGGTTGTAATTAGGTTGAACTTCGAACTGTTTTAAAACTCTTGTTTCAGTTCGGTAGTTAACAATATAAGCTGTCCCACGTCATCCGCGCGGACAGTATTTAGCTTTGATTTTGTACGTGACCCGATATCTAGTTGTGTATTGTTGATTGAAGGTAACCATAGATCACAAAAACTAAAGGGAGATGTGAAAAGAGGGCGGGACCGGTGTCGCAGCAATATGCGCAAAAACGGAGCACATTGCGAGTCGAAATATTGCGTTCAAACAAACAAAAATCAACTGTACTAGTTATATTATTTTAAGCTTCATCCTTTCCTACTAATATTATAAATGCGAAGTTTGTAAGGATGGATGTGTGTTTGTTACCCTTACACGCAAAAATTTTTGAACGGATTTGGATGAAACTTTACAGTAATATAGGTTATACATCAGAATAAAATATCGGATACATTTTATCCCGAAATTCCCTCGGGAACGGGTACAACGTGGCTTATAATATAGATTGTCACCCAGACGTCATCAACAACTATGTCTCACATATTATTACTCCGTTGAATCGAACCCGCAACCCCGACACAGTGAGCGCTCTCACTGCCACTATCACAACTGACTTGTCTACTACTTACCACAAACAATAGAAGCACCACAGTGATCTTCATGGCTGCTCGAACTGTGCTTTCCATAGACTACTCCTCTATTTTATATAAATCATAGACAAAAGAAAAATGAAATGAAAAACAACTTGAGTAAATATTTTTGTAAAGAAATAATAAAATATTGTAATTATTTACGTTATCTACTAATTATTAGATACGGATTAATGAAAAGTAAACAAATAAATATGATATTAATTAGCTAGCGCGACCCCGCGGTTTTACCCGCGTTGTGCTCGTTTCCGTGGGTATTTCGGGATGAAAAATAGCCTATAGCCTTCCCGTTGAATGTGACTATCTATTCCAGAAATTAAATTTTCGTATCAGAGTGGTAGTTCCTGAGATTAGTGCGTTCAAACAAACAAAAAACGAACTATTCAGCTTTATATATTAACACGTTGCCTGTCCGTGCATTATTATTAATGCATTTTTGGGTCCAGTGGTGACGTCCTTGCATTATAATTATATAATGCATGAGCCAATACTTTTTAAATGGGGATTTGTGAATTGGACGTAAGAGCTACAACTTTATAATATTTTGCGGACGTATGAATAGGAAAACAATTTAGAGATGATAAAACATTTTTTAAAAATTAATTTGAACGCTTCTGAGGCATTTTTCCTTGGACGAATTGGACGTCAAGGCTGCCACAACCATATACACCGGACAGGTAACGTGTTAACTAGCAGCACCCCGCGGTTTTACCTGGGTTTTGCCCGTTCCCGTGGGAATTTAGGGAATTAATGTATATACAAACCTTCCTCTTGAATCACTCTATCTATTTAAAAACTGCATCAAAATCCGTTGCGGAGTTTTAAAGATCTAAGCATACATAGGGACAGACAGCGGAAAGCGACTTTGTTTTATACTATGTAGTGATAATAGCTATACCTATATACGAGTATAGATACCTATAAATATTGCTCTGGCTAACGAATGCAATTTTTTTAGATTAATTCACAGTGTGTAGTTATCAGCTGTAGTTTAGTTTTCGATTTAAAAATCTATTTATCCTATTAATCCTATTAATATTATAAATGCGAAAGTTTGTGAGGATGTGTCTATGTTTGTTGCTCTTTCACGAAAAAACTACTCAACGGATTTGAATGAAACTTCACAGTAATATAGGTTATACATCAGAATAACACATGGGATACATTCTATCCCGAAATTCCCGCGGGAACGGGTATAACGCGGGTAACACCGCGAGGCCGGAGGAGTCAGTAATAATGTTAAAATATTAATATGACAGGTATGAGGATTAACTATTTCATAACCCTCGTGGCGTAGTTAGACTAAACGATGTTAGTTCATTGCGATTGTTAAGCAACGTGCAGCTCTACCCCTACTTAGATGGGTGGCCGATGGTGGCATTTCTATCTGAGCGCTACCGTGCTTCAGAGGGCAGGTTAAGCCGTCGGTCCCGGTTACTTTCTACGGATAGTAGTCGTTACATGAGCCATGTCAGAGGCCTTTGGCGGCTCAATAACTCTGACACCAGGATTGGTCAGGGTGACCGTCCACTCGATGAAGACTAAAATACTCTTAAAAAGTGTTTTGTCTCTTTTGCTCTTGTACAATAGCGTATGTCAGAAAGAGACAAACCATTTGATAATTAAAGTGCTGTTAAAGCGTATATTAATAAGGGCCTTAATATTTATTCAAGTGTTTAATTCGTTATACTTAATTATGACTTATACTTACGTCAATGAAAGCATATAAATAGACTTAAACGAGTCACTACATAGTATAAAATAAAGTCGTCTCTGTTTCGTGTCTGTTTGTCTGTATGCTTAAATCTTTAAAATTACGCAACGGATTTTGATGCGGTTTTTTGTAATAGGTAGAGTGATTCAAGAGGAAGGTTTTTATTTAAAAAAATTCCCGAAATTCCCACGGGAACGGGCACAACGCGGGTAAAACCGCGGGGCGCTGCTAGTTATAGTTTGAAATAAACATGTTTACATGATTTTATGTTTTCTGTTTGACGTAAGTAAGATCGAGAAGGTCAGAGCCAACCCTGGTGTCGGAGTTCTAGACCGCTTAAAACCTCCGACATGGTCTGACGATTGAAACAACCAGGACCGACAATTTAACGTGTCCTCCGACGCACGGTAGCAGATAGAAATGCCACTATCGGCCACCCATCCAAGTAGGGGTCGAGCTGCACGTTGCTTACCAATCGCAATGATGACACCGCCTCGAAAGTCGTCTTCGGCTGGAAAATTGAAGAAATTTGTAAGAAAAAGCCGGCCAAGTGCGAGTCGGACGCGCGCACGGAGGGTTCGGTACTTTAAAAAACGGCATTAAATCACGTTTGTTGTATGGGAACCCCCTTGAATATATCCGTGGCTGGCGTGAACACGTTGACATCTCGACTTGCCAGTTTTTTTTTTTATTATCTTAATGCATTCTACGCACTCGATATTTGTATGTGAAAAATTGACAGCTCTTAATGTACACAACTTTTTGCGAAAAAGCCAGTGGTAATAACTTGACAACTTGCATTTTAGCAAACAAAACTTGACAAATCATGATGTCAAATTAACGATGCACTGGTTTTAATGAACGTACTTTGATATTTCGTTTTATCAACGTAATGCGGACTAGCCAACATTTATTCGTTACTTGATATCTCTACTCATTAATTTATGCACTGCGTGTGAGTACTGGCTATAAATTGACAAATAGAGATGTCAAGCTAAGGCCAGCCTAGGTATTTTTGTTAAAATCGTGATATATTGAGATATCAAGTTATGGCCAGCTGTGGTGGTTTGTTTAAATTATGATAAATAATGACGTCAAGTTAAGGGATACCAAGTTTTATCGTTTAAATTTAGATAAGTTGATATATTCAGTTATATCCCTTCGTAGTTTTATAATTTAAATTATGAATATCAAGATATCAACTTGTTGGCTATGACTTATTTAAGTTTCGCTGCAATATTATACGACATGTCAATATGCAACCGGTTAAATAAGCATTTTGTGCGATATTGTGGCGCATACCTAGTTTATTTATGTTGCCCGTGCGTGAAGAAGTCGACACGCGGTTGCGGTGCGTAAATTTTTTTCGAGTTTATCGAGAGATTTATCAATTTGATCATTACCATAGTGTTCGAATTTTTATTTTGAGTATACAGGGTGAGCAATCCAAATGGGTCAGTATGGAGGTTTTGGAAACCATAACAGATAGCGAAATCTTGGCTTAGGAACCATGACGTTGATTTTAGTAAAAAGAAAAACTGCATTCATATACTTACAAAAATACGTGTAAGTACTCGGCCCAGGAATCGAACCTGGACTTTTTGAAAAATTAAATTTTGTTATTTTCCTTTGAATATCGTTTATGTAGCTCTTAAATAGTAAATGTTACTAAGAAACATGATATCTAAAACTAATAAAATGCATTGTTTTTAAACAACGAAGTTTTATTTTTCAATACTTCAGGGCCGCTGCCGGCCCTTTGACTTTGTATGGGGAAGTTTTAATATTGTTTAAGTAAAACCGATTAAATTCTTCATCAGATTCAGAGATCCAGTAAATTCTTACTGGATCTCTGAATCTGATGAAGAATCAGGGTTATCTTCGTCCAAGTCTGGGTCTGTGGATGCAGAAGTACCACCGAGTGTTTTTAATTGAAGATAAAAATCCTTAAATGCATCGTCAATTAGCTCAATGAGATCCATTAAGTCCTTCTTCTTTTCTGTGCTGATTGGCAGTGACTCCTTGGAGATTGGGTTCAATCTAAAGTGATCTATTAAGCTTTTTCCTCTTTTCTTAAAACTCACTAACCGGAATGGGGTTTCGCGATCCAGACTTTCCTTGTAATACAACTTTCCCACACTAGTTGTAGTATAATGCAGCCATTTAATCGGTTGCCACAAAAATGTTTCTCCTGCGTCATCCAACTTTTTGATAGCAAATGGCCCTTTTTTGGTTTTCAAGTCAGCAAAATCCAAAAAATCTTTTAACGTTATTACCACAACTTTAAAAGGTTTCTGAATTTTGCATGATCTCACTAACTGAACCCAATCATTTAAGTGGTTTATTTTCATTTGCGTTCTTTTCTTAGCTTTTTCTATAATCGCGTGGTCAGAGTGATACAGGGTGAGCAATCCAAATGGGTCAGTATGGAGGTTTTGGAAACCATAACAGATAGCGAAATCTTGGCTTAGGAACCATGACGTTGATTTTAGTAAAAAGAAAAACTGCATTCATATACTTACAAAAATACGTGTACTCGGCCCAGGAATCGAACCTGGACTTTTTGAAAAATTAAATTTCGTTATTTTCCTTTGAATATCGGTTATGTAGCTCTTAAATAGTAAATGTTACTAAGAAATATGATATCTAAAACTAATAAAATGCATTGTTTTTAAACAACGAAGTTTTATTTTTCAATACTTCAGTGCCGCCGCTGGCCCTTTGACTTTGTATGGGGAAGTTTTAATATTGTTTAAGACGCTGGAGAAACATTTTTGTGGCAACCGATTAAATGGCTGCATTATACTACAACTAGTGTGGGAAAGTTGTATTACAAGGAAAGTTTGGATCGCGAAACCCCATTCCGGTTAGTGAGTTTTAAGAAAAGAGGAAAAAGCTTAATAGATCACTTTAGATTGAACCCAATCTCCAAGGAGTCACTGCCAATCAGCACAGAAAAGAAGAAGGACTTAATGGATCTCATTGAGCTAATTGACGATGCATTTAAGGATTTTTATCTTCAATTAAAACCACTCGGTGGTACTTCTGCATCCACAGACCCAGACTTGGACGAAGATAACCCTGATTCTTCATCAGATTCAGAGATCCAGTAAAAGAATCTAAGTTCTAAGATTTCTTTCTTTTTATATTTAACATTTTTTATATGTTTTTGTACTCACTTCTCTATTTTTATTCTATTTTTGTTATTGTAATTTGAAAATTTATAATTTGTTTTATATTTTTATCTTTATTCCGTACTTAGATTATAATAGTATTCCTTGATCTCTTTTTAATGTTTATTTTCATAATTAAGATTGCATAGGGCAACATTTTGTCATTATTATTGTTGTTTTTCTTTGAATGTTGTACGTTCCTTTAAAAATGTCTCACACGGGAATTTAGTTTTAAGAACCTTTTTACGAGTATTATTTGTGATGATATTGCTGGAATGTCTTAATAAATAAATAATTTTTATATTTAATAAATTGTATCTTGCCATTACGGTTGTATCGATTACCTACTACTAATCCCTATATTTTAATATGGTACCACGGAGCTGTTCTGATGATAGAGTCGGAAGGTGGCCATAGGAACTTCTAAACTAAACAAGATAGACCCATCGAGTTTGGGCTCATTTATTTTGTCTTGGTTAATTCTTAGGTAGATGATAGATAGATGATTCTTAGAGGCGTAGATGGCGGGATGAACTCGATACATATCTCAGCAACTGGAGGGAAGTGGCCCAGGATAGGGATGCATGGAGGGATAGGGGAGAGGCCTTTGCCCAGCAGTGGGACAGTAATGGCTAAACATAATAATAATAAATAAAAATTCTTAGGTACTACATGATATCCAGTCAGGTCAAGCCAGTGTACTCGTTTTATGACGTATTTTCAACCCTCTGGAAAATTATAAATATTGGTACTACAGTACCGGGAGGTAGGATTTATTTTGGGAAATTTCCTTCTTATAGAAATATTTTTTTAAATTTGGAAAACATTAATTAGTTTTTGAGGTATATGCAAAAAATCAAACTTCATTTTTTTCAATTATTTGTACATACCTTTTAATTTTTTTTCAAAGCGGCATTTTAATTTTTTTTTTTCAAAAACATCTACATGTTATACCAAATCGAATGACATCTCGTTCATATGGTTCGGAAGCGGACAAAAAAAGTTTGACCAAATAAGCATTTGTTGCATAGACTAATTCAAATAGGAAATAATTTGATAACTGTTGTGATTAAGTTGACAACTCGGTGAATAAGTTGATAACTTGTTGGTGAACGATTTGACAAGTCTATTATTACAAAAACTTTAAAGAAAATCGTTAACTTCGAGCCATAATTTGAAAGATAGCAATAAATAAACTTTAAAACGACATAGAAATCAATATATAACAAATTTCTCGATTTACGGGAAGAGTTCAAACTTTAAAGTGGCCGCCCTGTAAAATGACATTTTTGACATGTCAACTTGTTCACGCCAGGCACGGATATGAAATATTGAATTTTTAGTATTTGTTGTTATAGCGGCAATAGAAATACATCATCTGTGAAAATGTCAACTGTCTAGCTATCACCGTTCTTGAGATACAGCCTGGTGACAGACGGACGGACGGACGGACAGCGAAGTCTCAGTAATAGGGTCCCGTTTTTACTCTTTAGGTACGGAACCGAATTTAATCTCAATATGACGAAGTCCTATCTAGCACAGCGATTTGATTTGCCGTTTGTACATAAAATACTTTATTTACTTTACCGACACTTCAAAGGAGGTATACGGAGTTATAAAACAAATTAACTTTAGCAGACTTCTGGGCGTGGGGTGACCATGGAACGTGAGTATATGCGGGATATTTTTTTATTTATTTTTATTACTTACAATCTTATTTATAAAATTCTCGTGTCACAGTGTTCGTTCGCGTACTCCTCCGAAACGGCTTGACCGATTCTCATGAAATTTTGTGAGCATATTGAGTAGGTCTGAGAATCGGCCAACATCTATTTTTCATCCCGAAATTCCCGCGGGAACGGGTGCAACGCGGGTGAAACCGCGGGGCGCAGCTAGTAACTTAATATAATTAACAAGAGTTATTTTCTAAGTTATCCTAACTAATATTATAAATGCGAAAGTAACTCTGTTTGTCTGTCACGCTTTCACGCCAAAACTACTGAACCGATTTGAATGAAATTTGGTACATAGTTAGTCCAGAGCCTGAGAAAGGTCATAGGCTACTTTTTATCGCGAAATTCCTGCGGGAACGGGTACAACGCGGGTGGAACCGCGGGGCGCTGCTAATTTTCCATATAATATATACTAGCCGAACCCCGCGGTGTTACCCGCGTTGTACTCTCCCAAGAGATTTTCGGGATAAAATGTATCCCATGTGTTATTCTGACGTATAACCTATATTACTGTAAAGTTTCATCAAAATGAAAGAGTAACAAACATACATACAGCCTCACAAACTTTCATATTTATAATATTAGTAGGGTATATTTATTAGGCAATAAATTTATTTATTGATATACTCGTATAACACAAGCTTAGAGCTTAGTTTGGGTCTAATTAAGCGTGTGTGAATTTGTCATGTAAACATTTATATTCAACATTCAAATTTAATTTTATTGGTTTAAAGTCATTTTTTAAATACTTATTCATTCTTTTTAAGTCAAAAAACTTTTTTTTCCAGCAGTTTTTACTTTAATAAATTAATTATTTGATAAAAATGTCCCAAATAACCCGTGTATCGTGGTGTCTCTACGCAGCACCAACCACATGGCCTAGTCTGTGTTTCTTCACCGGAAGAGCACCAGAAATAAATGAGGTGTGTTATCCGACCTGTAACAATGTTAGTTGTGAGTTTACGTCAACATACAATGCTATCCTACTAGTATTATAAATGCGAAAGTTTGTGAGGATGTATGTATGTTTGTTACTCTTTCACGAAAAAACTACTCAACGTATTTGGATGAAACTTTACAGTAATATAGGTTATACATCAGAATAACACATGGGATACATTTCATCCCGAAATTCCCGCGGGAACGGGTACAACGCGGGTAACACCGCGGGGTGCGGCTAGTAATTACATTAAGGAAGTTTTTTGCTCATTCAATTTGTATTACCCGACCTATACAATGTTAGTTTTGAGTTTAGGACAACATACTATCGACATATTATCATACATTAGTTGAGTTTGCTAAACTTTTTTTAAACCGATTTTTTTTAAACCGGCTGCACCGATTTTTACCACACATAGCTAGGAACCATCGCAATGTGTTTGAAAAGTAAAAACGTAGCACTTAAATGGATAGACTGATTTTGATGCAGTTTCATTTGAAACATATTGCGGTGATTCATAGCAATAAAAAGTAATAAAGTATAAGCCTGTAATGACCCACTGTTGGGCAAAGGCCTCTCATTTCACTGAAGATATCAGTACAGTGAGGAGGATGTCGTTATCACCACGCTTACCTAATGCGGGTTGGTGATCTCAAACCCGAGAGATGTTCGAAAAGTAGGAAACATGTTTTCGCTCGAGCCGGGAATTGAACCCGGGACCTTAGCAGGCGAGTGCACATACCGCTAGATCACCGAGGTGTGATTCTTAGCAATGTTCGGTCGAGCCGTTTTTACGTAGGATGTTTCGTTTACTCCCACCTGTTCTGTTGACAGAACTACTGGGACTTTTTTTACCATTAGTTCTGTGACTTAAAAGACTATGCTTTACACCTGACTTTTATCTAATAAAAAATAATAATAACCCTAACCTACCGAATAGTTAGTATTGTCAACAGAACTACTCAATAGAACAAGTGAGAATTGTATTCCCAATTGTTTTGTGGACAAAACTAATGGTAAAAAAAGTCCCAGTAGTTCTGTCAACAGAACTACTCAACAGAACAGGTGGGAGTAAACTGGATGTATTCTAAATTTTTATTTTATGAATTGCTCATTATATAGCAACCATAGTTTCGCACGACCCGGGAATTGAACCCGAGTCTTGACAGGCAAATACGTTCATCATTTCATATGTCAAGTATTGCTGTATCATTTGTGGTAAAATCAAAATAAAACACAAATTCATAAATTCAATAATTTTAATGATATTTTTATAATCTTTGGTGTTTAAGTACATAGGTTGACTAAATAACTAACATAAAACTTATTCTCTAAAGTATATTTATATAACACTATCTGCGCCCCGTAATGTTACCTGCGTTGTACCCGTTCCCGCAGGAATATTGGGATAAAATGTATCCCATGTGAAGGCATCAATAACTACCATCAATAACTACCAAACCGATTAAAATATTTTTTTAAATAGATAGCCACATTCAACGGGAATGTAACAGGCTATATTTCATCCCGAAATTCCCACGGGAACGGGCACAAGGTAGGTAAAACTGAGAGTCGCTGAGTTTAATGTTACTATGTCGTGCAGCTCGGCATACTTGGATGGGTGGCCGATAGTGGCATTTCTATCTGAGCGCTACCGTGCTGCGGAGGACACGTTAAGCAGTCGGTCCCGGTTGTTTCATCGTAGACCATGTTAAAGGCCTTTAGGCGGTCTAAAAACTCCGACACTAGGGTTAGCCACAGACCTACTCAAAATGAATGAACGTTAATTATGTCTGTAGATTCTGTTCGGTCTTCAGTTCCAACGCCCAGACGTGTTGAGGCCATCCCGTTCTTCCTTTTCCTCTCTTCTCAGCTGCCGATTGCTGTAACAAATAGTTATATTAATAACTTGAATCTCAAACCAGCACTAATGTAAAATATCCTCCTATAAGACACAGCTAGGCTAGGGCACGGAAAATCAAAGTCCTCTCACTGTAGATATCAGTACAGCGAGGAATCTGTATAATATATACTATTTATATACTCGTATTCATCTTTAACTATACTACTAATATAGAGGTATTTGTAAGTTTGTTTGTATGTTTGTATGTTCGAGGTAATCTCAGGAATTATCAGTCCGATTTGAATAATTACTTTTGTAATAGATAGCCACATTCAACGGGAAGGTTATAGGCTATTTTTCGTCCCGAAATTCCCACGGGAACGGGCACAACGCGAGTAAAACCGCGGGGCGCGGCTAGTACTGTATACGTACATACAAATAAAATTGGAATATCTGTTTGTAATATTAAAATAACCGCTTTTTCATGCAAGCTATCCTACTAATTATTATAAATGCGAAAGTTTTTAAGGATGGATGTAGGTATGTATGTATGTATGTATATTTGTAACTCTTTCCCGAAAAAACTACTGCACGGATTTGGATGAAACTTTACAGTAATATAGGTTACACATCAGAATGACACATGGGATACATTTTATCCCGAAATTCCCGCGGGAACGGGTACAGCGCGGGTAGCAATGCAGGGCGCTACTAGTAAGATCATAAATCTCTCTATTAGTTCAAAATACATCTAAAACAGACCATTTCGTTTCAGTATCTCTAAATTTGTTTTATCTAGGGCCATGTGGCGAATATAATTATGTAAAGAGATTTTTGTGTGGTCTAAAATATGGGCGGAAGCGATTTCACAGCGCGTGCCGCATGGCATGTTTATATAAACAGGGTGGGTTTTTAAATCACCCAGTGTCTGAGATAAGTGTTCAATGAAATCACAAAACCAAAATTCAAAAAATACTCGCAAACTCATCAGTTTTAATATATCAGTACTAGCAGCGCCCCGCGGTTTTACCCGCGTTGAGCTCATGCCCGTGGGAATTTCGAGATGAAAAATAGCCTATGACCTTCCTGTTGAAGGTAGCTATTTATTACAAAAAGAATTATTCACATCGGCCCGTAATTCCCGAGATTAGCTTGAACATATGAACAAACAAACTTACAAATTTTACCTCTTTATAATATTAGTATAGATTTATAACATGAATGAATGAAAGGAGCGCTTCATTCATTCATTCATTCGAGTAGGTCAGTGGCTAACCCTAGCGTCGAAGTGTTTAGACCGCCTAAAGAGCGCCATGGTCTACGATGAAACCGCGAACCGCGGGGCACTGCTAGGACTCGATGAAGTAGTTGTCAGCGTATCACTTGCACCAAACGATTGAAAGCCAGATCCCGACGCCCCTACATTATTGGATTAACGAACTGAGTCCACTTTTATCTTTGTTTTATTATAACTTTCATTGCATAGCGGTTAGAGCTACAGGTGCAAGGTAGCGGGTTCGATGCATTGAGTTAGTATGTTTATTTATATTTATATATTTATTTATAACTAGCTGTGCCCCGCGGTTTCACCCGCAGCGCCCCCGTTCCCGTGGGAATTTTGAGATTTTTATCCCTTATTTTTCTTAAATAAAAACTTTGTCCTGACAATAAGGAACACATTAAAAAATAATCATCCAATTTGGTGCAGTCGTTCTGAAGTTATGCGCTTAGCAACACATTTTGCGATTAATTTTTATATTATAGATTATAAGGTAACACGCCCCGCGTTGTTACCCGCGTTGTGCCCGTTCCCGCAGGAATATCGGGATAAAATATATCCTATGTGTTATTCTGCCTATATTGCTGTAAAGTTTTATCCAAATCCGTTCAGTAGTTTTTTCGTGAAAGAGTAACAAACATACATACATCGATCCTCACAAACTTTAGTTTAGTAGACAAGGATCTTTAGTACTACTAAAAATCCTTTTAAAAAGTTGTGCAGGTAAAATTTAACCGATTTTAATCTAAAAAGATATTATGTAATTTGTTTTTTTGACCCAAAACATATACTACATATACTATTTTTAGCGTCCACACCTGTGTCTAACATTCTATATATACATACAAACACACTGCACACGTGCCTGCGTGTTTACAATTAATTTTACAGCTTCCCTGGCGTACAGTTTACTTAAACGAGAGGAACCGACAAAAAAACGCGTTAATAACATTATTGTAACAATTTTGGGCGGAAGTTACAGTAATTATGATACACTAGCCGCGCTCCGCGGTGTTACCCGCTTTGTACCCGTTCCCGCGGGAATTTCGGGATAAAATGTATCCCATGTGTTACTCTGATGTATAACCTATATTACTGTAACGTTTTATCCAAATCCGTCAATTCGTTTTTTCGAGAGAGTAAAAAACATACATAGGTACATCCATCCTCACTAACTTTCGCATTTATAATATTACTAGCTGTGCCCCGCGGTTTCACCCGCAGCGCCCCCGTTCCCGTGGGAATTTTGAGATTTTTATTCCTTATTTTTCTTATATAAAAACCTCGTCCTGACAATAAGGAACACATTAAAAAAAGAATCATCCAATTTGGTGCAGTCGTTCTGAAGTTATGCGCTTAGCAACAGATTCAGCGATTCATTTTTATATTATAGATTAGGAGATAAGTTAAACTAGGATAGTTTTAACTTATTTTATATTATTTATTTAAAGTAACATTATGTACATACAAATGTCTGAACAAAAAAATCGCGAAAAAAGTTTTATTATTCCGAAATTCTTACTTGAAAAATGTAAAAACATAATATGTTTCGAGGTTACTTAATTAGATTGATGTATAAGTACATATTATGTACTTATACATCAATCTAATTAAGTAACCTCGAATATCACTAAACACATGTAAATATCTCTTAAAATACACCATAATTGAACTGACGCTTTCTCTATAGATACAGATAACCCACTTGAAATCATTTCACAAGGGAACGCGCATTCAGCTGATAACGCCTTAATGGCGCCAGCGCACTTGAAACTTCAAATGCAGACATGTTTTAATTAACTATTTGTGACTTAATTATGATAATACCTTAACTACAGTGATTACTAGCACCTCCCCGCGGTTTAACCCGCCTTGCGCCCGTTCCCGTGGGAACTTCGGGATCAAAAATAGCCATTGCAAAAAGAATTATACAAATTGGGCTAGTAATTCTCTCCGTGCCTCGGAATCGTCTTACTTTTCGCGCAATCAGGTGATTCAGCCTGCAATGCCCTAACCAAACTGAGGACAGTCTCACAAAGATATTTAAATAAATACCATCTCTTTGTGAGACTTTCCTCAGTTTGGTTAGGGCATTGCAGGCTGAATCACCTGATTGCCCGAAAAGTAAGATGATTCCGTGCTTCGGAGGGCACGTTAAGCCGTCGGTCCCGGTTACTTTCTACGGATAGTAGTCGTCACATGAGCCATGTCAGAGGCCTTAGGCGGCTCAATAACTCTGACACCAGGACTGGTCAGGTTGACCATCCACTCGATGAAGAAGAAGAACACTTACTTGATCGCTCCTCCGCCGGCTCGTGTGATGAAGGTCAGCTCTGAAGCCCCCAGCTGGCTCCCCATCAGTCTCCAAGACCTTGAGCAGATACGAAATGTACGAGGTGGCCAGTCGAAGGGTTTTTATCTGAGGACAATGGAGACAAGAGTTAGTATGTAACTATTGAAGAGAAAACCTTTGTCTTCACTTGTAAGCTTGGAACATACACTCAGAGACGTGCATTAAATCGATACTTAATTAATTGATGTATGTTTCAAAATTAAATGTAATGAAATTATATAATATAGCAGCGCCTCGCGGTTTTACCCGCGTTGTGCCCGTTCCCGTGGTAATTTCGGGATGAAAAATAGCCTATAACCTTCCCGGTGAATGTGGCTATCTAATACAAAAAGAATTATTCAAATCGGACTGATAATTCCCGAGATTACCTCGAACATACAAACAAACAAATTTTACCTCTTTATAATATTAGTATGATTTATTTGGTTTAAAAAAGCACAACCGAAATAGGACAAATAAAAGTACAAATTGACAACTTAACCATAACGGTTAAAAGCGGGTGCCTGTCCATTGATGCGGAGCGAACCTGCGGAGCGGAGAAACGGACAAATATAAACCAATCGGATTGCATAAAATCTCCGTTCAAATATTTTATGCAATCCTATTGGTTTATAATTGTCCGTTTCTCCGCTCCGCAGCCTCGCTCCGCAACAATGGACAGGCACTCTAATGATTCAGCCGGATCAGCTGGACCCAACTCACAAATCACAACTCAAAAGGAGTTATCATTGACTCTCTCTCTCTCTCTCTAACAACCTTTTATTGCAACAAAGAGTTATGTTCTTATTTATAACTAGCCGTGTACCACGGTTTCACCCGCGTTGTACCTGTTCCCGAGGGAATTTAGAGATAAAATGTATCCCATGTGTTACTCTGATCTGTTATCTATATTACTGTAAAGTTTCATCCAAATCTGTTTAGTAGTTTTTGCGTGAAAGAGTAACAAACATACTTACATACATACATCCTCACAAGAGGGTTATATGGATAGGGGTAGGGAATTAGGGATATGCGCAGTGAACATTATTTATCCCATAGTAGATTCAATCAGGATTTAGGAGTACAGACAATTGTTTTATCCCATTTTTCCCAAAGTAAAGTCTAACCTTAGTCATCTTAGTGTCGGGCAGAACGTGAGGGATGCGCTCTCGTAAGGTCGAGTAGGCAGAGTTGATCTGTGTTCTCTTTCTCTCTACCTGTCGACAGAGGGAGATAGAGTGAGACAGGTAACGATATGTAGGGAATTTCGGATAGTGGGGACTTTCGGATAGTAGGCGAAAATAGGATATTAATGTGGGTGTTTAGTATATTATTTATAAGATGGGGTTGTTAGTAAAATAGGTCATATTTTTAAATGTTATTTTTTATTTTAATATTCTATTGGGACAATTGGGATATTAAACGTGTTTTAGGTAGAAATTTATATTTTGTGTTTGTTACCATTTTACGCAAAACTACTGGACGGATTTAAATTAAAATATATAATTATCCTACTAAAATATTATAAATGCGAAAGTTTGTGAGGATGGATGTATGTATGGATGTATGGATGTATGTTTGTTACTCTTTCACGCAAAAACTACCGAACAGATTTGGATGAAACTTTACAGTAATATAGGTTATACATCAGAATAACACATGGGATACATTTTATCCCAAAATTCCCGCGGGAACGGGTGCAACGCGGGTACAACCGCGGGGCACTGCTGGAACGAAATAAAAGACGGTAAGTACCTATCTATACTAATATAACAAAGAGGTCAATTTTGTAAGTTTGTTTGTTTGTTTGTTCGAGGTAATCTCGGGAATTATCAGTCCGATTTCAATAATTCCTTTTGTAATAGATAGCTACATTCAACGGGAAGGTCATAGGCTATTTTTCATCCCGAAATTCCCACAGGAACAGGCACAACGCGGGTAAAACCGCGGGGCGCTGCTAGTATGATATATTCTTACCTTGCTTAGTTTAGTGTCAGGAGGCACGTTAGGTATACATTCTCTCAGATCGGAAAAGGCTGTGTTGATACTCTGCGTGCGGCGGCGTTCCTTCTTGTTCGCTGTGCTACGTCGCTTCACCACGCGGACAAAAGATGGCGCTGGCCGGTCGAAACGGAGCTGTTGTAGATCACACTCTAGGACTGCGAAATAAGGGGGTAATATCGTAGAATTAGGGGGTTGAGTTGTAGCAAATGAGGGGTAAATAAGGGTGCTAATTATCGAAAATAAGGGGTAAACTGATAGCTTAACAATAAATCTAATCTATACGTATATTATAATGAGGTAAAGTATCTTCGATCAACAATACACAACTAGATGTCGGGTCGGCGCAAAAAATACGTCTCGGTGAAGCCTCATTTGAAAAGTGAGATCTTTATTTATTCATAAGATTTGCTACTTTATTGCCAGGTGTCATGGTTGTAATTAGGTTGAACTTCGAACTGTTTTAAAACTTTTGTTTCAGTTCGGTAGTAAACAAAATAAGCTGTCCCACGTCATCCACGCGGACAGTATTTAGCTTTGATTTTGTTCGTGACCCGATATCTAGTTGTGTATTGTTGATCGAAGGCGAAATGCGAGTAGGTCAGAGGCCAACCCTAGTGTCGGAGTTTTTAGACCGCCTAAAGACGACATGGTCTACGATAAAACAACTGGGACCGACTGCACGTCACTTACCTCCTGTGTTCTGTCCGAATGTGTGATGCATGTTTGTGTGGTATCCATCGTAAGCTTCGGAGGAAACTTGCATTTCTTCATAACCTATAAAGTAAAGTAAAGTATGAGCCTGTAATGTCCCACTGTTGGGCAAAGGCCTCTCATCTCACTGAAGATAAGAGAATAAGTACAGTGAGGAGAATAAGGTGTTATCATAAACAAAAACAATTTTGAAATATGTACACGCGGTGTTACCCATGTTGTACCCGTTCCCGCGGGAATTTCGGGATAAAATGTATCCCATGTGTTACTCTGATGTATAACCTATATTACTGTAAAGTTTCATCCAAATCCGTCCAGTAGTTTTTTCGTGAAAGAGTAACAAACAGAAAAAGAGTTTGTGAGGATGTAGGATGTTATGTATAAAATACATCCTCACAATTTTTCTCATTTATAATATACTAGCAGTGCCCCGCGGTTTTACCCGCGTTGTGCCCGTTCCCGTGGGAATTTCGGGAATTTTTTTACATAAAAACCTTCCTCTTGAATCACTCTACCTATTACAAAAAACCGCATCAAAATCCGTTGCGTAATTTTAAAGATTTAAGCATACAGACAAACAAACAGACAAAAATAGCGACTTTGTTTTATACTATGTAGTGATGTAGGAAAAATATAGATATATTAAATATGGTTAGTTTTTCGTACCATATCCTCGTCCAATGAAATGCGCTGTATCGTGGTACATCTCCTGGGACTCGAACTCGTGTCCCTCCGTACTGGAAGCCGGCCAGTACACCGCTCCGTCCATGGGGCTGCCTGTAGAACAATAGTAAAGTAAAGTCTGTAATGTCCCACAGCTGGGCAAAGGCCTCTCGTCTTACTGAAGATATCAGTACAGTGAGGAGGATGTCGTAATCACCACGCTTGCCTAACGCGGGTTGGTGATCTCAAACTCGAGCCATGTTTGAAAAGTAGGAAACATGTTTCCGCTCGACCCGGGAATTGAACCCGAGACCTCCGTCTTGGCAGGCGAGTGACCACTAGACCACCGAGGCATAGAAGAATAAATAAAATTTATCTTTAAAGAGGTAAAGTTTCTAACATTGTTTGAACGCACTTATCTCCGAAACTACACTTCCGATTTTGATAATTCTTTTTACAATAGATAGCCACGTTCAAAGGAAAGGTCCCAGGCTATTTTTCATCCCGAAATTCCTACAGGAACGGGCACAATACAGGTAAAACCGCGGGGCACTTTATCTTAAAAACTACTTACCCTGGTGAGTCGGCTGGCAGAAGAACGGAGGTTCGTATCGATCAAAACCTTCGTCTGAAGGTGACATGCTGCCGTAGCTTGACATTAGGTATCGCTGCAACAAAGGAAAGAATAGAATAGAACAGAATACAAAAGAATATTTTGAATTGAATCTACGTTTACGGATACACTACGCTTTTATTTTGCATTAGCCTCGCCCCGCGGTTTCACCCGCGTCGTACCCGTTCCCGTGGGAATTTCTGGACAAAAAGTAGCTTATAACCTTCCCGTTGAATGTGGCTATCTATTACAAAAATAATTTTTCAAATCGGACCAGTAGCTCCTGAGATTAGCGCGTTCAAACAAACAGACTCTGCAGCTTTATAATATTAGTATAGATAATGTAAAAACTCAACTCGAAATATGCAAAAGGTAGATAAAAATGCCGTAACCGAGACTCGAACCCCGTCAAGTATTCTCAAGTATCTCACTTGAATAGATAAAGAGCTACTGTTCAAAGATTCACCATTTTTTGTTCAGACATTTGTACAGATAATGTTACTTCTAAAAAAAATATAAAAAAGGTTTTACTGTTTTAGTTACACCAAAGGAGAATTTTTTAAATCTATACTAATACTAGCAGCGCCCTGCGGTTTTACCCACTTATATAGTTCGTTTACTCCCACCTGTTCTGTTGAGTAGTTCTGTTGACAGAACTACTGGGACTTTTTTTACCATTAGTTTTGTCCACAAAACAATTGGGAATACAATTCTCACTTGTTCTGTTGAGTAGTTCTGTTGACAAAACTAAGTATTTTCTTACTATTCGGTAGGTTAGGGTTATTTTTTTTTTACTAGTTCCATAGTTATCGGTTAACATTACGGGGGAATATCCTCATTTTACCGTGTGAGAAAGTCAGGTGTAAAGCATAGTCTTTTAAGTCACAGAACTAATGGTAAAAAAAGTCCCAGTAGTTCTGTCAACAGAACAGGTGGGAGTAAACGACTTATATAGGCTATTTTTCATCCCGGAATTCCGACAGGAACAGGCACAATGCGGGTAAAACCGCGGGGCGCTGCTAGTATACGATATATTCGTATGAAATAACGCTGAAGAGTTTTTTTGTTCGGAAGTCTCTCTCTCTCTCTCACTCAGGAATCTCTGGAAATACCATTTCGGTTTTAATCATTCTTTTTGTAATAGATAGCTACATTCAACGGGAAGGTCATAGGCTATTTTTCATCCCGAAATTCCCACGGGCACGGGCACAACGCGGGTAAAACCGCGGGGAGCTGCTACTGAACGGAGTACCAAACTCATTATACCGTTTCGATTGCATCGGGTAACCCTTGGCCACTGACATTGTAGATTTTATTACCATAGAGATTTGGAATATGATGTCTATTACAAGTGTTGCGCACATGTGTTGCGTTTGTTTATGCTACAGTCAAAATATTGGTCATTTGGAGATAAAGGACAACGCCCACTAATTTGATCTATACTTATACTAGCACCACCCCGCGGTTTTACCCCCGTTGTGCCCGTTCCCGTGGGAATTTCGGGACTTTTTATACATATGAACCTTCCTCTTGAATCACTCTATCTATTGAAAAAAACCGCGTCAAAATCCGTGCAGTAGTATTTGAGTTTATCGCGAACAGACAGACGCGGTCGGGGAATTTGTTTTCTACACTAATATTTTAAAGAGGAAAACTTTGTTTAGTAGTAATGAATAGGCTCAAAAACTACTGGACCGTTTTTAAAAATTCTTTCACCATTCGAAAGCTACATTATCCACGAGTAACATAGGCTATTTTTTATCTCGAAATTCCCACAGGAATGTACACAACGCGGGTAAAACCGCGGGGCGCTGCTAGTATAATATGTAGTGATAATACAGATTTGAGTTTTTGTTTGTTTGAACGCGCTAATCTCAGAAACTATCAATCCGAATGGAATAATTCTTTTTGTAATAGATAGCCACATTCAACGGGGAGGTTATGAGCAATTTTTCATCCTAAAATTCCCACGGGAACGGGCGCAATGAGGGTAAAACTGCGGGGCACTGCTAGTACTTATATAATAAAGCTGAATAGTTTATTTTTTGTTAACTTGAACGTGTTAATCTCAGGAGATTAATTGAATTCTTATAATATTGGTTGGTCACATTCAAGAGGAAGGTTTTATCCCCAAATTCCCACGGGAAAGGGCACAGCGCGAGGCACGTCTAGTTAAATAATAATAGTAAAATGATCTGTTTATTTATGTATCGTGTCATTCTAATACTATCAATAAGTATATATAAAACGGTTTTACCCGCGTTGTGCCTGTTCCCGTGGAAATTTCAGGATAATAAATAGCCTATAACCTTATAATGTGGCTATTATCACTACATAGTATAAAACAAAAGTAGCTTCCCGCTGTCTGTCCCTATGTATGCTTAGAACTTTAAAACTACGCAACGGATTTCGACGCGGTTTTTTAAATAGATAGAGTGATTCAAGAGGAAGGTTTACATGTATAAAAATTCCCGAAATTCCCACGGGAACGGGCACAACGCGGGTAAAACCGTGGGCCGCTGTTAGTTACCAATATAATTCAAATTTGAAGAGAAAATTCTGAGATTGGTTCGTCAAAAAAATAAACTTCAACTTTATGTATGAAAGGAATCTTTCTTTTAAAAATACGTGGTTTATTAAAACCTATTAAATTATTTTTACGTGATTGCTTAATAATAATAAGTATTTTTATTACCTTGTTCACTTAATTCGCATCCAAATTTTTATTATTCCTCTGATTGTGTTTCAGTTTTGTTTTTATTAAGATTTTCTTGTCTATTTTTATTATTCCACTAACACAAAAAAATCACTTCACAAAAAAAAACAATAATTATTGCACCAATCAAATTAAATCACTCTATTTATTTTATTCAATAAATAAAATTAAAACACTATAAGGTTTGAAACGAAGTTTAATAAAACGAATATATTATTTTATTATTTAAAATACGTCTGCCCTTCTTCTTTTGACACAACACGTGCATACACTATTATTCCATTTTGAAACTGCGCATTCCTTATTCCTGGACCATATTCCCTAAATATGGGCGGGAATTAAGGCGGGGAAACAGAATTAACGTAATCCTATAGGACAATATACAGTGAGACCTCCTTCCTACGAATATTATAAATGCGAAAGTTTGTGAGGATGGATGTATGTTTGTTACTCTTTCACGCAAAAACTACTGAACGGATTTGGATGAAACTTTACAGTAATATAGGTTATACATCAGAATAACACATGGGATACATTTTATCCCGAAATTCCCGCGGGAACGGGTACAAATCGGATTCGAACGCGAAATACTTCTACTAGTAATTTAATAAAGATTAAGAGTTAGTTTTTTGTTTTTTTTAACGCGGTTATCTCTGGTATTACCAGTCCAATTTTAATAATTCTTTTTGTATTGGATAGGCACGTTCAAGATGAAGGTTATAGTATACTTTAGACTCCAAAATTATTACGGAAATGGTTTAATATGAGGAAGGGCATAGATGTTACTTTTCTCTTGAGTGTGGCATCATATTTATAAGTAACTAGGTTTTTTTTTTACTTTTAATCTTTATTATTTTTATAGTTCCAGTGATTACAGCATTCAAACAAACAAACAAAAAACAATCTCTTCGGCTTTATTATATTAGTAAGGATATTATTATTAGTATCGATAAGTATGTATAGATATTAAATACTTATTTAATAAATTTCTGATAAACATTAAAAATATCTACTTAGTAGGCGTAAACCTTTACAAGCTCCACCCAGCACAAAGAAATATAGCTTTCTCTTTCTAACTAAAAGAAAACATAACACAAGCTATCTCTTTTTCGCATTACCCAACTTCCAAAAGTGTATTGTAGGTTTACAACAACAATTAATACTGTCGTAATAGTCACGTCATTAAATTGAGAATTAACTAATTGACGTTATTTTTCATATTTAATACTATCATACACAGAGACGTCTATGTTTAAATGGAGGATTAACTAATTGAGTATTTGAATGTTTTTTTTTATTCGTCCTATTAACTTATCTTGTTATCACGTGTAAGAAACTAAAATCCGTTTTTTTATATCGTTATTATTTCGAGAGTTACATGCGGTCAAAGTTGCTGATTAGACAGAGACAGCACTACTACTAGTGTGACGTCACAATGTTAGAGCGCGATAGACGTCGCATACAAAAAATCGTTTTGCAAGAAAGGGACAGCGTCAGACAAGAGAGAATATTTCAGAGTTTATAATTTCTTTATTTATTAAATCACTAGCAGTGCCCCGCGGTATTACCCGCGTTGTTCCCGTTCCCGTGGGAATTTCGGAATGAAAAGTAGCCTATAACCTTCCCGTTGAATGTGGCTATCCATTACAAAAAGAATTTTTCAAATCGGTTCAGTAGTTTCTGAGATTAGCGCGTTTAAACAAACAAACAAACAAAACAAACTCTTCAGCTTTATAATATTAGTATAGATTTTGATTGATTTCAGTTTTGATCATAATTTTAGTCGTGATAACAAGATAAGTTAATAGGAAGAATAAAATAATATATTCAAATACTCAATTGACTTTATTTTTCATACTTTACATGTCAAAAATCCGACATAGGACAGACCTATAAAATAAAGTGATTGTTAAATGTCTCTGAGTGCAGCGGTAAGGGACTTATTGCCGCACTCATAGATCCATTAAGAGAAATGCCGTCCCTGTTGGCGCAATCGTTAGACCATGTCGGAGGTCTATAGGCGGTCTAAACACTCCGACACCAGGGTTGACCTACTCGAAAATACTGGAATATAGATGAAGAAAGTTTACTTCGATTCTCAAAAGATGGCGCTATTCTTAACTTGAAAACACTAGCTTTGTCTTCGGCGAATTAATTCACAAAAAATACACTTAAATGCCGATATTCGAAATACATTATCATAAACACGGTTGCTGTTAACCTAGAATCATTAATACCGTATTTGTTATCCCGAAATTCCCACGAGAACTTATAAATATGGGGCGTTTTTTGAAAATATAATTCCCATGGGTGTGATTTTATGGTTCTATGACCAAACGCCCATGCCTTGTTAATTATCGTAAAAAAAACATAAAATTGACACCGCTCGTGTCAAATGGCATTCAAATTAGGAACGCGTGTTAGCTGTCAGAATTGCCGCGTTTTTTGTTGCTTTTTTAGTGTTCCGTACCCAAAGGGTAAAAACGGGACCCTATTACTGAGACTTCGCTGTCCGTCCGTCTGTCACCAGGCTGTATCTCAAGAACGGTGATAGCTAGACGGTTAAAATTTTCACAGATGATATTTCTATTGCCGCTATAACAACAAATACTAAAAATAAAATAAAACAAATATTCAAGGCAAGCTACCATAGAACAAACGTGATTTATTGCCGTTTTTTAAAGTACGGAACCCTCTGTGCGCGAGTCCGACTCGCACTTGGCCGGTTTTTTAAGGATATTGTCGGAAAAGTTATAGTCAATTAAATTTATTTAAAAAAAGCGTTTTTAGAAATGAATACAATTGAAACACAAAATAGAGACAAACTTTCGCTTAGAGAATATTAGTTTGACAAGCCCGTTGTCCCAGTGGCAGTGAGAGCGCTCACTGTGTCGGGGGTTGCGGGGTCGGTCAACGGAGTCACAATATGTGAGACATACTTAGTTGTGACGACGTCTGGGTGTCAATTATATATTCATATAAAGTATTTGTGTATGTATATGTAGTAGTATCAGTGAGTTAGATTACATAATACAAGCTTAGAGCTTACTTTGGGTCTCATTAACCGTGAGTGAATTTGTCCGGGTGTATTTATTTTATTTATTTATTAGCCGCGGACTGGCCGCGCCCCGCGGTTTCACCCGCGTTGTACCCGTTCCCGCAGGAATTTCGAGATAAAAAGTAGCCTACGTCCTTTCTCAGGCTCTGGACTAACTGTGTGCCAAATTTCATTCAAATCGGTTCTGTAGTTTTGGCGTGAAAGCGTAACAGACAGACAGAGTTACTTTCGCATTTATAATAACTAGCTGCGCCCCGCGGTGTTACCCGCGTTGTACCTGTTCCCGCGGGAATTTCGGGATAAATGTATCACATGTGTTATTCTGATGTATAACCTATATTACTGTAAAGTTTCACCCGAATCCGTTCAGTAGTTTTTGCGTGAAAGAGCAACAAACGTACATACATACATCCATCCTCACAAACTTTCGCATTTAATATTAGTAGAATAGTTAAGATAGTAGGATTTATTATATAAAAATACATAGGTAAATAAAATACTTAACATACAAATACCTATCTATAACTATTAAAAATAAATATCTCTGAATAATTATAATTAATTTTAATTTAATTATGTTCTTGTTTTGTTGAAACAGATGTGTTCGGAATGAGTTAACATCGCTCAGAATCCTACTAATATTATAAACTAGCAGCGCCCCGCGGTTTTACCCGCGTTGTGCCCGTTCCCGTGGGAAATTTGGGAATTTTTTTACATAAAAACCTTCCTCTTGAATTACTCTACCTATTACAAAAACCGCATCAAAATCCGTTGCGTAATTTTAAAGATTTAAGCATACAGACAAACAGACGTGACTTTGTTTTATACTATGCAGTGATGCGAAAGTTTGTGAGGATGTATGTATGTTTGTTACTCTTTCACGTAAAAACTACAGAACTGATTTGGATGAAACTTTACAGTAATATAGGTTATACATCAGAATAACACATGGGATACATTTTATCCCGAAATTCCTGCAGGAAACATCGCAGGGCGCGGCTAGTAATACCTATATTCGATTTTGGTCGCAAACTTACTCTCAAGATCAAGATCTGTTAAATTGTCACTTTACTAAAAGTATTATTGAATTATCATCCCCTAATGTTTGGCAATCGTCACCCTCGGGGTGTAATCAAATTAAGATAACTATCGAGACACGTGGCTTCACTCGGATTTGTATTAGGAGATAATGTTTAGCCGATTTAAAAAAAGAGGCGTATTTGTTAGATTTTAGATTCTAGAAAATCTGAGTGTGCGTGTCACTACATAGTACATATAAAACAAAGTCTCTTTCCGCTGTCTGTCCCTATGTATGCTTAGATCTTTAATCACTATCACTACATAGTATAAAACAAAGACGCTTTCCGCTGTCTGTCCCTATGTATGCTTAGATCTTTAAAACTACGCAACGGATTTTGACGCGGTTTTTTTTAATAGATAGAGTGATTCAAGAGGAAGGTTTGTATATATAAAAAATCCCGAAATTCCCACAGGAACGGGCACAACGCGGGTAAAACCGCGGGGCGCTGTTTTGTATAAAAGCTACTCACTAAACTTAAGGGATGAAAATCATTATTACACATTAACTAACCAATGTTTGGGGTTAAATCTACCCCTAACATATAATCACATTATAACACCGTAAATTATTTTTATCTGTCAATTTTGGGGTGTTTTGACAGCCGCTGTCATTTTTATTACATTAGGGTGTATTGTCTAAATACTTAATATTTTATAGAGGTACTAGCTGCGCCCCGCGGTTTCACCCGCGTTGTACCCGTTCCCGCGGGATTTTTGGGATGAAAAATAGACGTTGGCCGATTCTCAGACCTACTCAATATGCTCACAAAATTTCATGAGAATCGGTCAAGCCGTTTCGGAGGAGTACGCGAACGAACACTGTGACACGAGAATTTTATATATGAGATTTGTAAGTTTGTTTGTTTGTATGTTCGAGTTAATCTCGGGAATTATTGGTCCGATTTGAATCATTATTTTTGTTTTAGATAGCCGCATTCAACGGGAACGTTATAGGCTATTTTTCATCCAAAAAAATCCATGGGAACGGGTACAACGCGGGTGAAACCGCGGGGCGCAGCTAGTTGTATATAAAAGTCAAATAATTATTGGATTTAGGAAATTGAATGACTTTTTAATCTGTAGCTAGTAAAAGTAAGTTCGAGGTCAGAGGCCAACCCTGGTGACGGAGTTGTTAGACCGCCTAAAGACGACATGGTCTACGATGAAACAACCGGGACCGACTGCTTAACGTGTCCTCCGAAGCACGGTAGCGCTCAGATAGAAATGCCTCTATCGGCCACCCATCCAAGTAGGGGTCGAGCTGCACGTTGCTTAACAATCGCAATGAACTAACATCAAACCGCAGTAATAGTATAATATTGGAAAGTTGGACACTAAATTAAATAGTATAATATATATATATATTAATATATTTAAATTAATATATATATATTATATTAAATAGTATAATATTGGAAAGTTGGACACTAAATTGCTTGTAGTTAGTTGCGCAATTAAAGTTGCCATAAACTACAGCTAAAATGACAATGAAAATTAATAACTATTTTATTTTACTAATAATACGCTGAAATGAGTTTGTTTGTTTGATTTTCTCCCAATTATAAAAAAAAACTAAAAATAAAAAATTTTTGGTAAAAAACCCTGTTTTTATGATATTTTTTTTTATTTTCTCTACTAGAGAGTACCTACTAATATTATAAATGCTAAAGTTTATATGTATGTATTTAAGTAAATTTGTTTATTACTCTTTCACGTAAAAACTACCAAACGGATTTGGATGAAACTTTACAGTAATATAGGTTATACATCAGAATAACACATGGGATACATTTGACCCCGAAATTCCCGCGAGAACGGGCACAACGCGGGTAAAACCGCGGGGCGTTGCTAATATCACTACATAGTATAAAACAAAGTCTTCTTCCGCTGTCTGTCTGTCCCTATGTATGCTTACATCTTTAAAAGTACGCAACGGATTTTGACGCCGTTTTTTAAAATAGATAGAATGATTCAAGAGGAAGGTTTATATGTATAAAAATCCCAAAATTCCCACGGGAACGGGCACAGAGCGGGTAACACCGCGGGGCGCGGCTTGTAAGTAATATATTTAGTTTTTTGTGTACATAGTGTCTGTGTACATATGCAGTTGTTTACTCAACTGCGAAGATGTGATATATATTATGTACGACATTTAATATAAAGTAATTACAAAAAGACGACAGTCAGTAAAACAAGATGGAGGGTGCTTGTGTATACCTAACGGTTCTTATCTTAGTGAGTTCTTACTTATTACTAGCCGCGCCTGCGGTGTTCCTGCAGGAATTTCGGGATAAAATGTATCCCATATGTTATTCTGATGTATAAACTATGTTGCTGTAAAGTTTCATCCAAATCCGTTCAGTAGTTTTTTCGTGAAAGAGTAACAAACATACATCCTAACAAACTTTCGCATCACTACATATGTAGTATAAAACAAAGTCGCTATTTTTGTCTGTTTGTTTGTCTGTATGCTTAAATCTTTAAAATTACGCAACGGATTTTGATGCGGTTTTTTGTAATAGGTAGAGTGATTCAAGAGGAAGGTTTTTATGTATAAAAATTCCCGATATTCCCACGGGAACGGGCACAACGCGGGTAAAACCGCGGGGCGCTGCTAGTTTATAATATTAGTAGGATTGCTCTTGTTTCTTGTATTGGTGGTGGATCTGTCAAGTGTGGCAAAGGTCCAAAGGTCGTGTCCTACGAACAGCTTAAGAGGATGGCAGAAGATGGAGAAACATAGAAAGAACTCCATCGACAAGAGACCAGCTCTTAGGTTTAAGACCTGTCATTTCTGACGTTTCTCTATGAAGAAACCATAAATAATTGTCTATGTGTGAACTAAACTTTATTTTACAGGTATCCGCGGTAGCGGCTATGCCACAAGGAGGGGGTAAGTATCTTAATTTTTATCTTTTCTTATCTGTATACAGGGTGTAGTTTTAATAACGTTCAGTATTAAGGACCGAAACTGCGTTAAGCGTCGCGTGCGGTTTCATACAAAAGTGAACCGTCGCGTGCGGTGTCATACAAAAGTGAATCGTCGCGTGCGGTGTCATACAATAGTGAACCGTCGCGTGCGGTGTCATACAAAAGTGAAACATCGCGTGCGGTGTCATACAAAAGTGAACCGTCGCGTGCGGTGTCATACAAAAGTGAACCGTCGCGTGCGGCCGTCGCGTATGTCCGCTTAGCGCAGTTTCGGCTATAGGGTGTTTAAATAATTCATTAATTTCGAGTAGGGCAACCCTGGTGTCGGAGTTTTAAGCCTGTCTCATGTCATGTCTCACTGGGCAAAATCACTACATAGTATAAAACAAAGTCGCGTCTGTTTGTCTTCTGTTTGTCTGTATGCTTAAATCTTTAAAATTACGCAACGGAATTTGATGCGGTTTTTTGTAATAGGTAGAGTGATTCAAGAGGAAGGTTTTTATGTACAAAAATTCCCGAAATTCCCTCGGGAACGGGCACAACGCGGGTAAAACCGCGGGGCGCTGCTAGTAAATGAGTAAATTACAGACAAGTACGTTTACTTTTTATATTTTAGCTATAGCCTCTGTGGCGTCGGCCGCTGCAGCCGCTACGGCCGCCGCGCCCATCCGGCCCGTAAGCGCAAATCACCTTACTCCGCCCCCCGGCATCGGCAAGATCCCGAGGGCGAGCGGGCTCGGAGTCCCAGGCCTGCCCGGGGGACTCAACTGTGAGTATAATATAATACCCCCGGACAAATTCACTCACGGTTAATTCGACCCAAAGTAAGCTCTAAGCTTGTATCATGTAATCTAACTCACTGATACTACTATATAATATATACATACACAAATACTTTATAATGTGTACTACGAATAGCATGCTTTGTGTTATGGGTAGCATGCTTTGGGTTATGGGTAGCATGCTATGGGTTATGGGTAGCATGCTTTGGGTTATGGGTAGCATGCTTTGGGTTATGGGTAGCATGCTTTGGGTTATGGGTAGCATGCTTTGGGTTATGGGTAGCATGCTTTGGGTTATGGGTAGCATGCTTTGGGTTATGGGTAGCATGCTTTGGGTTATGGGTAGCATGCTTTGGGTTATGGGTAGCATGCTTTGGGTTATGGGTAGCATGCTTTGGGTTATGGGTAGCATGCCTTGGATAACTAATGCATGCCTAATTAATACGTAATTAAGTACGAGTAGATCAGGCCAACCCTAGTGTCGGAGTTTCAGGCCGTTTTTAAACTGTTTAGGTTTTTCGTGCCCTCCTACTACTAGTATTCAACTATACCTTGCCTTGGGTTATGGGGAACCCATAGGTAGTATACATTGAGTTACGGATAGCATGCTTTGGGTTATCGATAGCATGCGTTAAGTTACAAATAGCATGTCTTGGGTTATGGATAGCATGCATTGATTTTTGAATAGCATGCTTTTGGTTATGATTAGCATGTCTCGATTTCCTAACAGCATGCCTTGGGTTACTAACAGCATGCCTTGGGTTACTAACAGCATGCTTTGGGTCACAAATAGCATACTTCGAGCTACGAAACTTAAGTTTGTTGTAATTAGATTTTGTTTTCTGTTTTCAGTCCTCATTGCCACATTCCTGAAAGACCTGAAACTGCCCAAAGGACTGGATTTCAAAAATTTGAATAGTCCCAATTGCGGATATAACATAATGTTAGTAATTGAACAATTTTTAAAAGAGTTCCTGGCTAAATATGGACTTGGGCATAGTATCCCGGCTGCTCCTAATGTCCTATAGTCTAGATATCTAGGTCTAGGGTTGCCACGGTGCAGTCGGCAACAGTGACCGAATATATTTTTTATAATAAAATAACTACTATAATAAAAATATGTTTTTTTTTTACATTAATTTTAAAGAGATGTCTGACGAAGACAAACCTCCTTAAGTTTAAGCGAGCATTACTCATGTTGAATTGAACATAACACCTCAGTCTTCTGTGACCTCGGATCCTGTAAAGGGGCCGAAACGTCAGATAAAAATGTAACATAAAAGCGAAGTGAAGCCCGGTTTCCACCGCAAGCGGAGCTTGCTCATTAATGACTCCGTTTAATTACCATTGCTTACTTGTATAGACGCATGACACCTCAGTCTTAACAAAAACACGTAATGACTCCATTTAATTACCATTGTGTTACTTGTTTCTGTTGAAGCATCAGTTTGAATTAACAAAAACACGTAATGGCTGCCAAACGGAGTCATTAATGAGCCCGCTCCGCTTGCGGTGGAAAATGGGCTTAAAAGTATCAAAATTTGTCCTTTCGTTTGTGTTAATCCTGCGGACCGTACAAAACTTATAAGTAATTATATTAGGTAACTAGCAGCGCCCCGCGGTTTTACCCGCGTTGTGCCGTTCCCGTGGGAATTTCGGGATAAAATGTAGCCTATAGCCTTTCTCGATAAATAGACTATCAAACAGTGAAAGAATTTTTCAAATCGGTTCAGTAGTTTCTGAGATTAGCGCGTTTAAACAAACAAACAAACAAACAAAACAAAACAAACTCTTCAGCTTTATAATATTAACTAGCAGCGCCCCGCGGTTTTACCCGCGTTGTGCCCGTTCCAGTGGGAATTTCGGGATAAAATGTAGCCTATAGCCTTCCTCGATAAATAGACTATCTAACAGTGAAAGAAATATTCAAATCGGTTCAGTAGTTTCTGAGATTAGCGCGTTTAAACAAACAAACAAACAAACAAACAAACAAACAAACAAACAAAACAAACTCTTCAGCTTTATAATATTAGTATAGATATAGATTATATTAGGTAACTAGCAGCGCCCCACGGTTTTACCCGCGTTGTGCCCGTTCCCGTGAGAATTTCGGGATAAAATGTAGCCTATAGCCTTCCTCGATAAATAGACTATCTAACAGTGAAAGAATTATTCAAATCGGTTCAGTAGTTTCTGAGATTAGCGCGTTTAAACAAACAAACAAACAAACAAAACAAACTCTTCAGCTTTATAATATTAAGATTAGGTAATAGTCTGGAAAACAACAAATTCTATTACGCATGTTGACATTGAGCCAAATTACAAGATGCCAGTTTACAAGCACCAGCCTCTGTAGTATTTACGAAGGAGTATAGTATAGCCACAAACCTCATTTGTATTTACGAAGGAGGATCGTATAGTTACAAACCTCATTTATATAATACGAAGGAGTATAGTACAGTTACCAACCTCTTTTACAAAAGAGTATATAAAACAAACCTCATTTGTTTTTACGAAGGAGGATCGTATATAGTTATAAACCTCATTTATATTTACGAAGGAATTTAGTACAGTTGACAACCTCTTTTGTATTCACGGAGGAGTAGTTACAAACCTCATTTGTATTTACAAAGGAGTACAGTTGACAACCTCTTTTGTATTTACGAAAGAGGATCATATAGTCTCAAACCTATTTAGTATTTACGAATGAGTAAAGTATAGTTAGAACCTTTGTATTTACGAAGGAGGATCGTATAGTTACAAACCTCATTTATATTAACGAAGGAGTTTAGTACACTTACCAATCTTTTTTGTATTTATGAAGGAGTATAAGAGTATAATAAGCCATTGGCCGAAAGGTGTAAATGAAATAAAAAATAGTATAATGATAATTTTAATCAAAATCCAAAATAAACTGCGCATACCACAGTCCAATCAGTATTTAGACTGTCTAATCTAATAAAACGCACACTAAATCAAGATGTTAAACATATTTTTTAGTCTCTTTAACTAAAGAATAGTATTAAAAACTGACTTATTAATGACTGTCTTGTAACAGTCTAAGATATTAAGGTAAAGTCACCCAATTCCGTGGGGTTCTAAAATTGGCACTTAATTCCGCGGTATTTAGAAAATCCCAATTTCCTAATTATGTCTTTGTTGTATCTTAATGCAAATATTTTTATTGAATCCAGTGTATATTTTTACGTATTAAAAATATAGAAAAATAACACAAATGTATTAAAAAGACACAATAAAAGGTCAGTATTGCGTCAACGGGTGGTCGAAGCGCACGCTTCATACAATAGTGACCCTTTGCAAGTAAATGTTTAGGTTTTTTAAATAGTGTTTTTAATACTGTTTTTCTATGTAGTGACTAGTTATTTGTGGTCCACTTGCTCGAGACTTTATTTTTTATGGGTAAGTACTAACCTTTTCTATTATTTTCTTAATAAATTAAGCTTAAAATTTGATTTTAAAATAACGTGGCATTAGGTTCCAAAATTTTTAGTCGGTTCCCAATTCCGTTGTGTTACCACGGAATAGCAAACTCATAAGCTTGGTTTTGTTTCTTGTTTTTTTGTGTTGGTTATAAAAGAGTAGTTTTTACTTTTATAAGTACTTAAAGCAAAAAAGTCAGTTGGTACTTGAAACTAATTCCGTGGTATACTTTTAGTTTAATTTGAACAATAAAAAATGTTAAATCGTAATTCTTTTTACGAGTTTTGTTAATTTGTTGTATGGAGAACTGATGCAGGTAATATTAATTTAATTACAAATTGCCTGTGTAAATGAATGCAATTTTGTAGATGATTAAAAATATATTATAAATAAAAATTTATCTGTATGAAACATATTTAAAAAAATATATTTATTTAACACTCGGAAATAGGAATAGTGTTTTCAAAGTTTGAAATCCAATTCCGTTGCACTATGTTACTGACTGCAACGGGATTGGGTTGTATGAGCACCTAATTCCGCGGTATAATATAAGAAAATCAAAGGGTGTTCTTTTACAGGTACAATATTTTATTGATCAATATTATAATGTTTATAAGCGTGATGTGGTCACAAAAAGCAATTTTGTAATATTACCTACTAAAATAATATACAGTTCCTATATTTTTTTTAAGAATTCCTTTTTTTGTTCATACAATGAAAATGATTATGCCGAAGATAATATACCTTTATTTTTTCATACACCCTGTATTTCATTTCACTAAAATATTCCCTTTACATTTTTTATACTCGGATTTAGGAACCACGTGCCGCGGAATTAAGATTTTTAACGCGGAATTAGGTGCTTCGGACTTACTTCATTATTATTTTTTTAAAAACTATAAATCAATTTAAAATAGATTTAACTTTAATTTAGTTTGGTAGTCAAAAGAATACCGTTTTTAATGACACCAGATAAAGCACTGTTAAGTTACAGTCAATACTTCATATATTATGTCTTTCCTTGTTATGTTGAAAATACCACGGAATTAGGTGACTTTACCTTAATATTGTGTTGCACACTGTTAACCGTGACGTCTATGTTCGGAATGGTGGTGAGAATTTGACGAGTGTTGTTGTTGCCCCCGATATTGTGGCCGATTTGATGATTCTTCTTCGTTATGTTGATGATGGTGAATTTGTTGTTGATTTCGTTGTTCAGAATGTTGTGATTGACTTGAATCGTATCCACTTTGTTGATTTCGCCTATGATATTGATTGCTTCTTGTTCTTTGTTCTTTATTCTGATAATTTGTATAATCTGAATTTTGTTGGAAATTATGTTGATTGTTAGAATTATATGTTGTTTGTTGATTGTTGTTGGGTCCTGTGTTTTTTTGTTGTCGTTTTCTGGGTACCTTTCTTCTGTGTAAACCGGGTTTTCTTCCATTCGGAGCATTACTATGGGTATCACTATTATTCTGGGTTGAACTATTATAATTTTGGGTTGAACCAGTATTCTGGGTATCACTATTTTGCTCTTTTCTGTTTCTTTTGCGATGTCTCCTACGTCTTCCGTTATTACTTGGTTTTATATAATCCGTTTGACTTTGATCGCTCTGCTGAGATTGTCGTGAATATTCTGAAGTGGAACTGCTTGAACTTTCTTCATAGTTGCTTCTTTGCGTAATGGTACTGTCCTGTTGTTTTGCTGAGCTTTGCTTTTGTTCATTCGTTCTACTTTGGTCGGTGTTACTTTCTTCAACTGTACTGCTGCTGGTGTTACTTTGGTCATCCGAAGTTGAACTGCTGTTTTGAACTGCTGTACTTTCTTCATAGTTGCTTCTTTGCGTAATGGTACTGTCCTGTTGTTTTGCTGAGCTTTGCTTTTGTTCATTCGTTCTACTTTGGTCGGTGTTGCTTTCTTCAATTGTACTGCTGCTGGTGTTACTTTGGTCATTGCTGATACTTTCTTGATCTGATGAGCTTTGAATTTTGCTTGTTTGTTCGTTTTGTTGTCCTGTTTGTGTTTCTTGTTGTTGATATTTGTCGTAGTTGCTATTCCATTCTTCTTCATAATGTTCGTTCAGCCATTTTTCTACATCTTCGGTTTGGCCGTGATCTGTATCATCATGCTTGTTTAGTGTTGTTTTGTCGTGTGTGTTGGATGTATCAGTGTTCGATGAATTTTCGTCGAACTTCTGTTTTTGTTTTCGATCTTCATCATCGCAGTCGCCATCGTCGCCTGTTGTTTTTCCATCTTTGGAATGATTATCATCTTTTTGCCCTTGCTTATCTTTTTGGTCATCTTTGCCATCTTTATTATTGGCCTGTTCATCGTCATTGTCATACTTGGAAGTTTCAGTTGATTTGCCCTTACCTTTGTCGTCATTTCCTGATTTTCCCTGACTATAATTTTCTTGTATATCTTTTGAAGATTTGTCTGAGAAGAATTGTTGTTCATACAGCCATAATTCATCGTCATATTCGTCTCCATAAGTTTCGACTTTTCCGTCGGTTCTACCGTTTCTTTTTTTACCTGTCTTCGATTGTTCATCGCTGCAGTTTTCGTCGTCTTCGTTTTTCTTACCATGAGGAGATTTTTTGGGATTTTTAGTTGTTATCTCTTTCGGGTTTTGAGTTGTTGAATCTTTAGATTGATCGGTTTTCTTGGTCGTTTGTTTAGAATAGCCTATTTGGTCGTCGTCGCATTCTTCATCGTCTACATCGTGACTGTTGTCCTGATTTTTTTTAGTTTTGTTGTCTTTCGGTTTTTTAGTCGTAGAACGTTTTGGTTTTTTGGTAGTTGATTTATTCGGTTGTCTTGGTTTGTTTGGATAGTCGTCGTCGCAGTCCTCTTCATTCCCTTGACTTCCACCATCACGAGGTTTCCTGGTTTGGTTGTCTTTCGGTTTTTTGGTCGTAGAATGTTTCGGTTTCTTCGTTGCATTTTTATTGGAATGGTCTAAAAAGTCTTCTCCACTGCATTCTTCATCAGATATGCTGGTATTTTCGTTAGGTTTTCTAGTTTTGTTGCCTTTTGGTTTTTTGGTCGTGGAATCTTTCGGTTTTTTGGTCGTTGATTTCTTCGGTTGTCCTGATAGGCTTGGATAGTCGTCGAACCAGTAATACCCTTCACTGCCATCGTCATGAGGTTTTGTGGGTTGGTTGTCTTTTGATTTTTTGGTCGTGGAACGTTTCGGTTTTTTGGTAGTTGATTTATTCGGTTGTCCTGGTAGGCTTGAATTGTCGTCGTCCCAGTCATCTTCATTCCCTTCACTGCCATCGTCATGAGGTTTCGTGGTTTGGTTGTCTTTTGGTTTTTTGGTCGTGGAACGTTTCGGTTTTTTGGTAGTTGATTTATTCGGTTGTCCTGGTAGGCTTGAATTGTCGTCGTCCCAGTCATCTTCATTCCCTACACCGCCATCGTCATAAGGTTTTGTGGTTTGGTTGTCTTTTGGTTTTTTGGTCGTGGAACGTTTCGGTTTTTTGGTAGTTGATTTATTCGGTTGTCCTGGTAGGCTTGAATTGTCGTCGTCACAGTCATCTTCATTCCGTTCACTGCCATCGTCATGAGGTTTTGTGGTTTGGTTGTCTTTTGGTTTTTTGGTCGTGGAACGTTTCGGTTTTTTGGTAGTTGATTTATTCGGTTGTCCTGGTAGGCTTGAATTGTCGTCGTCCCAGTCATCTTCATTCCCTTCACTGCCATCGTCATGAGGTTTTGTGGTTTGGTTGTCTTTTGGCTTTTTGGTCGTGGAACGTTTCGGTTGTCCTGATAGGCTTGGATATTCGTCGTACCAGTAATACCCTTCACTGCCATCGTCATGAGGTTTTGTGGTTTGGTTGTCTTTTGGCTTTTTGGTCGTGGAACGTTTCGGTTGTCCTGATAGGCTTGGATATTCGTCGTACCAGTAATACCCTTCACTGCTATCGTCATGAGGTTTTGTGGTTTGGTTGTCTTTTGATTTTTTGGTCGTGGAACGTTTCGGTTTTTTGGTAGTTGATTTATTCGGTTGTCCTGGTAGGCTTGAATTGTCGTCGTCCCAGTCATCTTCATTCCCTTCACTGCCATCGTCATGAGGTTTTGTGGTTTGGTTGTCTTTTGATTTTTTGGTCGTGGAACGTTTCGGTTTTTTGGTAGTTGATTTATTCGGTTGTCCTGATAGGCTTGGATATTCGTCGTACCAGTAATACCCTTCACTGCCATCGTCATGAGGTTTTGTGGGTTGGTTGTCTTTTGATTTTTTGGTCGTGGAACGTTTCGGTTTTTTGGTAGTTGATTTATTCGGTTGTCCTGGTAGGCTTGAATTGTCGTCGTCCCAGTCATCTTCATTCCCTACACCGCCATCGTCATAAGATTTTGTGGTTTGGTTGTCTTTTGGTTTTTTGGTCGTGGAACGTTTCGGTTTTTTGGTATTTGATTTATTCGGTTGTCCTGATAGGCTTGGATATTCGTCGTACCAGTAATACCCTTCACTGCCATCGTCATGAGGTTTTGTGGGTTGGTTGTCTTTTGATTTTTTGGTCGTGGAACGTTTCGGTTTTTTGGTAGTTGATTTATTCGGTTGTCCTGGTAGGCTTGAATTGTCGTCGTCCCAGTCATCTTCATTCCCTACACCGCCATCGTCATAAGATTTTGTGGTTTGGTTGTCTTTTGATTTTTTGGTCGTGGAACGTTTCGGTTTTTTGGTAGTTGATTTATTCGGTTGTCCTGGTAGGCTTGAATTGTCGTCGTCCCAGTCATCTTCATTCCCTTCACTGCCATCGTCATGAGGTTTTGTGGTTTGGTTGTCTTTTGATTTTTTGGTCGTGGAACGTTTCGGTTTTTTGGTAGTTGATTTATTCGGTTGTCCTGGTAGGCTTGAATTGTCGTCGTCACAGTCATCTTCATTCCCTAAACCGCCATCGTCATAAGGTTTTGTGGTTTGGTTGTCTTTTGGTTTTTTGGTCGTGGAACGTTTCGGTTTTTTGGTCGTTGATTTATAGTAATAATAATAATCACTTTCTTCGTCATCTATATTCTTCTTTTTCTGTTTCTTCGTCTTATCGTCTTCTGTTGTTGTATCTTTAGTTATTCTTTGATCTCCATAGTCATCCCAATCGTCTGTATAAGTAGAATCATTATTACTATTGTTATTCTTGTCACGAACAATCGTCTTATCCTTATTCTTCTGTTCTGTATAACTCGTGTCTTCTGTCTGTGTTACAGTCACTGTCTTCTTAGTTTCTTCTTTGTCTTTCTGAGAGTTTTGTTTACTTTCTTCAGCAAATATATCGTCGAAATATTCTTGAAGGTATCTGTTGTAACCAGTTGTGTCTGTTTCTGTCTGTTGCTTGTCTGTTGTCTGTTTATCTTTTGTTGTTTGTTGGTTGTCTTTTGTTGTCTGACTATCGTCTTGCGTTTTGCTTTTCTTGGATGTATCTTCGTTATCGTCATTTTTGTCAGTTTGACTCTTGTCATTTTTAGTTTTATCATTATTTTGGGTGTAGTCGTCGTCATAAATTACAGACTGGTCATCATTAGTAGTTTTTGTTGTCGTTTGATTTGTTATGACTGTTGTATCTTTTGTTTGAGTGGTTGTTTGATCTTGGGTGTTAATAGATGTGGTTTTTTGATCTTGGTCATCATATGTGGTTTTTTTACCTTTACTATACTTATCGTTGTCGTTGTATGTGGTTGTTTCATCTTTTTCATACCTATCTTGGTCATACGTGGTTATTTGATCTTGATCGACATATGTTATTTTTTGATCTTGGTCATTAGATGTGGTTTTTTGATCTTGATCGTCATATTTTGTTTTCTGATCTTGGTCAGTAGATGTGGCTTTTTGATCTTGGTCATCATATTTGGTTTTTTTATCTTTTCTATACTTATCGTTGTCTTTATATGTGGTTGTTTGATCTTGGGTATACGTATCTTGGTCATAATACGTGTTTTGTTGATCTTTGTTAGTATATGTGGTTTTTTTATCTTTTCTATACTTATCGTTGTCTTTATATGTGGTTGTTTGATCTTGGGTATACGTATCTTGGTCATAATACGTGTGTTGTTGATCTTTGTCAGTATATGTGGTTTTTTTATCTTTTCTATACTTATCGTTGTCTTTATATGTGGTTGTTTGATCTTGGGTATTCGTATCTTGGTCAGAATACGTGGTTTGTTGATCTTGATTGACGTATTTTGTTTTTTGATCTTGGTCATCGTTAGTGATTTTTTTATCTTTTCTATACTTATCTTTGTCTTTATATGTGGTTGTTTGATCTTGGGTATTCGTATCTTGGTCAGAATACGTGGTTTGTTGATCTTGATTGACATATTTTGTTTTTTGATCTTGGTCATCATATTTGGTTTTTTTATCTTGTCTATACTTATCTTTGTCTTTATATGTGGTTTTTTGATCTTGGGTATACGTATCTTGGTCAGAATACGTGGTTTGTTGATCTTTGTCAGTATATGTGGTTTTTTGATCTTTTTTATACCTATTTTGGTCATGTGTGGGTTTTTTATCTTTGCCATACCTATTGCCAGGGTGAGTTTGGTCATCATCAAAGTAAGAGTCGTCGTCATAGTAGCCATATCTCACATATCGACGATTATAGTAATCGTAGAAGGATGTCTGATCCGTACCTGCAGGGTTTGTTTGTCTATTCCTATATTCTGGATATCTGTCATCCTCTTGAGAGTTATAACTATCGTATCGTTCATTCCCGTCAGTTTTGTCTGTGGTATCTGCTGTACTTTTCTTGTCTTTGGTTTTCTTAACGCTTTGTTTGTCTGTAGTTTCTGTTTCGTCGTCTGTGGTTTGACGAAAGGTGTTATCTGATGTTTGGTCGTTAGTTTTGGTAGTTTGTGTTGTTTTAGTAGTTTTTTGTGTCGATGTGTTATCGTAGTCTGATTGTTGATTCTGATATTTAATGTATCCATCGTAATCGTTTTCTTCGTAGGTAAAATCGTCTTGTTTATTTTTAACTTTATTGTTTTTATCTTGGCTTGTATCAGTTCCATCGTCAACTTTCGTAGTCTCTGTCGTGCCGCCATTTTGATTTCCATCGTCTATGGTTTCGGTTGTTTCAGTAGTGTCTTGTGTTTTGTCAGATTGTTGAGTTTCTTTGTATGTATCTGTGTTTTTATAATTATATTTGTTTGTTGTTTGAGTTTCGCTTGGGTGCGTTTCTTTGTCATTATTGTCGGTGTCAGCGTAGTTGTATGTAGGATTAACGCTTATTATCTCAATGCCGCCGTGGCCGATGTAAGGGGATGACTTCTCTGCCCGCTCTTCAATGTCTTTTAACATTTTCAAAATTTCATCGGCATCTTGATTTGCTTTTTCGTCGTTAATGATAACCTTTGTGTTGTCTCCTCCGTTGTCATCTGTAAAAGTGATTGATCAACTTTATGCTTCAATGTAAACGAGCCCTAAGTGAAATCACTACATAGTATAAAACAAAGTCGCTATTTTTGTCTGTTTGTTTGTTTGATCAACTTTATGCTTCAATGTAAACGAGCCCTAAGTGAAATCACTACATAGTATAAAACAAAGTCGCTATTTTTGTCTGTTTGTTTGTTTGTTTGTCTGTATGCTTAAATTTTTAAAATTACGCAACGGATTTTGATGCGGTTTTTTGTAATAGGTTTTTTTTTTTCACTAGTTAAAATCCTAAATCTTGGACTTTCGAATTCCTATTTCGTAGCCAGCTTCGAATCGGGATTATTTCTCCCATTTGGAAGCTAGCTACCAAATCTGGCTACGAGATGGGCCTAAACCTAAAAAACCATTACCGGTCTGAGATTGTTGAGCAATTTTTTCTATATCTTTAATTTTCTCCAAAATTCCGCTAGCATCTTCTTCGGCTTTGGTGTCCTTAAAATCTAAAAATAATATCAAAATAACATCAATAATAAAAATCTGGACAGCCTCCGTGGTCTAGTGGTTTGAGCGCTCGGCTCACGATCCGGAGGTTCCGGCTTCAATTCCCGGTGGGGACAATATCTCTGATATATATCTCTGTGAGACTGCCCTCAGTTTGGTTAGGGCATTGCAGGCTGAATCACCTGATTGCCCGAAAAGTAAGATGATTCCGTGCTTCGGAGGGCACGTTAAGCCGTCGGTCCCGGTTACTCTCTACGGATAGTAGTCGTTACATGAGCCATGTCAGAGGCCTTTGGCGGCTCAATAACTCTGACACCAGGATTGGTTAGGTTGACCATCCACTCGATGAAGAAGAAGATAGAAAAATTCCTAACAAAAGCACTTACCATAAGCATAAGAGTGTCCATAACCATAATCATACTGGTTATACCCATGATACGGATGATACGGGTAACCATATCTCGGATGCTGGTAACCATAACCATCCTCTGGATGCTCATGATAGCCTGAAGACTTGGCAGGATGATAAGGATGCTCAGGATACAGAGGCTGCTGCTGTTTATACTTAGGATGATTTTTATCATACCGAGGATGATTTTTGCTATAAGGCCCTTCATAACCTGGCTGATGTCCTGGATAGTGGGAGTAACCAGGATGGTTCGGATACGGGTAATAATAGGGATGAGAATATTCTTCATTGTCATAGTGCTGATCGTTCTTCTGTTGTTTATTCTTCCCGTATTGTTGTCCTAAATAACGTACGTTTTCGTCGTGAGAGTGAGTCTGTCTTCTTGTAGTTTGCTTTTGCTGTTCAGTTTGTGTGGTCTGTTGGCTATAGGACCTTCTGCTATTCGACTGTCCTATTTCCTTTTGAACATCATCATCGTAGTGTTTATTTGTTTCTGATTGAGGTCTTCTTGGTCTTCTGGAGTCTCGTCTTCTGTTATTTTTAGGATTGTTAGCTGGATTTCTTGTTCTCTGTCTCGGATTTCTAATGTCACCTGGATTTCTTCTTCTATTTCTCGAAGGCCAAGCGTCATCTGGATTGCCTCTAGTATCTCTGGCATCTGTAGTGTCAGATGTATATCGTCTTTGTTTTAAATCACTAGAGTCATCTGGATTTGCTCTACTACGTCTTGTCTCCCAATTGTGTCTGTCACGGGAGCCCTGGGGTATGCGGTGAGGACCTGGGTCCCCTGAAATACAATAAGATGTTTGAATTTGTTAATTAAACCCAAACTAAGCTATTTTTTTGACCCGAAATTCACGCGAGTACGGGTACAACGAACGAGAACGGGCACTGTTCATCAAACAGAGTTTAACAATTAAGTAGAAGTATTATTCAATGTCCGACTGCTGGACAAAGGCCTCTCATTACTGAAGATATCAGTACAGTGAGGAATATCTACACTATGGGTGCTTTCAAATTATGCGTTTCGTGTCGGACCGCTACGGTGCCGAAGCGGTGCGTTTGTCGTGTTGTGAACGTACGATCGTGTGTTTTCATACAAAACGAGCCGTGCGGCAACAGTGCGTACTCAAATTATTTCGCGGTAGCGACGCCGCACTGATGCCGCATGGCTCGATTTGTATGAAAACACACGATCGTACGTTCACAAAACGACAAACGCACGGCTTCGGCACCGCAGCGGTCCGACACGAAACGCATAATTTGAAAGCACCCTAATAATATAAAAAGGAAAACTTTGTTTGTTTGTTTGTAATGAATAGGCTCAAAAACTACTGGACCGTTTTTAAAAATTCTTTCACCATTCGAAAGCTACATTATCCACGAGTAACATAGGCTATTTTTCATCCCGAAATTCCCACAGGAATGGACACAACGCGGGTAAAACCGCGGGGTGCTGCTAGTTAGCTAATAATTTTGTTTTCAATGGTGAGCAAAAAATATGATCTTACCTCCATGCCTTGCTGGTCTTCTTCGTCCTTGGTCTTGTGTCTGTGATGACGCAGAACTACTTGAATCTGCCTCATGATGAGCCGACCTCTTTGCTCTAGTCTCTTGCGTATCTGGTTTAGACGCTGAATCGTCATTCTCTACTTCTTTTTTCTTCTCATACGTACTCTGTTCGTCGGTAGTGCTATTGTCTTTTTCATATTGTGATTTTTGTATGGTGCCAGAGCGTTGAATTTTGTTGCCATCTTTTTTTGTGTCTGAAATAAGTGAGATTTATTATTAACTAGCTGTGCCGTAAGGAATACGGGATAAAAAGTATCCTATATCCGTCTCCTAGTTTTAAGCTACCTCCCCACCAATTTTCAGCCAAATCGGTTCACCCGTTATCGAGTTATAAATAGAGTAACAAACACGACTTTCTTTTATATATATATAGCAGATGCCTCGTTTTTGACCCAAATTGTACCCGTTTTTGTTCGAATTGTGACATGAAATGTAGTCACAAACCTTCCTCTTGAATTATTCTATGTATTGGTTAAAATCGCATGAAAATCCGTTCGGTAGTTTTTGAGTAAATCAATTATTTGAAGACAGCTTTAGAGGATTTTGCTTTCTACTTAACTGTGGTTCCACCCGCGATCCAGTAGATGGCGAAAGTGCGAATATTTTTTAAATCGCTCTCAAGGGTGTTACCCGAATTGTATCCATTCCCGAGGGAATTTGGGGATAAAATGTATCCCATGTGTTATTCTTAACCTATATTACTTGAGCGTTTATTTAGAAGGCTTATACAAGTTTAACAGCCTCCGTGGTCTTGTGGTTTGAACGCCCGGCTCACGATACGGAGGTTCCGGGTTCGATTCCCGGTGGGGACAATATCTCACAAAAATCTCTTTGTGAGACTGTCCAGATTGCAGGCTGAATCACCTGATTGCCCGAAAAGTAAGACGATTCCGTGCTTCGGAGGGCACGTTAAGACGTCGGTCCCGGTTACTGTCTACGGATAGACGTCGTTACATGAGCCATGTCCTTTGGCGGTTCAATAACTCTGACACCAGGATTGGTCAGGTTGACCATCCACTCGGTGAAGAAGAAAAAGAAGTTTACCTAGAGTTCTCCGCTGTGTAGACCCACTCTCGTGCGTTTTTGTGTCATTCTTCTCCGTCGATCCCTTCTCCACTTCATACACCTTCTTCCCGTCACCAAAGCCAATAGTCTCTTGTTTATACTCCTCTTTGTGTTGGTCTGTTTCTTTACTCTTTTGGTGGTCAGATTTGTAGTCCTCTTGGTGAGAGTTGTCTTCTGTGCCGGCTGTGAAGAAGAATATGTGATGTGTGGGTTCCGAGTGCATTTCTAGATAAGCGGAGCGGAGTGGAGTTACTCATTTTAAGCGCTGTGATTCTTCGATCAACAATACACAACTAGATATCGGGTCACGTACAAAATCAAAGCTAAATACTGTCCGCGTGGATGACGTGTGACAGCTTATTTTGTTTACTACCGAACTGAAACAAAAGTTTTAAAACAGTTCGAAGTTCAACCTAATTACAACCATGACACCTAGGAATAAAGTAGCAAATCTAATGAATAAAATAAGAGCTCACTTTTCAAATGAGGCCTTATTCACTGAGACATATTTTTTGCGCCGACCCGACATCTAGTTGTGTATTGTTGTTCGAAGCTGTGATTGGTTAATTCACGGTTTGCACCGCTCTCTGCTTCAATGAAGCTTGCTTACGGAATTGGTTTGCGTGGTGATAACGACATCCTCCTCACTGTACTGATATCTTTATGCTGGGGCCACACCTATGCCATATGCCATAGAATATGACATTAACCGTAGGTGCAGCCACGACTATGCGTCATAATTTGACAATAGCATTGACAATGCCATTTGGCGTATGCGATAGCTCGAGTGGCGGTACATCAAAGAGATTAATGCGAGAGTTAAATGCATGAAGCGGCCACACTACGTATTGTCAGTGTGCGTCGAGAGCGCAACGGGTTCGGACGTATTTGATTATTACGACGGATTTGCCTCAAAATCGCACGTTTTTGTCTATACGTACTATGGCGACAGAGTGGAGTAACAACAAAATTATTACTTTTCTTCAGATTCTGCAAACATGGTCTCTTTATTCGATAATGATTTAATAAAGTCAAATAATATAAATTTACACTCATGAAATATAGAGCTCTGTCGACGTCCATCTTGCCTGAATTGAAGTAAATTCAATGCCGTTGTCAATGTCAAATTTTTCCAATAAATGAACATTGACATTGACAGTGTAAGTGTAGCCACCCACTATATTGCATTGAAAATTATTGCATTCAATGGGCATTGACATTGAGCGTAAGTGTGGCCCCAGCATTAGTGAGATGAGAGGTCTTTGCTCAGCTGTGGGACATTACAGACTGACTTGGTCTACTCACATCTTGAATGTCAAACAACAATTTTAATGCGCTGTGATTGGTCATTTGACCTGCAATGTCTTAAGGGTAGCAGAGCTCATGGCGTTGTCTGACTAAGCGATGTTAGTTCATTGCGATTCTTAAGCAACGTGCAACTCGACCCCTACTTGGATGGGTGGCTGATAGAGGCATTTCTATCTGAGCGCTACCGTGCTTCGGATGTTAAATTGTTGGTCCTGCTTGTTTCAATCGTTAGACCGTGTCGGAGGCCTTTAGGCGGTCTAAAATCTCCGACACCAGGGTTGACCACAGACCTACTCGAATTACTTAATGTCTTTAGAAATGTCACCTGACTGGTCTACTCAAATTTCGAATGTCAAATTTAAATGCGTTGTGATTGGTCAGTTGAGCTCCAATGTCTTCTCCAGTTGCTTAAAATGTCACCTGATTGGTCAACTCACATTTGGATGAATAAGTTTTCGAGCTGGCCTCTTCCTCATCAGTATGTTTGTCTGTAGTCTTGTGCTCCGTCTTCTGCATCCCTTGAGGGCCCAGGACCAGTTCTTCCTTCTTCTTCTCCTCTGTAGTGGAGTCAGAGGAACTGCTTTTGTCTTGAGTGGAGTGTTGCTCGACACCTTCGTCTTTGCCTGAGAAAGATAGTTTAAACAATATAAATATTTAACGCCTAAGATTGAGGTCCCAGGTTCAATTCCCGGTTTCTGGGATTAGCGCGTTCTAACAAACAAAAAACAATAAACTCTTCATTTTAATAGTAGAGATAATGATTGACATGACACCTGTCATTATGACGTCACAATGTCCACCATTTTGTTTTCATTCAGTCAACTTAGCGCTCGTGGCTTCGATCAACAATACACAACTAGATATCGGGTCGTCAGAAAAATACGTCTCAGTGAATAACAGCGCACTTGAAACGTGAGCTCTTATTTTATTACTAATAAGACTAGCTGTGCCCTGCGGTTTCACCCGCAGCGCCCCCGTTCCCGTGGGAATTTGGAGATTTTTATTCCTTATTTTTCTTATATAAAAACCTTGTCCTGACAATAAGGAACACATTAAAAAAATAATCATCCAATTTGGTGCAGTCGTTCTGAAGTTATGCGCTTAGCAACAGATTTAGCGATTCATTTTTATATTATAGACTAGCTGCGCCCCGCGGTTTCACCCGCGTTGTACCCGTTCCCGCGGGAATTTCGGGATGAAAAATAGACGTTGGCCGATTCTCAGACCTACTCAATATGCTCACTAAATTTCATGAGAATCGGTCGAGCAGTTTCGGAGGAGTACGCGAACGAACACTGTGACACGAGAATTTTATAGATGATAAGATTTGCTACTTTATCGCTGGATGTCATGGTTGTAATTAGGTTGAACTTCGAACTGTTTTAAAACTCTTGTCTCAGTTCGGTAGTAAACAAATGAAGCTGTCACACGTCATCCACGCGGACATTATTTATTTTAATTCGAATTTGAATTTATTGTTAATCGAAGGCCCGTGGCGTTATTTGACTTAATGTTAGTTAATTGCGATTGTTAAGCAACGTACAGCTCGACCCTGGGTGGCCGAAAGTGGGATTTCTATCTAACCGCTATCGTGTTTCACAAGGCACGTTAAGCAGTCGGTCCCGGTCCCGGTTTACCATAGCATAGAGTCTATGCCATAGACCATGTCGGAGGACTTGAAGCGGTGTAAAATCTCCGACACCTACTCGAACTTACCGCCAAAATCGGACTTCGTATGATTTGAAGAAGACTTGTGTTCTTCTGTTACGTCTGTGCTCTCCCGTTGAATTTTGAGTTGTCCATCGTCACTCTTCTGGACGTCAACACTTTGTTGATGGTCATCCGTCCCAACGGGGCCCGTCGAAAAATCTGGATCAAATAAAAGTATTAGGGTGCTTTCAAATTATGCGTTTCGTGTCGGACCGCTGCGGTGCCGAAGCCGTGCGTTTGTCGTATTGTGAACGTACGATCGTGTGTTTTCATACAAATCGAGCAGTGCGGCAACAGTGCGGCGTCGGTACCGCGAAATAATTTTAGTACTGGATGGATTTGGATGAAACTTTACAGTAACATAGGTTATACGGTTGGTGATCTCAAACCCGAGCCATGTTTGAAAAAAAGGCTTGTTTTCCCTCGTTCCGTGAATTGAACCCGGGATCTCAGTCTTGGCAGGCTAGTGCACATACCACTAGACCACCGAGGCGTTGAATTGTAAAACCTCTAAAAATACATAAAAGGTTATACATCAGAATAACACATGGGATACATTTTATCCCGGTAAAACCACGGGACATTGCTAGTGTACTTATACTTTTTTTGATGTTTTTTGAGAGGCTTAAACCTTTTTAAACATTAAAGAATATTAGTTCATAAACATGAACGAATAAATAATTTGAATTTGAATTTAACTAAACCGCTGTCATTAAATGTTTTGTCTCTTTTACTCTTTGGAAAATAGCGTGTGTCGGAAAGAGACAAACCATTTGACAGCTAAAATGTAAATAAACGTTTATGTATAAAGCTGCAAGCCTGTAATGTCCCACTGTTGGGGACAGGTCTCTCGTCTCACTGATGATATCAGTGCAGTGAGGAGGATGTCGTCTTCTCTTGGTTTCGAAAGTATATTGATAAGGTACTTACCAGGCATACAATGGATACCCAATAGGCCCTGAAAATAAAATTATATCACTACATAGTATAAAACAAAGTCGCTTTCCGCTGTCTGTCCCTATGTATGCTTAGATCTTTAAAACTACGCAACGGATTTTGACGCAGTTTTTTAAATAGATAGAGTGATTCAAAAGGAAGGTTTATTTGTATAAAAATTCCCGAAATTCTCACGGGAACGGACACAATGCGGGTAAAACCGTGGGGCGCTGTTAGTCTTTCTAATATTATAAATACGAAAGTGAGGATGGATGTATGTTTTTTACTTTTTCAAGAAAAAACTACTGATCGGATTTGGATGAAACTTTACAGTAATATACCTAGGTTATACATCAGAATAACACACGGGATACATTTTATCCCGAATACGAATAGTAGTCGTTACATGAGCCATGTCAGAGGCCTATGGCGGCTCAATGACTCTGACACCAGGATTGGTCAGGGTGACCATCCACTCGGTGAAGAAGATTTTATCCCGAAATTCCCGCGGGTGCTACAAGGGCAAAACCGCGGGGGGTTGGGGTGCTTGTATCCTACTAATATTATAAATGCGAAAGTTTGTGAGGATGGATGTATGTATGGATGGATGTATATATGAATGTTTGTTGCTCTTTCACGCAAAAACCACTGAACGGATTTGAATGAAACTTTACAGTAATGTAGGTTATATATCAGAATAACACATGGAATACATTTTATCCCGAAATTCCCGCGGGAATGGGTACAACGCGGGTAACACCGCGGGGCGCAGCTAGTTACATATATAGAGTATTATAGAAAGTCACTCTGACACCAGGATTGGTCAGGTTGACCACTCGATGAAGAAGAAGATAAAGAGTAGTTTAGAGGCTTACCAGAAACAGAAATGCTAATTCCCGCCTCATGTTTGGACTCTAACTGGTACAAAATACTGTATCCTCGCCATTTTTATTAACTCTCACGTTAATACATCTTAAAACAAATATTAATTAACTCCCAGCTGAGCAAATTTAAGTTACGTTTTCGGCTGTCACTAATTAAAAATATATTTTTAGTGAATTCCGTATTGTTCTTCTTCTGCATCGAGTGGATGGTCACCCTGACCAATCCTGGTGTCAGAGTTATTGAGCCGCCAAAGGCCTCTGACATGGCTCATGTAACGACTACTATCCGTAGAAAGTAACCGGGACCGTCGCTTATCGTGCCCTCCGAAGCACGGAATCGTCTTACTTTTCGGGCAATCAGGTGATTCAGCCTGCAATGCCCTAACCAAACTGAGGACATTGAAAATCCGTATTGTTGAAAACGTCGTACGGAATAAAATAGCATTTTAGCTATCAAATGGTTTGTCTCTTTCCGACATCTATACTAATATTATAAAGCTGAAGAGTTTGTTTTGTTTGTTTGTTTGTTTGTTTGTTTAAACGCGCTAATCTCAGAAACTACTGAACCGATTTGAATAATTCTTTTTGTAATAGATAGCCACATTCAACGGGAAGGTTATAGGCTATTTTTCATCCCGAAATTCCTACGGGAATGGGTACAACGCGGGCAAAACTGCGGGGCGCTGCTAGTATACGCTATTTTACAAAGAGCGAAAGAGACAAAACACTTTATAACAGTGTTTTAGTTAACGAGCGTTATGAATAAATCGGAAAGTCAGTAATTTCCCACTGCTGGGACTGGTGGACAAAAGCCTCTTACCTCTGAAGATGGTTTCGTGAAAGAATACTCTCGATGAAACCATCCTTTATTCTAAACAAGCAGCGCCCCGCGTTGTGCCCTTTCCCGTGGGAATTTCGGGAATTTTTATACATATAAACCTTCCTTTTGAATTACTCTATCTATATAAAAAAACCGCGTCAAAATCCGTACAGTAGTTTTGCAAACTATCGCATTTATCTATACTAATATTTTAAAGCTGCAGAGTTTGTTTGTTTGAACGCGCTAATCTCAGAAACTACCAGTCCGATTCGAATAATTATTTTTGTAATAGATAGTCACATTCAACGGGAAGGTTTTAAGCTACTTTTAATCCTGAAATTCCCACGGGAACGGGCACAACGCGGGTAAAACCGCGGCGTAGTACTTGATATTAGTATCATTATGATCTCACCTACTGACACCCTTTCGCATGAGGATCTCTACTAAAGATTTATTTATCAAATATTTGCATGGCTGGCAATTTATAATACTTGACAATGAAACTGCGTATTATATGCTACTGGTGAAATATGGTTATAATTTTGCAGACAACATAAATAAAACAAAGTCCCCGGCTGGCCGTCTGTCTGTCCGCGATAAACTCAAATACTACTGCACGGATTTTAACGCGGTATTTTTAAATAGATAGAGTGATTCAAGAGGAAGATTTATATGTATAAAAGTTCCTGAATCTTTTACGGGAACGGGCAAAATGCGGGTAAAGTCGCAGGGTGCTGCTAATCTCGATTGTGTACATACTCGCCAGACACGGGCTATGTTTAATTTGTAACTCAAACTTGTTATATCACTACATAGTATAAAACAAAGTCGCTTCTGTTTGTCTGTATGCTTAAATCTTTAAAATTACGCAACGGATTTTGATGCGGTTTTTTGTAATAGGTAGAGTGCTTCAAGAGGAAGGTTTTTATGTGAAAAAAATCCCGAAATTCCCAACGGGAACGGGCACAACGCGGGTAAAACCGCGGGGCGCTGCAAATCTTTTATAAAAATGAATCGCAAAATGTGTTGCTAAGCGCATAACTTCAGAACGACTGCACCAAATTGGATGATTCTTTTTAAATGTGTTCCTTATTGTCAGGACAAGTTTTTTATATGAGAAAAATAAGGATTAAAAATCTCAAAATTCCCACGGGAACGGGGGCGCTGCGGGTGAAACCGCGGGGTGCAGCTAGTTGTTTATATATTTTTGGAACGAAGTTTCTTATCGCGGGTTACGAAAGGGGGCTAGCCGGAAAATGGTAACGACATTTTTTAGGCCAGAAAGGGACAGACAGAGAAACATGCGCGAGAGAGACAGACAGAGAAACTTGCGCACGCCAGAAAGAGACAGACAGAGAAACATGTGCGAGAGAGACAGACAGAGAGACATTTCGTCTTTCTATTTCGCATTGACCAGTGTGGTGTCGCGACGATTATTTTTGTTGATAATAAATAAACTTCGTTCCATCCGGGTGTCCCTTGACACCTCTCTTATTATATATCACCAGGGTCATCTACTACCTATATAAAAGAAAGTCGTGTTAGTTACTCTATTTATAACTCGAGAACGGCTGAACCGATTCGGCTGAACATGGGTGGGGAGGTAGTTTAGAACCAGGAGACGGATATAGGATACTATTTATCCCGTATTTCTTACGGGAACGGGTGCGCTGTGGGTGAAACCGCGGGGCACAGCTACTTAGAAATAAATAGGTAAAATTACGTGGCCTTATAAGTATTTTTTGTTTACAGTACCTACTGTCTTTGATATCAGCTGTTTAGAATTAAACATGAGATGATCAGGATAGCATACATAATATGCCTTACTCGCAGCGCCCCGCAGTTTTACCCGCGTTGTGCCCGTTGCTATAGGAATTTCGGGATGAAAAATAGTCTTAGACCTTCCCGTTGAACGAGGCTATCAGTTACAAAAAGAATTATTCAAATCGGACTGCTAGTTCCTGAGATAAAGTCGAATATGCTGCGGGTTGGAAATCTTGAACACGAGACATGTTTGAAAAGTAGGAAACATATTTTTCGCTCGACTTGTGAATTGAACCTGGGACCTCAGTTTTGGCAAGCGAGTGCACACCACTAGACCACCGTCATAACGCAGAAAATATAGGTACTTAACGCGTAAAATAATGTAATTCGACAATTGTTTTAACAGGTTGTGTCAATAATGTTATTGTGTCGGTAAATTAAAAACAAATATCTTGTATTTTATGAGCTGGCACTTACATACGTAACTCATTTGTTATAAATTCTCATTAACGTGAATGTACGTAAAATAGTGTTGTTGTGTTACGGTTGACGTCATTAAATCTTTGTTGATTGGTCCCAAACTATCACTACATAATAGAAAACAAAGTCTCCGGCTGCGTCTGTCTGTGTGTTCGTGATAAACTCAAATAATACTGCACGGAATTTGACGCGGTTTTCGCTATTTGATAGAATAATTCTTCCGGAAGGTTTATATGTATAAAAATTTCCGAAATTTCCACGGGAACGGGCATAACGCGGGTAAATCCGCGGCGCGCTGCTAGGAATATTAGAAATGCGAACGTTTGTGAGGGTGCATGTGTGTTTGTTACTCTTTCATGATAAAAGTATTGCACGGATTTAGATACACATCGTACAGATGCTGTATGTGATTGTGTAGCGAAAGTTTGCTTTAGTTTCTTATCCTGCAAACAAAATCAAAATAAATAGGAGTCCTTACTTGAAACATGGTGATTTAGATGATAAATGAAACTCACCGTGTCCTCAGAACGCAAAGAATAACCAAGCAAAAAACCTCGGATTTAGATGAAACTTTACAGTAATATAGGTTACTAGCAGCGCCCCGCGGTTTTACCCGCGTTGTGCCCGTTCCCGTGGGAATTTCGGGAATTTTTTTACATAAAAACTTTCCTCTTGAATCACTCTACCTATTACAAAAAACCGCATCAAAATCCGTTGCGTAATTTTGAAGATTTAAGCATACAGACAAACAGACAAACAAACAGACAAAAATAGCGACTTTCTTTTATACTATGTAGTGATATATCAAAATACCATATGGAATACATTTTATCCCGAAATTCCCGCGGGTGAAATAAAATAAAAGTGTGTAATTTCAATTCAAAATCTCAGTTAATAACACGCAACCAAGCCATTTTGAATGAAATTTGGTACACAGTTGGACCAGAGCCTGAGAAAGGACATAGGCTACTTATTGTTGCAAAATTCCTGTGGGAACGGGTACAACGCGGGTGAAACCGCGGGGCGCTACTAGTAGCTAATAAGTAGGTTATATATATATTTAAAATTTAACTCTGAAAGGTCTTTAGGTAGATATCTTAATGGTCTTGATGAGTACATTCCATCGCCATTTTACACGGATTCCATCATGTATGTATAGAAATCTTTAACAAACTGTATAATTTAGTTCCTCCATAACTCTTGCAGCCGATTGCGAACTGTCAAACTACTTAACTGTCAATGTCAGATTACTTAACGTCATACATATTTCCATCAATTCAAAATTCAGAAATCCAATTACAGATTAAATTCTGCAGTTGAAAAATTATTTTTTCAGTGAATTATAACCAAAATGTCCAGTTTAACACCTGAAAGATCGTCCTGCATATTCTGTAATATCGTTAATAAGTTAGAAAACACTGAAATCTTGTACGAAGACGAAGATATTTGCATTTTTAGGGACATCAAACCGGCTAGCAAATTTCACATACTTACTGTACCAAAAAGGCATATTGACGATGTAAAATGTTTAAAACCTGAAGATAAAGAGCTTAGTAAGTGATTTATAATTATATCTTTGAGATACACGTAGCGTCACAGTCGATAAGATAAGGTTTAGGCCTTAAAACTTTATAACACCCCACTGCAGATCAAAAAAATCTTACTCACATTGTACAACTGCTAGAAACCTCTTTTCTGTATCTTTAGTATATTAGAAACCTGTATAATACAACCCATGAGAAATAAGGGATTAATAAAAGACATAATTATTTATATTACCTATAGTGTTGTTCCATTGTTAGGCAAAGGCCTCTCATTGCACTGAAAATATCAGTAAAATGGGGAGGAAAAGGCATGAGATATTATATAAGTAATGCAGTTATTTGACTTCTACAAATAAGGAAAAATAGGGTATTTGCTACTTTTAAATCTCAATGTTGAACGAAAATCAGTTTTCATTACACCGTAAACAATATTATTGATTTTTAATGGCAGTAAACAATGTTCTATTTAACTAATTATTACTAGGCTCAGGTTTGGTGATCTCAAACCAACACACGTAGGCAAGCGTGATTACAACATGCTCCTCACTGTACTTGACATCTGAAGGAGCTATGAGGCTTTTGCCCAGCAGTGGGAGATTACAGGCTAATACTTACTAATACTTAGTATTTATTAAGAATTTTGACGATGTTTTTTTAATAGATAGAGCGAGATGGGTCCCCAAAGGCGGGCGACGTCGAGGTCGACCGAGGAATCGTTGGCGGGACGATCTCATCGCCTTTAACAGCGATTGGTGGGTGCTCGCAAAGGACAGGGAGGGTTGGCGATGTTTGGGGGAGACCTTTGCCCAGCAGTGGGACAAAATAGGTTAATAAAAAAAAAAAAAAGAGCGATTCAAGAGTATAAAAAATCCCGAAATTCCCACGGGAATGGGCACAATGCGGGTAAAACCGGGAGCACTGCTAGTAAATAATTTAATTTCATTACGTTCCAGTATTAAAAATGCTAGCCGTATCCAAGGAGCTGTTGTTAAAGAACAATCTCTCGGCCAGCGACGCTCGGTTCGGCTACCACTGGCCTCCCTTCAGAAGTGTCAAACATCTCCATTTACATACCATAGCGCCCGAGTCGCAGATGGGGATTATAGGCAAGATGATATTCATGAAGAATTCCTATTGGTTTGTGTCGGTAAGCTGAAGATTATATTCTTTACTAGCAGCGCCCCGCGGTTTTACCCGCGTTGTGCCCGTTCCCGTGGGAATTTCTGGAATTTTTTTACATAAAAACAAAAAACCGCATCAAAATCATTTGCGTAATTTTAAAGATTTAAGCATACAGACAAACAGACAAACTAACAGACAAAAATAGCGACTTTGTTTTATACTATGTAGTGACTAGCAGGGTATTTATTGTATCTTACTATCCGCGCCCCGCGGTTTCACCTGCGTTGTACCCGTTCCCGCGGGTTTTGGGATAAAATGTATCCCATGTGTTATTCTGATGTGTAATGTATATTACTGTAAAGTTTCATCCAATCTGTTCAGTAGTTTTTGCGTGAAAGAGTGACAAACATAGGTACATCCATCCTCACAAACTTTCGCATTTACAATATTATTATAGTATTTTGATCTTGAATCACATCATTTACCGAAATATTTTAAATTAAACTTTTATTAAATTTTTTCATTGTTACAGCCAGAATATGTGGAAGCAAGATTGTCTTCGTAAAATTTTGGAAAATCTACGAAATGACTGAATGATAAATTTATTATATTACGTAGTATGTATTACGAATTTCACAAGATGATTGCTGCACTAGCAGCGCCCCCGGTGTTACTCGCGTTCAGCCCGTATAAGTTGCAATTTCAGGGTTAAAATTACTTTTTTCTTAAATATAGCCATGCATTACAAAAATAATTATTCGAATCGGATTGGACAAGAGCAACTTCATTGAGAACTAGCCGCGCCCCGCGTTGTACCCGTTCCCGCGGGAATTTCGGGGTAGAATGTATCCCATGTGTTATTCTGATGTGTAATGTATATTACTGTAAAGTTTCATACATATCCGTTAAGTAGTTTTTGCGTGAAAGAGTAACAAACATACATACATACATACAAACAAACTTTCGCATTAATAGTATTAGAAGAACAAAGATTTTTTAACTTATTTTCATCCTGGAGTCACGGGACAAGCCCGGTGTTTTGAGAGGTATACGAGGGGATACAGATCCAACTCGTAGAGGATCCATGGAGATGTAATGACTAATAAGACACTTTATTATTCGTTTCTTGGACTTTTTATATAAATCTGGACTTTTTCGTGTTATAATTTGAAATATTAATATGGTAGGTAGGTAGAACTTTTTCTGAGTTTTGCAGATATTAAAACTATAGAATAATAATTTGTCAAAATGTGAAACCATGGACGAAATATTGTATTAATAATGGTGAAAGTTTAATTTGCATTTATGCCTCAATATTGTACAAATTAATTTATTAAAGTATGATGTATATTTGGAATTGCTTTTATTACAAAAAATAGTCGGTCATATCCTTTTTTTAAATTATTTTACATCAAATAACATTTTTGTCGTAAATTTTTATACCTTCATGGTTCGTTTAATCCACTATCTGTGGAAACGAAAACTGAACGTCAACGTCAATATGACGTTTTCTCATGAAAGCTAAAACATCATTGTCAATATGACGTTTAGTGAAGCGAAAAATTACAATCGATTCCGTTATCAATCAATTCAATTATTTTCATATTCCGAATCAAATATCGATAATTTATTAAAAAATCGCTAATGCATTCGTAGCACAGTTCATGCAATCGTGCTGATTGGAGATCACGCGTCAAAAACAAAGTGCATAGCTTTGAATTGCGTCGGCGTACTGAGCTGGATGCCAAGCGTGATCTTCTGAAAGCCCGACCACCAGCGGCTTTCCATTACAACTACAGAGACGGTGCTCTAACGTGTCCCCAGTGCGCGCGGACCTTCGCTAACAAAATCGGCTACGGGAGTCATGTTAGAGCACATGCAAGACGAGGAAGCTAGGAGTAGAAGCGGTCGCCGTGGCCGAAATCGGCTGGAGGATTATTATTATAACATACTATTGATTTACTTATTTCAATTACTTCATATTTGAGACAGTGTGATGAATCTAGCAATTATGTAAGTGAGGATTTGCAAGAAGCACATGTAATAATGACAATGTTAAAATCGATAAAAACTTTTATCGATTACTGAACTCGCACTGAAACCAAAACAAATATGTCACTTCACTACACCTAACCTCAAATATTTGGTTTGTGGTCTGTGATATGGTAAAATAAAAACTAAAAAACTGAACAATTTAACTTGTGTATTTTCAATTCCTTTTTTTATTTCCAAAACACAATTATTACACTGTAAAAACTGTAGGTAAAACAGTCTTTGAGTTAACAAACATACACAAAGCTATAAAATGGACGATAATGAACTAGATTCGTCTGAATTAGGCACCCAAAGTTACTGGCAAGAATCTTATGCTAAAGAAATTGATAATTTTGAGCATAGCGGAGATACTGGAGACGTGTGGTTTGGTGAAGACAGTGCTCATAGGGCAATTAAATGGATATGCGAATGTGGTATCGAGAAAAACGCCGCTGTTATTGATTTGGGTAAGCAGTTTAAAGCTATTTACCTCTGCAGAGTCCAATGTTTCGCTCACTGAAGGTATCATACACCGAAAAGGAAGGTTTTTCATTTAAAAGACGTAACTAATGAATTCCTGCTTCTAATAGCCAGTGAATAATCAATACAATGTCTGTCAAGTTAGTCTCAAAATGTAAACAAACTGAGTACAATTGTGGCAATTTCAGTATGAAAAATAGCCCACAACCTTCCCGTTGAATGTGGCTATCCATTGCATAAAGAATTATCTAAAATCAGGCTGGTAATTCCCGAGATTAGCTCGAAACTACAAACAAACAAACTTAATTTTTTTTAACTCTTAATATTATAGTTTATATAGCCTGAAATTCATATTTTAAATGTAATATTTAATCTTTCCAGGGTGTGGTAACGGTTACACGTTAACCGAGCTAGCGAAAGAGGGTTTTGATAATCTCCTCGGAGTAGACTACTGTCAAGAGGCGATCACTTTGGCCGAGAGAGTGTCACAAGATTGTCCTGTCGTCAAATATAAGGTAAATTACCTAACTTTAATATGTAATTTTCTTGTATGTATGTTTGTTACTCTCACGCAAAAACTACTGAACGGATTTGGATGAAACTTTACAGTAATATAGGGTATACATCAGAATAACACATGGGATACATTTTATCCCGAAATTCCCACGGGAACGGGCACAATGCGAGTGGAACCGCGGGGCGCGGCTAGGTAATCTATACCAATACATTCTTCAATTAATTATCAAAATGTATTTGAATTCCAGGTTTTCGATATCCTACAAGACGATGTGTCCTCACTGGGTAGCTTCAACATAGTACATGACAAAGGAACTTACGATGCGATCAGCTTGAACCCTGACAACCCTAAACAATGTCGGCTCACTTACATCGAACAAGTTGCTAAGATGTTGCAGGAAAATGGTGAATATTGAAGGCACTAATCCACTAGGCAAAGGGTACTTGACTGTTCAATCAAAAGTGTACAATTTGAGAGATGAATTTAGTAAAATAACTAATATTATGATCAAAACTGAAATCAGAATCAATAAATATTATGATCAAAACTGAAATCAGAATCAAAATCGATTAAAAAAAAAAAAGACGTGTGGCACTCGGGGACTGACGCGGTAAAGCTATTGCATAGTTATTTTTTCTATCACTAGATGGCGTTAGTGGGGAGCGTGAGGTTTTTTCGTTACTGAATTTCTGGATTCGGTCCCCGCGCTCAAGGCCCGCGATAGAAGCTATGCAATAGCTTAATAAAGAAATAATAAGCTCTGAAATATTCTCTCCTGTCTGATGCTGTCCCTTTCTTGCAAAACGATTTTTGTATGCGACGTCTATGGCGCTATAAGCTTTGTAACGTCACAGAGCTAGTAGTGCTGGTTCGATTCCCGCCCGGAGTCAACAATATGTGAAGACATAATAGTTGTTGACGACCTCGGGTGTCAATTATATATTCTTATAGAGTATTTGTATATGTATATGTAGTAATATCAGTGAGGTAGATTACATAATACAAGCTTAGAGCTTACTTTGGGTCTAATTAACCGTGAGTGAATTTGTCCAGGAATATTTATTTATATTACAAGTACATCGTGAAAGGAACCCCTGTACCAAATTATAAGTTTCTAATCTCTATACCTATATAAAAATCATTTTATATGTGAAGTTTGCCCAAAATCGGTCGAGCGGTTAAACGGTAAAACCGCGGGGCTCAGCTAATTTAACTTATTTTTTTCTTTTTCAGGTTATTTCATAATTACGTCCTGTAATTGGACAGAAGAAGAATTAATTAAGCAGTTTTCTGACAAATTTAAAACGAAATGCATTATTCCGTCGCCGCAGTTTAAATTTGGCGGGAAAGTCGGCAGTGTTGTATCATCTGTAGTATTTACTTGTAAATAAAAAAGTATTTATTCGAAAAGAGAATTGTTTTTGTTCATTCATTAACGCTTTTTGACATTTTAGATATCAAATGTTTTGTCCCTTTCCGACATACGCTATTTAATAAGTAGCAAAAGAGACAAAACTTTAATAATGATTAATGATAAACACAGCAGTAAATATGTTAAATAAACATAAGCGATGTGTATCCGTAAACGTAGTTTCAATTTAAAATTACTGAACCTTTTCAGGGTTCCGTACCCAAAGGGTAAAAACGGGACCCTATTACTGAGACTTCGCTGTCCGTCCGTCCGTCTGTCACCAACCAGGCTGTATCTCAAGAACGGTGATAGCTAGACAGTTGAAATTTTCACAGATGATGTATTTCTATTGCCGCTATAACAACAAATACTAAAAATAAAATAAAACAAATATTCAAGGGGGCTCCCATACAACAAACGTGATTTTTTAATCGTTTCTTGCTCGATACTAATAACGACGACAGGTAGACGCTTAAAGTATTCACAGAATATTTAGTTTTATGTTCTCTTTAAATGTAATAAAATAAAATAATTAATTTAGGAGGGGGGGGGGGGGGGCATTGGTACGGAACCCTTCGCGTGCAAGTCTCACTCACACTTGACCGGTTTTTCTATACCAAAGTCATTGTCTTTGACTCTAATAACTACCATAGTTATTTGTTTACATTATATATTTGCCACCAAAATACTTACGTAGATATATACTTGATAGTATTGATTTAAGTAGGTACTTTATTATCACATCTCTGTATAGTTGTAGTGTTAATTTAAGTATTAGTCATGGGTAAACCACTTCCGTACAAACTTGAGTGTTGCAATGTGTAGGTACTGATGTGGGATGAGAGGACTATGACCAGCAGTGGGACATTACAGGCTAATACTTATACACCTGCTTATTTCATTTCAATATTCAATCGAGAATGGCTATACTGCGGGTGAAACCATATCTATAAAACCTTTATATACAGGGCTTCCCAGAAATAGTGGATAATCCTGCACGTGCGTGTGCGAGGGAGGTTGTGGGGCCCCACATCCCAAAAAAAAATCCATTCCCAACCGTCCACGGACTACGGCATTTTTTGTAAAATTTACAAATATCCCAGTTTTCCTCACATTTGTGGGCATCACGGCCGATATATGAGGCCTAGGTCGACTTTTTTTTTTAACGTATTCCCTAATAATGGTACTCCTAAATTACCTTTAAAAAACTCAACTACTTAGGATAATTGTTAACTAGTAGTCCCTGAACATAAATTTTATTTCTGAAATTTATTTTAATGCAAAGTTTGAGCACAATAAAACACAAAATAAAACAATAAATAAAACAAAAAAAATAAAAAAATTAATCATAACAAATGATCAAATTGGGCTCCTCGTGCCCCTAGGCAAGCTCTACACCTTTTTATAAAAGATCTTTCTAATGTGTATTTTAATAATTTTTTGATGATATAATTCTGGCTGCTTCGGCGACGCGATGTCGAAGTTCTTGTAAACCCATAAACACTTTAGAAGGGCACAGCTTGTACCTATTTGTATAAAAACAGCATCCTGAATTTCATTCCCTTTTATAATCGACCGAAAGATTAGCTACCTTATCAATATTAATTCAGTTATCTCGTAATCGATAGTTAAGCAATGTTTATCAATAAAATAGGTCTTGCTACATCCTACAGATAAAATATTACTGTAGTAATATTTTTAGCACCTACTAATACTAGCAGCGCCCCGCGGTTTTACCCGCATTGTGCCCGTTCCCGTGGGAATTACGGGAATGTTTATACATATAAACCTTCCTCTTGAATCACTCTATTTATTTAAAACTAGCAGCGCCCCGCGGTTTTGCCCGCGTTGTGTCCATTCCCGTGGGAATGAAAATGGAAAACGGGATGAAAAATAGCCTATGTTACTCGTGGATAATGTAGCTTTCGAATGGTGAAAGAATTTTTAAAAACGGTCCAGTATGTAGTTTTTGAGCCTATTCATTACAACCAAAGTTTTCCTCTTTATAATATTAGTGTAGACAAAAATAATCGTCGCGACACCACACCGTTCAATGTGAAATAGAAAGACGAAACGAAAATATCTAGCTTGCTTTCTAGAGAGAGAGACAGACATGTTTCTCTGTCTGTCTCTCTTTAACGCAAAGTGTCGTTACAACTTTTCGTCTTAATTTTTTCCGTCTAGCCCCCTTTCGCAATGCGCGATAAGGAACTTCGTTCCAAAACTATCAAACCGTTCTGAATAATTATTTTTGTAATAGATAGTTACATTCAACGGGAAGGTTATATGCTATTTTTCATCCAGAAATTCCTACGGGAACGGGGGTAAAATCGCGGGCGCTATCTATACTAATATTATAAAGCTGAAGAGTTTGTTTTGTTTGTTTGTTTAAACGCGCTAATCTCAGAAACTACTGAATCGATTTGAATAATTCTTTTTGTAATAGATAGCCACATTCAACGGGAAGGTTATAGGCTATTTTTGATCCCGAAATTCCTACGGGAACGGGTACAACGCGGGTAAAACCGCGGGGCGCTGCTAGTAGATTATAAAGCTGCAGAGTTTGTTTGTTTGAACGCGCTAATCTCAGGAACTACTGGTCCGATTTGAAAAAATATTTTTGTAATGGATAGCCACATTCAACGGGAAGGTTATATGCTATTTTTCATCCAGAAATTCCTACGGGAACGCGGGTAAAACCGCGGGCGCTATTAATAATACAACATACCATTGTCAATATATTTATTGATTTTTTTAACAATTATAGCCAAAACCAACTTGAAGATTACATTCGTTATAAACATTTGCTTATATATTAAAAACAGATAAATATTTTATACACTTTCAGAACCTAAAACGCTTATTATCGGCATTTTAGTTATCAAATGGTTCGTCCCTTTCTTACATACGATATTTTCCGAAGAGCGAAAGAGACAACACTATAAAACAGCATTTTATTTACCAAATGGTTTATCCCTTTCCGACATACGCTATTACCCAAAGAGTAAAAGAGACAAAACACTTTATAACATCGCTAATTAACAGCATCAGTTATCAAATGGTTTGTCCTTTTCTTACATACGCTATTACCCAAAGAGCAAAAGAGACAAACCACTTTATAACAGTGTCTTAGTTAACGAACGTTTATGAACGAAGCGATAAACAATAATTTAGACCATCCGCTGAAGAGACCATTACACTCATATTTATACTTCCTTAATATTAGAAACTATAATCTATTTCTTTTGGATTGGCACAAAATGTGGACCAATGTCGTCAATTTTCCAACCGAAGACGATTGCTCCTGAAGAGGAAAAAGGTTTAGTGATTTTATTTCATTCTTACCCTATCTCTAAACCTTCTTCCCCTTCAAGAGCAATCGTCTTCGGCTGGAAAAATGACGACATTGGTCCACATTTTGTGCCAATCCAAAATAAATAGATTATAACTATACCCGCTTAATACTCGTTTGGTACCCGTTCCTGTGGGAATTTCGGGATAAAAAGTAATGAATAACCTTCCTTTTGAATCTAGCTTTCATATAAACATAATATAACAATTTAGAAGGAAGGTTATAGACTCTCAAAATTATTAGCCTGCGTTTCTCTTGAAGCGGAGCGGAGCTGTGCGGAGCTCAACTGACCAATCACAACGCATTACGACTTCCGTGCTTCGGAGGGCACGTTAAGCCGTCGGTCCCGGTTACTTTCTACGGATAGTAGTCGTTACATGAGCCATGTCAGAGGCCTTTGGCGGCTCAATAACTCTGACACCAGGATTGGTCAGGTTGACCATCTACTCGACGAAGAAGAAGACGCATTACGATAAGATTTTGACAATTTCAATGCGTGGTGATTGGTGGATTAAGGTGCATACAGCTCCACTCCGCTTATTCGAGAACGCTCGCTTACCGGTTACAGCACGGGTATAAAAGCGGGGCACTGCTACTAACTCCATAAATACGTGAAAAATGCACAATTTTTCTTCATAAATCTATTATATTTCTACTCAAATTGACATTTCCATTGATATTTTGTGTTTATATTCATATTTCCCAAAACATAAACGCGGGAAAACCGAAAAAAAAACAGAAGAGATACATAAAGTATGCGTGTTATCCCGAGTTTCCCGACCGGGATAAATACTCAAACCTAGAAAGAACCCAAATACTCAAACTATAAATTAAACTTTTCATAATTGACAATTTTGTCTAATGACATTTGTGACAAATTCATATACAAATTTGACAAATATCCAAAAAGAAATGACAAATATCCATACGATTTTGACAAATCTCTGTACAATTTCGACAAATATCCATGACATTTGATTTTAATTTCAAAATTGAATAACATTATTATACCTTTCATAAATGTATGAGACCATCCCGCATTTGGCAAGCGTGGTGATTACGCCTAATCCTCTCACTGTACTGATACCTTCAGTGAGATGAAAGGCCTTTGACCAGCTGTGGGACATTACAGGCTAATAGTTTAGTTTACTCCCACCTGTTCTGTTGAGTAGTTCTGTTGACAGAACTACTGGGACTTTTTTTACCATTAGTTTTGTCCACAAAACAATTGGGAATACAATTCTCACTTGTTCTGTTGAGTAGTTCTGTTGACAATACTAACTATTCGGTAGGTTAGGGTTTTTTTTTTACTAGATAAAAGTCAGGTGTAAAGCATAGTCTTTTAAGTCACAGAACTAATGGTAAAAAAGTCCCAGTAGTTCTGTTGACAGAACTACTGGGACTTTTTTTACCATTAATTTTGTCCACAACACAATTGGGAATACAATTCTCACTTGTTCTGTTGTGTAGTTCTGTTGACAATACTAACTATTCGGTAGGTTAGGGTTTTTTTTTTCTAGATAAAAGTCAGGTGTAAAGCATAGTCTTTTAAGTCACAGAACTAATGGTAAAAAAAGTCCCAGTAGTTCTGTCAACAGAACAGGTGGGAGTAAACGAATAGTTTACACACTTTTCAAATGTATGAGATTTGTATACAGGGTTTTCACTGGTTTGAGTATACAGGGTAATCCTGTATAAGTTATATACATAATAATGTGATGTAAACATATACTAATAAAACTAAGACGGTTAAATAATATCTAGGCTTGTCTTTTATAAAATCTCTGTTTAAAATTCGTGATAAAAAATTTAAAAAAATTGGGCGACCCTTTAATCATTTTCTATATTCCTTATTTATAGAAACTAAATTATTAGTCCCTCTTAATTATGTATTTAAAAGAAAGCCTGTGCCCTGTACAATTTACAGGCCGAAAATGTAATAATACTTGTATAATAAACTATTTTACATGCTCTTCCGTTATCAAAAGGCTAAGCTATCCCGTCTACAGCTTGGAATAGGATAAAGGCTTTTTTATCCTGACTCTAAAAGGATAAAGGCCAATATTTTTATCCCGATTTGACATTGGTATAAGAGCTACGCAACCGCTTATCTATGCATTATATATTAATAATTTCTTTATAAATGCAGTTCATCAAATGCGCATAGGAATGACATTTTGGATTCTCCAGTATACAGAGGTAACTAATGTGTATCTTGTTAAATAGTCCTTGTGAGCCTTCGGTCAACAATACACAACTAGATATCGGGTCACGTACAAAATCAAAGCTAAATACTGTCCGCGCGGATGACGTGTGACAGCTTCATTCGTTTACTACCGAACTGAAACAAAAGTTTTAAAACAGTTCGAAGTTCAACCTAATTACAACCATGACACCTAGCAATAAAGTAGCAAATCTTATGAATAAAATAAGAGCTCACTTTTCAAATGAGGCGTTATTCACCGAGACGTATTTTTTGCGCCGACCCGACATCTAGTTGTGTATTGTTGATCGAAGTTGTTAGGACTAATACAATACAGCTTATAAACGCGCAAAAAGAACATTTTAGCTATCAAATGGTTTGTCTCTTTCTGACACACGCAATTTTCCGAAGAGCAAAAGAGACAAAACACATAAAAACAGTGTTTTATTTACATCGAGTTTATTAGTAATACGGCAAGTTTGAACGCGCTAACCTCAGAAACTACCGATCCGATTTAGATAATTCTTTTTGTATGAGAAAGCTGCATTCAAGAGGAAGGTCACATATTTTAGTCCAAGAGCTAGTGAACCCTGGGAGTAACGGTCTCCCTGTAAGGTTAGAAATTTGTATACTTACGATTTATGACATGCTAAGAGCAATAGCCATGACCTGGCAGGCGTCAGCCCTGCACGTCATCAGCCCCTTTATTTTTTGGACTGTTAAGTAAATTGAGTTTCAAAACTTGTTTCTGTAAATTTGAAAATTTAATAGGATAAAGTTTATTTATTGTACATCATAAAAAAAGATTGACAGGCGATTACAATAAGCAGAAGTATATGACAGATCAATTAGAAAATGTACAGTTGATGAGGTAAAATAAACTTTATCCTGTATACTTAAAATTTGTATATGTTTTCAAGTAAACGTCTCAGAGTAAATATATACAATGCCAGGCGGTTTTGAACAGCATAAGACCTTGACAGGCGAGGGGACAGCTGCTAAGGGCGTGCAAATAATAAATGTTACATGAACGCATACAGTAAATGCAATGTATTTTATTGGGTTTTATGCAATCTACATTATTTTTAACATTAATTTTCTTCATATTCCTCAGTTTCAGTCGATTGTGCTGTGGCAGTATCAGCAGGTCCTTGTAAAAGTATGTCGTATATAGAAGATGGAACCGTATTCCCCTCAAACCAATTAAATTCGTAACGACTATCAATTAAGTTCCAACCGTTATTTTCAGGTGTAAGAATTGTTGGTTCTTTTAAATTACAATTTTGCCATATATTTGTAACTAGCGGCGCCCCGCGGTTTTACCCGCGCTGTGCCCGTTCCCGTGGGAATTTCGGGATAAAAAAAATAGCCTATAACCTTCCCGTTGAATGTAGTTATCCATTACAAAAAGAATTATTCAAATCGGTTCAGTAGTTTCTGAGATTAGCGCGTTTAAACAAACAAACAAACAAACAAAATAAACTCTTCAGCTTTATAATATTAGTATAGATGTAGGCAGTTCTCAATAATTGTTGATGTAGTTCACGTTTGCAGGGTGGTAAATTCGATGAATCATAGCTTACTACTTTTTTCATAAACACTTTAGGATTATTTGTGTTGTACGTAGCAAGGAACTTTTCATAACGTGCATTATTTAACTTTGAACATTTCAAACCATACATTTGGCATACAAATTTCTCTAGTATCGGGAATTTTTTTTCTTTCTTCTGTACTATTTCTGCGTTTCCTAATTCTTTGAATGCCTTCTGATATACACTCGATTTCTGCAATATTTGGAATGTTTTTTTTTTACCTCTTCTTGAAAAGGTACGCACGCCCTTAGCAGCTGTCCCCTCGCCTGTCAAGGTCTTATGCTGTTCAAAACTGCCTGGCATTGTACATATTTACTCTGAGACGTTTACTTGAAAACATATACAAATTTTAAGTATACAGGATAAAGTTTATTTTACCTCATCAACTGTACGGTTTCTAATTGATCTGTCATATACTTCTGCTTATTGTAATCGCCTGTCATTTTTTTTTTATGATGTACAATAAATAAACTTTATCCTATTAAATTTTCAAATTTACAGAAACAAGTTTTGAAACTCAATTTACTTAACAGTCCAAAAAATAAAGGGGTTGATGACGTGCAGGGCTGACGCCTGCCAGGTCATGGCTATTGCTCTTAGCATGTCATAAATCGTAAGTATACAAATTTCTAACCTTACAGGGAGACCGTTACTCCCAGGGTTCACTAGCTCTCCAGCTATTTCCATGGAACGAGCACAACGCGAGTATAACCGCGGGGCGGTTCTAGTTGAGTATGATTGTATTGGGTAACATTAACGTACACATTCCAAGGTGTCAAATAACTGCACCGAATTATTTGTTGAACTATACTAAACTATCTGTTGCATAGTAATTCCTACAGTGATCTAACAGATGGAGCCAGTGTGAACATTTTGGAGATATTTTGGATATAATAGCAAGTAATATTTTTCTCATTATAAAACTATTATAGACTAGCAGCGCCCCGCGGTTTTACCCGCGTTGTGACCATTCCTGTGGGAATTTCGGGATGAAAAATAGCCTATGTTACTCGTGGATAATGTAGCTTTCAAATGGTGAAAGAATTTTTAAAAACGGTCCAGTAGTTTTTGAGCCTATTCATTACAAACAAACAAAGTTTTCCTCTTTATATTATTAGTGTAGACTATAATCTTTTGCACAGTAATTCCTACAGTGATCTAACAGATGGCGTTAGTGTACATTTTGTAGATTTAGCTAAGCAAGTAATATTTTTGCTCATTATAAAACTATTATAGATATAAAATTCACCCCTACTTGTGCGCTAAACTAATCTATACTATGACTTTAACATAGGTTTATTATGGTGTGCATAGATAGTTGACTAAAAATGAACTTGACAGAATATGAACTTGACCAAATATGAACTTGGCAGAGTTTAACTTTAAAAATGCATTTAACTTCGAGCAGGTGGTCAACCCTGGTGTCAGAGTTTTAAGACTGCCCAAAGGCTACTGACATGGTCTAACTTTAATATTGAAAGTAAAAATTAAATTAAGTTGGTATGTTACATCGCACTAAACTGGTACTCATATGTAATTTGTGTTAAAGAAAGCAGAATATAAATACTTTTTAACTTTTAATACCTTATTTTATTACTCATTTTATAAAGAGAGTATTAGTTGGTGCCTTAAGATTAGCCTGTGGTAACATAGCTCCCAAATGAATGAACCAATTAAATTTTTCATTCAATAGATTACACAATAAGTATTATAATAAGTATTCTTAAATATAATTAAATTGGAAACCAAAAGAATTTCAATATTAATATAATATTCTCTTTTGTACAAGTACCAGTACTTGCCAAGTCCAATTTTAGCCCAAAACTTCACTAAATGTCATTCTTATTTGCAAGTAGGTGCTTGCCAAGTTCATTGTTAGCCGGAAACCTGTCTAAATAAACCTATTTACTTACACCCTCTTAAAATACATTCCCATTTTAGAATCAACCTCACAATACACAGTATAAGTAACAATATTCATAAATAATAACAGAAGTAAGAGATAGCATGTAAAATATGTATCTATCTCATATGTGGTTTCAAAAACCACAATGTTTAAGCGCTACATTCTCTCACAATAGTCCCCATTTTCACTGGTATTCTTGTAAATAAGATAGCCAAGTACAACGGCAACACCGGTCATTAACAGTGTTAAAAATTGAAATATTTTCAATTTTTGTACTTGGGAATGTAGGACTTCATAATTATGTTGTATATTGTTCAGTGTGTTAGCCAAGTTTTCCGGCTTATCCTGAACTTTGTCTACAATTTGGCCGTTCTTGGCTACCTCTTTTTCCGGGAAGTGACACTTCAGCCGGTACTCATCAACTTTGCTGCCGGTCGAGTTTTGCCAGACTTCAGATATTTCTTTCAGTGATAAGTCTGTTTTCGGTATCTGTACAGACATTACTAAGAACCTATCTTTCGTAACTGTCCGTAGATGGAATCCGGCTTGGACTACAATCAGGACAGTCTGCGTAGCTCCTGGAGCTAACGTTCCTGAGCTTGGCCGTACTCTAAACTTTTCCGGTGACGTAGTTCTAATTTTAAATGATATTGCACTTTCGTCCATGTTCGTTATAATGAATTGTCCGGAAGTCTCGTCGTTTTCTACTTTAAATGTGATTGTATCGTTGGGACTGAGTCTAAGCATTTCTCCGGGTGAGTGTTGGTTGTCTCCCTGCTCAGCAAACGTGACTTTCTTAGTTGTGTGTTCCAATTCATTTCGTTTCTCAGGAATAAACTCGAAAACGTAATCGTCCTTCCCGCCCCAAGCTTTCAAAGCTAGTTCCGGTGGTACTATATCTTTAATTGTGCTATTATTAACAAATTTCATCTTTTCAATCGCTTTCGCTGGGAGTAACGTTTTGACCACTTTAAACGCTGCGTTTAATACCCACGGCATGTTGTAAATAATGATGTAATTGAGGAAATAAGGGTAATACAGCTTGAAGAGATTGATTAGATACTTAATTAATTCCATATCCATGTTACTGATGCCCGCACCGTCCATATCAAACACCATAGTGATTCTATTGCCGTTTTCCTCTCGTTCTACGCGATCAAACCAGTAAATAATTACTTTCTTTAGCTCATCGTAGTCTTTTTGACCTTTGACGTGGTGTTTAGCTTTGAGAATGAGCAGTAAACAGCCGTCAATGTCTCTACCTCGGGGAAAAAATACACCTTCATTCAAATAATCCATACGTACATTGCTTTCGTTGATATCATTAGCTCCAACGCTTTTTCTCCACGTGAATATGTCCCAGAGCATGTTAGCGGCCTCCTTGGCGTCATTTTCTTGATGTAACAGAACTCTTTTCAGATATTTATCGTCCTTTGCCCTTTCAAGGTCCGATGGATGGAATAAATCGCTAGGATTGGAAGATGCCTCCTTTAATCTCGCCTCGAATAGTGCACGGACGTCCGCCGTTGTCGCCATTATTGTGAAACACTATCTCATGTAATAATTGCGTGAAAATATTTAGAAATGTTCATGTATTTCCAACTGGTATGCGATGAATCAACCGACCAAACCACGACCAAACCAAATCAACTGACTGAATCTGACTGATTGATTGGATTTTGATTTTTGAATTGAATACCTACGTATGTTTTTTTTAAGAAATTAAATGTCATTGGAAATGTCAATATGTCATGCTGTTTTACGTTACGTGCTACGTAGGGTATATGATACACTAAACTTATATAATTAAGCAATTTTAGTATTCATGCAACTAAAGTTTCACTGTATCGTATGTGTAAAGATTATTAGGTATTTCATTTTAAGAAGTAATAAATTTAAATCAGTCAATTAAACTACCACAAAAATTATAATAGGTACTTACAGAAAATAATGTGCGTAAATGGGACCGGAGATACATATTTTGACAGTTTATTTGTGTTGCCTACAAATAAAAATAATTTACACTATGTTATTTTTAGATGGTTCAGTCAGTATATATAATTTTAGGGATTTTAGATAGGTTTAAATAAAATTGAATAAGTCGTTAATGATGTTTTAAGTTGGGACTGTATATTAATTATTAAAATAAAGCGTTTTAATAATTAATACGAATCCAATTATTGAAACGGTCACACTAAATCTAACTGTCAACTTAAGTAGGTCAAAGGTTAGTGATGGGTCTTACATTAATCGTAAACGATTATATTCGATCTAACTGAACCTTCTAATGCTTAACACACATTTCAAAAAGGAAAGCGTAACTTTGCAAAGAATAAATTTTAATATGTGCTTATTTTATGAAAAGCAAAAAATAAATATAAACCATTTTAACTAAATGAACAGACCAGAAAGTCTTTTAAGCTACTTTATGTTTAATGTCAAACCGAACAAGGTTAAATAATACAACGGCAGTCTTAATTACTTACAAATTTAGCCAACGCATGGAGATTGATCGGGCTTCTGAGCTAAGTTAATCGATACTGTAGCACAACCCTTATCTTTCGTCATGGTATTACCTCATTAAATTTAATGGGATTGAAGCTCATTTTTTCGAAACCGATGCACGCTTGTCCATTTATTCCTATTGTTTGTGTATATTTTCAAATCTCTATAATTATAAAATAAAATATAAAAAAAAAATAATTATATATGTCACATCACATGCCCATGACAGACACTTTATCGATTGATTGACGTAGACATCTTATCGATTAACCGAATTGAACTTGAACGGACATCCCTATCACAAGAAAACACACATAGACCGACCGACCGATTGACCGAGTCGATGTTTGACTCAGCTAAGTGGTATTAGTAAATTTTTATTTATTTAATCGTCCAATTAACATCATGTGACTGCGTCCACGGCCTACGAACTAAATTAACATTACAACAACAGCGAACAAATACAAATAACTGCAACACTAAGACATAGATCTTATAAAAACGGTGCTAAAAAATCGTCTATATAGTATGTTAAAAAATCAATAATATTATGGTATATTTTGCAGGAAACGTAGTTATTAGTGTTTTATTACGAGTGTTTATGTGTTAATCATCTATTTTATGCCATTTAAAAGTGTACAGTACCTGATTTTAAGCTATAAATGATAAGAAATAAACTTTGAGTTTGTGTGTTTCGGATAATCCATGTTTTTGATCAATTTGGTAAGTAATAGTAGTAATTTATTCGTTAATAGTTGTCTTAGTACACTATTTTACATAACTAGTTCGTAGAGCTATCGATATGGAACTCGTCTACGTAGTGTATTCTATTGTAATCAAACTTTTCATTTAAACCACTCAGCTGGTTTCTAGTTAATATTTACGTATTAAAAGTAATGTTAAAAACGGGTTTTTTGTAAAAAACATGTATTTTATTTATTTTGTCTGTTTATAGTAACTGTTCTTTGTAAACAGCAATTAAAAAAATAGTCTTAACATAGGTGGTAAATAAAAAAATATTCTATCTAGTTAAATAATATATTGTATTAATCTATACTAATATTATAAAGCTGAAGAGTTTGTTTTGTTTGTTTGTTTGTTTGTTTGTTTGTTTAAACGCGCTAATCTCAGAAACTACTGAACCGATTTGAATAATTCTTTCACTGTTAGATAGTCTATTTATCGAGGAAGGCTATAGGCTACATTTTATCCCGATATTCCCACGGGAACGGGCACAACGCGGGTAAAACCGCGGGGCGCTGCTGTCACGGGGTGTGTAATTGAACTCCTCTGAAACGGCTCGACCGATTCTCATGAAATTTTGTGTACATATCGGGTAGGCCTGAGAATCGGACAACGTCTATTTTTCATCCCAAAATTCCCGCGGGAACGGGTACAACGCGGGTGAAACCGCGGGGCGCAGCTAGTATATTATATATACATATTTATACTAAAGTTATAAAGATGCAGAGTTTGTTTGAACGTGCTTATCGCAGGAACTACTGGTCCGATTTGAAAAATTCTTTCAGTATTGGATAGTCCACTTATCGAGGAAGGCTATAGGCTACTTTTCATCCCGAAATTCCCACAGGAACGGGCACAACGCGGTTAAAACCGCAGGGCGCTGCTAGTATTTCAATATATTTGTACTTATCGCATTTTAAAAATGTTACTTGATCTGCAGAAGGGTGTCATAAATTAATGCAAATTATATATTTTGCTGGTGACGCCTAATCCTCCTCACTGTACTGATATCTTCAGTGAGATGAGAGGCCTTTGACCAGCAGTGGGACATTACAGGCTAAAACTTTACTTTATTTTTATAGTAGCAGCGCCCCGCGGTTTTACCCGCGTTGTGCCCGTTCCCGTGGGAATATCGGGAAGTTTTATACATAAAAACTTTCCTCTTGAATCACTCTACCTATTACAAAAAACCGCATCAAAATCCGTTGCGTAATTTTAAAGATTTAAGCATACAGACAAACAAACAGACAAAAATAGCGACTTTGTTTTATACTATGTAGTGATATTTTGTGGTCACTTGTAATTATAAGTTTATTAGTAATTATGAGTCATCTATACTAAGTTGAAGCTTTATTTACTTAATGTTTTTGTTTGTTTGAATGCGCTTATATCAATAATTACCATTCCGATTTCAATAATTCTTTTTGTAATGGTAAGCCATATTCAATGGGAAGGTTATAGGCTATCTATAATCCCGAATTTCCCACAGGAACGGGTACAACGCGTGTAATACCGCGAGACGGTAATAGTATCGTTATATATTCCTCCTATATGTATTGAGTACTAGCTGCGCCCCGCGGTGTTACCCGCGTTGTACCCGTTCCCTGCGGGAAATTCGGGATATATCATATCCCATGTGTTATTCTTATGTATAACCTGTATTACTGTAAAGTTTCATCCAAATCCGTTCAGTAGTTTTTGCGTGAAAGAGTAACAAACATACATCCTCACAAACTTTCGCATTTATTATAAAACTAGCAGCGCCCCGCGGTTTTACCCGCGTTGTGCCCGTTCCCGTGGGAATTTCGGGATAAAATGTAAAATGCCTATAACCTTCCCGTTGAATGTGGCTATCCATTACAAAAAGAATTTTTCAAATCGGTTCAGTAGTTTCTGAGATTAGCGCGTTTAAACAAACAAACAAACAAACAAACAAACAAAACAAACTCTTCAGCTTTATAATATTAGTATAGATATTAGTAGAATTTTTAGTGTGTGATATAGATCTGTGATAAAGGTTTTTTATTTTGATTTAATGCACTATTTAGCACAATAACCTTGTGTTTTTGTTTTTATTTCAGTTTTTATGAGCAAATCATATCAAAACTATTATATTTCCACATTCAACAATACACAATAAACAAAATAAATAAAGAAGAAAACAATTTATGATGCAGACATTATTAATTGTTGATTATTAATGTCTCGGTGGTCTAGTGGTATGCACACTCGCCTGCCAAGACTGAGGTCCGGGGTTCAATTCACAAGTCGAGCGAAAACATGTTCTCAATTTTCAAACATGGCTCGGGTTTGAGATCACCTACCCCCATTTGGCAAGCGTGGTGATTACGACATCCTCCTCACTGTACTGATACCTTCAGTGAGATGAGAGGCCTTTGACCAGGAGTGGGACATTACAGGCTAAAGGCCTCCACCCATTACACCGTATCATACCATGACCGTGCTATGAACGTGTCAGGCAAAAAAGTATTCTTTGTATTGAAAAGTATGGGACTATGCTCACTAGACCGTTCCGTCGCCAACCAACAACGTCGACTATTCTCACCTAATATTTTGCCGGTGCTGAAACGTTCATAGCACGGTCATGGTATGATACGGTGTAATGGGTAGAGACCTTTATACTTTACTTTTTTCTTATTGATTTTAATTGTACTTGTCCCACTGTTGGGCAAAGGCCCGTATATCATATTGTTCAAGACCTAGAGAATCTATGTGGTGATAAAATAAAATAAAATTTATTTCCGTATAAAATAGGATAAAGATATTTACAAGTTTTACTTAAAGCTAAAAAATAGTCTTCATCGAGCGGATGGTCAACCTGACCAATCCTGGTGTCAGAGTTATTGAGCCGCCAAAGGCCTCTGACATGGCTCATGTAACGACTACTATCCGTAGAAAGTAGCCGGGACCGACGGCTTAACGTGCCCTCCGAAGCACGGAATCATTTTACTTTTCGGGCAATCAGGTGATTCAGCCTGCAATAAATAAATATACCCGGACATATTGTCCCCATCGGGAATCGAACCCGGAACCTCCGGATCGTGATCCGAGCGCTCAAACCACAAGACCACGGAGGCAGTGTGATAATCACATTAAGGTCATTTGCTCCGTTAAAAACATACGATATTTGTACCATTACATTAACGCATCTCCAAGCTAAAGGTACTGACAGACGTGCTCAAAAAAAGCATGCTAATAAGCTTGCTTAAAATAAGCATGCTCTGCAAACTGTTCACATTTGCCAGAAATACGCATGCTTGTTTTAATTAATTACATCAATTAATTGCATAAAACATGTTCAGACGTGCTCGGATCACGCCCCCCCCTACCCGCGCCTCAGGTAGCATGCTCGAAAATCAAACGTTGTTTGATTTTTTGATTTTCGTAAGCATGCTCATTACATTACACACGTGCTACTAATGAGCACTTGCTCAATAAAAGCATGCTTATGTGCTAGTAATGAGCACGTCTGGCAGTACCTTTATACATAGTAGGAATCGAGATACGATCGTGGAGCTTGTAACTTTTCGAAAATAAAGTCACAATAAATGCAAGCAGAATGGCAGAAATATACTTCATCTTGGCATTTGACAGATCATTTATAATATTGATTACGATTTTTTGATATTATGATATCTACACATATTGTTTACTACAACATTTAGACGAAATATGAGGGTTTAAAAAGCGAATATTGGACTTTTTTCGCTTACACTACCCTTATTTAGAATCCACGTTATAGATATATACATGTAAATATTACAAAATACAATATTTCATCAGTTCACGTACCAATTTGTATATGGATAGGGTCTCCAGAGGATATTTTTACTATTCTGTAAGTAATTAATTACCATCACTACATAGTATAAAACAAAGTCGCTATTTTTGTCTGTTTGTTTGTCTGTATGCTTAAATCTTTAAAATTACGCAACGGATTTTGATGCGGTTTTTTGTAATAGGTAGAGTGATTCAAGAGGAAGGTTTTTATGTAAAAAAAACTCCCGAAATTCCCACGGGAACGGGCACAACGCGGGTAAAACCGCGGGGCGCTGCTAGTTGAATTATAATTGGGAATTTAATTAAATATAAAACGCAACCCTCGTATGACACGTTAAATTATCGGTCCCGGGTGTATCAATCGTCACACCATACCGTCCATTAGGCGGTCTGACAACTCCGACACCAGGGTTGGCGACTGATCTACTCGAAATTACGTAATTAATTAATAATATTTATAAATAATACTAGCAGCGCCCCGCGGTTTCACCCGCGTTGTACCCGTTCCCGCGGGAATTTCGGGATGGAAAATAGATGTTGGCCGATTCTCAGACCTACTCAATATGCTCACAACATTTCATGAGAATCGGTCAAGCCGTTTCGGAGGAGTACGCGAACGAACACTGTGACACGATAATTTTATATATAAGATAATATACTCGGACAAATTAACACATGGTTAGTAAAACAGCTTCCGTCTACTTGTGGTTTGAACGCCCGGTAACTCTGACACCAGGATTGGTCAGGTTGACCATCCACTCAAAGAAGAAGATGGTTAATCAGACCCAAAGTAAGCTCTAAGCTTGTATCATGTAATCTAACTCACTGATACTACTACATACACATACACAAATACTTTATAACAATATATAATGGTCACCCAGACGTCGTCAACAACTATGTCTCACATATTGTTACTCCGTTGACCGACCCCGCAACCCCCGATACAGTTAACGCTCTCACTGCCACTGGGACAACGGGCTTGGGGTTTTAAAAGTCAACTAGTCATTCATATATTTTGACTAGCAGCGCCCCGCGGTTTTACCCGCGTTGTACCCGTTCCCATAGGAATTTCGGGATGAAAAGTAGCCTATAACCTTCCCGTTGAATGTGGCTATCTATTACAAAAAGAATTATTCAAATCGGTTCAGTAGTTTCTGAGATTAGCGCGTTTAAACAAACAAACAAACAAACAAAACAAACTCTTCAGCTTTATAATATTAGTATAGATATATTTTGATAGTGTCCTGCAAAAAGCAATATACATACAATTGGACAATCTTATCATATTTATCATGGTTTAAATTGCTTTATCTTGCCGATAAGATTATTTGTAACGTGGGTTGCCCACTATCAGCTAATGTTACTGTTGCATTTAACCTTTTTGCATTTTGCCATCTACACTAATATTATAAAGAGGAAAACTTTGTTTGTTTGCTTGTAATGAATAGGCTCAAAAACTACCGGACCGTTTTTAAAAATTCTTTCACCATTCGAAAGCTACATTATCCACGAGTAACATAGGCTATTTTTCATCCAGAAATTCCCACGGGAACGGGCACAACGCGGGTAAAACCGCGACGCGCTGCTAGTAACCTATATTACTGTAAAGTTTCATCCAAATCCGTTCAGTAGTTTTTGCGTGAAAGAGTAACAAACATACATCCTCACAAACTTTCGCATTTATTATAAAATATTAGTAGAATTTTTAGTGTGTGATATAGATCTGTGATAAAGGTTTTTTATTTTGATTTAATGCACTATTTAGCACAATAACCTTGTGTTTATGTTTTTATTTCAGTTTTTATGAGCAAATCATATCAAAACTATTATATTTCCACATTCAACAATACACAATAAACAAAATAAATAAAGAAGAAAACAATTTATGATGCAGACATTATTAATTGTTGATTATTAACGTCTCGGTGGTCTAGTGGTATGCACACTCGCCTGCCAAGACTGAGGTCCGGGGTTCAATTCACAAATCGAGCGAAAACATGTTCTCAATTTTCAAACATGGCTCGGGTTTGAGATCACCTACCCCCATTTGGCAAGCGTGGTGATTACGACATCCTCCTCACTGTACTGATACCTTCAGTGAGATGAGAGGCCTTTGACCAGGAGTGGGACATTACAGGCTAAAGGCCTCCATTACACCGTATCATACCATGACCGTGCTATGAACGTGTCAGGCAAAAAAGTATTCTTTGTATTGAGAAGTATGGGACTATGCTCACTAGACCGTTCCGTCACCAACCAACAACGTCGACTATTCTCACCTAATATTTTGCCGGTGCTGAAACGTTCATAGCACGGTCATGGTATGATACGCTGTAATGGGTAGAGACCTTTATACTTTACTTTTTTCTTATTGATTTTAATTGTACTTGTCCCACTGTTGGGCAAAGGCCCGTATATCATATTGTTCAAGACCTAGAGAATCTATGTGGTGATAAAATAAAATAAAATTTATTTCCGTATAAAATAGGATAAAGATATTTACAAGTTTTACTTAAAGCTAAAAAATAGTCTTCATCGAGCGGATGGTCAACCTGACCAATCCTGGTGTCAGAGTTATTGAGCCGCCAAAGGCCTCTGACATGGCTCATGTAACGACTACTATCCGTAGAAAGTAGCCGGGACCGACGGCTTAACGTGCCCTCCGAAGCACGGAATCATTTTACTTTTCGGGCAATCAGGTGATTCAGCCTGCAATAAATAAATATACCCGGACATATTGTCCCCATCGGGAATCGAACCCGGAACCTCCGGATCGTGATCCGAGCGCTCAAACCACAAGACCACGGAGGCAGTGTGATAATCACATTAAGGTCATTTGCTCCGTTAAAAACATACGATATTTGTACCATTACATTAACGCATCTCCAAGCTAAAGGTACTGACAGACGTGCTCAAAAAAAGCATGCTAATAAGCTTGCTTAAAATAAGCATGCTCTGCAAACTGTTCACATTTGCCAGAAATACGCATGCTTGTTTTAATTAATTACATCAATTAATTGCATAAAACATGTTCAGACGTGCTCGGATCACGCCCCCCCCTACCCGCGCCTCAGGTAGCATGCTCGAAAATCAAACGTTGTTTGATTTTTTGATTTTCGTAAGCATGCTCATTACATTACACACGTGCTACTAATGAGCACTTGCTCAATAAAAGCATGCTTATGTGCTAGTAATGAGCACGTCTGGCAGTACCTTTATACATAGTAGGAATCGAGATACGATCGTGGAGCTTGTAACTTTTCGAAAATAAAGTCACAATAAATGCAAGCAGAATGGCAGAAATATACTTCATCTTGGCATTTGACAGATCATTTATAATATTGATTACGATTTTTTGATATTATGATATCTACACATATTGTTTACTACAACATTTAGACGAAATATGAGGGTTTAAAAAGCGAATATTGGACTTTTTTCGCTTACACTACCCTTATTTAGAATCCACGTTATAGATATATACATGTAAATATTACAAAATACAATATTTCATCAGTTCACGTACCAATTTGTATATGGATAGGGTCTCCAGAGGATATTTTTACTATTCTGTAAGTAATTAATTACCATCACTACATAGTATAAAACAAAGTCGCTATTTTTGTCTGTTTGTTTGTCTGTATGCTTAAATCTTTAAAATTACGCAACGGATTTTGATGCGGTTTTTTGTAATAGGTAGAGTGATTCAAGAGGAAGGTTTTTATGTAAAAAAAACTCCCGAAATTCCCACGGGAACGGGCACAACGCGGGTAAAACCGCGGGGCGCTGCTAGTTGAATTATAATTGGGAATTTAATTAAATATAAAACGCAACCCTCGTATGACACGTTAAATTATCGGTCCCGGGTGTATCAATCGTCACACCATACCGTCCATTAGGCGGTCTGACAACTCCGACACCAGGGTTGGCGACTGATCTACTCGAAATTACGTAATTAATTAATAATATTTATAAATAATACTAGCAGCGCCCCGCGGTTTCACCCGCGTTGTACCCGTTCCCGCGGGAATTTCGGGATGGAAAATAGATGTTGGCCGATTCTCAGACCTACTCAATATGCTCACAACATTTCATGAGAATCGGTCAAGCCGTTTCGGAGGAGTACGCGAACGAACACTGTGACACGATAATTTTATATATAAGATAATATACTCGGACAAATTAACACATGGTTAGTAAAACAGCTTCCGTCTACTTGTGGTTTGAACGCCCGGTAACTCTGACACCAGGATTGGTCAGGTTGACCATCCACTCAAAGAAGAAGATGGTTAATCAGACCCAAAGTAAGCTCTAAGCTTGTATCATGTAATCTAACTCACTGATACTACTACATACACATACACAAATACTTTATAACAATATATAATGGTCACCCAGACGTCGTCAACAACTATGTCTCACATATTGTTACTCCGTTGACCGACCCCGCAACCCCCGATACAGTTAACGCTCTCACTGCCACTGGGACAACGGGCTTGGGGTTTTAAAAGTCAACTAGTCATTCATATATTTTGACTAGCAGCGCCCCGCGGTTTTACCCGCGTTGTACCCGTTCCCATAGGAATTTCGGGATGAAAAGTAGCCTATAACCTTCCCGTTGAATGTGGCTATCTATTACAAAAAGAATTATTCAAATCGGTTCAGTAGTTTCTGAGATTAGCGCGTTTAAACAAACAAACAAACAAACAAAACAAACTCTTCAGCTTTATAATATTAGTATAGATATATTTTGATAGTGTCCTGCAAAAAGCAATAAACATACAATTGGACAATCTTATCATATTTATCATGGTTTAAATTGCTTTATCTTGCCGATAAGATTATTTGTAACGTGGGTTGCCCACTATCAGCTAATGTTACTGTTGCATTGAACCTTTTTGCATTTTGCCATCTACACTAATATTATAAAGAGGAAAACTTTGTTTGTTTGCTTGTAATGAATAGGCTCAAAAACTACTGGGCCGTTTTAAAAATTCTTTCACCATTCGTAAGCTACATTATCCACGAGTAACATAGGCTATTTTTCATCCAGAAATTCCCACAGGAATGGACACAACGCGGGTAAAACCGCGGGGCGCTGCTAGTATTTCATATATTGTAATTATCGTAGAGTTACAATATTTTATCACTACATATTATAAATTAAGTCTCCGGCCGGCTGTCTGTCTGTTCGCGATAAACTCAAATACTACTGTACGGATTTTGATGCGGTTATGACAAGTGGTATATTCAGTATAATCTATCTTCTAATATATAAAATTCTCGTGTCACGGTGTGCGTAATTGAACTCCTCTGAAACGACTCGACCGATTCTCATTAAATTTTGTGTGCATATCGGGTAGGTCTGAGAATCGGACAACATCTATTTTTCATCCCGAAATTCCCGCGGGAACGGGTACAACGCGGGTGAAACCGCGGGGCGCAGCTAGTAACATATTTAAAAATGTCAATATAATATGTAAAGTATTAAGAAGACTATAGTGGGAATTTATCTATTCAATGTATACATATATACCTTTCCTTCCTATATATTTTACCCACGTTCTGCACGTCTCCGTGGGAATATGAGGATGGAAAATACCCTATAACCTGACCGTTGAATGTGGCTATCTATTACAAAAAGAATTATTCAAATTGGACAGATCATTTTTGAAATTGGCCACTACCCGAACTTACACACGACTGCCGAAACTGTTGGTCGACAACGTAGTTATCGTTGTGTTTTGTTTTTTAGGGTTCCGTACCCAAAGGGTTAAAACGGGACGCCATTACTGAGACTTCGGTGTCCGTCCTTCCGTCTGTCCGTCCGTCCGTCCGTCCGCCCGTCCGTCTGTCACCAGGCTGTATCTCAAGAACGGTGATAGCTAGACAGTTGAATCGAACCCGTAACCCCCGACACAGTAAGCGCTCTCATTGAACTTGTCAAATGCAGTAGCATCAGTTAGTATTTCACTACATATTATAAAACAAAGTCCCCGGCCGCGTCTGTCTGTCTGATGGCGATAAACTCAAATACTACTGCACGGATTTTGACGCGGTTTTTTAAAAATAGATAGAGTGATTCAAGAGGAAGGTTTATATGTATAAAAATTCCCGAAATTCCCACGGGAACGGGCAAAACGCGGGTAAAACCGCGGGGCTCTGCTAGTAACGAAATACAAGCCTTATGACAGCTTACGTCATCAGTGATGAGATGACGTAATCCGATGATTGCTATGAATTATCTCGAAATTTTTCGAAGTTAAACATGTAATCATCATATTATGAATGTAATTTCATTCTTCCGTTTCGCTTGGGGCTGTAATTTTAGTGTTTGGCCCACAATTGGTACGTACAACACTCTATTTTCAGGGTTCCGTACCCAAAGGGTAAAAACGGGACCCTATTACTGAGACTTCGCTGTCCGTCCGTCCGTCCGTCACCAGGCTGTATCTCAAGAACGGTGATAGCTAGACAGTTGAAATTTCCACAGATGATGTATTTCTATTGCCGCTATAACAACAAATACTAAAAATAAAATAAAACAAATATTCAAGGGGGGCTCGCATACAATAAACGTGAATTTTTACGTTTTTTAAAGTACGGAACCCTCCATGCGTGAGTCCGACTCGCACTTGGCCGGTTTTTGTTTCTTAAAGTAAAAAAAAAACTTTATCAAAAAATTTAACCGACTTCAAAATCTAATCTAAAAGATAGAAATAATGTATTTAGCCAAATTGCTGACTAATTCTAGCACTCTAGTATTAGCCTGTAAAGTCCCACTGCTGGGCAAAGGCCTCTCATCTCACTGAAGATATCAGTACAGTGAGGAGGATGTCGAAATCACCACGCTTGCCTAATGCGGGTTGGTGATCTCAAACACGAGCCATGCTTGAAAAGTAGGCAACATGTTTTCGATATTTCCTAGTTATAACTAACATCGCCCCGCGGTTTTACCCGCGTTGTGCCCATTCCCGTGGGAATTTCGGGAATTCTTATACTTATAAACCTTCCTCTTGAATCACTCTATCTATTAAAAAACCGCGTCAAAATCCGTTGCGTAGTTTTAAAGATCTAAGCATACATAGGGACAGACAGGAGAAAGAGACTTTTTTTTAATACTATGTACCTAGTGATTATCTTACTTTCAAATGTGTTTATTTAAAACGAATGCATAGATATTTATTGATGTAGTATAATAAAACTATTTTTGTCTAAAATAGTCTTAAAATTTTACGTCTTAAATAACCGGTCTAGACTTTTTATTATTCTGTTTTTTAAGAAGTTTTTAGAACAAACTAATACACAAATAGATAAAATAATTAAATATTCAAACGGGATTAAATATTAAAATAGATAGAGCTATTCAAGACGAAGGTTTACATGTATAAAAATTCCCGAAAAACCCACGGGAACGGGCACAACGCGGGAAAAACCGCGGGGCGCTGCTAGTTTTTGCCATATTATATGTTTCTGAGGTATGTAACTGTACACTGTTGTATTTAACAGTTACTTCATTAGCATTAGTTAAAAGTGTTTCGTTGTTTCAACTTGTACCGTTTTGTGGTTTTGTTCACATTACAATGTATCACTACATAGTATAAAACAAAGTCGCTATTTTTGTCTGTTTGTTTGTCTGTATGCTAAAATCTTTAAAATTACGCAACGGATTTTGATGCGGTTTTTTGTTATAGGTAGAGTGATTCAAGAGGAAGGTTTTTATGTAAAAAAAATCCCGAAATTCCCACGGGAACGGGCACAACGCGGGTAAAACCGCGGGGCGCTGCTAGTGTATTAATATAATGTGGCACTGTGTTACTGTGCTTGCTCACTGTGTCGGGGGTTGCGGGCTCGATTCAACGGAGTAACAATATGTGAAGACATAGTTGTTGACGACGTCTGGGTGTCGATTATAATTATATGCTAATATTATAAAGCTGCAGAGTTTGTTTGTTTGTTTGAACGCGCTAATCTCAGGAAGTACTGGTCCAATTTGAAAAATTCTTTTTGTAATGGATAGCCACATTCAAATTCCTACGGGAACGGGTACAACGCGGGTAAAACCGCGGGGCGCTGCTAGTACTAAATGAAACAGGTCTGTATCGCGTCTTCTCTTCTTCTTCATCGAGTGGATGGTCACCCTGACCAATCCTGGTGTCAGAGTTATTGAGCCGCCAAAGGCCTCTGACATGGCTCATGTAGCGACTACTATCCGTAGAAAATAACCGGGACCGACGGCTTAACGTGCCCTCCGAAGCACGGAATCATCTTACTTTTCGAGCAATCAGGTGATTCAGCCTGCAATGCCATTCAAACTGAGGACAGTCTCACAAAGAGATTTTTGTGAGATATCCCCACCGGGAATCGAACCCGGAACCTCCGGATCGTGAGCCGTGCGCCCAAACCACAAGACCACGGAGGCTGTGGAGGCTGGAGATCTAGAATAACATAGGTCTATTACCTACCCTGTGTCTAGCCTATTTCATTATTTCCTTATCTCAATTTTCCGCCCATTAAAAAGATTTTTAATCAGTTTTTCTAATTAACTAAGTATAATACTCGGCTGATACGTGTTCTCAATGATATAATTCGCTAAATCTGAGTTGAGTCGATTTATAACTACTCAATTTTTTCTTTGCGACAAGCCCGTTGTCCCAGTGGCAGTGAGAGCGCTTACTGCGTCGGGGGTTGCGGGGTCGGTCAACGGAGTAACAATATGTGAGACATAGTTGTTGACGACGTCTGGGCGTCAATTATATATTGTTATAAAGTATTTGTGTATGTATATGTAGTAGTATCAGTTAGTTAGATTCCATATTACAAGCTTAGAGCTTACTTTTGGTCTAATTAACCGTGAGTGAATTTGTCCAGGTATATTTATTTATTTATTTATTTGCAGCGCAATTTTGAAAATTTATATACCCTATGTCACTACTACAATTAAGACAAATCCAACGCCTTATAATAATGTCAAAAACTGTCCAGCCTAGCCGTTTTGACTGTAGGGCGTGCCTAAGAAATGGACATATACTCTATTTTTTTTGATTGTCACTAATTGTGGACCAATGTCTTAAATTTTCCAGCCGAAGACGATTGCTCCTGAAGAGGAAAAACGTTAAAGATAGGGTTAGAATGAAATAAAATCACCAAACCTTTTTTCTCTTCAGGAGCAATCGTCTTCGGCTGGAAAATTGACGACATTGGTCCACATTTTGTGCCAATCCAAAAGAAAATTGAGTATACATTACATATTATATACACACATACAATCAAAAGATAGCATAGGGCAACATTTTGTCATTATTATTATTGTTTTTCTTTGAATATTGTAAGTTCCTTTAAAAATGTCTCACACGGGAAATTAGTTTTAAGAACATTTTTACGAATATTATTTGTGATGATATTGCTGGAATGTCTAAATAAATAAATAAATAAGTAAAAAACAAAACACTCTTGTCGCAATCGGGCAAAAATAGAGTCTTCTTCTTCTTATCGAGTGGATGGTCAACTTGACCAATCCTGGTGTCAGAGTTATTGAGCCGCCAAAGGCCTCTGACATGGCAAAAATAGAGTATAAGGTATAGACTATAGAGTAAATAGGCTATAGGTAAGGTTATCTGTATCGTACTGTACGAGTATAACGATAGTTTATTGTTTTTTCAGTGTTTCTAATCGGGGATTAAATCTTAAATGCGTGTTATGATTCGGTGCTAATTTCACGTGCTTTTGTGTGTTTTCTGTAAGTTACATAAATGTTCATTATACTAAAAAGTATGTTACATAAATGTGTTTTCTGTAACTACATTTTATTGTATTACTAGCCTATAGTATTACTAGCCGCGTTCGCAGTGCACAGATTTTGACGCGGTTGTTTTGAATAGATAGAGTGATTCAAGAGGAAGGTTTATTTCGGCCTTTGGCGGCTCAATAACTCTGACACCAGGATTGGTCAAGGTGACCATCCACTCGATGAAGAAGATGAAGGTTTATCTAATTTATAAAATTCTCGTGTCACGGGATGCGTGGTTGAACTCCTCTGAAACGGCTCGACCGATTCTCATGAAATTTTGTGTAAATATCGGGTAGGCCTGAGAATCGGACAACGTCTATTTTTCATCCCGAAATTCCCGCGGGAACGGGTACAACGCGGGTGAAACTGCGGGGCGCAGCTAGTATAATATAAAAATGCAATAGTTACATCTATACTAATATAATAAGGCTGAAGAGTTTGTTCTTCTGTTTATGTAAACGCTCCAATCTCAAAAACTACCCGACCGATTTCAATAATTCTTTTTGTAATAGATAGCCACATTCAACGGGAAGGTTATAGGCTATTTTTCATCCCGAAATTCCCACAGGAGCGGGCACAACGCGGGTAAAACCGCGGGGCATTGCCAGTTATGTATACTTTCAGTACTAACCAAATATGTCATTGTTGAATGCATTTGTCGTTACAATACTTACATTATTTTGATTTATAAAGGATGTTGTAACGTTTTTGAAATAACTTTAACCCTTTGATAGATTCAGTTGCATATATATTATCCTTTTACTAGCAGCGCCCCGCGATTTAACCCGCGATGTACCCGTTCCACTACCAATCCGATTTGAATAATTCTTTTTGTAATGGATAGCCACATTCAACGGGAAGGTTACAGGGTATTTTTCATCCCGAAATTCCCATAGGAACGGGCATAACGCGGGTAAAACCGCGGGGAGCTGCTCATATATTCATACGCATTTAGTAAAAAGCGGTTATTTTAATATTACAGACAGATACTCCAATTTTATTTAATACTAGCAGCGCCCCGCGGTTTTACCCGCGTTGTACCCGTTCCCGTAGGAATTTCGGGATGAAAAATAGCCTATAACCTTCCCGTTGAATGTGGCTATCTATTACAAAAAGAATTATTCAAATCGGTTCAGTAGTTTCTGAGATTAACGCGTTTAAACAAACAAACAAACAAACAAACAAACAAACAAACAACCAAACAAACAAACAAACAAACAAACAAAACAAACTCTTCAGCTTTATAATATAAGTATAGATGTTAGATAGATTTATAGTAGTTCTAGCATCGCCCCGCGGTTTTACCCGCGTTGTGCCCGTTCCCGTGGGAATTTCGGGAATTCTTATACATATAAACCTTCCTCTTGAATCACTATCTATTTAAAAAAACCGCGTCTCGAGTCATCCCGTGACCACGAGCGGTGTAATCCGCTCGAAACGTCGGGTACGTATTTTAGTAGAATACGTTAAATTATCCGACGCGATACAGACCCGTTTCATTTAGTATAATGAGTGCAAATCGTGTGAGTTTTAAAAGTATTATATGTAGAGATGTTAGATGCATAGATTTATCTATATAACTAGCAGCGCCCCGCGGTTTTAACCGCGTTGTGCTCGTTCCCGTGGGGATATCGGGAATTTTTATACATAAAACCTTCCTCTTGAATCACTCTACCTATTACAAAAAACCGCATCAAAATCCGTCGCGTAATTTTAAAGATTTAAGCATACAGACCAACAGACAAACAAACAGACAAAAATAGCGACTTTGTTTTATACTATGTAGTGATATAAAATTCAAAGTCCTGACTGACTGACTGACTGATAATCAGCGCACAGCCTCAACCGCTACACCTAGAAACATGAAATTTGGCAGGAAGGCTCTTCAAGTGACGTAAGTGCACACTAAGAAAGGATTTTCGAAATTTCTTACGGGAACGGGCTTTACGCGGGCAAAGCAGCGGGGCGCTGCTAGTGTAAGTATAGAATGAGACGTCCCACACTCTCGCATTGTGTTACAGACATGTTATTTGCATAATTTATTATTTTTCCTGCGTCGTTATACCGTTCGAGTCAAGGACGTACCTTGTGCAACGCGTGTGTGTAAATGTCAACAAAATTATGTTAAACTATAAAGCCCGTCACAGACTTAGCTATTTAAAATATTAATATAGGTACCGTACTATAATAATATATTATAGCAAGCTACCAAACACTGAGAAATATATATTTTGCCTTCATTAATTGATGGTTGTCCTAGTGTTAGTATACAGGGTGAGCAATCCAAATGGGTCAGTATGGAGGTTTTGGAAACCATAACAGATAGCGAAATCTTGGCTTAGGAACCATGACGTCGATTTTAGTAAAAAGAAAAACTGCATTCATATACTTACAAAAATACGTGTACTCGGCCCAGGAATCGAACCTGGACTTTTTTGAAAAAATAAATTTCGTTATTTTCCTTTGAATATCGGTTATGTAGCTCTTAAATAGTAAATGTTACTAAGAAACATGATATCTAAAACTAATAAAATGCATTGTTTTTAAACAACGAAGTTTTATTTTTCAATACTTCAGTGCCGCCGCCGCGCCGGCCCTTTGACTTTGTATGGGGAAGTTTTAATATTGTTTAAGTAATTGAACAAAAACACAACAAAAAGATAATTATTTTATTTCAGTAAATGTTCAAAATGGTATGTTCAATTACTTAAACAATATTAAAACTACCCCATACAAAGTCAAAGGGCCGGCGGCGGCACTGAAGTATTGAAAAATAAAACTTCGTTGTTTAAAAACAATGCATTTTATTAGTTTTAGATATCATGTTTCTTAGTAACATTTACTATTTAAGAGCTACATAACCGATATTCAAAGGAAAATAACGAAATTTATTTTTTCAAAAAAGTCCAGGTTCGATTCCTGGGCCGAGTACACGTATTTTTGTAAGTATATGAATGCAGTTTTTCTTTTTACTAAAATCGACGTCATGGTTCCTAAGCCAAGATTTCGCTATCTGTTATGGTTTCCAAAACCTCCATACTGACCCATTTGGATTGCTCACCCTGTATAGTAATATGTAATAATGTATATTACGGTATCGCTTGGTGACGTCACAGAAATATATATTATAGCTGAGTGTGCGGTCACGCGAAAATAAGTATAGAAAATATATAGTAATATGCCTAGCTATAAAAATCTATATATATAAAAATGAAACCCGTTTTTTATTGTCGTCGCATCACGCGTGAATGGCTGGACCGATTTCACTAATTCTTTTTTTATTGTATTTGTTATTATTAGGAGAAGGTTCTTACGGAAAAAAATATTAAGAAAATCTCTCAGAAATATTGAAAATTATACATTTAATTTTGCATATTTAAAAAAACACGCGTAACGAATGTCAATGTCATTCACAGCCATAGACTATATTGAAAGAGCATTGTTTGTTCGGAAAGTATGATGCACTCATTGCTACGCTAAGGCGGTACGAAGTTCGCCGGGTCAGCTAGTATTAATATATTTATATTATAGCTAAGTCTGTGACGGGCTTAATACTAGCTGTGACTGTGGGTTTGTCTGCGTTTTAGACGTTCAGGAATATATATACTAGCCGTGCCCCGCGGTGTTACCCGCGTTGTACCCGTTCCCGCGGGAATTTCGGGAATTTTTATACATAAACCTTCCTCTTGAATCACTCTATCTATTTTAAAAAACCGCGTCGAAATCCGTGCAGTAGTTGTAAAGAACTAAGCATACACAGGGGCAGACAGACGGACAGACAGACAGCGGAAAGCGACTTTGACTTTTTATACTATGTAGTGATGATATAGATTACGTTTACAATCACATTGCATTTTTACTACGCATATAATCTTGATAGTACCTCGGCACTCATTAGTCTCGTTACCGAGCGTTATGGAAATGACATTGGAATATAATTATGATCATCATGCTATTGTGAGAGATAAGCGATAGTCGACTAAAGTACTACTCAATAGGTTTCCTACGTATAATCTATTTCTTTTGGATTGGCACAAAATGTGGACTAAATGTCGTCAATTTTCCAGCCGAAGACGATTGCTTCTGAAGAGGAAAAAGGTTTAAAGATAGGGTAAGAATGAAATAAAATCACTTAACCTTTTTCCTCTTCAGGAGCAATCGTCTTCGGCTGGAAAATTGACGACATCGGTCCACATTTTATGCCAATCCAAAAAAAACTATAATATAAAAAGCGGCCAAGTGCGAGTCGGACTCGCCCATGAAGGGTTCCGTAGCAGCGAGTAACATAATAAAGAAGTTCTTGAAATAAATGTTTTTTTATTTACATTTGAGTTATTGAATGAATAATCAGTATTTTTTTGCGGTTTACGATTTATGTCGTAAAAAAAAAACTACTAACTAGACCTCGTTCAAACCAATTTTCGGTGTTAGATTACATTGTTATGTACATCATATATTTTTTTTAGTTTTATCATTCTCTTATTTTAGAAGTTACAGGGGGGGGGACACACATTTTACCACTTTGGAAGAGTCTCTCGCGCAAACTATTCAGTTTAGAAAAAAATGATATTAGAAACCTCAATACCATTTTTGAAGACCTACCCATAGATACCCCACACGTATGGGTTTGATGAAAAAAAAAAATATTTTTTTCATTTCTATGTATGGGAGACCCCCCTAAAATTTTATTTTTTTTCTATTTTAGTGTGAAAATATTAATGCGGTTCACAGAATACATCTACACACTAAGTTTCAACAACATAGCTCTTATAGTTTCGGAGAAAAAAGGCTGTGACATACGGACAGACAGACGGACAGACGGACAGACGGACAGACGGACAGACAGACAGACATGACGAATCTATAAGGGTTCCGTTTTTGCCATTTGGCTACGGAACCCTAAAAATGAATCGCAAAATGTGTTGGTATGCGTATAACTTCAGAACGACTGCACCAAATTGGATGATTCTTTTTTTATTGTGTTCCTTATTATCAGGACAAGGTTTTTATATAAGAAAAATAAGGAATAAAAATCTCAAAATTCCCACGGGAACGGGGGCGCTGCGGGTGAAACCGCGGGGCGCAGCTAGTAGAGTATAAAATGGAAACACATTTATCGATTTTACTAGTTTACTACTACTTATTTACAAGTACAATCAGCGCTCCGCGTTGTGCCCGTTCCCGTAGGAATTCTGGGATGAAAAATAGCCTATAACCTTCCCATTAAGTGTGGCTATTTGAAAAATATTTATGAAAATGAGATCAATTTCTTATATTAGCGGGTTCAAACAAAAGTGTTAATAGTAATATTATCATCTAGATTCTATAAAACTAGGCCTTTGTATAATATTAGTAAAATTTAAAAAAAACATTCAACCTATTGCTTAAGAATTATAAAAACCGTGTTTAAAACTAGATCTTACAACAATTTTATTGAATTTCCCATATAATTTAATGTATAATTATCATAATATTTTTTATTTTTATATTAACTCGACTTCATCCCACTCATTTACCGGAGATATTAGTGCAGTGACACACGTCATTTCAAGCGGATAAGGTATCGTCCTATTAGCCTATTCCCAGTAGTCTTACCGCGTAGTCTTACCAGTTGGACTACTGGGAATTTCCTTCCCAATAGACTTACTAGTAAGACTTGATCGTTATTAACAAAAACAATTAAACAATTTTCTTACTATTCGGTAGGTTAGGGTTATTTTTTTTTTTGTATCAGTTAAGTAAAAAAAAAAATAACCCTAACCTACCGAAGAGAGTGGTCGAATGGTCTTACTAGTAAGTCTATTGGGAAGGAAATTCCCAGTAGTCTAATTGGTAAGACTACGCGGTAAGACTACTGGGAATAGGCCGTCCTATTTAGTTTACATTGAAACGGAGCTAAGCTGTGCGGAGGTCAATCCACCAATCTCAAATCATTATGAAGACTTAAAAATTTTATACATATAAACCTGCCTCTTGAATCACTCTATCTGTTTAAAAAAACCGCGTCAAAATCCGTTGCGTAGTTTTAAAGATCTAAGCATACATAGGGACAGACAGCGGAAAGCGACTTTGTTTTATACTATGTAGTGATATTAACCATTCAATTTCTTTTATTTACAGAACAAACAAGAAAACCAATGTTACAAAATCTAGTCACCAAAACAAAATAAATAAAACTTAGAACAACGCCATCTACTGAAGCGGACAGGAACTATGTTCAACACCATCTAGCGGTAACTGCGCGAACTAAATAGTGCCTACAATGGTTTCAACGCCATCTATCGACTAAGAGCAATGCCGCGGATCAAATATGCGTCGCTTGGGAGGATTGTGGTTATACTATGTCTGTTTTGTTTATGGCTACAGATAATGCTCTCCGCCTCTGGAGGGGGCTTGTACAGGGATGGTAAGATTTTTAAATATTCCTTATCTATATCACAGTAATAGTATCTAACAGTATTGTAACTCGGCTCTGTCCCTGATTTCGATACCTACAGACGCGCCGGACGCACAGACGCGATGCAAGCGTACAGTATTTTAATTACATCTACCGGCTTGACTTTTTTTAAATAGTATTTATTTTTTGTACGCATTATATTTTTTGATGAAATAACATGAAATTCATGAAATTACATGAAGTGTAGAATAAAAATGCTAGATTAAATTTAACAATTTTTTTGACTTTTGATAAAAATCACCCTAATAAATTACACATTGAATATTTGTGCCCCGACTGGGACGTCCCAAAAGCTTTATCATTAAACTAGCAGCGCCCCGCGGTTTCACCCGCGTTTTACCCGTTCCCGCAAGAATTTCGCGATAAAAAGTAGCCTATGTCCTTTCTCAGGCTCTGGACTAACTGTGTACCAAATTTCATTCAAATCGGTTCAGTAATTTGGCGTGAAAGCGTAACACACAGACGGACAGAGGTACTTTCGCATTTATTATATTAGTTAGGATTTAATGGCATATAAAATCCTCAAATAAAAAGTAAAGTCTGTGCGGCACATTCGCGACTGTAGGGTACCGAGATCGAGGCGCGTAGGTATGACTCGAGTTCTGTGCGTTTGTATGGAGTTGGAATACTGTTAGATACTATTACTGTGTCTATACTATACTAACCTAATAAAGCTGTAAGATGCTGTTTGATGTATTTTTTGTTTGTTTGAACGCATAAATCTCAGGAACTACGAATCCGATTTGAATAAATCTTTATTGCCAGGTGTCATGGTTGTAATTAGGTTGTACAGGTTGAACTTCGAACTGTTTCAAAACTTTTGTTTCAGTTCGGTAGTAAACAATATAAGCTGTCACACGTCATCCACGCGGACAGTATTTAGCTTTGATTTTGTACGTGACCCGATATCTAGTTGTGTATTGTTGATCGAAGGCAAAAACGCACAAATGGCGCTGCTTATTTTTAAGTTTACATTTAAGTCATTTCCTTTGCAGATGATATATCGAATGAAATAAATACTCAGAATATATTGGTAAAAGAAATCGCATACACAGGTTTTTAATTTTATTTTCGGAACTTTTTCTTGTTTAAGGCCGGTTGTACGCTTTCAGTTCGGATTGACAGTTTTGATTGATACAGTGACAACTTAAGCATTGGCTTGTAATATACCAGTGGTGGGCCAAAGCTTAAAATTAAATGAATATATCAAGATATTAATTTTCAATATTTTTCACTTTCAATTTTGATATTAATATTGTTCACAATTAATTCTGACACAAAGTCTGTAGAATGGGCTATAAATTTTTTTGGTTATGTTAATGGACTGATGGTAATGTAATCATTATAAAAATGTATTTTTTGACCGATGATTGACTTTATTAACTGTTACTTGTTGACTTTTGAGTCATCGTTTTGACATTTTAAAAGATAGATGACAAAGTTTGACAGTGTAAAAATGCCCATAGTATTTTTATAATATTGTGACGAACAAACTTCTGAATCAAGTAACTTCATATTAACAACTAACCGTTTTATCAGTTTTCAGTTAAAACTGTCAGTTTTCACTGCAAGTGTGCGGCGGGCCTAGTGGGAATTTTTCGTGTAAATGTAATTTTAGTGCTCATTATTCTATGTGATCTTTTTATTGATTATGGGGGTCTTCTGATTGTAAATTCTATGTTCATAATCCAGTGTTTATACACCTTGAGAGAAGATTAGGAGTAGGTTGGTGGGCAACAATGGTGTCGGAGAGTATAAACCGCCTTAGGGTCTAACAACATTTATCGACGCAGAATTGGCTTAAGTCGAGCACGTATCACCCACTGACCTCTATTACATATTTACATTGGACAGGCCGCTGTCACAATAATTTTGTGCCTATTTGAGTGTCGCCATTTTGGCGCTGTAGGCCACTGTAGCCAGATCCGAATGTCCATGGAACTAAAATTAGTTATGACTTAAGTCGACTGTGACTAAAATTTATTTTGACGTTCACTGCAAGCAAATAGGGGTACTATTTGCTTGCAGTGAACGTCAAAATTAGTTCTCGGGACACTCGCAGGCGCTTCAAATTGCCACACAAAATTAGCTGTCATTTGTATGGTAACAGCCAGTCCAGTGTGTATATAATAGAGGTCAGTGGTATCACCACACTACTCGGCTTGTCGCCGATCAGCAGCCGGCTTGTTCGGCAGCAGTCGGATACGTTCCGCTCGATTCAGCACCGTACGGATGCGATCAACTAATCGACAAACGGCTCGTTTCGTCGGCCGGCGTCGCGCCGTGTCGTCCGAGCCGAGCCGATGCGAGTGGTATTAGTAACACCCTTATTTCGTATACTCAATTTTTTTTGGATTGGCACAAAATGTGGACCAATGTCGTCAATTTTCCAGCCGAAGACGATTGCTCCTGAAGAGGAAAAAGGTTTAGTGATTTTATTTCATTCTTACCCTATCTCTAAACCTTTTTCCTCTTCAGGAGCAATCGTCTTCGGCTGGAAAATTGACGACATTGGTCCACATTTTGTGCCAATCCAAAAGAAATTGATTATAGACAGAAAGGCTTTTTAAATGGCGTCGATAAATGTGGTTAGACGTTAAGGTGACGGCATGGTCCGACCATTGAAACAACCGGGACCGACGATTTAACGGTCCTTAAACACGGCAGCGCTCAGATAGAAATGCCACAATTAGTCACCTATCCAATTAGAGCCGAGCTTATCGCTTAAAGGCGCCATGAGCTTACATCGCTCGCTTATGCTATAAACGTTGGATTGGTAAATTCATTTTCCACTATTTCGATATATATTTGGGAGTATTTTATTGTTTTGTGTATGGGTATGTTTGGAATTGTGTTGTCAAAAAGTAGGCTTCGAAATGAAATAATTAAAAAAGTAGGTAAAGTATAAGTGTCGGAAAAAAGAGGAAAGAACAGAAAATATAGTCCAGGGTATTAAAAAAAGATATACCGCGTATAATCGCTCTTCAACTAAAACACTGTTATGTGTGTGATAGTCTGTGTTTTGTCTCTTTTGCTCTTTGGTAAATAGTGTATGACGGAAAGGGACACACCATTTGATTGCTAAAATGATGCGTTTATGAATAAAGCTCATAGGTTTTGTGTACGCTACGGGATGCTATGTTAAAGGGGACAAAAGCAGTTAGTTCTGATGTAGTGACATAGATGGCGTTTTTTCTAAACGGTTAGAACGAAATCTATTAAAGCACAGTGACATAACACTTACTGGTTACTGAAGTTGAAGCGAACACTACTCATTTTGAATTGAAACTACGTTTACAGATACACTTCGCTTTTGTTTTACATTTTTATCTTCCGTGACCACGGTTCCTGTAGAAGCCGAAACGTCAGATAAAAAAGTAAAATAAAAACGAAGTGTATCCGTACGTAGTTTTAATTCAAAATGACATAACTTGCTTAGTCTTATCATTGATAGTATACTAGTGAATATGATCATGAATGATAAATTTATTTATCCTTTTAAAACCACATAGGGGTTACTTTTCATTGAAACGAAGCGGAGCGGTGCGGAGTCCGATTCACCAATCACAGCGCATTGTGATTGTCAAACAACGCATTGTCATTGTCAAAATCTATTCGTAATGCGTTGTGATTGGTCAGTTGAGCTCCACACAGGTCCTTATCCGCTACACACCCTAAATAAAAATTTTGCTGTGTGAAGAGGTAGAAATTGGTAACATTTTAAATAAAAAAATTGCATAATTTCACAAATAACTTCAAACCAGTACACCGATTAAAAACAACGCCATCTAACGGAACTGCACGGAACTATTTCGAATGTTGTTTTGTTCTAAAGCCTTCTTTTGTTTTTCAGAAGAGTTGATGAACGCAAACGAAACGTCGGAACAAGTGTTAGCATTAGTGCCTCAAGAATTACATAAATATTTGACAGTACATCCTAAGAATAGTTCGGGTGAGTTTGATTAACTAATCACTACATAGTATAAAATAAAAAGACGTGTGGCACTCGGGGACTGCCGCGGTAAAGCTATTGCATAGTTATTTTTTGTATCACTAGATGGCGTTAGTGGGGAGCGTTAGGTTTTATTTCTATCACTAGATGGCGTTAGTGGGGAGCGTGAGGTTTTTTCGTTACGGAATTTCTGGATTCGGTCCCCGCGCTCAAGGCCCGCGGGCCTAACAATCGCAATGAACTGACATCGCTTAATCAAACCTAACTTATTACAGGTAACGCGACGGAGCGGGTCGGCGCTACAAACATTACAGACATAAGACGAGCGATTATAAGGAACAATGAAGCTCAGACGATTTACAATGAAGACGTGTTCGGACCGGTGCAGAATGATACCATCATTATTGCTATACAGGTGAGAACCGTAGACAGAGACAGCTATAGACGACTTCACTGACCTCTATTATATACACTGGACAGGCTGCAGTCATAATAATGTTGTGCCTATTTGAGTGTCGCCATTTTGGCGCTGTAGGCCACTGTAGGCAGATACGAATGGAACTTAAATTAGTTATGACTTAAGTCGACTGTGACTAAAATTAATTCTGACGTTCACTGCAAGCAATTATGCGTACTATTTGCTTGCAGTGAACTTCAAAATTAGTTCTCGGGACACTCGCAGGGGCGCTTCAAATTGCCACACAAAATTAGTTGTCATTTGTATGGTAACAGCCAGTCCAGTGTGTGTATAATAGAGGTCAGTGAGACGACTTAGTGTGGCCACATGAGATAGAGAATGATGACGTCATCACACTTCTTCTTCATCGAGTGACCTGACCAATCCTGGTGTCAGAGTTATTGACCCGCCAAAGGCCTCTGACATGGCTCATGTAACGACTACTATCCGTAGAAAGTAACCGGGACCGACGGGTTAACGTGCCCTCCATAATTCGATACTAATACATAGTATAAAGAGGTAACATTTGTAAGTTTGTTTGTTTGTATGTTCGAGCTAATCTCGGAAATTACTAGCCCGATTTGAATAATTCTTTTTGTAATAGATAGCCACATTCAACGGCAAGGTTATAGGCTATTTTTCATCCGAAAATTCCCATGGGATCGAGCACAACGCGGGGCGCAGCTAGTAAGTAATAAAAATCCCATATATCCCACAGGAACGGGTGCGCTGTGTAGTTATAAATTAATTTACTTAACGGTCCGCCGTATAGCCAAAAAAGAGGAAAATGTGATTAATTAAACTGTTTATTAATAAATCGCGACAGGAAGTGCTTTTATAATAAAAATATAAATAAAAAATAATTAGTAATTATAACTGGTAATCTAAACTAATTAATTATATAAAGAAGAAAAAAATCCTGATAACAAATTGTATGTGCGCAAAAAAAACCTACTTAATATTATAAATGCGAAAGTTTGTGAGGGTGGATGTATGTTTGTTGCTCTTTCACGCAAAAACTACTGAATGGATTTGGATGAAACTTCACAGTAATATAAGTTATACATCAGAATAACACATGGGATACATTTTATCCCGAAATTCCCGCGGGAACGAAAGCAACGTGGGTGAAACCGCGGGACGCTGCTAGTTTCTTATAAGTATCAAAATAATTTTCTAAATCCGTTTATAAATTGACGGAGACTTAAAGTTACGTTGAATTTTCGTTTTGTAAGGGCATATTATGAACTTGCGTTAAATAATAAGGGCATAATCGCTTATTAACAGCAATTTAGCTATCAAATGGTTTGTCTCTTTCCGACATACGCTATTTTCCAAAGAGCAAAAGAGACAAAACACTTCATAACAGTTTTTTATAAATTGTGATTCTTCTTCATCGAGTGGACGGTCAGCCTGACCAATCCTGGTGTCAGAGTTATTGAGCCGCCAAAGGTCTCTGACATGGCTCATGTAACGACTACTATCCGTAGAAAGTAACCGGGACCGACGGCTTAACGTGCCCTCCGAAGCACGGAATCGGTGTATGTTGGAAAAGGACAAACCATTTGATAGCTGAAATGCTGTTAATAAACGTATAGGAATGGCCCTCACTATTTAATGCAGTTTGATAATTTTTTCTTAGCGAATATTCAACTTACGGTGATACATCTGTGCTCAATCACTGAGAGACATTTGGGCGCTTCAACCTTCGATCAACAATACACAACTAGATGTCGGGTCGGCGCAAAAAAATACGTCTCGGTGAATAAGGCCTCATTTGAAAAGTGAGATCTTATTTTATTCATAAGATTTGCTACTTTATTGCTAGGTGTCATGGTTGTAATCAGGTTGAACTTCGAACTGTTTTAAAACTTTTGTTTCAGTTCGGTAGTAAACAAAATAAGCTGTCACACGTCATCCACGCGGACAGTATTTAGCTTTGATTTTGTACGTGACCCGATATCTAGTTTTGTATTGTTGATCGAAGGCTTCAACTGTCATTTTAGACTTTTATAAACTTCTCTTTCGGCCGTAGTCTTCGCGCCAATATCAAGTCCTTCCCAGCCAAACCGTCTAGAACAATCTTCTCTCTCACCAGCCGGGACTCCGCTTTTATGATGAATTTTATCTCTCTCTTTGGTGGCTTCTTTCTCTTCAGCCTCTCCCTCTCTCGGAGTTCATTGTTTGTCCGCTCCATCCAGATGTACTGTGCTTCTTCTGGTATATTCTGGAGGAAGCGGAACTTCCTCGGGGCCTGAGGAGATGGATAAGTTTAAGTCACACGATTTACTCTTGTTGTCACTAAAACAAGGGCTGTATCGCGTTAGAATAGTAGCTTCGCCCACGGTCTTACTCGCGTTGTGGACATTTAAGAACCGCTCGACCGATTTTGTGCAACCTTCACACAAACCATGTACTAAATAGTCCGAACAAAGCCTAAACATTTGGTTTGGATAGGTGAGCCCGTTCTTGAGTTATAACATTACAACGAAAAGTGGCATTGATTTTCGCGTTCGAATATATAACTTACTAGCTGACCCGGTAAACGTTGTTTTGTCATATAAAAATTAAGGGGTGGACCACCCTAATCACACTATAAATTGAGATGTAAGCTATCCTATCTTTCAAGTTGGATCAAATTGAAAAAATCAAATTTAAAATCGGTTCAGTAGTTTAGGAGTCCATCGCGGATAAACAACGTGACGTAATTTTCACTATATAATATAAAACAAAGTAGCTTTCCGCTGTCTGTCTGTCTACTTTGATTTATACTTTGTAGTGATATATTAGTGGTAACATCGGTTTCTCTACCATATCTCTCGGGAAGTGTAGAGATATATGTCTTCGTTTCGCTGCTTGCCGGGCAGGGTAGGCCTACTTGAACTTACCAAGTACTCTCTTCCTGGAAGCTCTAGAGATGGCTTGTATCTGGGTATCAATTCATGTTTCTTGCTAAAACCAACACGGGCGTATAATGTTTTCGGAAAATCCGGTTTCATATACCTGCAACCAGTTAAGTCATAGAGCGTTTGTCCACCGCCGCCGTCACCGTCACGTCACCGAGAACGAGATGACGGCGCCGAAGTAGCGGTAGATACATTTAGAACGTTTTACTTTAGCCGCGTGTCCACCGCACATCCGTCACGTCATAATAAACTCGGGCCGAAATAATCACGTTTTCGGTGACGTGACGGTGACGGCGGCGGTGGACAAACGCTCTTAGGGTGCGTTGTCATTGAATGGGCGCGGAGCTCCCCTGAACAATCACAAGCCCGTTGTCACAGTGGCAGTGAGAGCGCTTACTTTGTCGGGGGTTGCGGGGTCGGTCAACGAAGTAACAATATGTGAGACATAGTTGTTGACGACGTCTGGATGTCAATTGTATATTCTTACTAGCAGCGTCCCGCGGTTTTACCCGCGTTGTACCCGTTCCCGTGGGAATTTCGGGATGAAAAATAGCCTATAACCATCCTGTTGAATATGGCTAGGTATTACAAAAAGAATTATTAAAATCAGACCGATAATTCCTGAGATTACCTCGAACATACAAACAAACAAACTTACAAATTTTACCTCTTTATAATATTAGTATCGATAAAGTGTTTGTGTATGTATATGTAGTAGTATCAGTGAGTTAGATTCCATAACACAAGGTTAGAGCTTAGTTTGGGTCTAATTAAAGGTGAGTGAATTTGTCCGCGTGTATTATACTATAAAACACTAGCAACGCCCCGCGGTTTTACCCGCGTTGTGTCCATTGCTGTGGGAATTTCAGGATGAAAAATAGCCTATGTTAGTCATGGATAATGTAGCTTTCGAATGGTGAAAGAATTTTTAAAAACGGTCCGGTAGTTTGAGCCTATTCATTACAACCAAACAAACAAAGTTTTCCTCTTTATAATATTAGTGTAGATTTAAGAAACGCGTATAACCAATTGGTTATACGTAGTTGCTATATTCATTTATTTATTTATTCACCTACTAAGGGCTGCCAACGGCTAAAAAGTTCCCATTCAAAAATGTGTGCCACTCACCAAACTAAATCCCAATGGTCTCTGTCAACTGGTATCGGGTTTATAATCTTCATTTGTCGGAGTATTTCGCATCTGAAGAGAAGACAAAATTAGCGCACAGTATAGGAGTTTTATCTCACGAGCCCCCAGTATCTCACTAGCGCCCCTGTATAGTAGTTTTATGTCACGACCGCCCCAGTTTAATAGCTTTATCTCACGAGCCCCCAGTATCTCACGAGCCCCTAGTATCTCACGAGCCCCTAGTATCTCACCAGCGCCCCTGTATAGTAGTTTTATCTCACGAGCCCCCAGTATAATAGTTTTATCTCACGAGAGCTCCAGTAGAGTAGTTTTATCTCACGAGAGCTCCAGTAGAGTAGTTTTATCTCACGAGAGGTCCAGTAGAGTAGTTTAATCTCACGAGCGCCCAGTATACTAGCTTTATATCACAAGCGCCCCTGTATAGTAGTTTTATCTCACGAGCCCCCAGTATAGTAGCTTTATCTCACCAGCCCCCAGTATCTCCCAAGCGCCCCTGGATATAAGTTTTATGTCACGATCGCCCAGTAAAATAGCTTTATCTAACGAGCCCCAAGTATCTCACGAGCGCCTCTGTATAATAGATTAATCTCACGAGCCCCCTTCAACTTAAGGAATCGTTAACACTTACATGGTCCAATTCTGCCTGATGCCCCACGTGGGCCCGGTCCTGCTCTTGAACCAGGTGCAGTGGATGAACGGTCTCCTCCACGGCAAACCGATGCTGCGGGCGAACCTGATGAAGTCCATGCCATACTCCCGACGTATAACTGATACTATCCTCTGGGAAAATTTCCAGTAGGTCATTGGCCAACCCTGGTGGCAGAGTTTATAGACCACCTAAAGGTGACGACATGGTCTGACGATTGAAACAGCTGGGATCGACGGTGGTGCTTTCACCCGAAGCGAAATCCTGACTAATATTATAAATGCGAAAGTAACTCTGTCTGTTACGCTTTCACGCCAAAACTACTTCTTCATCGAGTAGATGGTCACCCTGACCGATCCTGGTGACAGAGTTTTTGAGCCGCCAAAGGCCAAAACTACTGAACCGATTTGAATGAAATTTGGTGCACAGTTAGTCCAGAGCCTGAGAAAGGACATAGGCTAACTTTTATCGCGAAATTCCTCCGGGAACGGGTGCAACGCGGGTGTAACCGCGGGCGTACGCGGGTGTACCAAGTTTCATTCAAATCGGTTCAGTAGCTTTGGCGTGAAAGCGTAACAGACAGACAGACAGACAGAGTTACCAACCTGTGGTCAACCTGACCAATCCTGGTGTCAGAGTTATTGAGCCGCCAAAGGCCTCCGACATGGCTCGTGTAACGACTACTATCCTCACCTTTATATGCTGGAAGTCCGTGATATTGACCATGGGCAGCTTGGATGGGTCCTCGAACATCAGCAGGCGCAACCCGTTCACTTTGTTGTCTATCATACATTCCTGAAAAGAAGTTTTCATGTCAATAACAACAAAGAAAGAAAGAGATAGTTTAATTTATTAGGGCTATGTATCCAAAAGGTAAAAACGGGACCCTATTACTGAGACTTCGCTGTCCGGCTGTCCGTCCGTCTGTTACCAAAGTGTATCTCAAGAATGGTGATAGCTAGACAGTTGACATTTTCACAGATGATGTATTTCTATTGCCGATATAACAAGAAATACTAAAAATAAAACAAATATTCAAGGGCTCCCATACAACAAACGTGATTTTTTTGCCGTTTTTTAAAGTACGGAACCCTCCGTGCGCGAGTCCGACTCGCATTTGCCGGTATTTAAATTACGGAACCCTCCGTGCGCAAGTCCGACTCGCACTTGGCCGGTTTTTTCACTATCCTATACTGAAGCAAGTTACATGGGCTAGAATCGTCACGCAATGGGTGCCGGCGGGATTGAGGCGTAGAGCAGACCTCGGAAGAGATGGCGTGACATCTTGACCGCTTTCAGAGCCGACACTGCGTTAAGCGTGCGCACGCCGCGGTTCCATATAAAAGTGAACCATCGCGTGCGCCCGTCGCGTGCGGTGTCATATAAAAGTGAACCGTCGCGTGCGATGTCATACAAAAGTGAAGCGACGCGTGCGCACGCGACGGGCGCACGCTTAACGCAGTGTTGACCCTCACAGGGGCTGGTCTAATCTAGACCAGAATAGAATAGCTTGGAAGATATTGAAGGTGACCTTTGCCCAGAAATGGGACAAAATAGGTTAATTTTAAAAAATCCTATACTCATAAAGCCATCAAAACCAAGTAAATGTTAAACAAGAACGCACCGCTTTGTACCCTTTCCCGCGGGAATTTCGGGATACAATGTATCCCATGTGTTATTTTTTTGTATAACCTATATTATTGTAAAGTTTCATAAAAATCCGTTACGCAGTTTTTGCGTAAGAGAAAGAATAAGAAACATACATACATAAACCCATGCTCACAAACTTTCGCATCACTACATAGTATAAAACAACTAGCAGCGCCCCGCGGTTTTACCCGCGTTGTGCCCGTTCCCGTGGGAATTTCGGGAATTTTTTTACATAAAAACTTTCCTCTTGAATCACTCTACCTATTACAAAAACCGCATCAAAATCCGTTGCGTAATTTTAAAGATTTAAGCATACAGACAAACAGACAAAAATAGCGACTTTGTTTTATACTATGTAGTGAAGTCGCTTTCCGTCTGTCCCTATGTATGCTTAGATCTTTAAAACTACGGGACGGATTTTGATGCGGTTTCTTTTAATAGATAAAGTGATTCAAGAGTAAGGGGTACATGTATAAAAAATCCCGAAATTCCCACGGGAACGGGCACAACGCGGGTAAAACCGGACGCTGCTAGTTTATGATATTATTAGGATGGGATACCTTGTATTGCGGCAGGCCTACAGTGTTCTCCATCCAGTCGGTAACATCTTCAATGCTCCATTGAAAGGCATCAGGAAGCTTCAATGTCTCCACCACATCAATCGCCAATAGGAACAAACTCCTCGGCGAATGTTGGCAGGGATTCATTTTCCTAAAACATCAAAACTGCAGATCAAACTCTCTCATCAATACTTCTTTTCTTCTTCTTCACCGAGTGGATGGTCACCCTGACCAATCCTGGTGTCAGAGTTATTGAGCCGCCAAAGGCCTCCGACATGGCTCATGTAACGACTACTATCCGTAGAAAGTAACCGGGACAGACGGCTTAACGTGCCCTCCGCATGGAATCGTCTTACTTTTCGGGCAATCAGTTGATTCAGCCTGCAATGCCCTAACCAAACTGAGGACAGTCTCACAAAGAGATTTTTGTGAGATATTGTCCCCACCGCGAATCGAACTTGGAACCTCCGGATCGTGAGCCGAGCGCTCAAACCACAAGACCACGGAGGCTGATTCATCAATACTATCAATTATACTAGCTATCCCGCGCGGTCCACCCGCGACCCAATAGATGTCGCTAGTGTGAATCTAAACCATCCAGGGTGGTTCCCAAACGCATACAAAAACAAAGATGGAAATCGGTCCAGCCGTTTCGGAGGAGTTCAGGGACACACGTACAGTAGAATGGTCTATACTATAATATCATAAAGCTGCAGAGTTTGTTTGTTTGAACGCGCTAATCTCAGGAACTAAGGTCCTAATTGCGAAGGGGTTTTATTATCTGTGGGAGTTTTCTGTACATTTTTTCTAACGGCAACATGCATCCTATTGTTGTCGCTCAAGAGAGACATAAAATCTCACGGAAAGGAGATATGTCTTCAGTTACATGCTTGCTGGGCTGGGCCTACCTACTTAGGCCCTTATTCTTTAGCAAACAATTGATTTGTCACTTTCAGACATACGCTATTTGCAGAAGTGCAAAAGAGACAAAAAAACTTGAGAGGTGTCAAAGGACACCCGGATGGAACGAAGTTCAATGCGAAATAGAAAGACGAAACGAAAATATCTGGCTTGCTTTCTATAAGAGAGAGAGACTGACAGTCTGTCTCTCTCTAACGCAAAAAGTGTCGTTACAACTTTTTCCGTCTAGCCCCCTTTCGCAACGCGCGATAAGGAACTTCGTTCCAATACTTTAAAGTAGTAAGTACGTTTATGAAAAAGGCGGTTAATTTCTACTTACTTCCTCTTCAGATAAGGGTCTTCCTTAGGGAAGCAATCACATAATGCACATGTGGTTTTATCTGGTGAAGTGAATATAATTGGTCTGGGCGGTATAATGATGGTTGGTTCTCTGTGTGGGATCGTGTATTTTTCTTTTTTCTTCTTTTTGGGCGGCGGGGCGACGGATTTTTTCTTCTTTTTCTGTTCATTCATATGTGTGTTAGTTAAGTCTATGATATTGTTATGGTTGTCTGATCTACACTAATCTACACTTCTACACTAATATTATAAAGAGGAAAACTTTGTTTGTTTGTAATGAATAGGCTCAAAAACTACTGGGCCGTTTTTAAAAATTCTTTCACCTTTCGAAAGCTACATTATCCACGAGTAACATAGGCTATTTTTCATCCCGAAATTCCCACGGGAACGGGTACAAAGCGGGTAAAACCGCGGGGCGCTGCTATGTAAAATATATATATATATATATATATATATATAAATATACCTGCACAAATTCACTCACGGTTACACAGACGGTAATTAGACCCAAAGTACGCTCTAAGCTTGTAATATGGAATCTAACTCACTGATACTACTACATATACACACACAAATCCTAACTAATATTATAAATGCGAAAGTAACTCTGTCTGTCTGTTACGCTTTCACGCCAAAACTACTGAACCGATTTGAATGAAATTTGGTACACAGTTAGCCCAGAGCCTGAGAAAGGACATAGGCTACTTTTTATCGCGAAATTCCCGCGGGAACGGGTACAACGCGGGTGAAACTGCGGGCCGCGGCTAGTATTAGTATAGATAAGTTTAAAATGTACACACAAATGCCCACAATTTTCAAACAAAGATTTTTTATACAAACATATGGAAAACTCATCCGATTCTAAATCTTTGCGGTTTTTAAAAACTGTTTTTGGAAATCTATTCAAAATCAAAATTAACTTACAGCCACATTGGTGTCGCTCATTTTCAAAACTAAATATTAAATAAAAAGAAAATTAATGAAAAAATTGTAAATATTTGTAATCCTGAAGTTTGGTTTTGTTTGACATTTGACATGTCATAGTAATTATATTATATTTTTAATTTTTTGGCATTGATTAAAGGTTCGTTCAGACAAAGAAAGATTGTTATACACAAGTCAAAAATCTATACTAATATTATAAAGCTGAAGAGTTTGTTTTGTTTGTTTGTTTGTTTAAACGCGCTAATCTCAGAAACTACTGAACCGATTTGAATAATTCTTTTTGTAATAGATAGCCACATTCAACGGGAAGGTTATAGGCTATTTTTCATCCCGAAATTCCTACGGGAACGGGTACAACGCGGGTAAAACCGCGGGGCGCTGCTAGTAGACAATAATTTACAGCAACAGATTTGAATGAAACTTTACAGTAATATACATTACACATCAGACCAACACATTTTTGATGGCTTTTCACGATATCAATCGATTTACGTAGGTATTCATCTTATTTTTAACTAGCGGCGCCCCGCGGTTTTACCCGCGCTGTGCCCGTTCCCGTGGGAATTTCGGGATAAAAATAGCCTATAACCTTCCCGTTGAATGTAGTTATCCATTACAAAAAGAATTATTCAAATCGGTTCAGTAGTTTCTGAGATTACCGCGTTTAAACAAACAAACAAACAAACAAAACAAACTCTTCAGCTTTATAATATTAGTATAGATCAACTTCATTCAGATTCTTAGTTAGTTGTAAATTCTTCCGGTATGTACGAGTTGACCATTACATTACGTTTAAATTGTTTTATTTAATCTCTAATTGATTGTAATTCCCCGCATTTTGGGGTAATTTTCACACATTGGCAACGTTGATTATGTGGTGTGCAGTCGGCAGTGAATTAGCGACTGCAGACTGCACTGCGGACGACTGCAACGCCCTGCTGCAGTCGACTGCAGCAGTCGATAATCCAAACCATACCATTAACAACCATGTTCTCTTTGTCACCAGGTCCACACCAGACTCACCTATCTTCGCCATCTTATCGTGTCGCTAGCTCAGGCCAGAGATATCGACAAGACACTACTGATATTCTCTCACGATTACTACGACGAGGAGATCAACACGCTAGTGAGGAGCATAGACTTTACTAAGGTTAGTCGTAGGGGGAGAGAGAGAGGGAGGGGGGAGAGCAAGCGAGGGGGGCGAGAGAGAGGGAGGGGAGGGGTTGAGGGAGGGAGAGTGAGGGGGATGGGTTGAGGGAGGGGGAGAGAGAGCGGAGGGGGGGAGAGGGATTGGGGGAGGGTAGAGGGATTGGGGGAGGGTAGAGAGATATATTGAGGGGGAGGGAAAGAGATAAGGAGGGGGGGAGATATAGAGGGGGAGAGAGAGATAGATGGGGAAGGGAGAAAGAGAGAGATGCGCATACGCACTATGTTCGTACGCTTCTATTAAGCATGCGTATAACCTTTCATCCATTTCGTCCTTTTACCCTGTACTCTATTTTACAGGCCGTCCTTTACCCTGTACTATCTTACAGGTGATGCAGATATTCTACCCGTTCTCCATACAGACACACCCCAACGAATTCCCCGGGATGGATCCCCGGGATTGTCCCCGCGACGTTAAGTTTGAACAGTGAGTACTTAGATGATTTAACGTGTATCAGTCGGTATCGGTAACCTGTCTTTACATACATATCTAAGATATATACATACATCTATGATCTATACTAATATTATAAAGCTGCAGAGTTTGTTTGTTTGAACGCGCTAATCTCAGGAGCTACTGGTCCTAATTGAAAAAATCTTTTTGTAATGGATAGCCACATTCAACGGGAAGTTTATAGGCTATTTTTGATATCGTAATTCCTACAGGAACGGGCACAACGGGCTCTTGAATCACTCTATCTGTTTGAAAAAACCGCGTCAAAATCCGTTGCGTAGTTTTAAAGATCTAAGCATACATAGGGACAGACAGTGGAAAGCGACTTTGTTTTATATTATGTAGTGATAGTGATTAAAGATCTAAGCATACATAGGGACAGACAGTGGAAAGCGACTTTGTTTTATACTATGCAGTGATAGTGATTAAAGATCTAAGCATACATAGGGACAGACAGTGGAAAGCGACTTTGTTTTATACTATGTAGTGATAGTGATTAAAGATGTAAGCATACATAGGGACAGACAGCGGAAAGCGACTTTGTTTTATACTATGTAGTGAAATATTAATCCTTTATTTCAGAGCCATTAAATTAAAATGCAACAACGCGAATCACCCCGACTTGCACGGCCACTACAGAGAGGCGAAGTACACCCAGACCAAACACCACTGGTGGTGGAAGGCCAACAGAATATTCAACCAGCTGCAGTGCACTACCACGCATACAGGTGAAGTAAAGTATTAGGATGCCTGTCCATTGATGCGGACCGGGCTGGCGGAGTGGAGAAACGGACAAATATAAACCAATAGGATTGCATGAAATATCTGACAGGAGATTTCATGCAATCCTATTGGTTAATGACCGGAGATTTCATGCAATCCTATCTATACTAATATTATAAAGCTGAAGAGTTTGTTTTGTTTGTTTGTTTGTTTGTTTGTTTAAACGCGCTAATCTCAGAAACTACTGAACCGATTTGAATAATTCTTTCACTGTTAGATAGTCTATTTATCGAGGAAGGCTATAGGCTACATTTTATTCCGAAATTCCCACGGGAACGGGCACAACGCGGGTAAAACCGCGGGGCGCTGCTAGTTGGTTAATATTTGTTTCACTCCGCCAGCTCGCTCCGCGTCAGTGGACAGGCACCCTTAGCCTGTAATGTCCCACTGATGGGCAAAGGCCTCTCAGATATCAGTACAGTGAACTTTCTATGTTACGTAACTTTCTACGGATAGTAGTCGTTACATGAGCCATGTCGGAGGCCTTTGGCGGCTCAATAACTCTGACACCAGGATTGGTCAGGGTGACCATCCACTCGATGAAGAAGAAGAAGTACAGTGAGGAGGATGTCGTAATCACCACGCTTGCCTAATGTGGGTTTGGTGGTCTCAAACCCGAGCCACGTTTAAAAAGTATGAAGCATGTAGAAAAAACCATTTTTTTTATAAATAAAAAACGATATGTACCTATATAAAACAAAAAAAAAACAAAATCTGTAATTTTTTTAATAAAATCTTTGTTAAATAATTTAAAAAAGTCAATAAAAAAAATACAAAAAAAAAATTAAATAAAAAAAACTTTTTTTTTAAATTATTTTTTGTAATAAAAAAAACTCTTTTCTATTTTCCAGGTATGGTGGTCTTTCTCGAAGAAGATCACTACGTAGCCGAGGACTTCATCCACATGTTGAATCTGTTACGAGCGACTGCAGACAAAAGTTGCCCGAACTGCGAGATTTTGTCGCTTGGGACTTATTTGAAGACTTATCAGTATCATGCTAATAGCGACAAGGTAATTCTGGTTCGATGTTATTGCTTACTAATGTTGCCCCGAATTTTACCCGCGTTGTACCCGTTGTTCGGGGATTTTGGGGGTAAAAAATGACCCTAACATGTACCTCACTTAAGGGGGAGTTTTAGGGTCAAAAGAAACCTCTGACTTGTACCATTCTTGTCTAAAGTTGCAGTCGTTCTAGTGTAAATATAACGACACTTTTTACGTCAGAGGGAGACAGACAGAGAAACATGCGCACGCCAGAGAGAGACAGACAGAGAAACATGCGCGTGGGTTCAAAAATAACCCTACCCTTTCTTGTGGGAATTTCGGGGTAAAAATGATTTATTTTTTATACGAGCTCATACTCAGGAACTACTGGTCCGATTTGAATAATTATTTCTGTATTGGATAGCCACATTCAACGGGAAGGTTTAGGCTTCATAATATCCTGAAATTTCCATGGCAACGGGCACAACGCGGGTAAAAACCGGGGCGTTGATAGTGTTAATATAATATTTTGACAGACCAAAGAATGGATTTGATATGTATTTACATTAAAAAATGTTATACTGTTCAATCTTCTATTTTAAATAGATTATAAAGAATAATTAACTTCTAAAATAAAATACTGAATTAATAAAGGACCGATTTTTCAATCTCCAGTTAAGTTTTTTATCTAAAAGATAAAATATTCATCACACTAATATTTATGTAAACATCTTGTTAAAGTAAACGATAAAACTTTATCAGACGTGGACGATTGAAAAATCGGTCCTAACTATTTTAAGGGATCCGTACCTTAACAAAAACGGAACCCTATTTTTAACGAATAACACACATTTTTTTTATAAATAATGTTTTTTTTTATATTTTTTTTTTATGAATTGTGAAAAATAATTTGCACAATATAGAAATATGCTTTCTATGTGCTAGCTTAATGTTTTAATTTTATGCGTTTCCAAAGAAGCGGAGTGGAGCCCGATTCACCAATCACAGCGCTGGCTTGTCAAACAACGCATTGACATTGTCAATATCTTTTCGTAATGCGTTGTGATTGGTCAGTTGAGCTCCGCGCAGCTCCGCTCGCTTAAATATAAACGTATCCTAGTTAAAATCATGTTTGTGTGTGTATGTGTGTGTACTTTCGTCCTACAATTAGTTAAGGACATATGTCATGAACATATATTTAACATATCAACATAAACAGTTGAGTTATGAAAGTTGCATCATTACAATATGCACAGTGCACACATAGCTCGCGCAAATATGACTTTAACTATCTAAAAAGGTGCGACAAAATAAAAAGTATTAGCCTGTAATGTCCCACTGCTGGTCAAAGGCCTCTCATCTCTCAGACATCAATACAGTGAGGAGGATGTCGTAATCACCACACTTCCCAAATGCGGGTTGGTGATCTCAAACCCGAGCCATGTTTGAAAAGTAGTAATCACCACGCGCGTCTACAGTGCTTTGAAAACACTTATAAATAAAAATAACACCCCTTCTCTACCGAATCTATCTATATAAATAAAAATGAATTGCTGTTCGTTAGTCTGCTTAAAACTCGAGAACGGCTGAACCGATTCGGCTAATTTTGGTCTTGAAATATTCATGAAAGTCCAGGGAAGGTTTAAACGGTAAGCAGTGACTGAATAAATGCGGGTGAAACCGCAGGGCACAGCTAGTAAAAAATAAAATATAGAAATCTACAGTAACACCATTTCTTATCCTCCTCACTGCACTGTACTGATATCTTATGCCTTGCCCAGCATTCAGACATTAGTGTGCGCACTGGAGCGGTAGGGTGCCCGATTTACCAATCACAGCCCATTGAGATTATCAAAATCTTTACACAATGCATTGTCATTGGTTAGTTGAGCTCCGCACAGCCCGCTCCGCTTCAACCGAAAAACACGTACAGGCTAATAAATTTTTACTTTTATTTAACAAAAAAATTTTTTTCGCTCGCACCTTTTCTGTTGAACCTCCCACTTGATCAAATGTTAACTTACCTCCCAAACACTACAGAGGAAAAAACAGCTAACCCTAAACTACATACAACAAGTGAAGGCAGCCAACGAAGAGCGGCGGAAGAAGAAGGACTATCAATCGTGGAACTTCCAAGTGTATCCCAATTTGTACAGCAATGTGCAGAAGGTTAATGTCTTTTTGATCGGTGTGGAGATTGGTTTGGGGACCGTTTTTTGAGAGATTCGGGGTTTTTTAGAGATTGGGGTTTTTAGAGATTTGAGGTTTGGAGATGATTGTTTTTTAATTGGTCGAGAAGGGGATTCGATTATTTTTTTGTAAGGGGACGTTTTTTTTGTGGCAGATTCGGTTATTGTTGGGAAGACTTGCGTCAAGTAATATTCAAATATACTTTTAAGGGGACTTTAAGGGTGTTAGTAGGTGGGGTAGTGGTTTCTATTTTAAGTGGGGGGTTCGTTTTTCAGTGGGGGATTCATCTATTGTCTGTTTGTCATTATTTGGGGTAGATTATTTTGGTTGAGATTTTTGAAAAAAAAATATTGGGTTTTTTTAAATCTCTCATTTTCCAATATCTAATAAAAATATATACCCAAACCAAACTTCACACGTAAAATTATAATATTATGCATGAATTATAATTGTATATAATGTACTTTAAAAGCAGGAATACACATGCTTGCAACTGACACACTTGCATGCAACTTGCATGGTATATTATCATGTGTATGGTAACTGGCATGCCATGGGTCGGAGTGTAAGATTTTGTAAGACTTAGCATTTTTATTTTAATACTGTATAAAGATTTGTTCTATATTTGAATTGTGGTTAGTGTTTATCCATGGGTCGGGGTGTAAGATTTAGTAAGCTAAAGCTATGAAATTTTGATTTTTTTTAGTTGTTTTGTGGTCTAAATTTCGTTATTGCTAAATTCGGTAGTGCTTGCGCTGCGTTTCTGTTGAATAAAAACGAGGTTAGCAGATTACTGATTTAGCAAAGACAATTTCGTTTATAGAGGAAAAAGAATAGTGATTTCATTCCATTCTTATCTATACTTATATATTTTCTTTGGTTGGATAATTTATCTAATAGGTATACATTCTAGGACTCGTAAAAATAAATAAATGTTTCATATAAAATCACGGCTTAAATTCAAATATGTCCGCCAAGTAAAATCTTACAAAATCTTACACGGCGCAATTTTGCATTTAATTTCGTGCAAGTGTGCTTACGCTTGCATCTTGCATGCAAGTACTCCATTTACTTGCACGTGTATTCCAGTATTACCTGTTAATTACCTAGTAGTTTATAGTAGAAAGTAGCTATATTATATGCTACGCTACGGTAAGCCGTTTTAATTATATCTTAGACCCAATAAAAACTTGGCAGAGTGAGGTCAAGAGTGAAGTGAAGCCGATTTTCTAAACATGTAGGAACCATGCTTGCTTTAACTAATCGGAGGGTATGGTATAATTTGGTTCGCTGAAGTAGGTGTAATTCGGTTTTGACTTTAAGGCAAAGCAGTTTTTTTTTTAGTTCTATAGAGAAGTTTTTTTTGTTGATATTTAATGTAATGTTTATTTATTGTTTATATTAATGTGAAGTATTATTTTATGCATGATAATCGCAATTAAATAATTTTAACTTTAAATCGATTGCGGAATTGTTTTTTATTCATATTTTTTGTGGTCGATGATTATCGAGTTCGCCAAAGTGTAATTTTTACATTCTTACATACTTCACTGTACTCGCTCAGCTTTGTGTCGACTTTTTATTTGGTCTAAGGTTTATAGTAGATATGATAATGCTAGGTTCAAGGCCTGTTTATCTAGAAATATTTTTGTAATAAAACTGTCTTGCTTTTTTAAATGTCTATCATAATTATCACCTTAGTTTTGTATTGAAACTCTAGTTTACTCCCACCTGTTCTGTTGAGTAGTTCTGTTGACAGAACTACTGGGACTTTTTTTACCATTAGTTTTGTCCACAAAACAATTGGGAATACAATTCTCACTTGTTCTGTTGAGTAGTTCTGTTGACAATACTAACTATTCGGTAGGTAAGGGTTATTTTTTTTTTACTAGATAAAAGTCAGGTGTAAAGCATAGTCTTTTAAGTCACAGAACTAATGGTAGTCCGGTTCCAGGTCCTAACAAAAATCAATTTTACGGTACATTCGTGAAGAAAGCATGAAACTTGGCATGAATGTAGCTCTCATGTATGTGCTTCAATCTCGATATGGGAAGCACGTCAGCAAATGAATGCTTCCCCCCTTTCCCCCCCATTTTATCTCCCTCATTCTGGTTTTTCGAATTTTCTACAAAAACTATACGACTGAGGAGTTTACTCTTCAGAGACCAAATCATCGTCGATAAATTGCCTACAAAACGATACTACATTTATAGTGGTAAGATTAATATATTTTTTAACCGACTTCAAAAACCGAAGGAGGAGGTTATCAATTCGGTGGGTATATATATTTTTTTTGTTTTATGTATGTACACCGATTACTCTGGGGTTTCACATCCGATTTACGTGATTCTTTTTTTGTTCTATGCTGTACAAATTCCCATTGGTCCCTTGAAAGTTTTATCCTAAAATTCCTTCGGGAACCTGACTTAAATTGAAGTAATGTAACGCAGGGTATAGAAAAAACCTTCATCGACGTGCTTCTATGGCGTGCGCTGCGAAAACTATAGATGATACATAAAAACAATGTTCTACACATTTAAAGTACTCATTATTTTGCATATTTAAACCCGCGACGGCATATGCCTATCTATTATAGTTTACGTACAATTACCACTTCTAGTTAAATTTTTTCAATTTTAAAACAACTTCAATAGTTAGCTTGTGATATTCGCGTGATGATATCAATATATATCAACATAAATACATCTACAATCAAGTTCAGGAAAGTGACTTTCAATACCTTTTTAAATTATTAAAATTGGACCGTCCGTTTAAATTTAACGACGAATTAAAAAAAGTACGAAATATGCAGCGGGGCGGGTTAAACAAACCGCTGCACGCGCTGTTCGAATCAATGGGAAAAAATAAGTTGTTTGTTAGTTAATTAGCTTCGTAATTCAATAACTCTTGGTAATGTTTTAACAGTGAATTACTTATTTTTTCCAATTGATTCGAACAGCGCGTGCAGCGGTTTGTTTAACCCGCCCGCTGCATATTTCGTACTTTTTTTAATTCGTCGTTAAATTTAAACGGACGGTCCAATTTTAATAATTTAAAAAGGTATTGAAAGTCACTTTCCTGAACTTGATTGTAGATGTATTTATGTTGATGTATATTGATATCATCACGCGAATATCACAAGCTAACTATTGAAGTTGTTTTAAAATTGAAAAAATTTAACTAGAAGTGGTAATTGTACGTAAACTATAATAGATAGGCATATGCCGTCGCGGGTTTAAATATGCAAAATAATGAGTACTTTAAATGTGTAGAACATTGTTTTTATGTATCATCTATAGTTTTCGCAGCGCACGCCATAGAAGCACGTCGATGAAGGTTTTTTCTATACCCTGCGTTACATTACTTCAATTTAAGTCAGGTTCCCGAAGGAATTTTAGGATAAAACTTTCAAGGGACCAATGGGAATTTGTACAGCATAGAACAAAAAAAGAATCACGTAAATCGGATGTGAAACCCCAGAGTAATCGGTGTACATACATAAAACAAAAAAAATATATATACCCACCGAATTGATAACCTCCTCCTTCGGTTTTTGAAGTCGGTTAAAAAATATATTAATCTTACCACTATAAATGTAGTATCGTTTTGTAGGCAATTTATCGACGATGATTTGGTCTCTGAAGAGTAAACTCCTCAGTCGTATAGTTTTTGTAGAAAATTCGAAAAACCAGAATGAGGGAGATAAAATGGGGGGGAAAGGGGGGAAGCATTCATTTGCTGACGTGCTTCCCATATCGAGATTGAAGCACATACATGAGAGCTACATTCATGCCAAGTTTCATGCTTTCTTCACGAATGTACCGTATTTTCGGATTTGGACCCGTACTATGGTAAAAAAAGTCCCAGTAGTTCTGTCAACAGAACTACTCAACAGAACAGGTGGGAGTAAACGGAAACTTTTGGGGGTCGGGCTTAGATTATTTTTTCATTTTACCCAACTGCGCAAGCCTGACGGTAAAGTGTTCTTTAAGTACTTTGTCAAAGTCCTTATGGTGCTTTTCTATTGAAGCGGAGCGCAGCTGTGCGGAACTCAAACAACCAATCACAGCGCTGTATTGTCAAACAACGCATTGATATTGTCAAAATCTTTTCGTAATGCGTTCTGATTGATCAGTTGAGCTCCGCCCAGCTCCTCTCCGCTTCGACAGAAACACATCCTAAAAGCCGTTTTTTAATCATCAGATACATTTTGTTGATTCTATTTGAAACATTCGATATTATGTTTAATTCACTGTTGTAGTTTTTTATCTTTGTGATAAAATTATCTGAAGATGACGAAATCGGCTTTTAAATATTAGTATTTAGTAATTGTATGCGCATGGCCCAAGCATGTAGTACGGGTAAATATCATCAAATATGGCTTAGCATTTAACCTATACTTAGCAAGGATGTTTCTGATACGGATTTTGTATTATTTTTTGTTGGTTACGGATATGTATTTCTTTATTGAGATTATTTCTTAGTTTCGGATTGTCTATTATTAAAGATTTTAAGAAAAAAAGTACTTAATAAATTCGGATATCCGAAATTTTCGATTACGGATATTCTCCATAATAGTTTTGTCAGATATCCGAAATACGGATAACCGATATTTCCGTTTACGGATATCCTATATTTCCGCTTAAGGATATCGGATATTTCCGCTTACGGATATCCGATATTTCCGCTTACAGATATCCGATATTTCCGCTTTCGAATACTCGTCATAACATCCTTGCTACCTAGTTAATAAATCTGCTTATAAAATAATGCTCAAGTAGACATGTGTCAAAGGTATTTAGATATAAATAAAGTTATTATTCCAAGCTTTTATTTAATCTATAATATAAAAATGAATCGCAAAATGTGTTGGTAAGCGCATAACTTCAGAACGACTGCACCAAATTGGATGATTCTTTTTTTAATGTGTTCCTTATTGTTAGGACAAGGTTTTATATAAAAAAATAAGGAATAATAATCTCAAAGTTCCCACGGGAACGGGGGCGCTGCGGGTGAAACCGCGGGGCACAGCTAGTTAATAAACTCGTATGCTTGAAAAAGATAAGTAAATGACGTAGTTCGACTTATCGTTGTTAACTCATCGCGATTGTAAAGCACCGTGCAGCTCGGTCTCTCGATGGTGGCCGAGAGTGGCATTTCTGAGCGCTACCGTGCTTCGGAAGGTGTGTTAAGCAGTCGGTCCCGGTTGTTTCAACCGTCAGACCATGTCGGAGGCCTTTAGGCGGTCTAAAAACTGACACCAGGGTTGGCCACTGACCGACTCGAACTTACTTATTAAAACTTTTCAATGAATAAAGCTTTTTAAAAATTGATTTTATAAAAAAGTCTTTTTAAGCTATTGCATAGCTTCTATCGCGGGCCTTGAGCGCGGGGACCGAATCCAGAAATTCCGTAACGAAAAAACCTCACGCTCAAATAACCTCATGCTCCTCAAACATTGCCTACATATATGCCCAGAACACAACGTTAGCGCGATGCAGACATTCAGCACACTAACGCCATCTAGTGATATAAAAAATAACTATGCAATAGCTTTACCGCGGCAGTCCCCGAGTGCCACACGTCTTTTTTTTATTTATTTATTTAAGAATGAATTCTGTATATAGTAGAGCTATGGGTATATGGTATGCTAGATTGTTAATAATTTTTACTATTTTTACTGTCATGAAATGTATTTTTTCTCTCTTTAAGGGTGGGTTTCCAAGAAAGCGGAGCGGAGCCCGATTCACCAATCACAGCGCATTGTCATTGTCAAAATCTTTTCGTAATGCGCTGTGATTGGTCAGTTGAGCTCCGCACAGCTCCGCTCCGCTTTAATAGAAACACACCTTCAGAGTTTTTTTTAACTCTTTCTGTAATAATTGCTATGGATAGACTCTTTGTATTAATTTTTAAATATTTTTAAATAGATTTTGCTCTCAATATTCCTACAGTTTTGGTAGAAAATTTGATTTTGTTGGTTACTTACCAAATATATTTTGGTATAATGAGAAGATACAAATTATTTGACGAAAATGTATTGTTGAGATCGGTTATAAAGTGAATATTTTACTAAATAGAAAGAAAAAAGTACAGTCAAGTATTATTAGCCCGTAAAGTAATTCCCTACTGCAGGGGAAAGGTCTAAAATATATCAAAAAAAGTAGTCACAAAAAATATTGAATCTGTCCTTCCAACACATTAAAAAAAAATTATACACGATCTATCAAATTGTCTACCAATCATATTCAAAAACTACAGTTTTCTACCAAAACAATCCCGCCAAATTACCTTCCTCCCAAAGTTGCCATTTAAAATTTTCTCCCAAATGTTCCTATCTAACAAAACATCTCGTATTTCCAGGTGGAAATCACGCCATGGCACTCGAGCATGCATAACATGGGGTTTGCCTTCAATAGGACCGTATGGAGTAACATCATGGCGCTAGAGGACCAGTTCTGTGCTTACGATGACTATAATTGGGACTATTCGTTGCTGCATTTGTCTCAGAATAGGCCGGGGAGGGAGAAATTTAAAGTCATATTGTGTAAAGGGCCTAGGGTGTTTCATATTGGGGAATGGTACGTGATGATGTGATTTTTTTTGTATGATTTTTTTTGTGTTTGATAGTTATATTTTTTTGTGTATGAGAAGATTTTTTTTGTTATGTAAGTTTTTTTGTGTATGAAAGTTATTTTTTTTTGTATGTCAGGTTTTTTTTGTGTATGAAAGTTTTTTTTGTTAATTTACGAGTTATATTTTTTATGTATGAGAGTAATATTTTTTTGTGTATGAAAGTTTTTTTTGTATATGGTTAAAATATGAAACTACCAATTTTTTTTATTAAAACATGATAATTTTATCTTCAGCGGGATCCACCACAAGAAATCGAACTGCAACGCCTCAACAGTGATAAGCAAAGTGCAGAATTTGTTGAAAAACGCGAAGTCCTACATGTTTCCAAGCCGAGTAATGGCTACAGTCACCTCCGGAGGGCCGAAACACAACAAGAAACTTACCAAAGGGAATGGCGGTTGGGGAGATATAAGGTAAGCATTACTGCCACTCACTGTCCGTGCTTCGGAGGACACGTTAAACTGTCGGTCCCGGTTACTTTCCACGGATAGTAGTCGTTACATGAGCCATGTCAGAGGCCTTTGGCGGCTCAATAACTGACACCAGGATTGGTCAGGTTGACCATCCACTCGATGAAGAAGAAGACTGCCACTCAGAAACGTTCAAGAGACAAGTCTCAGAGACTCTTAAATAACTGACGCAATTTTTTATACGTTACATGCTCGTGGCTTACTTTGGCTAATCAGTGTAAAGTCATTGCAATTGTTGGCTCGACCCCTACTTGGATGGGTGGCCGATAGTGGTATGTCTATCTGAGCGCTACCGTGCTTCGGAGGGCACGTTCAGTTATCAGTCCATGACCATGTCAGAGGCCTTAAGGGTGCACCCAAGCGAGCGTAACTTTGTAAGTTTTGAGTCGCGTATTGTCGTCACTCATTTCACGTTCAACTAATTTTGACAACTCATTTTGAATCGTCATGTGGCACCTACTGCAGTTTTGTATGAAACCGAAATTCTGCGACTCACGACTCACAAAATTACGTTTGTTTGGACTTAGCCTTATCCTTAGACTTTAGGCGGTCCAACATCTCCGGACACCAGGGTTGCCCACTGACCTTCTCGAACTTACTTCCGTCTTACGTTACTTTCTCCTCTTTCAGAGATCAAGAACTATGCACAAATATGACACGCGTTGGTCGGGAACTGAGAAAGTATTATTACGTATAATAAATACGTTTTACACCTTATTCATTAACGCTTAACTAAAACACTGTTACAAAGTGTTTTGTCTCTTTCGCTCTACGGGAAATAGCGATTGTCAGAAAGGGACAAACCTTTAATAGCTAAAATGTAGCGCTCGTGACGTTTGACTAAGCGATGTTAGTTCATTGCGATTGTTAAGCAACGTGCAGCTCGGCATCTACTTGGATGGGTGGCCGATAGTGGCATTTCTATATGAGCGCCACCGTGCTTCTAAGCAGTAGGTCCCGGTTGTTTCATCGTAGACCATGTCGTCACCTTTACACGGTCTAATAACTCCGACACCAGGGTTGACCTACTCCAAATGAATAGCTAAAATGTCGTTAATAAGCGTTTTTGAATAAGGCTCTTCATATTTTACACGCAAAACAATCAAACACCAAATATACAAGGAATTCACCATGTTTATTATTGCCAGTATGAAGTATTTGACATGATAGGGTATTTGACAGTTTTTTTTATTCTTTTTTTTCTATGAACTCATCTTTAGCACGTGTTAGTGACTAATATCAGTTTTTTTATGTATTATTTTTATAGTGACAGGTGGTCAAAGTTGCTGATTAGACAGAAACAGCACTAGCCTGTGACGTCACAAACTTGTAGCGCCGTAGACGTCGCATACAAAGTTTTTTGTTTTTTTATTGATTTTGATTCTTATTGCAGTTTTTAATTATTTTACTAAATATATATCTCAAATTGTACACTTTTATTATCAGTCAAATACCCTATTAATTGTCATGAGTTTTTAGACAATATATTTAGACACGTATATTTGTATATTTACGAATTATTTCATTTATACGTATATTTGTTTTTATACGTATTTTTCTGTTTTTTTTACTTATTTTAAAGTATACATTAACAACGTATATTGCAGCATTTTACCTAATTTGGCAACTTCTACCGGAATGGTAGTAATCGGTAGATTTATGAAATACTACCGAATAATTTTAAAAAACTTTTTCTTTAAGAAGTTTGTTAATAATTGTGAACACGTCAAAAAGCACAAAATTGTATGTTAAATAATATCTAAGAATACTAGGTGTCAAAGAAATCTGTTTTTTTAGCAATGGCGCTAGTATCGCATTACGAAAAAGAAAATAATAGTATTTTATACTACGTTAATTTAGTTCCATTTTTCACCGCTCGCTTATACAAGTGCGATTACAGAGCAGCTAATTTTTACGAGATATTTTTAGCGCGTTTTCTTTCGTACCAATTGTTATGAGGGAGTTTAACGTTTATTTCTTGCGCGAATATAAAAAAGAACAAAAAAAATATATAAAAATAAAAATTTTATAAGTTTCATCATCCACTTATTTTTTTAATTTAATCATAAGTACTCATAGATTTCCATGTAAGAACTTTTCAAACAAAAAACTTCATTGAATTCGGTTAATTCGTTGACAGGCTGCGATATAATACTCTATTTCTTTTGGATTGGCACAAAATGTGGTTCAATGTCATCAATTTTCCAGCCGAAGACGATTGCTTCTGAAGAGGAAAAAGGTTTAGAGATAGGGTAATAATGAAATAAAATCACTAAACCTTTTTCCTCTATATTATACATACAGACACACATAGTGGTTAAATTTACACCCTTATTTATGCGCCGGGGGTTTATTAAATACGTTTTTACGCGCGTTAAAATCGCAGGTCTATAACAGATTTGACACCTTGTAGGTATCTCAAAATATATGAAGCTATTTTTTAAAGTTTTGGCTTCATTGCATTAAGTACTTATTGTTTTTTATTATTATTATATTTAAAGTACCCAAAACGTTTCCATTTCGACCTCTTTGTAACTATTCCTTTTTTTGTTTATTTTTTGTCTTTGGATATACGAATTGATTTACCTGGGGAAGGGTGGTGAATAAATAAAAAAGGGGGTTAATAAAAAAAATTAACGCTGTTATTTAAAAAAACCTTTTCCACAGCCTTCTAAAAATGAGGTTATAATTTTTCTTTCTTTTTTGGATATTTGTGACATTCCATCCCCAGACACGCGTCTAATTCACGATAACGAAGTATTAAATCAGTTATTTATATTAACTATAATATAACGTACGTTAAGTTAAAAATGACTTCACAAAATTCCATTTTCTACATTTTTAAATGAACAAATTAATTTATTAAGTCTGATTTTTTCTGATGGCGTACAAAAAAACAAAAATATCTTGAGTTTTTGTATAAAGTACGGTCTTGAAATAGGAAAAATTTCGTCCATTGACATTTATAGTCTATCTATCTCTGTCACTAACCCACAATAATATTACTGTCTCACTCACACTCAGTTGGGGCGTGAAACGGCAATACTATTGTGTACGAGTGACAGAGATATAGATAAAGGTCAACGAACGAGATACTTCGTGATTCGCGACCGTGCTTTCGTTGTTTTTTTTCTATTTCGTTGTGAATTCACCGCAGAAAAAGTCAAGTTTAAAAATGTATTTCTAATTGTTGATTATTGAGTTTAAACTTATTTATTTCAGTAAATTTTTAGAACTTGCTTGATACCTTTTTCATCCACCTAAGCTTCGATCAACAATACACAACCAGATCGGGTCACGTACAAAATCAAAGCTAAATACTGTCCGCGCGGATGACGTGTGACAGCTTACTTTGTTTACTACCGAACTGAAACAAAAGTTTTAAAACAGTTCGAAGTTCAACCTAATTACAACCATGACACCTAGCAATAAAGTAGCAAATCTTATGAATAAAATAAGAACTCACTTTTCAAATGAGGCCTCATTTACCGAGATTTATTTTTTGTGCCGACCCGACATCTAGTTGTGTATTGTTGAACGAAGCACCTATGAGTTAGGTTAAATGTCAAACATTAATTAAACAAAATCGGAAATAAAAGCTGTTATTTCGATCGAGTATTGTTCTAGAAATTGAAAAGAAATTAATATATTTTTATACAGGGTGAAAACGTTAAGTGATCTCACTCGATTATTTCTCTCCTACACCATTTCACGTTTTCACCCTGTATAAAGTCACGGGTATAAAATACAGATGTGTTTTTATTGTATCATAAAATATTTTTGTTAGCTTTCAAAAAACATGATTTAACACATTTAGTTTACAATGTTTGTTCTGTCGATTCGTTCAAAATAGAATAACACGTGTTTTCATTCAATGAATGAACAGTAGTAACCGGTCTTCATTGAACGAACATGTTCGCTCGCTCAAGTGATTTAATTTACCGCGATAACGAACAATTTTTCGAGCAGAACTTTAGGGTTAATTTGTACTGGCATAGATTCTAGATTAGTGCAGTTTGAATTGACCCTTACAGACAAAGCTATTTTATTTTTAGCTATATCTGAATTTTCAAAATTTAGATTTTTTTTTCATTGTTTTTTTTTTTTGGCATCTACTTGGCAGTATACATAAAGCCAGCGCTGGTAGCATCGAGTATATAGAGGATATATTAGTAGGAAAGCCCTATATCTGTCTCATGTTATACATTTGCATTCGATGTTGAATAAATAGGTGCAAGAGAGACAAATACACAAAAAACTGCTGAAACTAAAATTTATTCTAAATGTCACTATCGCAAGGAGAATTATGTAGATACTAACAGGTTTTACCCGAGTTATGTCCGTTCCTATAGAATTTTTCATACGTATAACCTCTTGAATCACTCTATCTATTAAAAAAATCTCCATCAAAATCCGATGCGCAGTTTTAAAGATCTAAGCATACATAGGCACAGACAGCGGAAAGAGACTTTGTTTTATACTGTGTAGTGATTGGGTGTTAATTAGTTCTGGTTTGGTTTTTAATATATGACATGTGGTAGTTACCAGCGCTGGCTTTCTCTCTGTATGGAGTCTTCTCTGCCGTCGAAAATATAGTATTTATAATTTCGTCCATATTTTAAGGCCCTATTTCGTAATAACGTGTGATGTTATTAGCAACAGCTGTTTTCACTGTAAGAGGGTAGCATAGACAAGGAAATTGTCTCTATTTGTCTATGGAGATTGAAACCTTTTTTTTGAAGCACAATTTTTTTGAGAAATAATGTAAAAAATAAAATAAAAAACCTAGTCAATGTTTTCGCTTTTAAATTTTAATGTTTTTTAACAGTTTTTTTTTTGTTTTAAATGCGTTTTTTTTGTTTTGAACAGTTATGCCATAGCGGTTAAAATTTTAAAGCGAAAATGAATAAATGCTTATAGGTGTAATTACATAATAAATGCTGAGTTATGTATGTATGGATAATGTAATAAAATAATGTTTGTATAAATAAAAATTTTGAAAAAAAAAACTGTTTAATTTTTTTGACACTAAGCAGTCTTTTAAGTAACAGAACTAATGGTAAAAAAAGTCCCGGTAGTTCTGTTAACAGAACTACTCAACAGAACAGGTGGGAGTAAACGAAAAATATGCCTTCTTAATTAGAGTAAAAAAAATACAAAAAAATAATTTTGAAAAAAAAAACTGTTTCATTTTTTTGGCACTAAAAAAATGCCTTAGAGTAAAAAAAATACAAAAATTATTATTAAAATATTTTTATTTACTTCACAAGTAGAATTTGAACACAAATTCAGTTTACAAAAATATTTGTTATGTACTGTTCTATAGGTACATATTTTTACAGCTGATATATAGTAAGTAAGTTTTTCTCAGTTGATATAGAACGCAAAGAACATAGTCTACTTTCTAACCAAAGGCAATCTCTTCTATAGAGTGAAAAGGTTCATTAATATTTAATGTCATTCTCACCCATCACTAAATCAATTTCCTCTATAGAAGAAATTGTCTTTGGAAAGGCGGCCATATTTGTTTATTTACTACAACTAAGAAACAAAATATCATTAGTTTAACAAATGCTTGTTTCACTACACACAGAGCGAAAATTGTATATGAAACAGACTTAGGTCCAAAATTCACCGTTTATTAAATATCTCCAACCACAATCAACCGAACTGGATTTAAGTAAATCAAGTTTGAAGCTGTGATCTTAGTTTAGCTCGTAAAGTTGAATAAGATGATTGATCAAGTTCACTTGCTTCAGTGGGCACGTTAAGCCGTCGGTCCCGGTTACTTTCTACGGATAGTAGTCGTTACATGAGCCATGTCAGAGGCCTTTGGCGGCTCAATAACTCTGACACCAGGTTTGGTCAGGGTGAACATCCACTCGATGAAGAAGAAGTTGTAATAGTGAAATTGGAACTGCAAATCATCAAAGATATTGAATTGCATTTTAGCTCATAGTATAACAAGCACAAAAACAATTTCAAGTTACATTATAAAAACGAATTTACATATTAAAACAATATAATGGAAGTTGTCTGTGAAGTTATTCATTATAAAGACCTACCTACTAATATTATAAATGTTTATATGTATGTATGTATGTATGTTTGTTACTCTTTCACACAAAAACTACAGAACAGATTTAGGTGAAACTTTACAGTAATATAGGTTATACATCAGAATTACATGTCGGCTACTTTCACCCAAATACACCAAAAAATGAAATTAAACAGTCGGTATTTAGTTTATCTAAAAATTGCCAAATAACATCCTATAATATTATAAATGCGAATGTTTTATGCGAAAATATAGGTTATACATCAGAATAACACATGGGATACATTTCATCCCGAAATTCCCGCGGGAACGGGTACAACGCGAATAACACCGCGGGGCGCAGCTAGCAACTTATACATCAGAACAACATAGAGCTCCAATTAGCATTTTCAATTGTCCTGCTACATGTTTTGTAAGTAAAATAAAAGAACATTAATACACAAACATCCGTGCACTACTGCATGAACCAGGAAGACTAAAAAGGTTTGGCATTGTGGAATTTCTATCTGACCTCTACCGTGCTTCGGAGGGCACGTTATGCAGTCTGTATCGGTTACTTACATCGTTAGACTAAGTAGAAGGCTTTTGGGCAGTTGAAAAACTCCCGACACCAGAGTTGGCCAACTTCCTACTCGAAAATGAATAATGAATAATTAAATTGAGAAGCCGTTAGGCAGGTATTTATCCTATAATACCTTCGATCAACAATACACAACTAGATGTCGGGTCGGCGCAAAAAATACGTCTCGGTGAATAACGCCTCATTTGAAAAGTGAGATCATATTTTATTCATAAGATTTGCTACTTTATTGCTAGGTGTCATGGTTGTAATTAGGTTGAACTTCGAACTGTTTTAAAACTTTTGTTTCAGTTCGGTAGTAAACAAACTAAGCTGTCACACGTCATCCACGCGGACAGTATTTAGCTTTGATTTTGTAAGTGACCGATATCTAGTTGTGTATTGTTGATCGAAGCGATCGAATACCCACATATCAATGAAGGTAACATGCCTGGGCACTGTGGGTCATGTAATAATTCATGTAACTATTCGTCAATCTTCCTATGTCCTCGTTTATCGGAGAGCGTAGCTTCCCATTTTTTAGCCACAGTACAATATAGTTGCATCGCAGCTTTAGCGTCTTCAACGGAACTGTGTTCTCCATGTTGTATATCAATACCGAGTATTTCTTTAGCTAATCGTTTCAGTGACGGAGTACTGCCTTTCGTAATCTGAAAAATGTATTGAAATTGATTATTTTGTGGTCTCTTAGAAGTTTGCTGAATAGTAAGATGATTCCGTGCTTCGGAGGGCACGTTAAGCCGTCGGTCTCGGTTACTTTCTACAGATAGTAGTCGTTACATGAGCCATGTCAGAGGCCTTAGGCGGCTCAATAACTCTGACACCAGGATTGGTCAGGTTGACCATCCACTCGATGGAGAAGCTGAATAGGATGTGGAAAAATTTAAAGTAGTGAGATGAGAGACAAAGATGGGACAAGGCCAAGGAGAAGAAGAGTTAGATGAGAGACATTTGCCCAACAGTGAGACATAACAGGTTAATAAGGTAGCCATGTTGATGAAGGCTGGACATTTTTAATATCAGACAATGGGTTGATTGTAAATTTACAAATGAATCTACACTAATATTACAAAGACGTAAAATCTCAAACTTTTTTAGTTTATTTATAGGGGCATATCTCAAAAACTACCTATCCAAATTGAAAAATTCTTATTGTAATGAATAGTCACATTCAACGGGCAGGTTATAGGCTATTTTTCATCCCGGAATTCCCACGGGAATGGCCACAGTGGGTAAAACTGCTTGCTACAGCTATTTACTTATAAAATACTTACTTTTCTGAATGGTTTGTATCTCGAGGTATCTCTAATACTCCGTTTAGGATGGGACAAGAATAGTACACTTAAATCATTCTTCAGAGAGTGTCCAACTAATATCCGACCTCTAATTAAATCCGAAACTTCTTTCTGAACAGTTGTAAACTCTTCACCATTGAGCAAATCCTCCTTTCTTACTCCACTGACACTGGTCCTGTAATCTTTCACTTCTTCCCGCGCTTTCACGAACTTATCGTAAACACAATCGCCGAATTTGTTTACTATTGAAACCCTAGCTAGCATGTGGTCGTTACCATCGTAACCGACGCCTACCATTTCACAATCCATCGCTAAAAATTTTGTCAAATTCGTTTTATTTTTCCCACCATTTTTGTTTACTTTTTGTTCTTCTAAATCTGCGGCTATGTCCTCGTTCTGTACAGTCAAGTTCAAAGTTTTGACGTTTTGAGCGGCTGTTGTAACTTCGTCGATTTTTTTCTTTCTAGCGCGCCTGAATGTTCCTGCAAACTGCTCTTTCTTTACTTCCTTTGGTTTTTCGGTATTGTTACTCATTAGAACGTTGTTTGAGAGTAATTTTTGCCAGTTTGCATCTATCATACCGCGGACTGCAACGGTTAGGTTAGACTCAACATTTGTGTTTTTCTTCCTTCTTTTAGATGTTTCTATCATGGTTACATTAAAAACTTGTTGTATAAGCAGTTTTACAATGAATAATATCCAATTTAATGTAGAAAACACTAGTTTTAACACAAATTCAATTAAATCCAACAATAAATACAGCACGTATTTGAGACCATTTGGCATTTTTCGAAATGGTAATTCATTGACATTGATATTTGACGGAAAACTTTTTTTGACAGTGATATTTTTGGATAAACGTGACAGTAATCGCCAACAATCGAAAACTAAAATTAATAGGCAAAAAAAATTTAAACCCAATAATATTCTTTTTGTTTTCGTTAATGTAAATGACATTCAAAACGTTTTATCCGCTAAAATTAGGATTTTATAGATTTTGTTTATGTAGGTAACTACTCATTGAAGTAAATTCATTTTATATACAATATTATAGGTAATTAAAGAAAAAATTAATTCCGATCGTCCTTTCAAACTGAAATACCGCCAAATTCAAAACTAGAACTGTCAAAATCCATTGCTGTACACATTCGGCACACAAATCTAATTTCCTTCACCCAACCCGCAATGTACATTAGGAAAACCAAGAAACGTCAAATACAAAATGTAAATAGAAAATGTACTACAAAAATGTCAAATCGCGAATCGGCTACGTGTTTTCCTCGCGCTGGTTTTAAATGGAGGGAGAAATATTGAAATGTTGACATCGCGGCAAGGCTTTAGCCGCGAAGCCGATCAGTGTAAACTTTCTAATCGCCGCGCTCGGTCCTGTATGTAAATAATTCTGCCGCGATGTCGTACGAAAAACTTTTCGATCGTCTCTCATCCCATGGTCAAGAACACCTATTAAAATACTGGCCAGAACTCTCCGAAAAACATCGGGAACAACTAGAAAGTGAAATCAACAAATTGGACTTTGCAGAAGTGAATGAAATTTTTCGCCGCGCAAACGAAACTACTAAAGTTATTTTGGAGAAATTGGACGACGATTTGAAGCCTATTCCTGAGTCCCATTACGAGTCTGTGTCTGGATTGACCGAGGAGAAGATCAGGGAGTACGAAAATGTTGGTTTAAAAGAGATTTCTGAAGGAAAGGTAGGAGTTTTACTTCTCGCTGGAGGTCAAGCCACTAGACTGGGCTTCGCTCACCCCAAAGGAATGTATGACGTCGGTCTTCCCTCCAAAAAGACCCTGTTCCAAATCCAAGCTGAAAGAATAGTCAGAGTCCAACAAATGGCCGCAGAAAAGTTTGAAAAAGAAGGTAAAATAACTTGGTATATCATGACTTCGGAGCACACTAAGGGCCCGACTGCTGAATACTTCAAAAACAACTCCTTCTTCGGACTTAATGAAGAAAATGTGGTGTTCTTCGAACAAGGTACGTTGCCTTGCTTTGATTTTAACGGAAAGATCATTTTGGATGAGAAATACCATATTTCATCAGCTCCTGACGGTAATGGAGGGCTTTACAGAGCACTGAAAGCTCAGGGAATCTTAGATGACATCTCTGAGAGAGGCGTAGAACATCTTCATGCTCATTCCGTGGACAATATCTTGATCAAAGTAGCCGATCCAGTCTTCATCGGCTATTGCAAAAGCAAGAACGCCGATTGTGCAGCAAAAGTGGTTCAAAAGTCATCCCCTAGTGAAGCTGTCGGTGTGGTGTGTAGAGTTAACGGACATTATAAAGTGGTGGAATACTCCGAATTAACGGACAAAGCTGCCGAGCAACGTAACGACGACGGCAAGCTCACTTTCTCAGCCGGAAACATCTGCAATCACTACTTCTCGTCTGAATTCTTAAGAAAAATATGCAACTTCGAATCTAAACTCAAGCTTCACGTTGCTAAGAAGAAGATTCCTTACGTAGACGATAATGGTGCTAGACAGAAGCCGACAGAGCCTAATGGGATTAAAATGGAGAAATTCATCTTTGATGTCTTTGAATTTGCTGAAAACTTCATCTGTTTAGAGGTAGCTAGAGATGTAGAGTTTTCAGCTCTTAAAAATGCAGATTCTGCTAAAAAAGACTGCCCGTCTACTGCCCGGGAAGACCTCCTTAGATTACACAAAAAGTATATCAAGGAGGCTGGTGGTTTAGTCAGAGACAATGTAGAAGTGGAGATATCACCTCTTTTGTCTTACGGTGGTGAAAACCTTGCAGATTTAGTCAAAGGAGAAGATTTTACTATTTCTCCGTTTCATTTACAAAGTATGAATGAATTCGCTTCAAATGGTGTGAATGGCAACCATTAATTCTATTTCCATAGTTTATAATCTATGATATAGAGTGAAAGAAAAGAGGTTTGATTTATTGTCTGTTCTAGTTCTCCTCTGGTCTAATTAGTTTGAATATCGTGTAGCAAACTTACGCTATTTATAGCTAACTAGCTGTGCCCCGCGGTTTCACCCGCAGCGCTCCCGTTCCCGTGGGAATTTTGAGATTTTTATTCCCTATAAACCTCACGGAGCCCGAGACCTTTCCAACGAATGCAAAACCGTGGAAATCGGTTCGTGCGTTCTGGAGTTATAGCGTCAGGGAGGAAAACCCGACTTATTTTTATATAGTAGAAGAAGATATTTTATCGCAACATCAATGTCATATTGTTTACCATCGATAACTTTACGTTTCTATCAAACTAAAGTTTCGACCTTATTGCATTACTAGCAGCGCCCCGCGGTTTTACCCGCGTTGTGCCCGTTCCCGTGGGAATTTCGGGATAAAATGTAGCTTATAGCCTTCCTCGATAAATAGACTATCTAACAGTGAAAGAATTATTCAAATCGGTTCAGTAGTTTCTGAGATTAGCGCGTTTAAACAAACAAAACAAACTCTTCAGCTTTATAATATATCTATACTAATATTATAAAGCTGAAGAGTTTGTTTTGTTTGTTTGTTTGTTTGTTTGTTTGTTTGTTTGTTTAAACGCGCTAATCTCAGAAACTACTGAACCGATTTGAATAATTCTTTTTGTAATAGATAGCCACATTCAACGGGAAGGTTATAGGCTATTTTTTTATTTTTTATCCCGAAATTCCTACGGGAACGGGTACAACGCGGGTAAAACCGCGGGGCGCTGCTAGTTATATTATATTATATTATTATATTATTATATTATTATATTATTATATTATTATATTATTATATTGCATTATGAATGTTCTAACAACATTTAATGGAAATGGGTCCCAAATTAAAGCTCGTGACTGCAAATCGTGCGAGTTTAAAAGTAAGAAAAATTCACTCACAATTTTATTACTATTAATAATAATAATATATTATTATATAAACATTCTTTGTCTTATCACTACTGACTCGTGTCCATTATCTACGGTTGAAAGGCGATAATTGCCTAGCAACAAAGTGACGCGTAATAAATTGCATGAGAGTTGCTTGCTTTAACATTTGCCGGCTTATTACTAAACGTTCTATAACTAAACCACTGTTAAGTTTTTCGTCTCTTTTGCGCGTTAAAAAATATCGTATGTCGGAAAGGGACGAACCATTTGATAGCTAAAATGCTGTGTTTATGAATCGTTGATTTTTTGTACTATACATATTATAATCCTACTATCCTACTTCCTACTAATATTATAAACTAGCAGCGCCCCGCGGTTTTACCCGCGTTGTACCCGTTCCCGTAGGAATTTCGGGATGAAAAATAGCCTATAACCTTCCCGTTGAATGTGGCTATCAATTACAAAAAGAATTATTCAAATCGGTTCAGTAGTTTCTGAGATTAGCGCGTTTAAACAAACAAACAAACAAAACAAACTCTTCAGCTTTATAATATTAGTATAGATGCGAAAGTTTGTGAGGATGGATGTATGTATGGATGTATGTTTGTTGCTCTTTCACGCAAAAACTACTGAACGGATTTGGATAAAACTTTACAGTAATGTAGGTTATACATCAGAATAACGCATGAGATACATTTTATCCCAAAATTACCGCGGGAACGTGTACAACGCGGGTGATACCGCGGGGCGTGGCTAGTTTGACATATTAATGTCATGCATAATTAATTTGAATCAGCCTTTAGGTACGTCACTTTTCCGCCATAGCTATGTTGTGATGCGTTTGGTATCTATTAATCACATCAAACTTGATTAAGCGATGTTAGTTCATTGCGATTGTTAAGCTACGTGCAGCTCGGATGGGTGGCCGATAGCGGCATTTATATCTGAGCGCTACCGTGTTATAGAAGGCATGGTAGATGTAGGTCTTACTTGTTTCATTCGAAGGCCTTTGGCGGTCTAAAAACTCCCGACAGCAGGGTTGGCCACTGACGTACTCGAAATTAATGAATGCCCAACATTCAAAGCATAGAATTGGCAGAAAGGAATACTAAGGCTGTAAAAAAACAGAGCTTCAGTACCATAGAGAACAGACAATAAAAAAAGTATGGCGCCGTTTTTGAGGGAAGACTGACAGGGAATAGATATTTTTCTTCTTTTTTTTTTTGTTTCCAATCTGTTAATAAAATGGTGCTTTGTTTTGGCACAAATTAAAAGAATAGAGAAAGAAAAATTTAAGTAAAAAAAATCGTAAATATTCTGTTTTAAAAATATGTTGTTAAAATTAAACTTAAAATTTATTTTAAAAAAAGTTCTTTTTTGTTCAAATTTTATTTTCAGTTTTCTTTAATTATAAAAAATTAAATATAATTATTGGTAATAAAGTACATATATTATAATGGCCTGTAAATCTTACAGGCCTGAAACTATCACCTATAGTTCAACGAAAATGACTACATGTGATTAGAAATTATATAATAAATACTGTGTGTTGATTATTATATACTCGGACAAATTCATTCACAGTTAATTAGACCCAAAGTAAGCTCTAAGCTTGTATTATGGAATCTAACTCACTGATACTACTACATACATACACAAATACTTTATAAGAATATATAATAAACACCCAGACGTCGTCAACAACTATGTCTCACATATTGTTACTCCGTTGACCGACCCCGCAACCCCCGACACAGTAAACGCTCTCACTGCCACTGTGTCAACGGGCTTGTCAATTGGTCGAATTTTTTAAATGATCCACCAATCACCGCACAGTATTTATCAAATCATGTCTCATCATCGTTGTTGCGCTAGAGGGAGTGGAGTAAAAACTTTTTGTAAATTTTTATAAATTAAAAAATTGTATAGTAAATGTAGCATTAATGAAGTTGTGATAAATAAGTAAATATATTAATATCTATCTGCTTGTGTCTATAGACTAAATTAAAACATTGCAATAATTTTAATAAGTCATTAAAACAATAGAAGTAATAAGGCAATAATTAAAAATACATGCCCATATAAGGCATGTATGATTCAACAAGTAAGTATTTTATTCATGCCTTATGAGGCATGTATCAAATACATGCCTTTCATAAATGCCTGTATTTTGTAATTATTGCCCTTTTTAACAATTAACTTTATTTTGTATGTAAAAAAAACATTTATTTTACATTATAAAAATAATCGCAAGTTTTTTTTGTATTTTGTAGACAGAAATAATCGTAAGTTTTTTTTGTCATGTCTATTACTGAATAACTGCATATTTTTTTAAACATTCAACCTTATGATAGACAAAAAAGACTTTAACATGATAGATAAAAAAATCACAGACAATTTTTTTTTGTCATTGCTGAATATTTTTTAAGTTTCATTCCATATAAATAGTATTGCTAGTTCCATAATTGTTTATTACCAATTTCACAATATGGTATTGTTTTAAAAAACAATGTGTGTTTGTATTATGTAAAAAATATGTTGGTATTTTAAAATAATAATAGGACTTGCATAATTTCCACTGTATTTTTTAACATCCGACGCAAAAAAAGACGTGTGGCACTCGGGGACTGCCGCGGTAAAGCTATTGCATAGTTATTTTTTGTATCACTAGATGGCGTTAGTGGGGAGCGTGAGGTTTTTTTCGTTACGGAATTTCTGGATTCGGTCCCCGCGCTCAAGGCCCGCGATAGAAGCTATGCAATAGCTTAAAAAAGGTTTTATATGTTTGACATGTCTATGGCAACTTAGCTCCTAAATGAATGGACCTATTTTAACATGAGAATAGATAAAATAAAATCACCTTTATTTTGTTTTCTGTAAAAAAATAATTTTATCGTTTTATTTTACAATTTTTTTATGCAAGCCATACATATTACATGTATTGTACTTTTTTTGTTTCATCACATTTTTTTATAAATACCTATTACGTTAAAATCTAGATAGATAAATAAATTAGTTAAAAACTCATCACAGATTCTTCAGATCATCACAATTATGTAAATTAAACTAGATTTTTTAATTATACACATATTATGCCTAAATTTTTGTTTATGCCTACTCAATTTAGGCATTAAATTACCTAAAAGTATACAGGGTGGGACAGATATTTTAGAAGGAACGAATTTTTTGCGTGTATTTAGGGACAAACGTCAAAACCTCTATCGCAAAACGTATAATATATTAAACGTCAGTGGTGAATGGATTAAATCAAATAAAAAAGGTTTTTTCTTCCCCACTGTACTGATATTTTCTGGCAGATTACAGTCAAACGTCAATTTTAAAATATTTGATTTTGTTGAACATTGTATTGTTCCACCCTGTATATTTTATTAATTTTCTTTATTTCGATTTTTTTAGTATTTAACCGACTTTAAAATAAACGAAGTAAGTTTTTTTTTCATATATATTAAAGTCGGATTTTTGTATTAAATAAATAATATGTTTATGTAAATAATTGAAATGAAATATGAAGTTTTATATAATTTTAATAAAATGTACTTAATTTAGTTAAAATGAGATTAATGATACGTTCTATTATAAATAAATAATGTTTTTAAATATCACTTTTTGATTTTATTGGTCTTCTGAGCACTGAGGTCGCGGGTTCAATTCCCAGGTTTAACAATTAGATAAAAAGAGATATAATATAAATAAAAAACATGGAAAAAAATAGAATATATCCCCCAAAAAAAACATTGCATTTGTCTTTGGTTTGACCCCTCAAACCCTCCTAATACAGCTGACTAAATACGCGTCTCAAAATATGAGTGCGTTTCTATTGAAACGAAGTTTGGTCCGGTGCGCAGCTCAACTGACCAATCACAACACATTATGAAAAGATTTTGACAATGTCAATGCGTTGTTTGACAATCACAACGCGCTGTTATTGGTCAATCGATTTCTACACAGCTCCGCTCCGCGTAAATAAAAACGCACCTGGATGTGATATAGGGAATAACGGGATCTCTATATTATGAGGCATAGTGTAACAGACCTTTATGTATGAGATTAGCTGCGCCCCGCGGTTTCACCCACGTTGTACCCGTACCCGCGGGAATTTCGGGATAAAATGTATCCCATGTGTTATTCTGATGTGTAACCTATATTACTGTAAATTTTCATCCAAATCCATTCAGTAGTTTTTGCGTGAAAGAGCAACAAACATACATACATCCATACATCCATCCATACATACATCCATCCATACATACATCCATCCTCACAAACTTTCGCATTTATAATATGAGATTCTTGCATGGCTACTTGTCTGTGGTTAGAATTCTGATTATATAGGGTGCATTGAACCTAGGTTGTCTACCTGAGACGTTCATACATAACAGCTTATAATATAGTAAAGGCGCCTCGCGGTTTTACCCGCGTTGTGCCCGCTCCTGTAGGAATTTCGGGATGAAAAATAGCCTATAACCTTCCCGTTGAATGTGGCTATCTATTACAAAAAGAATTATTCGAATCGGATTGGTAGTTTCTGAGATTAGCGCGTTCAAACAAACAAACTGTTGAGCTTTATTATGTTAGTGTATAGATACTAAAAGCCTCGTTCTTTTTTTCCCTTCCTGTGGGAATTTCGGGATGAAATGTAACTTAAACTTTCTTCTTAAACGTGGCTGTTAATTTAAAAAAGACATTTTCGAACACGACGTATAGTTCCTAAGATAAATGTGTTCAAATCAAAATAGTAAACTCTTCAGAGAATATTTAAGCATCCAGCGCCTCGCGGATAAATCCACGTTGTGCTCGTTCCCGTGGGAATTTTGGGATAAAAAATAGCTTATAACCTTCCCGTTTATTGTGGCTATCCTTAGTTATTCGGTAGTTTCTTAGAATAGTGCGATCAAACAAACAAAAAATCTCTTCAGCTTTGGTAGGTATAAGTATTGATATACTTAGATTTTATTAATAACTAGCAGCGCCCCGCGGTTTTACCCGCGTCGAACCCGTTCCCATGGAAATTTCGGGATGAAAAATAGCCTATAACCTTCCCGTTGAATGTTGCTATCTATCACAAAAAGAATAATTCAAATCGGACTGATAATTCCTGAGTTTACCCTGAACAAACAAACAAACAAATTTTACCTCTTTATAATATTAGTAGTATAGATACGAGTAGTTATGATATGGAATTCCCGGGTCGAGCGAAAAAATCATGTTTCCTACTTTTCAAACATGGCTCGGGTTTGAGATCACCAACATTTGCCAAGCGTTTACTGATATCTTCAGTGCGGTGAGAGACCTTTGCCCAACAGTGGGACATCACAGTTACTTTATTTATTAGTAATTAAATAACTAAGTAATAACTTATTATTTTATTTTACTTTTAATAATATAATTATGCAGCTGATAGAACCTACTATAAAAACTGAAAATATATAAAATCTGTGGCAAGGTAATAAATTAGGCCTTTCTTTAACCCTTTCAGCGCAAAGTGACCTCAATTGTAAGGTCAAATAACTCAAAATTGCATAACAATAAAGTGCAATTGAAAGTTTGTCTATGATTCAAAATGGCGTTTCGCGCCAACCGCCATATTGCGTCAATTACAATATGATTTGACCTTTGCAGTGTTAAATTCCTTTCACTTTTCTTGGTACTAACAGTGCCCGTGGCTTTACTCACACTGTACTCTTTCCTGTAGGAAAATGGGGATAAAATAAGGGTTGCTGAAAATGTCAATCATGAACTATATTTTTTATCTGATGGGTAGTTCCAGGAATCGAGTTTGAGGAAGTACGCTCAAACAAACTCTTTACTAGTAACTAGCCGCGCTTCGCGGTTTTACCCGCGTTGTACCCGTTCCCGTGGGAATTTCGGGATGAATAGTAGCCTATAGCCTTCCCGTTGAATGTGGCTATCTATCACAAAAATAATTATTCAAATCGGACTGATAATTCCTGAGATTACCCTGAACATACAAACAAACTTACAAATTTTACCTCTTTAAAATATTAGTATAGATTTACTGCCGTCCGTGGCGTCCGTATTCAGAAACGTCAAATGCTTCCTTTGTAAAGACTAGCATGGCCCCGCGTTGTGCCCGTTCCCGTGGATTTTTTATACACACAAACCTTTCTCTTAGATCACCTTATCTATTTAAAAAAACCGCGACAAAATCCGTTGCGTAGTTTTAAAGATCTAAGCATACATAACATAGGGATAGACAGCGGAAAGCGACTATGTTTTATACTATGGAGTGCTTAATGAGTGATTTTGTTAATTTATCGATTTGGACGTCTCTGTGAGAGACTGGCGCCATAAATAAGTATAATTCTACAAGTACAGGACATCAGGCCCTCTCCTATTTACCTTGCTACAATGTTTTCAACAAAATCGATCAAAAAAGTAAGCTATTATTTCGACTAACTTATTATAAACAAAACAGCCATTTTTAATTTCACCACATTCATGTAACTTGTTTCGTAATGCCAGCTAACCGGTTTAGAGCAGGTTTGTATGTTAGGTATATTCATTCTAGCAACACCAGGAGTTAATACTCGCCTTTAACCCGATCCCGAGGGAATGTTGGGATATAATGTAGCGTATTTCTTGTTTTAGAATGTAATCTATCTTGTTGTCAAATTTTAATAAGACCCGGCAAAGAAAAAGAGTAATTTTTGCTATTCTAGTTCATACCTAATCTTTCTCTGCTGAATTTCATATAAATTTTTCAATATAGGTAAGTACCTACCTACCTAGTAATAAGATCTCCTAATATATTATGTACCTATATCCTCGAATCAAAAATTTGGTAATAATTAATGGCAATATTTTTTTTATATATTTGTTTATTAGGTAGGTATGAGGTAGGTATGTACTTAAAAATGGAGTTCCTTTGAACTATGTCTATCTATATACCCATAATATTTTCAACACGGTGAGATCCTCAAAAAAGACACTAGTATCACCTAACGAGTGTTTAATACCCTTCATTATATGACAGTTGCATAAACTACTATTTGGGATAAGACCATGATAAGAGCCCTTTTGAAACCACTAAATACGCGCCAGGAGTAATGTCAAAAAATTCCAAAATTGCTAAAAGACTTAAAAAATATATTTAAGAAATCATATAGAAATAATTTAAATCTCATCCGCAATTTCAAACAAGTTTAATAATATCACAAATAATAAAACAAAAACATATTTTAAAGAGATTGTCGTTTGACCTTGACATTTCAGCCATATTGTTATAGGTAGGTTGACATTAAAAAAACCGCGAAATGTTTATCGATTCCGCTGTCTGATAGCAAACTGGCATATCTTCAAAATCTACGATTACTAGTATTTTGATAAAAGTAAATATTTGTTGCGGAATTATTATTAAATATGATTAAAAGCGTTGATAATGAGTAAATGAAGGTTAACTACTTTTTATGTTTATGAGCATTTAATTGGTACAAATTAATTATGTAAGTTATTTACTTAGGTTTCCTTTATGAACTTAGTTAGTCATTAGTATTAAGAAGTGATCACTAGACAATGCTAAACACTCTAAGGGTGCGTTTCATTGAGACCAAGCGGAGCTGTGCGGACCTCAATCGACCAATTACAACGCATCTACACTAATATTATAAAGAGGAAAACTTTGTTTGTTTGTAATGAATAGGCTCAAAAACTAATGGACCGTTTTAAAAAAATCTTTCACCATTCGAAAGCTACATTATCCACGAGTAACATAGGCTATTTTTCATCCCGAAATTCCCACAGGAATGGACACAGCGCGGGTAAATCCGCGGGGCGCTGCTAGTATGAAATATAATTCTTATTATACCCACAGTTATGTTTTCATTTATGATGCTATAAATCATGTATGTATATAAAGAGTCTTTCTACACTACTGCAAGGACTGTGGTTAGACTTTACAGTCTTCTGTGGGCCAATCACAACGTATTGAAAAATATAAACTGTCAAAATCTTGTAGTAATGCGTTCTGATTGGTCGTTTGAACTCCTATCAGCTCCGCTTCAAGAAACGCACCCTAAGATAATGTCTCTTTTATGTTTTATCTCTTTTTTTCATATATAAATAAAGTGAGAGATATGTGTTTAGAGAAGAGAAGACAAAACCTTTGTCTTGGCTTATATCTTAATCCTACTGGTTTATGAAAAAAAACATTACCCGCGTTGAGTCCGTTTCCGTGGGAATTTCTGGATCAAAAATAGCCTATAACCTTTCCGTCAAATGTGGCTATCTAGTACAAAAAGAATTATTCAAATCAGACTGGTAATTCCCGAGATTAGCTCGAACTTACAAACAAACAAACTTACCAATTTTACCTCTTTATAATATTACTATATCTATACTGTAGTGAAGGTGCAGTTCAGCTATCAAATATACTCTGTCCCTTTCCAACCTATTTTCAAAAGAGCAAAAGTGACAAAACTCTTCATACAAGATACTTCCTACTAATATTATAAATGCGAAAGTTTGTGAGAATGGATGTATGTATGGATGTATGTTTGTTGCTCTTTCATGCAAAAACTACAAAACGGATTTGGATGAAACTTTACAGTAACGTAGGTTATACATCAGAATAACATATGGGACAAATTTTATCCCAAAATTCCTGCGGGAACGGGTATAACACAGGTAACACCGCGGGGAGCGGCTAGTACTATAATATTATTTACCACCTTTACAATACTCATGTTTAACAAATAAAAAATCTTATTCTTATAACATAACAGTGTTTTAGTTATAGAGTGGTAATAAAAAAGCGGAAAAAGTTATACAAGCTCTTTTGTTAATTAGACTCAGACATAACACAGACATTTTTTGTCAGCCGTAGTCTAAATACTATTCATATACTATTATACTATCTTACAAATATTATAAATGTGAGAGTTTGTGAGGATGGATGTACGTATGTATGTTTGTTACTCTTTCACGAAAAAACTACTGGACGGATTTGCATGAAACTTTACAGTTATATAGGTTATACATCCGTATAATACATGGGATACATTTTATCTCAAAATTCCTGCGGGAACGGCAAGTTAAACATATTTAGGCACTTAATAAAATTAAAATGCTTGTGCAATCCTCACAAAGTATCATGATATGGTTAAATCGTAATATGTCAATGAAATTGTTGGGGTGGTAGTAAATATGATTTAACATGCCCTCGAAACTTCATAACTCGAATAAAAATCCGTTCTTTATCAGCTACTAGCCCTGCCCCGCGGTGTTACTCGCGTTCCCCCGAATATTACGGGATAAAATGTATCCCATGTGATATTCTGTTGTATAACCTATATTACTGTAAAGTTTCATCCAAATCCGTTCTGTAGTTTTCGCGTGAAAGGGTAACAAACACACATACATCCTGACAAACTTTCGCATTTATAATATTAGTAGGATTATCATCGATAAACATTATTATTGCATTGCGGTTGCTATAAAAATGTATAAAATTCTGGTTTTATCAACCTCTGTGTGAAGAAGTCAAGGTCTTTTGAAATACCGCGAGCAGATGACACACAGAGCGGTGTGACTACTTTTGGTTTCTAGATTTGTTTACTGTCTACACAACAAGATGAGAACATTTTGAATCTGAGTAATTTAATTTGAGACGACAGAAAATAGGAGAGGGAAGATAAAAAAAAAAAAAATAACATTTATTGCCACAAAAAATGGGGAAAATAAAAAAAAACACATTTTACGTAATTGTGTAGCAATGGGAGGCGTCTCAGCTAAGATGATAGGACATTTCATACGACATGACAGATACATAAATAACATCATGGAAGGTAAAGTTGAAGGAAAGCGTAGGGGAAGGCCGAGAATCATATACATAAGTCAGATTATACGGGACGGATTTGGATGACACTTTACAATAGGCTATACATTAAAATAACGCATGGGATACATTTTATCCAATATTCTCGCGGGAACGGGTACAACGTGGGGCGTAGCTAGTTTGAAAGAATTAGTAAAATACGCTTAACAGACCTTCTAAAATTATTAGTACAAGTTATAATATTAAAATCTTGTTCCTAAACTCCTCTAAAACAACTTTTACCACTAATTTAATTAACAATTACCAAAAAAACATGTTACGACAAATACTTTAAATGCTTTACTAATTGCTGTTTATTTATTTTTCAATTACCATTATTTCATACCAGAGACTCAACTAATAGAGATACAACATCGTTACCGGAACCGGAAGTCATGATAACAATTTTAATTTGAATAGATGATGAAGTTGTTTAATTGCTTATTAGTAGTGTGATTAGATTATGACTTTTAATGTGTTATTTGTTCGCTTTTGGTCCATTCACGTTGAAATTTTGGACGATAAATTGGCGGGCTGTCATCTACACTAATATTATAAAGAGGAAACCTTTGTTTGTTTGTAATGAATAGGCTCAAAAACTAATGGACCGTTTTTAAAAATTCTTTCACCATTCGAAAGGTACATTATCCACGAGTAATCTAGGCTATTTTCCATCCCGAAATTCCCACACAACGCGGAATGGACACAACGCGGGTAAAACCGTGGGGCGCTGCTAGTGTCGTATAAAGATGTGAAGGCGCTTGCACTGAACAGGAATAGATGGAGAAGTCTGCATCGGACTCACTGACAAGAGACGAGCTCTTAAATGTATGATGATGAAATTGGCGGGGTCAAAGGACCTTGGGCGGATTACTATGGAGCCTGGCCCGATAGTCAACAGTGACATGGCATATGTCATGTCACTGTTAAGCTTTGGGCCAAAATTTCCCAAGGTCCTTTGATTTGACTTTAAAGTACAGTGACTAAGTAAGTAAATAAAGTACCTAACACATAACTGTGTAAAATCTAATTAACGTTTTTTTTCAATAAAATCCCAAGTTACCTTTTCAAACAAGTTACTAAATCACTGTCGCTGTCCGTGGCGCCGTGTTTATTTACACCACATTTGAAAGAAGGAAGCATCGTAACTGTGTATCATAAAGAATGTATCTACCTGGAGGTCAATTACTTTCAAAACGCAAGGTCGAACACCCTTTCCTTATATAAGAACGGGCTTTTAAAATATGCTGATTTATTAATAACTAGAACCACCCAGCGGTTTTACCTGCGTTGTGCCTCTTCCTGTGGGAATTTTGGGATGAAAAATAGCCCATAACCATGCCGTTGAAAAAAAAAAACGACAAAAAAAGGTTGGAAATTGGCAGAAGAAATTTTAAAATTGGATGTAATTTTGGTAAATTACGGAGAATTTCAAGCCTTGAGGTCCCAGACTCTTCCCCCTGCCGACGTCCATAGGTAGAACATGGGTAAAAATAACAGCCTCCGTGGTCTTGTGGTTTATGCGCCCGGCTCACGATCCGGAGGTTCCGGGTTCGATTCCCGGTGGGGACAATACGTTACAAAAATCTCTTTGTGAGAATGACCTCAGTTTGGTTAGGGCATTGCAGGCTGAATCACCCGACTGCCCAAAAAGTAAGACGATTCCGTGCTTCGGAGGCACGTTAAGCCGTCGGTCCCGGTTATTCTCTACGTAGTTGTTGCATGACCCATGTCAGAGGCTTTTGGCGGCTCAATAACTCTGACACCAGGATTGGTCAGGTTGACCATCCGCTCGATGAAGAAGAAGAACTAAAACAAACTCATAGCCCGGCTAAGTTGCAACATCAAGAAGATTTTATGAATTAAACACTACATTATATCAACACTTAACCTAATTACTCATAAAACTCGATTAATGTAAGTGTTATCATAGATATTAACGACTTCATTATAAATAAACATTGATTATCAAGTGGACAGATAAGATATAACGTAGGTACACTTCATTGTGCTCAATAATTATTGGAAACCATCAATGATTTCGTCTTGAGTTTAAACTACCTACGTGTGTAGATAGACTGAGTATTTAATTTAGATTTTTATCAAAAACTAGCTGTGCCCCGCGGTTTCACCCGCAGCGCCCCCGTTCCCGTGGGAATTTTGAGATTTTTATTCCTTATTTTTCTTATATAAAAACCTTGTCCTGACAATAAGGAACACATTAAAAAAAGAATCATCCAATTTGGTGCAGTCGTTCTGAAGTTATGCGCTTAGCAACAGATTCAGCGATTCATTTTTATATTATAGACTACTTAATGGATTTTCATGCGACTTTTACCAATATATAGAGTATTTTAAGAGAAACGTTTTTGGTTACTTTTCATGTCAAAATTGCCACATAATGGGGTACACATGGTATAACACATGGGATACATTTTATCCCTAAATTCCCGCGGGAACGGGTACAACTCGTAACACTGCGTTGCGCGGCTAGTTTAAAATAGATGAAACTGGAGGCCACAGCTAGTACTCAAAATAATTTTAAATTCATTTAAAATCAGTACGTAAATTGGTTACTAAGTATTTCTAAATGTAAAGCATAATAGAATGTACAGTTTATGCAAACTTGAGTTATGCCAAGGTTAGACTTGAAGGAGATTGTGCATTTTGTAAATTGAAACCTTTTTGGTACCAGCTGTCAGTACTGTCACGGGCATTCATTCATTCATTTCGAGTAGGTCTGAGGCCAACTCTGGTGTTGGAGTTCTTAGACCGCCTAAAGGCCTCTGACATAGTCTGACGATTGAAACAACCGGGACCGACTGCTTAACGTGTCATCCGAAGCACGGTAGCGCTCAGATAGAAATGCCACAATCGGCCACCCATCCAAGTAGGGGTCGAGCTGCACGTTGCTTAACAATCGCAATGAACTAACATCGTTTAGTCAAACTACGTCACGAGCGCTATGGGCATAACTATAGCCAGCTAAGACTATAGCTCAATACAGTGGTCCATAAAAGCCTGTACTGTCCCACTGCTGGGCAAAGACCTCTCATTTCATCGAAGATATCAGTGCTGTGAGGATAAGGGTGTAATTACCAAGCGCCTGTACTGCAGATTGCAGATCTCAAGCCATGTTTGAAAAGTACATAGTATGTATCACTCGATCCCAAAATTTGAGCTTGGGACCACAGTTTTGACAGGTGAATGTGAACTACCACTATGACATTGATAGACCACGGAGGCGTATTAGCCGATAAACCAAATTTTAAAAAAAATTGTTCCGTTAAAAAAAAAAAGTAATCTTTCTAATGATAACACGATGTTTTATTTATACTAATATTATAAAGGGGTAAATTTTGTATGTTTGTTTGTTTGTTTGTATGTTCGAGGTAATCTCAGGAGTTATCAGTCCGATTTGAATAATTATTTTTGTGATAGATAGCCACATTCAACGGGAAGGTTATAGGCTACTTTACATCCCGAAATTACCACGGGAACGGGTACAACGCGGGTGAAACCGCGAGGCGCTGCTAGTCATAAATAAATACAATGTTCCGGTGTCTTAGAGCGCTTTCACTGAAGCAGAGGTAGCGGAGCGAAGCCGAATTAACCCATTGCGATGCAATAAAATGCTAGGAATGTGTTTATTTACAATCCGTTGTAATTTTGATTCATCTATATCTATATATTAGTTATATAGGGGTAAAAATTTTAAGTTTGTTAGTATGTTCGGGCAATCTCGGGAATCACCAGTTCGATTTAAATAATTCATTTTGTAATGAATAGCCACATTTAACGGATTTCGGTACCTACAATATGTATCTCATGTGTTATTTTAATGTATAACTGTATATTATAAAGATTCATCCAAATCCATCGAGTAGTTTTTTGTAAAAAGAGTAACAAACGTATAAACATCCATCCCCACAAATTTTATTGGAATAGACTGCCTGTTTGTAATATGTATTAAAATAACCATTTTTTTTTCAATTTTTGACAATCTGGATATATGGTTATTTTTTCAGCTAACCTCTGAAATGGCTGGACCGATTTTGACGAGACTTTTACTGGCTGATGTCATACGGACTAACTAGTCGCGTTAGTCCCGGACTCAACTAGTGTCACAAAAAATGAACAATATTCTGTATTCAACTATGGCCCTAAATAATAATTATTTTAAGTTATACTATTTTGATATCTTGATCCAGAAAAATCTTATAAGTCGAGGAAAATCCCAATGGTTCCCATAATGTTTTCAAATTAGTAACAGTGACATCTATTGATGAACTATGGAACTAAATGCTAAGAAATTTCATTTCCTGTCGCAAAATATTATTTATCTTTAATATTACTATAATTAAATGGATTTATTATTTGTTTTACGTTAATTTACAAAAGTGTATTATACATTTTGCTAGGTTTTACCTTTTATTGATAAAAAAGCTATAAATAGAATTTCTGGCGTTCAATAAACTTCGAAACACATGCGCCATCTGTAGCTCTATGCTATAATTGACAATTTAAAATGTTACCATCTGCCCTATTCAGAATGAAATTGAGGTGCTATTTCATTTGGTCGTCTATTTCTGTCATTATGCTATCTCATTCTAACTTATACATAAAATCGGTCTTGGAAGTTGTCCATCTCTCTCACACATGATGTAAAAAAATTAATGGCGCTGGATGTGACATTTGGCCCTGCCTATGAAAATATTTATATGAAAAATGTTTAATTTCTTGTTCTGATTCGTGTATTTTATGAAAACAAGATGATTTTGGACAAATGCAGCTATCTTGTGTATACGTGCGGGTAGAGTGTGTTCGTTATAAGTGAGAAATAATCACGAAAAAAAACAAGACTCAGTTTTTTTGGCAAAGTGTAAAAATAGTTTTAATTCGATATTTTAGTGTTTTATGTGTGTAAATGTGTAATATAAGGTAAACTTTTGCATTTATATATATCCTTAAACATAAATAATATTTTAAACCCCGTACAAAATACAAGGTTTGGAAAATAATCATAAAATAACAACCTGTGTGCTGCACCTTCTGTACGAAAGCTCATAATTAGCAAAAAATATTTTTAACCACATATATTTATCGAAAGTGTTTGAATTATTAACAATTATTTAAATAAAATAACAATAAGTTACTTGAATTTTGAGAATACAATGTAACATACAATTGCATGTACTAACGCCAACATTTCTATTTTGAAACCTAACTTCGGAGCACTAAAAAGTAAATATTAAATTCTAGTAAAACCTAATCAGATTTCATTTCCATATTTTCAGGCCCAAATATTAAATACCAAAGAAAATCAACAAGCCATGACATAGAAGATTAGTTATTGAGTGTAAAAAGTTTTCTGCAAAAAATGTACTAATTTTGATAATATTTTAGTTTAGTGGTAAATTTTTTAAGTTTTCTGAATCATGGTGACAATGAATACTTCGGAAAAGGGGCAGAGAGCCTGCCAGCAGGGACCATCCAGGTATGTTTATAAATAACTACACCCCCATGTCAGAGGCCATTGGCGGCTCAATAACTCTGACACCAGGATTGGTCAGGTTGGCCATCCACTCGATGAAGAAGAAGAAGAAGACTACACCCCACAGTTTTACCTGTGTTGTACCCGTTCCCGCGGGAATTTCGGGATAAAATGTATCCCATGTGTTATTCTGATGTATCTATACTAATATTATAAAGCTGAAGAGTTTGTTTTGTTTGTTTGTTTATTTGTTTGTTTGTTTGTTTAAACGCGCTAATCTCAGAAACTACTGAACCGATTTGAATAATTCTTTCACTGTTAGATAGTCTATTTATCGAGGAAGGCTATAGGCTACATTTTATCCCGAAATTCCCACGGGAACGGGCACAACGCGGGTAAAACCGCGGGGCGCTGCTAGTAATCTATATTACTGTAAAGTTTCATCCAAATCTGTTTAGTAGTTTTTGTGTGGAAGAGTAACAAACATACTATGCATACATCCTCCCTCACAAACTGTCGCATTTATAATATTAGTAGGACTACACCCTAAGCTTTAATCTGTGTTGTGCCCGTTCTCGTGGGAATTTCGGGAATTTTTATACATATAAACCTTCCTCTTGAATCACTGTATCTACATATTTAAAAAAACCGCATCAAAATCCATAATATTTGAGTTTATCGCCAACAGACAGACAGATGTGGCAGGGGACTTTGTTTTATAATATGTAGTGATAAAATAATTTGTTGTGGGTCGTAAATCCGATATCAAATGTTGCAGAGAAAATTCAAAATGTGTGAAAGAGGAGAAAGACAAGGAACGGGACAAGAAAGATTGCTCCGTATCGAACCTGCCCCCCAACGTGCAAGCGCTGATGTCTACCATACCCTCGCCCGAGGAGTCACCCAACCTGTTCATATATAAGAAGGTAATATGTACTTACTAGTTACTTAAGTTTAAGCAAACTCTACTCATTTTGAATTAAATAATGTTATAGATACACAAATCGTGTAAAGGGGCTGAAATGTCAGATAAAAATATAAAATAAAAACTTGAGAGGTGTCAAGGGACACCCGGATGGAACGAAGAAACTCTGTCAGGATTCATTATGTGCAAAAAACCTGTATACACTCAACAAAAATAATCGTCGCGACACCACACTGTTCAATGCGAAATAGAAAGACGATGAAAATATCTGGCTTGCTTTCTATAAGAGAGAGGTGTCGTTACAACTTTTCGTCTTAATTTTTTCCGTCTAGCCCCCTTTCGCAACGCGCTATAAGGAACTTCGTTCCAAAAGCTATGTACTGATACTTTTTTTTCTCATCTCAGATGGAAGCCATAATTGAGAAGATGCAGGATGAGAGCACTGGAGTCCCTGTGAAGACGGTCAAGAGTTTCATGACCAAGATACCTTCGGTGAGTTACATGAATACTGATTTCAATCTCCACTGTAACCGCCTTATTAATAAACTAGCAGCGCCCCGCGGTTTTACCCGCGTTGTGCCCGTTCCCGTTCGGGGTAGTTCAGTGACAAACGTACAGTAGAATCTATTTATATAAAATTCAAAGTCCTGACTGACTGGCTGATAATCAACGCACAGCCTCAACCGCTACACCTAGAAACATGAAATTTGGCAGGAAGGTTCTTCAAGTGACGTAAGTGCACACTAAGAAAGGATTTTCGAAAATTCCTACGGGAACGGGCTCAACGCGGGCAAAGCCGCGGGGCGCTGCTAGTATATTTATAAGGATAACATTTATTAAATCTATCCAGGTGTTCACCGGGTCGGATCTGGTCGCGTGGCTGACGCGCCACTTTCACCTCGAGGAGTCGTGGGAGGCGCTCCACATGGCGCACCTGCTGGCGGCGCACGGGTACCTGTTCCCCATCGACGACCACTGTCTCACCGTCAAGAATGACAACACTTACTACAGGTGAGGGAGGGAGGGAGGGAGAGGGAGGGGGGAGTAAACAAACTTACAAATTTTACCTCATTATAATATGAACCTATAGTTCATAGATAATGTTAGTATAGATGTTTTTACTTGTTTCAGATTCCAAACGCCGTATTTCTGGCCCTCTAACCAGTGGGAACCAGAGAACACTGACTATGGTATGTATTTTCAAAATTAACGGCAAAGCCTCGCGCTGTGCCCGTTCCCGTGGGAATTTTGGGAATTTTAATACATATAAACCTTCTTCTCGAATCACATAATCTATTTTAAAAAACCGTTTTTAAATCCGTTGCGTAATTTTAAAGATCTATGCATAAATAGGGACAGACAGATAGACAGACAGTGATTGTAATGATGAGATACAATAAAGAGATTTGAGTATATAAAATTTTAAAATCCCTCAGTATAACAAACTTACTAATCTACCCCCCCCCCCTCCCCCCTTTACAACTTATCTCCCGACATTTATCCCCCAGTATAACTATTCTATCCCACCCCTAGCGGTGTACCTGTGCAAACGTACGATGCAGAACAAGGCGCGGCTCGAGCTGGCCGACTACGAGGCTGAGTCGCTGGCGAAGCTGCAGAAGATGTTCAGTCGCAAGTGGGAGTTCATATTCATGCAGGCGGAGGCGCAGAGCAAGGTACGGAGGGGGGGATGGGGGGTGGAGTTTTGAGAGGGTGGAATATTGAGCAATTTAAAGAAGTAATTTTGGGGAAATTGTAGTCCAGTTTGGGATGGAGGGGGTGGAGTTTTGAGAGGTCTGTGGGTGTAGTTTTGAGAGGTCTGTGGGTGTAATTTTGAAAGGACAGAGCAAGGTGGGGGGGAAGGAGTTTGAGGGTGGAGTTATGAGATTGTGTGAGTGTATTTGTGAAGACTACCGAGTCGCTCGCCAAGTTACAGAAGGTTACAGGCGGAGGCGCAGAGAAAGGTGAGGAGGGGGAGGGGGAGGAATTTGTGAGGTCGAGGTTGGGGAAGTTTGTAGGTGTGATTTGTGAGAATGGTAAGTGGAATTTTGAGAGAATTGTGGGGGTACATTACATTTTAATGTAATTTATAGCTTAAAAATAATGTAGCCAACTTAACTAACATATAATGTTTTTTATATTTATTACAGGTGGACAAGAAACGCGATAAGCTGGAGCGAAAAGTGCTGGACAGTCAAGAGAGAGCTTTTTGGGACGTTCACCGACCCATGGTACGTATTGAATTCTTCTGTCTGACCAACCCTGGTGTCAGAGTTATTCTTCTTTTTCTTCTTCTTCATCGAGTGGATGGTCAACCAGACCAATCCTGGTGTCAGAGTTATTGAGCCGCCAAAGGCCTCTGACATGGCTCGTGTAACGACTACTATCTGTAGACAGTAACCGGGACCGACGGCTTTACGTGACCTCCGAAGCACGGAATCGTCTTACTTTTCGGGCAATCAGTGATTCAGCCTGCAATGCCCTAACCAAACTGGGGGCAGTCTCACAAAGAGATTTTTGTGAGATATTGGGAATCGAACCCGGAACCTCCGGATCGTGAGCCGAGCGCTCAAACCACAAGACCGCGGAGTCTGTTATTGAATTGAACCGACGCGAAAATAAGGATGTTACACGTTTGAATACGTTTGAACGGGTACAAGGCGGGTAACACCGCGGGGCCCGACTAATTATTAGAACGAAGTTCCTTATCGCGCGTTGCGAAAGGGGGCTAGACGGAAAAAATGGTAACGACACTTTTTAGGCCAGAGAGGGACAGATAGAGAAACTTGCGCACGCCAGAGAGAGACAGACAGAGAAACATGCGCGAGAGAGACAGACAGAGAAACATGCGCACGCCAGAGAGAGAGAGACAGAGAAACATGCGCGAGAGAGACAGACAGAGAAACATGCGCGAGAGAGTTGTTTTGAGAGCATGTTTCTCTGTCTGTCTCTCTCTGGCGTGCACATGTTTTTCTGTCTGTCTCTCTCTCTCTCTCTTATAGAGAGCAAGCCAGATATTTTCGTTTCGTCTTTCTATTTCGTATTGAACAGTGTGGTGTCGCGACGATTATTTTTGTTGATAATAAATGAACTTCGTTCCGTCCGGGCGTCCCTTGACACCTCTCAAGTATTTTTATTATTTACAGCCTGGCTGCGTGAACACTACCGAATTGGATCCCAAGAAGTTGTCTCGCATCAACGCCTTGAAGGAGAAACGGTTGAAGCAGTGCCAGGAGTTGATGCTGCAGAACAATTTGAAGGTGGGTGCGGGCTAACTGCGGGCTTTGGGCGGGCTAATCTATACTAATATTATAAAGCTGAAGAGTTTGTTTTGTTTGTTTGTTTGTTTGTTTGTTTGTTTGTTTGTTTGTTTGTTTGTTTAAACGCGCTAATCTCAGAAACTACTGAACCGATTTGAATAATTCTTTTTGTAATAGATAGCCACATTCAACGGGAAGGTTATAGGCTATTTTTCATCCCGAAATGCCTACGGGAACGGGTACAACGCGGGTAAAACCGCGGGGCGCTGCTAGTATTACAATATGGACTTTTGCCGGTATCAAATGTGATGTAGGGTTTGGGTAGTCTTTTTGATGTGGGGTATGCGGTCTAAAGATACAAAGTCGCCTTTTGGTGGTCTACTACACTCCCGGACTCTTAAATCGAGCCACCTAGCATAATGAGTTTATATCGTCCTTATCATAGTCCTTATCTTCAAAAAATAATATGAATGACCAAAAAGTTTTTATGCAGTTTTGTAGCTGGCATATTTGTCGCCTAGTTGACATGCAATTGGTTCTAAATTTAAATTTAAAAACAAATGAAGAGCTGTAGTTGTTGTTGTGTTAAGGAAACCTGAACAATACAGGAACTGTAAATTAAGAGCTTTGATTATTGATTTTTTCGTATCTACGGGGTGAAAAACGTTCCTCAATTGCTTTTGTTAATTTTTTAATCGTTTCTGGTTTAAAATTATGGATACTTCGCCTGAATTAGCGGCTCAAGCTGTGGCCCTTTTTTCGTCCGGTTTAAGCCAGAGAAACGTGAGTACGCAACTCCACATAAGCCGATCCGCAGTTCAAAGAGTGTACCACAGGTTCTTAGAGACTGGGGGATATGTTCGTCGTTTACGTGGACCACGCCTTAAAGTTATGGACGTTACTAAATCATTATGCTAGGTGGCTCGATTTAGGAGTCCGGGAGTATATATTATTTGGGCTCTGGGTTTTCTTAAACGTTGAGGTAATGTGGGAGTTGATGTTGCAGCACAATTTGAAGGTAGGTGCGGTCTTTGGGCGGGCTAAGTGTTTTGGGTGGGCGGAAATATGATGTGGGGCTATAAATATGATGTCGGGTTTTGGGTGGTCTAAATTTTAATATGGAATTATGGCGGTCTAAGTGCGGGCTTTCGAGTGGGCTATAAATACGATGTCGGGTTTTGGGTGGTCTAAATTTTAATATGGAATTATGGCGGTCTAAGTGCGGGCTTTCGAGTGGGCTATAAATACGATGTCGGGTTTTGGGTGGTCTAAATTTTAATATGGAATTATGGCGGTCTAAGTGCGGGCTTTCGAGTGGGCTATAAATACGATGTCGGGTTTTGGGTGGTCTAAATTTTAATATGGAATTATGGCGGTCTAAGTGCGGGCTTTCGAGTGGGCTATAAATACGATGTCGGGTTTTGGGTGGTCTAAATTTTAATATGGAATTATGGCGGTCTAAGTGCGGGCTTTCGAGTGGGCTATAAATACGATGTCGGGTTTTGGGTGGTCTAAATTTTAATATGGAATTATGGCGGTCTAAGTGCGGGCTTTCGAGTGGGCTATAAATACGATGTCGGGTTTCGAGTGGTCTAAATTTGATTATGGAATTATGGCGGTCTAAGTGCGGGCTTTGGGCAGTCAAAATTGGAATGCGGCCTTTTTAAATATGTAAGAAAGTTTAAGAATAGTCTATTTTGAGTCTACAACCAATTTTAGACTACGTAAACTTATACCTAGTTTACAATTAGAAGTGGGCTTTCAGTGGTGTAAAATAAAAAAAGCTATAATAACCTGAATTAAAAGTACTCAAACAATGTAAAATTTCTCTCAATCTTTCTAACTTAAATATTCCGTTGCAGCATCTTAAATATGGTCTAAAGGCGGTCTAAACCTGTACTAATTTGAATGTATATTCGTTTCAGAATAACCCCATAGTCACGATAACCAATCCCCAGGAGAGTGAGGAGGAGATTACAAAGAAGAACTCGGAAGCTGGTGTCAAGGAGAACGGTGAGAGAATTACTACATAGTATAAAACAAAGTCGCGTCTGTTTGTCTGTCTGTATGCTTAAATCTTTAAAATTACGCAACAGATTTTGATGCGGTTTTTAGGGTTCCGTAGCCAAATGGCAAAAACGGAACCCTTATAGATTCGTCATGTCTGTCTGTCTGTCCGTCCGTCTGTCCGTCTGTCTGTCCGTATGTCACAGCCTTTTTTCTCCGAAACTATAAGAGCTATGTTGTTGAAACTTAGTGTGTAGATGTATTCTGTGAACCGCATTAATATTTTCACACTAAAATAGAAAAAAAATAAAATTTTAGGGGGGTCTCCCATACTTAGAAATGAAAAAAATTTTTTTTTTTTCATCAAACCCATACGTGTGGGGTATCTATGGATAGGTCTTCAAAAATGGTATTGAGGTTTCTAATATCATTTTTTTCTAAACTGAATAGTTTGCGCGAGAGACTCTTCCAAAGTGGTAAAATGTGTGTCCCCCCCCCTGTAACTTCTAAAATAAGAGAATGATAAAACTAAAAAAAATATATGATGTACATAACAATGTAATCTAACACCGAAAATTGGTTTGAACGAGGTCTAGTTAGTAGTTTTTTTTTTACGACATAAATCGTAAACCGCAAAAAAATACTGATTATTCATTCAATAACTCAAATGTAAATAAAAAAACATTTATTTCAAGAACTTCTTTATTATGTTACTCGCTGCTACGGAACCCTTCATGGGCGAGTCCGACTCGCACTTGGCCGCTTTTTTGTAATAGGTAGAGTGATTCAAGAGGAAGGTTTTTATATAAAAAAATTCCCGAAATTCCCACGGGAACGGGCACAACGCGGGTAAAACCGCGGGGCGCTGCTAGTCAAATATACTTCAATACATAGTCTACACTAATAATATAAAGAGGAAAACTTTGTTTGTTTGGTTGTAATGGATAGGCTCAAAAACTACTGGACCGTTTTTAAAAACTCTTTCACCATTCGAAAGCTACATTATCCACGAGTAACATAGGCTTTATTTTCATCCCGAAATTCCCACAGGAATGGACACAACGCGGGTAAAACCGCGGGGCGCTGCTTGTACTTAGTAAAACAAAGTCGCTTTCCGCTGTCTGTCCCTATGTATACTTAGATCTTTAAAACTACGCAACGGATTTTGATGCGGTTTTCTTAAATAGATAGAGCGCGATTATACCCGTTCCTGTGGGAATTTCAGGATAGGAAGTATATAAATATAACTTTTAATTAATAATGTTATATACTAGCAGAGGTGGTTGAGTGGTATGTGCACTCGCCTGCCAATACCGAGGTTCCGGGTTCAATTCTCAGGTCGAGCGAAAACATGTTTCCTACTTTTCAAACATCTCGGGTTTGAGATTACCAAACCGCATTAGGCGAGCGCGATGATTACGACATCCTCCTCACTGTACTGATATCTTCAGTGATATGAGAGGCCTTGGCCAGCAGTGGGACATTACAGGCTAATACTATTTACGAACTTGTCCCCCCCAGGCGCCCCCGAGCCTGCCCCGAGCAGCAGCTCCCCCGCGCCGCCGGCGGCGAGCGAGGCCCGCGCGGCCGCTCGCCGAACACTCGCCATGTTACGCGCGCGCCTCGAGCGACGGAACGTCAAGATCACTAAGGTCGCCGATATGTGAGTACAGAACATGTTACACCAACATTTTTAGTGTTCCGTACCCAAAGGGTAAAAACGGGACCCTATTACTGAGACTTCGCTGTCCGTCCGTCCGTCTGTCACCAGGCTGTATCTCAAGAACGGTGATAGCTAGACAGTTGAAATTCTCAGATGATGTATTTTATTGCCGCTATAACAACGAATACTAAAAATAAATAAAACGAATATTCAAGGGGTCCCAACAAACGTGATTTCTTGCCGTATTTTAAAGGACGAAACCCTCCGTGCGTGAGTGCGACTCGCACTTAGCCGGTTTTTTTAAAACTTATGATCTGTGGGTACAGAAAATGTTCATCATCATCATCATGACAGCCGTAGGACGTCCATTGCTGGACATAGGCATTCCTCATTGTTCTCCAAGTAATTCGGCTGGAAGCGACCTGCATCCACCGCGATCCTGCAGCCACATGTTACGCAAACATTTTCAGACATTTATTTCAGACTTCGAACTCTTCGCGAAATGCGCCATCCCCTGTTAGGGTGCTTCTCCTTTTAGGTGGAGCGGAGCTAATTCGACCAATCACAGCGCATTGACATTGTCAATCAACGTATTGACATTGTCAAACAACGCATTGACATTGTCAAACAACGCATTGACATTGTCAAACAACGCATTGACATTGTCAAACAACGCATTGACATTGTCAAAATCTTTTCGTTATGCGTTGTGATTGGTCAGTTGAGCTCCGCACAGCTCCGCTTCAATGTAAACGCACATTAAGGAAGTTGTGCATGCTAAGGTTCATCGCGTACTGCGAGCAGTACGCGGAGTACGACGCGTTCCTGACGCCGCCCGAGTGGCCCAACCCCTGGGTGAGCGACACCACCGAGCTCTGGGACATGGAGAAGCAGTGGTGAGTCGATCAGTGGTACTATTGTGACCCGTGGTACTACTGTATAGCGTGGCACTACTGTATAGCGTGGCATTACTGTAACTGTGGCATAACTGGTACAATAACATATAGTTGTCGACGACGTCTGGGTGTCAATTATATATTGTTATAAAGTATTAAAATTTGTGTATGTATATGTAGTAGTATCAGTGAGTTAGATTACATGATACAAGCTTAGAGCTTACTTTGGGTCTGATCAACCGTGAGTGATTTTTTCCGGGTGTATGTACGTGTATATAAAATGTTCTAACTCTAGAAACCATTCGATTAGAACTCTTGAACTATAAGTTTAGAAACTTTTTTCTGATACTTTAAGAATTTCTTAGATACTTTAAGTAAGTTTATTGACACTTTAAGTAAGTTTATTGACACTTGAAGAATGTCTATTGACACTTTAAGTAAGTTTATTGACACTTTAAGTAAGTTTATTGACACTTTAAGAATGTCTATTGACACTTTAAGTAAGTTTATTGACACTTTAAGTAAGTTTATTGACACTTTAAGAATGTCTATTGATACTTTAAGTAAGTTTATTGACACTTTAAGTAAGTTTATTGACACTTTAAGTAAGTTTATTGACACTTTAAGTAAGTTTATTGACACTTTAAGTAAGTTTATTGACACTTTAGGTAAGTTTATTGACACTTTAAGAATGTCTATTGACACTTTAAGTAAGTTTATTGACACTTTAAGAATATTTCTTGATACTTTAAGAAATTTTTTCAATGCTTTAACAAAGTTTTTTGTTACTTTAAGAAATTTTTTTTCAATAGTCGTCTGTTGGTTCCTTAGCAAGGACCCGCTGCCGCTGCGGCGCGTGCGGCGCTGGTCGTTCGGGCTGCGCGAGCTGCTGCAGGACCCCGCGGGCAAGGAACACTTCGCCAAGTTCCTCTCCAAGGAGTTCAGCGGGGAGAATCTCAAGTGAGTCTTCAGTACTATATCGCGAGCTGCTGCAGGACCCCGCGGGCAAGGAACACTTCGCCAAGTTCCTCTCCAAGGAGTTCAGCGGGGAGAATCTCAAGTGAGTCTTCAGTACTATATCGCGAGCTGCTGCAGGACCCCGCGGGCAAGGAACACTTCGCCAAGTTCCTCTCCAAGGAGTTCAGCGGGGAGAATCTCAAGTGAGTCTTCAGTACTATATCGCGAGCTGCTGCAGGACCCCGCGGGCAAGGAACACTTCGCCAAGTTCCTCTCCAAGGAGTTCAGCGGGGAGAATCTCAAGTGAGTCTTCAGTACTATATCGCGAGCTGCTGCAGGACCCCGCGGGCAAGGAACACTTCGCCAAGTTCCTCTCCAAGGAGTTCAGCGGGGAGAATCTCAAGTGAGTCTTCAGTACTATATCGCGAGCTGCTGCAGGACCCCGCGGGCAAGGAACACTTCGCCAAGTTCCTCTCCAAGGAGTTCAGCGGGGAGAATCTCAAGTGAGTCTTCAGTACTATATCGCGAGCTGCTGCAGGACCCCGCGGGCAAGGAACACTTCGCCAAGTTCCTCTCCAAGGAGTTCAGCGGGGAGAATCTCAAGTGAGTCTTCAGTACTATATCGCGAGCTGCTGCAGGACCCCGCGGGCAAGGAACACTTCGCCAAGTTCCTCTCCAAGGAGTTCAGCGGGGAGAATCTCAAGTGAGTCTTCAGTACTATATCGCGAGCTGCTGCAGGACCCCGCGGGCAAGGAACACTTCGCCAAGTTCCTCTCCAAGGAGTTCAGCGGGGAGAATCTCAAGTGAGTCTTCAGTACTATATCGCGAGCTGCTGCAGGACCCCGCGGGCAAGGAACACTTCGCCAAGTTCCTCTCCAAGGAGTTCAGCGGGGAGAATCTCAAGTGAGTCTTCAGTACTATATCGCGAGCTGCTGCAGGACCCCGCGGGCAAGGAACACTTCGCCAAGTTCCTCTCCAAGGAGTTCAGCGGGGAGAATCTCAAGTGAGTCTTCAGTACTATATCGCGAGCTGCTGCAGGACCCCGCGGGCAAGGAACACTTCGCCAAGTTCCTCTCCAAGGAGTTCAGCGGGGAGAATCTCAAGTGAGTCTTCAGTACTATATCGCGAGCTGCTGCAGGACCCCGCGGGCAAGGAACACTTCGCCAAGTTCCTCTCCAAGGAGTTCAGCGGGGAGAATCTCAAGTGAGTCTTCAGTACTATATCGCGAGCTGCTGCAGGACCCCGCGGGCAAGGAACACTTCGCCAAGTTCCTCTCCAAGGAGTTCAGCGGGGAGAATCTCAAGTGAGTCTTCAGTACTATATCGCGAGCTGCTGCAGGACCCCGCGGGCAAGGAACACTTCGCCAAGTTCCTCTCCAAGGAGTTCAGCGGGGAGAATCTCAAGTGAGTCTTCAGTACTATATCGCGAGCTGCTGCAGGACCCCGCGGGCAAGGAACACTTCGCCAAGTTCCTCTCCAAGGAGTTCAGCGGGGAGAATCTCAAGTGAGTCTTCAGTACTATATCGCGAGCTGCTGCAGGACCCCGCGGGCAAGGAACACTTCGCCAAGTTCCTCTCCAAGGAGTTCAGCGGGGAGAATCTCAAGTGAGTCTTCAGTACTATATCGCGAGCTGCTGCAGGACCCCGCGGGCAAGGAACACTTCGCCAAGTTCCTCTCCAAGGAGTTCAGCGGGGAGAATCTCAAGTGAGTCTTCAGTACTATATCGCGAGCTGCTGCAGGACCCCGCGGGCAAGGAACACTTCGCCAAGTTCCTCTCCAAGGAGTTCAGCGGGGAGAATCTCAAGTGAGTCTTCAGTACTATATCGCGAGCTGCTGCAGGACCCCGCGGGCAAGGAACACTTCGCCAAGTTCCTCTCCAAGGAGTTCAGCGGGGAGAATCTCAAGTGAGTCTTCAGTACTATATCGCGAGCTGCTGCAGGACCCCGCGGGCAAGGAACACTTCGCCAAGTTCCTCTCCAAGGAGTTCAGCGGGGAGAATCTCAAGTGAGTCTTCAGTACTATATCGCGAGCTGCTGCAGGACCCCGCGGGCAAGGAACACTTCGCCAAGTTCCTCTCCAAGGAGTTCAGCGGGGAGAATCTCAAGTGAGTCTTCAGTACTATATCGCGAGCTGCTGCAGGACCCCGCGGGCAAGGAACACTTCGCCAAGTTCCTCTCCAAGGAGTTCAGCGGGGAGAATCTCAAGTGAGTCTTCAGTACTATATCCTACTAATCACTACATAGTATTAAACAAAGTCGCGTCTGTTTGTCTGTTTGTCTGTATGCTTATATCTTTAAAATTACGCAACGGATTTTGATGCGGTTTTTTGTAATAGGTAGAGTGATTCAAGAGGAAGGTTTTTATGTAAAAAAAATTCCGTAATTCCCACGGGAACGGGCACAATGCGGTAAAACCGCGGGGCGCTGCTAGTCTATAATATAAAAATGAATCGGTGAATCTGTTGCTAAGCGCATAACTTCAGAACGACTGCACCAAATTGGATGATTCTTTTTTTTAATGTGTTCCTTATTATCAGGACAACAGCCTCCGCGGTCTTGTGGTTTGAGCGCCCGGCTCACGATCCGGAGGTTCCGGGTTCGATTCCCGGTGGGGACAATATCTCACAAAAATCTCTTTGTGAGATTGCCCTCAGTTCGGTTAGGGCATTGCAGTCTGAATCACCTGATTGCCCGAAAAGTAAGACGACTCCGTGCTTCGGAGGGCACGTTAAGCCGTCGGTCCCGGTTACTTTCTACGGATAGTAGTCGTTACATGAGCCATGTCAGAGGCCTTTGGCGGCTCAATAACTCTGACACCAGGATTGGTCGGGGTGACCATCCTGAAGATGAAGAGAAAAAGTATAGATTACTAGCTGCGCCCCGCCGTTTCACCCGCGTTGTACCCGTTCCCGCGGGAATTTCGGGATGAAAAATAGGTTGGCCGATTCTCAGACCAACTCAATATGCTCACAAAATTTCATGAGAATCGGTCAAGCCGTTTCGGAGGAGTACGGGAACGAACATTGTGATACGAGAATTTTATATATAAGATAACCAAACTTTATTTTCAGATTCTGGCTAGCCGTACAAGAGCTAAAAGCGCTGCCTATACGCCGCGTTTCCGCTCGCGCTAAAGAAATATGGAAGGAGTTCTTCGCGTCTGACGCGCCGTCGCCCGTCAACATTGACGCCGCAAGCAGGTGAGGTTGACCGCCCAAAGGCCGCGCGGTCTATCGATACTTATCACTGACTCATACTTTACTTACTTTACAGAATGGTACAGTTACAGAATGCTTGATATTGTAATATATTTTTATCTACACTAATGTTGTAACATTCTACTTATGTTTCCAATACTTGACTTATAATTACTACTGTTATAGCGCAGACAACAAAACACTCAATTTAAGCAATTGCACATGATGTTATAATATCCACATCGATATCGTAAAATCTCATTATAACATCGCGCCCTGCGGCCCTGCGCGCGCAGCTGCGCTCTCATTGGTTAGATTTAATGGCGGCAAGTTCACTGTGACAATACACGTACGCGTGAATTTAATGTTTCGCAATGTGTTTTGTTTTTAAAATTTTGTTTGATTAATTGCATTAGTGAAGATAAAGTAGTGTATGCAACTGCATATAACACGGGTATTAAAACACTCGTTACTATTATGAAACTCGCTGCGCTCGTTTCATAAACTCACACTCGTGTTTTGATACCCTTCATTATATGACAGTTGCATAAACTACTATTTTGTTCCAGAGAACTCACCCGCGCTAAAGTTGAATCAGGCACAGCGGATAGATACTGCTTCGATCAAGCTCAGGTATAACACTTTATATTGTTCAACCTCCGTGGTCTAGTGGTTTGAGCGCTCGGCTCACGATCCGGAGGTTCCGGGTTCGATTCTCAATATCTCATAAAAATCTCTTTGTGAGACTGCCCTCAGTTTGGTTAGGGCATTGCAGGCTGAATCACCTGATTGCCCGAAAAGTAAGATGATTCCGTGCTTCGGAGGGTACGTTAAGCCGTCGGTCCCGGTTACTTTCTACGGATAGTAGTAGAAAGTACATATCTATACTAATATTATAAAGCTGAAGAGTTTGTTTTGTTTGTTTGTTTGTTTAAACGCGCTAATCTCAGAAACTACTGAACCGATTTGAATAATTCTTTCACTGTTAGATAGTCTATTTATCGAGGAAGGCTATAGGCTACATTTTATCCCGAAATTCCCACGGGAACGGGCACAACGCGGGTAAAACCGCGGGGCGCTGCTAGTACTAGTTGCGTTATATAGGGATACCTTGTTGACAAGACCGTTGTCACAGTAGGCTCGATTCAACGGAGTAACAATATGTGAGACACAGTTGTTGACGACGTCTGGGTGACGATTATATATTGTTACTAGCTGCGCCCCGCGGTTTCACCCGCGTTGTACCCGTTCCCGCGGCAATTTCGGGATGAAAAATAGACGTTGGCCGATTCTCAGACCTACTCAATATGCTCACAAAATTTCATGAGAATCGGTCGAGCCGTTTCAGAGGAGTTCAACCACGGTACCCGTTCCCGCGGGAATTTCGGGATGAAAAATAGACGTTGGCCGATTCTCAGACCTACTCAATATGCTCACAAAATTTCATGAGAATCGGTCGAGCCGTTTCGGAGGAGTACGCGAACGAACACTGTGACACGAGAATTTTATATATAAGACTAGCAGCGCCCCGCGGTTTTACCCGCGTTGTGCCCGTTCCCGTGGGAATTTCGGGATAAAATGTAGCCTATAGCCTTCCTCGATAAATAGACTATCTAACAGTGAAAGAATTATTCAAATCGGTTCAGTAGTTTCTGAGATTAGCGCGTTTAAACAAACAAACAAACAAACAAACAAACAAACAAAACAAACTCTTCAGCTTTATAATATTAGTATAGATGACACGAGAATTTTATATATAAGAAGATAAAGTATTTGTGTATGTATATGTAGTAGTATCAGTGAGTTAGATTCCATTACACAAGCTTAGAGCTTACTTTGGGTCTGATTAACCGTGAGTGAATTAGTCCGGAGGTATTTATTTTATTATTTGTATTACAGGCGCACGTGTATCACCTGATGAAATCTGACAGCTACTCCAGATATCTAAGGTCTGAGATGTACAAGGATTACCTCAACGGGTCCAAGAAAAAGGTATGTATATACTTTAAGTATGATGTGAATATATACTTCAAAATATATATTTATATATACTTAATAAATGACCCGTCCTAACTTATTTTAATATGTAGAACATTTGAGTACGGATCCCTTCGATCAACAATACACGTATTGTTGATCGAGACGGATCCCTATTATCCCGATCTATATCACATTGCTCAGTCTTCTTCTTCACCGAGTGGACGGTCAACCTGACCAATCCTGGTGTCAGAGTTATTGAGCCGCCAAAGGCCTCTGACAAATCACTTTGTGAGACTGTCCTCAGTTTGAATGGCATTGCAGGCTGAATCACCTGATTGCCCGAAAAGTAAGATGATTCCGTGCTTCGGAGGGCACGTTAAGCCGTCGGTCCCGGTTACTTTCTACGGATAGTAGTCGTTACATGAGCCATGTCAGAGGCCTTTGGCGGCTCAATAACTCTGACACCAGGATTGGTCAGGTTGGCCATCCACTCGATAAGAAGAAGAATTGCTCAGTAGTGCGCCACGTGTCATAGCTTAGCATAGCATATCTTTGCTGGAACGCCACACTAAAACTGCTATATTTTTTTCCAGACATCCGTAAAAGGCATTCGATCCATCGTGTCGTTCACCGCTCGCAAAGAGACTTCCACCAATTGAACTTGTCACGGGATAATGCACCTTATTTACAAGAGGACAAAGAAGTGGTTACTGCCAAACTCATTTGACACTTATGTCATTATCAATTTTGACGGTTTATGTCATTATTGTCATGTCATTTTGACTTATGTCATGTCATTTCGACTTGTTATGTCATGTCATTATTATTTTTGGCAAGTTATGACATTGTCGTCACATTTTTGAAAGTGTTAATGTCAAGTTTTGGCTTGCCTGTCACTAAATGTCGTTATTTATTTTGGAGGGTTGTGTCATTAATGTTGTGTCATTTTGACAAGTTATATATGTCACTAAATCGTTGACAGATCTTGTAATGTCATGTTGTACTGTCATATGTTTAAATATATATGGATGTTTAATGACTGGGTGGTCTAGAAAATCTGACACCAGGATTGGTCACTTAAAGAAGTTTGATTAGACTACTGTCAAATATAAATGTGACACTTGTCAATATTGTTATGACAGTTGAGTTATGTTAAATTCGAACGCGTTTGAGCGTTGTGACAATTTTTGAGTGCTAGATATTTTTTGAAAAATTACTGTAATTTTTAGATTTGTTTATTATAATTAAGAAGTCAGTTGAATAAAAAGTGAGATTACATCAGTTGTTCAGTTGTTACATACATTTGTGACAGGCGTCAGTAAAAATATAATATAATTTATTTCTAAGCGTGGTGATTACGACATCTCTATCACTGTACTGATATCTTCAGTGAGATGACAGGCCTTTGCCCAGTGGGACATTACAGGCTAATAATACTACTTATTTCTACAAAAATAAATTGTTTATGACTTCAGCAAACTCAATTTTATTAACCTCAGTAAAGTTTTACATCGCTGAGGTCAGAAAAAATATTTTTACTGACGCCCATTGAGCTTATTCACACTGACAAAATCAGCAAATGTGGATTTAAGTCAAAAGTAATGCATGAAATTATTATTAACTAGCAGCGCCCCGCGGTTTTACCCGCGTTGTGCCCGTTCCCGTGGGAATTTCGGGATAAAATGTAGCCTATAGCCTTCCTCGATAAATAGACTATCTAACAGTGAAAGAATTATTCAAATCGGTTCAGTAGTTTCTGAGATTAGCGCGTTTAAACAAACAAACAAACAAACAAAACAAACTCTTCAGCTTTATAATATTAGTATAGATTTTTAAGGCCTTATCCATAAACGATTTTTAACATCACTTTAGCTATCAAATGGTTTGTCCCGTTCCGACATACGCTATTTGCCAAAGAGCGAAAGAGACAGAACACTTTAAGCGCTGTTTAACTTAAATATTGTTTATGGATAAGGCAGTTAGTATTTAGAATTAGAACTGATGTTATTAAGCTTTAATTTTAAAATATTTGATTTTTCCTAAAAATCATAACCAAAGTTTTTTTTAGTGTTTTAAGTGATTTTAATGTTTAAACTATCGACCCGCTCTCTTCGTATAGTTTAAGCAATTCTCTCTTTAAAAAATCGGGATACATTCATTCTATCCCGTAGAATATTTGGGATAAAACATTATGTTTATCCTGGAATGTGTAAGGTGAGCTTAAGGTGTTTTTAATACACTAACTACGCTCCGCGGTTTTAATTTTGGCATGGAAAGTAGTCGCAAACCTTCCTCTTGAATCACTTTATATGTTAGTGAAAACCGCATGGAAATCCGTTCAGTAGTTTCAATCTTACGTGAGATTATATATCACATCTTATGGTGCGTTCCGTAGAAGCGGAGCGCGTTAATGAACCAATCACAACGCTTTATCTAAATCTCTACGTAATGCGCTGTGATTGGTCAGTTGAGCTCCACTTTAATGGAAACGTATAGAAAGTCTACGATAATAGAGTACTTCGCCGTTTTTTCCGTTTTTTTCTTTCTATTAACCCCTCATATGCCGGAACGCGGATCCAAGCCAGACACAATTGATTTTCTATTGTGTTTCTAATGCCGGCTAACAAAACAAGGTTAACTCATCTTTTTATCACGTGTTAGAGACTAAAATCAGATTTTTTATATCGCTATTATTTCCAGAGTTAAAAGTCAAAGTCACTGATAGACAGAGACAGCACTACTAGTTCTGTGACGTCACAAAGCTTAGTAGACGTCGCATACAAATAATCAATATAATACAAAAAATCCGTCACTACTTACCGTTTAAACCTTCCCTGGATTACGACAAACAATTCAAACCAAGAATCAACTAAATCGGTCCAGCCGTTCTCGAGTTATAGCGAGACTTACGAAACAAGATTGATTTTTATATATATACATATCTTGCGGTTTTACTCGCTTTTTATCCTTAGGGATAAATGTAGGTTCCTACCTTCTTCTTGAATCACTTTGTTCGTTGAATTGTCGGTCCCGGTTGTTTGAATCGTCCGACCATGTCGTCACAAGCCGGTCTAAAAATTCCGACACTAGCATCGGCCACTGAACTTATTTTACCTTAGTGTGTCTGTTGGTGAAAATTTCATGAAAATCCGTTCAGTAGTTTTCGAGTTTATCGCGAACACACTGACAGTCTTTTTTACGCTACTGATGCTTTTGAAACATGGCTCGGGTTTGAGATCACCAACCCGTATTAGGCAAGCGTGGCGATTACGACATCCTCCTCACTGTACTTCTTGATATCTTCGGTGAGATGAGAGGCCTTTCTCCAGCAGTGGGACATTACAGGCTATTTACATTACTGACGTCAGCGAAAATCATGACGAAAGAGATTTAGCTATGTCTCTCTCACTCGATCAACTTTAACGGTCTTATATCGGTCATAAATTTTACTAAAACACTAATTATGTAATGTAAATAAATGTAAATAAAAAATAGTCTTTGAATTTAGATCATTGACAAATTGTTGTGTAAAGATGTAGTTTTGAAAAAAAAGTTATTTCTCTATGGTTATTTTTGAAATGTACGCTCTCTGACTTAGTCTATGGTAGAGATGTATTCTTTAATGTAAAAAGGCAATATAGTGGCGTTGTGACGTGATTTTTTATACGTTTCTTATAGACGTCAGTAAACTATAATTTATCTATTATAAATGAGATTATACGGAATATAATCGCTTAATTTTACATAGCTGACGTTTCCATCTGACGTTTTACATAGCTGACGTAAACTATTTTTGCTGCGAAAGAACTCGATGTATTGTAGACGTTGCTGATTTCGACAAGGAGTGAATCTTATATTATACGATAGAGTTTTCGAATGCAATGCTATTTGGTTATAATTAATGTAAATTATGTGAGTTTAAAAAGTATTTACTTTCTGCCTCAGGTTTATTTTAAAACGCGAATGCAAGCGAAGGAAAAAAATTGCAAAGCTATGTTTAAATTATCATGGTTTCGTTAAGGCTTAATTAATATATTTGAGAAGACGAAATTATGACTAATCTTATATACCTTACTGACGTCAATAACTTCTTTTTCAGAATTGACGTCAGTGCATGTTACTCGTTTTCAGAATTGACGTCAGTGGATGTTACTGGCGTTACATTACGACAGTGTTACTGAAATTTACTCATTTACGTCAGAAAATGTCGTCAGTAATACTTTACTGACGTTTACTTGCTAATGCTGAACAATTTCAACAGTGCCATATGAAATTAAAGTTTTTTACAGTACTGACATTTTGTTAGAATATCATCAGTAAGTGACTTTTAATTGGCAGTGAGGTCAAAGTCAAAGTCAAATATTATTATGTTTATTCATTTTTGGGCCCACTCTCTTTTGAACATACCCTTCGGAAGAACATCAGCAGAGAAGAATGGGTAAGAAACAAGTTCCTTTGATTTGAATAGAAACTACGTTTACAGATACACTTCGCTTTTATTTTATAACTAGCAGCGCCCCGCGGTTTTACCCGCGTTGTGCCCGTTCCCGTGGGAATTTCGGGATTTTTTTTACATAAAAACCTTCCTCTTGAATCACTCTACCTATTACAAAAAAACCGCATCAAAATCCGTTGCGTAATTTTAAAGATTTAAGCATACAGACACAGACAAACACGAAAGAGAGACGACTTTATTTTATACTATGTAGTGATAACAATAACACCTCAGTCTTCTGTGACCACGGTTCCTGTAAAGGAGCCGAAACGTCAGATAAAAATCTACACTAATATTATAAAGAGGAAAAATTTGTTTGCTTGTAATGAATAGGCTCAAAAACTACTGGACCGTTTTTAAAAATTCTTTCACCATTCGAAAGCTACATTATCCACGAGTAACATAGGCTATTTTTCATCCCTAAATTCCCACAGGAATGGACACAACGCGGGTAAAACCGCGGGGCTAGTGTAAAATAAAAGCGAAGTGTATCCGAAGACGTAGTTTCAATTCAAAACGAGTAGTGTTCGCTTGAACTTATGAAACCAGTATATCTTAGAATTCATGGTTGAATTTCCAAAATTATTTTCTCCTATAATCTAATTTAAGTAATTTTCTATACTGATAAAAAACTATACTTTTAGCTAGTCTTAACACACAACAATGCCAAAGTAATCCACCATAAGGGTGCTTCTCCACCAAAACAAAGCTATGCTACGACTAATACCCTCTAATATTAACCGTAGCATGGCTCTGGTTGAAAGCATGCCCCTAAATTTTGTTTCCTTAGGAATTTCGGGATAAAAATTGTACTAATATATTGTAAATGTGAAAGTTTGTATAGATGTATTCACTTACAGTATTCGCCTGTAACGTAACATTTCATTTGAGCATAACTCTCTCTCAACAGCCTCCGTGGTCTTGTGGTTCGAGCGCTCGGCCCACGATCCGGAGGTTCCGGGTTCCATACCCGGTGGGGACAATATCTCACAAAAATCTCTTTGTGAGACTGCCCTCAGTTTGGTTAGGGCATTGCAGGCTGGATCACCTGATTGTCCGAAAAGTAAGACGATTCCGTGCTTCGGAGGGCACGTTAAGCCGTCGGTCCCGGTTACTTTCTACAGATAGTAGTTACATGAGCCATGTCAGAGGCCTTTGGCGGCTCAATAACTCTGATATTGGTCAGGTTGACCATCCACTCGATGAAGAAGACCTCTCGCCTCAACGCCTCGGTGGTCTAGTGGTATGTGCGCTCGCTTGCCAAGCCAGAGGTCCTGAATTCTCATCTGTTTTTAAAAGCTTTCGCATTTATAATATAGCTTGAACAAGTCAGTTTTCAAAGTTAGCGTGTATGTATTAAAGGGGAATTTGACAATTATAAAAACATGACAATTATTATTACTAGGTTGTTCTATCAATGCCCTATTGCAATGTCACGTCAGTGGGACAAATGGGATTTCTTTTGAAGTGCTTTTTGACCTGTTAGTGGGTCAAACAGGAATTATGGTTGAGTGCTTTATGATCCGCTAGTGGATCCGATGGGATTTTTCAAGCCTTTTTTTACCTACTAATAGGTCAAATACGACTTCAAGTCCTTTTCGACCCGTCAGTGGGTCGATTGGACTTCCCTTTTAGTATTTTTTGCCCTGCCAGCGGGTGAAATTGTATTTCTTTACAAGTTCTGTTTCATCTGTCAGACGACCATAAAGGAGTACTTTCCAATTCCTATTCACCCCGCCACAGTGGGACAAATAAACTTCTTTTCAATTCCTATTCGACCCCCAGTGGGACAAATAGCACTTCTTTTCAATTCCTTTGTATTCTACCAATGTGTCAAATAAGACTGTTCAAGACCTTTTAGACCCTTCATTGGGTCGAACAGATGTTTACAAAACGAACGTGACTCGCCAGTGGGTCGAATAGGAAACTTTAACCGCCAGTGGGTCGAATAGGACCTACAAGACGTTTTTGACCCACCAGTAGGGCATAATAGAATGAACTTAATATATTTAAGTGTTAGTATTTTTGTAGCATTTACTAATATATAAGTTTAATTTTAAAAGGAATTGATTATGTAAGTGGAAAGATTTGACGCCATCTTTATTAATAATTTTTTATTGATTTTAAGTCACTTTTTTAAGTCAGAAATGTTTTTTTTTATTTTGACTCCAAATGATTCAATAGTAGGACATGATTAAGTCACTTTTTTAAGTCAAAATTTTTTGTTTTATTTTGTCTTCAAATTATTATGTAGTAGGACTTGATTAAGTCACTTTTTTAAGTCAGACTTGTTTGTTTTTATTTTGACTCCAAATTATCAATAGTAGACTTCAATATTATTTCTTAGTTATGATATAGACGAGCGAATGGAAGATTTTGTTTTGCAAAAGATAGGACAGTTTTATCTGAGTGCTACCGTGCTTCGGGAGGCACGTTAAGCAGTCGGTCCCGGTTGTTTCAATCTATAATCAATTTCTTTTCGATTGGCACAAAATGTGGACCAATGTCGTCAATTTCCCAGCCGAAGACGATTGCTTCTGAAGAGGAAAAAGGTTTAGAGATAGGGTATGAATGAAATAAAATCACTAAACCTTTATCTTCTTCAGGAGCAATCGTCTTCGGCTGGAAAATTGACGACATTGGTCCACATTTTGTGCCGATCCAAAAGAAATAGAGTATATAGACCATGTCGTCTTTAGGCGGTCTAAAGCTCCGACACTAGGGTTGGCCACTGACCTGCTCGAACCTACTTAACTAATGCGCGTATATCTTTTACAAAGCAAATAATTTTTTCTTCATTACTCGTCTAATGTACATATATATAATACTAGCTGTGCCCCGCGGTTTCACCCACAGCGCACCCGTTCCCATAGGAAATACGGGATAAATAGTATCCTATATCCGTCTCCTGGTTCTAAGCTACTCCCCCACCAATTTTCAGTCAAATCGGTTCAGCCGTTCTCGAGTTATAAATAGTGTAACTAACAAGACTTTCTTTTATATATATAGATTATATACTTTTTTCTCTATATATTAAACAATATATATTAATATAATTAGTATATGAAACCAGTTCTTAATAGGTATTGTAATTACATGTGTACAGTACTCGGCAGATATAGTTACCCATCGAAAGCTGAAACTTATTTTATTTGTTTCAATTTTGTATAGTTTTAGGGTCCGTCAGTGTTATATTAATATTCCTGTTTATATTAATCCCGAAATACAAATGAACTAGCAATGCCCCGCGGTTTTACCCGCGTTGTGCCCGTTCCCGACCCAAAGTAAGCTCTAAGCTTGTATTATGGAATCTAACTCACTGATACTACTACATATACATACACAAATACTTTTCAAGAATATATAATTGTCACCCAGACGTCGTCAACAACTATGTCTCACATATTGTTACTCTGTTGACCGACCCCGCAACCCCCGACACAGTAAGTGCTCTCACTGCCACTGTGACAACGGGCTGGTCAAAGGTAGGGGAAGGGTAGATGTGTCAGCCGAGTACTGTACACTGAAGAGAAAATATAATATGTAATTAAATATAAAAACATTGTGAATCATATCTAATTAATTAGCATGTTGGTAATAATAATTGTTTTTCAACCTTTCACTGACATTGTATTTATAAAAACGATTGTTCAACAGATTTATGGGTATATTCCACTTTGCTAACATCTAGATATACTTTTATAGTAACTAGCAGCGCCCTTCGTTGTACTCGCGTTGTGCCCGTTCCCGTGGGAATTTCGGGAATTTTTATACATGTAAACCTTCCTCTTGAATCGCTCTATCTGTTTTAAAAAGTCGCGTCAAAATCCGTTGCGTAGTTTTAAAGATCTAAGCATACATAGGGACGGACAGCGGAAAGCGACTTTGTTTTATACTATGTAGTGATAGTGAAGCAAGAGTTTGATTTGAACGCGGTTATCTCAGGAACTACCAATGCCATTTAAATAATAATTATTAACCCCAGACACAATTGATTTTCTATTGTGTCTGGAATCCCGGCAAACAAAAGGTTAAGGGCCTATGAGTTCCTAAAACGGGCTACTATAAACAATTTTTAGCCAAAAGCCTTAACGTTACAAGAACAATTTTTGTTTGTTTTTAATCTTGATCATATGTTTAATCATACTACTGTTTCCGAAACACGTTGACTATTAATTTCCTCGATAGAAAAAAATCACAAAGATGGGTCTTTTATACCTTACTTTCACACTTAGTTTGTTAAACAATTTCAAACGCATATTTCTAAAATTAATTTGAGTGATGTAAAATAAACTATGACTGAATACTGTTGGAGTAAAATTTCGATTCAATCCAACGAAAGGTGGTAATTCTTAAAAATTAGTCGCAAAATCTACCACCACCATTTCCGCGCCATAGTGTTTCTCGCTCTTTTCTACCCAGAGAGACAGTGACCGAAATGGGTGGGATATCGTTGCCTTAACCTATAACCTTCCTTTTGAATATATCTATCCATTACAAAAAGAATTATTCGAATCGGATTGGTGGTTTCCGAGATTAGCGCGTTCAAACCAACCAGAAGCAAAGTGGAATAAACTTATGTGACTTTTGGTAACTTAAAAAGTAACTTTAGGTGATTAAAATGCGATTTTTGTTGTCTTAAATGTGACTTGATAACTTTGTCACTTATATGTGATGGCAGAGTGACAAAAAAGTGACTTTTTGGTAATCAAAAGTTAAGTGATAAGTTACTTCTAGTGACAAAAGTTACTTCTGGTGACCAAAACTTACTTCTAGTGACAAAACCTTACTTCTGGTAACTAAAAACTCACGTTTATTTATTTATTTATGGACAGCCAGTGAAATATACATCAAACTTAAAAATAAAACTTACGACTAAATTAATTACGTTGTGACTTATGTGATTAAAAGGTGGAAAATATTTATTATTAGCAATTATTTAAGTAAATATTAAAAATGCATTTAAATGTATAGAATAGAGACCAAAGCACAATGATTACTCACAAATAAATTATTTTAAAATTAATTTTCGGTTTATCATTTTAACCCCTATGATGTATGCGTCCATTGGAGCCAAGCGAAGCTCAACCAATCACAGCACATTGTGATCTTCGATCAACAACACACAACTAGATGTCGGGTCGGCGCAAAAAAACGTCTCGGTGAATAACGCCTCATTTGAAAAGTGAGCTCTTATTTTATTCATAAGATTAGCTACTTTATTGCCAGGTGTCATGGTTGTAATTAGGTTGAACTTCGAACTGTTTTAAAACTTTTGTTTCAGTTCGGTAGTAAACAAAATAAGTTGTCACACGTCCGCGGACAGTATTGAGCTTTGATTTTGTACGTGACCCGATATCTAGTTGTGTATTGTTGATGGAAGCAAAACATTGTTGCATAACATTTTCTTTATTATAGCTTTATGTTACACAACAAGAAATAATGTCGACGTGACATGTTGCATAATATATAATACTAGCAGCGCCCCGCGGCTTTGCCCGCGTTGAGCCCGTTTGTTAGGAATTTTCGAAAATCCTTTCTTAGTGTGCACTTACGCTTGAAGAACCTCCCTGCCGAATTTCATGTTTGTAGGTGTAGCGGTTGAGGCTGTGCGTTGATTATCAGTCAGTCAGTCAGGACTTTGAATTTTATATACATACTAGCAGCGCCCCGCGGTTTTACCCGCGTTGTACCCGTTCCCGTGGGAATTTCGGGATAAAATGTAGCCTATAGCCTTCCTCGATAAATAGACTATCTAACAGTGAAAGAATTATTCAAATCGGTTCAGTAGTTTCTGGGATTAGCGCGTTTAAACAAACAAACAAACAAACAAACAAAACAAACTCTTCAGCTTTATAATATTATAGTAATATAGTAATAGTATAGATATAGATGGACTCCTTAATATTGTCAACTAGTCTCACCCCGCGTTCTTGCCCGGTTGTACCCGTTCCTGCGGTAATTTTGGGATGAAAAGTAGCCTATAATAGACCTAGAGCCCGTGAACCCCAGACCTTCGTTATTTTATAAAAGCTGAAAGTTTGTCAGCGCATGCTCCCAACACAGGTAAGAACGATGGACTATTATGAAGTTTGGGTTACAGTGGCTTTGGCAGGTAAACGGTACTAAAGGTGTGTAAAATACCGATCTAAATTCATCTAATAATAAAGTGTGATTTTTTTGGTATTACCTTCAGAATATTATTAAAAATCACGTTATTAACGAAGGTCTGGGGTTCACGGGCTCTTAGGATCTCTTTATATTTCGAACTAAATCAATACATTTGTATGCACTTGGTAATTCGAACGAAAAAATCATTGCTATGTATTACAAAAATAATGTTTCATCCCAACATACCCACGAGAACGGGCACAACGCGGGTAAAACCGGGGGTGCTGCTAGTGTATAGATTAACCACGCCATAGCTTCTAAAACTAACGTCATAAGTACCCGTCAAAATTAGTAGGTATTTAAATAAATAGCTATTCAGTTCTATTTGTACAAGTGCTTGTTAATAGCGATAATTCATTCACCATTGTTTCAGCTCGTTGGTCGAAGATATGATTTAAACAAACATATAAGAAACTAGCTGTGCCACGCGGTTTCACCCGCAACGTCCCCGTTCCCGTGGGAATATTTTTCTTTGCTATAAACCTCACGGAGCCCGAGACCATTCCAACGAATGCAAAACCGTGGAAATCGGTTCGTGCGTTCTGGAGTTAAAGCGTTAGGAAGGTAAACCCGACTTATTTTTATATAGTAGATAACCGCGACCCGCGGTGTTACCTGTATTGTACTTTTCCCGCGGGAATTTCGGGATAAATTGTATTCCATGTGTTATTCTGATGTATGACCTATATTACTGTAAAGTTTCATCCAAATGCGTTCAGTAGTTTATGCGTGAAAGAGTCTTCTTCATCGAGTGGGTGGTCAACCGGACCAATCCTGATGTCAGAGTTATTGAGCCGCCAAAGGCCTCTGACATGGCTCATGTAACGACTACTATCCGTAGAAAGTAACCGGGACCGACGGCTTAACGTGCCCTCCAAAGCACGGAATCGTGTTACTTTTCGGGCAATCAGGATTCAGCTTGCAATGCCCTAACCAAACTGAGGACAGTCTCATAAAGAGATTTGATGGAGTAACAAACAAACTTATACATAAACTTTCGCATTTATAACATTAGTACGATATGGGATACGTTACCCGACGGTGGCAGGTAAAAAGAGGTATTAAGAGTACTTGCCATGTTATGAGCGAGTTATTACTTGTCTTATAAACTATCTAACACGAAAAAACTGTGAGTACGTTTACTATTTGCTAAGCTACATTACTAATTAAATAAACGTGATATAGGTATTACTACAAAATGAAATATATGTAAGTACTAGCCGCGCCCCGCGGTGTTACCCGCGTTGTATGGGTTCCCACGGGAATTTCGGGATAAAATTTATCCCATGTTTTATTCTGATGTTTTACCTATATTACTGTAAAGTTTCATCCAAATCTGTTCAGTAGTTTTTGCGTGAAAGAGCAACAAACATACATCCATACATCCATCCATACATACATCCATCCTCACAAACTTTCGCATTTATAATTATTATTCGGATAACTCGTGGCGTATTTTTCTAAACAATGTTAGCTCATTGCGATTATTAAGCAACGTGCAGCACAACCTCTACTTGGATGGGTGGCGTGGTATTTCTATCTGAGCGTTACCATTCTTCGTGCACGTTAAATTATCGGTCCCGGTTGTTTCATCGTAGACCATGTCGTCCTTTAGGCGGTCTAAGAACGCCGACACCAGGGTTGGCCTACTCGAACTTACTTCAAGCCTACCACAGAGCACCGATACGCGCGTAGGAGAGCGCGTATCGGTGCTCTGTGCAGCCTATCAATTAGGCTTTAGGGGCACTGAAATATGTAAAAATCGACCTACAATCACTCAGACATCGCTATCAATGTACAGTCAACCGATAATAGCAATTAGCTATGTAGTACCTTGTCAAATTAATACGTTTTTTGGAACGAAGTTTCATATCGCGCGTTGCGAAAAGGGGCTAGACGGGAAAAAAGGTCTTTTTAGGCCAGAGAGGGACAGAGAAACTTGCGCACGCCAGAGAGAGACAGACAGAGAAAAATGCGTGAGAGAGACAGACAGAGAAACATCTCTCTGTCTGTCTCTCTATCTCTCATAAAGAAAGCAAGCCAGATATTTTCGTTTCGTCTTTCTATTTCGCATTGAACAGTGTGGTGGCGCGACGATTATTTTTGTTAATCTATAAAATAAAAATGAATCGCTGAATCTGTTGCTAAGCGCATAACTTCAGAACGACTGCACCAAATTGGATGATTCCTTTTTTAATGTGTTCCTTATTGTAAAGACAAGGTTTTTATATCAGATAAGATAAAGAAAATAAGGAATAAAAATCTCAAAATTCCCACGGGAACGGGGGCGCTGCGGGTGAAACCGCGGGGCACAGTTAGTAATAAATAAACTTCTTTCCATCCGCGTGTCCCTTGACACCTCTCAAGTTTTTTTTTTCTTACAAGATGTACTGCCTTATCCATAATCGCTCTGAAAACACTGTTTGAAAGTGTTTTGTCGCTTTTGCTCTTTGTACGATAGCGTATGTCGGAAAGAGACAAATTATGTGATAGAAATAATACTGTTAATAAGCATTTTAAAATGAATACTAACATGGCCGATTTTACATCCACAGATAATTCATTCTATAGATTCTTTAGACCTCTATGGTATAGAGGACAACGTTTTTCTGATTTCACTCAAGATTTTGACAATGTCAATTCGCTATGATTGGCGAATCCGCACCGCCTCAATGCAACGCGCCCTTACTCTCATTAACCTTTATCTAGCAGTGGGACATTACAGGTTAATACTACTTATGGAACGAAGTTCCTTATCGCGCGTTGCGAAAGGGGGCTAGACGGAAAAAATTGTAACGACATTTTTTAGGCCAGAGAGGGACAGACAGAGAAACTTGCGCACGCCAGAGAGAGACAGACAGAGAAACATGCGCGAGAGAGACTGACTGAGAAACATGCGATTGACATATCTGAGTGCCACAGTACGGCCATTTTAAATATTTGAGAGTAGCTACTGGTAGGTTTTAGCGTACATTGTGAATTGAAACTACGTTCACGGATACACTTCGCTTTTATTTTACACTAGCAGCGCCCCGCGGTTTTACCCGCGTTGTGCCCGTTCCCGTGGGAATTTCGGGATAAAATGTAGCCTATAGCCTTCCTCGATAAATAGACTATCTAACAGTTAAAGAATTATTCATATCGGTTCAGAAGTTTCTGAGATTAGCGCGTTTAAACAAACAAACAAACAAACAAACAAAACAAACTCTTCAGCTTTATAATATTAGTATAGATTTTTATTTCACGTTTCAACTCCTTTACACGTAACATTCCTTACAAAATGCCCGGCTCACGATCCGGAGGTTCCGGGTTGGATTCCCGGTGGGGATATCTCACAAAAATCTCTTAGTGAGACTGCCCTCAGTTTGGTTCGGGCATTGCAGGCTGAATCACCTGATTGCCCGAAAAGTAAGATGATTCCGTGCTTCGGAGGGCACGTTAAGCCGTCGGTCCCGGTTACTCTCTACGGATAGTAGTCGTTACATGAGCCATGTCAGAGGCCTTTGGCGGCTCAATAACTCTGACACTAGGATTGGTCAGGGGACCATCCACTCGATGAAAAAAAACAAAATCTATTCGACGGTAGCTGCTCTATATTTTGCTTTGTCCTGTATAGACACATAACACCTCAGTCTTCTGTGACCACCTTCGATCAACAATACACAACTAGATATCGGGTCACGAACAAAATCAAAGCTAAATACTGTCCGCGTGGATGACGTGTGACAGCTTACTTTGTTTACTACCGAACTGAAACAAAAGTTTTAAAACAGTTCGAAGTTCAACCTAATTACAACCATGACACCTAGCAATAAAGTAGCAAATCTTACCTTCTAACTAAGAATAAAATAAGTGAGAATAACACCTCACTTTTTAAATGAGGCGTTATTCACCGAGACGTATTTTTGCGCCGACCCGACATCTAGTTGTGTACCTATTGTTGATCGAAGGTGACCACGGTTCCTGTAAAGGAGCCGAAACGTCAGATAAAAATGTAAAATAAAAGCGAAGTGCTTAAACTAAGCTTAAACTAATAAATCAGTAAGCTAATACTAATCCAATCCTACTAATATTATAAATGCGAAAGTTTGTGAGGATAGATGTATGTATGTTTGTTACTCTTTCACGCAAACACTACTGAACGGATTTGGATGAAACTTTACAGTAATATAGGTTATACATCAGAATACCACATGGTATACATTTTATCCCGAAATTCCTGCGGGAACCAATACAACGCGGGTAACACCGCGGGGCGCGGCTTTAAATATTCCACCATATTAGACATATCAGTATCTAATACGCTTTCAAAATATCTGTAGCTAATAACCTTTTAATGCGACAAGGTTCTAAAGACGTTTAACAATTAATTCACTGCCTGTACATTACGTATGTTTGCTCAGCTGTCACTTGTTGACATGAATTAATTGTAAAATATTGTAATTGTTTTATAGATACTTAGTGATTACAGTTGTGCCATGAATGTCGGCTGGTAGCGGCGCTATGGCACCACATAAGTGGTTCATCCTCTTGGCATTTATAATCGTAAGTTTGTCTTTATATATATAAGTGGTCAACTGGGCCCGCAGAGCACTGAGCCCACGGGCTAAGTTGACCATTTTTTTTTTCTTTATGGGCGACTCGACCCAAGGGTCAATTCAGCCCGCGGGCGTAGGTACTATTCGGTAGGTTAGGGTTATTTTTTTTTTTAACTACAATATACTTGACATCGACTGAACTTGTGGGCTGAGCAGGCCCTTATCGGTAAATAGTAGTCGTCTGAACCCGCGGGTCGAGTTATCCGATTAGTGTGGGTCGAGTCACCTATGAAAAAAATGGAGTGGGTAACTGAACCTGCGGGCTCAGTGCTCTGCGGGCCCAGTTGACCACCAAGTGTAACTACCTACCCCGCAGTTTAAAGCCCGGTTTCCACCGCAAGCGGAGCGGGCTCATTAATGACTCCATTTAATTACCATTGCGTTACTTGTATAGACGCATAACACCTCAGTCTTAACAAAAACACGTAATGGCTGCCAAACGGAGTCATTAATGAGCCCGCTCCGCTTGCGGTGGAAACCGGGCTTTACCCGCGTTGTGCCCGTTTCCGTGGGAATTTAAAACCGCTCGACCGATTTTTGCAAACTTTAAACCATCTACTAAATAGTCCGAACAAAGCCTAAACATTTGGTTTGGATAGGTGAGCCCGTTCTTGAGTTATAACATTACAACGAAAAGTGGCATTGATTTTTATATTTATAGATTCTTCTGTACGTGTGTATGTCACTAAACTCCTCCTAAACAGCTGGACCGATTTGGGTGGCACCCTGGATGGTTTAGATTCACACTAGCGACATCCCAGGAGGATCTATCGCGCGGGGATAGATTTCTATAATTAACTAGCAGCGCCCCACGGTTTTACCCGCGTTGTGCCCGTTCCCGTGGGATTTTCGGGATTTTTTTTACATAAAACCTTCCTCTTTAATCACTCTACCTATTACAAAAAACCGCATCAAAATCCGTTGCGTAATTTTAAAGATATAAGCATACAGACAAACAGACAAAAATAGCGACTTTGTTTTATACTATGTAGTGATTAGCATCGTGTCATTCGGCCTTAATTTGGATGGGTCTGTATAATTAATTAGCTTCGTGTTATTCGGCTGTTATGGGTTCCGATAGTGGCATTTCTATTTGAGCGCTTCCGCAGCTCCACTCCGCGTCAATGGCTACGCACCCTTAGGGTGCTTTCAAATTATGCGTTTCGTGTCGGACCGCTGCGGTGCCGAAGCCGTGCGTTTGTCGTATTGTGAACGTACGATCGTGTGTTTTCATACAAATCGAGCAGTGCGGCAACAGTGCGTACTGAAATTATTTCGCGGTACCGACGCCGCACTGTTGCCGCACTGCTCGATTTGTATGAAAACACACGATCGTACGTTCACAATACGACAAACGCACGGCTTCGGCACCGCAGCGGTCCGACACGAAACGCATAATTTGAAAGCACCCTTAGACCTTTCCGGAGGCCTTTAGGCGGTCTAAAACCTACGATACCAGGATTGGGCACTAACCAACTCGAACATACTTACCTATTAGCGATCAGCTACTTTGCTTCGATTAACCAAGGATTTTAACAAAATTCGGGATTAAAATAGTCAAAAACCATCCTCTTGAAAAGCTCTATCTGTGAGTGATAATTATATGAAAATATGTTTAGTAAAATTTTAGATTAGTGCGGATACACAGACGCGACACACTTTTATTTAAATAATGTAAATACTCATGTGTCATATACCTAAGTGTAGTGTCATATAGTCATTAGTAATCATGATGTCAAAACTTCTAATTATAATTAGACGAAGTGTCTTTAAACTAAAGGTGATTTAATTTGACACAATGTGATTTCATACTATGTCTATTGTGTGGCCTAAACCGTGTCATATGACTAATCGTCTTGCTGTCATATAGCTAATTATGATGTCACATGTATGTCATACTAGCTACGCCCCCGTTATTACTTGCGTTGTGCCCGTTCCCGTGGGAATTTCGGGAATTTTTATACATATAAACCTTCCTCTTGAATCACTCTATCTATTTACCAAAACCGCATCAGAATCCGATGCGTAGTTTTAAAAATACATAGGGACAGACAGCGGAAAGCTACTTTGTTTTATACTATGTAGTGATATTTTATTTTGGACTAGCCGCACCCCGCGGTGTTACCCGCGTTGTATCGGTTCCCGCGGGAATTTCGGGATAAAATGTATCCCATGTTTTATTCCGATGTTTAACCTATATTACTGTACTGTATTACTTACTTGTAATGAATAGGCTCAAAAACTACTGGACCGTTTTTAAAAATTCTTTCACCGTTCGAAAGCTACATTATCCACGAGTAACATAGGCTATTTTTCATCCCGAAATTGCCACAGGAACGGACACAACGCGGGTAAAACCGCGGGGCACTGTTAGTGCTGTATAAAAGTGAAATGAACGAGAAATAAATGCATAATACTTGCTTATTATTATTTATAACAATATATAAATATACATAGGTACAATGAATCGTGACTAATGCGACGAAATCTGTTTAGAATGTCATAAAAACAAAATGGAGACATTATTATTTTTGCCGCGTTTTTTATAACTTTGAATGTAACGAGTGAGAAAAATATTTTCGAATGTGTCACTTTTTAATAAACTTGCAACGGTACGCGGTATTGCCCGCGTGTACCCGTTCCCGTGGGAATTTCGGAATTTTTTATACCTATAAACCTTCCTCTTGAATCACACTATCTATTCAAAAAAACCGCGTCAAAATCCGTGCAGTAGTATTTGAGTTTGTCGCGAACAGACAGACGCGGCCGGGGACTTTGTTTTATACTATGTAGTGATTGCGTTTCTATTGAAGCGGAGCTGTGCGGAGCTCAACTGACCAATCACAACGCATAACGAAAATATTTTGACAATGTCAATGTGTTGTTTGACAATTTCAATGTGTCAAGTCGTTGTCACCTCTGAAAGGCAAAGGTGCAATGTGTACAGTCCGGCAAGTATAACTTGGCGCGGCTGTGCGCCACTTTGTTCGTGTTCAATTTCAATGTCAATGTACTTTTATAACTGCTTCTCTTGTACCACTTTTTATCACTTTAGGCATGATGATAGCACAGTAGGTAGTAAGCAAAATATTCGCAACGATGTTTACTATGAACTCGGAAGTGTAAAAGTGAATTATAGTTTTAGTTCCTCAAATCGCCACCGCCAACTTATATTTGCCGGACTGTACATGCTTCATTCAATTTTCCCCAGTGTTAGGTCTGTTATTTTAATATCATCTGAGTTTATAATTAAAATTTATTTGTTTTTTCAATATGGCGCACGTAACAAGTCAAATAGCAGTCTGTAATTATCAGTTGTAATTAATTTATTACAAAAAAAACATGTGAATTGCCTTTTAATACGATAGTAGTTTATAAACAAACAATTTTATTGGTTTTGCAATATAGATTAAAATTAGAATCGCCCTGCGGTTTTACCCGTATTGTACGCGATCCCGCGGGAATTTCGTGATAAAATCTATCCCATGTGTTATTCTGATGTATAACCTATATTACTGTAAAGTTTCATCCAAATCCGTCCAGTAGTTTTTTTGTGAAAGAGTAATAATAATAAACATACATGTATACATGCTCACAAACTTTCGCATGCAGTGCCCCGCGGTTTTACCCGCGTTGTGCCCGTTCCCGTGGGAATTCCGGGATTTTTTATACATATAAACCTTCCTCTTGAATCACTCTATCTATTTAAATAAAAAGCATCAAAATCCGTGCAGTAGTATTTGCGTTTATCGCGGACAGACAGACAGACAGATGCATAATATTAGTAAGATTACGATGAGGAAAATGCTTCGATCAACAATTTTGTGTGTGTTGAAAAAAATTACAACCTTTGACGTAGTTTCTATGACAATAGAGAACGGATCAAAAGTTGACATTTAAAAAATATGGCGGACTATATTCCGTCACTATGGAAAACACGTTCCTCTTGTAAGAGAAAAAAATCGCCATGAAGATAATTGTGGACACTTTATTAATAAATTAAGTACATGGTTTTTTTCATTGATACGTATTTTTTCCTAAATAATTAAATGAGACTATGTTCTTTTTAAAATATCGATATTGATAAATTCTGCAGGCTACCACAGAGCGCAGATCTTAACTTCCGTAGTATCTCCGTAATATTGGCACTATAATTGCTGTTTTGTATTATTATGTTACTTTCTACGGATATTAGTCGTTACTTGAGCCATGTCAGAGGCCTTTGGCGGCTCAATAACTCTGACACCAGGATTGGTCAGGTTGACCATCCACTCGATGAAGAAGAAGATTATGTTGGCCAGATATTTTAGACCAAATTGTAACAAAACTAATTTATGGGAGTCGCCTCTTAAAACGTAGTGATTATTTTCTCTTTGAGGGAAAATATGGCGGACCATAATTCGAACTTACTTTTTATAATTTTTTCAGGTCTTCGTTACGAATATAGCCGGCGAACCGGAACCAAAACGTAAGTCAATTTATATATTACTAGCAGCGCCCCGCGGTTTTACCCGTTGTGTCCATTCCTGTGGGAATTTCGGGATGAAAAATAGCCTATGTTACTCGTGGATAATGTAGCTTTCGAATGGTGAAAGAATTTTTTAAAACGGTCCATTAGTTTTTGAGCCTATTCATTACAACCAAACAAAGTTTTCCTCTTTATAATATTAGTGTAGATATAATTAACACGAGTAACATGGTATGAGCACTCGCCTGCGAAGACTGAGGTCCCAGGTCGAGCGAAAACGTGTTTCCTACTTTATCAAACATGGCTCGGGTTTGAGATCACCAACCCGCAGCAAGCGTGGTGATTACGACATCCTCCTCACTGTACTGATATCTTCAGTGAGATGACAGGCCTTTGTCCAGCAATGGGACATTACAGGGTAGTTTTCGTCTTATTTTTAGACATGTTTTTAAAAATATTTTTTTGTAAATACTTATGTAACATAACTATTTTTATCAGAAATACTTTAAATTAATTATGTAAGAGGTTATTTGTTTTTTTCTTTATATCAGTATCTTAGCCTCTCAAGGCTTTTGCCCAGCAGTGGGACATTAAAGGCTTTACTTTTTTATTTTAGGCCATCATAGGGTGACCATTCTTGAAGAATACAATAGTCGTAGAGGTTTGTCCCACATATAATTGGCTTTACGGAATGACGTCACTTTGTTTGCTTGTGTTGTTGTGACATCAATTTTATTGACATTTGTGACGTAAGACTGACGTTTTTGATGACGTATTTTATTGTTTTAATTTGTAAACTATGTGATAGACGCACATAACTTTTATTTTCGACAAGCCCGTTTACAGTGGCAGTGAGAGCGCTTACTGTGTCGGGTTGCGGGGTCGGTCAACGGAGTAACAATATGGGAGACATAGTTGTTGACGACGTCTGGGTGACAATTATATGTTCAAAAGTATTTGTGTATGTATGTATATGTAGTAGTATCAGTGAGTTAGATTCCATAATACAAGCTTAGAGCTTACTTTGGGTCTAATTAACCGTGAGTGAATTTGTCCGGGTGTATTTATTTATTTTATTTTGTGCGTTAAAATAGAATAAGACCTCGTAGCTCCCTGACATGCAGTTCCCGTACAACACCTCAGGGAACAGGGGTGGCTGAAAGTCAGCGCTGCCCAGGGTGCCTCGCCCTGGGCAGCAGAAGCTGAGCCAACACAGTGCTGTAATTTTTAAATATCCTCCTGTTTGTTTGAGTTATATTTTGTCAGCAATATACGAATTTTTATTTAATTTATTTACTAGACGCGCCGCGCGGTTCCACCCGCGTTGTACCCGTTCCCGCAGGAAGTTCGCGATAAAAAGTAGCCTATGTCCTTTCTCAGGCTCTGGACTAACTGTATAGCAAATTTCATTCAAATCGGTTCAGTAGTTTTGGTATAAAAGCGTGACAGACAGACAGACAGAGTTACTTTCGCATTTATAATATAGGTTAGGATTTAAATTTGTTTTTGTGTGTATGTAGTTAGAAATGTGTGCTTTTTGCAAATGTGTTTCCATTGAAGCGGAGTGGAGATGGGCGGAGCTCAACTGACCAATCACAACTCATTACGAAAAGATTATGACAATGTCAATGCGTTGTTTGACAATCACAACGCGCTGTGATTGGTGAATCGGGCTCCGCACCGCTTCGCTCAATGAAATGCACATTTATGTAGCCTTTAGCAGTTGCTTGTTTTGTAGTTAAAATGCTTGACAATAAATTTCACACACTTTACTAAGAATACATACATACATAGTTTACAAAATTCAATTGGTTGAAACGTGGTTGAAACTACGGTAGTGTATCCGTTACTGCTCTAGTGAACTAAAGTTAGATAGAAATATTTTCGGTGTGAGGGGATGATTAATGGGGAAGATTAAGGGGGGGGGGGGTTGGGCTTGACCCGTGGTGTCAGTAGAAGGATTTTCATCTGTTGAGGGTAAAGACTATTAGTTCAATAATAAGCTCTCTGGACCCACCACCGCCAAATACTTACAAATCAAAATCATAAACGCTCCTATAAAGTGTTTTGTCTCTTTCGCTCTTTTGAAATTAGTGTACGTTGGAAAGGGACAAACCATTTGATAGATAAAATGTTTATAAGCATTGATGAATAAGGCAATTAATGAGTTATAACTTCTTTGACACAAAACCAAGAATAAACAAAATCAAAACATACCAAGAGTTGTGTTATGTTATGAAGCTATACTATGTTTTATACCTATTATATTGAATCGCAGCATAGTTTCCTACCATACCATAGCTCTGGCAGCATAGTGCTAGTGGAAAGGCAACCATAGCGGAACGCGCACCAATCACAATTGACATTGTCAAAATCTTTTCATAACGCGTTGTGATTGGTCAGTTGAGCTCCGTCTAGCTCCACTCCGCTACAATGGACACGCCTGACTTACCTTACGTCAACTTCAAAAATATATGAAACTACTTATTTTTCTTATATAAAAACCTTGTCCTGACAATAAGGAACAAATTAAAAAAGAATCATCCAATTTGGTGCAGTCGTTCTGACGTTATGCGCTTACCAACACATTTTGCGATTCATTTTTATATTATAGAAGATTAATCTTAATATTTTTTCAACAGGCAACCAATATAATGCTCGGTCAGAGCACGAGGAATCGCACATACACTCATCAGATAACATCGAACAAACATCCAATGACGGTAAAACATCGAAACACAACGAACGAACATCAAATTCCGACGAATCATCATACAACTTCGAATTTGAAGAAAGCCGCCATGATGGAAAAGATGGTGCGAACAAATATGGCGCCGGTAGAAGAGGCGCGAAAAGTGACAGGGAAGAAAATGGCTACTATCAAAGACATAAGTCTTATGGGTATAAAGACAGGTACGAAGAGAGGGAGAGGAGCAGAGAGGATGAGGAGGAGAGAGAGGATAACATCCCTGAAGGTAAGAATTATAAGCTTTTATAGTAGGCAGTCGATGTAAGCTGCGTTTCTATTGAAGCGGTGCGGAGTTCAACTGACCAATCCCAACGCATTACGGAAAGATTTTGACAACGTCAATGCGTTGTTTGACAATCACAATGCTCTGTGATTGGTGAATCGGGTTCCGCTATAATGAAAACACACCCCTAATAGGCCTGTGGAGGTTCACAGTTCGCGATAGCTGGGCGTTGTGTCGAGTCAATGTACTAAATCCCAGATCAGATCTTTCGCTATAGACCAAACTTCGCTATAGATCTATAGAGCTTTAGAGCTTCCATATAGAATTTTTTTTTAAACACTTTTACTATGGACTAAATTTCGCTACCTTTCTATAGACCAAATTTCGCTATCTACCAAACGCTGTAGACCAAATTTCGCTATCTACCAAATTTCGCTATCTACCAAACACTGTAGACCAAATTTCGCTATCTACCAAACGCTATAGACCAAATTTCGCTATCTACCAAACGCTATAGACCAAATTTCGCTATCTACCAAACGCTATAGACCAAATTTCGCTATCTACCAAACGCTATAGACCAAATTTCGTTATCGATCAAACGCTATCGACCAAACGTTATTTTTCATGATAGACTTATTCATATTGTTCTGTTACAGACGAGAAAATCTCCAGACTAATGCTTGTTACTCTTGGAGCTAAAAGTAAGTAGAAAATATATTAAAATTAAATTAAACAAACAAACATAGGAAAATAGAAACCTGACTGACTCACTCACTCATTCATTAATTTCGAGTAGGTCAGTGGTCAACCCTGGTGTCCGAGTTTTTAGACCGCCTAAAGGCGACGACATGGTCTGACGACTCAAACAACCACGACCGACTGCTTAACGTGCCTTCCGAAGCACGGTAGCGCTCAGATAGAAATGCCACTATCGGCCACCCATACAAGTATGGGCCTAGCTGCTGTTGCTTAACATCGCAATGAACGAACATCGCTTAGTCAAACTACTCCAGGAGCACTATCTCACTGACTCATCATCGCACAGCCGACACTATTGTACCTATAAACTTGACATTTGGTACAGGGGTTCCTCTATGATGTTAAGTGAGCACTGAGAAAGGATTTTGAGACATTCAACCCCTAACAGGGGGTGGCCCTTTCGTCCGTAGGCAAGCGAGGGGGCCGTTAGTTGTCTGTATGTCTAGTACACGTACTCACACGGGTTTTTTCGCTTTAGACAGTTAATAAAGCAAGTAATAACTTACTTTTTATTTCCCGACGTTTAGAGGGGATTGTACCTGTCGTGGTCGCGGGTGTATGTATATATTTATTTACATTATTTTATTGTTTTCAGGTCAAAGGGAGGGCGCGGAGATATTGTTTGATTTAACAGGATTTCGGAGTAAGTTTCAATCTATACAAAACATTAAATAGTATAAAACAAAGTCTCTTTCCGCTGTCTGTCCCTATGTATGCTTAGATCTCTAAAACTACGCAACGGATTTTGATGCCGTTTTTTTAAATAGATAAAGTGATTCAAGAGGAAGGTTTATATGTATAGAAATTCCCGAAATTCCCACGGGAACGGGCACAACGCGGGTAAAACCGTGGGGCACTGCTAGTAATAATAATAATAAAACTGAAGAGTTTGATTCTTTGTATGAACGTGCTTATCTCAGAAACTACCAATCCGATTTGTATAATTCTTTTTGTAAAAGATAGCCACATTTAATGGGAAGGTTATAGGCCATTTTTCATCCCAAGATTCCCACGGAAACGGGTACAATGCGTGTAATAAATCAGGACGCTGCTAGCTAATTCTTCTTCTTCATCGAGCGGATGGTCAACCTGACCAATCCTGGTGTCAGAGTTATTGAGCCGCCAAAGGCCTCTGACATGGCTCATGTAACGACTACTATCCGTAGAAAGTAACCGGGACCGACGGCTTAGCTCATTATATATAAGACTGATGTTGATATCGGCCAGTGTTATAATGAATATTGTAATTATTTAGCACTTTCAAATTAGATTTACTCAACAACCCGTTATATAAAACGTAATATTTTTCATTCTCTCCTGCCGCCATTTTATGCGACCTCCAAAGGCAGCTGTTTCTACAATCACCCACATAAATAAAGTTTCAAGTAATTCTGTATTCGTTCCATGATTTTGTTCAAACATTCGCAAAATGTATTTGTTAAATAATTTAGAGGATATGTGTTTAGAACAAAACAAAGCACTATTTGCATACCATAATTTATTTCTTTAACCTAAAATATAAGCAGGCAGTGCCGCGGTTTTGGTCACGTAGTTCCGGTTCCCGTGGGAATTTCAGGATGAAAAATATTTTAACACCTTCCCGTTGAATGCGGCTATCCATTATAAAAAGAATTATTCAAATCGGTTCGGTAGTTTCTCAGATTAGCGAGTCCCAACAAAAAAAAATCTTCAGTTTCATTATATTACTAGCAGCGCCCCGCGGTTTTACTCGCGTAGTTCCTATTCCCGTGGGAGTTTCAGGATGAATAATATCTTATAACCTTCCTCTTGAATGCGGCTATCCATTACAAAAATAATTTTTCAAATCGGACCAGTAGTTCCTGAGATTAACGCGTTCAAACAAAAAACCCTGCAGCTTGACTTGTTAATTGAAACGTACGTTAATGTCATTATTAGTTACTAGCAGCGCCCCGCGGTTTTACCCGCGTTGTGCCCGTTCCCGTGGGAATTTCGGGATAAAATGTAGCCTATAGCCTTCCTCGATAAATAGACTATCTAACAGTGAAAGAATTATTCAAATCGGTTCAGTAGTTTCTGAGATTAGCGCGTTTAAACAAACAAACAAACAAACAAACAAACAAACAAAACAAACTCTTCAGCTTTATAATATTAGTATAGATTTGAACGGAAATTTTTGCAAGGTGCCTTTTTTTAAATCTGACCGATCAAGTAAAGGTATGTTTTCTTCTAGTTATCTATGGAAGAAATTTTCAAAGATTAAGATAAGATTAGTTTCTTCTTCTTATCGAGTGGATGGTCAACCTGACCAATCCTGGTGTCAGAGTTATTGAGCCGCCAAAGGCCTCTGACATGGCTCATGTAACGACTACTATCCGTAGAAAGTAACCGGGACCGACGGCTTAACGTGCCCTCCGAAGCACGGAATCATCTTACTTTTCGGGCAATCAGGTGATCCAGCCTGCAATGCCCTAACCAAACGATTTAAGATTAGTTTCCACACATCAAACAAATTTTGTGTTTTGTATAAAGAAATACTAATTTATTTGCCTGTTTTTCAGAGGAAGAAGAAGCTATAAAGTACATAAAAGAAATCACTGGAATCACACGTAAGTATATAAATAATAAATACATAAAAAAAATTCTCTGGGAGTCAGCATGTATTATAGAATCTAAGTAATCACGTTATATTCAAGCCAAGCCCGTTGTCACAGTGGCAGTGAGAGCGCTCACTGTGTCGGAGGTTGCGGGGTCGATTCAACGGAGTAACAATATGTGAGACATAGTTGTTGACGACGTCTGGGTGTCAATTATATATTGTTATAAAGTATTTGTGTATGTATATGTAGTAGTATCAGTGAGTTAGATTCCATAATACAAGCTTAGAGCTTACTTTGGGTCTAATTAACCGTGAGTGAATTTGTCCGGGTGTATTTATTTATTATATATTTACTTTACTTTTTTCAGGACACGACAGAGTCTACGATTTTATGAAAAGAGTTCGTGGGTCTAGACATTATAGATTTGTCATTGAATTCTTTGAAACATTACAAGATTCAGGGAGTAAGTAATTAAGATAAATTAAGAGACCTGTACTGATATCTTCAGTGAGATGAGAGGCCTTTGCCCAGCGCTGGGACGTTACAGGCTAATACTTTACTTACTTAAGAGAAGAAAATAGTGTCATTTACTTATATGAAATGACAGAGACGTCCTACTAATATTATAAATGCGAAAGCTTGTGAGGATGGAGGTATGTATGTTTGTGACTCTTTCACGCAAAAACTACTGCACGGATTCGGATGAAACTTTACAGTAATATAGGTCATACATCAAAATAACACATGGGATACATTTTATCCCGCGGGAACAGGTACAACGCGGGTGAAACCGCAGGGCGCGGCTAGTATTATACTCATAATAAAAGGCTACCTGACTGACTTATATACGCATAGCCGACACTACTGTACCTGGAAACTTGACATTTGGTACAGGGGCTCCTTTATGATGTAAGTGAGCACTGAGAAAGGATTTTGAGACATTCAACCCCTAACAGGGGGTGGCGCTTTCGCCCGAAGCTAACAGCTTTCTATAAAGTTATCTTAAATAAACTAGCAGCGCCCCGCGGTTTTTCCCCGCGTTGTGCCCGTTCCCATGGGAATTTCGGGATGAAAAATAGTCTTTAAACTTCCTGTTGAATGTGGCTATTTACTACAAAAAGAATTATTCTAATCGGACTGGTATTTCCCGAGATTAACTCGAACATACAAACAAACAAACTTAAAAATTTTACCTCTTATAATATTAGTATAGAAGTATACTTAGATTATAAAGTATTTAATTATATTAATTGTTATTTTTTCAGATATCATAGTTATGGTCGACATACTGAAACAGATGACCAATGAAAAAGGTAAATTAAGTTTACTTATTATTTATATATTCATGTAAAGTATTTGTGTATGTATATGTAGTAGTATCAGTGAGTTAGATTCCATAACACAAGCTTAGAGCTTACTTTGGGTCAAATTAACCGTGAGTGAATTAGTCCGGAGGTATTATATTATAACTCATTTTATTTTATTTAAAATGTAAAAGTACAAAATATATTCTTAAAAATATTATAGAAATATAACTATTTTTTGTAAATACTTCTCGAACACTACTTTTCAAACCCGCCTTGTGTTTGAGATCCCAGCCCGCAGTAGACGCGCGGTGATTACGACATCCTCCTCACTGTACTGATGTCTGAGCGATGAGAGGCCTTTGACCAGCAGTGGGGCGTTACTATAAGTACTTTATAACGGTTTTTATTTGCAGATATATTCAAAGCATTCAATACATTTCGCCCTTTAACTGGACACGCAGATTTTGATGGAATTTACGAATTATTTCAGAAGATATCGGGAGAGAAAGGTAAGTACAAAACTGCTACAAGTATTGTTAACTAGCAGTGCCTAGTGGTTGTACCTGTTTCCGAGGGAATTTCGGGATAAACTCTATCCCATGTTATTCTGATTTATAATAACCAATATTACTGTAAAGTTTCATCCAAATCCGTCCAGTAGTTTTTTTGTGACAGAGTTACAAACATACAGGACATGACAAGCCCGTTGGCACAGTGGCAGTGAGAACGCTTACTGTGTCGGGGGTTGCGGGTTCGATTCTCGCCCGGAGTCAACAATATGTGAGACATAGTTGTTGACGACGTCTGGTGTCAATTATATATTCTAGTATTTGTGTATGTATATGTAGTAGTATCAGTGAGTTAGATTACATGATACAAGCTTAGAGCTTAGTTTGGGTCTAATTAACCGTGAGTGAGTTTGTCCGGGTATATTTTATTTATTTATTTATACATACATCCATCCTCACAAGCTTTCGCATCTATATATATAAAAGAAAGTCGTGTTTTTTACACTATTTATAACACGAGAACGGCTGAACCGATTTGGCAAAAAAATTGGTGGGGAGGTAGCTTAGAACCAGGAGACGGCCCAACCAGCAAAACAGGCTCAGAACTCGCACTTTATAAGAGTGGTAGGCTTTAAGCGCTCTTATAATTGTTTTAGAACATGCCATCGATCCTAATTACATTTTAGACAAGCCGGTATGGCCTCAAGAACCCTCAGTCTCATAACCAAGTCTCATATATGTATAGAAGAGACATTACTAATGCTATTGTAAGCCACTTACTCCTATAAGAGCATTTACTAAGACTAGTTGCACTTGAGAAAACTTGCTCTTATATGCGTATTTTCTAAGCTCGTTTGATTTTATAATAGACTTGCTAAATGCTATTGTAAGATGTCAGACTAATATCAGCATTGCATAAGAGTACTGTGAGTACGTGCATTTCTGATCTTATTTGAAACTATTATAAGATCAATAGCACTGGATAAAAGTATGATATTAGAGTGATTTTGGATGAACATATTTACAACTAGCAGCGCCCCGCGGTTTTACCCGCGTTGTGCCCGTTCCCGTTGGAATTTCGGGAATTTTTTTACATAAAACCCTTCCTCTTGAATCACTCTACCTATTACAAAAAACGGCATCAAAATCCGTTGCGTAATTTTAAAGATTTAAGCATACAGACAGACAGACACGAAAAAGTGACGACTTTATTTTATACTATGTAGTGATAGTGATGTAGTGATACAAAAGACAAGACCCATAAAAGAGCGTTTGATCTTAGATAAATTTTGGGAATACTAATTTTAATAGTCCTAAGAGTAATTTTGCTGGCTATATTTAATTTCAAATTTTTAAATTTTGATAATACCTATTAAATTCTTTCTTTATGTGGCAATAAATTGATTTTTATTTATTTATTTATTTAAATAATGGATTACAAAAACATCTTTTATTTTGAAAACATCTTTTATTTTGAAACGACACTAAAATAATAAAATTCACAACACTACGTATAGCCTAAGATTAAGTTAATTTTTTTTTCTTCCTGTCGTTTTAAGGTTTTATGTAAAATTGCGAGGAACCCTAATTTATTCCAATATGGAGTTATCTTTAGTATACCGAATGCTAAAATTAGAGTAAACAATCTTACAATAGTCTAATAGTGCGCTTGTAAAATGCAGCTATACTAATGGCGACACTATCAATACAAATTAACAAATAAAATAATTAAACGAGAACATAAAATACCTAATTTAACAAGGCGCATGAATTTTGAAGCGTAAAAATAGGTCTACTTAACAGTAAATAATATATTCCAATACGATTATTTACCGTAATACTTAAATACACGCACTTGATAATTACGGCACTTTATGTTTTCATTTATTAATTGTTTTTTCTTCCTTTGTAACTTTGAAACCAACACTCACACGAAGTTTTAAGTTTGATTTGACGAAAAATCATAATGAGCTTGAATTGCCTCAAAAGATTCTAACCTTAGACCAATATAAGCCTATGCAGGCTTACAAGATACTTACGTAAAAGCAATATTAGCCTAAGTCGGCTTAAATTAATTATGGCTATATTTCAGTAAGTGCAAACTGTATTCAATTAGACTGATATTAGAACGATATTAAACTAAATATGCTTATAATTAGTGCCCAAACTCAGGCTTATACGATTATATAGGAGTGATGTAAGAGCAAAAATACAGTAGTCTTGAGATTGTTGTAAGCCTAGTTTTTGCTGGTTGGGGGATATAGGATACTATTTATCCCGTATTTCCTACGGGAACGGGTGCACTGTGGGTGAAACCGCGGGGCACAGCTAGTTTATAATATTAGTAGGATAGGACAAGCAGTGCCCCGCGGTTTTACCCGCGTTGTACCCGTTCCAGTGGAACCACTTTTTAAAGAGAGAGTTGTTAAGCTATTGCATAGCTTCTATCGCGGGCCTTGAGCGCGGGGACCGAATCCAGAAATTCCGTAACGAAAAAACCTCACGCTCAAAAAGTTCTCGCTCCTCAAACATTGCGTACGTATATGCCCAGAACACAACGTTAGCGCGATGCAGACATTCAGCACACTAACGCCATCTAGTGATACAAAAAATAACTATGCAATAGCTTTACCGCGGCAGTCCCCGAGTGCCACACGTCTTTTTTATAAATTTGATGTCGTGTGTGTGTTAGTGTGCCTGTGGCACTGTAGCTCAATCGGATTGACTGATTTCTATGCTGTTTTCTACATTTGAAAGCCAGTTTCCTGGCGGTAGTTCTTAGCTATGATTTGTATTAAAAATTTAAAAAGTTTCTTGCTATACCGAAATTCCCACGGGCACAAAACGTGTAAAATCGCGGGCTCTGCAAACTATCATATATTTTGCTTCAGTTAATATCATGTAAGTATTGAATACATATTTTCTCACGATTTTATTTCAGATACTTATGGAATATGCGAATATTTCAAACACAGGACTCATGCACATAATGGTATGTGAAAAATTACAAATTATTTGATAATTTAACATTTAGATGTCATAGATGACCCACACCCTATAAGTCACAGGTGACCTACACACATCACATAGCTCACAGGTGACTAACATACACCACATAGCGCACAGGTGACCTACACACACCACACAGCGCACAGGTGACCTATACACACACCACATAGCGCACAGGTGACCTACACACACCACATAGCGCACAGGTGACCTACACACACCACATAGCTCACAGGTGACCTACACACACCACATAGCGCACAGGTGACCTACACACACCCCATAGGTCATAGATAATCTGCAATAGGTCACTTATGACCACCACTAAATCATGACCTCTAAAAATCTATTATTTCCAGGCATGGAAGGGATAAGGAAGGTGGTAAATGACATGACAGGAGGTATCGGCTCCAACGAGTTCCCCAAAGTGATGACTGCTTTGCTCAGTGAAGTTGGTAAGTCAGTCTATGTACGTATACTATTATTTTAGGTAGTCATTCATTCGGAAACTCCTGTGATCACGGTTCCTGTAAAGGCGCCGAAACGTCAGATAAAAATGTAAAATAAAAGCAAAGTGTATCCGTAATGCTGGGGCCACACCTATGCCATATGCCATTAAATATGACATTAACCGTAGGTGTAGCCACGACTATACGTCATAATTTGACAATAGCATTAACAATGCCATTTGGCGTATGCGATAGCTCGAGTGGCGGTACATCAAAGAGATTAATGCGAGAGTTAATGCCATGAAGCGGCCACACTACGTATTGTCAGTGTGCGTCGAAAGCGCAACGGGTTCGGACGTATTTGTTTATTACGACGGATTTGCCTCAAAATCGCACGTTTTTCTCTATACGTACTATGGCGACAGAGTGGAGTAACAACAAAATTATTACTTTTCTTGACATTCTGCAAACATGGTCTCTTTATTCGATAATGATTTAATAAAGTCAAATAATATAAATTTACACTCATGAAATATAGAGCTCTGTCGACGTCCATCTTGCCTGAATTGAAGTAAATTCAATGCCGTTTTTAATTCCCAATAATGAACATTGACATTGACAGTTTAAGTGTAGCCACCCACTAAATTGCATTGAAAATTATTGCATTATATGGGCATTGACATTGAGCGTAAGTGTGGCCCCAGCATAAACGAAGTTTCAATTCAAAATGACTAGTGTTCGCTTGAACTTAAGAAACCAGAAGTCATTCATTCATTCATTCATTCGTTCGTTCATTCATTCGTTTCGAGTAGAATAGTGGCAACAGAGTATACAAAATATGACATTTTGTTCATAATTCTTACTGTATTTTTTTTTAAATGGCTCGGTTTGAGATCGCACCCCGCAGCAAGCGTGGTGATTACGACATCCTCCTCACTGTACTGATGTCTGAGAGATGAGAGGCCTTTGATCAGCAGTGGAACATTATAGGCTAATACTTTTTTTAGTGTAAAACGATTTTACAAGACGGTTGATATGTTATTTCATTTTACTATTAATTGAAACGTACGTTAATGTCATTGTGGAGGTGTGTGAAGCGCTCGCGACAGCGTCTCTCCCCGCACCTGATGAAGGTCAGGACGTGACCGAAACGTGTTGAGGAACTCTCAACAGTAGCCTCCATCGTACGTAAGTTCCCGTTTAAACAAATAATAACGTTTTTTCATGTTTCAGATTTGCGAGGCGCTTTCAATTCGCTTATTTTGGCAACAAGGACTGGAGGTGATTTTTACAGTCTTTTTCATGAACTGATTTTGTTTAATTTCTATGCAATGCAGTATAGATAGATTAGTAGCTAATTTCGAAAGGCTTTGTAGAAATATTGTTTCGAAACCCCTGAAATAATAATAGGGGTATAATAAAAAATAGGGGTGTTATAACTTTGACATCTTTGTAAGTCTGTGGCAGCGTAGCTTCTAAACGAATGAACCGTTTTAAATTTAGTTATTTTTTGTTTGATACGCCTCGGCGGTCTAGTGGTACGTGCACTCGCCTGCCAAGACTGAGGTCCTGGGTTCAATTCCCAGGTCGAGTGAAAACATGTTTCCTACTTTTCAAACATGGCTCGGGTTTGAGATCACCAACCCGCATTAGGCAAGCGTGGTGATTACGCCTGAAACCTCCTCACTGTACTGATATCTTCAGTGAGACGAGAGGCCTTTGCCCAACAGTGGGACATTACAGGCTAATACTTTACTTTATACTTTGTGAAAGATGCTTACACGGAGAGTGCTTAGTACTAAGTATTATTCTTAGATTATTTGTTACGAATGAATTAAAAAGTCGGGAAATACTACATATTTATTTTTATTTATAGTTAGTAAACGAATGGACCAATTTAAATCAAGGTTTTTTTTTATTTAAAAGGTTTTAACAATGGGAGTGTTCCTATTTATGATTTCTTGTTACGTATGATAAAATAAAAAATATCGATCCGGGTATTTTTTTTATTTTTTCCTTTGTTTTCAGATCTCGGAGAAGCGATGCGGGAATTTGTGAAAGCAGTTAAGGCGGGCCCTCCTTCTAACGCTATCAAAGAATTGAAGAAAGTTACCAAACAATCTCGTAAGATATAATCCACTATCTATCTTCATCTATCCATCTACTATCTTTTATCTAACTACTTATCTACTATCTTTTATCTAACTGTTTCTATCTTCGTCTATCTATCTATCTTCATCTATATATGTTCTATCTTCATGTATCTATTTTTTATCTTCATCTAATAAATCTTCTATCTTCATCTATCCATCTTCTGTGTATCCTAAACTTAAGAATCCAGTAGTTATCATTTGAAAATGTTTTTTTACAGAATTTAAATATGCATTAGAAGAATTGACGCAAGCCACCAATAAAGGAAGTGAGTTTCCAAATAATTCATACTTTTACTTTTTAATAAAGTTTTGTAAAAACATATTTATTAATTTTAAAAAGGGGCACGTAATTACATCAATTGAAAAACATACTAGATCCCACCTTGGTAGTCTAGTGGTATGTGCACTCGTTGGCCGAGACTGAGGTCCCGGGTTCAATTCCCGGGTCGACCGAAAATATGTTTCCTTTTCAAACCCGAGGCGTGTTTGAATCCTCAGCCCAGCCCGATAACCATCAAAATCCCGGGAATTTCTACGGATATGAGTACACTACGGTATATTGTTAGTAATAATATTATATTCCAGGTATAAAGGTGATTATCTACAGTCTCTGTAAGCTCTCCGGCACGCCGCGTCTCACGGAAGCTCACAAGGTGTTCAATCAAACTTTCGGATCTGACAGTAAGTGTGTACACGTCTTTATCTGTCATCATTCATCAATCCTCAATCGTTATTCGTCAATACGTCGCCGTTTTTATGTGTGCATGTACACATATTATTAATAAATAATTATATTAGTCTTAAGTCATAAGTTCATTAATTCATCGTTTATCGTTCATTATTCATTCATCATTCGGTCATCGTTCATCATTAATTCAGCTATTCATTCATCGTTCATCATTCATAATTCTTCATTCACCATTCAACAATATCGATCCCTCATCATCAATCTCTTATCTCCATTAAACCATCATTACGATCCGATCAACCCAAACTAAACTACATAACTATTTAATTCCAGATCTCGTCGCAATAATGCAAAATATAAATAATGTGACAAGAACGAACGACTGTATCTACGTGATGTATTCGCTCTTGAGCTTCACTCACACGAAGAGAATACAGGACGCTCGCGCGGCCATCATGACACTTACTATACGACAATGTAAGTCATCTTTAGATCTTCTATCTATAAAACAGTGTAACTAATCATCTATCTTCTATCTATCTATAAGGCAGTGTAAGTCATATTAAAATATTTTATTTATCTTATAAATTGTAACTTATCTTCAATGTAAGTAATCTTCTATCTATCTTACTATCTTTTATCTATGTATCAGACAGTGTAAGTCATGTTTAAATATTCGTTCTATATATCTATCTCTCTTCTATAAGACAACTCACTAGAAGACAGTAAATAATGTTCAGACTATCTATAAGACAGTGTAACTAATCTTCTATCTGTTTATCTATCTTTCTTTTATCTATCTATCTATATGTCTATAAGGCTGTGTAACTTATCTTCTATCTGTATATTTATCTTCTATAATATTTCTTTCATCTATCTTCTATCTAAAATGTTGTTTTAAATGCAATGTAATTTCTGTTTCAGTATCATTTTTGGAAATATTGGAGCAAATAAGAGTTAAATCAGGACACGAAGACATTTTGAACTTTTTCAGGAAATTGATTCAGTTTACAGGAACTAAATGTAAGTATATATTTTCATTTATAACTATCCTACTTCCTACTAATATTATAAATGCGAAAGTTTGTGAGGATGGATGTATGTATGGATGGGTGTATGTTTGTTGCTCTTTCACGCAAAAACCACTGAACGGATTTGAATGAAACTTTACAGCAATGTAGGTTATATACCAGAATAACACATGGAATACATTTTATCCCGAAATTCCCGCGGGAACCAATACAACGCGGGTAACACCGCGGGGTGCGGCTAGTACTAATATAATAAAGCTGAAGAGTTTGATTTTTTTGATTGAACGCGCTTTACGTTCTACGGATACTTTCTACGGATAGTAGTCGTTACATGAGCCATGTCAAAGGCCTTTGGCGGCTCAATAACTCTGACACCAGGATTGGTAAGGGTGACCATCCACTCGGTGAAGACGAAGAGGAAGATCTCTAGAATTACCAGTCCGATTCGAATAATTCTTTTTGTAATGGATAGCCACATTCAAAAGGAAGGTTATAGGCTATTTTTCATCCCGAAATTCCAACGGGGGTAAAACCGCGGGCGTTCCTTGTCGTTTATATTGATAAACTAGCTGTGCCCCGCGGTTTCACCCGCGTTGTACCCAATCCCGCGGGAATTTCGGGTTGAAAAATAGATGTTGTCCGATTCTCAGACCTACCCGATATGCACACAAAATTTTATGAGAATCGGTCGAGCCGTTTCAGAGGAGTTCAATTACGCACAACGTGACACGAGAATTATATACACGGTGAGCGTTAATAACCCGAAAGATTTAAACGACGTATTTGTGACGACAGTACGAGTAAATAATGCTATATCAACATGGGTCCAATTCTGTGTCTTAATTAAACTACTATTTCAATACAAATTAAATCATATTATAATTTTGTTAAATTGACCTTAATCTTTTTTTTCAGCTATCACAGAAGCGTGGGACGTATTGAAAAATGTCACGTTTATTACTGGTAAGAAATTATATAGTTATCGCCTCATTCATAATCGCTCTCTAACTAAAACACTGTTAGTGAGTGTTTTGTCTCTTTTGCTCTTCGGAAAATAGCGTATGTCAGAACGGGACAAACCATTTAATGCTGTTAATAAAGTGTTCATGAATCATGTCCTTAACCCCTCGTATGCCGGAACGCGGATCCAAGCCAGAGACAATTGATTTTTATTGTGTTTCTAATGCCGGCATACAAAAGGTTAAATTTTTTTGCCCGATTTAAGGGTACTATTGCCCTTAAATCGATCTCAATCATCAATCTCAGATTAGATTAAGGAAGCATTTACCCAATGTCCTTTATTTAAAAAAATCATATAAATGAATTTTAATTAATAAGTACCTTTTAAAACTTAAAAAAAAACATACAATTCATATTCATTATATTTTTCTCATTATATCAATATCAACCTCATTTCATAAATTTTCATACATATCCCCATCAATTCCTGTGTTTCAGACATATTCTTCTTCTTCGAGATCGTGTCCAAGTATACGAACGTGGACGTGATAATATTCCTGGAAACCATCATCAGGATCACTAACTCTTCGAACATCAGTGTCGCGGCGGCCATGTTGTGCAAGATATCTAACAGACTGAGTAAGTACCGCTCGGGCGGGCAGCTGGAAGAACTCCGGTCATTGACCTTTGTCACTCGTACACAATAGTATTGCCGTAGCACGCCGCCAAGAGTGCGAGTGAGATACAATCATTATTGTATGCGAGTGACAGAGAAAAGTAGATTCGCAACCGTACCTACTTTAAAAATATTATTTACTGTTGTTTTTAAAATTTGGTTATCAACTTCTTCGGATACGGAAAAAAGTAGAAACCAGTGGCATCACTACATAGTATAAAACAAAGTCGCTTTCCGCTGTCTGTCCCTATGTATGCTTAGATCTTTAATCACTATCACTACATAGTATAAAACAAAGTCGCTTTCCGCTGTCTGTCCCTATGTATGCTTAGATCTTTAATCACTATCACTACATAGTATAAAACAAAGTCGCTTTCCGCTGTCTGTCCCTATGTATGCTTAGATCTTTAAAACTACGCAACCGATTTTGATGCGGTTTATAGATAGAGTGATTCAAGAGGATATTTAATGTTTAAAAAATCCCGAAATTCCCACGGGAACGGGCACAACGAGGGTAAAACCGCGGGGGGAATAATTCAACAAAAATATTTTCTATTTATAACTTTATTTATTTTCAGGTTTCTTCGAAGTAATTCAGGCTATTTATGAAATAACCAATATGGGTACGTATTATTTTTTTATTAGACGTAAGACAATGAAAAACCGGCCAAGAGCGAGTTGGACTCGCAGATGAAGGGTTCCGTACCATTATCTATAAAAAAATATTAGTATCGAGCAAGAAACGGTAAAAAAATCACGTTTGTTGTATGCAAGCCCCCTTGAATATTTGTTTTATAGTATTTGTTGTTACGATAAACAACCGTTTAACGTGTAACAACACACCCTTCTTCTTCATCGAGTGGACGGTCACCCTGACCAATCCTGGTGTCAGAGTTATTGAGCCGCTAAAGGCCTCTGACGTGGCTCATGTAGAAAGTAACACACCCTTGATTACGTATTCCTAATTTCAGATACCGTGAAGTTCTTCGAGCTGATTATTACAATATCTCCGCGATTCTGTAAGTATTAAGATCTTCTTCTTGATCGAGTGGATGGCCAACCTGACCAATCCTGGTATTAAGATAACGAGAACCTTCACTTACAATGCAACCACCTTTATTCGGAAAAAGTAATGAATATAAAATGCCATATAAAAATTAAGGGATGACAACCCTTTTCAAGGGGTATGGAAAATAGATGTGGACTGATTCTCAAACCTACCCAATATGCAATCAAAATTTCTTTAAAAACGGTCAAATCGTTTCGGAGGTGTATTAATCTATACTAATATTATAAAGCTGAAGAGTTTGTTTTGTTTGTTTGTTTGTTTGTTTAAACGCGCTAATCTCAGAAACTACTGAACCGATTTGAATAATTCTTTTTGTAATGGATAACTACATTCAACGGGAAGGTTATAGGCTATTTTTTTATCCCGAAATTCCCACGGGAACGGGCACAACGCGGGTAAAACCGCGGGGCACTGCTAGTGAATTAATATTCATTAATTCATTTCGAGCAGGTCGGTGGCCAACCCTGGTGTCGTAGTTTTTAGACCGCCGAAAGGCGACGATATGGTCTAACGATTGAAACAACTGGGAACGATAATTTAACGTGCCCTCCGAAGCACGGTAGCGCTCAGATAGAAATGCCACTATCCAAGTAGGGGTCGAGCTGCACGTTGCCTAACAATCGCAATGAACTAACATCGCGTGGTCAAACTTCGCCACGAACGCTATCTGACGAAGACTGAAGTCATGGGTTCAATTCCCGGGTCGAGCGAAAACATGTTTCCTACTTTTCGAACATGGCTCGTGTTTGAGATCACCAACCCGTTAGGCAAGCGTGGTGATTACGACATCCTCCTCGCTGTACTGATGTCTGAGAGATGAGAGGCCTTTGACCAGCAGTGGGGCGTTACAGGGTGATACTTTTTATTTTTCAGTATTTGAAGAGGTCATCATGTTGGTAGAAGAATATGCTGACTTGATTAGTAAGTTTACCTTAATCTATATCACTACATAGTATAAAATAAAGTCATCTTTGTTTCGTGTCTGTTTGTCTGTTTGTCTGTATGCTTAAATCTTTAAAATTACGCAACGGATTTTGATGCGGTTATTTGTAATAGGTAGAGTGATTCAAGAGGAAGGTTTTTATGTAAAAAAAATCCCGAAATTCCCACGGGAACGGGCACAACGCGGGTAAAACCGCGGGGCGCTGCTAGTAATCTATATATATATATATATATAAAACAAAGACGGGTTTGTTACAACACTTATAACTCGAGATCGGCTGGATCAATTTTCATGGTTTTTGTTTCGTTGGATTAGTCTCCGCCCTGAATAGCAGAATACATTTAAAAAACAATGAAAATTTGGAATAAAAATCTCAAAATTCCCATGGGAACGGGGGCGCTGCGGGTGAGACCGCGGGGCACAGCTAGTATATATAAAAGAAAGTCGTGTTAGTTACACTATTTATAACTCGAGAAGAACTGAACCGATTTAGCTGAAAACTGGTGGGGAGGTAGCTTAGAACCAGGAGACGGATATAGGATATTATTTATCCCGTATTTCCTACGGGAACGGGTGCGCTGTGGGTGAAACCGCGGGGCACAGCTAGTATATAATAAATCTATCTTCTATCTATCTTACTAATATTATAAATGCGAAAGTTTGTAAGGATGGATTAATGCATGTTTGTTACTCTTTCACGAAAAAACTACTGGACGGATTTGGATGAAACTTAACAGTAATATAGGTTATACATCAGAATAACACATGGGATACATTTTATCCCGAAATTCCTGCAGGAACGGGTACAAAGCGGGTAAATCGCGGGGTGCAGCTAGAATTTTTTTATATAATTTCCTTTGGTTTAGCAAGCTTATGCTCGTATTTTCATTATAGTAACTTATATTTTTTGTATTACAGACTTCTTAGACGCCCTTCGTGATTTGCCTAGAGCTACAGGCGAACCAGGTAATCAACATTATGCGGTCGCGGGTTCGATTCCCGCCCGGAGTCAGCAATATGTGAAGACATAGTTGTTGACGACGTCTGGGTGTCAATTATATATTGTTATAAAGTATTTGTGTATGTATATGTAGTAGTATCAGTGAGTTAGATTACCTACATGATACAAGCTTAGAGCTTAGTTTGGGTCTGATTAACCGTGAGTGAATTTGTACGGTCGTCTGTCGGGGATGCCCATTAGGGATGTCACAGATGGCCACTACCTACTAATAAATCTGAAAAGTTTGTTTGTTTAAATGTTTCAATCTCATAAACTACCAATCTGATTTGAATAATTCTTTTTGTAATAGATAGCCACATTCAACGGGAAGGTTATAGGCTATTTTTCATTCCGAAATCTATAATATAAAAATGAATCGCTGAATCTGTTGCTAAGCGCATAACTTCAGAACGACTGCACCAAATTGGATGATTCTTTTTTAACGTGTTCCTTATTGTCAGGACAAGGTTTTTATATAAGAAAAATAAGGAATAAAAATCTCAAAATTCCCACGGGAACGGGGGCGCTGCGGGTGAAACCGCGGGCACAGCTAGATTAATATATTCATGACGAATCTTTAGATAACTAATATGAATATATTTCCAGATATAATCAGAGCAATAGAACACATAAAACAAGGGAAGCCGCGCGTCGATCGTACCACCACCACAACTACTACCGAACCCACTACGACTACAACCGAAGAACCAACTACTACTCCCACCACTACAGAAACACCAACTACTACGCCCACCACTACAGAAACACCAACTACTACTCCCACCACTACGGAGGAACCAACGACAACTACTACGACTACCACTACGACTACGCAGAGACCAACTACCACCACCACCACTACAGAGGAACCAACTACCATCACCACCACTACAGAGGAACCAACTACTACAACTACGACTACAGAGGAACCAACTACCACCACCACCACTACAGAGGAACCAACTACTACTACTACGACTACAGAGAAACCAACTACTACAACCACCACTACAGAGGAACCAACTACCATCACCACCACTACCGAGGAACCAACTACTACAACTACGACTACAGAGGAACCAACTACTACCACCACCACTACAGAGGAACTAACTACTACCACCACCACTACAGAGGAACCAACAACCACCACCACCACTACAGAGGAACCAACTACTACTACTCAGCTTCCTACAACAGAAGTTCCAACTACTACACTCACGACTACGCAAGAACCAACTACTACAGACGAACCTACTACTACGACTACAGAAATGCCAACTACTACTATAACCACTACACAAGCTCCTGTAGTAATAACTGCTAAAATAGCAGATACAACTGCTGTCATAGATACAACTACTACCGAAGCAGTTCCAACTGCTGAATCAATAGCAATTTCCGAAGAAAAAGATAATTCTGAAGAAATGTACTCTGAAGAAAATGCTACAACCGAAGACATTGCTACAACCAAAGCTACAACTACAGCTAAAACTTTAGCTCCAACCACAGAAGGACCAACCACTACAATAGCAACCACTGATACAGAAACTGACTATTCTGAAGAATATTCGTCTGGAGAAATTGACTCTGAGAATACGAATTCTCAAGAAATAGCTTCTACTACAGCTAAATCTTTAGCTCCTACTAGAGCTACTCAAGCTATAGCTACTACTGAAATTGCTACAGAAAAACCTACCACTGAAATTTCTACTACAATCTCTGAAGAAATCCCTGAAGTTGACAGTACAGAAGTAGAAACAGCTGAAGAAATTGCTACAGAACGAACTGCTATTAAGGCTAGCACTGTGAAAGAACTGCTAACTACTACAGAAGCAGTAGATACTACTATTGACGCTGTGACTTCTACTACAGAAGCTGAAACAACTGCTATTCCCAGAAGTACTACAGAAGTGTCTACAACAACAATAGAAGAAGAAAATAATGAATATATTGATAATTCTTCATCTGAAAGTGATACTCAAACAAACCAATCTTCTCTAGTTGACAGTAAAGACATTGTTGAAACTACCAAACAAGACAATATTGTCACTGAAGCGCCAACAACATCTACAATACAACCCAAATTTGCTGAAACAACTGCAAAAACTAAAAATGAAGTCACTGAAGAAGGAATATCATCAGAAGAATACGACAATAGCGAAGAATTGGACACGAAAGAATCTGATAATAGTGCTGAAAAAGAACCTGAAAAAGCTGAAACAGTTCTAGTGATCACACATAGTAACGACGGCACTTATACTGTCAGTACATCACCTAGAAGTAATACAAAGGCGTTTCAGGATCAGAATATTAACGAACAAGAGACATCAACTGAAATTGCTACTCAATCTACGGTAGACAATAGTTTTAATGATCAAGCGACTACAGAAGAACTGTCTACGACTACAGAAAAACAGTCTACAAGTACAGAAGAGCAGTCTACGACTACAGAACTGTCTACGACTACAGAGGAGCAGTCTACGACTACAGAAACGCAGTCTACAACAAATGATGAAAGTTACGACTATACAGAACAGTCTTATGTTCAAAATGAACAGTCAGGTGAACAGTATTCAAACGAAGAACAGTCAAATGCAATTGAAACCACCATTACAGAACAACCAAGCACATCTTACAGAACTCCTAGTTCTGTAACGACAGTTGATACGAGTCCAACAACTCCTCAGTACTATGATGAAAGCGAAGAGGAGTTTACAGAAGATACTACTCATGTTCCCGTAATTTACAGAACTCCTACATCTACTGCATCTACTCCTATTTATTCCTATGAAAGTGAAGAAGATGATACAGAAGTGATCGCGCAAACTCCTGTCACAGAAGCACAATTTACAGAACCTACACAAAAGCCTGTAACTCCAAAAGCAATTTACAGAACAACCACTCCTCCCTCTGACGACAGCGACGAAATACCAGAAACAGATCCATACCAAAATCAAATTTACAGAAGCACACCAGAGCCTACTACCGAATACTACCAAACACCAACCATGGACGAAATGATATACATGACAAACGCAATAACAGAATCACAATTTGACAACCAAATGACAATTACAGAAAGATATGACGACGAAAAAAGTGACTCACAGGATTTGTTGCAGTTTTTTCGTGACCAAACTACGGAAAATAGTGATGTATATAGCAAGACTGATACACAAAGCGAAAAAGATTTCTACAAGACTACTGAACGAATATTTTCTACTGAAAAAGATTATACTAGACATCACAGTACAACTAAAAATGTGAACTTTGACACAACCTATGATTCTGAAGAGTTTGACTCGGCACTTTCTGATATAACAGAACCTTGTATTCATACAAGCACAGAAGAAAATGTTTACACAACAGATAGCACTGCTGCGACTACAAAACGTATTACGACTACCGAAAAATTGACTACGACTACCGAAATCCCAACTACGACTACCGAAATATCGACAACATCTACCGAAGTTCCTACAACAACTGAATTGTCCACTACGACTATCGAAATCCCGACAACAACTGAAATTACGACTACAGAATTGTCGACTACGACTACTGAAATTCCGACTACGACTACTGAAATTCCGACTACGACTACCGAAATCCCGACAACTACTGAAGTTCCCACTACAACAACGGAATTGCCTACTACAACTGAAATATTTACTACCACATCGAGTACGACTACCGAAACACCCACGACTACTGAAATATTGACTACGACTACTGAACTACCTACGACTACTGAAATACCTACGACTACCGAAATACCCACGACTACCGAAGTATTGACTACGACTACCGCAATACCCACGACTACCGAAATACCTACGACTACCGCAATACCCACGACTACCGAAATACCTACGACTACCGAAATACCCACGACTACCGAAATATTGACTACGACTACCGCAATACCCACGACTACCGAAATACCTACGACTACCGCAATACCCACGACTACCGAAATACTTACGACTACTGAAATATTGACTACGACTACTGAGCTACCTACGACTACAGAAATATGGACTACGACTACTAAAATACCGACTACCGAACAGTTGACTACGACTACCGAAATGCTGACTACTCAAATTGCTATACAAAATCAGACTATAGACAATGAAGAATACTCGTCAGAATATTCCGATAGTCAAGAATACGATGATAACTCTCATAAATATACAATTACTGAGGCTACTCAATATGATACCACGACAGATAGTAATATTGACACTGCTGCGACTACAAAACGTGTTACGACTACTAAAATTCCGACTACCACTTCTGAAATTCCGACTACGACTACCGTAATATCGATTAGTCAAAATTTACCTGAAAATGATACAGAAGCATATTACGACTATTATGATAGCCAAGAATATGATGCTGGAACTCATAACTATACTAATAAAGAGACTACGGTAGTGCACGGTACAAGTACTGAAAAAAATGTTATAAGTACTGAAATTCCGACTACCATAGTCGAAAGTACTACAACACAAAGATATGTTCCTGAAAATGAAACTGAAGTATATTCAGATGAATATTATGATAGTCATGAACTGAATACTACAGAAACATTAAGTACTAGTACTGAAATTGTGACTACCAATACTGACATTCCGACTACCATAGTCGAACGTACTACAACACAAAGATATGTTCCTGGAAATGAAACTGAAGTATATTCAGATGAATATTATGATAGTCATGAACTGAATACTACAGAAACATTAAGTACTAGTACTGAAATTGTGACTACCACAAATGATATTCCGACTACCAAAACTGAAATTCCGACTACCATAGTCGAAAGTACTACAACACAAAGATATGTTCCTGAAAATGAAACTGAAGTATATTCATATGAATATTATGATAGTCATGAAATGAACACTACAGAAACATTAAGTACTAGTACTGAAATTGTGACTACCACAACTGATATTCCGACTACCAAAACTGAAATTCCGACTACCATAGTCGAAAGTACTACAACTCAAAGATCTTTTATTGAAAATGAGACTCGAGTATATTCAGATGAATATTACGATAGTCAAGAATATGATACAACTACTAAAATTACGACTACTAGTACAAAAATTCCGACTACCATAGTCGAAAGTACTACAACTAAAGACATTTCTACAACACAAAGATATGTTCCTGAAAATGAAACTCAACTATATTCATATGAATATTATGATAGTCATGAACTGAATACTACTGAAACATTAAGTACTAGTACTGATATTCCGACTACCACAACTGAAATTCCGACTACCATAGTCGAAAGTACTACAACACAAAGATATGTTCCTGAAAATGAAACTGAAGTATATTCATATGAATATTATGATAGTCATGAACTGAATTCTACTGAAACACAAAGTACTAGTACTGAAATTATGACTACGACAACTGATATTCCGACTACCACAGCTGATACAACCACTACTCAAAAGTCTCTTCCTGAAAATGAATATTCTGATGACTATTATGATAGTCAAGAATATGATTATGGCGTCCATAACTATACTAGTGAGTCTACGAGTAAATACGTGACTACTACAGCTATTCCGACTACCACAGCAATTTTGACTACGACTACTGAAATACCGACTACGACTATCCCTGATAGTCAAACCAGAATAAATTCCGATGAATACTACCATAGTCAAGAATACGAAGGTGATCAATACCATGAAGATACTACTACTAATATTCCTGAAACAACTACACCTAAATTGACTACTACAACTGAATTATCTACTACTGATGCTGAAACTACTACCGGAATATCGTCAACGACTACCGAAATACCATCGACGACTACCGAAATATCGTCATCGAGTACCGAACAACCTACAACTGAAAAAGCAGATCAAAGTACAGTAGCAATCGCTACTACAGAAAATGTAGCATATTCCGATGAATATAGTAGTCGGGAATATGACGATATCACTGAAAATAATATTAATGAAACTACAGCTATACCTGAAACAACTATAATTACTGAAACTCCTGAAACAAGCACTCTATACCAACCAAAGACAAGGAAAAAGTGTACAACAAAAGCCACGACACAGATCGACCAATCAGAGTCGGAATCTATGGAATACAGCGACACCATAGACACAACTACTCCAAAAACAAAATACGAGACTACAGAAGTGTCAAAACCAACAGAAGTTGACGAATCAGAAGCGTACGCTTCGGGAGAAAGTGGAGAAGAAGTGTATTCTTCTACTACAGAAGCATTAGCTACCGAAGCTCAATACACTACAGCAGAAGTGACTATGCCTACTACTAAAATTGCTACAACTGAATCTTATACTACTGGAAGTGAATATACAGACCCTACTGTAGCAGAAACGACTACAAGTGCTATTCCGACTACTGAATCGACTACGTATATTCCTACTGCTGAAACAACAGCTATTGCTGAAACGACTACTGCTATTCAAACAACAACACAAGAAGAGCAAAGTGAAGAATATTCAGATGAGAGTTACGAATCAGTTGAAGATACTGATGAAGGAAGAACAGAATCAACAACTGAAATTACAACAAGACCTACTTCAACAACTATTGAAACAACAACTGAAATATTGACTACTGAATCACCTATAACTACTACCGTAGTCACCGAAACAACAACAAATGCTGAAACGACAACAACTGCTATTCCAAAAACAACACCAGAAGTACAAAGTGAAGAATATTCAGAGGAAGATATATCAGCGTCAGATAAAACAGCTGAAATTACAACAACGAAAGCAACAACAACAAGACTAACCACAACAGAAGCTTCTACAACAATAGCAGCTACAACTGCTATTCCATCTACAGCAGTCCCTGTAACTACTAATCAAATTGCTACTAAACCCGAATCTACATCGCCCATAGAATTTACAACAGCTTATTCAAATACTGAACCTGAATACGATTACTATGATTCTGCGCAAACAGATAGCATCGAAGCAGCAAACAGCGGACCGTATCAAGAACATACGTTCGATTTGATTGGCTCTGACGATACGTCAACAGATGATGACATCTGCAGCACAACACTAGAAACAACACAAGCTACTACTAATAAAGTTGACACTACAATAGATACAAGTACTACAGAAACTGTGACTACGCAATTAGCTGAATCGACTACGGAATTCGCTGAATTGACTACGGAAATAGCTGAATCGACTACGGAATTAGCTGAATCGACTACGCAGCCTACCGAAACGACGGAACAGACTACAGAACTGACTACGCAAAAAGAATTAACTACGCAAACTTTGCCAACAACAGTATCTACAACAAATGCACAAACCGAATCGACGTATAGTTCCGAAGAGAGTTACGAAGATACTTCTATAGAAGTAACTACAAAACAAACGACTACCGAAGTCCCGACTACCGAAGCAACGACTACCGTAGTCACGACTACCGAAGTCCCGACTACCGAAGCAACGACTACCGAAGCAACGACTACCGAAGTCCCGACTACCGAAGCAACGACTACCGTAGTCACGACTACCGAACCAATGACAACTGAAGCAACACAAACAGAAACACCTTACGATAGTCATTACAACGATAGCGAAGAGTCACAAGAAGACGAATCATATGAAGATTCTTCAGAACACACCACAAGACCTGAAACCACTCAAATGACTACCAAACCAACAATAATGACTACTACAGAAGCTACAACAATTACAGAAGCTACAGAAACTACGCAGCCTGTGACGACTACGCAATTTGAGACGACTACGCAGTCTAGAACAACTACGCAACCTACAGAATCAATGGAATCCGAAGAATATGACAGCGAAGAATACATTGATGAAACAAGCAGTGTGGCTACTACTAATATTATATCGACAACAGAACCTTATACTAAAACCACTGAATATGAAACAACTGCTCAGACTACGCAACCAACTGTTCAGACTACGCAACCAACTGATACGACTACGCAACAAGTTACAACAATTGAATCTACAACCGACACTTCAACAAGTACGCAAACAGAGCCAACAACCACAGACAATATTCCTACAGATTATTCAGAAGAGATAGAGAGCTCAGAAGAAGATAGTGCGGAAAATGAATCGATTGAACAAAGCACAGTTACTGACAAAACTACGCAAGATATTACTGAATCAACAGTGACACAGCCAACTACAACTGAGGACTACGTAAAAACTACAGAGGGAACTACGCAAATTGATTCTAGTGAAGAAATTGATACGACTACGCAGACTATAGCATTGACGACTACGCAGCCTTCTACGACTACTGAAATGACTACGCAATCTACAACTACTGAATCAACAACAGTAACCACAACGCCAATCGTAACCACAGAACAGACAACAGTAACCACAGAACCAACGACCATAACTACAGAACCAACCACCATAACCACAGAACCAACCACCATAACCACAGAACCGACCACCATAACCACAGAACCGACCACCATAACCACAGAACCGACCACCATAACCACAGAACCACCCACCATAACCACAGAACCTACAACAGTAACCACAACGCCAATCGTAACCACAGAACCTACTACGCCAACCACAAAACCGACGACCACACTCTCTACAACAGAAGAACCAGATTATTCTGATGAAGACGACGAAGATGAGACTACAATTAAAAGTACTACGACTACGCAAAGTGCCCAGACTACGCAAACTCCTACAACTGTCAAGCCGGAAGTGCAATGTGCGCCCCCGTCACCCCCAGGGCATAAAGATGGCCATCCACAGGAGGTGAAAGAAGTAGAAATACATCCCAGTCAGGGGGGCAAAGTTGGTATGCAGCAGGGTAGCAAAGGTTAGTACAGTAGGTAGTATCTCACGAGCGCGCCTGAGCCATACTTGTAGTTGTAACGAGTATAGATACGCGTCTTTGTGTGCGTACCAGTACCGTCGACAAGATCATAATATCTTCTCTAGAATATAAAAGAACGTCGTGTTAGTTACACTATAACTCGAGAACGGATGAACCGATTTGGCTGAAAACTGGTGGGGAGGTAGCTTAGAACCAGGAGACGGATATAGGATACGTTTTATCCCGTATTTCTTACGGGAACGGGTGCGCTGTGGGTGAAACCGCGGGGCACAGCTAGTATATATATATCCCATCAAAAACAGCCAAGTCTCGATGGAGCTGCTTGTTTATCTCTAAAAAGTAATGAAATCTAGACAAAGTCGTGCCAAGTTCAAGTTCCTTATTGCGATTTCTTTTGTAATGTGATTTTTTGTGAAAAATTGTCCCCACCGGGAATCGAACCCGGAACCTCCGGATCGTGAGCCGGGCGCTCAAACCACAAGACATGGAGGCTGTTGAATACTAAACTAATATACACAAACTTTTTCAGATATAATGCATGCTCTGGAAGCTAGTATGAACTTCAAATTCCTCATCATCCCTCACGGGCCTCCCGGGAAGAACTGCTACTGCACGTGCGACACCAGTGCTCCGCCCAAACTGATACCAATAGGGAGTCTCCCAAAGGATAAAACGTAACAACTGGCCTACAACCCGGATCTTGTTCAATAAAGTATAATATATTTTATCTACACTAATGTTGTAACATTCTACTTATGTTTCCAATACTTGACTTATAATTACTACTGTTATAGCGCAGACAACTAAAACACTCAATTTAAGCAATTGCACATGATGTTATAATATCCACATCGATATCGTAAAATCTCATTATAACATCGCGCCCTGCGCGGCGCGCGCCCTGCGGCCCTGCGCGCGCAGCTGCGCTCTCATTGGTTAGATTTTAATGGCGGCAAGTTCACTGTGACAATACACGTACGCGTGAATTTAATGTTTCGCAATGTGTTTTGTTTTTAAAATTTTGTTTGATTAATTGCATTAGTGAAGATAAAGTAGTGTATGCAACTGCATATAACACGGGTATTAAAACACTCGTTACTATTATGAAACTCGCTGCGCTCGTTTCATAAACTCACACTCGTGTTTTAATACCCTTCATTATATGACAGTTGCATAAACTACTATTTATTATGAGTTTTTTGTGGGAAGATTTACCTTGATATCTGTAGCACTCGTGGCGTAGTTTGACTAAGGTTTCTACGGATAGTAGTCGTTACATGAGCCATGTCAGAGGCCTTTGGCGGCTCAATAACTCTGACACCAGGATTGATCAGGGTGACCATCCACTCGATGAAGAAGACTAAGCGATGTTAGTTCATTGCGATTGTTAAGCAACGTGCAGCTCGGATGGGTGGCCGACAGTGGCATTTCTATCTGTGCGCTACCGTGCTTCGAAGGCACGTTAAGCAGTCGGTCCTGGTTGTTCCAATCGTTAGACCATGTCGGAGGCCTTTAGGCGGTCTAAACACTCCACCAGGGTTGACCACTGACCTACTCGAATGTTTAACAGCGTAACAATTGTGAACTTTTAACCAATGTATGTTACGTTAACCAATCGTTTGAATCAACCCCTTAAGACTACTACACACATGCCGGCGGCAATGCCGCCGGGTTCGTGCCGAGCGGCTATGCCGCCGGCAATACGAGCCGCCAGCACAAGCCGCACAAAGCCGTCAAGCATCATTCCGGTTGTGACAGTCACATAGCCATGCCGGCGGCTCCTTTGTGCGGCAAAGCCGGCGGCTTTGTATGCCGCCGGGTGCACAGCGGCTTGGCCGGCGGCTTACCCGGCGGCCCTGCCGCCGGCACTGTGTGTAGGAGCCTTTAGATCCTCCCCTGCATGTAAACTACGAATATGGGGTTTTGTTTAGTTATGTAAATAAAAACTATTCATTAGACAAGCTATATTTATTAACGTTAAAAGTTAGTATAACAATGTTTTAATTACAAATGATTTTTAAAATCACTTTCTATAATTCAATTATTAGGAAACTAAATATAAATACAGAACAATGCTCAATCTTTATTTTCTAGCAGCTCCCTGCGGTTTTACCCGCGTTGTGTCCATTCCTGTGGGAATTTCAGGACGAAAAATAGCCTATATTACTCGTGGATAATGTAGCTTTCGAATGGTGAAAGAATTTTTAAAAACGGTCCAGTAGTTTTTGAGCCTATTCATTACAAACAAACAAAGGTTTCCTCTTTATAATATTATTAGTGTAGATTTATTTATTTAAGAACAGCCAGTGAAACATAAATCAAACTTAAAAATAAAACTTACGACTAAATTAATGAATTAGATGCACTTTCTATAGGTGCCACAACTTGCATATCTTAAAATAATAATAATACCTTAAATAAAAGCATAAACAAATATGGCAGATTTTCCAAGCAAAGACAACTCCGTCTGTAGAGGAAAGGAAAAAGAAAAAAGTATTGGCCTATAGTGTCCCACAGCTGGGCAAAGGCCTCTCATCTCACTGAAGATATCAGTACAGTGAGGAGGAAAAAAAAGGTTGACGATTTTATTGTTGAGATACCCGATCACTTAACCTTTTTCCTCTATAGAAGAAATTGTCGTTGGTTTAAACTGGCCATTTTTTTCATATTAGGATTCGTAAGCAGTAGCAGCACCCCGCGGTTTTACCCATGTTGTGCCCGTTCCCGTGGGAATTTCGGGAATTTATACATATAAACCTTCCTCTAGAATCACTCTATCTATTTAAAAAAAACCGCGTCAAAATCCTTTGCGTAGTTTTAAAGATTTACGCATACATAGGGATAGACAGCGGAAAGCGACTTTGTTTTATACTATGTAGTGATTCTACATTTAAGGACATATCTACGTTGTAACGATAGATATTTTTTTTCTCTTTGTGAAAAACTATTTTTTCCTGCCCCTCCCAGCATCTTGTTTTTCCAATTTAAGTAAAGCTTTCGCCAAAACGCTTTGATAATCAGAAATAACAGGCTTATAATATTTCTTTTTACTAGGCTTTATTATATCTTCTATAGCTCTATCTCCAATTAAATGAGCTAAAGGATTTGTGTTAACTAATTTGGTACCATCTTTGAGCTTAATAGCTTCTTTATCTTTTATTATCGGAGGGGGAGCTTTCTCTTTCTTTTTAGAATCCAGTTTGATTATTTTATAGTATGGTGCTTCAGGTTGCAGTGTTGCCACATGTAGTTTGGGAGTGTTTTTCGGCCATTTTAAAAGATCTATCAGAGGTTTTAAAGCTATTTTACTTTTTGCTGTATCGTCTGTTCCTTCAAGCATTACCTCTTGTGCTACTTCTGGGACTACAGACCGATCAACGTCAACGTAATGTGCTTTACATTCTGTATTGTCGTCGTCAAAGAGATTGTTTTTAGTAAACACTATTTGACTTAGCAGTAATTTGATTTTAACTATCGCTTTTTCATCATTTGAAGGTTTATTAAATCTTTCCGGCATCTTCAATTTGGGTACAGGATTTTCTTGGAAAGGCTCGAATTTTTTGAGTTTTATAGCTGGCGGTCTGGCTGGGTGATTTGATACATCCTTTATAGTTATATGAGTGGATATTTGAAGTTTTGCTTCGTTAGTCTCGGGTGTGAAGTCTTCTAGAAATTTTTGGACTGACAAACCTTTTTTGGGAGCTATAGTAATAGTTGCTGGTACGCTACTGATTTCAGTGTCAACTTTTTTCAGTGTTCGTAGGAACTTTTCGGTTTTGGACAGTTCTTTAGGCATTTCTACTACATTGTCATCTTGATCGTCTATGCTTTTTTGTGGAGCAAAAAGTTTTCGTTTTTCCAAAATTTTCTTCAACGTCTCAGTCAGTTTTGAGGATGAATGCTCGTTTTCTATATGACTTTCGAGCTGATCTCTGCTCGAAAATGTCTCAGAACATTTGACGCAGGATATTTTCTCATTTTTCTTGTGCAAACTCATGTGGTTCTTGTAATTCTGGTATGTGTAACAATATTTTTGGCATACAGTGCATGTAAGATGACGTTTTCTCGTCGCCATTTTTTTCTTATTTTGAATCAATTTGGTCATAGAATTCCTTCGTTTCTGCGACTTTCGTACTAATCTCTTTTTTACTAGCAACAGTGGCTCATCATCGGACAAATCAATCTCGCAATCTGCTTTTCTTTTGAGTACTCTTTTCGGATTCTTATTTGCAGTAATCTTTGCGGAATTATCATTGCTACTATGAATGATATCTAGATCACGTTGTTCGACCACACATTTAGGTACAAACGGTGTCTCCGATTTAGTATCCGTAAAGTAAACATGATAATTGTCATCAAATTCAACAAAACCAATACTTTTGTGTACCAATTTGATGTGTAAAGTCAATTGCTTTCGCAATCTGAACTTTTTATCGCAAACTTTGCATGTGAAAGGTTCCAAATCTTTGTGAGACGAGAAGTAATGGACGAACAGCTTATGTGGGTGTTGGAAAACGCTCTCACAAGTAACACACTTATACTTATACAAGTGCAAATCTTTATGTGCATTAACGATATGTCTTCGCAACGCTACATCACCAACTAATTCCTTACGACAGTATTTACAACAAATTACATTTCTAATGGCTTCTGGGTGGCTTTTCTGGTGTGCCGACAACGCTTCGACATTATCAAACTTCAAATTACACTTGCCACATGAAAGGTTACAATTCTTGACGTGATCAAAGATTTTGGTTACACAAATCTTTTTTTTACAAAATTCACAGTTGATTTCCTCTATAAGCTTGTTGCAAATATTCTTTCTGTTCAAAACATGAGTTTTAAGGAAATACTTCCTACTGGTTACATGAGAACACTTATCACAAATGTACACTCTGCAATTTCCCTCGTCTACATGTTGAATGTACGCTGCTAAGTCGACGGACGTGAAGTCGCAGTACACACATACAAAGATCTTGCTTCCTCTATTCTGTAGTACAGCAGAGACCTTCAATTTCATCAAAGAAGACAGCTCTTTCGCACACTTCAATACAACACCATCGGTTACATTATCATGGTATTTCGCTTCATGTAACTCCAATTGCAGTGTAGAGTTAAAGCCAGCTTCACATTGAGAACAGCTGTACAGCTTCTTATAAGCAGGATTTATGTGTTTTTTCTGATGTATCAACATTAATTTAGTATCTATGAACACTTTAGAGCAAAATGAACATGCTGTAGCCTCAGAGAGGTGGTTATCACGGAAATGGATAGCGTATTTCCCCAGATCTCTGTATTTTACAGGACATAGTTGGCATGTGTGGACAGTAAAGTCGTAATGCATTTGTATTTTGTGTATTTCTAAGTCTTCGACGTCTAAAAATTCTGCGTAGCATAATGTGCATGTGGTATCTGATTCTGGGACGTAAGCTATCTCTTGTACAAAACAATCCTCTTCGAGAGCTTCCGTTGATTCTGGAGCAGACATTTTCAGTTCGTATAATGAAGTTATTTAGTTACACATTTAGTTAAGTATATACAATTCTGGTATTCTGCTGGTATTTTTTTGTTATTTTTCGAATCAATCAATTTCATTGACGTTTATTCACATACCGTACTGTCAATCTGTCAACATAGACCACAGACAGACTATAAGTATGACAAGGTAGACATTAGGGCGGGGCATGATTGAAGAAACATTTCGAGTTTTAGTCGATTTATTATTTTTGAAAAGTCTGTGCTTGAAATGGCAAAGTAGGACAACATAGCCTTGATTCATGCTAACTTATTTGTTTGTTTGTATTTCTATTTTATCTTAATTTTCAATTGTTGAATAGTTAGGTTAGTTTTTCAATTATCTCATTTAATAACTTAAAAGATATACCTTATTTTCAATTCCATATTAACAAATAGTACCTACATTGAATATAAATAAAATATACAACATGGATTAAGAATTTTAATTAGTTTGCACAGTATGTATTTTATGACTATAATGTAAATAACTGTTTCAGTAAGTACAACAAGGTCCCGAGTTAAATAAATATGAAATGCTAATTAATATCATGTTTTCAGTTTATTTATTGACGAAATGAACACGTTGACACATTTTGAAATGGGGTATTTAATATCTGTGACACTATTCTTTGAGGGGTATTTAAATTTTTATAGTGGCAATTTTATTTTGTGGTGTAAACGGGTAAGTCACGAAGCTAAATGTAGGTTTTTAAACAAATGAAACAAAACATATTGGTCAAAAATATTTTATTAGATATGTTTTATATGATACCAGAACAAAACCATCTTCCAACATACACTATACTATTATTATGACAACGGTACCCTGACGTGTCTTTTTTATGCTCGCACATTTACTGCAGCAATTGGGTACCTTAGTCATTTCACGGCACAACACCACTACTACTTGTAGTACTTATTATTCTGTGACAACACCCTTACTAATGAGTAAATCAGAGCCAAGTCACTGCCGCCGAAAACGTCTAACATTTGGTGGATTTATAGGGTACCAGTTGTGTCAGAGCTGTACACAGCTTCAAAAGTGTACTTACGTATCATAGATTTGAATTTTGGTTCTACAAAACGTTAGTAAATTTTTTATGTCAGGGATGGATGTATTATTAAAATGATAAAATAATTAATAATCTGTCATAAGCTGAGACGTCTCCTATTGCTGTATTATGTTAGTTGTAATTTGTATTTTTCTTGTAATTGTGGCAATAAATGATTTTTTTTATTTTATTATTTATTTATTTATAAGTATGACCATGGTTTGCGATATTACCCCAAATTTAGGCAAAAGTTCGTACAATGGGCACCCCGAGCACTGCGGAAAAAATCACGCATAAAATGTCATTTTTCATTGTCTGTCATGTCATCACATTTATCACTTAATGCCCGTACTAAAACAATAAAATTAAAAGCGTTTCACGCTACAATGCACAAAATCAAGATTTACAGGTGAATATTGTTAATATTCCTTCCACATTTTATTAAAAAAAACAACTTTGAACATGTAAAAAAAAATTGCAAATCACTCTAACCAAAAATTATGTTCAAATAGAAAGTGTTATTTTCTCGTTAAACACGGGTTTAATTACTGTATATTGTGTTTATTATTATAACGTTGTCTATTTACGTGTCGAAAGTTGTATTTGTGATGTGTTGGAGTTGTTATTTTCGATAATATTTGCATTTATTTGTTGGGTGCGTTGGTCATAATGTGACATTATAAACAGTTTTTTTTGTACGATATTTTCCCATTGTGCCTGATGTGAGATGGTAACAAACAGCCAGTAATGAATTAAACATGACTCGAACTCGCAGTTTTACAATTTATGGGGATTTTTTCTATGAATTTTGCAATTTATCTTTGAATTTATTAAGGTTTTTGTTATTTATGAAACACTATTCTAGATAAAAACGTTTTATTTATCATGTTTTTGTATGATTTTGATCTTGATCGGACATACTTATATCTTCAGTGAGAATATAAGCCAATATATAACACTACAAACTAATACTATTCATTACTTTATGAGTACTACCCCCTATTAATAGTGTTATTGAGATAGTAAATTACAGGCTATTCTATTACTTTAAGCGAAATAATTACTCCTAATACTATTAACTACTTTAAGAGAAATAACTAGGTACCCCCTTTAATTGTAAAGTATTTGAATGTGTATGACTTTGTATTTATTTTTGATTCCAACTAAAATAACAACAGTCCTATCAATAAAATACTAGCAAGCAGTACCTCACATTTTTACCTATTCAAGTTAAACAATTGAGATTAAAAGTAGTTATAATAATCGCAAAACATCTAGTCCGATCTGAACACGAGGCGTAAACCTGCGCAGAAGTGAAAAATGGGTATCAGCGGGGCCCCCCTAGCGGGGAACATGCCACGTGACCGCCCTTGACAAATCACAGCATAAAGCGTATTTTCATTAGTGTGCTTTCGTTCTCTGTGTGTCGTAGTCACGTTCGCTAGCTCCACCCACTGAGTACAGTCGCGCGCGATATTTTTTTTATATAAACTGTTTGTTAAGTTTTTTATGTTGATTTTTCGTTTCGAAAAAGATTATTATTTAAGATTATTAATTAAGTATTTACCTATATACTTTAGCACTATTCGATAGGAATCTAGAACAATATGTACCTAATCCCAATAGTCAAAATAATTAATTATAAAAAATATAATTCGTACATAATGTTGTTGCACTTGACTGTACCGTCGCGGGCCGCTATGGTGCAACTTCAGATCGGACTAGATGTTTTGCGACTACTATAATAACCTTCTTCTTTAATCTATACTAATATAAGCTGAAAAGTTTGTTTGAACGCACTAATCTCAAAACCTACCAGTCTGATATCTATAATTATTTTTGTAACGCAGCACCCTGTGGTACCCACATTGTAACCATCCCCATGGAAATTGTTGGGATGAAAAATAGCCTATAACTTTCCCGTTGAATGTGGCTATCTATAACAAAAATAATTATTTCAATTGGATTGGTAGTTTCTGAGCTAAGTGCTTTCAAATAATTAAAATTACAAACTTTTCAGTTTGATAATATATATATATATATATACAATTCAAATAAATAGAAATAAGGTAAATTAACAACTAAATATGTACAGGAATCGTTCACACACTGTTTATTACACCCAAACTAAGTTCTAAGCTCGTATTATGGTATCTAACTAACTGATACTTCTAGTACAAATTAAAATATTATGATCATAATAGGTTATCTGTGATAATATGAATAAGTATTTATAGATTACTATGTCAATATAATAAAGGTGAAGAGTTTGTTTGTTTAAACACCCTTATCATTAGAACTACCAGTCATCTACACTAATAATATAAAGAGGAAAACTTTGTTTGTTTGTAATGAATAGGCTCAAAAACTACTGGACTGTTTAAAAAAATTCTTTCACCATTCGAAAGCTACATTATCCACGAGTAACATAGGCTATTTTTCATCCCGAAATTCCCACAGGAATGGACACAACGCGGGTAAATCCGCGGGGCGCTCCTAGTATTTAATATAATTCATTGTACTGTATTTATTTACTAGTCGCACCCCGCGGTTTCACCCGCTTTGTACCCGTTCCCGCGGGAATTTCGCGATAAAAAGTAGCTTATATCCTTCCTCAGGCTCTGGACTAACTGTGTACCAAATTTCATTTAAATCGGTTCAGTAGTTTTGGCGTGAAAGTGTGATATACAGACAGTCAGAGTTACTTTCGCATTTATAATATTAGTTAGGATTTTTGACAAACTATGCCAAGAGGTTTAATCATTTATGAATTATTTTGTACATCAGATATTATTTTAATGATGTTAATAAATCAATTGATATGATGTTATCAGTGTGTACGTTGAATTACTTATCACAATTGATAACCATTTTGTATATCATAAACTAATAGCAATAATTTTAATCTTCAATCGTAAATGGGATATTTTTATTGGTTTAACAATATTGTTTGTACAAATACATCAGAACTTTAATGGCCTAAAGGCCTCCACCCATTACACCGTATCATACCATGACCGTGCTATGAACGTGTCAGGCAAAAAAGTGTTCTTTGTATTGAAAAGTATGGGACTATGCTCACTAGACCGTTCCGTCGCCAACCAACAACGTCGACTATTCTCACCTAATATTTTGCCGGTGCTGAAACATTCATAGCACGGTCATGGTATGATACGGTGTAATGGGTAAAAACCTTTATTCATAAATGCTTTAACAGCACTTTATCTAACACAACTCCTGCTAGAACGGGTACAACGCGTGTGAAACCGCAGGGCGCTGCTAGTCTACACCATCTACACTAATATTATAAAGAGGAAAACTTTGTTTGTTTGGTTGTAATGAATAGGCTCGAAAACTACTGGACCGTATTTAAAAATTCTTTCACCATTCAAAAGCTACATTATCCACGAGTAACATAGGCTATTTTTCATCCCGAAATTCCCACAGGAATGGACACAACACGGGTAAAACCGCGGGGCGCTGCTAGTATTTAATATTTCTATCTGAGCGCTACTTTGACGTATGTCCTACACATGAGGTTGTCGTTAGTGTTTTTTTGAATCGATGGACCATGTCGGAGGTCTTCAGGCGGTCTAAAAACTCCGACACCAGGGTTGACCACTGACCTACTCGAACTAACTTATTATATTGGTGTTTATAGTTATTTACAAGTAAACAAGTTTATTATTAAAATAGCAGCGCCCCGCGGTTTTACCCGCGTTGTGTCCATTCCTGTGGGCATTTCGGGATAAAAAATAGCCTATGTTACTCGTGGATAATGTAGCTTTCGAATGGTGAAAGAATTTTTAAAAACGGTCCAGTAGTTTTTGAGCCTATTCATTACAACCAAACAAACAAAGTTTTCCTCTTTATGATATTATTGTAGATTTGTAATTTTATTATTATCCTTAAATACTTCCCTTGAGGAAGCTAATACAGAATAATAATTATAAATAGCAGTAAATATTGTGTAAACAAAAGATTATTTATAAAGTAGCAGTGCCCCGTTGGCACGTTAAGCCGTCGCGTCGGTCCCGGTTACTTTCTACGGATAGTAGTCGTTACATGAGCCATGTCAGAGGCCTTTGGCGGCTCAATAACTCTGACACCAGGATTGGTCAGGTTGACCATCCGCTCGATGAAGAAGAGAAGAAGCAATGCCCCGCTGTTTTGCCCGATTTATACCCGTTCCTGCGGGTATATCAAAATGAAAAGTAGTTTGTGTTATTCTGATGTACGACCTGCTAGCAGCACCCCGCGGTTTTACCCGCGTTGTGACCCTTCCGGTAGGAATTTCGGGATGAGTAATAGCCTATATATTCTGCCCGGTGAATGTAGCTATTCATTACAAAAATAATTATTCATATCGGATTGGTAGTTTCTGAGGCTAGCCCCAACATACAAACAAAATTACATATACATAATATATCTCTTTATGATAGTACCTATATTATATAGTATAGTATATATCTATACTAATATTATAAAGCTGAAGAGTTTGTTTTGTTTGTTTGTTTGTTTGTTTGTTTAAACGCGCTAATCTCAGAAACTACTGAACCGATTTGAATAATTCTTTCACTGTTAGATAGTCTATTTATCGAGGAAGGCTATAGGCTACATTTTATCCCGAAATTCCCACGGGAACGGGCACGACGCGGGTAAAACCGCGGGGCGCTGCTAGTAGTATATATGTAGTATGTATATATGTAGTATGTATATATGTAGTATGTATATATGTAGTATGTAGTATATATATTATGTAGTATAGTATTCATTACATTTTTTTACATATTTCTGAAACAAATTTTTATGGGGTAGTCAAATAGATAAAATAAGTAAAAGCCTGTAATATCCCACTACAGGGCAAAGGCCTTTCATCTTACCAAAGGTATTAGTTAACTGTGCTTACTGTGTCGGGGGTTGCGGGTTCGATTCAACAATATGTGAAGTAGTTGTTGTTATAGTTGTTGACGACGTCTGGGTGTCAATTATATATTCTTATAAAGTATTCGTGTATGTATATGTAGTAGTATCAGTGAGTTAGATTCCGTAATACAAGCTTACTTTGGGTCTAATTAACCGTGAGTGAATTTGTCCGGGTGTATTATATTATTATCTTTTAAACTAAAAAACACTTTTCTTTGTTCCAGATCTTGAAATGCCATAAATCCCAATATTAAATTCATAATTTAATTTTTATTACCAAAATTGACCAAATCTTCTTCAGGTGCCGTCATTGTTTTGTTTAAGAAGGTTTTTTTCGCACAAAATACCCTATTCGGCCTCTGTACGGGCACTAACACCTTTTCATTTCAAAAATATATCTCCATAACCTCTTTTTAGAGTTTGGGGTCCGACTTTAATCCTATCACACAGGGATCAGTCATTATCAGGCAATCACTAAACTAAAGACGCCATTTTATTTAAAACTTAGACACTTGACCTTCTTTTTAAAACCTTTTTGGAAGTATAAAAAGGTTTGAACGATGGAGGATATAACCAAAGGTGTATCCGAGTTGACAGTACTATCATTCCGTAATGTGGACGAAGCTAGACGATTGGCGAAGCATTTTCATAAGATTATCAACCATCCGATCACTGTAGCCAACGCACCACTGCAGAAATACTTGTCTAATTTAAACGAGACTCATAAGAGAATTTTCGTACAAAAACGTGACTATGTCGAGGTGGAATACATTTTTACTACTGAAAAGAAAAGCAGTCTGCAGCGACAGAGGTTTAATAGCTTGCCAGTGAGCGAGGTTCCAGAATTGTTGAAAGCGGAGCTGTTAACTGCAGAAAATGCAAAGCAAGTACATATATGCACTGATTGTAATGTAGAAATTGAGTTAAACGATGAAGAACCCCTGATGGAGTCGCTGCAAAAGCATTTCAATCTAGAAGTCCATTTGCCAAAGCTTAAACGGGAAAGTATTGATGTATCTGAGCCTGTGATTCTGCCTAACATGTCCAGAAGACTATCCTCTATGAACTGTGGAGAAAATACTATCGATCTATCACATATTATTAAGCCTACTGAGAAATTAGATAGAGGTTTGTCCACGAAGCTTGGTGCGGCTCTGTTGAAACATCTGCCCGATAAATCTGAGGCTACGATTGGCGCTGCGCTGAAATTCTACCAAGAAGCCTATGACAAACTGTGCAGTGATATATCCATGATTGACTTCTCCACGCAAACCAGTTCAGTTGCTCCAATAATAATGAGTATCCGAGATAATGTGTATCAGAATTTCTCTGCTGACGCCAATAAGAACATCGAAAATGACGATACCGAACAGACGATGGAGAAACCAAAAACTCAGGCGAAAAAGTACCGCTACTACGGGCCTATTGAGAATTTCATTTTGAAATTGCTTAACGAACATAAGTTGTTGACTTTAGTTGATGACAGGACAGGGAAATTGGCCTTTTTCTGCATCGCTTGCGAATATTACACGCTAAGATTCCACTATGATAGCGTACTGAATCACGTTTTCAGTGAAACACACGTGCATAATCTATCTTGTATTCTGCAAGCGGATAACCATGTGCCCTTCATTGGCTATAAAGCTCCTTCCATTGAAACTATTAAGAATATCAACGATTTGTTTTTACTTAAACATGATGTAGTATCGACTCCAAACGGCTTCCAATGCAGACTTTGCAATTATGACTTTGGGACGGTTGAAACGACTATTTTACATATTTTAGATGAGAAACATTTGGCCAGACTGTCTGATGAACTGTACATGCAGGCAAAGAGAAAAAGCGATGGAATATCAGAAGATTGGGGACCTAAAGACCTAAACTGGGCGAAGTTTTTGGCAAGCTCCGGCAAACCGCAGAACAAGAACGATCATGTAATCATAGAGAACTTTATCAAGCCTTCTGGCAAAGTTGGGAATTACTGTACCTGCTGTGATATGACACTGAAAGGGCCGCGACAGGTGCTCTTCAATCATATTCGACAGAAGAAGCATTTGCGCAATGCAGCGCCTAGGAAACTGGCTATGTTGTACAAAAATCACTGCCGACCATCTGAATACTACGCTAGCTTCGGTAACTTCTACATCTGTACGATTTGCCCCGACTTTGTCGCCCTACCCTCATTCGCAGCAATCGTTGACCACTTCGAAAGTGATGCTCACTTCGAAACCATATCCAAATTGGTCCGTTCTGCCTTATTCCCAGAAAACGACGACGATTTTCTTCTAAACATGAACAAAATAACACAGTCCAACGGTTTTAAGTGCGAATTTTGCTCGGAAACGTTCCCCGATTCGAATGAAGCGATCAAACATGTGCTGCGTTCTGTCGAGCATCAGAACGCGGTCGCTGAGGCGAAATTGCGCGAGAATCGCGGTGATATTATAAGCGTTTACATGAAAGGCAACTTTATTTTGCACAGCGAAGGGGCTACTTTCAACTGTGTTGCCTGCAATGGCGTGTTCAACTCTATTCGCTCGTTGCTCACTCACTTGATTTACGCCGATCATTTTACTATAAAACCGTCGACTGACTGCGTTTTTCGTTTCTACTTGGAGTTGAAGCATAATATTAATATGTTGGCGAGGAATAAGTACGTGTACTATGAGTTTGCGAAATTAAAATGTGGTGTTTGTGAGGCGGATCTGGATGAGAATGAGAATGCTAAGAGGCATGTGGTGTCGACGCGACACAGGGAGAGCATGGGGGCCAGTTACGTTAATATTAATGACGCCACTGGTGTGGAGTAAATGTGAGTATAAACAGACATTTTTTATTTATTATTTACTAGCGCGCCCCGCGGTTTTACCCGCGTTGTGCCCGTTCCCGTGGGAATTTCGGGATTTTTTTACATAAAATCCTTCCTCTTGAATCACTCTACCTATTACAAAAAACCGCATCAAAATCTGTTGCGTAATTTTAAAGATTTAAGCATACAGACAAACAGACAAACAAACAGACAAAAATAGCGACTTTGTTTTATACTATGTAGTGATTATTGAAGACGAAGGTTTATATGTATAAAAAAATCCCGAAATTCCCTCGGGAACGGGCACAACCGCGGGGCGCTGCTAGTGAAGAATATATTTATTTCACACTTCGTCTGTGATTTAAGAACTGCTCGTCTAGACAGTAGAGCAGTTCTAGTTCTAGTACTAGTACTGGATCGTTTGGTTCAGGGTTCAATTCCCGGGTCGTGTGGAGCATGTTGCCAATGTACTTTTCAAAAATAGCTCTAACTATTTTGTTCTTAAATTATACGTACGTTGAACACACAGCGCCATAATAAACACGTTTAAAGAACATTTTAGCTATCATATCGTTTGTCACCTTCTGACATACGCAATTTTCTGAAGAGCAAAAGAGACAAAACACAGTGTAACAGTGTTTTAGTCTCACTCTTTACAGCAGCGAAAATAATATCCTCAGTGAGATGAGAGTTTTTTGCCCAGCAGGTGTCCCACTACTGGGCAACTCAACTACTTAAGCTACAATGGAGTCCCTTATCCTCAACAGCACTGCTATTCTCCTGAGAGGCATTTGCTCAGCTGTGGGACATTACAGGCTAATTCTACGGCTTTGGACACATTCGTACAATTTCCACGTTCGTACAATTCTACATTCGTACAATTTTTCCTAAATTGTTTTCCAAATTCGTACAAATAGGTGCTATAAAACCAATAACTATGGAACTAGTAAAAAAATAAATAACCCTAACCTACCGAATAGTAAGAAAATACTTAGTTTTGTCAACAGAACTACTCAACAGAACAGGTGGGAGTAAACGAAATATAATGCAGACTCACATAGCACCTATTTGTACGAATTTGGAAAACAATTTAGGAAAAATTTTACGAATGTAGAATTGTACGAACGTGGAAATTGTACGAATGTGTCCGAACACAATTCTACTAGTGTAAATAAAGCGTGTGTTTGTTTGTCCGCAGGTTTACCTGATGTTAATGAAATGTGACTAGAGACGCGCGCGGCTCAATGTTATTACGATATGAATTTTAAGTATCATTTATTGTAAATGAGAATCAGTTTACAATTTTTAATAAATGAATTAATTTTTTTATTTGTTGCTTTTATTTTATCCGTTCTCGCAGGAATTTTGGGATACAATGTATCCCATGTGTTATTCTGATGTATAACCTATATTACTGTTAAGTTTCATCCAATTCCGTCCAGTAGTTTTGTCGTGAGAGTAGCAAACATACATTCTACTAATATTATAAATGTGAAAGTTCGTGAGGATGGATGTATGTTTGTTGCTCTTTCACGTAAAAACTTCACGGATTTCGATGAAACTACAGTATTATAGGTAATATATCAGGATAGCAAATGGGATAAATTTTATCCCGGAATTTTCGCGGGAAACGATACTACGCGGGTAACACCGCGGGACAGGCCTAGTTTATAATAAAAATATACGTTTTTTTTTGGATTTGGATAAAACTTTACAGTATTATAAGTAATATATCAGGATAGCAAATGGGATAAATTTTATCCCGGAATTTTCGCGGGAAACGATACTACGCGGGTAACACCGCGGGGTAGGACTAGTTTATAAAAATATACGTACCTATATTTTTTGAATGAAACTACAGTATTATAGGTAATATATCAGGATAGCAAATGGGATAAATTTTATCCCGGAATTTCCCGCGGGAAACTATACAATGCGGGTAGGGGAAGGGTTAGTTATTAAAAATATACGTATATTTTTTAAATAAAACGAGAGATAATTGAAAAAATATTTAATTACATTTATTTGCTTACAACATAAACAATTATAACGAACCCGAGAATACAATACAATTCAAGTTATTATACAAATTAACAATTTATCGTCTTATTAGTTAAACTAGCGTTAAACACGCTTAATGTCCGTTTTTGTAACATTACTTCACTATTAAAACCCTATATTCACGGTATCCTGATCACTGCACTGATATCTTCAGTGAGAGGCCTTTGCCCAACAGTGGGACATTATAGGCCAATACTTGCATACTTATATTCATACTATAGTCTACACTAATATTATAAAGAGGAAAACTTTGGTTGTAATGAATAGGCTCAAAAACTACTGGACCGTTTTTAAAAATTCTTTCACCATTCGAAAGCTACACTATCCACGAGTAACATAGGCTATTTTTCATCCCGAGATTCTCACAGGAATGGATACAACGCGGGTAAAACCGCGGGGCGCTGCTAGTAACATAATAAAACTGGAGAATTTGATTTGTTTGAACGCTAATCACAGGAACTACCATTCCGATTCGAATAATTATTTTTGTAATGGATAGCTTCATTCAAGAGAAAGATTATAGGTTGTATTTTATCCCGAAATTCCCACAGGAGCGGGTACAATACGGGTAATGCCGCAGACCGCTGCTAGTGTGTTCATAGTGTTGGGGGGGGGGAGGGGGTTTGCTGAGTGTCACAAGATGTGACAAGGAGGGACGGGGGAGTCGACGGCAACGTGATGTTCGCCGTTCATCAAAAGATTTTAAATATTTTTTTCAATAAATACTTTTTTCTCAATTTTGATCATGATTCATGATTTGGGTCTTAGTTTTTGTGACGAAATATTTACATGGGGGTCACAGAAAGTGTGACACAGCGTGACAATAGGGGGGGAGGGGGTGAAAAAAAGTTGATTATAGCGTGACGTATTTTGTGAACGGCCCCTTAGTGAGTTGTTTGTAATCATGTTTCTTGTATGTTGCCCGGCAACATAGTGTTGCAGAGTTGATTACTGTGTAGAGCAACATTTGTTAAGCAACTGTGCGCAACAAATGTTGACAACAACCGTGAATAAAGGGTGATAATATTTTACAAAACCTTAGTTATTTAAATTTTAAAATTAGTCCGAATCTAAGAAATTTGATCATATTAATTTTACTACTAAATTTTACATATAAATTACAATTTTTGATGTCCAGACATTAATTTACTTCATTGCTCCAATATCTCTAAGCGAATTTTAATGAAATTTGGCACAATGATAGTCTATAGTCTGGAATAACACATGGGATACTTTTTATCCCGAAATTCCCACGGGAATTTGTACAAAAACCATTTGTTTTGTATCTTAATAATACAATTTGGAACGAACACCTTTTCTTTCAAGCTTATTACAATATTAAGGCGAGAATATACATGCTTGCAGCTTTCATGCAAGTATACATACACTTGTAGTAGTATCAGTGAGTTAGATTCCATAATACAAGCTTAGAGCTTACTTTGGGTCTAATTAACCGTGAGTGATTAAGCCCGAACCATATTGGAAGTATCCATGAAGCAAAACGCTTGCAACTTGCATGCAAGCGGCAAGTTACTAGCATGCAAGCTACATACTTGCATGCGTATTCTATTCCATTAAATATGATGATTTACATAAGCCAAGAAACAAGCTTCAGTTTAAAACGATTACTTAAAAATAAACTTAATATTTGGAAAATTATATTTGACAACACTTAAAAATTGACCTAAAAAGTTACTGAAATTCAAGATGGTCTTGACTGACGTTGATCTATATATATAAAAATGAAACCCATTTTCCTTGGTCACGGCATCACGCGTGAATGGCTGGACCGATTTCCACGGTTTTGCAAAATGCTCCGTGAGGTTTATAGGGAATAAAAATCTCAAAATTCCCACGGGAACGGGGGCGCTGCGGGTGCAACCGCGGGGCACAGCTAGTTTTAAATAAAAAAGCTATTACAGGTAGATATGAAGTTATAATTAAACTAAGAAAAAAAAAATCTCTACAGCGCTTTCCAACCCGCCTTAGGCAAGCGTGGTGATTACGACATCCTCCTCACTGTACTGATATCTTCAGTGAGATGAGAGGCCTTGGCCAGCAGTGGGACATTAGAATAGTAGTGGGACATTACTAATATTTTACTTTTTATAGCGTATTCACTTACGGCCTTCTTATTAACATCACTTTAGCTATCAAATGGTTTCTCCCTTTCCGACATACGCTATACGCCAAAGAGCGAAAGAGACAAAACACTTTATAAACACACCGTGAAGTTTTTTTAGTTGAGACTGACATGCATGTGTTGACGTTTACTGAACCAAATATAACGATTACGAATTCATAGTGCGTTTTTTCTTTCTCTTTCTAACTCATACGAATATCATAATCACAAATTATGTGTCTCTTTCTAACTCATGTTTTACTTGCAATAAATAATTAATTAAAGTTCCATTCTGCGGCGTATCTATCTCTTTCTAACTTATACAAATATTATAATTACAGATCCATACTGCTATACACCTGTCGCTTTCTAACTCATAGCAGCGGTGCGTTGGTGTGAAGATATCGGGGAACTGGGGGCAGATTCTAAGCACATTTCCGAAGCTTGTTCGGCGAGGTCCATCGTGATCTGGAAATTACAAAAATAATAGTTAGAAAATATTGCCTGTCTGTCTATCTAAATATATAAAAGATTTTAAAAAATAATCAAAAAACAAAAAAAGAATCATCAAAATCGGTTTTTTATATAAATTTGCTCATTAGAACGAGTTAATCTCTGTCAGCAGCCTGATTGGAATCACTGTATTGTATTATTGGTGATGTCGATGCGAGTGGTACCTTGTGGTGCGCCTGCGCCGTGCAGTCGGGCGGCAGGCGCAGCGCGCGCACGAGCGCGGCGAGCGCGGGCGCGCGCGCGCCGCCCGCCACCGCCACCTGCACGAGCCGCGCGCCCAGCTCCGCGCGCGCCGCCAGCCGCGCCACCGACCTGACGCCACATATAAACAAAGCCTTGACAAGAAGCTCATTCACTACACTTACCCGCATTGTACTTATTCCCGCGGGAATTTCGAGATAAAATGTATCCCATGTGTTAGTCTGATGTATAACCTATATTACTGTAAAGTTTCATCCAAATCCATTCAGTAGTTTTTGCGTGAAAGAGTAACAAACTATTGCGTTGAGATTTTAGATCGACCTCAAAAAAGCGTTCGACACTGTTAGCCACAAACAGTTATTAATTATACTAAAACGTATTGGGATTGATGATAAAGTACTTTGGCTGTTTGAATCGTACTTAAGTAATAGGTCTTGATTGATTAAAACAGATCAAACTCAGAGTAAACCGTCACCAATCACATGTGGGGTCCCGCAGGGTTCCATTTTGGGGCCTCTGCTATTTCTTATCTATGTTAATGACAGCGCACTTAGGACTAAAGGGTAATAACTTATACAGACGACACATGTATTTTTTATGTATATGGAACGGGCTCAACGCGGGTAAAACCGCGAGGCACTGCTAGTAGATTATAGATGAGACACACAATACAACATGAATATAATGAATACGTACGTGGCGGGCATGTTGGTGAGCGCGTTGCAGGCGGCCGCCACCGCGGGCCGGAGACTGTCCAGCGACGACACGCCGCCCGACGACACGCCGCGCAGCTGACACACAAATATACGCTTTAATGACACTGATTTAGAGTCCAGTTTAGTCCATCAAAGGGAACAGGGAGAACAGCTGCAGTATACAAATATAGGCTTTAGTAAGACAGGGATAGAGTCGAGTTTAGTATAACACACAGAGCAGCTGCAATATACCAATATAGGCTTTAATAACACTGGGTTAGAGTCGAGTTCACTATAACACAGAGAACAGCTGCAGTATACAAATATAGGTTTTAAAAACACTGTATTAGAGTCCAGTTCACTATAACACAGCGAACAGCTGCAGAGACGTCAAACTCAAGCTTAGAACGTGTAAGTCATCAAAAATCGAATCTTAGACCTGTCTAAGCCAAAGCATGACTTTTAGTGAAAGAATCGTTCTAAGTACCGTTTATTTAATCAAATCATGATCTTAGATCACTGCTAATCAATAGGGTATTTGAATGTTTTTTTTTTATTCTTCCTATTAACTTATCTTGTTATGACGTGTAAGAAACTAAAATCCGTTTTTTTATATCGTTATTATTTCGAGAGTTACATGCGGTCAAAGTTTCTGAATAGACAGAGACAGCACTACTACTAGTGTGACGTCACAATGTTAGAGCGCCATAGACGTCGCATACAAAAATCGTTTTGCAAGAAAGGGACAGCGTCAGACAGGAGAGAATATTTCAGAGTTTATAATTTCTTTATATATTAAACGATTTCGATTCTGATTTCAGTTTTGATCATAATTTTAGTTATTTTACTAATTTCATCTCTCAAATTGTACACTTTTAATAACATTCAAATACCCTATTGCTACGACTAAGACTTGTCTTAGCACCGACTATTTATCCAGGCCTAGTCCCGTATACATACCTCTAAAAATATAATTACACCAAAAATATCATAAAGTTGTTAAATATATGATTAAAAATATAATTAAAAGCTGACTTATGATTTTTCATAAATGTATTTTGCGTAATAGGTTTATTTTAATTGTGAAATTCCTTAAAAATCTATCATCCGTAACCGAAATTATCCGCAACTTACGTATAATCCGTAATAATTTAATATCCGTATCCGGTATAATAATCATTCCTCTATCCGCAACCAATCCGTATCCGAAATTTCATATCCATGACATCCCTAGCTAAGCGTTAGTCACTTGTCTATTTAAGAGACTATCGGGATCCAGCAATCCACTACAGCAACAGCTGAGTTATATATAATTTCCTTTTTGTAGACGCCTCGGTGGTCTAGTGGTATGTGCACTCGCCTGCCAAGACTGAGGTCCCGGGTTTAATTCCCAGGTCGAGCGAAAACATGTTTCCTACTTTTCAAACATGGCTCGGGTTTGAGATCACCAACCCGCATTAGGCAAGCGTGGTGATTACGCCTGAAACCTCCTCACTGTACTGATATCTTCAGTGAGACGAGAGGCCTTTGCCCAACAATGGGACATTACAGGCTAATACTTTACTTTTACTTTTATACTTTTATTTAAGTTTTGTTTTTAAGACAGTAAATTTATTTTTATTTATTTATCCATACTATAAGTACTATTTATCGTACTTTTGACTAATTTTTAGCAACGACTATTTATCTAGACCTTCGCCCCATAAACATACCTCTTCACAGACTTGTAAGTAATAGTACACGGCTTGTCCGCCACTCTCCCACCCGCTGACTTCGTTCCGCTGTGCCGCCTCGTGCATCTTAGACAGGATCGGCGCTATACTCTGGAGATTATCTGAAATATCAACATAATATCCTGTTACCGAAATATACGAAAACGTTTTTTATACATACAGAGCGATTCAAGAGGAAGGTTTGTAACTGCTTTTAACGCCAACAATCCCGCGAGAACGGATACAATGCGGGTAAGTCTCAGGCACGGCTAGTTTTTCTATAAAGACAAATGGCTAAAGGTTCTTACCAGCTAAAACTGCGTCGGGTAACAGCTGTTCTATGAGTACTTTGTGAGCTGCATTCCACTCCTCGGCGCCCACCAGATATTCAACCTCTAGCGACAACTTGTGCTGGAAAATATTAAAACAAATATGTTTTATACTTGGTAATATTAAAACAAATTGGCCTGTAATGTCCTAATACTGGTCGGCGGCCTCTCATCTCTCAGATATCAGTACAGTGAGGAGGATGTCGTCATCACCACGCTTGACTAATGCGGGTTGGTGATCTCAAACCCGAGTTAAAATGTATCCTAATTGTTATTCTAATGAATAATCTAAGTTTCATCCAAATCTGTTCAGTCGTTTTGCCCAGAATTGTTTTTTGCTATCTTTTTTGCCTCACCTCATACTTGGCCCAATGTCGATAGAATATTATATTAGTCGTTTAGGACTATTTAACTTTTTAGACTTTACTTTCAGGACTTAATTACTTTTAGACAATATTCCTTTACTAGCAGCGCCCCGCGGTTTTACCCGCGTTGTGCCCGTTCCCGTGTGAATTTCGGGATTTTTTTTACATAAAAACCTTCCTCTTTAATCACTCTACCTTTTACAAAAAACCGCATCAAAATCCGTTGCGTAATTTTAAAGATTTAAGCATACAGACAAACAGACAAAAATAGCGACTTTGTTTTATACTATGTAGTGATGCCTCACCTCGTATTTGGCCCTATGCGCCATAGCCAGTAGTATCCACTTGTCGGGCACTCTCAACTTGTTGAGCAACTCCATCTGAGCGAGTAGCTCGCCCGAGTCGGCCTTCGACGGCGCGTGGCGAGATATCATATCTTTGATCATGTGCGAGCGACTGTGGAAGAAACGTACAAGGTCCTTATTCATAAAAGCTTATTAACAGCAATTTAGCTATCAAATGGTTTGTCCCTTTCTGACATACGCTATTTTCCAAAGAGCAAAAGAGACAAAACACTCACTAACAGTGTTTTAGTTAGAGAGTGTTTATGAATAAGGCAGATACCCTGTAATGTCCCACTGCTGGGCAAAGGCCTCTCGTCTCACTGAAGATATCAGTGCAGTGAGGAGGATGTCGTAATCACCACGCTTGCTGCGGATTGGTGATCTTAAACCGGAGCCATATTTGAAAAGTAGGAAACGTGTTTACGCTCGACCCGGGAATCGAACCGGCAACCCCCGACACAGTAAGCGTTCTCACTGGCACTGTGCCAACGGGTTTGTCAAAAAATATGTATATTTTAAATATATAAAGAATGTACGTGTGTATGTCACTGAACTCATAAACGGCTGGACCGATTTCAGTTAATTGTTTTGTATGCGTTTGGGTGGCTCCCTGAATGGTTTAGATTCACACTAGCGACATCTATTGGGTCGCCGGTGGAACCACCGCGCGAGACAGATAGTTAATATAATATATATGTATAATCTATTTTTTTGGATTGTCACAAAATGTGGTTAAATGTCATCAATTTTCCAGCCGAAGACGATTGCTTCTGAAGAGGAAAAAGGTTTAGAGATAGGGTAAGAATGATATAAAATTACTAAACCTTTTTCCTCTTCAGGAGCAATCGTCTTCGACTGGAAAATTGACGACATTGGTCCACATTTTGTACCAATCCAAAAAAAATAGTTAACATAATATATGTATACTCACAGCCTATCGTCGGTTATATACATGAGTGCCTGCACAGCGCGGTGCCACAGCCCGGCCGCCTCGAGCTGCTCGGCGACGCCGACAGCGGTCTTGTTCTCGATCGTGCCGAACCAAACGCTTAGTAGGAAACTGAAACAGAATGTATCTCTATATATAAAAATCAATGCCACTTTTCAATGTAATGTTATAACTTCTTCTTCATCGAGTGGATGGCAACCTGACCAATCCTGGTGTCAGAGTTATTGAGCCGCCAAAGGCCTCTGACATGGCTCATGTAACGACTACTATCCGTAGAAAGTAACCGGGACCGACGGCTTAACGTGCCCTCCGAAGCACGGAACCGTCTTACTTATCGGGCAATCAGGTGATTCAGCCCGCAATGCCCAAACCAAACTGAGGACAGTCTCATAAAGAGATTTTTGTGAGATATTGTCCCCACCGGGAATCGAACCCAGATCGTGAGTCTGGCGCTCAAACCACAAGACCACGGAGGCTTTTATATTATAACTTAAGAACGGGCTCACCTATCCAAATCAAATGTATTAAATTATGCTTTGTTGGACTATTTAGTAGATGGTTCATGTGACCACAAAATCGGTCGAGCGGTTCTTAAATTCCCACGGGAACGGGTACAACGCGGGTGAAACCGCGGGGCGCGGCTAGTGAAGTATATTACCTGAGCGAGTAGTCTCCGGGGTCGTTTGTGTAGTGTTGCGGGGAGAGTTTGGGTCGCGTCTGATACGCGCGGGCTCGGAGCAACTCGTAGCGAAGATCCAGCGGGCGGGACGGGCACTGGGGGGACGTGAAGTTAGTAATGTTCCACTGCGGGGCAAAGGATGTCATCTCACTGCAAGTTTTTTGACAAGCCCGTTGGCACAGTGGCAGTGAGAGCACTTATTGTGTCGGGGGTTGCGGGCTCGATTCCCGCCCGGAGTCAACAATATGTGAAGACAGTTGTTGACGACGTCTGGGTGTCAATTAAATATTCTTATAAAGTATATGTATATGTAGTAGTATCAGTGAGTTAGATTACATGATACAAGCTTAGAGCTTACTTTGGGTATAATTAACCGGGAGTGAATTGGTCCGGGAGTATTTATTTTATTTATTTAAATGTAGTATGTGGCACTGAATGTGTAAGGTACTGACATCATCGAGAGTCCGCTGCGCGTGCGGCGGGCGCGGCGCCTGCAGCCCGCAGTCATCCACCAGCTCCGGATGCTCTCCCTCATCAGCGCCCGCCGCGCGGAAGAAGCTCTCGTACTTGCGGATGATCTGTTCGAGAGTTGGCACTTGGGTGCACAGGAATCTGTGGTAACAATGGAAGAATGTGAGAGGAACTGTTCGTAACGACCTAAGTGTGATAAGACGATATGTTAAATGATAATCTATACTAATACTAGCTGTGCTCTGCGGTTTCACCCACAGCGCACCCGTTCCCGTAGGAAAAACGGGATAAATAGTATCCTATATCCGTCTCCTGGTTCTAAACTACCTCCCCACAAGTTTTCTGCCAAATCGGTTCAGCCGTTCTCGAGTTATAAATAGTGTAACTAACACGACTTTCTTTTATATATATATATATAATATATATATATAAGACTAATATTATAAAAAGGTAAATTTTTAAAGTTTGTTTGTTTGTTTGTATGTTCGACTTAATCTCGGGAATTACTAGTCCGATTTGAATAATTATTTTTCTGAATGGATAGTCACGTTCAACGGGAAGGTTATAGGCTATTATTCATCCCGAATTTCCCACGGGAACACCCACATATCTTATCTACATCAAGGCACTATTCCTTGTTACCTGGCCGTAGCGTGTAGCGCGTGCATCCACTCCACGTCGAAGAAGTGGTCGCGGGTGGCCGTCCCGGCGAGCAGTTGTAACGTACACAGCTTGTGGCGCGACACCAACTTGTCGGCGCCGCACTCGCGCCACAGGGACAGTTGTCTGGAGATCAGCGAGCGGAACAGCGAGTCGCCTGCAATAAGCAATGTTTTAGATAACTTCGTACTTCTTCTTCTTCTTATCGAGTGGATGGTCAACCTGACCAATCCTGGTGTCAGAGTTATAGAGCCGCCAAAGGCCTCTGACATGGCTCATGTAACGACTACTATCCGTAGAGAGTAACCGGGACCGACGGCTTAACGTGCCCTCCGAAGCACGGAATCATCTTACTTTTCGGGCAATCAGGTGATTCAGCCTGCAATGCCCTAACCAAACTGAGGAAGGTCTCACAAAGTGATTTTTGTGAGATATCCCCGCCGGGAATCGAACCCGGAACCTCTGGATCGTGAGCCGAGCGCTCAAACCACTAGACCACGGAGGCTGTTACTAAGAGATGAGGAGACCTTTGCGAGCCCAGCAGTGGGAAAGTCATTCATTTCAAGTAGGCTTCACCCTGGTGTAAGAGTTCTTAGACCGCCTAAAGGTGACGACATGGTCTGACGATGGAACAAACAGGACCGATTGCTTAACGTGCCCTCCGAAGCTCGGTAGTGTTCAGATAGAAACGCCACTATCGGCCACCCATCCAAGTAGAAGTCGAGCTGAACGTTTGCTTAACAATCGCAATGAACTATCTAGATCAGTGGTGGGGAAACTTTTTTAATGGGGGGCCACAATGTTAAAAAAAATCTAGAGGAGGGCCAGAATTATAGAAAAAATGCATTTTGTGTGAAAGCTTTTACTCATAATAATAATAAAAACATTAGTATTTAAACATAAATAGTAATTAAATTTAACTTTTATTCGAAGGCCCTGCCATGGTAACTCTATTAGTCTATCTATTAATCTACTAAGTAAAATCTACTTTATACTTCTTGACCGTCAAAACGTAACTATAGCGGGTCATATACTCCATATTGTGTTTTCCATGTCGATGGACCTTTGGCGGGCCGGATTAAATACCTTCGCGGGCCGGAGTTGGCCCGCGGGCCGTACTTTGCCCATCACTGATCTAGATTTTAACATTCCACTACAGCGCAAAATCTTGTCAACTCGCTGAAGTTTTCGTTAGCGCGTACTGTCTCACTGCTGGGCTTATTAAAGGATATTATTAATCCCACTTCAGCGCAGAATCTTGTCTCTCTCTCTCTCTCTCTCTCTCTCTCTCTCTCTCTCTCTCTCTCTCTCTCTCTCTCTCTGAAGAAATCGCTACTGTTCTATCGCTGAAAATGACGTTAACGTGCACTGTCCCCTGCTGAGTATGGTTCCCCACTCACCCGCGGCCTGCGCGATGAGTGTGGCCATGTTGAAGTCCCCTCGCCCGCGCGCCACGCGACACGCCTCCAGCACGCGCCCGCCGAGCAGCAGAGTCCAGATGCGGACGCTATGCTTGTCCGTCTCTGTGGAATATATATCACTACATAGTATAAAACAAAGTCGCTTTCCGCTGTCTGTCCATATGTATGCTTAGATCTTTAAAACTACGCATCAGATTTTGACGCGGTTTTTTTAATAGATACGAGTGATTCAAGAGGAAGGTATAAAAATTCCCGAAATTCCCACGGGAACGGGCACAACGCGGGTGAAGCCGCGGGGCGTTGCTAGTATTTATATATATAAAATTTACTGTATAATATACGTGTGTATGTCACTGAACTCCTCCTAAACGGCTGGACCGATTTGAATGAATTGTTTTTTATGCGTTCGTGTGGCACCCTGGATGGTTTAGATTCATACTAGCGACATCTATTGGGTCGCGGGTGGAACCACCGCGCGGGACGGCTAGTATATTATATAGATATTTTACCATCCTCCTGTTCGACAGACACGGGCGATGCGAGCAGCTGGTCAGTGATGTCGCTGACCGCGGCGGTCAACCACTGCAGCAACCGGCGGTGGCGGTTGACTACAGATAGATTGTCTGTGCCGGGGACGCCTGTTGGAGATAATAATTGAATATTCAAGGTAAAGTAAATAAGTTCGAGAAGGTCAGTGGCCAACCCTGGTGTTTATAGACCACCTAAAGACCTCCGACATGGTCTAACGATTGAAACAACCGAGACCGACAGTTAAACGTGCCCTCCGAAGCACGGAATCATCTTACTTTTCGGGCAATCAGGTGATTCAGCCTGCAATGCCCTAACCGAACTGAGGACAGTCTCACGAAAAGATTTTTGTGAGATATTGTCCCCACCGGGAATCGAACCCGGAACCTCCGGATCGTGAGCCGAGCGCTCAAACCACAAGACCACGGAGGAAGTTGAGGTCGGAGAATAATAGTATACATTAAAGATTAATTTAATTTATTAATTAAATACATACCATCATTTTCCAAGTCTGCACCCCATAGAGCTTCGCAGAGCTGCCACACTTCATAGCAGTAACCGCCCGTCACGCCAAACTAGGAACAAATACATGTTATACTAGCTGTGCCCCGCGGTTTCACCCGCAGCGCCCCCGAGGGAATTTTGAGATTTTTATTCCTTATTTTTCTTATAATATAAAAACCTTGTCCTGACAATAAGGAACACATTAAAAAAAGATGCAATTTGGTGCAGTCGTTCTGAAGTTATGCGCTTAGCAACAGATTCAGCGATTCATTGTGCGTTGATTACCAATCAGTCAGTCAGGACTTTGAATTTTATATTGTACTAGCTGTGCCCTGGGGTTTCACCCGCAGCGCCTCCGTTCCCGTGGGAATTTTGAGATTTTTATTCCCTATAAACCTCACGGAGCCCGAGACCTTTCCAGCGAATGCAAAACCGTGGAAATCGGTCCAGCCATTCACGCGTGATGCCTTGACCAAGGAAAACGGGTTTCATTTTTATATATATAGATGTATATAGATTTCTTAGTACATCCTCCTTACTGTACTGATATCTTCAGTGAGATGAAAGACCTTTGCCCAGCAGTGGGACATTACAGGTTAACACTTTATTTAACTTACTTTAGGCGTATAACTCTTCATAGTTCCAGCTTCCTTAGTGAGTGTAGCGAGTACCGCTCGCTTATCGGCGGGAGAGGTGTTCAGTTTGAGTCCCGGACACGCGCCGGCGTCGGTGAAGGACGAGTACTCGAGCAGGCAGTCCAGTTGGCGGGAGAGGACCTCCTGTGAGAGAGAGAGGGAGGGAGAGAGAGCATAAGTGTAACTAACAATATAAAAAAGAACAAACTATTACATAAATTGATGCTTATGACATTCAGTATATTACAAAGTCATCATGACACTACAAAGTCGCGACACTTTCGAGAATATCAGTGGTCAACTCTAGTGTCGGAGTATTTAGCCCGCCTAAGGCCTTCGATATGGTCTATAATACTGCTTAACGTGCCCAACAACACTAACTCACCATAACATCACACAATCATTATAACATAACAAACTCACTAGCCTAGTCTCATCATAACATCACTCACCATAACGTTACAGCTCGCGTCGGACTGGCTCAACGCTATTCTGTTGACGACCGCCTCATACTAATCGTCTCCACTTCTTACAAACTCACCATACCATAATAGACTCACCGTATTATCACGTTAACCAGTCTGTCCCGGTTGTCTGGACCTACTCGAACTAATTAACTAACATTACAAACACCATAACACCACAATCTCACCACATAATAACTTAACTCACCATAACGTTACAGCTCGCGTCGGGCTGGCTCAACGCTATTCTGTTGACGACCGCCTCCGACCAGTCATCGTCGCTTCTGCCCGCCACGTAGCTGCCGAGCTCGCATAGATCAGCAGCTGTTGATAAAATAACAATGTATTAACAATTATACTTAACTAGCAGCGCCCCGCGGCTTTGCCCGCGTTGAGGCCGTTCCCGTAGGAATTTTCGTAAATCCTTTCTTAGTGTGCACTTACGTCACTTGAAGAACCTTCCTGCCAAATTTCATGTTTCTAGGTGTAACTTGAGAGGTGTCAATTGACACCCGGATGGAACGAAGATTATTTATTATCAACAAAAATAATCGTCGCGACACCACACTGTTCAATGCGAAATAGAAAGACGAAACGAAAATATCTAGGTTGCTTTCTATAAGAAAGAGAGAGAGAGACAGACAGAGAAACATGTGCACGCCAGAGAGAGACAGACAGAGAAACATGCGCACGCCGCACGGCTTACAATAGCTTACTATAGCAAAAATGTCGTTACAACTTTTCGTCTTAATTTTTTCCGTCTAGCCCCTTTCGCAACGCGCGATAAGGAACTTCGTTCCAATAGAAACACTGACACTATGTACTTACAGTTAGGTAGGTCGGCGACACTGTCGTATGTGGTGGTGTAGACGAGTGCGTCCCCGGGCCCGAACCCCGCTCGCGCGTGGCGGGCGCGGCACACGCTCATATCCGCTAGGCAAGCCGCGTCCAGACGACCTGCGGGGGTACAAACATTTAGGGGATGGGAATCCAATCGATATTAATAACAAACGAATCGCCAAAATGTATGTACGGTCGGCCAAGAAAGCGGTCTACCACTTTTGACAAAAGTTTCTGCGAGATGTAACGATCGCTAAGGTTGACTTTTCTATGCACAATTATGTTATGACAATCTTATTGCCAGGGAAAATTGACCTTGTTGTTTCATGACTTTCAAATGAATCTCAACCGTAGGGTGGTAGACCACATTTTTGGCTGACCGTACGCGCATACCTTCAGAAGGAATGCACCAAATTGGATGATAATTTTGTTATGTTTCTTATTGTCAGGATAATTAAAATAATTTTAATATATTCCCACGGGAACGGGGGCACTGCGGGTGAAACCGCGGGGTAGAGCCGGTAGGATAAAAATATAGGTGGACAAGATTGCTGGAGGAAGAATTTAAAAAAAATGGGGTTGAAAATGGAATAGGTAAAGACAAATTAGATGGACGAAAGGATTTACAGGAAAATTAGATGAATTGTTAAGTTTAAAATTTTATTAAACATTTATGACTAAAATTATAATAAAAAAAGAAAATAATCCTCACATCTCACTGAAGGTATCAGTACAGTGAGGAGGGTTATGATCACCACACGACACGACCGAAACGTTGAGGTATGCATTTAATGTTTAATTCGCGATTAAGTCCCGTCTAGATTAGTGTTTACAATGTGTTCATATCGTGATAGTTTAAATAGTGTAGTAATCACCACGCTTGCCAAATGCGGGTAGCGTTGCGGTAATGCCTACTTAACTAATAGCTAACTTAATATTTATTAAACTAATATCTAGGTATAAATCTTTACGTTCTTTTAAAAGCACACATATCTTTATTCTGTCGAGAACTATTGAGTGTTTACCTGCGATAGTATTCTTGAAGGGCGGAATCTTGCGGTGGTACCTCAGCACTATGGTGTGGGGCTTCACTATCAGAGGTCTCATTATAGCCTCTGAAACTGAAATTAATACATGAAGCACTCAGATCTGTCAATTAATGATATTAATATAATATACCCGGACAAATTCACTCACGGTTAATTAGACCCAAACTAAGCTCTAAGCTTGTATTATGTAATCTAACTCACTGATACTACTACATATACATACACAAATACTTTATATGAATATATAATTGACACCCAGACGTCGTCAACAACTATGTCTCACATATTGTTACTCCGTTGATCGACCCCGCAACCCCCGACACAGTAAGCGCTCTCATATGACACTGGGATAATATAATAAATCTAATATATAAAATTCTCGTGTCACATTGTGCGTATTTGAACTCCTCTGAAACGGCTCGACCGATTCTCATGAAATTTTGTGTACATATCGGGTAGGTCTGAGAATCGGACAACATCTATTTTTCATCCCGAAATTCCCGCGGGAACGGGTACAACGCGGGTGAAACCGCGGGGCGCAGCTAGTCTTCATATATAAGTGAAGTAAAGCAACGTGCATCTCGACCCCTACTTGGATGGGTGGCCGATAGTGGTATTTCTATCTGAGCGCTACCGTGCTTCAGAACGCACGTCAAACTGTCGGTCCCGTTCAGTCGATAGACCATGTCAATTGTCTTTAGGCGATCTAAAACATGTACTTACTTTCCACAGGTGCGGGAGTGGGCGTGATATCGAGCACGCTTTGCCCAACACTGGGCGTGGGCTCTGGGACTGATAGTGTCGGCGCTAGCATTGGAACAAGTTGGTCGCCCGTCGATATGGAGATATCTTCTTCCATCTCTATAATACAAAATATGATTAGTGTAAGGGAATAATTTAAGTGGTGTTAATTCGTGCATTTGTAACGGTCGCCATCTAGCGGATTATCATATGAGATACAACAGCCGCCGCGGTCTTGTGGTTTGAGCGCCCGGCTCACGATCCGGAGGCTCCGGGTTCGATTCCCGGTGGGGATATCTCACAAAAATCTCTTTGTGAGACTGACCTCAGTTTGGTTAGGGCATTGCAGGCTGAATCACCTGATTGCCCGAAAAGTAAGACGACTCCGTGCTTCGGAGGGCACGTTAAGCCGTCGGTCCCGGTTACTTTCTACGGATAGTAGTCGTTACATGAGCCATGTCAGAGGCCTTTGGCGGCTCAATAACTCTGACACCAGGATTGGTCAGGGTGACCATCCACTCGATGAATAAGAAGATCTGTACTTATTATTTATTTATATTACTTTTCGGGCAATCAGGTGATTCAGCCTGCAATGCCCTAACCAAACCGACGACAGTCTCACAAAGAGATTTTTTGTGAGATATAGTCCCCACCGGGAATCGAACCCGGAACCTCCGGATCGTGAGCCGAGCGCTCAAACCACAAGACCACGGAGGCTGTTAAGATAGGTACAGATGAAGCGGAGAGAACACATTTGTCTTCAGTTATATGCTTGGCAGGCTGGTGTCCACTCACCATTATCATTGTAGAGCGAAGCCTTCATCAGCTGGATGTCGTGACTGCTGCGGTGGTCGAGGCGGGCGAGCTCGGCTGTCGGGCTCTTCACCCCGGACGCGCGGCTCGGGTACAGCGAGTTGTCCTCTGTTGTGTCCATTTCGTAAGCTGTATATTAGTAAAGTAAAGTAAAGTATTAGCCTGTAATGTCCCACTTGTTGGGCAAAGGCCTCTCGTCTCACTGAAGATATCAGTACAGTAAGGAGGTTTCAGGCGTAATCACCACGCTTGCCTAATGCGGGTTGGTGATCTCAAACCCGAGCCATGTTTGAAAAGTAGGAAACATGTTTTCGCTCGACCTGGGAATTGAACCCGGGACCTCAGTCTTGGCAGGCGAGAGCACATACCACTAGACCACCGAGGCGATACATTTATTAGTAACACGGCTAATTAGACCAAAAGTCAGCTCTAGGCTTGTATTATGGAATCTAAATAGCTGATATCTCTAATGTGCTGTGGGGTGTAACAACCCCATAGCGTACACAGAGTCTGTCCTCTACATCACCGCCCCTGTACTTAGTTTTAATAACATATATTTTAGTATTTAATTCATAGTGTATAAGTATTGCTTGTTTTCATGTTGTATTTTATGTGGTGTAGAAATAAATGGATTAAATAAAATTCTCGTGTCACGGGGTGCGTAATAGAACTCCTCTGAAACGGCTCGACCGATTCTCATGAAATTTTGTGTGCATATCGGGTAGGCCTGAGAATCGGACAACGTCTATTTTTCATCCCGAAATTCCCGCGGGAACGGGTACAACGCGGGTGAAACCGCGGGGCGCAGCTAGTTTATTATAAAATTACTTGCTCTAGAATCTTATTGTGCCCCGCGGTTTTACCCGCGTTGTACCCGTTCCCGTTGGAATATCGGGAATTTTTAAACAGATAAACCTTCCTCTTGAATCACTCTATCTATTTAGGAAAACCGCGTCAAAACCCGTGCAGTAGTATTTGTGTTTATCGCGGACAGACAGACAGATGCGGCCGGACTTTTAAAATACGTAGTGTTAGATAGAATTTACCTTTCCCCGCTCCGTTCAACAGATTCAACGACGTCTGATGCATAGCGTATATACTGTCGTCCGTCATCAATCCCACGCCAAGACCCTGCAGTCCCACAGCTGGGCTAGGCACGCCCGAGATGCCCACGCCTCCGAGCCCGGCAGATTGCGTAGGAACTGGCTGTTTGGGAGCTGGAACAAATGACAAATTTAAAGTAAAGTATTGGCCTGTAATGTCCCACTGCTGGTCAAAGGCCTCTCATCTCACTGAAGATATCAGTGCAGTGAGGAAATCTTTCTAATTTTATAAATGCGCTGTTTGTGAGGATGGATGTATGTATGTTTGTTACTCTTTAACGAAAAAACTACTGGACGGATTTGGATGAAACTTCACAGTAATATAGGTTATACATCAGAATAACACATGGGATACATATATCCCGAAATTCCCGGCGCGTCGAGTAATAAATAGATATATACATCCGGACAAATTCACACACGGTTAATTAGACCCAGACTAAGCTATAAGCTTATATTATGGAATCTAATTACTGATACTACTACATATACACACACAAATCTATACTTACTAATATTATAAAAAGGTAAAATATGTAAGTTTGTTTGTTTGTATGTTCAAGCTAATCTCCGGAATTACCGGTCCGATTTTAATAATTCTTTTTGTAATGGATAGCCACATTCAACGGGAACATTATAGGCTTATTTTCATGCCGAAATTCCCACGGGAACGGCCACAACGCGGGTAAAACCGCGGGGCGCTGTTAGTACTTTTTAAGAATACATAATTGGGCTTTTGAAAAAAAAAAAAGATTTTTTTTATGTATTTTAAAACTTTATTATTAATAATATTGATATTTAATGCAAAAAACTTTAAAAATATATTTTTTCAATTAATTATAAACAATTAAAAATTGAATAAAAATCACGTGACTATAAACGCGCCATAATTGGTCACCGTGGTTGTGACGTGATAATGTATAGCTATTTAACCATAAGACGTAGTAACTATTTAGTAATCTGTGTCATAAGTACGTACAGCGTTTACGGCTATTACACATTATGACGTCACACGCGCTCGGGTTTGTTCGGGAATTGTCCGAGTGTTTTCGGTCCTGGATTCAAAAATTAATTTTTATTTTGAAATAACTTTTGAATTATTGCGAAAAAAATTAAATAAAAATAGTTTTGTTATAATCTTTCCATTTACCACAAAAAAATTTTTTTTTCAAAAGCCCAATTGACACTCTCACACTTTCGCATTTATAATATTAGTAGGAAGGATGTATCTCACCTATGGGCGCGGCTTTCTGCAACGCCTGATTGGCGAGCTGGCGCTTCAAGACGTCGGGAGTGACATCATCCTCCTCGTCGGAGTCGGTTAAGCCGTATTTACTGAAGTGTTCCACCTGTGGGACGAAAAGGAACCATTTTAAATAAGTATTATTTTAGTCTTTTTTAAACTTACACGATTTGAACACATAGTTTTAACTTTACTCACACGGGTTTTTTCGTGTTAGAAACTTAATAAGTGAGTTCACCCGCGACCACGAGAGGTGCAATCCCCTCGAAACGTCGGGAAATAAAAAGTAAGTTATTACTTGCTTTATTAAGTTTGTAACACGAAAAAACCCGTGTGAGTAAAGTTAAAACTAAGTATTATTTTAGTCTTCTTCTTCATCGAGCGGATGGTCAACCTGACCAATCCTGGTGTCAGAGTTATTGAGCCGCCAAAGGCCTCTGACATGGCTCATGTAACGACTGCTATCCGTAGAGAGTAACCGGGACCGACGGCTTAACGTGCCCTCCGAAGCACGGAATCGTCTTACTTTTCGGGCAATCAGGTGATTCAGCCTGCAATGCTCTAACCAAACTGAGGACAGTCTCACAAAGAGATTTTTGTGAGATATTGTCATTTAAACATTCTATACTAATATAAAGTAAAGTATTAGCCAGTAATGTCCCACTGCTGGGCAAAGGCCTCTCATCTCACTGAAGTTATCAGTACAGTGAGGAGGATTAAGCATAATCACCACGCTTGCCAAATGCGGGTTGGTGATCTCAAACTCGAGCCATGTTTGAAAAGGAAATATGTTTTCGCTCGACCCAGGAATTGAACCCGGGACCTCAGTCTTGGCAGGCGAGCGCACATACCACTAGACCACCGAGGCGTTATACTAATACTAGTAGTGCCCCGCGGTTTTACCCGCGTTGTGCCCGTTCCCGTAGGAAATCCGGGATAAAATGTAGCCTATAGCCTTCCTCGATAAATAGACTATCTAACAGTGAAAGAATTATTTAAATCGGTTCAGTAGTTTCTGAGATTAGCGCGTTTAAACAAACAAACAAACAAACAAACAAAACAAACTCTTCAGCTTTATAATATTAGTATAGATAAAAAAGCCAAAATTTTTGATTTTTTCTTTGTTTGAACGCGCCTATTTCAGAGTCTACTAAGCTGATAAGCTGTAAGCTCGGGTAGGTTAGCGGCCAACCCAGATAAATAAAACCCTGGTCCGATTTGAATTATTCTTTTTGTAATGGATAGCCACATTCAACGGGAAGGTAAGCTATTTTTCATCCTGAAATTCCTACTGGAACGAGCACAACGCGTACTATATATCTAGTATAGACTATGGGTGTATCTATAATCTATACTAATATTATAAAGCTGAAGAGTTTGTTTTGTTTGTTTGTTTGTTTGTTTAAACGCGCTAATCTCAGAAACTACTGAACCGATTTGAATAATTCTTTCACTGTTAGATAGTCTATTTACCGAGGAAGGCTATAGGCTACATTTTATCCCGAAATTCCCACGGGAACGGGCACAACGCGGGTAAAACCGCGGGGCGCTGCTAGTAGACTATAAACTCACCCGGAACACCCAGCTGCCGGTCTGCGGTCTGTACTCAATGAACTTGGTGTCGTGCTTGTCGCACACGCGGCGCAGCTTGCCTTCGTAGTCCATTTTTAATAACCTGTTGAAACAATCACAAATATTAAACTTTTACCGCAATAATCTATGGCTCAACCTTAGGTGGGTCCCAAATTATAAACGACATTCAACCTTAGGTGGGTCCCAAATTATACACAATATTCAACCTTAGGTAGGTCCCAAATTATACACGATATTCAACCTTAGGTGGGTCCCAAATTATAAACGACATTCAACCTTAGGTGGGTCCCAAATTATAAACGACATTCAACCTTAGGTGGGTCCCAAATTATACACAATATTCAACCTTAGGTAGGTCCCAAATTATACACGATATTCAACCTTAGGTGGGTCCCAAATTATAAACGACATTCAACCTTAGGTGGGTCCCAAATTATACACAATATTCAACCTTAGGTAGGTCCCAAATTATACACGATATTCAACCTTAGGTGGGTCCCAAATTATACACGATATTCAACCTTAGGTGGGTCCCAAATTATACACGATATTCAACCTTAGGTAGGTCCCAAATTATATACGATATTCAACCTTAGGTAGGTCCCAAATTATACACGATATTTACCCTTAGGTAGGTCCCAAATTATATACGATATTCAACCTAAGGTAGGTCCCAAATTATACACGATATTCAACCTTAGGTGGGTCCCAAATTATACACGATATTCAACCTTAGGTGGGTCCCAAATTATACACGATATTCAACCTTAGGTGGGTCCTAAATTATATACGATATTCAACCTTAGGTAGGTCCCAAATTATACACGATATTCAACCTTAGGTAGGTCCCAAATTATATACGATATTCAACCTTAGGTAGATCCCAAATTATACACGATATTCAATCTTAGGTGAGTCCCAAATTAAAGCTCGTGACTGTACATACTATAAACAAACTAAAAACTAGTTTACTAACCTGTGCGGTTCGGTGATGGCTCGTCTCTCCGTCTTGTCTCTGGGCCACACTCTATCCAACGTGACGATGGCCCGGCGGTTCAACCCTTCGCCAACGGGCGGCTTGTCCGCGTCCTCGGGGTATATTATGACCTCTTTGTTTAGGAAATGGACTGGAAAGGGGTTGAAAATGATGGATTAGTTGGGTTTGTAAGATTACGGACCATATGCGGTCTGTCGAAAGATGTTTTAAGGGTTACTAGCATTGAGGGAGAATCCTATAGAGTCATAATTGTTCAATTTTTTGCTACGGAACTCTAAAAAGTTACAATAAACAACAAGAACTACTATGTTACTTGCTGCTTCGGAACCCTTCATGGGCCAGTCCGACTCGCATTTGGCCGCTTTTTTTAATCAACAACTCACCCAATGTGTCCAAATCCAAGCCAGCGACATCTATCTCACAGTCGTAGTAAACGTTTCCGTAGTTCGTTCGTCCGACAGTAAAGTGCGGCACGACACAAGACCCGTCGGGCCGCATGTAGTCTGTAGAAGAATAGCATTTTAATAGTATAGTAGAACTAGCCGTGCCCCGCGGTTTTACCCGCGTTGTCCTGTTCCCGTAGGAATTTCGGGATAAAATGTATTCGAAAGAAAGAAAGAAAGAAGAAAGATTTATTCAGACGAATCACACAACAAGAAAAGAAAAAAAAAAAACAAAGCAAAGACAGAAAGAGAACAACAGATATTACATATAAAACAATTACACGGACAGAACTACTGTGTGAGGTCTGAATAGGCCTCGTCTCAGCCTCATATGTTATTCTGATGTATAACCTACATTACATTTAAGTTTCATCCAAATTCGCCCAGTAGCTTTTACGTGAGAGAGCAACAAACATACATCCATACATACATCCATCATCATAAACTTTCGCATCTATACTAATATTATAAAGCTGAAGAGTTTGTTTTGTTTGTTTGTTTTGTTTGTTTGTTTGTTTAAACGCGCTAATCTCAGAAACTACTGAACCGATTTGAATAATTCTTTTTGTAATAGATAGCCACATTCAACGGGAAGGTTATAGGCTATTTTTCATCCCGAAATTCCCACGGGAACGGGCACAACGCGGGTAAAACCGCGGGGCGCTGCTAGTAGTGGAATAAGTAAGTAAATTCGAGCAGGTCAGTGGCCAACCCTGGTGTCGGAGTGTTTAGACCGCCTAAAGACCTCTTTTTAAAACCGCGACCGACAGTTTAAAGTGCCTTCCGAAGCACGCTAGCGTTTAGATAGAAATGCCACTATCGGCCACCCATCCAAGTAGGGGCCGAGCTGCGAGTTGCTTAACAATCGCAATGTAGTAACATCGCTTAGTCAAACTATATCTGTTGTCTCTCTCTCTATGTGTGTGTGTGTGTGTGTGTGTGTATCTGTCTCTCTCTCTCTCTCTCTCTCTCTCTGTGTAAGTGTGTGTGTGTGTGTGTGTGTGTGTGTGTGTGTATCTGTCTCTCTCTGTGTGTGTGTGTGTGTGCGTGTGTGTGTGCGTGTGTGTGTGCGTGTGTGTGTGCGTGCGTGAGTGTGTGCGTGAGTGTGTGTGTGGCAGTCTCTACCTCTCGAATAGATGGAAGACCGACTGATTACGAAAAGATGTAAATTGTAAACGCCTTGTTTGACAATTTCAATGTGTTGTGAAGCTGATCACTGGTGACATCAATGTAAAGATGTACTCACTGGTGATGTCGTCGAGCGCGGGGATGGTGTAGTACCCGGGGCGGGTGAGCTTGATCCCCGTCGGGTGCGGGGGCAGCTCGCGCGGGGACACGTGCTCCTCTTCAGAAACTAATTATAAATACATACAATTATTATTAGTTAGTTACTAGCTGTGCCCTACGGTTTCACCTGCTTTTTTTCCTCACTGCTTACCTTTTAAACCTTCCCTGGACTTTCATGAATATTTCAAAACCAAAATTAGCCAAATCGGTTCAGCCGTTCTCGAGTTTTAAGCAGACTAACGAACAGCAATTCATTTTTATTTATATAGAAGATAGAAGATAAGTTAAATGGGTTTGAGATCGCCAACCCGCATTTGACAAGCGTGGTGATTATGCCTAATCCTCCTCACTGTACTGATATCTTCAGTGAGATATCAGTACAGACGCCTTTGCCCAGTAGTGGGACATTACTTTACTTTAACAAGAAGAATATGACTAAAAAAAAACTAATTTTATTTGTTATAAAAAGAGTGTAAAATTGGTTCGCATTATTCATGCTATTTGTACCAGCTTACAGTACATTTCAGGCCGAATATCTCGGGCTGCTTTCCCCACTAAATCCCTGAACAGCGGGTACATTACGGGTACTCATTAAGCCTCCCCTCCCTATAAATGTATTAGACATTCGTTGAACTACAACCAAAAAATCTTTTTCGCAACTGTGTCCGCATTTAACTCAAAAACGATCCAGCCGATTTTCAAACTATTTACACTAACAGATAGAGTAATTCACGGGGAATGTCTTAGCCTACTTTTCCCAATAAATCCCCGAACAGCGGGTATTTTACGGGTACTCACCGTCCAAGTTCTCCCTGCCTATCGATATATTGGACGTATTGTTCGGCGACGTAACACCAAGCTCGCGCACGGAAGACTCCACGCATTCAGCAGGCTGTGCTGAAGGTTTGCGAAGCGTTTTCGTTGTTAACCTGTGGAAGGAATTAATAAAATGTCAAATATTATATACTCTACTAGCAGCGCCCCGCGGTTTTACCCGCGTTGTGCCCGTCCCCGTGGGAATTACGGGATGAAAAATAGCCTATAACCTTCCCGTTGAATGTGGCTATCTATTACAAAAAGAATTATTCAAATCGGACTGATAATTCCTGATATTACCTCGAACATACAAACAAACAAACTTACAAATTTTACCTCTTTATAATATTAGTATAGATGACTATTTTTTGGATTGTCACAAAATGTGGACCAATGTCGTAAATTTTTCAAAGACAGTGCGGGGAGAGACGCTGTCGCTCTCGCTTCACCCACCTCCTGATGAAGGTCACCGTACGTGACCGAAACGTGTTGAGGAACACTCAACAGTAACCTCCGTCGTACGTAAGTTCCCGTTTTAACAAAGTATAGATGTACTTACCAGCTAGCACGCCTTTCGGAGCCTTCGTTCGGTAATTCCTTATCTGTAAGACAAACTGACTGTTTACATACTTTTTAAACTTAATTGTATAACTCGGTTGGGGGTAAGTATAATTGGGGTCATTATAATTGTATAATTCAGTTGGGGTAAGTATAGTTGTATAATTCTGTTGAGGTAAATTTAATCGGGGGTTATTATAGTTGTATAATTCTGTTGGGGTAATTATAATTGGGGTCATTATAATTGTATAACTTACCTAAATTGGGGTACAATCTAGGGGTTGGTTCGCTGTCAATGGACTTCTCTTTATCATTCCAATGCACTTTAGGGGAGTTCAGCCTGTGAATAAAATAACGTACATTAAGCGGTGGGCCAAAATGTCCACTGCGTGGCGCCCGGAGACAGCGAGGCTAACTGGACGCCTACAAGAGGGACTGGCAACTGGTGGCCCAAAATTGAGAAGAGTGGCGGGAGTGGGGGAGGCCTTTGCCCAGCAGTGGGACAATACGGACTAACAGTAACATTAAAGTAAGTAAGTTCGAGCCATGTCAGAGGCCTTTGGCGACTCAATAACTCTGACACCAGGATTGGTCAGGGTGACCATCCACTCGATAAGAAGAAGTAAGTTCGAGTAACGAGTTCTGATAACTTCGGTGAAATGAGAGGCCTTTGTTACTTATCAAAACAATAAGCCTTTGCCCATCAGTGGTACTTACTTATCATTACATAGTATAAAACAAAGTCGCGTCTGTTTGTCGTTTGTCTGTATGCTTAAATCTTTAAAATTACGCAACGGATTTTGATGCGGTTTTTTGTAATAGGTAGAGTGATTCAAGAGGAAGGTTTTTATGTAAAAAAAATCCCGAAATTACCACGGGAACGGGCACAGCGCGGGTAAAACCGCGGGGCGCTGCTAGTATAATAATAATATACACTTACCAACTAGCTTGCCGATCTGAACTCATATCCAAAGCTGCAAAGAAAATAATTAAAGTTGAGATTACATGTTAGTTACTAAAGTTATATATACACCCGGACAAATTCCCACACGGTTAATTAGACCCAAAGTAAGCTCTAAGCTTGTGTAATGGAATCTAACTCACTGATACTACTACATATCTCTATATAAAAATCAATGCCACATTTCGTAAGAACGGGCTCATCTATCCAAACCAAACGGTTAGGCATTTTTCGGACTATTTAGTAGATGGTTTGTGTGAAGTTTGCACAAACTCGGTCGAGCGGTTCTTAAATTCCCACGGGAACGGGCACAACGCGGGTAAAACCGCGGGGCGATATATTTACTTGCTTCATAAATCTTTCTACCGCAAAAAAACGTTTATACTATATGTACAAATCTCGTGAGTTTAAAAATACTACTTCTACTTACTATGTCCATCGGGTAGGTCCATATTCCTTCTCTCTCTCTCTCCCTCGTCCGCGATATTGTTCTCCTTGTCTGTCTGTTTGTCTTGGCCGTTGACTGTCGGCTGGTTCGTGCGGGGCTGGTCCTCTTGTGATCTGTAGGTAGAATATGATTACATAATATCGAGGAACTAGCTGCGTTCCGCGGTTTTACCCGCATTTTGCCCGTTTTAATAGGAATTTCGGGATGGAAATAGCCTATAGCCTTCCCGTTGAATATGGCTATCCATTACAAAAAGAATTATTCAAATCGGACCGGTAATTTCTGTGATAAGCCCATACAAACAAACAAAGTTAATAACTTTACCTCTTTATAATATTAGTATCTATACTAATATTATAAAGCTGAAGAGTTTGTTTTGTTTGTTTGTTTGTTTAAACGGGCTAATCTCAGAAACTACTGAACCGATTTGAATAATTCTTTCACTGTTAGATAGTCTATTTATCGAGGAAGGCTATAGGCTACATTTTATCCCGAAATTCCCACGGGAACGGGCACAACGCGGGTAAAACCGCGGGGCGCTGCTAGTAGATATTATAAATGCGAAAGTTTGTGAGGAAGTATGTTGGTTACTCTTTCACGAAAAAACTACTGGACGGATTTGGATGAAACTTTACAGTAATATAGGTTATACATCAGAATAGCACATGGGATACATTTTACCCCGAAATTCCCACGGAAACGGGTACAATGCTGGTAATACACATACCTATATCCCGTGTTATCAGTGGATTCGTTCAGTGAATCGTTCCGTTGATTCGGTCGCAACACTAGTCTCTTTCTACTCGGACGTAGTGTCAACTTTTCTTCTAAGCTCGCATCTGATTCTTCCAGACCATCAAATAGAGACTTCTGTGAAAGGAATGTTTTTATATTAGATTGTAAGTTTTTTTAATTAGGACGTAGCACCCTAACTTCCAGTTCCCGCACAACACAACACAACACCTGAGGGAACAGGGGTGGCTGAAAACCAGCGCTGCCCGGGGTGTCTCGCCCTGGGCAGCGAAAGCTGAGCCATCGCCTTTTGCTAAATGTAATTTGTTAATTGTGATTCTGTCTTTGATTTTTTAAAGCAATAAATGATTTTTTATTTTATTTTATTTTATATTAGTACTAGCAGCACCCCGCGGTTTTACCCGCGTTGTGCTCGTTTCCGTGGGAATTTCGGGATTTTTTTTTACATAAAAACCTTCCTCTGAATCACTCTACCTATTACAAAAAACCGCATCAAAATCCGTTCAACGCAATGCGTAATTTTAAAGATTTAAGCATACAGACAAACAAACAGACAAAAATAGCGATTTTATTTTATACTATGTAGTGAAGTTATATGATAAAAATAATAAAAAGAAATGTCAAATTAAATCAAATTTCTTTAGTATAATGTCCCACTGCTGGTCAAAGGCCTCTCATCTCACTGAAGATATCAGTACAGTGAGGAGGATGTCGTAATCACCACGCTTGCTGCGGGTAGGTGATCTCAAACCAGAGCCATGTTTAAAAAGTAGAATGTAGTATTTTTTTCACTTTAAAAAAATGCCGTGGTCCCCCTTGTAAATAGAAAGCGGCCTACCTTGTTGTGGTGCGGGCGCGAGGTGGGCGCCACGCGCAGCGGCGCGCCGGGCGACGCCACGCGCGCGCGCGCCAGCACGCCCGACACGGCCGCCGGGTCGGTCGCCGACACGCACTCCGACCCCATAGAGGCTGCAATAAACATCAACCATTAAAACGGCCCATTTATATTTATAAAAAAACTAGCCACGACCCGCGGTGTTACCCGCGTTGTACCCGTTCCCGCGGGAATTTCGGGACAAAATGTATCCCATGTGTTATTCTGATGTATAACCTATATTGCTGTAAAGTTTCATCCAAATCCGTTCAGTAGTTTTTGCGTGAAAGAGCAACAGACATATACTCTATTTCTTTTGGATTGGCACAAAATGTGGACCAATGTCGTCAATTTTCCAGCCGAAGACGTTTAGTGTGAATGAAATTATGAATTCATCCAAATCAGTCCAGTAGTTTTTGCTTCAAAAAGTAACAAACATACAAACATCGCCATATACTTTATAGACAATATTGTCTTTTGACCACCGCAGCATTATCTGGACGCTTAAAACTGCTTATATGTAAAGAGCCCCAACACCCAGCATCATTATCTGGACACTTAAAACAGGTTAAATGTAAAGAGCCCCAACACCCAGCAGTATTATCTGGACGCATAAAACTGGTTAAATGTAAAGAGCCCTAATGGTTGTGCACTGACCCTTGTCGGGCAGCAGGTCCCTGAAGAGCGGCTCGTCCCCGTACGGGCGCGCCGCCAGCGACAGGATCTGCTCGTGCACGCTGCCCGCCGCCGCGCCGCCGCCCGCGCTGCGGAATATGATAATCATATAATCTTCTTCTTCCTCGAGTGGATGGTCACCCTGACCAATCCTGGTGTCAGAGTTATTGAGCCGCCAAAGGCCTCTGACATGGCTCATGTAACGACTTCTATCCGTAGAAAGTAACCGGGACCGACGGCTTAACCTTTTGAGCGCCAAGTAATAAAACACAAATCATGCCCTCCACGCCAGCCCCAAAAATCAGAGATAAATACCTAAAAAAATATAAGGATGGGAATAGCATGTCGAAAACGTGTTTTTCCGGTTAAATAATGATTAAATAAAGTGCGTAAATGTATACAAACATATTGTTATTGAAGTTTTTTTTAACCACACACTAGTAATTTAGTAATTTTACCAAAGCTCGTAATTTTAGCAAATACTAATACATCAAAGTCGCTTGAAGATAAGTAATCAAATAAAAATATCATAGTAACTTTACCCCAGCACTAGTCAATAGATGTTGTCGGCCCCAGCCGACATTGGCGTGGTCAGTCGGTGAATTCATTATGTGCACGCTATTTATTAGAGATGGGACGCGCGCGTTTAGATTATAATTTACATTTATCAAGTAATACCTACCTTTTATTTTAGCATTATTTATTATATTGAATAAAATTACTTATTTTATTTACAATGAGATGTTTTAACGCGATGGTCCTATTCTAAGGAGTTCTTTAGTAAAAGCCGTTATTCCCAAAAATGTATCATAAATCTTTTGTTTTTGTTACTTCTTTGTTCCCAAATTTTCATGGAATATACGAGTGCAATAGTAAATCATAAAACTGTACAACACGTGCTGTCGTAAAAAAACGATATTTTTAAATGTATTATAATATTATATTTTAACACCGTGGGAAAGACATAACATAATATTTGTTTGCCAAAAGGCGGGTACATCAAAGTAGATAGGTACCCACATATTGTATTCATTTCGTAGAGGGCAAATAGGTATTCATTATGTTTAATGACAAAAGTAAAATGTGTAATAAACGACTTACATAATTAATAACTCTGATAAATAAGGATGAGTAACACCCATTCCATTATTGAAAAATAAATGCTTAATTTACCCCTTCTCTATACACACTAAAACAAAATCATTCGATCAAGTTGACTGAAACAGAAGAGAGACGAGTAGAATAATGGAGACGCAAAAAAATTCAGAAAAGAAATCTAAGAGGTAAGTCACTTAAGTGGATTATGTAATTTAATAACTTAGAGCACGATAACAAACTTACAACGGACATCACTAGATGTGTAACTCGTACGCAGATGACGTCAGAGTGCGTCGTCTAATGCCGACCGTGGCGTAGAGGACAGTCATAAAAGATAATAGAATAAGGATGGGCACACGGCACAGTAGATTGTATCGATTGTATGGAGGGGTGGTAAAAAAGTTTAATAATTTTTCACTCAGGGGGCACCGATAATGTTATTTATTGTATCAGAAATATTATATGCTATTTGTGCAATGAAATAATACTAAAATTGTATATGTATTTACTCTCAACATTAGCATACAGGTTGTTTATTATATAAAAAGTTGGCACAACACTAGCGGTCGGCATTTGCCGACAATGGCGCAGGAGGCATGGCATTTCGCACGTATTTTTTGTCATCTTTTTTGGTATAAAAATCTTCCATACAATTTATTTTTATGGATAGGTTTGAGTTAAAAATAAATTGTTATATCGTTGTGACTTCAATAAATAAGATATGATAAACAAATACTCTTTTATTAAGCAAATATATGGTTAAATAATAATAACAATTCTTGTCGGCTATAGCCGACATTGGCGTGGAGGGCTCGGAGTTGTATGTCGGCTATAGCCGACATTGGCGCTCAAAAGGTTAACGTGCCCTCCGAAGCACGGAATCGTCTTACTTTTCGAGCAATCAGGTGATTCAGCCTACAATGCCCTAACCAAACTGAGGGCAGTCTCACAAAGAGATTTTTGTGAGATATCCCCACCGGGAATCGAACCCGGAACCTCCGGGTCGTGAGCCGGGCGCTCAGGCCACAAGACCACGGAGGCTGTTGATCATAATATTGAATCATATAATAATAACAAACAAACAAACTAATTAAATATCAACCTCACCTTTATAGCATACTAGCGGTAGACCGCGGTTTCACCCGCGTTGTACCCGTTCCCGTAGGAATTTCGGGATGAAAAATAGCCTATAACCTTCCCGTTGAATGTGGCTATCCATTACAAAAAGAATTATTCGAATCGGATTGGTAGTTTCTGTGATTTGCGCTTACCAACACATTTTGCGATTCATTTTTATATTATAAAAGACTAGCAGCGCCCCGCGGCTTTGCCCGCGTTGAGCCCGTTCGTTAGGAATTTTCGAAAATCCTTTCTTAGTGTGCACTTACGTCACTTGAAGAACCTTCCTGCCAAATTGCATGTTTCTAGGTGTAGCGGTTGAGGCTGTGCGTTGTTTATCAGTCAGTCAGTCAGGACTTTGAATTTTATATATATAGATCTTAGAATATATATACCGGCTAGAAGTAGCGTTCGCGTGCCCCTTTCAGATAGCAATATATTTTTTCGGCAGCCTAACACACTGCATCCAACCATACCGTAAACTTGTTTTTAGCACAATCTTAACTAATGGAGTCTATATCTCATAAAATACACACTGTAATTTAAATTATAACACTGGCACAACAACAGAATAGCGATCACTTGTACTGTATGTCACAACTTTTAACTTGTGACAGTAAAAATAATGGGTTACGCGAAAGGGATGCACGATTAGTAGTTCTGTCTCATTCTTTCCTGGGCGAAGTTAAATATCTCTTGACCGTTCTAGCAATTATGACGTAAGATTCACTACTTCTATAGCCGTATATATTCTAAGATATAGATAGATAATAGATATAAGCATAAAACTTACTTGTTAAAGCCAGTGTTGGTCTGATTGAGGCCCATCCCGAGCGCGGAGCCGCCCAAGGCAGAGTTGTTTCCGAATATACTGCCGCCGCCCAGACCGCTATCCAAACCTGGGACAAAAACAAACAAGTAAATTAAAAAACCGAGCGAGTCGGCCTCGCGCACGGAGGGTTCCGTACTTTAAAAACCGCAGAAAATCCCGTTTGTTGTATGTCCTTTGAATTTTCGTTTTATTTTTAGTATTTGTTGTTTAAGCGGCAATAGAAATACATCATCTGTGAAAATGTCAACTGTCTAGCTATCACCGTTCTTGAGATACAGCCTGGTGACAGACGGACGGACGGACAGCGAAGTCTAATAGGGTCCCGTTTTTACCCTTTGGATACGGAACCCTAAAAAACTGAAAAGTTAACGGTAAAAAATCACGTCTGTTGTATGGGAGCCCTCTTGAATATTTGTTTTATTTCATATTTAGTATTTTAGTTGAGACTGACATTTTGTGTTGACTTACGTATACGTATTCGTGTACTGACCTGTCCTGAAGTTGTTGCTGGCTTGCGGCTGTTGGAACATGCCGCCACCAAGCGTGCTGCCGAAACCCGAAATCGCGGGCTTATTCTGAAAAGTGTTCGCGCCGAGACTAGTGTTGAGACCTGAAGATAGGAGCAAACAGTTTTAAAAGATTAATATAAAACACAAGACACGTAATCTATACTAATATCTAATATTATAAAGAGGTAAAACTTGTAAGTTTGTTTGTTTGTATGTTCGAGGTAATCTCAGAAATTATCAGTCCGATTTGAAAAATTCTTTTTGTAATAGATAGCCACATTCAACGGGAAGGTTATAGGCTATTTTGCATCCCGAAATACCCACGGGAACGGGTACAACTCGGGTAAAACCGCGGTCCCGGTTACTTTCTACGGATAGTAATCGTTACATGAGCCATGTCAGAGGCCTTTGGCGGCTCAATAACTCTGACACCAGGATTGGTCAGGTTGTCCATCCACTCGGTGAAGAAGAAGAATTATTATTTTTGTAATGGACAACCATAATATGGTGGTTTCAAGATTGAATAACACTTATCAAACCTTTAAGCTTTATCATATTATAGTAAAAAAGTATAGACTATGTATCTCACCTCCTAACGTAGGCTGTGTATTGGTGAACCCGAACGCAGGCTGCGTAGTGGCCGGTTTACCGAACGAGTTGTTTACACCGAAAAACCCGCCAGAAGTCGACGTATTAGTGCCGAATCCGCCCGCTAGAGTGCCTACACCTGGAAAATAAAAAAAATAGGGAAATTATAAGTCTAGCCACAAAATTACTAACTCGGCCACTACTTCTAGTGGCTAAGGTAGTATTATTTAGATGCTCGTTATAATAATCGGAAAACATCTAGTTCGTTCTGAACACGAGGCGTAAAAGTGAAGTGAAAAATGGGTATCAGCGGGGCCCCCCTAGCGGGGAACATGCCACGTGACCGCCCTTGACAAATCACAGCATAAAGCGTATTTTCATTAGTGTGCTTTCGTTCTCTGTGTGTCGTAGTCACGTTCGCTAGCTCCACCCACTGAGTACAGTCGCGCGCGATATTTTTGTTATATAAACTTGTTATTGCGTATTAAAAAGATTATTATTTAAGATTATTAATTAAGTATTTACCTATATACTTCAGCACTATTCGATAGGAATCTACAACAATATGTACCTAATCCCAATAGTCAAAATAATTAATTATAAAAAATATAATTCGTACATAAAGTTGTTGCACTTGACTGTACCGTCGCGGGCCGCCATGGTGCAACTTCAGATCGGACTAGATGTTTTGCGATTACTATAATTGTGGCTGACTTAGTAATTTAGAAGGCAACATACATTTTTGGGGGCGAAATATGATATTAAAAAGCAGCCTGTTTAATTAGCACCCAAAACAATATATATCAGCTAGTTTTCAAAGTTAAAGCGAACACTACTTATTTTTAATTGAAACTACGTTTACGGATAGAAGAAGTCTTCCGTGTGCACGTAACATGCGCGGCGCGTATGTTTCTCTGTCTGTCTCTCTCTGGCGTGCACATGTTTCTCTGTCTGTCTCTCTCTCTTATAGAAAGCAAGCTAGATATTTTGGTTTCGTCTTTCTATTTCGCATTGAACAGTGTGGTGTCGCGATGATTATTTTTGTTGATATTAAATAAACTTCGTTCCATCCAGGTGTCCCTTGACACCTCTCAAGTTTTTATTTTATTTATTTATTTCAAATGTAATTACATGATATTTGGCTCAGTTATCAAGACATCACCTCCCATACTATAATATATTTCTGAGTTCCAGATATTTTTTGTAAACAAATGTGATACCAGTGCACAAAACCTGCACGAAAATCGTGCAGTTGTTATTTTGACGATTTCACGGTATTTATTTATCTTATAAAAAGAAGGGGATAGCTATAGTTATTCAAACGATTATGCACTATGCAGTATTGACTTTTATAACATTGTTATTCTCAAGAAAATTAAAATTATCTAAAGCTATTTTTGTGCAGTTTATTCATGTATACTTGGTACACTACAGAGATGCTGAACATTTTTTAGAGTCGCCATTTTATGTTATTCGTGGTTTGTATTTGGGACTCCAAAAAAAACGCGCTAAGTATACTACGTCATAGGTGGCGTGGAAACGTGTTCATATTATTATTACGACCATTACAACTTTTACAACTTTTTGAATCGTTATATCTCAAAAAGAGTGGCTCGTGGGAAAAAAGTATTGAAACTTTCTTGTAGATAATTTTACTATCAACAATTTTGTCTCAGGTATGTTTATGATAAAACCTACCGTTTTGCTGAAAATCGTGAAAAACTCATTTTTTAAATCTTTTTCTTTTTAATTTACTGATAGTTAAATGTGTTGATAGTTGATAAAATGTGAATTACTCAGATGCAGAACCTTAACTGAATATCTCTTCGGATAGTGAATAAATGTATGTAATGAACTTGCAGTGTATTTAATGTCCTAATTTTGAATAAAATATTTTCTTAATATTTTTTCTTGTTGTGTTAAGTATGTAATTAAATAAAAAAACAAGCCTTAAAAGTTCATACAGAAATATTTAATATTTTTTATAATTTTATAATAGCATTATTTTTAAATAAAATTATCCGAAGGTTCGACACATATGACCTCCTACATTGACAGTGACAAATATTACATTACTTTGTTTACAAAAAATATTTAGAATTCAGAAATACATTATAGTATTAACTGTGTCACGGAAAGGTGACATCTCTTAAACCGAGTACAATAAAATATAGCTTACATCATTACATAGTATAAAACAAAGTCGCGTCTGTTTGTCGTTTGTCAGTTTGTCTGTATGCTTAAATCTTTAAAATTACGCAACGGATTTTGATGCGGTTTTTTGTAATAGGTAGAGTGATTCAAGAGGAAGGTTTTTATGTAAAAAAATTCCCGAAATTCCCACGGGAACGGGCACAACACGGGTAAAACCGCGGGGCGCTGCTAGTTCTACTTTATATAAATACCTTACAAACGAATATACATTTATATAACTATAACTATGGTCAGGGTTTATTCATCGGTCATTTGGTTTCCTGGAGGCGCGAAATACGAATCCTGTGGGCAGCATACCTGGCGTGGAGCCGAAGCCGGTGGTGTTGGGCTGCGTCTTCTGCCCGAACAGGCCTCCGCCCCCGAACGAGCCGAAGCCGGAGGCGGGCGGCGCCGCGCCGAACACCGACGGCGCCGGCTTGGCGCCGAACAGCCCGCCCGCCGGCTGCTGCAGGGGGGAATTCATCATTACTACATAGTATACACCAAAGTCGCTTTCCGCTATCTTATCTATATATATATAATTCAAAGTCCTGACTGACTGACTGACTGATAATCAACGCACAGCCTCAACCGCTACACTTAAAGACATGAAATTTGGCAGGAATGTTCTTCAAGTGACGTAAGTGGCACACTAAGAAAGGATTTACGAAAATTCCTACGGGAACGGGCTCAACGCGAGCAAAGCCGCGGGGCGCTGCTAGTCCTTAATATAAACCAATAGGATTGCATAAAATATCTGACCGGAGATTTCATGCAATCCTATTGGTTTATATTTGTCCGTTTCTCCGCTCCGCAGGCCCGCTCCGCATCAATGGACAGGCAGCCTTTGCATACGGTACTTTAAATTTTCCTCATTACATATCTCTCCATATAGCTACATGTAAAGACTGCATTGTCAATAACATTAATTAATAAGATAGTTTGTAAATACATACCTGGTTCTGTATGGGGTTGGCGCCGAACCCAAAGGAGGTTGAGGTGCCGCCGAACGTCGACGACTGCGTGGTGGGGGTGGCGCCGAACAACCCCGAGCCTGCCACCGACAGGAGTATAATAATCACTACATAGTATAAAACAAAGTCGCTTTCCGCTGTCTGTCCCTATGTTTGCTTAGATCTTTAATCATTATCACTACATAGTATAAAACAAAGTCGCTTTCCGCTGTCTGTCCCTATGTATGCTTAGATCTTTAATCACTACCACTACATAGTATAAAACAAAGTCTCTTTCCGCTGTCTGTCCCTATGTATGCTTAGATCTTTAATCACTATCACTACATAGTATAAAACAAAGTCGCTTTCCGCTGTCTGTCCCTATGTATGCTTAGATCTTTAAAACTGCGCAACGGATTTTAATGCAGTTTTTTTAATAGATAGAGTGATTCAAGAGGAAGGTTTATAAGTATAAAAAAATCCCGAAATTCCCACGGGAACGGGCACAACGCGGGTACTTGTTATAAATATCTCACCCGCGGTAGATGTCTGTCCGAAGGCTGGTTTATTCGCGCCGAAGAGTCCAGTTGTATTGGTGGTAGCTTGAGTACCGCCGCCGAACGAAAACGTGTCTGAGGAATAAACAAATCTATATTATAAAAATGAATCGCTGAATCTGTTGGTAAGCGCATAACTTCAGAACGACTGCACCAAATTGGATGATTCTTTTTTTAATGTGTTCCTTATTGTCGGGACAAGGTTTTTATATAAGAAAAAAAAAGAATAAAAATCTCAAAATTCCCACGGGAACGAGGCGCTGCGGGTGAAACCGCGGGGCGCTTCTAGTAATAAATAAAAAAGGAATTTGTAAGCGAGCGTTTCCATTTAAGCGGAGCGAAGATCAATCAACCAATCACAGCGCATTGTGACTGTCAAACAACGCATTGACATTGTCATACAACGCATTGACATTGTCAAACAACGCATTGACATTGTCAAACAACGCATTGACATTGTCAAACAACGCATTGACATTGTCAAACAACGCATTGACATTGTCAAATAACGCATTGACATTGTCAAATAACGCATTGACATTGTCAAACAACGCATTGACATTGTCACACAACGCATTGACATTGCCAAACAACGCATTGACAATGTCAAACAACGCATTGACATTGTCAAACAACGCATTGACATTGTCACACAACGCATTGACATTGTCACACAACGCATTGACATTGTCACACAACGCATTGACATTGCCAAACAACGCATTGACATTGTCAAACAACGCATTGACATTGTCAAACAACGCATTGACATTGCCAAACAACGCATTGACATTGTCAAACAACGCATTGACATTGTCAAACAACGCATTGACATTGTCAAACAACGCATTGTCATTGTCATAATCTTTTCGTAATGCGTTGTGATTGGTCAGTTGAGCTCCGCTCCGCTTCGATAGCAACGCCAGCGGTTGCAGTAGCTGCGTGCTGCAACGGTCGCTGCAGAAAACAGATCTTCACACGTTTCCGCGCACAAAACGGCGATTATAATCGCACTAATATTATAAATGCAAAAGTTTGTGAGTATGTTTGTTACTCTTTCACGCAAAAACTACCGAACGGATTTGGATGAAACTTTACAGTAATATAGGTTATACATCAGAATAACACATGGGATATATTTTATCTCGAAATTCCCGCGGGGACGGGTAAAACGTGGGTAAAACCGCGGGACATGGCTAGTCTTACATAAGTAGTAAATTCTATACCATGTCTTGATATCAAGAAAAGCATTCGTATTTTCAGCCCGTAATGTCCCACAACTGGGCAAAGGGCTCTCACCTCACTGAACATATCAGTACAGTTAAGAAGATGTCGTAATCAGCACTCTAAAGCTATATAGACTTCGATCAACAATACACAACCTAGATGTCGGGTCGGCGCAAAAATACGTCTCGGTGAGTAACGCCTAATTTGAAACTAGCAGCGCCCCGCGGTTTTACCCGCGTTGTGCCCGTTCCCGTGGGAATTTCGGGAATTTTTTTACATAAAAACCTTCCTCTTGAATCACTCTACCTATTACAAAAAACCGCATCAAAATCCGTTGCGTAATTTTAAAGATTTAAGCATACAGACAAACAGATAAACAAACAGACAAAAATAGCGACTTTGTTTTATACTATGTAGTGAAGTGAAGCGTTATTCTCACTTATTTTATTCATAAGATTTGCTACTTTATTGCCAGGTGTCATGGTTGTAATTAGGTTGAACTTCGAACTGTTTCAAAACTTTTGTTTCAGTTCGGTAGTAAACAAAATAAGTTGTCACACGTCATCCACGCGGACAGTATTTAGCTTTGATTTTGTACGTGACCCGATATCTAGTTGTGTATTGTTGATCGAAGATTTTATAGATATGTATACTGACTAGTTTGTCCGAACCCGCCGGTGCTGAGTCCTCCGCCGCCGAAGACGCTGGGGGCGCTTGTAGTGGCAGGCTGGCCGAAAGTGCCTAAAAATAATAAAAGTATTAGCCTGTAACGCCCCACTGCTGGACAAAGACCTCTCATCTCTCAGACATCAGTACAGTGAGGAGGATGTCGTAATCACCACGCTTGCTGCGAGTTGGTGATCTCAAACTCGAGCCGTGTTTGAAAAGTAGGAAACAACAGCGGTATGGGCCTGTCCAATGATGCAGAGCGAGCTGGCGGAGCGGTGAAACGGACAAATATAAACCAATAGGATTGCATGAAATATTTGACCGGAGATTTTATGCAATCCTATTGGTTAATATTTGTCTGTTTTTAAACCAGGGTGCGTTGCTAGTAAGGGGCCTTTCACAAAATACGTTCGCGTTCAAGGGGGGGGGGGGGAGGGGGTTTGCTGAGTGTGACAAGATGTGACAAGGAGGGACGGGGGGGTCTACGGCAACGTGATGTTCGCCGATCATTAAAAGATGTTAAATTATTTTTCTCAATTTCGATCATGATTCAGGGGTCTTAGTTTTTGTGACGAAATATTTACATGGGGGTGAAAAAAAGTTGATTATAGCGTGACGTATTTTGTGAACGGCCCCTAAGTAATAAATAACCCTAAATTCCCACGGGAAAGGGCACAACTTTTTTACCCACGTTGTGCCCTTTTCCGTGCGAATTTCAGGTTTTTTATCTATTTAATAAGAATTATTCGATTCTGATTGGTAGTTTATGAGATTTGAGTTAAGCAACACAATCAGCGTTAGGGTAAAAAGTAGTATTATATAACTGAAGACGATTCCGTGCTTCGGAGGGCACGTTAAGCCGTCGGTCCCGGTTACTCTCTACGGATAGTAGTCGTTACATGAGCCATGTCAGAGGCCTTTGACGGCTCAATAACTCTGACACCAGGATTGGTCGGGTTGACCATCCACTCGGTGAAGTAGTGAGTACTGACTGGAGCCCCCGAAGAGCGGCTTGTTGTCGGGCGGCTGCTGGAACCCGAACACGCCGCCCGCCGCGCCCTTCCGGCCCGCCGTGTAGTCCTCCAGGCGTAACTCTTCCAGGGATTTGCTTTCGTACTCCTGGAAATGATTATATCAAGTTAAAAAAAGTTATCTTATATATAAAATTCTCGTGTCACAGTGTTCGTTCGCGTACTCCTCCGAAACGGCTTGACCGATTCTCATGAAATTTTGTGAGCATATTGAGTAGGTCTGAGAATCGGCCAACATCTATTTTTCATCCCGAAATTCCCGCGGGAACGGGTACCTTGGTTGAACTCCTCTGAAACGGCTCGACCGATTCTCATGAAATGTTGTGTGCATATCGGGTAGGCCTGAGAATCGGACAACATCTATTTTTCATCCCGAAATTCCCGTGGGAACGGGTACAACGCGGGTGAAACCGCGTAACCAAAGGTGAAACCAATAGCCAGTTATAAACTTACATATTAAAGTACAAACATACATACATTCTTCCTCACAAACTTTCACATTTATAATATTTGTAGAATTTACCTTCATACAAGTAATGCAGTGGTGTTTGATGTTGATGTTCTGCGAGGCGCCCGACTTGACTACCACGTCCGTACCCACTATGGGGTTGTACTTGACGTGTGCCGTGCCGCTGGCTTGCTGTTGCTGGCCGAAACCGCCTGAAATTAAAGGGATTTCGTGAGAAATTATAACAATAATAATGTTCTATAATGTAAAAATGAATCGCTGAATCTGTTGCTAAGCGCATAACTTCAGAACGACTGCACCAAATTGGATGATTCTGTTTTTAATGTGTTCCTTATTGTTAGGACAAGGTTTTTACATAAGAAAAATAAGGAATAAAAATTTCAAAATTCCCTCGGGAAGGGGGCGCTGCGGGTGAAACCGCGGGGACCAGCTAGTTAATTAATAAAATTAATAATTAAGCCGTCGGTCCCGGTTACTCTCTACGGATAGTAGTCGTCACATGAGCCATGTCAGAGGCCTTTGGCGGCTCAATAACTCGGACACCAGGATTGGTCAGGGTGACCATCCACTCGATGCAGAAGAATAAGAATAATATCATGAAATGGTCACATTTAATGATACGACCAACTTAACTCATGTAAGTGTAAGTAGGTGTATGTGTATCGTAGCTTTTAAACGTTTTTGGTTGTGATTGATGGCGCGATTTCGATGCGATTTTTCTCATTCGAAAGCCAGTTTCCTAGCGACGATTCTTCGCTATATTTGTTACTAGCAACGCCACGGTTTTACCCGCATTGTGTCTATTCCTGTGGGAATTTCGGGATGAAGAATACCCTATGTTACTCGTGGATAATGTAGCTTTCGAATGGTGAAAGAATTTTTAAAAACGGTCCAGTAGTTTTTGAGCCTATTCATTACAACCAAAGTTTTCCTCTTTATAATATTAGTGTAGAAAAATCTGTCCGGTAATTTTTGCCGAGGAGGTTATTGAAGTACTGACCAGCGGGGTTGGAGAACAGAGACTGCGTGCTGGGCATGGCGGTGTTCTGCCCGAACAGCCCGCCGGCCGGCGCGCTCGTGTTCCCGAACAGCCCGCCGCCCGAGCTGGTGTTGGCTGTTGTGTTGCCGAAACCGAACCCTGGGGGAGAAATCACATTTATTAAAGAACTAGTTTCTTAAAGAACGCCTCGGTGGTCTAGTGGTATGTGCCTGTCAAGTCGAGAAAACATGTTTCCTTTTCAAACATGGCTCGAGTTTGAGATCACCATTTGATAGCTAAAGTGCTGTTAATATGTCATATGAAGGCCCTCTTAGTTTACAATAATTTTAAAAAAACTTCAATAGATTGACTGTCTGTTTCAATAAACAACTGTGTATACTCCATTTCTTTTGGATTGGCACAAAATGTGGACCAATGTCGTCAATTTTCCAGCCGAAGACGATTGCTCCTGAAGAGGAAAAAGGTTTAGCGATTTTATTTCATTCTTACCCTATCTCTAAACCTTTTTCCTCTTAAAATGGGAAGTTCTTTATATGAATAAGGTTGTTGAACTGGACTGACCGGCAGGCTTGGCCCCGAAGGCGGTGTTCTGCGGCGCGGGGAACAGCGGCGCGCTCGTGGTGGTGAAGAGGCCGGCGCCGGGCGCCGCGCCGCCGAACCCGAACCCGGCGCCCGGCGCGCCGAACGACGCGCCGCCCGCGCCGAACAGGCTGCCCGGCGCCGGCGCCGCGCCGAACAGACCTGTCACACTCAACAGGTTAACTAACAAGCTCCATCCACTACATGAACAAGAAGATTGGATTTAGTTAAATTCCAATCAGTCGAAGACGCGGGTATAGCTATATCTATAATATAAAAATGAATCGCTGAATCTGTTACTAAGCCCATAACTTCAGAACGACTGCACCAAATTGGATGATTCTTTTTTTAATGTGTTCCTTATTGTCAGGACAAGAATTTTATATAAGAAAAATAAGGAATAAAAATCTCTAAATTCCCACGGGAACGGGGGCGCTGCGGGTGAAACCGCGGGGCACAGCTAGTAATAGATAAGTGTAAGCGTGACTGACCTCCGCCGGCGGCGGGCTGCGGGGCGGCGGCGGCGCCGAAGGCGGGCGGAGCCCCGAAGGCGCTGGCGCCGCCGCCCGGCTTGAACCCGCCGAACGGGGAGCCCGCGCTCGACGGGGACGCGCCGAACGTCGACTGCATTCCTGTACACACAACAGTCACTTCAGACTAATAGCCTGTATTGACCCATTGGTGGGCAAAGGTATTAGCTTCTAATGGCCCACTGATGGGCAATGCAACACATGACAGTAAATTAAAGTATGTAACTGTCATAAACACTCTGTAACTAAAACACTGTTAGTGAGTGTTTTGTCTCTTTTGCTCTTTGGAAAATAGCGTATGTCAGAACGGGACAAACCATTTGACAGCTAAAATGATGTTAATAAGCGATTATGAATAAGACCCTTAGACTGTAATGTCCCACTGCAGTGCAAACGTATTAAGACTGTAATATCTTAATGCTGGGTAAATGCCTCTCATCTCACTGAAAATATCAGTACAATGCGATTAAAATAAGAATAGGACCGGCCTAGCGCCATGTTGTGACGTCACAATGGGAACTTGGTATAGTGTGCAAAAAAAGTACGTGCTATTACAATATAAAACAAGCCAATATTTTTTAACATTGCTTTTTTTGCACACTATACCAACATGGCGCTAGGCCGGTCCTATTCTTATTTTAATCGCATTGTACACTGAGGAAGATTAGGGTGTGTTTCCATTGGAGCGTTGCTTAATGTGTAATGAGCTAACATAGCTTAGCGAAGCACTATAATAGTACAGAGAAGCGAACTCACCGAAACCGGAAGTGTTGCTCCCAAACGCTGGTTTTTGAAACATGGCGCCGTGTGCTAGCTCCGATGTGATTGTAGACAGAACAACGGTATACTTCTAATGTCAGTCAGATGACATGATTGGCTGTAACAAATAATATCATTTATTGCAACGAAAAGACAAGAAAAAGTAATCCTAAATCCTACTTCCTACTAATATTATAAATGCGAAAGTTTGTGAGGATGGATGTATGTATCAATGTATGTTTGTTACTCTTTCACGCAAAAACTACTGCACGGATTTGGATGAAACTTTACAGTAATGTAGGTTATACATCAGAATAACATATGGGATATATCTTATCCCGAAATTCCTGCGGGAACGGGTACAGCGCGGGTAACACCGCGGGGCGCAGCTAGTAATATTATAAATGCGAAAAGAACTCTGTCTGTTCTGTCTGTCTGTTACGCTTTCACGCCAAAACTACTGAACCGATTTGAATGAAATTTGGTACACACTTAGTCCAGAGCTTGAGAAAGGACATAGGCTACTTTTTATCGCGAAATTCTTGCGGGAACGGGTACAACGCGGGGCGCTGCTAGTTAATTTATACAATGGGCTTGTAGTGGTACAGTGGCGACACAGTGTCATGTGTGAGAGCTTACTGTGTCGGGGGTTGCGGGTTCGATTCAACGGAGTCGAAAATATGTTCAGACAGTTTTTGACGATGATTGGGTGTCAATTGTATATTCTTATAAAGTACTAGCCGCGCCTCGCGGTGTTACCCGCGTTGTACCCGTTCCCGCAAGAATTTCAGGGTAAAATGTATTCCATATGTTATTCTGATGTATCACCTACATTACTTTAAATTTTCATCCAAATCCGTTCAGTAGTTTTTACGTGAGAGAGCAACAAACATACATCCATACATACATCCATCCTCACAAACTTTCGCATTTATAATATTAGTAGGATAGTAGGATTTGTTTTAAAACGTTTATATGGAGTATAGCTCTTTACGGCAGCGAAACATGGACCATGATGCAAAGGGATAGGGAAAGGCTAGAGGCGTTTGAAATGTGGTGCTGGAGGCGAATGGAAAGAATAAGCTGGACGGAAAAGAAAAGCAACGCGGAAGTGCTGAATCTAATAGGGGAGAAGAGAGCAATACTAAAGACGATAGAAATCAGGAGAGGAAAGATGTTTGGACATCTGTTACGACACGACGAATTTATAAAAACCATAACAGAAGGACACATAGAGGCAAAGAGAGGAAGAGGAAGGCCAAGAAGGGCATATGTAGACCAACTGAAGGAAAGAGCAAAAGTCGTGTCGTACGAACAGCTGAAGAGAATAGCAGATGAAAGAGGAAAGTGGAAAGAACTCCATCGACAAGAGCCAAGTTTAGAACAAGAAGAAGTAGGATTTGTGTATGTATATGTAGTAGTATCAGTGAGTTAGATTACATGATACAAGCTTAGAGCTTACTTTGGGTCTAATTAACTATGAGTGACTATTAATCTATACTAATATTATAAAGAAGTAAATATAGTAAGTTTGTTTGTTTGTTTGTATGTTCGAGGTAATCTCAGGAATTATCAGTCTGATTTGAATAATTCTTTTTGTAATAGATAACCACATTCAACGGGAAGGCTATAGGCTATTTTTCATCCCGAAATTCCCACGGGAACGGGTACAACGCGAGTCAAACCGCGGGGCGCTGCTAGTATATTATATAGGTAAGCCAAAGAGTTCTCTGAAGAGAACTTGTGGTCTGAATTGAGTACTTAAGCAATTGTTTTTGTGGTTAGTCACATTTAAGAGGATGGCTATAAGGCTATAGGCTATAGGCTATAGGCTATTTTTATCCTGTTTATTTTATCCTAATTTCCGTGGAAAAAGGCACAATGCAGGTAAAACCGTAGGGTGCTGCCAGTGTTGGATAAATATGATGTAAATGAGACTGTTGGTAAAGTGTCCAGCGTCATATTTACAAGGAAAATTCATTTAAAAATTACTTGAAAATGTTAAAATTAAGGGTAGGTAAATCTAAAATATTATACCTATTTAGTAAAAATCGTGAAGAGTATATTACCATTGGGATATTAACTTTTAAACAAATTGAAATTGAGTATTTTTGGACACTGAACTAAAGAACTTTGTGACTTTTGGACACTTTAAAAAAACTTTGGTAGATATTCGATGGTTTTTGGCGCATCAACTGGCGTAATGGCGTTTCATTGAAGACTGTGGATTAGTAAACATGTCCTTCCCTTTAAATAGCCGCTATTTCACAATATTTACACAACATTGCATCACTATTGACGTCATAAGGGGTTGCAAAATAGGTTACAAGAGAAAGTAGACATGGGTCGGTATTCATTTTTGGAATACCGTAACAATGTATTGGTATTGATGATAATACCAGTTACCATAACTATTTATTTTAATAACTATGTATTCGCCGTTTTCTCTGATAATATATTGTGCGTCATAAATACCTACCTATTTTACGTTACAAGATAGTTAAAGAAAGGTTTAATGAAATAATAACAACAAAATTTAGTGATTAAATTAGTGATTTAAATATGATAGATTTTATCTATCTTAAACTTTTTATAGTTACATTTTATTTAAAGATACAATTACATTTCTTATTTAAATAATTTGTTGTCGTTTTAATGAAATTTTTAATACGTACTATTTTTTTCTAGAATTCTTGGTAAAATACGATTTTTCCTAGTGGGTAGAAAATAAAGTTGGCATGGCAACACTGGGCAATCACCGTTTATCGCTAGAATAACTCGTGTCTCGTACCTACGGGCGGGACGCACGCAATAAATAGTTATTGAAAATAAATAGTTATTGAAAATAAATAGTTATTGAAAATAAATAGTTATATTATTATTGTAAGCAAAGGTGTATCGACTGCGGGAGCGCGACGCTACTTAATTCCGTTATATTCCAATACATAGTTTTTCAGAATAAACAGTTATTGTAAGACCAATACCGTGTTATAGGTATTATGTAAATAACGCGTTATAGTAACTATTTATAATTTATAACGACCACCACTAACTGAGAAAGTAATTAATAAATTATAGCTCAGTTTACCCCCACATTCAAAACAAGAAGATAACCTCAAAATATATACAAATTACTCACTTCAATAAATAATTTAAGTGTTTTGAAGGTTTTGTTAAGATTTTTTAAATAATTACTGAAAATTTCGTGTAAATTAATTATAATAGTAATAAAAAAATGATAATTTTCCGTGTTGACGTATAAGACGACCGAATTAAGAGGGGTAACAGGTATGTTAGAATTTGGTTGCTTTAATTACGTTCAAATGTAATTATAGAGTCTATTAAATATTTTAGTGCAATACTTGAAGATTATGCGTTGATTTCAGTACAAATCAGATATAATTTAAATAAAAACACATTGATATTCAAAAGCTACCGTCGGTTGAACTTTTCAATTTGGTCGGTTTTTGCAAACAGTGACTTGTGTAGGTTTTGCGTATTTATAATATTTTAAAGAAACTTACCAGGGTTACTGGTACAAAACTCAGTCAAATGAATTCTTATATTATTCTTCAAGTGAAACTATGAGTAACTATTTAAAAATTACAGTATTTTGGCACAAATTCAGCAAAATACACACGCGAAAAACTTGCCCGATTGCGCACACCATAGACAAGTAGAGCAAGTGAACGAATGAAATACGCTATTTCATTCATTCTTTCTGATAGAGATGTGGTAAACCCTTGGCAAATCTAATGATTTAGTCGATTATTGTTTATGGATTTGAGTTGCCATTATAAAATCTTGATAAATGAAAAATAAAAGCTACCGATTTTGAAACATAAGAAATTATAATAAATTGAAAAACTTTTGAAATATGTAACTTAAAATGTATAAACAGCATATATATTAAATTATGTTCACTATTATGTTAATCCCGAATTTTTCAATCTATACATGAACTCACTATAAGTGATTGTTAGGTATAATTAAAATATACAAATAAGTTTTTTTTTAAATATATATGGTATCACTAAATTATTATGGCTGCAAGAGGAAAATAAAATAGCGCTCGCCTCGTCATTCCAAAGTTTTCATTGTTTTTGTTTTCAGATTATGAATAGTTTTCGTGTAAATTGAAAATAAAAAATGGATAAAAATAAACTATACGAACTGTACAAAGCATGTCGCTTATGCGGTGCTGGTGCGGGCTATAAAATGCCAATAATACAAAACATAGTTGACGTAGGCGAAGAAATTGAAATAAAAGAGAAAATAAAAGAATGTTTACAACTCGAAGTAAGTTTTTGGACAGTAAAGTTATCATACTAAATATATTACCCATAAATTTTATCATACCGTATTCATATATGCCTGTATTTTTAAACGAAAGTGGTAACCTATTTACCATATTAGTAGATACTGTTCTTAGAATACAGTTTATTGATCTTAAAATTAGGTATTTTTACTATTTTCTCTCAGTAAGGGCTTTCTTCTTCGTGTTATCCATGTTTCCAATATTCACTGATTTTCGGGCGGGAAATTTGCCATATTCATAGTATTTTCTCTCACTTCGTGTTTTCTATGTTTCCTATATTCACTGATTTTCAGGCGGGAAATTTGCCATATTCATGCTCATTACTTTAATCTACACTAATATAAAGAGGAAAACTTTGTTTGTAATGAATAGGCTCAAAAACTACTGGACCGTTTTTAAAAATTCTTTCACCATCCGAAAGCTACATTATCCACGAGTAACATAGGCTATTTTTCATCCCGAAATTCCCACAGGAATGGACACAACGTGGGTAAAACTGCGGGGCGCTGCTTGTTCTTATATTTTAATTGAAGAGCAGTTTTAATCTAGTCCTTATTAAGGGTTCCGTACCTAAAGGGTAAAAACGGGCCCCTATTACCGAGACTTCGCTGTCCGTCCGTCCGTCTATCACCAGGCTGTATCTCAAGAACGGTGATAGCTAGACATTTGAAATTTTCACAGATGATGTGTTTGTTTGAATTGCCGGTATAACAACAAATACAAAAAATAAAATAAAAAAAATATTCAAGGAGGGCTTCCATACAACAAACATGATTATTTGCCGTTGTTTAAAGTACGGAACTCTCCTTGCGCAGCTCCAACTTGCACTTGGCTGGTTTTTTATAACTTAAGTTATAAACAATTTTGACTCCATTCTATGAGGTTATTCTACTAAAATTTCATGTTGTAACTGTTCTTATACAGGTATCAGCTAACGACAAAATGCCTCCCCTGATATGTGAGGTCTGTTATGATAAGGTCGACGACTTCTACGAGTTCTTTCAAACATGCAAACAGACTAACATACAGACGAGGAAGAAACTCGGCTTGCCTATTAAATTGAAAACCATAGAGGTATGTACATACTGTTTTGTAACAAGCCGCTAAAAGACTTGTATTTTTCCTTAACCTATATCGTCCCACTGCTGAGCAAAGGTCTCCCTCAAACGCTTCCATCTCTCCCTGTCCTTCGCGGTCTCGCTGTCGAAGGAGACAATGTCGTCCCTCCAGCGTTTCCTAGGCCGCCCGCGGCCCCGCTCCTCCTGGGACCCACTGGGTGTTAATGTGGGCCCATCACTCGGGGTGCATCCGCGACACGTGCCCCGCCCACTCCCACTCCCACTTTAGTCGGGTGGTTTTGGCACCGAAGTCGGAAAAGACTTTAAACTAGAATAAAAAACAATTTTTCATAATTACTTTTACAGAAAGCAACGGGAACATGTAAACTTGAAATGCCGTTTATTGTCAAAAACGAAATTAAAGGTGAACCAGTATCGAAGAAACTTAAATTTGTTAATAGAAATAAATCCTTCGATGTTACTCATAAGGTAAGTCATCATTACTTGTCACTACATAGTATAAAACAAAGTCGCTATTTTTGTCTGTTTGTTTGTCTGTATGCTTAAATCTTTAAAATTACGCAACAGATTTTGATGCGGTTTTTTGTAATAGGTAGAGTGATTCAAGAGGAAGGATTTTATGTAAAAAAATTCCCGAAATTCCCACGGGAACGGGCACAACGCGGGTAAAACCGCGGGGCGCTGCTAGTTAACTATAACTAGCGAGCAAGTTTATCTGCAAATAATAAATTTTGTTAATTTGATATTATATTATACATCATGTAGAACACATAATTACTTTTAATGGGCAATTCAGTAATCTATACTAATAATAAAGCTGAAGAGTTTGTTTTGTTTGTTTGTTTGTTTGTTTGTTTGTTTAAACGCGCTAATCTCAGAAACTACTGAACCGATTTGAATAATTCTTTCACTGTTAGATAGTCTATTTATCGAGGAAGGCTATAGGCTACATTTTATCCCGAAATTCCCACGGGAACGGGCACAACGCGGGTAAAACCGCGGGTCGCTGCTAGTGTATGTAATAATGTCGAAGGTAAACTAATTAAGTATGTCCGAATTTCCGAACAAAAACAATTTCTTCTATTATTAACTATTTTACTATGCTCCACACTGTTTTGTAAAATTGACGGTCTCGGTTGTTTCAACCGTTAGACCATGTCGGAGGTCTTTAGGCGGTCTAAAAGTTCCGACACCAGGGTGGGCTATCGCCTATCAACCTACACAAACTTACTTATTGTTCTGAATCTTAAGTGAGGCAAGAGGCCATAGAGCAGTAGTGGGACATTATAGGCTAAGAGCCTTTTACAGATGTAGTGAATAATCCTTTCCTTTCGTATTTTCTCGGAAATGTTCGTTTTTGTCTTACTACTTCACTCGCACTCAGTACCCATCGAGACAACGTCAAACGGGCAGTTTGACATTTGACATTGATAAATAAAGTATGCGATTTATTTGATACCTACACGTAATTTAATAATACAGTAATTCATAGACACATCGGCACCATTCGGGTGTTATCGTTGTTCCGAGTTTTGCCGATAGGAAAGGATTATTCACTACATCTGTACATATTCAAAGACATTCGAGCTATCGAATGGTTTATCCCTTTCTGATATTCGCTATTTTCCAGAGAGCAAAAGAGACAAAACACTTTACAATAGGTAGTTATTTAGTTAAAGAGTTTTTATGAATTAAGCGCGCTCCACATTCTCCACGAGAGGTTTTGTCTCGGGTCTCGCCAAAACTATTGACGAGACGAGAGCAGCTCTCCACATTCTCGCTCGCGCATTTGTGCGCCCGGTACTCGAACGAGATGGACGTGGAAACAGCTGTCGCTGCAGCATTATGTGCTGTGGCTTATTACAATTATACTTTTATTCGAGAAAAAAAAGTTATTCTATCGTGCGTACGCGTGCGCTCTTCACCAAAATCAACGTGCGCTCACCGTGCTCCCTGCAAGCAGACTGACGCGGCGGGAATGTGGAGGGAGTGTTTTGTGTTTCGGCAAAACTACACGAGAGCCCTTTGATTCGGATACGAAATACCGACACGGGATGGAGAATGCACGAACATAGGCGAGACTTGCCGAATATGTCCTCCACACTCTCGTATTCGTTATGTCTCGTGTAGTTTTGCCGAGAATGTGGAGCGCGCAATACTTGAAAGTTTACCATTTTCAGTTGGACAAAGTGAAGACCAAAGGAGAGAGGAAGGAACTCACCAGCGAGTCTGAATGCAAGCCGCTCCGGAGCCGCGAGCGAGGGCCGAGCCCCAAACGAGCCACGCGCCAGAACACATCCTCTGGTGATCTGCTACAGCTTGTGTTACAGGTAAATTTGACTAAGCGATGTCATTATTATTTGTTTAAACGGGAACTTGACGGAACTTACTTACGGAGGTTACTGTTGAGACTTGAGAGTTCCTCAACACGTTTTTGTCACATCCGGTGACCTTCGAAGCGAGAGCGACAGCGTCTCCCCGCACCTGGCGTCTGTTATGGGACACTCGACAGTAACCTCCGTCGTACGTAAGTTCCAGTTTGAACAAATAAAAAAACTTGAGAGGTGTCAAGGGACACCCGGATGGAACGAAGTTCATTTATTATCAACAAAAATAATCGTCGCGAAACCACACTGGTCAATGCGAAATAGAAAGACGAAACGAAAATATCTGGCTTGCTTTCTATAAGAGAGAGAGAGACAGACAGAGAAACATGTGCACGCCAGAGAGAGATAGACAGAGAAACATGCGAAACTCTCTCGCGCATGTTTCTCTGTCTGTCTCTCTCTGGCGTGCGTAAGTTTCTCTGTCTGTCCCTTTCTGGCCTAAAAAATGTCGTTACCATTTTCCGGCTAGCCCCCTTTCGTAATCCGCGATAAGGAACTTCGTTCCAATAATAACATTAACGTACGTTTCAATTATTAGTAAAATAAGCTTCTTCTTCTTCAGTGTTAGTTCATTACAATTGTTAAGCAACGTGCAGCTCGGCCACTACTTGGATGGGTGACCGATAGGGGCATTTCTATCTAAACATTGCGTGCTTCGGAGCGCACGTTAAGCAGTCGGTCCCGGTTGTTTCATCGTCAGACCATGTCGTCGCCTTTAGGCGGTCTAAAAACTCGGACACCAGGGTTGGCAACTGACCTACTCGAAATTAATGAATGAATTGATTAACTAAAAGTGCTTATTTCGTTTTCAATCTTCTCAACAGCCTCCGTGGTCTTGTGGTTTGAGCGCCCGGCTCACGATCCAGAGGTTCCGGGTTCGATTCCCGGTGGGGACAATATCTCACAAAAATCTCTTTGTGAGACTGTCCTCAGTTTGGTTAGGGCATTACAGGCTGAATCACCTGATTGCCCGAAAAGTAAGACGATTCCTTGCTTCGGAGGGCACGTTAAGTCGTCGGTCCCGGTTACTGTCTACGGATAGTAGTCGTTACATGAGCCATGTCGGAGGCCTTTGGCGGCTCAATAGCTCTGACACAAGGATTGGTCAGGGTGACCATCTACTCGATGAAGAAGAAGAATAATCTTGATATTAATTACAGGAATCATATAAAAAGATTGCGTCATCCACACCGGGCCCCAGATCGAAGACAGAGAACTGCAGTAAACCAGACGTTGACAACAGATTGAACTTGAAGCGACGGACCGCTAGCGACTCAAAGGAACCGCCTGCCAAGAAAACTAAGTAAGTAAATAACATATGAGTACTCACTGTACTGATATCTTCAGTGAGATGAGAGGCCTTTGTCCAACAGTGGGACATTACAGGCTAACTAACACTTTGCTAATACATATTATAAATGCGAAAGTTTGTGAGGATGGATGTAACATATGAGTACTCCTCACTGTACTGATATCTTCAGTGAGATGAGAGGCCTTTGCCCAGCAATGAGACATTACATTACAGGCTAACTAACACTTTGGTAATATTATAAATGCGAAAGTTTGTGAGGATGTATGTTTGTTGCTCTTTCACGGAACTACTGGACGGATTTGGATAACACTTTACAGTAATATAGGTTATACATCAGAATAACACATGGGATACATTTTATCCCGAAATTCCTGCGGGATACACCGCGGGGCGTGGCTAGTTATTAAGAAAATAACATAATCTGTACAACAAAATAATATTTTTCAACTAACTTCAAAGCAGAGATTCTTTCGCGTCAAATTAATAAATTATTTCTGTTACAGGCCAACACAAGAAGAAAAACCTGGACACAAATCTCGGAAAGCGAAAAATGATCTACAACTAACCATAACCACGGAAAAGTCACCAATAACCACAGTCAAATCCGCTATAACCACAGCAAAGTCGGCTATAACCACATCAAAGTCATCAGAAACCACAGAAAAGTCAGGCGTAACCACAGCTAAGCTTAACAAGGAAAAGTCATCAATAACCACAGTCAAATCCGCTATAACCACATCAAAGTCATCAGTAACCACAGAAAAGTCAAGCGTAACCACAGCGAAGCTAAACAAGTCTAAAACTACGGATATGAAATGTGGCGTCATTTGTAGGATATGTGGGAAAGAATTTAAGTCTAACAGTGGCCTCAGTTCACATTTAACTACTCACGTACCAACTTATACATCGACTCAGTAAGTATAATCTATACCATCACTACATCTGTAATATAAAATTCTCGTGTCACAGTGTTCGTTTGCGTACTCCTCCGAAACGGCTTGACCGATTCTCATGAAATTTTGTGAGCATATTGAGTAGGTCTGAGAATCGGCCAACGTCTATTTTTCATCCCGAAATTCCCGCGGGAACGGGTACAACGCGGGTGAAACCGCGGGGCGCAGCTAGTCTATAATATAAAATTCAAAGTCCTGACTGACTGACTGATAATCAGCGCACAGCCTCAACCGCTACACATAGAAACATGAAATTAGGCAGGAAGGTTCTTCAAGTGACGTAAGTGCACACTAAGAAAGGATTTTCGAAAATTCCTAACGAACGGGCTCAACGCGGGCAAAGCCGCGGGGCGCTGCTAGTAGTCTATAATCTATACCATCACTACATAGTCACAGCCTCCATGGTCTAGTGGTTTGAGCGCTCAGCTCACGATCTGGAGGTTCCGGGTTCGATTCCCGGTGGGGACAATGTTTCACATAAATCTCTTAGTGAGACTGCCCTCAGTTTGGTTAGGGCATTGCAGTCTGAATCACCTGATTGCCCGAAAAGTAAGACGATTCCGTACTTCGGAGGGCACGTTAAGCCGTCGGTCCCGGTTACTCTCTACGGATAGTAGTCGATACATGAGCCATGTCAGAGGCCTTTGGCGGCTCAATAACTCCGACACCAGGATTGGTCAGGTTGACCATCCACTCGATGAAGAAGAAGATTCAAAATGAGTAGTGTTTGTCTTGAAAAGTTGTCTAATTCCTACATCTTAACTCTCTAACATCCAATTTTTAACTAATTCTTGTATTAATTTCAGGCAATGCTGCAACTGTTGCTACGAATGGTTCGACTCACTAGAGCTAGCCACACTGCATCACAGCGCACACATCATATACAAGTGTGTGCGCTGCAAGAAGAGATTCAAGAAACATGCGCAGTTCAATGAGTAAGGACTACGATATGTGATGAGGAATTAGGGGGGAAAGGGGGGGATAGCCTGTTATGTTTAATTGATGGGCAAAGGCCTTAAATCTCACTGAAGATATCAGTACAGTGAGGAGGAAAAGTTAGGCAAATGTCTTCGAAAATTTTGTGCCACTAGCCGCGCCCCGCGTTGTACCTGTTCCCCTGGGAATTTTGGGATAAAATGTATCCCATGTGTTATTCTGATGTATAACCTATATCACTGTAAAGTTTCATCCATATCCGTCCAGTAGTTTTTTCGTGAAAGAGTAACAAACATACATACATCCTCATAAAATTTCGCATTTATAATATTAGTAGAATTTTTCACTACATATAAAACAAAGTCCTCGGCCGCGTCTGTCTATCTATTCGCGATAAACTCAAATACTACTGCACGGATTTTGATGCGGTCTTTTTTAATAGATAGAGTGATTCAAGAGGAAGGTTTATATGTATAAAAATTCCTGAAATTCCCACGGGAACGGGCACAACGCGGGTAAAACCGCGGGGCGCTGCTAGTTTGATATGTATGTGTAATATTGTTCGCAGCCACCTCCCGGGCGCGTGCACGTGGCCCCCGCCGCGGCCCCCGGTGCAGTGCGTGCGCTGCTGGCGCTCCTTCGTCACCCGCACGCTCTACAACAACCACAAGTGCCAGGGAGAGGACGGACGGCCCGGGGGTACGTTACACTCTCTCTCTCTCTCTCTCTCTCTCTCTCTTCCCGGCTATGTGTCCCACATGGTGGTAGGGTCAGCCTTCCTTATTTTTCTCCTCCACTTCGCTCTTTCGTCGACGTCGTCATCGTAAATCTTGCACTCAGCCATATCCTTGGACAGTACATCCGTCCACCTTGCCTTGGGTCTGCCCCTGATCTCCGACCGGGGCTGGAGAGTTGTAGCGCCAGGTTCCCCATGTAGTCCGGCGGTCTTCTCTTCACGTTACACTATCACACATTATATTAATACTAGCCGCGCCCTGTTGTACCCGTTCCCGAAGGAAATTCGGGATAAAATGTATCCCGCGTGTTATTCTGATATATAACCTATATTACTGTAAACTTTCATCCAAACCTGACCAATCCTGGTGTCAGAGTTATTGAGCCGCCAAAGGCCTCTGACATGGCTCATGTAACGACTACTATCCGTAGAAAGTAACCGGGACCGACGGCTTAACGTGCCCTCCGAAGCACGGAATCATCTTACTTTTCGGGCAATCAGGTGATTCAGCCTGCAATGCCCTAACCGAACTGAGGACAGTCTCACAAAGTGATTTTTGTGAGATATACCACCCACTTATATATCAAGAGTGCAATAGCTTATTTTAAAAGGTTTATTTATATTAATTTCTATGTTTGTCGCAGGTAAATGTCAAAAATGTAAAAGGACATACATATTGATGAAGAACCTTCTAAAACATGAGACTACGTGCCTTATGGCGACCAGTTACAAGAGGCAGAGTAAGTTTTATATAATTTACTAGCTGTGCCCCGCGGTTTCACCCGCAGCGCCCCCGTTCCCGTGGGAATTTTGAGATTTTTATTCCTTATTTTTCTTATATAAAAGCCTTGTCATGACAATAAGGAACACATTAAAAAAATAATCATCCAATTTGGTGCAGTCGTTCTGAAGTTATGCAGCGATTCAGTAGAAGTATTATAGAAGATTACATTTTTCTTACGACATCTTAACTAGTCCTAATCCTAACTATATTATAAATGCGAAAGTAACTCTGTCTGTATGTCTGTCTGTCACGCTTCCATGCCAAAACTACTGAACCGATTTGAATGAAATTTGGTACACAGTTAGTCCAGAGCCTGAGAAAGTAGATGGCTACTTCATATCCCGAAATTCTGTAATCTTCTTCTTCATCGAGTGGATGGTCAACCTGACCAATCCTGGTGTCAGAGTTATTGAGCCGTCAAAGGCCTCCGACATGGCTCATGTAACGACTACTATCCGTGGAAAGTAACCGGGACCGAGACGGCTTAACGTGCCCTTCGAAGCACGGAATCGTCTTAATGTGCCACTACTGGTCAAAGGCCTCTCATCTCTCAGATATCAGTACAGTGAGGAGGATGTCGTCATCACCACGCTTGACAAAGTTATTTTTGTTTGCAGATGTACCCAAAATAGACCCTGAAATTCAGAAGATATTGTTGCCTATGCGAGTCCGGATATCGAAATGTGATCAGCTGTTGCACAAGGAGAACGGTTATTACGACGTGTCTTATGTCAATGAGGTGGGTACATTGGTTTTATCTGTATACTTATAGAGTTTCGGTTATTACCCGCGTTGTCCCCGTTTCTGTGGGGGTTTTTCCATCCCATCCATCCCTTCATTCATTCATCTATTCATTCATTAATTCGTTCATTCATTCATATATTCATTCATTTATCTATTCATTAATTCGTTCATTCATTCATCTATTCATTCATTCATTCATCTATTCATTCATTCATTCATTTATCTATTCATCCATTCATTCATCTATCCATTCATTTATTCATACATTCATACATTCATTCATCTATTCATTCATCCATCCATTCATTCATTCATTCATTCATTTATTTATCCATCCACCCATTCATTCAATCATTCATTCATTCGTTCATTCATCTATTCATTCATTCATTTATCCATCCACCCATTCATTCAATCATTCATTCAATCTTTCATTCATACATTCATTCATTCATTCATTTCGAGTAGGTCAGCGGCCAACCCTGGTGTCGGTGTTGTTAGACCGCCTAAAGGCGACGACATGGTCTAAGATTAATCTCAAAAACTACCGATCCGATTTCAATTATTCTTTTTGTAATGGATAGCCACATTCAACGGTAAGATTTAAATCTTCTTTTCATCCCAGAATTCCCACGGGAACAGGCACAACGCAGACGAAACCGCAAGCACTAATAGTTTATTGATTAAAATTAGATTAATATCAACTTTATTTAATACCTTTTTCTTATCTGTTACAGAGATTTGGATTAGACCCCGACTCATTCTACCCCTACCTATCTCAATCCGAAATTATTTTCAAAAACGATCCATCCGCATACCAAGTAATGACTATACAAGATGATTTGAAACAAGAATTCGAAGAACGGACATTCGTTAACTGGGACAGTGACAGTGATACCGAAATAACGGAACGGGTAAAAAGTTTAACGGAATTATCGTTAAGAGTAATATTTTCCAACAAAATGATAGGTAAAGTGCCTAAGAGAGAAGTGAAAAGAGACTTTAGTACTATGAACATAAGATCCCAAATTGATTGTATTGTTAACAGCTTGAACGACGACTGTGGTTACGATTCAGACAGTATTCTTGATAAAAATAACGATTATTCTGTATCTTTTAACTTTTTTAACGATAAAAATAATGATAGAACGTATTCTAACGATATTACTCATAATGTCATTAGCAATAATGATAATAGCTACAAAAGTAACATTGATTTTGATAATGACGACACAGTTGATAGCTTAACGGAAAATAACGATACTTTTGGGGTTATCGTTAAGACGGAAACTATTAACGATGAATTAATGGATAATGATGATACTTTAGATAGTTTAACGGGAGAATTTAATGAGAAATCTAATGATAATGATATTGTATTGAGTAATGATGGTGAGAATTGTATGAATAATGCCATTATTAATAAAACTGTCCAATTTAACGATAATTTAACTAATTCTGAATCAAGCAGTAATGAAGAAAACAGAGTTAACGAAACGAAAAGTAATTCCGTTAGGAAAGAAACTGATATCGTTAATAATGAAGCAGATAATGCCATTAATAATGATGAGAGTCATTCTAATGATATAGATAATGATAAAAAAAGTGAATCTAATGATTCGGTAACTAATTGTCCAGAAAAGCAATGCAATGATAAATTTGAGCAAAGTAATTATGAAGAATGTACTGATTTTGATACGATTGAAAATATGGATAGTCAAAATTCAGATTTAGTTGAGAATCATGAAAAATATAATATTAAAAGTAGTATTAGTAATGTAATTAATAATGATTCTGAAGTCTCTACTGAAAATACTGATATAATTCATAATCAAGCGACTGAAACTGCAAATTCTAATGATTTTGTGAATCGTGATAATGTAACGAATAATGAAAATGATTCTAATGATTTAGAAGTTAATGAGAGTCAGAGAAATGATAATGATTCTTTACTCGTTAATGATTTGTTCAATGACAATCATTCTGTAAGTGAATCGTCTCAAAATTCCGAAATATGTCCGGAAAATGAGTGTGAGAATATGGATATTTCGAAAAATGAGTCTGTGAATTTGGAAATTACGAAAAATGAGTCTGAAGACACCAATATAACAAAAAATAGTAGTTCTAATGATAGTATAGATAATGATAGTCATTCTTATGATAAAACTAATATTGTACCAATTAAAGATGATTCTAAAAATAATATTTTAGATAATAGTATAGTTGGCAACTCTGAAAATTCTCAAATTAGTTTACATGATAATGATACGGATACTAAAATCACCGAAAACGGTACAAATTATAATAATGATACATCATTAACTAATGATACATCATTAACTAATGATACATCATTAACTAATGATACATCATTAACTAATGATACATCATTAACAGATGATCATTTGTTAGTAAACGAAAGTAATTCTAATTCTATTAATGAATCGTTAAGTTCTAGTAATGATAAAAATGAATCGACAACTAGTAATGATTTACACGTTAACGATAACCATATCGAATCCGTTAACGAAGATAACGAATCATTAAATAGACATATTCCGTTAAACGAAACAGAATCTAATTCTACTAATGATTTGTTAAGTTCTAGTAATGATAAAAATGAATCGTCAACTAGTAATGATTTACTCGTTAAATATAACAATAGTGAATCCGTTAATGAAGATAGTAAATCATTAGATACAGCTATTCCGTTTAATGAAACAGGATCTTTAAATGAAGACGTAGATAGCTATTCAATTGATGTAAATATAGAAATTAATACTGCAAATATTGTTAACGATAACCTAAGCTTTAACGGTAAAGTAAAAAACGATAATTTTGTAGATATTTCTCCAAACAATTGTACGGATAGTCTCAATAAGATAGACGATATTATAAGTAATATCGAGAATGAAATAGAAAGTAATAGATTAACGGAAAATTGTAACGATTTAACGGTGAATTGTAAAGATTTAACGGAACGTAGTTATGCTATTACGGAAAGTAATGATACTTTAATGGAAAGTAATGTTGCCTTTACGGAAAGTAATGATACTTTAATGGAAAGTAATCCTACTGTAACGGAAAGTAATGATAATTTAATAGAAACTAATGATACCTTAACGGATAGTAATGATGGATTAACGGCAAGTAATGATACTTATGCGGAAAATAAAAAACAAATAACGGAAAGTAGTACCGCTTCGGAAATTAACGATATTCATGAAAATAACGATATATCAGCCCATGACAATTCATTTAATTCAGATTACTCTAAAGAAAATATCAAAGAATCAATACAAAATTGTATGAGTCCTTTAAACATTCACCCTCATCTAATTAGCAATGAAGTACCAAAAGATAACGAAAGTATAGAAAAAGATTCATTAGAGAGTAAAAAAGATTCATTAGATTGTAAAAAAGACCCGTCAAACAGTGAAAAAGAATCATTAACCCAAGAAAATGATTCGTTAATATGTAAAACTAATCCGTTAACATGTAAAAAAGATGAAAATAACGGAAGTCAACAGGACAAGTTTAACGTTAACGATTTAAGCGAAGAGGACAAGAAATTAATGGCTGATATAGATGAACAAATCGGTTCTGACGATTTACAGACTAACGGAGAATCCGTTAGGAATAACGATTTCGATTCGTTAGATCTGGATAATATATCCGATGATGATTTTGAATTTGAATGAGTAATGTACATATATTGTTGCTTAATAGCAATATTATACTAGCACCGCCCCGCGGTTTCACCCGCGTTGTGCCCGTTCTCGTGGGAATTTAAGAACCGCTCGACCGATTTTGTACAAACTTCACATAAACCATCTACTAAATAGTCCGAACAAAGCCTGAACATTTGGTTTGGATAGGTGAGCCCGTTCTTGAGTTATATATGAAAATTAACATTACAATGAAAAGTGGCATTGATTTTTATATATAGATAGATAATATTAGCAGCGCCCCGCGGTTTTATCCGCGTTGTGCCCGTTCCCGTGGGAATTTCGGGTATTTTTATACAAATAAACCTTCCTCTTGAATCACTCTATCTATTTAAAAAAACCGCGACAAAATCCGTTGCGTAGTTTTAAAGATCTCAGCATACATAGGGACAGACAGCGGAGAACGACTTTGTTTTATACTATGTAGTGATAGTGATTAAAGATCTAAGCATACATAGGGACAGACAGCGGAGAGCGACTTTGTTTTATACTATGTAGTGATAGTGATTAAAGATCTAAGCATACATAGGGACAGACAGCGGAAAGAGACTTTGTTTTATACTATGTAGTGAAAGATATAAAGCGTAAAAAATCCGTGCAGTGGTATTTGAGTTTATCGCGAACAGACAGACAGACGCGGCCTGGGACTTTGTTTTCTACACTAATATTATAAAGAGGAAAACTTTGTTTGTTTGTAATGAGTAGACTCAAAAACTACTGGACCGTTTTAAAAAATTCTTTCACCATTCGAAAGCTACATTATCCACGAGTAACATAGGCTATTTTTCATCCCGAAATTCCCACAGGAATGGACACAACGCGGGTAAAACCGCGGGGCGCTGCTAGTTTAATATGTAGTGATTTAAGGTCAAGATTTGGTTTACAAAGAAATGTACTCTTTATATAATTAGTATATTTCACAGTTATTACACATTATTATTATTATTGTACTGTTATATCCCACTATTGGGCAAAAGTCCTACTGTTGAACAACCATCCCAATATTGGGCTTATCCTACTCAAAATACTGTTGACTATAATATTGTTTTCTTTAAATTATGTTTAAAACTGTTTCAATTTTATTGAATCTGTAAAAGGAGGTTTGTTCTATGCAATCATAACTATGTATAAATCATGTTATTAAATATTTTATTAATTATGTTTGAAGTAAATACTCCAAGTTAAAGTTTATGTTTTCTTTTTCTTACGAAAGTTTAAATTCAAGCCATCGTGACTTTAGAGGTACGATGACACACACACACACGCACACACGCACACACACACGCACACACGCACGCACGCGCCTACACACACACACACACACACACACACACACACACAGCTACGACGTCAAACATATCTTGGTTGCGGGTTCGATCCAACAGATACATCCATACACAAATGCTTTATAAGAATATTATAATTGTCACCCAGACGTCGTCAACAACTATGTCTCCCATATTGTTACTCCGTTGCATCGACCCCGCAACCCCCGACACAGTAAGCGCTCTCACTGCCACTGTGACAACGGGCTTGTCTAAATGTATTATATTTCATATTTAGTTAAGATCACTGACCTGTATCGTCAGTGGTTAAGATTCATATAATAAGAATGTTACTATAAGTAAATAAACATTTTTTTATTCCATTTTGTGTTATTATTATACCTGTAAATATTCTACTTCCTACTTATATTATATATGCGAAAGTTTGTGAGGATGGATGTATGGATGTGTGTTTATTACTCTTTCACGCAAAAACTAGTGAACGGATTTGGATGAAACTTTACAGTAATATAGGTTATACATCAGAATAACTGTTAAATCATGTTATTTTGATTTATCTATACTAATATTATAAAGAGGTAAAATTTGTAACTTTGTTTGTTTGTATGTTCGACCTAATCTCGGGAATTACCAGTCCGATTTGAATAATTCTTTTTGTAATAGATAGCCACATTCATCGGGAAGGTTATAGGCTATTTTCATCCCGGAATTCCCATGGGAACGGTCACAACGCGGGTAAAACCGCGGGGCGCCGCTAGTAACTTATATTACTGTAAAGTGTCATCCAAATCCGTTCAATGGTTTTTCGTGAATGAGTAACAAATATGGCGGGGCGCAGCTAGTAATAAAATATGCGCTTCTACTTCTTCACCGAGCGGATGGTCAACCTGACCAATCCTGGTGTCAGAGTTATTGAGCCGCCAAAGGCCTCTGACATGGCTCATGTAACGACTACTATCCGTAGAGAGTAACCGGGACCGGCGGCTTAACGTGCCCTCCGAAGTACGGAATCATCTTACTTTTCGGGCAATCAGGTGATTCAGCCTGCAATGCCCTAACCAAACTGAGGTCAGTCTCACAAAGAGAAGAAAAAATATGCGCGATATAATACAAACTTAAGGGTTTTATTTGGGCGGGGCAAAAAGTACATGAATCATTCTGTTAAAATCCATTTTCTCATCGGCTGATAACAAAGGGTCAATTTTCAGAAATTGTTCCAGAAATTTCTTAGACAATATCTGTATGGTGTCAGTTCTCAATGCTATCCATTGTTTGTAACCTTCTACAAGGGCATCCCATTCCTTCTTGTTTTCATCATTATCTACTAATTTAGTGTTATATAAGTTAATAAGTTCACTAAAAGCTATAGTTCTATTTACTCTCGCATCGCTAGTTCCTACAACTTGTATGGGAGTGTTGATATGTATCAAAGTAGTAGTAATGATACCGATGAAGGGCTTTACTCGTGCTTCAGGTATTTTTTCAGTAATTTCTAAAGTTTTCATAACAGTCTGAATGGATTCTTTGTCTAGTAATGTTTTTAATTGGGCGGATTTAGCTTCCTCTGTTATACCATTCATAAACATAAGTGCCTTGTTGTCCGCTCCTGTTTGTATGACACTAAATACTCTTATCAGAAAATTGGAGAAGCTGTTAGAATTGTTACAGATACCGAAGTGAGTACAGAGAACGTCGAATGCTTCTTCATATTTCTCACGTAGAATCTTTTCATATTTATGTATTGTTTTTGTCCTTGATCTTAGCTCTCCAGTTTTTATCTTCAGATGGTCTAAGATCCTCGTCAGGAGTCGATTTGAAGTCTCGACACCGTTGATTAAAACCTTTCGCTTGCCGAGACGAGATTTGATTTCTATTTTACTGTTTTTCTCAAGAAAATCTTCATATTTGTCTCCATAACTTCTTGTCAGCATCTTCAGTTCCTTCTCTATCCGATTATCATCGATTCCATTCTTAAGTTCATTCAAGAATTCTAACGATTTCTTATATTCGGTTCTCAGAAACGTCATGATATCTTTTTCTTCGGAAATTCGTAATGGTGTTTTAGCAAAGAGTCGCATTTTTTCTCGCTTTGTCGTAGGAGGTGTGGTTGTCGTTTTAATGTTATTCCTGTGTTTTATTTTTTGACCGCTTTTCCTGTAGATGTTTTGGAAGATATCTGATATTTTGTCCCATATATTATGAACGACTTCATCGTGAAAAGTGAATGTATCTTCGTTTTGTGGCTGAAGATTGTTGTTGCGATTTTGTCCTATATTTTCATGATCGCGTGGGTCGTCCCCTTTCGCGTTGTACTCAAAATTGTCTGTGTTAATTTTTAATACCAATTTGTTATTATTGTTGTTTGTATTCTGGTAAGGCTTGTCTTGTATTTCCTGATCCTCAGTCGACGTATCATTTTGAGTTTCACTATTATCGTCACTTTTTTGTTTCAAAACGTTTGGATGGTCTGTTTTTGTATTATCTGTTCTTAAGTCGTAATTAAATTTCCATTTATCGAAATCTAGATTTGCATCTAGATTCAGATTTATTGATTTTGTTAAAGTTGTTGCTGGAAGAGAATAATACTTAATTTAAATACTTCTTCTTCATCGAGTGGATGGTCAACCTGACCAATCCTGGTGTCAGAGTTATTGAGCGGCCAAAGGCCTCTGACATGGCTCATGTAACGACTACTATCCGTAGAAAGTAAGTAAGTAAAGGGACCGACGACATAGTATAAAACAAAGTCGCGTCTGTTTGTCTGTATGCTTAAATCTTTAAAATTACGCAACGGATTTTGATGCGGTTTTTTGTAATAGGTAGAGTGATTCAAGAGGAAGGTTTTTATGTAAAAAAAATCCCGAAATTCCCACGGGAACGAGCACAACGCGGGTAAAACCGCGGGGCGCTGCTAGTTAAGTATAATTCTGAGCCTGCGTTTTCGTTGAAGCGGAGCGGAGCCATGCGGACCTGAATCCACCAATCACAACGCATTGAAATGTCTCCAACATGCTCTGACGATTGCAACATCCGGGACCGACAATTTAACGTGCTCTGCGAAGCATTCAGATAGAAATGACAATAATGGCCACCTATCTAAGTAGGGGCCAAATAAAACAACGCAACATTGTCTAAATCTTGTAGCAATGCGTCTGCTTGAATGAAAACGATCCCTAATTATTTCTACGGATAGTAGTCGTTACATGAGCCATGTCAGAGGCCTTTGGCGGCTCAATAACTCTGACACCAGGATTGGTCAGGGTGACCATCCACTCGGTGAAGAAGAATTCTTTCCCGAAAAATGTAATCTATGTATTTCGATGTAGCACAGGGATAGTTTATATAATCTAGGATACCCTAAAGTAAAACGCGAAACTCTCACGAGACTTGTACTTACATAGAACAAAATACAAAATAATTGTTTGATAAAAAGAAACATTTTTAGTTAGAAACATATTTTGTGTGTTATCTCTACATAATTGTTCTATTTTATAGGCAGTATTATTTTATATTTTATGGCGTAATAAAACTGTGGGCACGGTAAAGGAAATTGAATCTATTGTAGGTATTTGATTTATTATAGTATGGTCTTCTGGTTTGAGCGCCCGGCTCACGATCCGGAGTGTTTGAGTTTATTCATTACAAACATACACACAAAAATACAAAAATACTTGAGAGGTGTCAAGGGACACCCGGATGGAACGAAGTTTATTTATTATCATTGCGCGGCGCGCAAGTTTCTCTGTCTGTCTCTCTGAAAAAAATGTCGTTACCATTTTTTCCGTCTAGCCCCCTTTCGCAACGCGCGATAAGGAACTTCGTTCCAATATTTCCTCTTTATAATAGTAGCATCTTATACTTAGTTGATCTTGTTGACGGTACTGATACGCACACAAAGACGCTTGTCTATACGCGTTACAACTATAAGTACGGCCCAGGTGCACTCGTAGAATCTCTTCTCTTCTACATCGAGTGGATGGTCAAACTGACCAATCCTGGTGTCAGAGTTATTGAGCCGCCAAAGGCCTCTGACATGGCTCATGTGACGACTACTACCTATCCGTAGAAAGTAACCGGTACCGACGGCTTAACGTGCCCTCCGAAGCACGGAATCATCTTACTTTTCGGGCAATCAGGTGATTCAACCTGCAATGCCCTAACCAAACTGAGGACAGTCTCACAAAGAGATTTTTGTGAGATATTTTCTCCACCGGGAATCGAACCGGAACCTCCGGATCGTGAGCCGAGCGCTCAAACCACAAGACCACGGAGGCTATTAAACTACTATGTGTAAATTATCAGTATATACACATCCGAAGTTTTAGACCACAACGCCTCCGACATGGTCTAACAATCACATTCCACAACTCATAGTCCTAATCTACCGGGACCGACAATTTAACGTGCCCTCTGAATCACGGTAGCGTTTAGACAGGAATGTCACATCCGACCACCCATCCCAGTAGGAGCCGAGCAGCACGTTGCTTAACAGTCGCAATGAACTAACATCGCTTAGTCAACTAAGCTACGAGCGCATGTTTCATGCCACTGGAACGCCCGATAAAAAGTCGGGCCGACATCCGAAAGCTGGAAATGGTTTGTTAGTGTAATTAACAACTTACTAACCAATACATATTTTTAGAGTTCCTTACGCAATGGAGAAAAACGGAGCCTATTATTCAGAAAGTATGTTGACTAAAAACACTGTTATGAAGTGTTTTGTCTCTTTTGCTCTTTGGACAATAGCGTATGTCGGAAAGAGACAAACTATTTGATAGTCAAAATAGTGTTAATAAGCGAAATTCGGGATAAAATGTATTCCATGTGTTATTCTGATGTATAACCTATATTACTGTAAAGTTTCATCCAAATCCGTCCAGTACAATCGAAATTATAATATAATAGCCGCGCCCCGCGGTATTACCCGCGTTGTATCGGTTCCCGCGGGAATTTCGGGATAGAAAGTATCCCATGTGTTATTCTGATGTATAACCTATATTACTGTAAAGTTTCATGCAAATCCGACCAGTGCTTAGTTACATACATACATACACCCATCCTCACAAACTTTCGCATTTATAATATTACTAGCTGTGCCCCGCGGTTTCACCCGCAGCGCCCCCGTTCCCGTGGGAATTTTGAGATTTTTATTCCCTATAAACCTCACGGAGCCCGAGACCTTTCCAACGAATGCAAAACCGTGGAAATCGGTCCAGCCATTCACGCGTGATGCTTTGACCAAGGAAAACGGATTTCATTTTTATATGTATAGATTAGGATAGGATGTTCGGAACCCCTTCGTGTCCGGGTCCGACTTACACTTGGCCAGTTTTTTATCGGATTTATTCTTAACTGGCTGTTAGTCCAATTAGTTAGTTAACTGTAGATTACCAGAGTGATTCTGAAGGTCCAACGCGATGGCGGTGTCATATAGTAGTTTAATACATTTTATTAGCTTATTTCAGTTGATAATATGCGCGTACCCTCCGGTAAGCTAATTCAGGTTCAGGGTGGCTTTTGAGGCCGATTTACACATTGATTTATATGCACTAACGTGATTTACATCAGGCGAGCGAATCCTTGGGTGGCTTGCTAAAAGCCAATTACATCAATGCTCATTCTATCCCCACTGTATAAAATTCTTGTAGTGTAAACAGATTTAGAGCATTCTGTCGTTGTTCTATTGCGTTCTTGGAATATTGTAAAAATGCTCGCTCGCTTCATGTAAACGGCACTCGAGCGTGCGAACAGTTGCTAAGCGTTCTTGCGTGTTCTGACGTGCTCGCTCCCAGGAGCGGTCTCTTCAAAGCGTGCCAGTGTTTTGAATGAGATCTATTTCTTGGTTCTCATTCTTGCTCAGAGAAAAACGGATTTTTTTACATAAACAATGTATGAAATAAAAAATGACTTGATTTTTTAACAACCTCGCCTCGGTGGTCTAGTGGTATGTGCACTCGCCTGCCAAGACTGAGGTCCCGGGTTCAATTCCCAGGTCGAGCGAAAACATGTTTCCTACTTTTCAAACATGGCTCAGGTTTGAGATCACCAACCCGCATTAGGCAAGCGTGGTGATTACGCCTGAAACCTCCTCACTGTGCTGATATCTTCAGTGAGACGAGAGGCCTTTGCCCAACAGTGGGACATTACAGGCTAATACTTTTACTTTTTTTTTAACAATATTCGAATTTGTAACAAATTAAGCGCTATTTCTTTAGCCAAAGAAATAATTATATTCGTGTGATCAAAGAAAAACATTGCGGTGAAATGGGTACATATATTTTTATGTTACATCAATAATAGGGTGTTAAAAAGTAGTATAAAGTCATACTAATATTATAATCTATACTAATACTAGCTGTCCCGCGCGGTGGTTCCACCCGCGACCCAATAGAGGTCGCTAGTGTGAATCTAAACCATCCAGGGTGCCACCCGAACGCATACAAAAGAAAACATTCAAATCGGTCCAGCCGTTTAGAAGGAAATCAGTTAAACGAAATGTGACATTGATTGTGAATACTTCAATGGTATCCTAACTTTCGTTACCCAATATAACAATATTACTAAGGCATAATGGTGTTAACAGACGGGTGAGGAGGTACAGCAAGGCAGTGTTCTACTGCCCGCCACCAGGAGAGGGCGGTACCTCGCCAACATCATTCGGAGACAGGCAGTGGTGCGTATACACTGGAAAAACATCAAGCATATCCTAACCTAACTTAATATTATAAATGCGACAGTAACTCTGTCTGTTACGCTTTCACGCCAAAACTACAGAACCGATTTGAATGAAACTTGGTACACAGTTAGTCCAGAGCCTGAGAAAGGACATAGGCTACTTTTTATCGGGAAAATCCTGCCGTAACGGGTACAACGCGGGTGAAACCGTGGGGCCAGGCTAGTATTTCATGAAACAGCGAAAGACAACATGTTCCTTCTTCAAACATGACTCGGGTGTGAGATCACCAACCCGCAGTAGACAAGCGTGGTGGCCTTTGCCCAGTTGTGGGACATGACATTACAGGCTAATACTTACTAATCTATTTCCATGTACTTTTTACAGGATGGCACTGGGATAAAGTTTAACAAAGATGCAGACAGAGTGAGTTATACTAAAATCATGACTAAAATACAATTATTACAAAGATTTGACAAGTCCGTCGTCACAGTGGCAGTGAGAGCGCTTACTGTGTCGGGGGCTGCGGGGTCGGTCAACGGAGTAACAATATGTGAGACATAGTTGTTGACGACGTCTGGGTGTCAATTATATATTCTTACATTTGTGTCTTCTTCTTCACCGAGTGGACGGTCAACCTGACCAATCCTGGTGTCAGAGTTATTGACCCGCCAAAGGCCTCTGACATGGCTCATGTAACGACTACTATCCGTGGAAAGTAATAAACGCATAAGGTAAATTTGTGTATGTAAGACAAGTAGTAGTGTATTAATTAAAGGTTAATTAGATTCCATATTACAAGCTTAGAGCTTAGTTTGGGTCTTAATATTATCTATACTAATACTAATATTATAAAGCTGAAGAGTTTGTTTTGTTTGTTTGTTTGTTTGTTTGTTTGTTTGTTTAAACGCGCTAATCTCAGAAACTACTGAACCGATTTGAAAAATTCTTTTTGTAATGGATAGCCACATTCAACAGGAAGGTTATAGGCTACTTTTCATTCCGAAATTCCCACGGGAACGGGAACAACGCGGGTAATACCGCGGGGCGCTGCTAGTTTATTATATACCTGGACAAATTCACACACGGTTAACTATCATCTTATTCATAAACTAGCAGGTTTTACCCGCGTTGTGCCCGTTCCCGTGGGAATTTCGGGATTTTTTTTTACATAAAAACCTTCCTCTTGAATCACTCTACCTATTACAAAAAACCGCATCATAATCCGTTACGTAATTTTAAAGATTTAAGCATACTGACAAACAGACAAACAGAAGACAAACAGACGTGACTTTGTTTTATACTATGTAATGACGATATTCGTATAAGTAAAGTTTTCTTACCAATTCCAAATCTAGATGAATGCAGAAGCTAAGAAGAAAGTAGACGTGTTATCAGACGAGCTCCTGCCGTATATCATAGCGGAACAGGAGCGCCGGACCACCCTGTACAAGAGGATAATGACAGCCATACAGAACGGGGAGAAGGGAGTCACTATAGCTGAGATAAGGAACAAACCCCCACTCATTATACGGAAAGGTGACACAAACATCATACTACTATAATAAATAAATAAATAAATTAAATAATAAATTAAAAACTACATTATAAAAAAAATTAATCCTACTTCCTACTTATTTTAATTTATTTATTTATTATTTATATATTAAGAAGAAAAAAAAACTAGCAGTGCCCCGCGGTTTTACCCGCGTTGTTCCCGTTCCCGTGGGAATTTCGGCATGAAAAATAGCCTATGACCTCCCCGTTGAATGTGGCTATCTACAAAAATAATTATTCGGATCAGATTGGTAGTTTCTGAGATTAGCGCGTTCAAACAAACAAACAAACAAACAAAGCTGGAAACCTCTTTATAGTCCTATCCTATCCTACTAATATTATAAATACGAATAGATTTGATGTATGTGCCTACAAATAGTTTAAACGTACTCACACGGGTTTTTTCGCGTTAGAAAGTTGATAAAGCAAGTAATAAATTACTTTTTATTTCCCGACGTTTCGAGAGGATTGCACCTCTCGTGGTCGCGGGTGAACTGAAGACATCGGAGTTACCGCTGTGATAGGAGGGTAGGCGTTCCAAGTGTTGGAAGTACCCTCACATGGTTAATGTTAGAATGAATGTGCCTACAAAGTCTGAGGTCCCGGGTTCAATTCCCGTGTCGATCGAAAACATATTTCCTACCTTTCAAACATGGCTCGGGTTTGAGATCACCAACCCGCATTAGACAAGCGTGGTGATTACATCCTCCTCACTGTACTGATATCTTCAGTGAGATGAGAGGCCTTTGCCCAGCAGTGGGACATTACAGGCCATAATACCTTTCTATTTATTCAACGTTCCATATTTTATTTTCCTTCAGGACTAATGTACCGGTGTCCGGTTAACCGGTCGCCGAAAGAGCCGGACGGATCCGGCGTCATTATGTGCGAGGACGAGATCGAACCGACGCCCGTTATGTACGACTCGTGTTTGTCAGCGGAGGATAAAGAACTCTACGTCGCTGAGAATAAGTACTTCTTTTGCAATCGTGAGTATTGGCACTTGTGACTTTGTACCAACACCCGTTAAATACGTAGTTTGCGACCAAGCGATTGAATGCAATTGTAAAGCAACGTACAGCTCGGCCGCTACTTGTACTCTAAAGTAAAGCCGTCGGTCCCGGTTACTTTCCACGCATAGTAGTCGTTACATGAGCCATGTCAGAGGCCTTTGGCGGCTCAATAACTCTGACACCAGGATTGGTCAGGCTGACCATCCACTCGTGAAGAAGAAGAAGAGTTGTTGCATAACTTTAATTATAGTCTGTTAAAGTTATTCGGACTGCCAGTAGAAAGACACGATTTTTCTTTTCTAACAGGCCTAAACTCGACTTAACTTTGTTCCCACAGGCCACAAAGTGGAGGGGCCGGACCTGCCCCGTAACGGCAGCACGGTGATTGGCTGCGCGCCGCTCGAGCGCACCTCGCTCAACTACACGAGCGGGAAGTGCGCGCTCGAGGACACGGATGACGTGGTCGTGCATTACCGGTACTATCCGGATCGGGTGAGTTGAAAGGGCAAGTAGAATTTTAAAAAGGTTTGTGGCAAAAACGGCTGGACCGATTTTTCCCAAACATAGCCAAGAGGGTGTTTGACGTGGGACAAATAAGGCTAAAAACTTGAGAGGTGTCAAGGGACACCCGGATGGAACGAAGTTTATTTATTATCAACAAAATAATCGTCGCGACACCACACAGTTCAATGCGAAATAGAAAGACGAAACGAAAATATCTGGCTTGCTTGTTTCTCCGGCGCGCATGTTTCTCTGTCTGTCTCTCTCTAGCGTGCACATGTTTCTCTGTCTGTCTCTCTCACGCATTTTATCTGTCTGTCTCTTTCTGGCGTGCGCAAGTTTCTCTGTCTGTCTCTCTCGCGCATGTTTCTCTGTCTGTCTCTCTGTGGCGTGCGCAAGTTTCTCTGTCTGTCCCTCTCTGGCCTAAAAAGTGTCGTTACCATTTTTTCCGTCTAGCCCCCTTTCGCAACGCGCAATAAGGAACTTCGTTCCAATAATAAACATAACAAGAAATTACTAACCTGATAAATTAATAATTATTTTTGTAATGGATAGCGATATAACTATCGGAAACGTTATAGGCTATTTTTCAGCCCGAAATTCCCACGGGAACGGGCCCAATGCGGGCAAAACCGCTGGGCGCTGCTAGTATAAAGGGTGCATTTCCATCGAAGCGGAGCGGTGCGGAGCGGTGCGGAGCTCAACTGACCAATCACAACGCGTTACGAAAAGATTTTGACAGTGTCAATGCGCTGTGATTGGTGAATCGCGCTTCGCACCACTCCGCTGAGTTTCTATGGAAACGCACTTTAATAAACGAATCGGCTAATATTTTTATATTTTTCCTTGATAATAATAATGGTCCTTAATCAGAAAAGCACTAACACTTTGCTTACTAACCTATTCTCCTCTCCAGACGTACAAATCTGTTCTCCTCAACAGTCGTACAAGTCTATTCTCCTGTCCAGTCGTACAAGTCTATTCTCCTCTTCAGTCGTACAAGTCTATTCTCCTCTACAGTCATACAAGTCTATTCTCCTCTACAGTCATACAAGTCTATTCTCCTCTACAGTCATACAAGTGTATTCTCCTCTACAGACATACAAGTTCGTGACGGAGCTGGACCCGGACCGCGAGGTGTGCGACCACTGGAACCCGTGTCAGATCGGCTACATCTACAGCCTGCCCTCGCCCGACCAAGCCATGCCCGCCAACGAGCTGTGGCGTACGTTACGACTGCATTATACAAACTAACATTACGAATTACATCTCTTTATAATAATACTAGCAGCGCCCTGCGGTTTTACCCGCGTTGTACCCGTTCCCGTAGGTATTTCTGGATGAAAAATAGCCTATAACCTTCCCGTTGAATGTGGCTATATATTACAAAAAGAATTATTCAAATCGGACTGATAATTCCTGAGATTACCTCGAACATACAAACAAACAAACTTAAAAATTTTACCTCTTTATAATATCAGAATAGTACATGTCCTACCTTATTTTTGTTTAGTCGTACGTTACAACTATTTATATATTTAACACAAACAAAGAAAATTACAAATTTTACCTTATTTATTATAAAACAAAGTCCCTCGCCGCGTCTGTCTGTCCGTCTGTTCGCGACTCAAATACTACTGCACGGATTTTAACGCGGTTTTTTAATAGATGGAGTGATTCAAGAGGAAGTTTTATATGTATAAAAATTCCCGAAATTCCCACGGGAACGGCCACAACATGGGTAAAACCGCGGGGCGCTGCTAGTTAGATAGTAATTAAAAAAATAACAAGTTTTTATTTTGTTCTAGGGGACTATGGTAAGTAAAATGCTAATTTTTTTTTGTAGGTTGAATGTTGCTTTTTTGTCATTGGTATTTTTTTAATATAAATTATTAATATCTACTTTTTTTGTTTCAGAGGAGAGTAAGTAATAAAGTACAAAATAAATACCTATTAATCTTTTTTTTTGTCGGAGAAAAAATTAATCATTTTTTGTTTTTTTAGGACCCGATCGTAAGTAAAGTAAAAATAGTTTAAAAAAACTAAAAAACACGCTTTTATTGCAAATTGAACTAAAAACTAGAAAATAATTTTTCACCTCAAATCAAAATTATAATAAAATTTAAGTTATTAACACAATGATTCAATTCAGAGTAAAAAGCGTGGGGTGCTTAATATTTTTTTTTAATATTACAATCATCATTGGTATCTATGAGAGGATAGTTATGAACTACAGTAAAATGCACCCCACGCTTTTTTACTCTGAATTGAATCATTGTGTTAATAACTTAAATTTTATTATAATTTTGATTTGAGGTGAAAAATTATTTTCTAGTTTTTAGTTCAATTTGCAATAAAAGCGTGTTTTTTAGTTTTTTTAAACTATAATTTTATTTTTTATTTTTTAGTAAATCTGGCAAATCCATATAACATTATATGCAACTTTTCATCCCGTAATTCCCACGGGAACGGGCCCATCACGGGACGCTGTTAGTGTCTAGTACCATTTAGTAAAATAAAACAGAACTCCCGTTCCGTCCTACAGCGAGTGCCCGTTGATGTCTTTTATATGAAGTAATATTTTTTTAGTAAATCTGGCAAATCCATTAAGGATAATGGGAAACTGTTATTAAATTATTGCATTGTCATCGGTCCTTGATACGTATGCAAAGTTTCAAATTAATCAGACTTCTGGAAGTTGGTGAAAATGATGTTCAAAGATTCCATTACATACGTTCGTACCTACGTACGTACATACAGGCCAAGCTAATAAAAGCGTGTTAATAATGGGAAACTGTTATTAAATTATTGCATTGTCATCGGTCCTTGATACGTATGCAAAGTTTCAAATTAATCAGACTTCTGGAAGTTGGTGAAAATGATGTTCAAAGATTTCATTACATACGTACATACATACATACATACATACATACAGGCCAAGCTAATAAAAGCGTGTTAAAAATACTTGAAAAATTATATTGAAATAGTTTTACCATTTTTAATGAACACGATATTTAATTTTTTTTATATTACAGTCTACGAAAGTAAGTTTTGTTGCCTTTTTTTAATAAAACGTCGTTTCATAATTTTAAAAAAGTCACAAATTATTTATTAATTTATTTTTTGTTGTATTGGAAAATATTTAAATAAATATTTGCCTTTCTATTTCAGAGGATGGTATGTACTTTTTGAGTTTTCATTAATTTTTTTTTTTTTTCAAAAACTATAATTTTTAATTAATTGTAAAAAAAATTTTATTACTTACAGAAATAGTGCCTCGTAAGTATTTTTATTTACAAACAAATAAACATATTTTTAAGAATTCAATTATAATTGGCTTAAATTTAATATTTAATTGCAGCAATTCCTGGTAAGTCTTTCAATAATAAGAAAACCATTTAAAAGAACATTTTTCGTACGAAAATACAAATTTTTATAAGTAGCCTTTGCTCAGTAGAAAAGCATTACAAAAAAATAACACAATAACAATCACATCTTATAGGCAAAAAATTTAAAAAAAATATCGAATTTTTATTTCACTTAAGTATTTTAACAAAAAAAAAGGAAAAAAAAATCGTCTTTAAAAAAGCCATAGTAAACGTACTCACACGGATTTTAATAAAGCAAGTAATAACTTACTTTTTATTTCCCGACGTTTCGAGCGGATTGCACCTCTCGTGGTCGCGGGTGAAGAAAAAAAACAAAAAAAGCAACACCTAACATTGTCTATGCCCCAGACGACAACAAGAACGAGAACGTCCCGGTGCACGTGCCCTACGAGACCAGCAACCGGCGCGTCGTGATCCCCGAGGGGTACAAGTTCAGCGGCATCGGGAAGGTCAACCAGTACGGCAGCAGAGTGAGTACCGCCTGCGGAGACGGAGTAGGCAGTCCTAGACAGTTTTTAGACTGTCTTTAGACAGTCTAGGCATATTTAGTCAGTTTCAAGACTATTTTTAGACAGCCTAGGCAATCTTTAGACAGTTCTTTGACAGCCATGACAATATTTAGACCGTTTTTAGAATGTCTTTAAACAGCTAGGGAATATTTAGAAAATTTTTAGACTGGCTTTAGACAGCTTAGAGAATATTTAGTCAGTTTTTAGACTGGCTTTAGACAGCCTAGGAAATATATAGACAGTTTTTAGGCTGTTTTCTACTAGCTAAGATATTCGATGGCCGTAGGTTCAATTGGTGTAATTGACAATGAACGATTGTTCAGGAGAAGCATTTAAAGTTTTTTTTAGTACTAAATCTTACATAACTTTTGATGTATGAATCTTTTTTTATGATCTGGTTTGACAAAAATGCTTAGAATTCTGCGGGCTTTCGGCTTATATAAGAATAAAGACGCTATATACCATATTTTTATAAATTAATGTCAGTAACACCAATGTGTTTCTGTCCTCTTGTTTGTTACACCCACCTATTTTACCTTAGTTTATTTGGTTGTTGGTTACATCAATTTGATGAACATTTTTAAAAGAAATAAATAGTCAAAGTGGTGTAAGACTTGTTAAAAAATATTATTATTATCAGCCGTTTGTGTCCCAATGCTGGGCAAAGGCCTCTCCCCATTCCTTCCATGTATCCCTGTTCTGGGCCACTTCTCTCCAGTTGGTCTGGTATGCGTCGAGATCGTCCCGCCACCTGCGCCTCGGTCTGCCGCGTCGCCTGCTCGCCGGATCTGGCTGCCACTCAGTGGCTGTTCTGGCCCACAGCTCTTCTGGCATGCGGCAGACGTTAAAAAATAAAATTAACTAATTCATTCTGATGTAAAGAGCATTGTGGGCATTATTCATCGCTGTTATTTAGAGAGAAATGCCCTATGATTGTATGGATAAGTCATTTTGGTGTAAGTGTAGGTTAATTTTTTTCGAGTTTTACTCTAACTTTACACCAATTTGATTTGTATATATAAGTAACATGTCACTTGCACCATAACTTTGTAGAAAATCTGAAAAGTGCACACCCAAAAAATGTGATGTATCTGTATTTTTTTTAAAGCTAGATTTATTTTGACTATACCATTCGAAAGAGCGGAAAAAACTAAGAAAACCTATATACTCAAGTCATTTCACGACTTTTGTCAGTTACACCAATTGAACCTACGGCCATCGAATTATATACTTTGATTGTCTTTTGAGGGGTTAAAGGTGCATTTCGTTTGAGGCGGACCGGAGCGGAGCTGTACGGATCGTGAGTTGACCAATCACGACGCATTAAAATTGACATTGTCAAAATCTTTTCGTAATGCATTGTGATTGGTCAGTTGAGCTCCGCACAGCTCCGTTCTGCTTCAATGACATGCTCACAAAGAGTCCGCACATCCTTATCATTCTAAAGTGATATTAGATGGTAAATGTAATTATGATTTTCTATTAAAATATTTTTTTTATTTTTTAGGTTCGTTTGACTGTCAAAGGAAAGAATGTGGTAAGTACCGTCAGTCCTCACTGTACTGATAACTTCAGTGAGATGAAAGCCTTTGCCCAACAGTGGGATATTACAGGCTTATAATTAACTTTTTTTACATATAATAACATTATATAATATCATTTCCTTTTTATTGTAGCTAAAAAATATGGTAAGTTTAATTTAGCTTTCAAATATTACTGTCAATTAACAATATATTATTATACAACTAGCAGCGGCCCGCGGTTTTACCCGTGTTATACCCGTTCCCGTGGGAATTTCGTGATAAAATGTATACCATGTGTATTCTGATGAATAACCTATATTATTGCAAAGTTTCATCCAAATCCGTCCATTCCTTTTTGCGTGAAAGAGTCACAAACATCCATACATCTTAACAAACTTTCGCATCTATACTAATATTATAAAGCTGAAGAGTTTGTTTTGTTTTGTTTGTTTGTTTGTTTGTTTGTTTAAACGCGCTAATCTCAGAAACTACTGAACCGATTTGAATAATTCTTTCACTGTTAGATAGTCTATTTATCGAGGAAGGCTATAGGCTACATTTTATCCCGAAATTCCCACGGGAACGGGCACGACGCGGGTAAAACCGCGGGGCGCTGCTAGTTTATAATATTAGTACTAAAACTAAATATTTGCACTCACCTAAAACCCATCTTCAACACTCAGACTCACTTCAAAGTAGAATTCAAAGAGACTGGCGACTCAATCCGATTCTCTGTGAATTTCGACCCGTTCCTCCCGAGCGACGAGGGGCTGTACTACATCCGGCTGGAGAACAAGAAAAAACCAGGAGACTTCAAGTTTATCGACAACGTGTTGACTATCAGTGAGTAAGGTTGAGCATTGAGTTAGTGAGTGTTGAGGTCCGTGAACAACTGAGTGAGATTTTATTAGAATGTCTAGTGTACCAGTGAGTAAGTGAGTATGGGAGTTAGTGACTGATTGACCGACAGACTTACTGAATGACTGACTAAAACTATTGGAAATTGGGTGGTTCCACCCGCGACCCAATAGATGTCGCTAGTGTGAATCTAAACCATCCAGGGTGCCATCCAAACGCATACAAAAAAATCATTCAAATCGGTCCAGCCGTTTCGGAGTTCAGTTACAACGAAAAGTGGCATTGATTTAAATATATATGATGATTCTCCAACTTCCTTCCTTCCAGGCCCAGCGACCACCATCAGCAAGATCCTGGCTCTGGAAGCTGTTCCCAGCCAAGAGCTGAACCGCTCCGTCATCCCCCTGAAGTGCTCAAAGTGTGTGCTGATGGGGATGATGTTGAGAGGCGAGGATGGAGTGATCAGCAATGTTGATAACGTGAAGTATAGGGTGAAGAGTGCTAATGATGGGTGAGTAGGGGGTGTGTGAGAATGGGGGGGGGGGGATATGTGGAAAGGGGAGGGGGTGTATGTTAATACTGAAATCTATACTAATATTATAAAGAGGTAAAATTTGTAAGTTTGTTTGTTTGTATGTTCGAGCTAATCTCGGGAATTACCGGTCCGATTTGAATAATTATTTTTGTAAAAGATATAGCTACATTCATCGGGATGGTCATAGGCAATTTTTCATCCCGAAATTCCCATGGGCACGGGCACAACGCGGGTAAAACCGTGGGGCGTTGCTAGTATGTTACATGTTAGAAAATCTTAGAGTCGCTCTAATATTGCACCGACTCCAAAAAAAGAGGAGGTTTCTGAATTCGACCGCATATTTACTTTTTAGGGTTCCGTACCCAAAGGGTAAAAACGGGACCCTATTACTGAGACTTTGCTATGTGTGATAGCTAGACAGTTGAAATTCTCAGATGATGTATTTCTATTGCCGCTATAACAACAAATACTAAAAATAAAATAAAACAAATATTCAAAGGGGGCTCCCATACAACAAACGTAATTTTTTGCCTTTTTTTAAAGTACGGAATCTTCCGTGGACGAGTCCAACTCGCACTTGGCCGGTTTTTTTAATTTAGTTTAATTTTTATTTAACTTAATTTTCATTTAGCTTAATTTTAATTTAGTTTTCACCCAACAGACCCATACTTAACTTTAAATATTGCTTTCAGTCAAAAATACATCGAGTTCACTCTTGGCGAGACTAGAGCTGAAGATTTTGGAGATTACTTCGCAGTTATACAAGGAGAAGATGGCACTGAGGAGAGGGTGAAAGTGCTGTCGCTGAAGAGTGAGTACAGACCCCAGCATAGATGTTAGGGAGCTCCGAAACCCTTAACGAAACTATCGCATATCCTAACTATTATAAATGCGAAAGTAACTCTGTCTGTTACGCTTTCACGCCAAAACTACTAAACCGATTTGAATTAAACTTGGTACACAGTTAGTCCAGAGCCTGAGAAAGGACATAGGCTACTTTTTATCGCGAAATTCTTACAGGAACGGGTACAACGCGGGTGAAACCGCGGGGCGCTGCTAGTCCGATATAAAGATTATCCGTAACCGTAACCGAATCCGAAATAAGAGTTTCGGATAATATCGGATAGGGGCGGAGTCTGAATTAGACACGTTATGACAAGTTATTTTGGTCGGCCGTGCGCAGACAGGATCCTTGTATTTTGTTGTATACCAAACGGGAATACTGTAGGTAAAACAGCGGGGCGATGCTAGTACATGAAAAGCTATAGCTTACTTTATTAACATTTTATGCCACTGTACTGATGTCTTCAGTGAGATGAGACGCCTTTGCCCACCAGTGGGACATTACGGACCTTATTCATTTATAAACATCACTTTAGCTATCAAATGGTATGTCCCTTTCCGACATACGCTATGTGCCAAAGAGCGAAAGAGACAAAACACTTTAAAACACTGTTTAAGTTAACTATCGTTTATGTACTAAGGTTATACATTAATTTAATTATTCTATTGTTACTTTCAGGTCCAGGTTCGGATAAATCTATTTCATACAAGTAATATAGACCATGACGAAGGCCTAAGGGCCGACACTGCGTTAAGCGTGCGCACGCCGAGGTTCCATACAAAAGTGACCCGTCGTGTGTGCCCGTCGCGTGCGGTGTCATACAAAAGTGAACCGTTCGTGTGCGCCCGTCGCGTGCGGTGTCATACAAAAGTGAACCGTTCGTGTGCGCCCGTCGCGTGCGGTGTCATACAAAAGTGAACCGTCGCGGGCGCCCGTCGCGTGCGGTGTCATACAAAAGTGAACCGTCGCGTGCGCCCGTCGCGTGCGGTGTCATACAAAAGTGAACCGTTCGTGTGCGCCCGTCGCGTGCGGTGTCATACAAAAGTGAACCGTTCGTGTGTGCCCGTCGCGTACGGTGTCATACAAAAGTGAACCGTCGCGTGCGCCCGTCGCGTGCGGTGTCATACAAAAGTGAACCGTCGCGGGCGCCCGTCGCGTGCGGTGTCATACAAAAGTGAACCGTCGCGGGCGCCCGTCGCGTGCGGTGTCATACAAAAGTGAACCGTCGCGTGCGCCCGTCGCGTGCGGTGTCATACAAAAGTGAACCGTCGCGGGCGCCCGTCGCGTGCGGTGTCATACAAAAATGAAGCCAGGTTCAATTCCCGGGTCGAGCGAAAACATGTTTCCTACTTTTCAAACACGCCTCGTTTGAGATCACAACCCGCAGCAAGCGCGTTGATTACGACATCCTCCTCACTGTACTGATATCTGAGGTGAGATGAGAGGCCTTTACCCAGTGGGACAATCAGGCTAAAAATAGTAATTTTTCCGTTTTTTCTTCATTTATTTAATGTATTTTTTTTTTGGTTTTTAGATACAGGTATAGTTTTTCGAGTTTTTTTTTATTAATTCGTCTACCTTACGCTCTAATCTTACTTCATATTTTTATTAGGTGCTATTTAGCTAAATGTTTGTTCTCCTTTACGTCCATCACTACATAGTATAAAACAAAGTCTCTCTCCGCTGTCTGTCCCTATGTATGCTTAGATCTTTAAAACTGCGCAACGGATTTTGGTGGGGTTAATTTAAATAGATAGAGTGATTCAAGAGGAAGGTTTATATGTATAAAATTGCTGCTAGTGAATTTATATTTTGGTACCTAGGTACCTGTTATATTTAAACATAAAAACTTAAAAATAGGACTACATAACATTAATTTACATTTTTATTTCTTACTAGCTGCGCTCTGCGGCTTCACCCGCATTTATTCAGTCAATGCTTACCGTTTAAACCTTCCCTGGACTTTCATGAATATTTCAAGACCAAAATTAGCCAAATCGGTTCAGCCGTTCTCGAGTTTTAAGCAGACTAACGAACAGCAATTCATTTTTATTTTTAAAGATTACATTACATTATAATTGTTATATTTCTAATTATTTTTATTTTATTTCAGAATCAAGTAAGTTTCCGAGTACTATCGAAGTTTTTAAAATTAAAATGATGTACATTTTTTCAAATAATAATTTATAAAAACTTTATTTATTTTACAGCTCTGGGTAATAAACCAAAATATTTGTAGCATTAACTTTTGGATAGCATTTAAAAGCCCGCGATTTATTTCATTCGGCTTATTGAGAACGATTTTAATAATTGGAAAGAGTTAGCTCTGAAAAGAGATAAATGGAAAGAATTGGGGGAGATCTTTGCCCAGTAGTAGGACAGCGAGGTTAAATATAAATAAATTGAGTTAATCTCGTTGACTCACACCTTAGCCAATTCATATTTTTCTTAATATGATTCACGAATAATCGTATTGATGTATATAATCATAATATTTTAATTATTTAATAATGAATATAATAATAAATGTTCTAAGGCTGCGTTTCCATTCCGGAGCTGTATGGAGTGGTAAAAAACGTCGTGTTTCCCAGTGGAGCGGAGTGAAGATTTTAAGCACTGTGATTGGTCTATTTTAAGCTCTGTGATTGGTTAACTTTCGATCCGCTTCGCCTCATTGGAAACGCACCTAAAAAATCATCTTGATAATATAATATGACGAACTTAATGAAGTTTGTTATAAAGTTTCATATGATATTAGTGAGCCTTGTCAGAGGCCTTTGGCGGCTCAATAACTCTGACACCAGGATTGGTCAGGTTGACCATCCACTCGGTGAAGAAGAAGATACGATATTAGTTACTTAGGGGCTGTCCATTAATCACAGGCGTGGGGGGTCTATAAAATATCACCAATTACCCCAAGGGGAGGGTGTAGTAATATATCACGGGTTATTTTTTCGGCAAATGCGCAATATTATCAATAAAATAAGATTTTTTCAAGGTCTTAAAAATACACGTGAACTAGGGTGAGGGTGTAAAGAGCAGTCACCATGTACCAAGAAAGAGGCGGGGCTGAAAATTGAAAAATGCCAAAAAAATATCACGTGATTAATGAACGGCCCCTTTTGACATTGACGTTTCTCACCATCTGTCAATTCTGACGTTCAACAGTGAAGGTGTCAACGGGTACCGATTCTATGGAAATAGGGTCTCATTTCGACAAGACGGTATCGTACACTTGCACAGATTGCAGCGTGGACGATGTATTCTGTAACGGACAGTCCGTTATACGATCTGGTAGAATAACATTACAGCCGGCTGCTAAAACTATTAACATTAATTACCCAAGGTTAGTAACGAAGAAGTATTACATTATACTAAACAAGCGCCTCGCGTTTTACTCCTGTTGTGCCCGTTCCCGTGGGAATTTCAGGATAAAAAAAACCTATAACCTTCCCGTTGAATGAGGCTATCCATTACAAAAAGAATTATTCAAATCGGATTGGTAGTTTCTGAGATTTTCTGAAAAGAGCCCGTTCAAACAAACATAGTATACATATAATATAATACACCCGGACAAATTCACGCACGGTTAATTAGACAAAAACTAAGCTCTTAGCTTGTATTATGGAATCTAACTCACTGATACTACTACATATACATACACAAATACTTTATAACAATATATAATCGACACCCAGACGTCGTCAACAACTATGTCCCACATATTGTTATTCCGTTGACCGACCCCGCAACCCCCGACACAGTAAGCGCTCTCTCTGTCACTGGGACAACGGGCTTGACAAACTCTTCATCTTTATTCTATTAGTATATAGATATGCTCGATTTTGTAACGTATGATTATTCTATTTTACTATTAATTGAAACGTACGTTGATGTCATAATTATTTGTTTAAACGGGAACTTACGTACGACGGAGGTTACTGTTGAGTGTCTCTCGACACGTTTCGGTCACATACGGTGACCTTCATCAGGAGGTGGGTGAAGCGCTCGCGACAGCGTCTCTCCCCGCACTGCCGGCCGCCGCGGCAGTAACCTCCGTCGTACGTAATTATGAAAGACAATTCTTCCAATATAGAGGAAGGTAATAATAAATCTTGTGTTTTAGTTTTGAAGATGAACACGCCTGTGTCTATGTCGGGGTTTTCAAAATCAATAATGAATCTTACAAGAAAAATATATTCATTTTGGAAAGTAAGTACACAATATAAAAAATAATATTTCAAATTATTTTTTTAAAATTCACCTTTTTAACAAAAGTGTCAAAATCGTTTCAGCCGTTTTTTGGGAGAAGTGCTCATTGTTGTGTAGGAAAATATCTAGTGAAATATTTATTAATTTATATTTTTATTGATTACAGATTCCTGTAAGTACTTGTATATTTTTTAATATTTTTTGGCATAATATTGAATTAGCTATCATTTATTTAATACAATATATTTAATGATTTTATTCTGCTATTGGAGACAGAATTAATATTCATTTTAATTTGCAATACTTATTTAAAAAAATACTATAATTTTTAGTAGGTACCTAGTTAAATAGTTATTCCTCTATTGCGAGCAGAAATAAATCCAAAAAATAAAAAAAGCAAGAATCGGTCCGACCGTTTTTATAAAAAAATTAGGTAAACACGTTTCACTGTAAAAAGTCATAAAAATCGGTCCGACCGTTTGAGATTTAAAACAATCTACAATTTCTAAAATACATGTTTCGTTTTTAATTAAAACCCGAATAAACCATTTTTTTCATTTTCAGCCCCTGGTAAGTTTATCACAGTCTAGCGCTTTTTTTTTCAACCCTCAACCATTTTTTTTAAGAACAGCCCATACGCAGACCTCTTGCTAACAAAATAAAAACGAAATAAGAATCGGTCCGTTCGATAGTTTAGGACCACTCTTCTGCCATACTGGTTTCTTAGTCTTCTGTGACCACGGTTCCTGTAAAGGAGCCGAAACGTCAGATAAAAATATAAAATAAAAGCGAGGTGTATCCGTAAACGTAGTTTCAATTTTAAACTCTATTGCCAGCTTAGTTCCTCTAGGAAATTGAGAGCCTTGCTATGGCTCGCTGCTTGCAGGTACTCCGGTAGGTTTCTACCACTGCACACTCCAGGATTATGCAGTTCTCATCTCTTAATTCAGCGACATGGTTGCTATGAAAAGATCTTCGTATATTTTGTAGTTACAGACTGGCCCATACTGGCCGGTTAAGAGTCAACACTGCGTTAAGCGTGCGCACGCCGCGGTTACATACAAAAGTGAACCGACGCGTGCGCCCATCGCGTGCGGTGTCATACAAAAGTGAACCGTCACGTACGCACGTCGCGTGCGCTCGCGACGGGCGCACGCTTAACGCAGTGTTGACCCTTAAAGAACACCTTGGCTATATTTCTCTTGTTGATTTTCAGTTGTTAAAATAACAAAATTGGATACCATTCCCTCTCCCGGAGACTCACAGCCTTTTAAGAAGGAGATACCATACAAATGTACAGGAGAGTGTTCTATTGATAAGGTAATCTTTGTATATAAAGCTAGCAGCGCACCACATTCCCCCTCACTGTACTGATATCTTCAGTGAGACAACCCCACTGAGTTTCTTATTAGTTCACAGTAGGTGGCGCGCTGCGAACTAGCCTTAACTTAGTGTAGCGCCACATCTGTGGAACGTACGGCGTGGTCGTGGGTAACTCATGAGTGAGTGATTTAAATGAGTTGATTCACCACTCCGAGTCGAATCACTCTTTGATTCAGTGTAGTTCTTCTCAGTTCATTTGAATCATCAACTCATTTCGTTCGGGAAAAGAAGGAAGGGAATGCAGCTCACTCAACTCAGTAACTCAACTCAGTCAGTTCAGTAGGAACTAAGAGGGACTGAAATGAAAGCGCTATATTTCTTAAAGTTTGCGTTACTACTCACTTACAAATCTTACAATCGGATTATTGAAACGCTGTTATTCATACTCTGAACATACAATTTGATTTACCTAATTAATTTTATGTCACATAAAATTAACTTGCGCTGTTTTATCGATGTGTTAATGATTGTTATTGCTTTATAAACTCTTTTTACTGTAAATACAAACAAATATAAAATACTTGAAAATCTGTAACATACCTACTAACGGATTTTCAAATATCTACTAATCAAAATTTTTAAAGCTAAAAATATGCAGGCAAAGCTGAGGGTGCAACTTCTACGATTCGTTCATAATCAATTTGAATCAATTGAATAATTGTAGTCCTGTGAACTAAATATCATTAAATCGCTCTTGAGCCAAACTGAACTAAATGAGCTGCTGAACTAAATGAGTGATTCAACTCCTTTGATTCAAAGGATTCAAATCGCTCTGCTCTTCAAAGTGATGCATAGTTCCCACCTCTAGTACGTACGGCGCCGAACCTTCAGCTCTATGACACATTCGTCGAAATTACGCCGCGTACTGATGTGTCATAGATAACTTGAAATACACTACGAGTGTATTTAGCGGAAGGTTCGGCGCCGTACGTTCCGCAGATGTGGCCCTACACTTAATTTTAAAATGACGTTTATGAATATACATATATTTAATACTAGCAATGCACCGCGGTTTTACCCGCGTTGTGTCAATTGCCATGGGAATTTTGGGATGAAAAATAGCCTATAACCTTGCCGTTGAATGTAGCTATATATAAAAAAATACAAACAAACAAATTTACAAAAAATCTCTTTATAATATTAACTAGTATAGATTACGTGTCACGTTGTTTGTTCACGATAGACTCCTAAACTAATGAACCGATTTGATATTTCTAGTGTTCTCAATTTATAGTGATTAGGGTGGTCCACCTCTTAATTTTTAGGGCCGGCACTTCGTTAAGCGTGCGCACGCCGCGGTTTCATACAAAAGTGAACCGTCGCGTGCGCCCGTCGCGTGCGTACGCCGCGTGTGCTTTCATACAAAAGTGAACTGTCACGTGCGCCAGTCGCGTGCGCCCGTCGCGTGCGCCCGTCGCGTGCGCCCGTCGCGTGCGCACGTCGCGTGCGCCCGTCGCGTGCGCCCGTCGCGTGCGTACGCCGCGTGTGGTTTCATACAAAAGTGAACTGTCGCGTACGCCCGTCGCGTGCGGTGTCATACAAAAGTGAACCGTACTAATATCGCGGTAGATGTTAAAATCACTCATTAAACTCTAAGGAAGTATTAATTGAAACGTAGTCTCTCAGTAACTACGGGCGTATAACCTAGTTATTGTTGTAGGTAACAGTGGACGGCGTGGACATACCGCACACTCCCACCCGCCGGTCGGGTACTGGAGCCTATTATGACGTAAGTACAATTCATTTTTGGGTTGGATCGCTTGAAATAAAAACCGGCCAAGTGCGAGTGAGACTTGCGCACGAAGGGTTCCGTACCAAATGGTAAAAAACACGTTTGTTGTATGCCCCCCTTGTAAATTTGTTTTATTTTATTTTCGTATTTGTTGTTATAGTTAAAATCTCTTCGCCTTCTGATTGGTCGACTGAGCTCATCTCCGCTTCGACAGAAATGCATTCTAATATCTTTGTGTTCAGTTCACAGATACGAAGATTACTATAATTATTCCGAACTTCAGTTTCTTGTACCGAGGCGCCTATCAGTGTATTTGGAACACCGCCGTGGGGAGAGTCACCAAGCTTATCATGGTCATATCGTAAGTGTCTATCAACTTACAGATTACAGCCTGTGTAGTCAGTCTAGACAGGGTTTAGACTGTCTTTTACTTAGACGGGGTTATTAGGGTGAGTTTCCAAGGAAACACATATTTATGCTTTCCAAGATTTTGACTTTTGCCTTTCTGTATTTCTAGCGCTCGGGACGTTAGTTTGTCCATTGAGTTATATGTAACTACTACTAGTTGCGACCCGTGATGTTACCCGCGTTGTACCCGATCCCGCAGGAATTTCGGGATAAAATTTATAACATATGTTATTCTGATGTATAGCCTACATTACTGTAAAGCTTTATCCAAATCCGTTCAGTAGTTTTTGCGTGAAAGGGTAAGGCTGCGGCTCCATTGAGGCGGAGACGAGCGGAGCTGAGAGGAGACGTGTGGGGATCGACCAATCGTATTACATGAAATCCACATCTCGTCTCCGCTCCGCTTCAATGGAAACAGTCAAGCGGAGACGAGCGGAGCTGAGAGGAGACGTGTGGGGATCGAGCAATCGTATTACATGAAATCCACATCTCAGCTCCGCTCGTCTCCGCCTCAGTGGAATCACATACCTCTTTTCACAGCTCTGCTCCTCTCAGCTCCGCTCGTCTCCGCCTCAATGGAGCCGCAGCCTAACAAACATACATCCATACATACATCCTCACAAATTTTCGCATTTATAATATTAAGTAGGAAAGGATACTTTAGTAAATATAACTCAATTAATTTGACTAAGCGATGTAAGATGATTGCGATTGTTAAGCAACGTGAAGCTCGGCCCCTACTTGGATGGGTTGCTAAGGAAAACTTTTTTATTTTCAGAGAACCCGGTGAGGCTGGGGGCGACGCCGGCGGTGGCGATGCTGGCGGCGGTGACGGTGGCGATGCCACGACCGCAGGTAACGTCCCACAAGTGGGAAACACGCGCTCGTAGCGTTACTTCGGAGGGCAGGTTAACCTTTTGTTTGCCGGGATACCAGAAACAATAGAAAATCAATTGTGTCTGGCTTGGATCCGCGTTCCGGCATATGAGGGGTTAAGCAGTCGGTCCCGGTTGTTTCAATCTTTAGACCATGTCGGAGGCCTTTAGGCGGTCTAAAAACTCCGCCACCAAGTTAGCCCTCAAACCTACCTGAGGTCATAATTTCGCTCAAAGTACGGAAACATTGAATGAACGCCATCTAGCAAAAAATTGACGAACTATTTGTACATTTCATATCAACGCCATCTACCGACATCCCACTGAACTAAGTCAAACTTCAACGCCATCTAGCAAAAAAAAATTGAACTAACTCATACATTTTCTAGCTTCGGATGGAGAAGCTGCTAAGAGCGGCTCTGAGGCTGGTAGTGAAGGAGAAAGTACTACGGCGGCGTCGGGGGCGGAAGGGGGAGGTGGTGAAGGGGATGCGTCGTCCGAAGCCCCAGCAGAAGGTAAGACGCATTGATGTTCACATTTTGATAATATGACACAGTGATCAGAGTACTATTAATCATAAGTTGACTACACAACTAATATAGATGGCGCTAGCAGTTGCATATTATTTTGTTACAATATGGTGGGTGGTATTAACACTTACTAGCCGCGCCCCGTGGTTTTACTTGTTCCCGGTCCCATGATTTTAGGATGAAAAATATCCTATAACCTTCCCGTTGAAAGGCTATCCTTTACAAAAATAATTATTCCTGAGATATAATTACTCTCCAACTGCATCTCAGGAACCAACATGGCTTTTCCTACTATTATAAATGCGAAAGTTTGTGATGACAGTTATACGTATTGATGTCTGTTTGTTACTCTTTCACGCGAAAACTACAGAACGGATTTGGATGAAACTTTACAGTAATATAGGTTATACATCAGAATAGCACATGGGATACATTTTATCCCATTGAAACGGACTCAACGCGGGTAAAATCGCGGGCCACTGCTAGTTGAATATAAAGACCTTGGGTGCCATATAATTGCCCACCACCTTCGATCAACAATTTGTTGATCGAAGCCCACCACAATATGGGTTTTCTGAAATGTCACCCACTAGGCGGCAGCACTGACACGTGAGGTCCAGAAATCTGTCAAAAGTGATATTTTCGTGAAAACCGCCATTAATTAACCTCATTTAATTTTGACAGGAGGTGAAACGTCAGCCCCAGCGGAATCAGAAGCGCCTCCGGCATAAGTGTACCATAACCAATACCTACTCTGAATAGAGAATAAAAAACAATTATGTAATTGCGAGTATTTATTTCATTTCAAAGTCGCCCCTTTGAAGCGGAGTGGGCTCCATTCACCAATCACAGCGCTGGCTTCAGCCTCCGTGGTCTTGTGGTTTGAGCGCCCGGCTCACGACCCGGAGGTTTCGGGTTCGATTCCCGGTGGGGATACTTCACAAAAATCTCTTTGTGAGATTTTCCTCAGTTTGGTTAGGGCATTGCAGGCTGAATCACCTGATTGCTCGCGAAAAGTAAGATGATTCCGTGCTTCGGAGGGCACGTTAAGCCGTAAGATAGAAAAACCATTATCAGCCACCCATCCATGTAGGGGTCGAGCTGCACGTTGCTGAACATTCGCAATGAACTAACATCGCTTAGTCAAAAGCCATGATCGCTACAATAAGTATTACGTAGATAAGTTCTTTTTATAAGTAAGTATTGTAAGCCTGTAATGTCCCACAACTGGGCAAATTCCTCTCATCTCACTGAAGGTATCAGTACAGTTATTAGTCATTATCGCCATTGCCTAATGCGGGTTGGTGTCAAAACCGAGCCATGTTTTAGAAGTAGGCAATGTTGTCGCTCGACCCGGGAATTGAACCTGGGACCTCAGCAGGCAGGCGAGTGCACATACCACTAGACCATCGAGGCGTTCGAGAAGCTCTTTTTATAAATACGGTTATTTGTGACAGATATCAAAATGGCTACCATGAAATGAATTCAACCATAGAGCTTTATTTTTATTATGTGAAGGTTAGATTAGACCATAAACAAGTTGTTTTATTATCAAAAATGCTTTGTTGAAGTGAAATCAGGCCGAGTAGAGTAATATAGCGAATTATTCTTGCATACATGGAAAATGTTTCTGCTTTCCCTATTTAGCGAGCATAGTGTAACATAAAATGGATAGAGGAATGTTTGTCTATGTTTTTATGTGTACTTTATTTGTGTACTAGCGTTCCGCGGTTTTACCCGCTTTGGGACCGTTCCCGTGGGAATTTCGGGAATTTTTAGGTACATAAACCTCCCTGTTGAATCGCTCTACCTATTAAAAAAATTGCATCAAAACCCGTTGCGTGGTTTTAAAGATGTAAGCATACATAGGGACAGACAGCGGAAAGCGACTTTGTTTTATACTATGTAGTGATATTGACTAGCAGCGCTCCGCAGTTTTGCCCGCTTTGTGCCCGTTACCGTGGGAATTTCGGGATGCAAAATAGCCTATAACCTTCTCGTTGAATGTGGCTATCTATTACAAAAAGAATTATTCAAATCGGATCGTTAATTCCCGAGATTAGCTAAAACATACAAACAAACAAACTTATACATTTTACCTAATATTAATATAGATAGTATAAATTAAAATAAAATAAATAATTAAGGGGGGCTCGCATACAATAAACGTGATTTTTTGCCGTTCCCTCAGGGCGCGAGTCCGACTCGCACTTGACCGGTTTTTTCTATTTCAAGCAAATTTCTCTCAAAAACATTAGATGAAAAAGTGTATTCATGTCATACTTACTACAAAAAAACAAATCTAATCTCTAAAGAGGTCAAAGAAACTCCAACACCTCTTTTCACGACAAGTCTTCTTTATTGATATTTAATTAGCAATATGTTCTACTTAAATAAATCCGTGGGTTTGTCTGTTTCGTTAGCATCTCTCACCGGTGACAGTAAAATAACAGTACTTTAGCTAAGTGAAGTAAACAGTAAACTCTTCGCCTTTACCGTAAGCAGTTGTGTTTATAAAATAAATTGTTTTCATTTGGCTCTGTGACATAAATACAACCTATTTGTAAACAGATTACAACCTCTTTGGACTGGACTTATTGTGTCAAACCTTTTTTAGACGTCGCACTAAAAGTCTTTGCTAAAACCTTTTTTTTAATAGACTTTTTGATAGTAAAACCTTTTTAAATTAAACTTTTTTCTTTTATAACTTATTTTGTAGTGATGTGAATCTTTAGTTTTTGGTGGGATCAAGTGATTTCGTTTTTTATTTTTGGTGTTTATTACGGTTAGTAACTACTTCTTTTTTTATAAGTAAGTAAGTGTGCTAAAGTTGAATGACTCCATAAAGTAAGCTTGCGTTATCTTTAAAGTAACAATAAGTATTTTTTTTAAACTTAAGAAAATACTTTCCAACGAAAAGTCATTTAAAAATGTGTGTATTTAGTTTCTATATCCATATAGGTATCTTACTAACTGACCCTGCAAACGTTGTTTTGCAATATACTTAAATTATTAAAAAAATATTAGGGGTGGACTACCCTTACTATTTAGGGGGATGAAAAATAGATGTTATCCGATTCTCAGGCTTACCCGATATGTACACAAAATTTCATGAGAATCGGTCGAGCCGTTTCAGAGGATTTCAACCACGCACCCCGTGACACGAGAATTTTATATATGTATTAAGAAGATATATCTATCAAAATACTGCCTACTTTCTTATCTATGGATTAAAACGTGTTAAATAATATTCTTTTCTATATACATGGCTTCTCACTGTACTGATATCTTCAGTGAGATGAGAAGTCTTTGCCCAGCTGTGGGACTTAACAGGCTAATACTTTACTTTATATACATGGCTAGGAAAATGTTTAGAAACATCTATTTTTTTGGTAAGCTTTTGTGCCCGTTCCCGTAGGAATTTCGGGATAAAAAATAGCCTATAACCTCCCCGTTGAACGTGGCTATCCATTACAAAAATAATTATTCGAATCGGACTGGTACTTGCTGAGATTAAAGCGTTGAGATTAAAGATTAAAACTTTTTTATATTAGTATAAACTAGCAGCTCCCGCGGTTTTACCCGCGTTGTGCCCGTTCCCGGGGGAATTTCGGGAAATTTTATACATAAAAACCTTCCTCTTGAATCACTCTATCTATTAAAAAAACCGCATCAAAATCCGTTGCGTAGTTTTAAAAATCTAAGCATACATAGGGACAGACAGCGGAAAGCGACTTTGTTTTATACATGTAGTCTTCTTCACCGAGTGGATGGTCACCCTGACCAATCCTGGTGTCAGAGTTGTTGAGCCGCCAAAGGCCTCTGACATGGCTCATGTAACGACTACTATCCGTAGAAAGTAACCGGGACCGACTTAGACTATGTAGTGATAAAGATTACTTATAAAAATCACTCTTTTATTTTGACCAAATTTAAGTTAAATAGGAAAGTTTAATTAAAATGGCAGACATCGGTACAGGTATTAAAGAAAGATTACAAATATCATAAACAAAGCGTATTATTATTTTATTATCTCCTCTTAATATAAACTTTTTATAGTAGCCATTTATAGTTTATAGTTATAGACAATAATCATTAGAAAGTTAATAATTACTACACATCAATCTATACTGTTATCTTGTAAATAAAATTAGCAACGCCCCGCGGTTTCACCCGCGTTGTGCCCGTTCCCGGGGGAATTTCGGGAATTTATATTCATGTAAACCTTCCTCTTGAATCACTCTATCTAATTTTAAAAAACCGCGTCAAAATCCGTTGCGTAGTTTTAAAGATCTAAGCATACATAGGGACAGACAGTGGAAAGCGACTTTGTTTTATACTATGTAGTGATAGTGATTAAAGATCTAAGCATACATAGGACAGACAGCGGAAAGCGACTTTGTTTTATACTATTATAGTGATTGTCGTGGCACAATGTTAGTTACTATACCAATTGCGGCTTGATTTTTTGAAATTTTATATGCATCTAGCCGCGCCCCGCGGTTTTACCCGCGTTGTACCCGTTCCCGTGGGAATTTCGAGATAAAAAGTAGCTTAAATCCTTTCTCAGGCTCTGGACTAACTGTGTACCAAATTTCATTCAAATCTGTTCAGTAGTTTTGGCGTGAAAGCGCTAATCTCAGGAACTACCCATGCGATTTTAATCATTCTTTTTTTATTTGATAGCTACATTCAACGGGAAGGTTATAAGCTGTTTTTCATCACAATATTACTACGAGAATGGGCACAACACGAGTAAAACCGCGGCGCGCTGCTAGTTATCAACAAAGTCTTATTAAAACTCAAAATATAAAATACACACACACACGTAACTATAAGCCGATTGAATAAAGTAGTGTCATGAGTTAGGTCACAAAAGATCATTTGAATGTATTGTGTTGTGTCGCTAGTTACGTGTATTCCTCCTCTAATTCAACTGCCCCGCGATTTTACCCGCGTTGTGCCCGTACCCGTAAGAATTTCGGGATGAAAAATAGCTTAAATCCTTCCCGTTGAATGTGGCTATCTATTACAAAAATAATTATTCAAATCGGATTGGTAGTTTCTGAGATAAGCAGAAAAAAACAAGCTCTGATATATTACTAGTAGCGCCCCGCGGTTTTACCCGCATTGTACCCGTTCCCTTATCAATTTCGGGATGAAGAATAGCCTATAACATTCCTATTGAATGTGGCTATCTATTACAAAAAGAATTATTCAAATCGGATTGGTAGTTTCTGAGATTATTGCGTTCAAACAAACATAAAGAAACTCTGCAGCTTTATAATATTATTATACATTATTAGATTTGTGCAGAAAGATGATGCGTAATAAAAAGTACAATTGGCTTAAGTACAATTAATGTATGTATCATAATAATTTAAACAAAGGGATATAGGTATTTTCTTAAAACAATAATATTCACTAAAATGGCTTCTTACTTGTTAATGGTACAAAGTCTACAATCCTATTGTCTATGTTATACCATAGATTATGTTTACTTCTATCTTACTAATATTATAAACAAGCTGTGCCCTGCGGTTGCACCCACATTTATTCCGTCACTGCTTACCGTTTAAACCTTCCCTGGACTTTCATGAATATTTCAAGATCAAAATGAGCCAAATCGGTTCAGCCGTTCTCGAGTTTTAAGCAGACTAACGAACAGCCATTAATTTTTCTACACTAATATTATAAAAAGGAAAACTTTGTTTGTTTGTAATGAATAGGCTCAAAAACTACTGCACCGTTTTTTTTAATTCTTTCACCATTCGAAAGCTACATTATCCACGAGTAACATATGATATTTTTTATCCCGAAATTCCCACAGGAATGGACACAACGCGGGTAAATAAAACCGCGGTGCGCTGCTAGTATTATATAAGATGCGAAAGTTTGTGAGGATGGATGTATGTTACTTCTTCACATAAAAACTACTGACGGATTTTATTTTATTTTATTGGGGACAAAAAACAGTTACTTATTACAATTTTACAGGTAGAGTTAAAACTAGCAGCGCCCCGTGGATTTACCCGCTTTGTACCCGTTCCCATAGTAATTTCAGAATGAAAAGTAGCCTATGTAAAAGTAACCTTTCTGTTGAATGTGGCTATCCATTACTAAAAGAATTTTTCAAATCGGACCAGTAAGATAACCAGTAGTTCGTGAGATTAGCGCGTTCAAACAAACAAACTCTGCAGCTTTATAATATTACTAGCAGTGCTCTGCGGTTTTACACGCGTAGTGCCTGTTCCCGTAGGAATTTCGAGATGAAAATAGCCTATAGCCTTCCTCGATAAGTGGACTATCCAAGACTGAAAGAATTTTTCAAATCGGACCAGTAGTTCCTGAGATTAGCGCGTTCAAACAAATAAAATCTGTAGCTTTATACTCACTACATAGTATAAAACAAAGTCGCTATTTTTGTCTGTTTGTTTGTCTGTTTGTCTGTATGCTTAAATCTTTAAAATTACGCAACGGATTTTGATGCGGTTTTTTGTAATAGGTAGAGTGATTCAAGAGGAAGGTTTTTATGTAAAAATATTCTCGAAATTCCCACGGGAACGGGTACAACGCGGGTGAAACCGCGGGGTGCGGCTAGTATAAGTATAGATTAGGTTATTCTAGTTGCTAAGCAGTACATGAGATAGGCACTTATAAAGATCAACAATACTTAAGATACAACAATTACAGATTGATAATATGACAAAGGACTTTAGTTGTAGCAATATTATTGTGTATTGAGTTCCTGAAAGTATATTCAGACATTGCTATATTAGAAAAGTTGTAATTATAAGGGTGCTTTCAAATTATGCGTTTCGTGTCGGACCGCTGCGGTGCCGAAGCGGTGCGTTTGTCGTGTTGTGAACGTACGATCGTGTGTTTTCATACAAAACGAGCCGTGCGGCAACAGTGCGTACTAAAATTATTTCGCGGTACCGACGCCGCACTGTTGCCGCACGGCTCGTTTTGTATGAAAACACACGATCGTACGTTTACAACACGACAAACGCACCGCTTCGGCACCGCAGCGGTCCGACACGAAACGCATAATTTGAAAGCACCCTACGAGGGCGTCAGCGCGCGGACAGGCGCGAGCTTCCCCGGTTTCGTCCGGCAAAGCGGCAGTGCCATAGATATATAGAGAGATGTCAACCTACACGCTGAGTACGAAAGTCTCTCCATACTTCTTCATCGAGTGGATGGTCAACCTGACCAATCCTGGTGTCAGCGTTATCGAGCCGCCAAAGGCCTCTGACATGGCTCATGTAACGACTACTATCTGTAGTAAGTCTTTCCATAAATCGTTTCTAATATTAATTGTTTTTTCTACGTTACCACACATTTCCGAGCTCACATTTCATCATACATACATTACACACTCGCTTTACGTAAAGCGGGTAAAATGTAATACATCTAGTGTGTTCGACTAGGTCAGTGGCCTACACTGGTGTTTATCAAATCGTCTTCGGCTGGAAAACTGACGACATTGATCCACATTTTGTGACAATCCAAAAAAAATAGAGTATATAATGTATCTTTTTATTAATCTATACTTTATAATATTATAAAGCTGAAGAGTTTGTTTTGTTTGTTTGTTTGTTTGTTTAAACGCGCTAATCTCAGAAACTACTGAACCGATTTGAATAATTCTTTCACTGTTAGATAGTCTATTTATCGAGGAAGGCTATAGGCTACATTTTATCCCGAAATTCCCACGGGAACGGGCACAACGCGGGTAAAACCGCGGGGCGCTGCTAGTCTATACTAATATTATAAAGCTGAAGAGTTTGTTTTGTTTGTTTGTTTGTTTGTTTAAACGCGCTAATCTCAGAAACTACTGAACCGATTTGAATAATTCTTTCACTGTTAGATAGTCTATTTATCGAGGAAGGCTATAGGCTACATTTTATCCCGAAATTCCCACGGGAACGGGCACAACGCGGGTAAAACCGCGGGGCGCTGCTAGTACATATTATAAAGCTGAAGAGTTTGTTTGTTTGAACGCGCTAATCTCAGAAACTACCAATCCGATTTGAATAATTCTTTTTGTAATGGATAGCCACATTCAACAGGAAGGTTATGGGCTAGTTTTCATTCCGAAATTTCAACGGGAACGGGTACAACGCGGGTATAACCGCGGGCCGCTGCTAATCTTCTATAATATAAAAATGAATCGCAAAATGTGTTGGTAGGCGCATAACTTCAGAACGACTGCACCAAATTGGATGATTCTTTTTTTAATGTGTTCCTTATTGTCAGGACAAGGTTTTTATATAAGAAAAATAAGGAATCAAAATCTCAAAATTCCCACGGGATCGGGGGAGCTGCGGGGGAAACCGCGGGGCAATATTGAATTAGGCTGTCTAATGTACTTATAAATTATGTTTTGACAAATAGTTGCCAAAAATAATACGGTATCACATTTTTTTATTCCTAAAAATGTATCCCATGTGTTATTCTGATGTATAACCTATATTAGGTACTGAAAAGTTTCATCGAAATCCGCCTTGTAGTTTTTTGCCTGAAATAGTAACAAACATACATACATCCTCACAAACTTTCACATCTATACTAATATTATAAAGCTGAAGAGTTTGTTTTGTTTGTTTGTTTGTTTGTTTGTTTGTTTGTTTGTTTGTTTAAACGCGCTAATCTCAGAAACTACTGAACCGATTTGAATAATTCTTTCACTGTTAGATAGTCTATTTATCGAGGAAGGCTATAGGCTACATTTTATCCCGAAATTCCCACGGGAACGGGCACAACGCGGGTAAAACCGCGGGGCGCTGCTAGTTTATAATATTAGTTAGACGTATTAAGACTTGATAAATATAAGACTGTACTTAATAATACGTAGCCGAACTTTAATTAAAAATGGAGTCACAGGTCATAGCGACGCATTTCAATCATGAATTTCAATATCAATTGTTTTATTTTGCTAAGTTTATACGTACTATTTCATTTGTTTATCACTACATATTATAAAACAAAGTCCCCGGCCGCGTCTGTCTGTCTGTTCGCGATAAACTCAAATACTACTGCACGGATTTTGACGCGGTTTTTTTTAAATAGATAGAGTGATTCAAGAGGAAGGTTTATATAGGGGAAGGTTTATATATAGGGGTTCTGCTAGTAATCTTATATTATAAAAATGAATCGCTGAATCTGTTGGTAAGCGCATAACTTCAGAACGACTGCACCAAATTGGATGATTCTTTTTTTAATGTGTTCCTTATTGTCAAGACAAGGTTTTTATATAAGAAAAATAAGGAATAAAAATCTCAAAATTCCCACGGGAACGGGGGCGCTGCGGGTGAAACCGCGGGGCACAGCTAGTTTATAATATTAGTAGGAGTAGTATAGTTATGCACACCAAATCGCTCTTGTTAATTCGCTTAAACTATTGCTTTCAAGTATACATACCACCTATTACGTCTGAGTTTGTTTAGGATCCTGACCACCCCCTTCGACTGTGTATGATAAGGATCCGTATCATTACTACTCTTCCATAATTTACGCAATTTTAGGCTGTATAATATAACATAGAAGGCCTAAAATCCTATTTAAAATAAATTTGAATGAATGTTCTACCATAGACAAGCATAAATTAGAGTAAATATTAATAAACGCTGTATAACCAAAACACTGTCATAAAGTGTTTTGTCTCTTTTGCTCTTCGTAAAATAGCCGAAAGGTTGAAAAAGGACAAACGATTTGATAGCTAACATGCTGTTATTAAGATATTAACAACGACTTACAGGATTTATATTTCCCGTTTCACCACATCCGTGATAAGGTTTACGTAACGAAGCACTGATAATATGTAATACCGGTAATTACCTTCCCACCTAACGACTTGGTGTAGTGGTATGTGCAATCGCCAGAGACTGAGGTCCCGGGTTCAATGTGGATTCGCTGGTGATTGCGATGTAGTAGCGTTGTGGTTATCTTGTGGTTGCGATGTGGTCAATCACTCAAGTGGTTAATCATGACGGCAAAATGTGGTACCACGTGTGAATTGAACCATAAATTTATTTATTTATCCAATGCTAGCCGCAACCCGCGGTGTTACCCGCGTTGTACGCATTCACGCGGGAATTTCGAGATAAAATGTATCCCATGTGTTAATCTGATGTATCTATACTAATATTATAAAGCTGAAGAGTTTGTTTTGTTTGTTTGTTTGTTTGTTTGTTTAAACGCGCTAATCTCAGGAACTACTGGTCCGATTTGAAAAATTCTTTTTGTAATGTATAGCCACATTCAACGGGAAGGTTATAGGCTATTTTTCATCCTGGAATTCCTACGGGAACGGGCACAACGCGGGTAAAACCGCGGGGCGCCGCTAGTAACCTATATTACTGTAAAGTTTCATCCAAATCCGTCTTATACTTTTTTCGTGAATACGTAACATACATACATCCATCCATCCTTACAAACTTTCGCATTTATAATACGAGTATTATTAGAATTTGTCTCAACTAACAAACAAACATACTCTTCAGCTTTATTATATACTAGCTGTGCCCCGCGGCTTCACCCACAGCGCACCCGTTCCCGTTGGAAATACGGGATAAATAGTATCCTATATCCGTCTCCTAGTTCTAAGGTACCTCCCCACCAATTTTCAGCCAAATCGGTACAGCCTATCTCGAGTTATAAGTGTTGTAACAATCCCGTCTTTGTTTTAGGTATATTATATAGATTTTTAATACGAGTAATTTTAATTAATTTAATTAATTTAGAATTAGTCTCAACTAACAAACAAACTCTACAGCTTAATTATATATTATATAAACATAGATATTGATATAGGTCAATAACCCCGGATGTAAAACACATAACTTGTATTACCGTAAGTCGGTATGATCACAACTAGGCCGTGAAACATCTCGAGATAAACACGAGGATTTTAATCTTAGTAATTTATTTTCTAGTTTTCTCTTGTTTTCCGATGGGAAAATGATAGTGGGAATGTATAAATCTATTTATGATCCATTTTTTGAAGTGAAAACTTCTTTAGCGACTTTGTCGGTCGTTTTTTTGTGATGGGGGACCGGCCAAGTGCGGGTCGGACTCGCAGACGAAGGATTCCGCACCATTATCTATTAAAAATTATTAGTATCGAGCAAGAAACGGTAAAAAAATCACGTTTGTTGTATGGGAGCCCTTGAATATTTGTTTTATTTTATTTTTAGTATTTGTTGTCTAATCTCAACAAGTACTGGTCCGATTTGAATAATTCTTTTTGTAATAGGTAACCACATTCAACGGGAAGGTTACTGGCTATTTTTCATCCCGAAATTCCAACGGGAACGGGTATAATTGCGGTTGAAATCGCGGGGCATGACTAGTAGCTAGGTAGCTGTATATACTAACGGTACCTAGTAGAGCAACTTCACAATGGCTGAGCCTAAATTGGTCAAATTACGGTAGCTCTTATTTCAAGTCATTAAGGGCTATTTTCCATTCTCATTAACTGTAAAACTTGTTCTCACGGTAAACTCGTGGGCTACATTTTATGCAAGGATAAATATAAAGAAAACTAGCAGGGCCCCGCAGTTTTACCCGCGTTGTACCCGTTCCTGTGGGAATTTCGGGATGAAAAATCGCCTATAACGTTCCCGTTGAATGTGGCTATCTATTACAAAAAGAATTATTCAAATCGGACTGATAATTCCTGAGATTATCTCGAACATACAAACAAATAAACAAACTACAAGTTTACCTCTTTATAATGTTAGTATAGATAGATATGAAGAAAGCTTTAAACTTAGTTACCTAAATATAGGATCATTTATTTTAAACTAGCCGCGCCCTGCGGTTCCACCCGCACTGTGCCCGTTCCCGTGGGAATTTCGGGACTTTTTATACATATAAACCTTCCTCTTGAATCACTCTATCTATTTTAAAAAAACTGCATCAAAATCCGTTGCGTAGTTTTAAAGATATAGACAGCGGAAAGCGGCTTTGTTTTATACTATGTAGCGACTAGCCGCGCCCCGTGGTTTCACCCGCGTTGTAAATGTATCCCATGTGTTATTCTAATGTATAACCTACATCACTGTCAAGTTTCATCCAAATCCGTTCTAGGTTTTGCGTGAAAGAGTCACAAACATACATACGTATACATACATACATACATAAATACATCAAAAAACTTTCGCATTTATAATATTAAAAGTAAAATAAGATAGCAGTGCCCCCCTGTATACATATAAGTATGTAGGTATTGTTGACGATATATTGTTGGCGGGAATCGAATCCGCAACCCCCGACACAGTAAGCGTTCTCACTGCCACTGTGCCAAAGGGCTTGTAAATAGTTAAAGATTTTTCTTATATATACCGTAAATAAGAGTATTTAAGAATATTCTATCTATTTATCAATATGTAACTACAAGAAATACTGAAATAAAAATATATTGATTTCAGCATCACAATGTACCAATACGACGGGATCTGCTCTACTTCCGTCAAAACATTAAGCAGTAGCAATCGGCCGACCACCACCGACTGGCACCGAACGTATTCGAACTTCACCCGGCACCCGGTGCCGACAGTTGACAGAGTGAAGCGGCCATTACCGCCGCAGCCAATCATATGCGAGGAAATTACCGCGAAAACTGTGGTAAGTTGTATAAGCGGGACATGGATAAATGGGGGATTAACCTTTTGTATGCCGGCATTAGAAACACAATAGAAAATTAATTGTGTCTGGCTTGGATCCGCGTTCCGGCATACGAGGGGTTAAAGGCCAATACTGCGTTAAGCGTGCGCCCGTCGCATGCGCCCGCAGCCGGGCGCAATTTCAATGCGTGGAAACAAGGCATAAACTACGGGTCCGCAAAGTCATGTTTTTAATAACGTTTGTTTAAGGGCCAACACTGCGTTAAGAGTACGCACGCGGCGGTTCACCTTTGTATGAAACCGCACGCGACGGGCGCACGGGTCGGTTCACTTTTGTATGAAACCGCACGCGGCGGGCGCCAGCGACGGTTCACTTTTCTATGAAACCGCGGCGTGCTCACGCTTAACGCAGTGTCGGCCCTAAGCGACTATGTCGACATAATAAGCAATAAATAATTAAATATTTAAGTGAATCGACTCACCATTACGATGGCGGCCATTACACAACACTATAATGACATATAGCGAGTTATGACGTCACTTCCTCGAGTTATGTCAACGGCGTGACTTAGCTTCAACTTTAGCTTAGAATATATACGGCTAATAGAAGTAGCGTTCGCGTGCCCCTTTCAGATAGCAATATATTTTTTCGATGTTGGCACTACATGAATTTAAACTTGTTTTTAGCACAATCTTAACTAATGGAGTCTATATCTCATAAAATACACACTGTAATTTAAATTATAACACTGGCACAACAACAGAATAGCGATCACTTGTACTGTATGTCACAACTTTTAACTTGTGACAGTAAAAATAATTTTATTACGTGTTACGCGAAAGGGATGCACGATTAGTAGTTCTGTCTCATTCTTTCCTGGGCGAAGTTAAATATCTCTTGACCGTTCTAGCAATTATGACGTAAGATTCACTACTTCTATAGCCGTATATATTCTAAGAACTTTAGTAATATTATAAATGCGAAAGTTTGTGAGGATGTATGGATGTATGTTTGTTACCCTTTCACGCAAAAACTACTGAACGGATTTGGATGAAACTTTACAGTAATATAGGTTAAACATCAGAATAAAACATGGGATACATTTTATCCCGAAATTCCCGCGGGACCGGGTACAACGCGGGTAAAACCGCGGGGCGCTGCTAGTGTAATATACATAATATATCTGAGTACGACATCTCTGAGTACTGGTAGGTATTAAAATTGTCGTATTTTTTGGCTATACCCTTTTTGATGAATTTTCTGTTTTTCATTACAGGTACCTATAAGAGTATGGATTGTTGCCAGTGTGTCATGTTTCGCTATTTGCGCAGCTCTAGTGTTGGCAACACTGGTGATCACTAAATGGGGAACAGACCAAGGGTATACCACGAAGGAGGTTTTCACAGAAAATTCAGTAAGTAGTCTTCAATCATACTAATAATATAAATGCGAAAGTTTGTGAGGATGTATGTATGTTTGTTAGTCTTTCACAAAAAAACTACTGGACGGATTTGGATGACACTTTACAGTAATATAGGTTATACATCAGATTAACATATGGATACATTCTATCCCGATATTCCTTCGGGAACGGGTACAATGCAAGTAAAACCGCAGGCGCTACTAGTTTAACGTATTTTCATAAATACGTTTTATATTCTAACGCGATACAGACTCGTTCCATTTAGTATAATAAGTGCAATACGTATAAGTTTAAAAAGTGTATACGTTCGTTTACAAAACAAAGCATTAATCACTATTTATGGAAACTTTATGTAATACTCTTTTATTGAAAGTCGTGTACACTATGGTATAAGGTTCAATAACATAAATATTTAATAAACATATAACAATTACAGGACAATTATCATTTCTCTCGAACGCAACCTATTATTGTTAATCGCGATGAATCAACTACTGTTGGCGCACAGTCATCTAATGTTGACCAACAACCGATAAGTGTTCAACAACAGTCACCTATAGGTGACCAAACAAGTGACAAATCAATTGAAAACGTACCCACAACAGACTATGATGTTGGCTTACCAGATTTGGAAACTTTATCGCTATTCAAAGACTATATAGCTAACGACAAGAGTAAACAAAAAGTATTTGAAAATTTACACCCTGTGCATGATACCTTGGACCATGAAGAGAGGAAAATAGAAAAAAAAGATGGCGCGAAACTACCACAGACAATTAAAACTAAAGATTTGACAGGTGTCACCTTGAATGAGGCAAACGAACTTATCAAAAATGAGTTTCAAGCTACAGAGGTTACTAACAGGCATATACCAAGAAGCATAATACATGATAATAAACAAAATGTTATACCAAAACAAATGAAAGAAAAATCTTTCAGTAACTCAATTGATTTGCCGGAATTCAAACCGTTATTGCCATCAATAGAAGAAATAAAACTACCGGAAACGTTTATTGCCAGTATTAAAAATAAAGATTACGATGAATATTACAACAATGACAATCTTTACGACGATTACATGCAAAGCAATACTATGACCAGTTATTTAATAGAAAAAGTTCAAGAACTCCACGACTGGATTTCCACAGATCCAGATTTTGAGAAAGTCAAAAACAATACGAAAGTTTTGGGCAAAAAAACTGAGTTTGGGCAACTTTTAAAAGCTTTAAATGACAGTTTGCAGGAAGGCAATGTCACTATTGTAATGAATAAATTAAGAGATATATATTTTGGCGATAATTATACAAGTAACTCGAAAGGCAAAAGGATTATTCTGACTAATAGTACTGACATGCTGTCTTTTGGCATTTTGACATTAGATGTCATGTTGCTACACAATATACAGCTGATGGCGTGGGAGAGTCAAGTAAGTACCTATATTGATTATTACAATTTATTCAGTATGTATTTAAACAGTATTCAATAGATGGCGTTAGGATGCAAGTGGAAATACGCTCACATGGGATACGTTTTTTCCCGAAATTCCCGCGGGAACGGGTACAACGCGGGTGAAGCCGCGAGCTGGTGTGTCATAACTTATAACAACCCTATGCCTAAATAGATACAAGTCGGAAACAACCATAGCAAAAACTGTAGGGACATTTTTGACCATAGGTACAGGCTGAATCTGATTCAACCCCTAGAGAAAACTCAGTATTTTAAGTCCCATACCTAAAAGAAATAAAAAAACACCCTACTATTTTGCCGAAGGTTAAAAATATTTTTTGGGGGTATGTCAGTGCCCCCGGAAAATCTAGCATAGAAACAGTACGGCTGTACCATCGCTTACTCGAAGCAATCCATGCCATTTTCAACCCCCTATAACTTCATTAGGGCTAAAATTAGAAGCCTGAATTTTCAATTTTCAGTAACCAAGCATTGTATATGTATACACGATACGTATATTACAAATTTGATAAATTTTATTTTATGTCTGGAGTCAAATTCCTTCCTGCACCAGCAACACAACCTGATTTCGACATGTAATCTAAATCTATACTTATTAGTATTTAATTGTATTATACCTTGATTTAAAATAATAACCAGCAGAGTTTCTTGCCCATTCTCTGCTGATGTTCTTCCGAATGGGTGGTACGTTCAAAAGAGCCTCTATGGCGCCAAAACTGAATAAAAATATTATATAAGACCAAAATCAGAAGTCACAATTTTCAGGAACCAAGCAAGCATTGTATAAACACGGTATATTTCAAATATAATATTATTTTACAGGAAGCGACGCGTATCAAAATGCTGAAAGACCCGGACGTGTTCGCGTTCAACTCTTTATTCATCGACCCTAATAAGTTGGAGTCGAAACTCAATGAGGTACAACACGGAGCTACAGCGATGACGTGAGTAGAAGACTTTTGGTATCCTTTCCAACTGTGTTGAAGCACAGGTGCATAATAAATCTTGAGAGGTGTCAAGGGGCACCCGGATGGAACGAAGTTTATTATCAACAAAAATAATCGTCGCGACACCACACTGTTCAATGCGAAATAGAAAGACGAAACGAAAATATCTAGCTTGCTTTCTATAAGAGAGGCGTGCGCAAGTTTCTCTGTCTGTCTCTCTCTGGCGTGCGCAAGTTTCTCGGTCTGTCCCTCTCTGGCCTAAAAAGTGTCGTTACCATTTTTTCCGTCTAGCCCCCTTTCGCAACGCGCGATAAGGAACTTCGTTCCAATAAACGACACTAACCGCACTATCTATCCTACCAATCCTACTAAGTACGATTTGTTACCTTCAAGAATTCACCCTTGGGTAAATTCCGGGAAACATATGTCCTAAAATTACCCTATAATAGGTAAAAAAAAAGACGTGTGGCACTCGGGGACTGCCGCGGTAAAGCTATTGCATAGTTATTTTTTTTTATCACTAGATGGCGTTAGTGGGGAGCGTGAGGTTTTTTCGTTACGGAATTTCTGGATTCGGTCCCCGCGCTCAAGGCCCGCGATAGAAGCTATGCAATAGCTTAAAAACTGAATTTTCTTTGGATTCATATTCCGATTTTTCACCCTAAGTACAGTCAGCGTGTCAATTTGCACGCAAAATTTCAGATACCTACGCGAAATTGTTTGTTTCATAGCTTTTTTTTGTTCAATTTCAGGACTAAACGGCAGAAACTGGCTGAGACTGAAGAATTTGATCTGGGAAAGAATCTTTTTGAAAATGTTCTAGAAGTGGGCATGAGTGCGGCGCGCGCCGCCATACATCTAGGAAGGGCTTACAAAAACGCCAGGCAAGAATATTTTTATCTATACTAATATATTATATATATTAATATAAAGCTGAAGAGTTTGTTTTGTTTGTTTGTTTGTTTGTTTGTTTAAACGCGCTAATCTCAGAAACTACTGAACCGATTTGAATAATTCTTTCACTGTTAGATAGTCTATTTATCGAGGAAGGCTATAGGCTACATTTTATCCCGAAATTCCCACGGGAACGGGCACAACGCGGGTAAAACCGCGGGGCGCTGCTAGTCTAATATATGTATAGAAGGCAGTGCCCCGCGGTTTACCCGCGTTGTACCCGTTCCCGTTGGAACTTCGGGATGAAAAATAGCCCATAACCTTCCAGTTGAATGTGGCTATCTATTACAAAAAGAATTATTGAAATCGGATTGGTAATTCCCGAAATTAGCTCGAACATACAAATAAACAAACTTACAAATTTTACCTCTTTATAATATTAGTATAGATGACGGCGACTAACTTCATCAATGTAAAGTTGTAAACACTGACCTCTATTACATAAACTGGACAGGCTGCTGTCATAATAATTTTGTGCCTATTTGAGTGTCGCCATTTTTGCCGCTGTAGGCCACTGTAGGCAGATATTTATATAATACTTGTCACATTGTTTGTCGCGATGGACTCCTAAACTACTGAACCGATTTTAAATTTGATTTTTTCAATTTGATCCAACTTGAAAGATAGGATAGCTTACATCTCAAATTATAGTGAATAGGGTGGTCCACCCCTTAATTTTTATATGACAAAACAACGTTTGACAGGTCAGCTAGTATTATTTTATGTAGTTTATAACACCTGCCACTCTCCTGCCAACTGTGGTCCCGGGTTCAATTCCCGGGTCGAGCGAAAACATGTTTCCTACTTTTCAAACATGGCTCGGGTTTGAGATCACCAACCCGCATTAGGCAAGCGTGGTGATTACGCCTGAAACCTCCTCACTGTACTGATATCTTCAGTGAGATGAGAGGCCTTTGCCCAGCAGTGGGACATTTGATATCATAATGAGATGAGATGCCTATGCTATGCCCAGCAGTGGGACAGCTTTGCCTTACTAAACAGGCTAAACCTTTTTTACAGAAATTTCATCACCCAGATATCTACCAAAGACTCCCCAAACATACAAAACCAGCTCTCCCGCAACATAGATGGCAACACTCACGCTTTAAACCACTTACAAACGTCATTCAAGAATGACAGCTCGCTCGGTGTTACCAGTAACGGCACGGTTTATACCGAATTGGACTGTGTTTGGTTGTTGTATTGTAGGAATTTGGTTGTGACGGCTAAATTGAATGCGCCCTTTGGAACTATGGCGAGGATTAATGGGTAAGAATAATCAATATTTATAAGTGAGTGAGTCTCAACAGCCTCCGTGGACTTGTGGTTTGAGCACCCGGCTCACGATCCGGAGGTTTCGGGTTCTCCGGGTGAGACTGGCCTCAGTTTGGTTAGGGCATTGCACGCTGAATCACCTGATTGCCCGAAAAGTAAGACCATTCCGTGCTTCGGAGGGCACGTTAACCCGTCGGTCCCAGTTACTTTCTACGGATAGTAGTCGTTACATGAGTCATGTCAGAGGCCTTTGGCGGCTCAATAACTCTGACACCAGGATTGGTCAGGGTGACCATCCACTCGGTGAATAAGAAGAAGAAGAAAAGTGAGTAAGTCCGAGTACTTAGGTCAGTGGCCAAACCTGGTGTCAGAGTTTTTAGACCGCTTCAAACAAGACGATGAGGTATAGCGATTGGAACAACCGGGACCGACAATTTATCGTGCATTAGCACTTAGATAGAAATGCCACTACTACAGTGCCACCAACTTAACTGTTCAGGTGGGCAAAATGGGAACTACAGCCGCGTCATATTGAATCTATACTATGTTAGTTAGGCTTTATATGATTGATATTGTAGTTTCTTAAACTTTAATGATATCTATAGACTGACTTGCAAGATATGTTTTAATTACCTTTGTTTCTTGGTGAATTTCTTATATTATGTATACCAAATTCTCCACTAGCGACGCTGTCAACTGAACAGATAAGATGGTGGGACTGTACACTAATACAGCAATGTCACATATACTTAATGTCATTTTTAAACAATTTGACAAAGAATGTTGTTATTTTACTACTAATTGAAACGTACGTTGATGTCATTATTATTTGTTAAAACGGGAACTTACGTACGACGGAGGTTACTGTTGAGTGTCTCTCAACACGTATAGGTCACATACGGCGACCTTCATCAGGAGGTGGGTGAAGCGAGAGCGACAGCGTCTCTCCCCGCACTGAGGGACAACTCAACAGTAACCTCCGTCGTACGTAAGTTCCCGTTTTAACAAATAATAATGACATCAACGTACGTTTCAATTAGTAGTAAAATAACAACATTCTTTGTCAAATTGTTTAAAAATGACTTAATAGTGACATTACTGTATTATTTTACTATTTTAAAAGTAAGGTAAAAAGAATAGCTTCAAACTGTCATTTTTCGACAACATTCGACATAAAAGCGCTTATTGCCAGTATGTCTCACATTTCTCCTAAAACTCCAGCATGACACCAACATGAAATTTGACATATGTTTGACATGTGACATATAACTCGTTCCTCCAGCATGGCTCTGCGCATGCTATCCGGAGAGCTGTCAGCGGACCGCGCTTTGGACACCATGCTGTACGAAGCACTCACAGGATGGACCGACTTGAAGTGCAACGACATGTTCCCCAGGTACCTCCATTATTATACTAGCTGTTCCCGTGAGAATTTCGGGATAAACACTCTTCACTTCCTGAGGAATACATTGTACTCATTCCCGTGGGAATTTCGGGATAAACCCTGAGAAATATATATTGCGCCCGTTCCCGTGGGGATTTAGGGATAAAATATAGCAACATAACTTATATACTTTCCCGAAGCGTCGATTCAGTTGTTTATGCGTGAGAATGACAAACTGACAGAGTTACTTTCACATTTATAATATTAGTTGTGCACTCGCCTGCCAAGACTGAGGTCCCGAGTTCAGTTCCCGGGTCAAGCGAAAACATGTTTCCTACTTTTCAAACCTGGCTCGTGTTTGAGATCACAACCCGCAGCAAGCGTAGTGATTACGACATCCTCCTCACTGTACTGATGTCTGAGAGATGAGAGGCCTTTGACCAGCAGTGAGAGATTACAGGCTACATAGTATAAAACAAATTCGCGTCTGTTTGTCTGTTAGTCTGTATGCTTAAATCTTTAAAATTACGCAACGGATTTTGATGCGGTTTTTTGTAATAGGTAGAGTGATTCAAGAGGAAGGTTTTATGTAAAAAAATCCCACGGGAACGGGCACAACGCGGGTAAAACCGCGGGGCGCTGCTAGTATTATTTATACAATATTTTATTTTATTACAGATGTAGCCAAGTGAACGCTTCAGCTATCGTGATGGATACAATACTTCAACCAGTAAAGAAATCTGCCAAAGGACGATAAATCTACTTACTTTCGCACTCAGTGACGTATTAAATCGAAATTTAATTATTTGACATTAGTTTTCATATTATTACATGTCAAAATCACTCATTATATCTTTACTAAGAAAGCATTTGACGTTTCTGAGTATTTGCGTAAAAATGGTAGAAAAAATCACTAAAACAGTAGAAAAAATATATTCTTATATGTTGTTAGAAAATAAGAATAAGTAATTTTATTTTTGTTAACTAAATTATGTTTTTTACCTACTTAACTTTGTCAATGAATAAAATCTCATTATTGTTATTATGGGGTCATGTATACCCCAATGTGTCGTATCTGGGTCAATTAGATCCAAGTCTTATATAAAGCGAATAGGGTATTTCACTGATATTAAAAGTGTACAATTTGGAAGATGAATTTAGTAGAATATCTAACATTATGATCAAAACTGAAATCAGAATCAAAATCGATAAAATATAAAGACATTATAAGCTCTGAAAGATTCTCTCCTGTCCCTTTCTTGCAATACGATTTTTACTGGTCTACAAGCTTGTGAGTCACAGAGCTAGTAGTGCTATCTCTGTCTAATCAGCAACTTTGACCGCCCGTAACTCTGGAAATAATGGCGATATAACAAAACGGATTTTAGTCTCTAACACGTGATTTAATGCCCATTCTGCTGTGCTGATGTTCTTCCGAATGGGTGGTACGTTCAAAAGAGCCTCTATGGGGCCAAAACTGAATAAAAAAACCTTGAGAGGTGTCAAGGGACACCTGGATGGAACGAAGTTTATTTATTATCAATAAAAATAATCGTCGCGACACCACACTGTTCAATGCGAAATAGAAACACGAAACGAAAATATCTAGCTTGCTTTCTATAAGGGAGAGAGAGAGACAGACAGAGAAATGTCGTTACCATTTTTCCGTCTAGCCCCCTTTCGCAACGCACGATAAGGAACTTCGTTCCAAAAACCTTGAGAGGTGTCAAGGGACACCCGGATGGAACGAAGTTCAATGCGAAATAGAAAGACGAAACGAAAATATCTGGCTTGCTTTCTCTAAGAGAGAGAGAGAGACAGACGGCGAGCGCATGTTTCTCTGTCTGTCTCTCTCTAACGCAAAAAGTGTCGTTACAACTTTTCGTCTTAATTTTTTCCGTCTAGCCCCCTTTCGCAACGCGCGTTAAGGAACTTCGTTCCAATATTAAATTTGAGTTTGACTTTGACTTTGAATGCGTTGTTATTGATAAACTCAGCTCCACTCCACTTTAATGGTAACGACCCCTAAACCCCGACTATTTTTTTTACTCAATCATATCTTAGAACACTCTCCATGTAAGTAACTATCAAACAAAATAGCTAGATTAAAATGTGTCTATTCACTTAGGAACTATGATGCTTAAAGACACACAGGCAGCGGTTCAAATAACACTCTCTCTTTATGATTAAAAATGTGATTAATCATATCCTATTTTACTACTAATTGAAACGTACGTTAATGTCATTATTATTTATTTAAAACGGGAACTTACGTACGACGGAGACTACTGTCGAGAGTTCCTCGACACGTTTCGGCCACATACGGTGCAGTCAGTGCGGGGAGAGACGCTGTCGCGAGCGCTTCACCCACCTCCTGATGAAGGCCACCGTATGTGGCCGAAACGTGTTGAGGAACTCTCGACAGTAGTCTACGTCGTACGTAAGTTCCCGTTTTAAATAAATAATAATAATCATATCCTGTAAATTAATTATGATTATTCATATACAGGGTGTTTCTTTGCCCAATAATACCTAATAGCATAATATTTTAATTTCAAATGATCAAATACATGTAGTTAGATTAATATTATTATTAGTAGTTAAGTACAAAATGTTATATTTTTACATAATAGTAAAGGCCCGTCATTGAAATATCAACAATATTTATTAATATAAAACTCTTTTTGAAGAGTATTACCGAAAAATACAACTAATTTATCGGTAAAAAAATTGGTTATTTAGAATCCAAAATTTCATTTACTTAACTGTGCCCCGCGGTTTCATCCGCAGGGTACCCGTTCCCGTGGGAATTTCGGGATTTATATTACTTATCATCTTATTCCTGACCAAGATAATAATTAAAATCGGTCCAGCCATTCTCGAGTTATAAATGGTGTAACTAAATGCGCCAAAACTTTCAAAAAGTAAATTAAATAAATCTTTGAAAATCGCCAGTAATATCAAAATGCCATCAGCCATCATGGCGTTTTCAGCCACCATTTTTGCCATGGTCGCTTATTTTAATGGCGGGCCCTTACCATAGAGTTTTTGAACTAATTTACATTGTATAGACTGATGAAATAGAAATATAATATAATATATCAATTATATATGGAGTTTTATTACACCTGTAAAACATTACTTAATGCTTTTGCTCAAGAAATTTGCTTAGTAGTAGTATTATGGAATCTAACTCACTGATACTACTACATATACATACACGAATACTTTATAAGAATATATCACCCAGACGTCGTCAACAACTATGTCTTCACATATTGTTACTCCGTTGAATCGACCCCGCAACCCCCGACACAGTGAGCGCTCTAACTACCACTGTGACAACGGGTTTGTCATCAACACAGTATTTCAAAATAATAAATTCCATAAATCCAACCACAGTACCTATTCATATCATGTCTTATAAGTCTTATAACATTACGGCACTTCGATCAACAATAACAACTAGATAACGGGTCACGTACAAAATCAAAGCTGAATGCTGTCCGCGTGGATATATACTTATACAGCTTCATTTGTTTACTAACGAACTGAGACAAGAGTTTTAAAACAGTTCTAAGTTCAACTTAATTACAACCATGATATTATTATGTAGAAATAAAGTAGCAAATCTTATAAATAAAATAAGAGCTCACGTTTCCAGTGCGCTGTTATTCACCGAGACGTATTTTTTGTGTCGACCCAACATCTAGTTGTGTATTGTTGATAGAAATGTCGCCGCCATCTTTGAACTTTTAAGAACATTTTAGCTATCAAATGGTTTGTCACTTTCTGACATACGCAATTTTCTGAAGAGTAACAGAGACAAAACACAGCTTATAATGGTGGTTTAGTTATACCGCGTTTATTAATGAAGCGGAAAAGGTTTCAGGTTAGGTTAGGTAAAAGTGAAACAAGGATATAAAAAAACTCGACGAATACATTATTTATTCAGATTCCTCATAAGTTTTACCCTTATTACCGTAAAAGAATATTCTTAAAAAGTTTACCAAATCTATCATAGACAGTTTGATCAAATCTAATTTTTGGAACATCGAATTTTTTTCTGATTGCGAAGACTCTTCGACGTTAAACTTGTCTATAGATAGTTTTAATGTGTCTATATTTGCTGAGATGTATCCCATTTTGAAAAGCGCTTCGTTTGAAATTTGATTTCGAACTTCGGAGCCGGATTCAGCGATTTTTTTAATATTATTTATTTTCACCAACAGTTGTTTGGGCGATATCCTGTACTCATCATCTATCGACCGTCTATTCGATAGATCACTGTTACTTTTCTCTCGTGAATTCGTTGCGTTCTTTTCTCTAAGAGTTAAGTCTACGAAATTGCTCCCAGCTTTTTTTGACAGAAGTCTTAGTTTTTTTGCCTGTTTCGGCTTTGTCCTAGATATGGGAACTTTTTTGTTTAGTGTAATTCCTTCTTCAGATGATTGAGCTAGATTGACGATCACTTCTGATTTTACAGCTGTAGGACTATGCTGTTTGATTCCAACACTTGAAGATTTCGTGTTATTTTCGTCTTTAATTACTTCAGATTTTTTTGTAGTTTCTAGGCTTGTATTGCTCATATCTAGATTGACGACGAACTTAATATCTGTCACTTCATTAGCATCAATGGTTTTATTTAAATGTAATACCTTAGTTTTGTCATCAGTTTTATTTCCACCTTCTTGTAAGGTGTTTGTTTTGTCAGACGCATTTGTATTAGTATCTATAATTGTTTCTACTAGTACTTTTACGTCAGTACTTATATTTGTATTGCTAGCACTGTTTTTAATGCTAGTATCCGTATACGGTTTTTTAGTAAAGTTACCGTCGTACAAAGCAAGCACGTCTGAGTTCAAAGAGAGACCAGAGTTCTCTCCTCTGTAATGTTTTGAAGTGTTAATGTCAATATTGTCTTGGACATTTGAAAGTGATCTTTTATTCAGAACTTTTTCAGTTTTTGCACTTCTTTTGTTGATGTAATGGTTATCGTTATCGTATGGTAAATAATAACTATCGTCAATTATATAACTCTTTTCGTGACTATCCATATAATCTTTGTTAGTCTCTTTTGAGTCATATAAATTTAATGTCAAGGAGAGGGTTGTCATAACTTTATTGAACGTGTCTAGGTAAGGCTTTAGATATTTTTTTTTTGGTCTTCCTTTTCCTGTTTTTGGGTTTTTTACCAAAAAGGTCATTTTTGGGTGCTTCAACAATAAATCGAGCTTGGGGCGATACAGCCAACTGTCTAATTCGTCAATGTATTGGGTTGAGAAACGGTCGGAAAGTTCGCTTCGTTCAATTCTGTCGTCGTCATTGAGATAATAATCGGTTTGGAAATCTTGTAGATAGTCTTTTGTTGGTGCTATTTTGCCTTCATCTGGAATAATTTCGTACTGGCCTTTGGGGTTATCAAGTTTATTCAAAATCTGCCCAAAATCAAGGCCTCTATATTGGGTGTATTCGTTATTATTAGTCCGGGCGATGTTTGAATCTACATCTTGTGAGAGATCAGCGCTTCTTTTTGGTAAATGTTTTGTTAAAATTGTCGGTGGTACCACTGAAAGTATAAGGGATAGGTTAGTATCCTGTTAGAGGTAGCATCATAGACGAATATTTGGTGTTTATTTAAATAGGTGCGTGGGAGGAATTTTCCAAGTTTTCCAAAGATTTATCGAATCCTACTACTCGTTATACGAGTATTATAAAATGTGAATGTGTGTGAGGATGTATGCATATGTATGTATGTTTGGTAGTCTATCACGCAAAAACTACAGAACGGATTTGAATGAAACTTTTCAGTAATATAGGTTATACATCAGAATAATACACGGGATACATTTTATCCCGAATTTCCCGCAGGAACGGGTACAACGCGGTACAGGCTAGTTGGGATACATTTTATCCCGAATTTCCCGCAGGAACGGGTACAAAGCGAAGGTACAGGCTAGTTAATTATAATTAACTAACTGATTTGATTATGAATTGTAAAAGAAGTCATTTTTGGTACTCAACATAAGAAAAGTTTGCAAACCCTACGTGTAAACCGCTGGACCCATTGTTACGAAACATTTAGCTGAGAACCACTGCAAAAAACTGGCTCTCACTGCCACTGTGCCAGCAGGCTTGTCCAAATTCGACAAAATAAAATGTGTTAATAAAGGTGGAAATAAATTAAAAACTTACGTAAAAATGCAAAAAGTGTCCATATCATTGTAGCCCGTTCAGTTTAACCATAATAGTGAGAAAATACCGCTAAAATCCTACCGTGGCGAATCGCTACATGCAAAATATAATGTATAAAGAATTTTCAATCAAATTTACATGATTGCCATGATAATTAACTGCTATTAAACTTAATTGAAGAGTTATTTACGTGGAGGTACTTAGGGTCTGGAGCAGGGGAAAAATGGACCAAGAATGAACAGGGGGTGTAATTAGATGAGCTCATTTATTTATTTTTAGTAGGCTAGTAGTGGCCTTAAGGCCTCCGACATGAAAAATTAAAATGAAAAATATTTATTTCGAAAAAAATACACTTACAGATAAGTTACTTAAAAGTAAATTATTTAAAAAAATCTTGCCATAGCATAAAACATGTACAATTTTTCGATGGAGTAACAAATTTTAATGTCTATATGTCTTCTCACTTTCAAGCCTGTATCGAGAAGACACATCGGCTGACGATTGGGGCCGACTTTACGTGCCCTCCGAAGCACGGTAGCGCTCAGATAGAAATGCCACTATCGGCTAACGGGAGTGAAATTGGCTCATTTTTGGTTAGAGTAGAGAAATGGACGATTTTGGTCCAAATATGGCACCAAACGAAAATATTTTGACAATGTCAATGCGTTGTTTGACAAGCCAGCGCTGTGATTGGTCGATTGAGCTCCGCATAACTCCGCTTCTATGGAACCGCACCTTTAGCCCGCAACGGGTACAAATCGGGGAAACAAATAAAACACATTTTAAAATTACATTAAGATGACTTTTATTCATTATTTCTTATTTAAATCAATAAATTACCACTGGCTATATGATTTATAGTTTTTCAATCTTTATCTAAACTCACGTTGCAGAGAAAATAAATTAATATGTGATGTCACATCAGTGCATCGAATTATGTGTCGGAATATACACGAGTACATACACATCGGTGCATCAAATTATATGTCCGACTATACACGAATACAAATGTAATCAAATTAAGTTTACCATCGACCACCCATCCAAGTAATAACCGAGCTGCACGTAGCTTAACAATCGCAATTAAGACACATGATTTTTACATAAAGATCGAAAAACTATATTTTAACTATTTTAAAACATTGAGATCGGTAGAAAATTACATTTATAATTATAATTATGGTTAAAGTAGACACAAATTCTGGTATCTGTAAGATTCCACTGGGCACCATTTTTGGGTCCAGATATTATAATATAGGTACGGGCAATCCTTCTCAGTGTACTGATATCTTCAGTGATATGAGAGGCCTTTGCCCAACAGTGGGACATTACAGGCTGTTACTTTTACTATGGGCCGTAGTGTAACTATGTATTTTAAATCACTACATAGTATAAAACAAAGTCGCGTCTGTTTGTCTTCTGTTTGTCTGTTTGTCTGTATGCTTAAATCTTTAAAATTACGCAACGGATTTTGATGCGGTTTTTTGTAATAGAGTATTTGTAGAGTGATTCAAGAGGAAGGTTTTTATGTAAAAAAATTCCAGAAATTCCCACGGGAACGGGCACAACGCGGGTAAACCCGCGGGGCGCTGCTAGTACTATATAATATGCTATGGATTTTATACATGAAACAGATGGGCTCAGTGGAATCGCTCAGATTGCTACATCGTAATTAAAATTAAAGTACACTGAGTTTAATTCGATAAATTGTATTTATTAAGCTATTGCATAGCTTCTATCGCGGGCCTTGAGCGCGGGGACCGAATCCAGAAATTCCGTAACGAAAAAACCTCATGTGAAAAAACCTCACGCTCCCCACTAACGAAATCTAGTGATACAAAAAATAACTATGCAATAGCTTTACCGCGGCAGTCCCCGAGTGCCACACGTCTTTTTTATTAATATTTTAAACACTATTCTTTACATAGAACACGAAAATATTTTTTTGGCAAAAAAAAATTAGAAAATATTTACTTTTCAAGCTTTTATGTATTTAGTAGACAGGTTTGAGATCACCGACCCGCATTAGGCAAGCGTGGTGATGTCTAATCCTCCTAACTGTACTGATATCTTCAGTGAGATGAGAGGCCCTAGCCCAGCTGTGGGACAGAACAGGCAAATACTTTTTACTTTTTCATTTATTGTATCATTAAATATTGATTATTAAGCTATAAGCTATTGCATAGCTTCTATCGCGGGCCTTAAGCGCGGAGACCAAATCCAGAAATTCCGTAACGAAAACACCTCACGCTCCTCAAACATTGCCTACATATATGCCCAGAACACAACGTTAGCGCGATGCAGACATTCAGCACACTAACGCCATCTAGTGATATAAAAAATAACTATGCAATAGCTTTACCGCGGCAGTCCCCGAGTGCCACACGTCTTTTTATTTTTTTTTGTTCAATGAGAAATAAAATAAAGTGAAAAATAACTTATGTCGGAAAGGGACAAGACCATTTGATAGCTGAAGCTAACATCATAACCGCTTACTAGTAGCATTTTAGCTATCAATGGTTTGTCCCATTCTGACATACAGTGCCACCCACTTAACTGTTCAGGTGGGCAAAATGGGAACTACAGCCGCGTCATATTGAATCTATACTATGTTAGTTAGGCTTTATATGATTGATATTGTAGTTTATTAAATTTTAATGATATCTATAGACTGACTTGCAAGGTATGTTTTAATTACCTTTGTTTCTTGTAGTACGGGTCCAAATCCGAAAATACGGTACATTCGTGAAGAAAGCATGAAACTTGGCATGAATGTAGCTCTCATGTATGTGCTTCAATCTCGATATGGGAAGCACGTCAGCAAATGAATGCTTCCCCCCTTTCCCCCCCATTTTATCTCCCTCATTCTGGTTTTTCGAATTTTCTACAAAAACTATACGACTGAGGAGTTTACTCTTCAGAGACCAAATCATCGTCGATAAATTGCCTACAAAACGATACTACATTTATAGTGGTAAGATTAATATATTTTTTAACCGACTTCAAAAACCGAAGGAGGAGGTTATCAATTCGGTGGGTATATATATTTTTTTTGTTTTATGTATGTACACCGATTACTCTGGGGTTTCACATCCGATTTACGTGATTCTTTTTTTGTTCTATGCTGTACAAATTCCCATTGGTCCCGTTGAAAGTTTTATCCTAAAATTCCTTCGGGAACCTGACTTAAATTGAAGTAATGTAACGCAGGGTATAGAAAAAACCTTCATCGACGTGCTTCTATGGCGTGCGCTGCGAAAACTATAGATGATACATAAAAACAATGTTCTACACATTTAAAGTACTCATTATTTTGCACATTTAAACCCGCGACGGCATATGCCTATCTATTATAGTTTACGTACAATTACCACTTCTAGTTAATTTTTTTCAATTTTAAAACAACTTCAATAGTTAGCTTGTGATATTCGCGTGATGATATCAATATATATCAACATAAATACATCTACAATCAAGTTCAGGAAAGTGACTTTCAATACCTTTTTAAATTATTAAAATTGGACCGTCCGTTTAAATTTAACGACGAATTAAAAAAAGTACGAAATATGCAGCGGGCGGGTTAAACAAACCGCTGCACGCGCTGTTCGAATCAATTGGAAAAAATAAGTAATTCACTGTTAAAACATAAATTTTTAATTTTATTTTTTACTTTTTAGTGTATACTTTCTTTGTTTGTTAGTTAATTAGCTTCGTAATTCAATAACTCTTGGTAATGTTTTAACAGTGAATTACTTATTTTTTCCAATTGATTCGAACAGCGCGTGCAGCGGTTTGTTTAACCCGCCCGCTGCATATTTCGTACTTTTTTTAATTCGTCGTTAAATTTAAACGGACGGTCCAATTTTAATAATTTAAAAAGGTATTGAAAGTCACTTTCCTGAACTTGATTGTAGATGTATTTATGTTGATATATATTGATATCATCACGCGAATATCACAAGCTAACTATTGAAGTTGTTTTAAAATTGAAAAAAATTAACTAGAAGTGGTAATTGTACGTAAACTATAATAGATAGGCATATGCCGTCGCGGGTTTAAATGTGCAAAATAATGAGTACTTTAAATGTGTAGAACATTGTTTTTATGTATCATCTATAGTTTTCGCAGCGCACGCCATAGAAGCACGTCGATGAAGGTTTTTTCTATACCCTGCGTTACATTACTTCAATTTAAGTCAGGTTCCCGAAGGAATTTTAGGATAAAACTTTCAACGGGACCAATGGGAATTTGTACAGCATAGAACAAAAAAAGAATCACGTAAATCGGATGTGAAACCCCAGAGTAATCGGTGTACATACATAAAACAAAAAAAAAATATATACCCACCGAATTGATAACCTCCCCCTTCGGTTTTTGAAGTCGGTTAAAAAATATATTAATCTTACCACTATAAATGTAGTATCGTTTTGTAGGCAATTTATCGACGATGATTTGGTCTCTGAAGAGTAAACTCCTCAGTCGTATAGTTTTTGTAGAAAATTCGAAAAACCAGAATGAGGGAGATAAAATGGGGGGGAAAGGGGGGAAGCATTCATTTGCTGACGTGCTTCCCATATCGAGATTGAAGCACATACATGAGAGCTACATTCATGCCAAGTTTCATGCTTTCTTCACGAATGTACCGTAAAATTGATTTTTGTTAGGACCTGGAACCGGACTATTGGTGAATTTCTTATATTATGTATACCAAATTCTCCACTAGCGACGCTGTCAACTGAACAGATAAGATGGTGGGACTGTACGCCATTTTCCAAAGAGCAAAAGAGACAAAACACTAAGTGTTAGAGAGCGTTTATGTTTAAGTGTTTAAAATATTAATAACGAATGAATACATAATATAAATATCTTCCTACCACACTTAGAAAATAAACACTTCAAAAGTGTACATGCATTGAAATACAATAAGGCGCTGCGCAAACGGCGACACTTTTGTTGCCTATACAGCATACATGAGACTTTTAGTTGCGATACGGATCACAGGACTTTTTATGATATATACACGGTGAGCCTTAATAACCCGAAAGATTTAAACGACGTATTTGTGACGACAGTACGAGTAAATAATGCTATATCAACATGTGTCCAATTATGTGTCTTAATTAAACTACTATTTCAGTACAAATTAAATCATATTAATTGAACACTTCTTTGTAAACATACCTTTACTTCAGAGAGTGAGCGAGTTTTGATTAATCTCAGTTGAGAAACAAGGAGCGAGTATGAACGAATCACTCCGATATCATACGATGCATCAACCATGCGGTTAGTGCGTCTGCGTGTAAAAGTAGTAGGTGTCTACGTCACGCCTTTAGGGTGTGTTACAATTGAGATTTTCTTACTTGTGGTTTACTTGAAATAATTAATATCTCTTAAAATATGGGTTTTTGGACAATACGTTATATAACCTGATATACTCTAATTAGGCTCTAAAATCGTTGGTTTAAATCTTTCGGGTTATTAAGGCTCACCGTGTATACTGGACTTTTTGTAGCAAAAGTTTTTGTGAGCGGTATTATACAAAGCACTTTTTTTGAAAGGGGAGGTAAAATTACAAATGGGACCTTTGGTATCTACAAAAGATATACTTATCAGACTTATTGTGGTTGGAATTACACTGGTTTTTTTGGGGCCGGACACTTTTAGTTGCCCGCCTGACACACCACGTTTTATGCCAAGACACTATTATTTTTTCTTAAGCATATGGAAAAATAAGTTACTTTTTGGATAGTAAAAAAGTCCCTTGTATCTCGTATCGTACACAGGACACACGTTTGCGCAACGCTAAGAGTTTCCGCATACAGCGCGACTCAATGACTTAACTAATGACAATAAGTTAATACTCGTACAGTTAGCAACAGGGATGACGAGTAAAATCGTTCGATTAAAGTTGACTGGATGTGAGAGCGAGAGGGAGATATACGGTTCTTTCAATTTACCCTTATTCAATGCCCATAATTATCATGTAACTATTATAAGGATTTTACTTCTGTTATGTAGTTGAAGACACTGTTTTTTTTATTTTAGGCCATGATATAGCATCCATTTTATACAACCTTTTTAGACAGCTCCCAGATAAGAGTCAATCTCATTAATGAAATGGCCTCATTGGCCACCCATCCATCTACGACCAAACTGTTAGTTGCTTAACAATTGCGATGCTTAACGGTCAAACCATTATAATAGTTCCGCTGTCTGTATCTACTTCTTTCTTTAACTAAAAGATTGTTGTAAAGTGTTTTGTTTCTTTTCCTCTTCAGAAAATAGCATATGTAGGAAAGGGACAAAAAATTATACTGTTTATGAATAAGACCTCTAGGGCCATATTAATAAACGCGTATCAAGAACAGTTTAGCTATCAAATGTTTTGTCACTTTCTGACATACGCAATTTTCCGAAGAGCAAAAGAGACAAAACACAACAGTGTTTTAGTTACATCGCGTTAAATAAGGCGGCTAATTTAAGGGATGATAATTTTGACATTTAACCCCATCATCCCTATTAAATACCGTTTCCAAAAAATCATCTTAATTCCCTACAAAAATTATAGTAAGCCAACATCAATTAAATCGAGATCAGCCTTTTCCTGCGTCATACACTTTTCCATATGCTATACACTTTACACGCAATAAGGACACATTTCTGTAATCGCCATTACACGAAATAGATACACAAAGGACATCTTCTTCTTCACCGAGTGGATGGTCACCCTGACCAATCCTGGTGTCAGAGTTATTGAGCCGCCAAACTTCGATCAACAGTACACAACTAGATGTCGGGTCGGCGCAAAAAATACGTCTCGGTGAATAACGCCTCATTTGAAAAGTGAGGCGTTATTCTCACTTATTTTATTCATAAGATTTGCTACTTTATTGCTAGGTGTCATGGTTGTAATTAGGTTGAACTTGGAACTGTTTTGAAACTTTTGTTTCAGTTCGGTAGTAAACAAAATAAGCTGTCACACGTCATCCACGCGGACAGTATTTAGCTTTGATTTTGTACGTGACCCGATATCTAGTTGTGTATTGTTGATCGAAGCCGCCAAAGGACATAAAACCCGTACTCAAACGCTAAAACAAACAGGTTACACTTGTGTGTTGTAAGCCATTGATTCATGTCGAGCAGGTCTGTGGCAACCCTGGTGACGGAGTTTTTAGACCGCCTAAAGACGACGACATGGTCTGAAGGTTGAAACAACCGGGACCGACGGCTTAACGTGCCCTCCGAAGCACGGTAGCGCTCAGATAGATAGGCCAGCGGGTTAACCACATTGAGCTCTATTCCGTGAGAATTTCAGGATAGCCTTCCCGTTGAATGTGGCTTCAATTTCAAAAAAAAATATTCAAATCCGATTGTTAGTCCTTACAGACAAACAAAACTTTACCTCTTTATATGTTTATTTTGATAGCACATTAACCATCCTGTGTGTATTTATTTTGTGGCCATGCCGCTAAACCACAGTCGCCACGTTGAGCCTGGTTGTCGTACAGTGTGCGTTGGGTCTTAATTAATTAAGATAGTAATTTAACAAGCGGTTTATGTTAAATTAAAAACTTGCTATTTTAAAAAGCGCTTTAACAGATTTAATTTCAATTTACATTTTCAATCGAAATAATTAATAATAATTTTGTAATTTCGTTAATTTTGTGAAAATTCGTACATTAATTATATTCTCTAAGTTACGCTTGAACATACCTAAATAATATTTATATATCCAAATTGAGAATTTCATCATTTAAAGTACGAATTCTCCCAATAAAAATAACCAAAATTGTTTCATATATATCTTGAACTATTTTAATCGAGCTCATGTGGCGACGCGACGTGGCGACACGTGTATGGCGACGGTACAATTCTTCCAATCAATTCATTTAATAAACCTAACGATTCCATTACACTAATAAAAATAATAATAATGTTTGCTTTCAAGCCAAAAGATAGCTCGACGGAAATGAATGAAATTGACACTATGTTTAAAACACCATGAAAATGTAAAATATGAAATTAGTATGTGATAGATCCCTACATATTATAAAACAAACTCCCCGGACGCGTCTGTCTATCTATTCGCGATAAACTCAAATACTACTACACGGATTTTGACGCACTTTAAAAAAAAAGATAGAGTGATTCAAGAGGAAGGTTTATATGTATAAAAAATTCCCGAAATTTCCACGGGAACGGGCACAACGCGGGTAAACTTACGGAAGTATTACTCAAGGGCGCTTGTGAGTTACAACTATTTTTCTAAGATTCTCGTTATAAACAATATATATTTCTTCTATCTCTTCTCTTCATATAGAAATAGAGCGAGATGTCTAGAGAAAACATAACCTTTGTCTTGAATTTGTATGATTTTCTATGATGTCTATAGATCATATACAAAGTTGTCTATACATGTATAATCTATTTCTTTTGCATTGTCACAAAATGTGGACCAATGTCGTCAATTTTCCAGCCGAAGACGATTGCTCCTGAAGAGGAAAAAGGTTTAGTGATTTTATTTCATTCTTACCCTATCTCTAAACCTTTTCCCTCTTCAGCAGCAATCGTTTTCGGCTGGAAAATTGAAGACATTGGTCCACATTTTGTGCCAATCCAAAATAAATAGATCACTACATAGTATAAAACAAAGTCGCGTCTGTTTGTCTGTATGCTTAAATCTTTAAAATTACGCAACGGATTTTGATGCGGTTTTTTGTAATAGATAGAGTGATTCAAGAGGAAGGTTTTTATGTAAAAAAAATCCCGAAATTCCCATGGGAACGGGCACAACGCGGGTAAAACCGCGGGGCGCTGCTAGTTATATATAAAACTGTAGAATACCTTGTTAGAAAATCATCAGAAATCATTCTCATACTAATTCCATATATATACTAAATAATTCCTGGTTTATCCCGGTTAAATATATTTAAATTTTAATCCCGAATTTCCTTCGGGAAATCACTTTTAGCTCATACACACTTACCCTAGTTATACATTTAGAGGTTCTACTACAAAAATCTTATTAATTAATTTATTACAGTAAATTGAGAATAATTTAATATATAATGTATATTTCTTCTTAAAGATCAAAGTTTGCAAGCTTGTTATTTAAAGCTTAATTAGTTAAGATCTAGATTTTTTGAAAATTATACAATGTATAGCCATGTATATTGTATATTCCTTTTTTTTGTATATACCAAAATTTTTTTTGTATATGCATAAATTTTTAAACTCAAAACTGATTTCAAAATAAGTGTTTGAAAAGAACAGCCTCTTTTGAAATTATAAAAGGAATAATTCTGTAAGCTTACATAATCATATACAGAAAGAATTTTCAAAAAAATCCAATTTTTTTACATTATTGGAATTTTTATATTGGTTTTTGTATATACAAAAAAATACAATATATAAGTTAAAATTGCCCAAAAGAAAAGACAATTCATTGACACGATCGATTTAAGTTGCTCAACTTTTGTGACGATCAATTTTAATTGATCCATTTTTGTGTCGTCGACATAATCAAATTAGGAGCTTTAGCTGCCTAATAAAGGGTAACATTCCACCATAGCAATAATATGCTACACTTGTTATTCACCTTTATAACAAAAGTAGTATCGCAATGCTCCGGTGGAAAGATACCCAAAATGTGTATCATTAAAGTTAGCCCCTAAGACTAAATAAAAAGTTAAGACCGCTCTCAAAAATACAGTGAAGTATGTGCAAATTACACCTCGTACTGTGCCACGCACCCATTTACATCCAAATTACACCGCGGCCACGTTAACTGCACACATGTGTACAAAACCGACTTCACTTATACTTCATTTTAAGCCCAGACAGTCTCAATATAATTACGTCTGAGAATTGATAAAGAAAAACTAAAAAAAATAGCTTTGCTTCAAATCTTCAGTAAACTTAGTTGCTTCAACATTCGCAACTTTAGTTCAAGTCGAGCAACTTTAGTTGCCCAACAAAAATCGCTAAAAAATATCGCCTCAATTTGATTGACTACTAAAATTTCAAATAAAAATACATTTTAGCAGACAAAATAATTATACAAAAATTGCGATTCGGTTTTGAGCATATCCAACCTCTTATACAAATCAAAAAAGCTTATAATATATTCACATGCGCCGAGGTCCTCAAAAAAACATAAAATTGGTTTCTGTGATATACAGAACCATTTCAATCTGGTTGTAAAAATTGTAACACTCAAATGTTATTCATATTGTGATAAAAATCTTGTCAAAATGACATTTATAATACAATTTTATACACAACTAGCTGTGCCCTGCGGTTTCACCCGCAGCGCCCCCGTTCCCGTGGGAATTTTGAGATTTTTATTCCCTATAAACCTCACGGAGCCCGAGACCTTTCCAACGAATGCAAAACCGTGGAAATCGGTTAGTGCGTTCTGGAGTTATAGCATCAGGGAGGAAAACCCGACTTATTTTTATATAGTAGATAAACCTCACGGAGCCCGAGACCTTTCCAACGAATTCAAAACCGTGGAAATCGGTTCGTGCGTTCTGGAGTTATAGCATCAGGGAGGAAAACCCGACTTATTTTTATATAGTAGAAGATAGACAAGTACAATTTGGCTAATGATACTATTTCTGTAACATATCTAAAAATATTACACACAAATTCCTCAAACCTTTGTATGTAATGAATTTTCTCAAAAACTACTGAACGGATTTTAATGCGGTTTTCACCAACATACAGAGCGATTCAAGAGCAAGGTTTGTGACTACTTTTCATGCCAAAATTCCCAGAATTACGGGTCAATAGCGAGTAAACCGCGGGGCACTTTTAGTATGGTATAATGTTTATAAATATATAGTACATATTGTTCTTAGTGTGAAGCGTTTAGTGTTATAACAAGCATTTTGTTCACTTGCTTAAGTGTTCAATTTCAAGAACAAACGATTGCTCGCTTAGAACTAAGCGAACTGTTAACACTAAGTGAAAAACGATTGAACATGGTTGAAAGAATTAAATGGCACATTATTTTTAAAACCTACAACAAACACACGAGATATTTTATCCCTAGATTCCCGCGGGATTATTTATATACAATGCAGTAGTAGTTCTTACTATAAGTACAGATAGTTTAACTCATGTTACCTTTAAATAAGTTTAAACTTACGTGGTATAATTACTAGATGACCTGGCAAACGTATTGCCATATCAAAAATTAAGGGGTGGACCACCCTTATCATTTAGGGGTATGAAATTAGATACACCGTTTTCAGATCAACCCGATGCACACAAAAGTTAAGGAAAATCAGTGAAGCCGTTTCGGAGGAGTTTGGTAACTAACTTTGACACGAGAATTTTACATATTATACAGCATGACTTGAAGTATATACAGAAGATTTTATCACTAACACATAACATTTGAGTATACAAAAACCAGGTATACCAATGGCATTTTTAAACTCAATAACATATGTACATATTTTGGTTTAAGTAGGGGGCGCCGGCGGTCCATCTTTGCGTACATACTTGCTGTATTTGACCTCACAGTCAGGCCTCAAATTCTTAAACCTTTCCACGCCCCGCTCGCTAACATTCGTATCAGACAAATCCAACTCTCTCAAATGCGGCGCAGCCGTAGTTAAATGTACCAAGCTATGATCAGTAATATATCTGTAACCAGTAGCTGACAACACTCTCAAATTGGATCTATTTGCGTTCGGATCTTCGTACGGAGCCGCTACAGGACCATTGGGACCGATTTCGATGTAATTTATGTTATCATTGTCCGCTCTGCCGAATTGCCTGATTGACGCGTCTGTGACAAGCGAGCCATGGTCCACTCTGGGTGCCCAGTGAGATGCGAAAAATAAGCTGCTGATGTTAGGACTGTTTGTTCGTAAATCCATGGGTTCGGCCGCCATTTGGTAGTATGGTGCTCGGCGTCTGCCAACGTTGACATATAACACTCTATGCCTGACTTCTTGACCATCCTCATCTATGACTTGTACATCGCCTTCATTAACATTGTTGTTACCTAGATGCACTTCAGCATTAGCCAACGGTTCGAGCTGGTTAGGATCGTTTTCTTCGTTGTTCGGTCTTTGGTTTTGCCTATAATGGTTACCATCCGCCGAGCCGATTTTGATGACGAAACGACTACGCTTGATAGATGGGAGGTAGTCGTTTTCGGTTTCGTCGTCGCTGTCGTTGTTGCGTTTCGGCGGTCTGGGTTGGTTGTCCGGCCGTGACGGACCTGGTTGCGGTTCATTGTTGTTGGCGTTGTCGGCAGAGTTTCCTGGTCTTGGACCACCTTCGGCCATCGCTCTTGGCATGGGAATTATAAATGGTGGTGCGTCACCAGCACCCATTTGGCCCGCTCCTGATATAGGTAGATCGAACTGGCCTATATATCTCGGAGCATTACCAGGTTCAACTTGGCCCATGATTCTACATGGTCCTGAGGGACTAAATCCGCCCATAATTCTGATTCCTCCAGAGGGACCGGATTCGCCCATAACTCTCATTATTGGTCCTCCAGAAGGACCGGCTTCCTCCACATTTCTTGGTTCTTTAGAAGGACCAGATTCGTCTATCTTTCCTGCAGCTTTAGAAGGACCAGATTCGTCTATATTTCGTGGTTCTTTAGAAGGTCCAGATTTGTCCGACTTTCTTTTAGATTTAGAAGGACCAGATTCGTTCGACTTTCTTTTAGATTTAGAAGGACCAGATTCGTCCGACTTTCTTTTAGATTTAGAAGGACCAGATTCGTCCGACTTTCTTGTAGCTTTAGAAGGACCAGATTCGTCCATCTTTTTCGTAGCTTTAGAAGGACCAGATTCATCCATCTTTCTTGTAGCTTTAGAAGGACCAGATTCGTCCATCGTTCCTGTAGCTTTGGAAGGACCAGATTCATCCATCTTTCTTGTAGCTTTAGAAGGACCAGATTCGTCCATCGTTCCTGTAGCTTTAGAAGGACCAGATTCGTCCATCTTTTTCGTAGCTTTAGAAGGACCAGATTCGTCCATTTTTCTTGTAGCTTTAGAAGGACCAGATTCGTCCGTCGTTCCTGTAGCTTTAGAAGGACCAGATTCGTCCATTTTTCTTGTAGCTTTAGAAGGACCAGATTCGTCCATCGTTCCTGTAGCTTTAAAAGGACCAGATTCGTCCATCTTTCCTGTAGCTTCAGAAGGACCAGATTCGTCCATCTTTCTTGTAGCTTTAGAAGGACCAGATTCGTCCATCTTTTTCGTAGCTTTAGAAGGACCAGATTCGTCCATTTTTCTTGTAGCTTTAGAAGGACCAGATTCGTCCGTCGTTCCTGTAGCTTTGGAAGGACCAGATTCGTCCATTTTTCTTGTAGCTTTAGAAGGACCAGATTCGTCCATCGTTCCTGTAGCTTTAAAAGGACCAGATTCGTCCATCTTTCCTGTAGCTTCAGAAGGACCAGATTCGTCCATCTTTCCTGTAGCTTCAGAAGGACCAGATTCGTCCGTCGTTCTTGTAGCTTTAGAAGGACCAGATTCGTCCATCTTTCCTGTAGCTTTAGAAGGACCAGATTCGTCCATCTTTCCTGTAGCTTTAGAAGAACCAGATTCGTCCATCTTTCTTGTAGCTTTAGAAGGACCAGCTTGGCCAAAGATTCTGGGTGCTCTTGCAGGGCCACTTTGGCGTCTTCTAGGTAGCCTATATTTGTCACATTTTAAACATTTCATAGGTACTTGTCCTCTAGATCCAAAATAATTAAGTATTTTTCTTTTTTTATCCTCATCGGTCATTTTATCTACTTTTCGACCAATTTTTTCTCCTTTTTTATCATCATCTGGTCTACTGTCGTCGTCGTCATCTTTAGGACTCTTTTTATCTTCTTTAGGACTCTTTTTATCTTCTTTATGACTCTTTTTATCATCTTTCGAACTTGCACTGCCGTCACTCAATCTCCCCTCTTTGGGCTCAAACTCAGCATCTTTTCCCTTTTCTTTAGCCTCTTCTTCGCTTAATTTAGGCTCTCCTCCATCACTAGTTTCAGCCTGATCCTCATCTATTTTAGGCTCTTCTACATCACTAGTTTCAGCCTGATCTTCATCTATTTTAGGCTCTTCTCCATCACCAATTTCAGCTTCATCCTCATCCGTTTTAGGCTCCTCTCCATCACTCATTTCAGCCTGATCCTCATCCATTTTAGGCTCTTCTCCATCACCAATTTCAGCTTCATCCTCATCCGTTTTAGGCTCCTCTCCATCACTAATTTCAGCCTGATCCTCATCCATTTTAGGCTCTTCTCCATCACCAATTTCAGCTTCATCCTCATCCGTTTTAGGCTCCTCTCCATCACTCATTTCAGCCTGATCCTCATCCATTTTAGGCTCATCTCCATCACTCATTTCAGCCTCCCCACTCAGTCCCTCGCTCAATTTACCCTGACCTCCTTCAGTCATCTTAGCCCCTTCATCACTCATTTCACCATCACCTCCTCCAATCATTTTAGTTTCCCCTCCCTCGCTCATTTTAGCCTGATCTTCCATCTGAGCCTCACTAATCTTTACCTGTACTCTCTTATCCTCCTCTCCCTCCATTTTAGCCCTTTTCGACGGCCCCGGTTGCTCATCATCAGTACTTGCCCTTTTCCCAGCGTCACCTTCATTAGAACCATTTTCATTCGGAGCTGGTGGCTGGCTGGGACCAGCTCTGTTCACCGACGGAGGGTCCAGATCTGGTCTCTCTCTGATTACGGGTCGGAAGTTGTATACCCTGCGGCGGTTGCCTGTATCGGCGATGATGTAGCCGGTGGGACCGAACTGGCGTCTTGGCGGCATGAAGTTCTCGTATGGTATGCCATCGTAGGCTGTGTTCTCGGTGATATTTTGGATGATTCTGGAAGTTTTAAGTAAGTAAGTAAGTAAGTAAGTAAGTAAGTAAGTAAGTAAGTAAGTTAGTAAGTAACTTAGTAAGTAAGTTTGTAAGTAAGTTAGTAAGTAAGTTAGTAAGTTAGTAAGTAAGTAAGTTAGTAAGTAAGTTAGTAAGTAAGTTAGTAAGTAAGTTAGTAAGTTAGTAAGTAAGTTAGTAAGTTAGTAAGTTAGTAAGTTAGTAAGTTAGTAAGTAAGTTAGTAAGTAAGTTAGTAAGTAAGTTAGTAAGTAATTTAGTAAGTTAGTAAGTAAGTTAGTAAGTAAGTTAGTAAGTAAGTTAGTAAGTAAGTTAGTAAGTAAGTTAGTAAGTAAGTTAGTAAGTAAGTAAGTTAGTAAGTAAGTTAGTAAGTAAGTTAGTAAGTAAGTTAGTAAGTAAGTAAGTTAGTAAGTAAGTTAGTAAGTTAGTAGGTAAGTTAGTAAGTTAGTAAGTAAGTTAGTAAGTAAGTTAGTAAGTAAGTAAGTAAGTTAGTAAGTAAGTTCGAGTAGGTCATTGGCCAACCCTGGTGTCGGAGTTTCTAGACGGCCTAGAGGCCTCCGACATGGTCTACAGATTGAAATAACCGGGACCGATTTAACGTGCTCTCCGAAGCACGGTAGAGCTCAGATGGAAATGCCACTATCGGCCACCCATCCAAGTATGGTATGGTGGTGAGGAAAAATAAAATTTGAGTGGTTTAAGTTAGGTCCAGTGTAGTGGTATGGAAAAATGTGGTGATGGGATTTTGGGGACTGAAGTTTGAGATTTGAGAGGTATTAGAGTTTAGTGGTGTAACTACTGGGGTATGGTGGGGTGGAAAATTGAAATTTGGGTTTTATAAGTAAGATATAGTATGGTGGTATGGTAAAATGTGGTGATGGGATTTTGGGGACTGAACTTTTGAAATGTTTGGGGTCTATAGTAAACTTTTAAACATTAAGTCCATAAACAAAATGATTTATTTTTTTTATTAATGTTAGGCGTGTCGTGAATCGATTTTGATGAAATTTTGGAAGGTTTGTAGAGAAACATAGAGTCGATTGATAGGACATTTACTTTTTCGTTACAAAATTATGTAACAAACCATTTTTAGACCTGAAATTCTACAGGAACGTGTGAAAAACGGGGAATACTCACTCGACAGACTCTTGTTCTTCTAACTCGGGTAAGGTCACCGACTTGTAGTATTCCGGCTCCTGTGACAAAAATAGTTCCAATTATATTAAAAAAACGGCCAAGTGAGAGTCGGACTCGCAGACGAAAGGTTCCGTATCTATTAAAAAATATTAGTATCGAGCAAGAAACGGTAAAAAATCACGTTTGTTGTATGGGAGCCCCCCTTGAATATTTACGTTGCCTTGTATTTACGAAAATACGAAATGCGCAAGTTTGTAAGACTGTTTGTTTGTTACTCTCTCACGCAACAACTACTGCACGGATTTGAATGAAACTTTACAGTAATACAGCTTATACATCAGACTAACACATGGGATAAGTTTCATCCCAAAATTCCCGTAGGAACGGGTACAACGCCAGTGAATTCGCGGGGCACAGCTAGTAATATTATAAATGCGAAAGTTTGTGAGACTGTATGTGAACGAATCCTTATGAAACTTCGGGAAACATGGGATAGTTTTCATCCCGCTATTCCCTTGGGAACAGGGCTCACCTCCGCCTCCCAGTGGTCGAGGAGCGGCTGCGGCGCGGGGCGGCGCTCGGGCCGCTCGGCGGCGCTGTTGGGCGCGGCGAGGCGCAGCGTGTGCAGGCGCGGCAGCACGCACAGCCCGCACACCTCCGTGTCCGACACCGGCGACCCGCGCAGGTCCAGGCTCTGCGGACGCCACCATACGCTATGTCACTCATATTGGGAGGGCACGTTAAGCGGTCGCGCGTCGGTCCCGGTTACTTTCTACGGATAGTAGTCGTTACATGAGCCATGTCAGAGGCCTTTGGCGGCTCAACAACTCTGACACCAGGGTTGGCCAGGTCGACCATCCACTCGATAAGAAGAAGACTCATATTACAAGTGTACAATTTGAGAGATGAATTTAGTAAAATTACATTATGATCTTAACTGAAATCAGAATCAAAATCGATTGAAAAAGAAAGCAATTATAAGCTCTGAAAGATTATCTCCTATCCCTTTCTTGCAAAACGATTTTTAGGGGCTAGTAGTGCTGTCTCTGTCTAATCAGCAACTTTGACCGCCTGTAACTGATTTGCAAACACCAGATTGCCCAAAAAGTAAGACGATTCCGTGCTTCGGAGGGCACGTTAAGCCGTCGGTCCCGGTTACTTTCCACGGATAGTAGTCGTCACATGAGCCATGTCAGAGGCCTTTGGCGGCTCAATAACTCTGACACCAGGATTGGTCAGGGTGACCATCCACTCGGTGAAGAAGAAGACTATCTTTCTTACCCGTAGCGCCTTGAAGCCGTATCTAGTAGATAACGCAGCGTAAGCAACGAACTCAGTCAATTTGCTGCAGTGCCTCATTGTGAGCACTTTCAATTTAGTCAGCTTGGATATAGGCAGTAGGCAGGCAGGCTCGATCCATTCGCAGTAGGACACGTCGAGTTCCTACGGGAATTAAGTCAATTTTCAGCTAGCTAGCTACTTTTCCTTGCTACGGATAGCAGTCGTTACATGAGCCATGTCAGAGGCCTTTGGCGGCTCAATAACTCTGACACCAGGATTGGTCAGGTTGACCATCCACTCGACGAAGAAGAAGCTAGCTAGCAGCGCCCCGCGGTTTTGCCTGTGTTGTGGCCGTTCCCGTGGGAATTTCGGGATGAAAAAAGCTTGTGGTATGCCCGTTGAATGTGGCTGTCTATTACAAAAAGAATTTTTCGAATCGGATTGGTAGTTTCTGAGATTAGCGCGTTCAAACAAACAAACTCTTCTTCCTAATCTTCTAATATTATAAATGCGAAAGTTTGTGTATATATGGATGTATGTTTGTCGCTCTTTCACGCAAAAACTACTGAACGGATTTGGATGAAACGTTACAGTAATATAGGTTATACATCAGAATAACACCTGAGATACATTTTATCCCGAAATTCCCGGGGGAACGGGTACAGCGTGGGTGTAACCGCGGGGCGCAGCTAGTAAGTATATATAATTTTTTCTGCCAATGTCACATACCTCCAATTCAGTTAGGTGTTCCTGGATTTTGTACAGAAATGACTTATCAAGCCTGATGCATTCACTGCCGAGGAAAGACAACTTCTTCAGCTTCGGAGGGAACATAGTGATGAGAGCCTGAAAATAATTAACAGTTATTGTATATTCATATAAAGTATTTGTGTATGTATATGTAGTAATATCAGTGAGTTAGATTCCATAACACAAGCTTAGAGCTTACTTTGGGTCTAATTAACCGTGAGTGAATTTGTCCGGGTGTATTAAAAAATACAGTACAATGGAATCTTATTTAAGAAAAATCCTGAAATTTAAAATCGGTCCAATATTAGAACGATTTATAATATTACTAGCTGCGCCCCGCGGTTTCACCCGTGTTGTACCCGTTCCCGCGGGAATTTCGGGATGAAAAATAGATGTTGGCTGATTCTCAGAACTACTCAATATGCTCACAAAATTTCATGAGAATCGGTCAAGCCGTTTCGGAGGAGTACGCAAACGAACACTGTGACACGAGAATGTTATATATAAGATAAATGCGAAAGTTTGTGAGGATGTATGTATGTTTGTTGCTCTTTCACGATAAATCTACGCCTCGGTGATCTAGTGGTGAGTGCACTCGCCTGCCAAGACTGAGGTCCCGGGTTAAATTACCGGGTCGAGCGAAAACATGATTCCTACTTTTCAAACATGGCTCGTGTTTGAGATCACCAACCCGCAGCAAGCGTGGTGATTACGACATCCTCGCTGTACTGTTATCTGAGGTGAGGTGAAAGGCCTTTGCCCAGCAGTGGGGCATTACAGTAAGTAAAGCCAGTAATGTCCCACTGCTGGGCAAAGGCCTCTCATCCCACTGAAGTTATCAGTACAGTGAGGAGGATTAGGCATAATCACCACGCTTGCCAAATGCGGGTTGGTGATCTCAAACTGGAGCCATGTTTGAAAAGGAAACATGTTTTTTTCGCTCGACCCAGGAATTGAACCCGGGACCTCAGTCTTGGCAGGCAAGCGCACACCACTAGACCACCGAGGTGGGACATTACAAGATAGTACTTTACTTTACTACCCTGTAATGTCATGTAAGATGAGATCTTCTTTAAAATAAAAAATAATATTGTAAATGCGAAAGTTTGTGAGTTTGTTACTTCTTCGTTGTACCCGTTCCGGGTTTATTTTCGGGGTAAACATGTATCCAATGTGTTATTCTGATGTATAATCTATATCACTGTAAAGTTTCATCCAAATCCGTTCACTAGTTTTGGCGTGAAAGAGTAACAAACATACATGCATCCGCACAAACTTTCGCACTGATAATATCAGTAGGATTTAGACACTTGCCTTGCTTCCATCGATAACGCAGTACTCCAGTGCCAACTCTGTCAAATTGGGACATTTCTGACGCAACGCCTTCAACGTCTGCGCCGTTACTGACACTTTCGGCACTACAACCTTCTTAATGACATTTGGGTCTTGGGTGTCATTTTTAGTAGTGTCACTAGTGGCTGCTTCGTTTTTGACAGTTTCATCGTTTTTGTCAGAGTTCTCAATTGTGACACTTCCATCTTTAGTGTCATTACTGGCATCTTTAGTGATAGGTTCAGCTTTAGTGACACTTTTGTCAACTTTAGCGGCAGTCTCGTCTTTGATGCCATTTTCATCTTCTTTTGTGACACGTTCATCTTTAGTGATAGGTTCATCTTTAGTGTCACTTTTGTCAACTTTAGCGGCAGTCTCGTCTTTAATGCCATTTTTATCCTCTGTGACACGTTCATCTTTAGTGTCATATGTGGCATCATTGGTGACAGGTTCTTTTTTAATGTCATTTTTATCATCTTTAGTGACTGGTCCATCTTTAGTGTCATTTGAAGTATCTTTAGTAACATGTTTAATGTCATTTGTGGGATCTGTAGTGACCGGTTTTTCCATAATGACATTTTTATATTCTTTTGTCACAGGTTCATTTGCAGTGACAGTCTCAATTTTGACACTTACTTCACCAATGCTGTCTTCAGCTGTCTTTTCACTATCTGTCTTTTCACCATCTGTCTTTTCACCATCTGTCTTTTCACCATCTATCTTTCCATCTTTTTCGTCCGGACTTTTCGACACAGGGTCTGTGTCCATCAGTACTTCGGGAGGGGTTCCACTACCCTCATCAGGGTTCTCCAAGGCTGAAATTTCCGTGTTCACCCCCTTTTCAGCGGTGGTAGTCGCCGGGGGTGGTTTTTCGAACAATTCGTCTGCTTGCTTGGATGTAGATGGCTTATCCGTCAGGTTGCTGTTGAAAAGTAAACAAAAGTAAGGCAAAGTAATTGAAAAGTAATTGAAAGTAATTGAAAAGTATACTCTGTGACCACGGTTCCTGTAGGAGCCGAAACGTCAGATAAAAATGTAAAATAAAAGCCAAGTGTATCCGTAAACGTAGTTTCAATTAAAAATGAGTAGTGTCCGCTTGAACTTAAGAAACCATTAGGTATTATAAAAATACTAGCTGCGCCCTGAATGTTACCCGCGTTGTGCCCGTTCCCGTGGGAATTTCGGGATGAAAAATAGCCTATATCCTTTCCGTTGAATGTGGCTATCTATTACAAAAAGAATTATTGGAATCGGACTAGTAGTTTCTGAGATTAGCGCGTTCGGCTTTATTATATTAAGTACATATTATATACAATATCACTACACAGTACAAAACAAAGTCTCTTTCCGCTGCCTGTCCCTATGTATGCTTAGATCTTTAAAACCACGCAACAGATTTTGACGCGGTTTATTTTAATAGATAGAGTAATTCAAGTGGAAGGTTTATATGCATAAAAATTCCCGATATTCCCACGGGAACGGGCACAACGCGGGTAAAGCCGCGGGGCGCTGCTAGTATATATGTACTAAATAAGAATGTAATTGCACTCACCCGGGAAACGAGTCTTCTTTAAGACCACCGTTACCTGTTTAACAAATTATATATTAATAATATTGATAAATACATAATAAGTACATAATTATTATATGTACTTTGTTGTGTGTGTGTGTGTGTGTGTGTGTGTGTGTGTGTGTGTGTGTGAGTGAGTGTGTGTGTGTGTGTGTGGGTGCGTGCGAGCGTGAGTGCGTGCGTGCGAGCGTGCGTGGGTGCGTGGGTGCGTGCGTGCGTGCGTGCGTGCGTGGGTGCGTGCGTGCGTGCGTGGGAGCGTGCGTGAGTGCGTACGTGGGAGCGTGCGTGAGTGCGTACGTGCGTGCGTGCGTGCGTGCGTGCGTGTGTGTGTACTTACATTTTTCCGCGGCGTTAGCTTGACTCGGTTGCTCCTTTGCAGGGGGGACATGTCTGTGAACAAATAGCGCCGTCATAATTAATGTATGAGCTCGTCTCTTGTCGGTAAGTCCGATGCAGACTTCTCCGTCTATTCCTGTTCAGTGCAAGTTCCTTCACATCTCTATACCACATGACGGACACTGTTTCTTTAATCTGACTCATGTCACTGATTCTGGGCCTTCCCTAATATTAATTGTATAATGAATTGATATTTATTGATCTTCCTTGACACGAGAGGCCTTAGCCCAGCAGTCTTCTTCTTATCGAGTGGATGGTCAACTTGACCAATCCTGGTGTCAGAGTTATAGAGCCGCCAAAGGCCTCTGACATGGCTCATGTAACGACTACTATCCGTAGAAAGTAACCGGGACCGACGGCTTAACGTGCCCTCCGAAGCACGGAATCATCTTACTTTTCGGGCAATCAGGTGATTCAGCCTGCAATGCCCTAACCAAACTGAGGACAGTCTCACAAAGTGATTTTTGTGAGATATCCCCACCGGGAATCGAACCCGGAACCTCCGGATCGTGAGCCGAGCGCTCAAACCACTAGACCACGGAGGCTGTTAATATTAAGCCCAGCAGTGAAAATAGCGTATGTCGGAAAGGACAAACCATTTGATAGCTAAAATACTGTTATTAAGTGTTCTGTCTCTTTTGCTCTTTAGAAAATAGCGTATGTCAGAAAGGGACAAAGCATTCGATAGCTAAAATGCTGTAAATAAGCGATTATGAATAAGACCCTCATACCTAACTCTACTTATCCTACTATCCTACTAATATTATAAATGCGAAAGTTTGTGAGGATGGATGTATGTATGGATGTATGTTTGTTGCTCTTTCACGTAAAAGCTACTGGGCGAATTTGGATGAAACTTTATAGTAATATAGGTTATACATCAGAATAACACATGGGATACATTTAATCCCGAAATTCTCGCGGGAACCGATACAACGCGGGTAACACTGGCCAAGTTAACTATAAGCTTACCGTTTCAGCTCCCTAGCATGGCCGGCCACCTTGAGCACGGACGTGCTCTCGTGCAGACAGTGACATAGGTACCAGTGCATCCGTCGAGTGTCGCTCGCCCACTCCCGCGTATCGACAATCTGCCATAGCTTGCGGTCGGTCACGAGCGCTCCCAGGCGTGGGCAGGTGCTGGGGGGTGATGGGGGGGGTGAGAATGTGCATTTGAAAAAGGGTGATTGAGTTTAAGCGAATAGTTTTACAGCCTCCGTGGTCTTGTGGTTTAAGCGCCCGGCTCACGATCCGGAGGTTCCGAGTTCGATTCCCGGTGGGGACATTATGTCACAAAAATATATAATAGTCGTTACATGAGCCATGTCAGAGGCCTTTGGCGGCTCAATAACTCTGACACCAGGATTGGTCAGGTTGACCATCCACTCGGTGAAGAAGAAGCGAACAGTAATCGTTTTAAATAGGGGCTGTTAAATTTATCTCGTAAAGGGGGGGGGGGGGTAGTAATAGTAATATATCACGTGTATTTTTCGGCAAACACGCTATTGCTAAACCGAATTAAAAAGTACATGTGATGGAAAAACGAAGTGTATCCGTAAACGAGGTTTCAAATCAAAATGACCAAGTAATAATATCACTAAACCTTTTTCCTCTTCAGGAGCAATCGTCTTCGGCTGGAAACATGACGACATTGGTCCACATTTTATGACAATCCAAAAAAAAGAATTCACTTAAACTTAAGAATCCAGTAGCCAAAACGTTAATACTTGTTCATTAAGTGCCCTATAGGCAGTACTTACAATCCCAACGCCTTCAGGTCTCTAGGGCTGCAGTACCGCAGTATGTAGAACAGCTCATCATCAGAAAGGTCCATGAGCTCGACCGAGCCCCGGTACTCCGGGGGCTCCGGGGGGTCTTGGTCTGGTGGTGCATTCTTGGCGGCTGGATCTGCAGACAAGAGATATACTATAATATAATACACACGGTTCTTCTTCTTCTTCATCGAGTGGATGGTCAACCTGACCAATCCTGGTGTCAGAGTTATTGAGCCGCCAAAGGCCTCTGACATGGCTCATGTAACGACTACTATGACGACTTAACGTACAACGCGGGTAACACCGCGGGGCGCGGCTAGTAAGAATATATAATTGACACCCAGACGTCGTCAACAATAATGTCTGCACATATTGTGTAGGTGTTCATATTGCTATTTATAGCAAAAATCAATGCATAGGAGTAAGTGGGTTTGTAAATAAACATAAGTTCTCATATACTGATAACATTGAGGACAAAGATGTCTGCAATCGAATTCCTGAGTGTATCTATAATATAAAAATGAATCGCTGAATCTGTTGGTAAGCGCATAACTTCAGAACGACTGCACCAAATTGGATGATTCTTTTTTTAATGTGTTCCTTATTGTCAGGACAAGGTTTATGTATAAGAAAAATATGGAATAATAGTCTCAAAATTCCCACGGGAACGGGGGCGCTGCGGGTGAAACCGCGGGGCACAGCTAGTAGTTTAATAATAATACACCCGGACAAATTCACCCACGGTTAATTAGACCCAAATTAAGTAAACACTAAGCTTGTGTTATGAAATCTAACTCACTGATACTACTACATATACATACACAAATACATTATAAGAAAATATAATTGACCTAGACAGTGTCGGACTCTCCTATGTTTTCACACATATTTAGTTTTATATTTTTAAAATTGTTCTATATTTCTGTTTTGGTCTTGGTTTTGTCTTCCAAATGTCAATATTGCAGCACCTATTATGTGACAAAAGGACAGACAGACAGAATCTATAAAAGTTCCGTTTTAGCCATTTGACTACGGAACCCTAAAACGGCCCCAAATTTGCCCACTAAAACTGTTTCTAACACTCAGCCCATGATTCAGACCCTGGGTAAACTATTCGAGTACCCTTATACTTGTCATAGCATAGTGGTAGTAGTTGTTCCAGTCTGTATCATCGCACTGCTGGAAAAAGGCCTTCCATCCCACTGAAGATATCAGTACCGTGAGGAGGATTGGGCGTAATCACCACTATTACTTGTTATAGCATAGATAGAATAATTTAATAACATCACACTCCTACCCACCATCTCAAGAAGCAGGTGATAACTGAAAATCAGCACTGTGTGGTCCATTCTGTACAGCAGCCTTTTGTCAAGTGCCTTGTGTAAGGGACTAAGTATGTAATTTCTATTTATGGCAACAAATTTAATTTTGATTTACTTAATTATTTAAATTAACATTAAGACATTATTTTTAAATCTATATACTCGTATATAAAACAAAGACGGGTTTGTTACAACACTTATAACTCGAGATCGGCTGGATCAATTTTCATGATTTTTGTTTCGTTGGACTTTTCTCCGCCCTGAATAGCAGAATGCATTATAAAAACAATGAAAACTTGGAATTAAAATCTCAAAATTCCCACAGGAACGGGGGCGCTGCGGGTGAGACCGCGGGGCACAGCTAGTAACAACATAATTATGGTTCCATAAATTAATTTTTGACAGGTATTCAGAGTTAGGTTAGTTGTTTAATACTTAAACTGAACAATATGTCTGAATCTATCCTTGTATATTTAATTATTTATGGATATGTGGAATTAAACAATGAATAATATCAATTTTATTAATTAACTAGCAGCACCCTAAAGATAAACCCTTGTGCCAGTTACCATGGGAGTTTTGGGATGAAAAATAGCCTATAACTTTCCCGTTGAATGTGGCTATCTATTACAAAAATAATTATTCAAATCGGATTGGTAGTTTCTGAGATTAGACCGAACATACGAAGAAACAAAATTACAAAGTTTTCTCTTTATAATATAAGTATAGATTGAGGGGTGTAGGTTGTTGTATGCACCTTTTATTTATCAAGACAGCCAATCTGAACAATAGATTACCATATTTAACATTAGCAGCACTCATTTTATCCCATATTGTATCCTTTACCATAGGAAATTCGGTATAAAATGTAACTTATAACTTTCCTCTTCAATAATGCTACATAGAGAAAGAATTTTTCAAATCTGAGAGACAGAAGAGTATGATCTAACAAAGAAGAGAATAAACAACTCTTCAGCTTGGTGTTAGTACCTAGACATATTCATTGAAGAGGCATGTGAAATACATGCTTTACTTCTTCTCACTAATAAAGTGCTTACTCACATACATTAGGTAGCAAAATTGGTACTGTACTAAGGTATAGAGAAGAATACCCTTTATACCCCCTCCATAACGTTTATTCGCTCATGCTCAGTGCAATATGTTAACAACTTATTGATTATTGATCTACCCCCTACCCCTAGCCAAAGTGCAACAGACAAACCTTTATCATGAAATAAACCCACATATTACACACAAAATTCGCTTTTCAACTAATTTAGCTGACACAAAAACGTATTTTCTTGAATTGTAGATCGTAGTTAAATGTATTTTAAGTAAATGAAACGAGTAATATGGAAAAAATCTGCCATGCATTCGCGTTACTTATTCATGTATTTATAGTCAGAATTTTACCGTAAAACGAAACAAACTTAAGGCGAAAAAGGTTTTTAAGTGAAGCTTACCTTCTTGCACGTAGCCACTATCGTTTAATTCAGGTTTTGAATCCTTTGCAGGATCCAAAGACCCCATTTTTCACTCCCACTACCACTCCACAATAAGTTCACACACAGTGACTCGTAAGTTCAAAATTAATCCACATTAATAAAAGAAAACGAAGACACAATGATTATTAAAGGCTTATGTCCGAATAATAAACAAAATAACACTTGGAACAAGTCCAAAATGATAAATTGTCCAGCCGACTGCCGACTCCAAAGCAAAAAGTAAAAACACAATAATTTTTCGTCTGACAGAATATCGATTAGTATTATGACAGCTAGGGATGTCCTATATTTGTTTTTTTTTTATTTATAGATTTTAGTCGATTTTAATCGAATGCCAAGGCATTACTTGCAATCAGTCAAATTCACTAATACGTACGAGTAGTCGAGTAGCACGGTGTAAGTGCGGTTCCGAACCGATACCGTTTGATGATTTTGACACTCTTGACAGATTGAAAATTTGTCTGACATTCATTTATTTCATTCGTTCTTTCTTTCTGTTTTGCTGCGTGAACCACGCACGTTGTAAATATTTTTAATTAACTTTTCAACAAAAATGGCAAAATCTATCAGAAGTAAATGGAAGCGCAAATGCCGTAATATCAAACGGGAAAGATATGCCGTTAAAGAACTGGCCAGATTGAAAAAAATGCTTGGAATTAAGGAAGAAGAAAAGAAAGACGAGGAGGTTATGGAATCAGATCAGGTTATATTTTTGGATGCTGGAGCCATAAAGAAGGGAAAAAAGAAACCGGAAGCTGAAGAAAAGGAAGAAGACGATGTCGAAATGAGTTCCGACGACGAAAAAGTAGAAGTAGACGGAGAAAATGGCGCTAAAAGAATATTTAGCACTAAAACATTAAAAGATCAAAACGGGCAGTACCCTGTCTGGTTACACAAAAGGAAAATAGCAAAAATAAATAAAGTTGGAAAGAAAAATCAGAAAAAGCGGTCTAAAAAGAGGAAGCGATAGTTAGTGATAGTATTTGTTGTTAATATGTTAAGATAATTTATAAGCCCAGGTTCAAATTCATTTTATCTTCCATCAATCTTTATTCGTGACATGATCTATCTTCAACCATCAAAAGCTCACGGTGTTGTTATCTTCAGTGAGCTAGGCCTTATTCCTCCTATTTAGTACAACAGGCCATCATTTCAAATGTAACATCTGTTTCAAGTATTTTGCCGTTGTGTAAAGAAATAAAACTATGCAAAATATAATTTTATCTTTTATTTCATTTCACTTAAACAATTACATATTTAAATAGAAACATTTTCTTGTCTTAATTGTAATGGCCGCTAAACTGAAGACGGCCATTGTTATAAATCTTTTTATTAGAAAACTGAGTTCTGTTTGTCTAATAGTAACAATGAAATAGTTAGTTACTTTTGACTACATATTTGTGAAAATTGTATGAAATTGCTCTCTATTTAAAGTGTTTTGAACATAACATCCTCAAAATCAAGGTAAAGAATCTTAAATTATTAATTATTAATCACAATATTACTTAAAATCTCATCATGAATTAATCACACACATTCCAATACAAGTCACTCTGTCAGTCACACAATCACTCCTAAACTACTGAACTGATTGAAGCAAAATTTGGTAAAGAGATGAGCTAGAAACATCACTTCAGGTAAGAATATACTTAAATAAGAATAGACTACTTTTAATTCTAAACTTCTGACCATAAAGCCCGGTTTCCACCGCAAGCGGAGCGGGCTCTTAATGACTCCATCTGGCAGCCATTATGTGTTTTTGTTAATTAAGGTGTTATGTGTCTACAAGTAACGCAATGGTAATTAAATGGAGTCATTAATGAGCCCACTCTGCTTGCGGTGGAAACTGGGCTTTACAGGTACACTGTGAGCTCCGAGTGGAACTGCAGGGAACAATGAGTAATATAACTTATCTAAAAAAGAAAGTTGGTATTAGTTAAACCATTTCGGTCTCGAGAACGGCTGGACCGATTTTAATGATTTTATTTTAATTATCTTAGTCAGGAATTAATAACAAAAATCCCGACACTCCCACGGGAACAGGATGAGGATGGAAGCACAGGGCGTGGCTATAGTGAATCACAGTCTATTGACATGGTTTGTAAGTATCAGCTCGCATCTCAGCCCTTCGCAGCTCCTCGCAATGGGTGTAGTTCTTGATGTGTCTCGGGAGCTGTGTGTTTGGTATTAGGACATTGCAGATAGTACAGTACGAATTCTCTTTTGATATCTGCAAATAGATAAAGTTTCTAAGCTTTCATATTTTTATTGTAAAGCACCAAGATTATAAAAGAAAGTTGTGTTAGTTATACTATTTATAACTCGAGAACGGCTTAACCGATTTGGCTAAAAATTGGTGGGGAGGTAGCTTAGAACCAGGAGACGGATATAGGATACTATTTATCCCGTTTTTCCTCCGGGAACGGGTGCGCTGTGGGTGAAACCGCGGGGCACAGCTAGGTTTTCATATTTTTATTGTAAAGCACCTGCAGATTTGTTTTAACCCTGCTGTAGATGTTGAGTTACACAAACTAAAGACCTCAAAAAATTGCTTTTATTTATTCTTTCTCTTTTTAATGTAATTATGTTATCTATAAAGATTACTAAAAATTATTTTATTCTTCTAAAGTATTTGTGTATGTATATGTAATTATGTAGTAGTATCAGTGAGTTAGATTCCATAACACAAGCTTAGAGCTTACTTTGGGTCTAATTAACTGTGTATGAATTTATCCCAGTATATCTATACTAATATTATAAAGCTGAAGAGTTTGTTTTGTTTGTTTGTTTAAACGCGAATCTCAGGAACTACTGGTCCGATTTGAAAAATTCTTTTTGTAATGTATAGCCACATTCAACGGGAAGGTTATAGGCTATTTTTCATCCTGGAATTCCTACGGGAACGGGCACAACGCGGGTAAAACCGCGAGGCGCCGCTAGTACCTATATATTATAATTAAATTTTAACCAATGACTGGTATATTTTAGCAAAGAGGTTTCTATGTAAGTCGGAGGCCTTTAGGCGGTCTAAAACTCCGTGTACAAGGTTGGCCACTAACTTACCTACACAGACCATGAATACTCGAATTTACTTATTCAGGTATTTTTGTCTATGTCAAGTCCAGGTTTTACAAGTTATGATAAGCTTACATACCTATGACTGTATATTTAAGCACCATAGAACAGCAAAGAGGTTTCTATGCCTATGTTAAGCTATACCTACCATTCTAATTAAATTCTCAGCAAAATCTTCAACATGAGGGTATGTTTCCATACATTTTTTATGTTCACCTTGTTTAACGTGAGATTCTTTTATCGAGTTATTTAATTCCATTTCCATATCACATAAAACACACTTATACATATCTCCTATAGATATAATGGCGTGATACGAATCGAAAGAGACCACAAGCTTTTTTTTATTTTGCAATGTAACTATCACATAATCGTAATCATTTTGGTATATTTTGTTCTGATTCACATCATTTTGAACCACTTTAGTGGTTTTAGGCTGTCTCAAAGCTGGTACGGACATTTTTTTTGTTTAATTTGATGCAATTTGATTAGATTTGCATTAAAAACTAATGATACTTTTAATTTATAGATTAGAAAGTAAATAGGTACCCGAAAGTCTCGAAACTTTTATTCCTTCGCGCCACAGCCACAATATAAGTAGTATCTCCACAAAGTATCTCTTCGTATATTGTGCCACAGCTGTCAAACAAATTAATTGTATTAGCCACAGACAATACAAACAGTATTAATTCAGCGGAATTTTCATGATAGTAATCATTTAATAATCAATATGTAATCAATTAAAACGAGTCACTTACAATCACAGTTATGTACAAGTAAAACGAGTCATCAAAAATTGCTAAAAACGGTCTCTACTTCCTAATTATTATCACTACTTAATATAAAACAAAGTCTTTTTCCGCTGTCTGTCCCTATGTATCTCTCGGCAGAGAGTATTATATTCCTTGCTATGTATGCTTAGATCTTTAAAACAGCGCAACGGATTTTGATGCGGTTTTTTTTAAATAGAAAGAGTAATTCAAGAAGAAGATTTATAGGTATCAAAATTCCCGACATTCCCACGGGAACGGGTGAGTTATAATAATATATCTCGGGATAGCTAGTGCGAATTTATGAATGTAAAATGCATTTTTTATTTAGGTAACTATCAGTTATGCAAATGCATTACATATATGCAAAATAAAATTTTGTCCAATCCAATTTGGTAGGTAAGATTTTATTTAATAGATTACGTTGAACATAAAATAAGTGTTAGGTGAAGTCATAAAAATGTGGTAAAAATCACGGCTATAGCAAATGGGAAAGGTTTATAATAAAATATGATTTTATATAATATTTGTAAGTGACTTTTTGCTCCTATATTCTGACAAATGGTAGAGAAATAGCTCATTTTTAAAAACAAGCAGTATTCAAGAAGACTTCTGTATAATATAAATTAGGTAAAGAGAATTTGTTTTTAGTCTAAAAGTAAATTAACTCAGTTTATTTTTAAATCTCCACAGATCTAACATGTTTATTGATTCACTCATATCGTTCACATCCTCATCACAAAAAAGCAAATCTTTCAAAAGAAGAACCAATGAGCATAGACAAGCAGATGGATGCGTTTATGGAACAATTAATTAAAAGTGACCAGTTTAGTAACTTTACCGATATTATTGCTGAAAAAGCTGCTCAAAAAGTTTTAGCTCGGGAAAAGCCCATTGTAAGACAGAGTTCACAGAATGAAAACGATAAACAGGAAGAAAAACGCACTGAAGGTGTTGAATCAAAAACTGAAGATACAATAATATTAACCTTTAATATGTCTAAACCTAGCCCAGATACTGATATTGAAGATGAAACAGTTAAATTTCACCCAAAAACCCGTAACGAAGACAAAAATGAATCTAAATTGAACGGAAAAGACTTAGAAGATAAAGATCCCAAAAAACTAAATCCAGATAAAGAAGATACTACTCGAAAAATAGACACAGAACCGCCATTGAATATAACTGTAGATGGAATATCACTTGAAATAAATTCCTCACAAAATATAACAGATATTGATAAAATACAATTAAAAGAGCAGTCTGGAATAGCAAATACAACTGCAACACTCAGAAATGATCGATCGATCAATTTTGGTGAAAAACATGATCAAGTCAAAGATATAACGGAAACTACGACTGTTGATAGTAACCTTAAAGAAACAAATAAGAAGAAAACGAAGAAAAAAGATAAAAAAACACACGATAGTGATTCCAGTGACTCAGACATTATTGTAAAAGAAATTGATAATAAACACGATTTAAAGAAAGAGGAAACTAAAGTGAAAGCAGTAGAAAACAAAAAAGATCCTATCAAAGAAATCAGCACTAAAAAACATAAAAAACATGAACCACAAATTCATAAATCAAAACAGTTATTGAATGAAACGACGAGCAATCACCATACAAAACACAAACACAAAAAATCTATTAATAAAAAAGAAGAAAAACTGGAAGATACAACAGAAGCTAGTACTGTAAATGCTATTGATGATAAACGAAATGAAGAAACACAGAAATCACAATCTTCCTCAGAACATACTGGCAGACAAGATGAAAGTAAAGCTGTTAAAACGAAAACAAAACTATCCAAAACAAATGACACTACAGACTCCAGTGAAGAAATAGGTAAACTGGAAACACCAAGCACAGAGAGAGATAGCACTACAAAATATGGCGGCACAGCAGGAAGTGATGAGATACAACATGTTCGAAGTATATCAGACAAAGAGAGCGTATCCAACGACGTGCCAAATAACCAAAGCGATAAATCACAAGAAGATTCTGTTGAAGATAAAAGCGATACAAAAGAAAGTAGAGAATATAGTGAAGCTAAAGAAACTCAGAGCCAAGAATTTACCACAGAGGAAGACAGTCGATTCAGCAAAGAGGTAAAATTAGATTCAGTATCAATGACACAATATCCAACAAGCTCAGAAAACCTAGAAATCACACATGTCACTCAAAATAAAACCTCATTAGACACAAATGAAAGTAAACAGTCAAAAGAAAAAATTACCGAAACCACAAACAATGGACATATTGGCAAATCCAAAGAGAATAATTCTGTAATAAAACCAGAAAGTTATAGAGCACATCAAGATAAAAAGAAAAATAAAAGGAAACCTATTCTACCTATAGACAAAGAAGATTCGGGTGATGGCTTGGCGGGATTGTTGGAAAAACTAATGGATATTAACACAAACGACACTAAACCTCACAAAAAGAGTCGCAAAGAGAGTAGTTCACAGTCTTCGGAGACAATAACAGAAGACGAAGAAGAAAACGGACGGAGATACTTTATTTAACATTATATTATATATTAGAAAATATTAGATGAGGTTTTATTTCTTACTTTTTTGGTCAAGGTAATAATGTATATTTTACAGACAATTTCGCTCACGGCTAATTAGACCCAAACTAAGCTTTAAGCTGAAAATCGTAATTAATAATAATAATTGGGACTATTATGTAACTTCGAATGTCTAAATTGACCGGAGTATTATGTTTGTATTAAGATCGTACTATGAAATTATGAAGGTAGCTCAGAAAATTGATACTATGCGTTATATATTTAATCAAATAAATAAATAATATGACGAAAATCCAAATAACAAATGACATTCACAACTTCAGTTGTATTTTTTGATATGGCAACTACCTACTATCAACATTATATGAGTAAATTGCTTTGCTCTATGACTGGGGCTTTTTCTATCAGGAAATATATAATTCCAGTCTTTTCTATGACATTATGTGTCATCGGGACAGTACCGTCTTTAATACTACTCAATTTATTATTGTTTCATTGTTAATTGTGCTTTGTACGATAAAACTAAAATTAAATAAAATGTGGCAAGTGTAGACATTTCCTGCGACATCATCTAACCAGGGTTTGAAAATATAACCTCTTTAACCATGGACTCAGTTTTGGTAATGTAATCTATATAAAAGATAGTGGTGTTAGTTACAGAGAACGGCTGGACCGATTTTAATGACTTTTTTCAATTTATTATGTTGATCAGGAATCCTAACTATTTAAATATATATAATAATATAAATGCAGAAGTAACTCTGTCTGTCTGTCTTTCACGCCAAAACTACCAAACCGATTTGAATGAAATTTGGTACACAGTTAGTCCAGAGCCTGATAGGCTATTTTGTATCGCGAAATTCCCGCGGGAACGGGTACACCGCGGGTGAAACCGTGGGGCGCGGCTAGTATTACGTAAATCTGCAACTACTTCCACACTTTTACAATAGTAGGTAGGTACCTATACAATTATGCGATTTTTTTGTCTTAGAAACGTATGTTTCAGTTTTCAGCGTTTGATATGTAGCAGCTGAGAATATATAAAATGTGGCGCAGACTGAAAGTAAAAAAGTATTAGCCTGTAATGTCCCACTGCTGGGCAAAGACCTCTCATCTCACTGAAGATATCAATCAGTACAGTGAGGAGGATGTTGAAATCACCACGCCTGCCTACTGCGGGTTGGTGATCTTTAAACCCGAGACACGTCTAAAAAGTAATTAAAAATATTATGTTCTCGCTCGACCCGAGATTGATCCTGGGACCTCAACTCAATCTTGGTAGGCGAATACCACTAGACCACCGAGGATGTTCAGATAAGTATTCTTAATCACGCATTATTATACAGGGTTGATAGCATATATATACTAAGGGCCTTAATGATAAAAGCTTAATAACAGCATTTAGCTATCAAATGATTTGCCCCTTTCCAACCTACTATTATTTTTTTAACAGCTTCCGTGGTCTTGTGGTGAGAGCGCTCGGTTCACGATCCGGAGGTTCCGGGTTCGATTCCCGGTGGGGACAATATCTCACAAAAATCTCTTTGTGAGACTGTCTTCAGTTTGGTTAGGGTATTGGAGACTGAATCACCTGATTGCCCGAAATGAAAGATGATTCCGTGCTTCGGAGGGCACGTCAAGCCATCGGTCCCGGTTATTTTCTACGGATAGTAGAAAGATAGACCATCCACTCGAGAAGAAGATACTATTCTTTAGTTATGGAAGCTAAACTATGGAAGGTCTATAATTAATAATATTCCATGAATACTGTGATAGGTAATTTACATTTAATCCATACAATTTACAGAAATAAAAATAATAATACAATTTACGATGCAGAGGAGCAGACTCTGTGTCCGCTGAGCCGCTGTTGCGACACATTATATCTATACTAATATTATAAAGCTGAAGAGTTTGTTTTGTTTGTTTGTTTGTTTGTTTGTTTGTTTAAACGCGCTAATCTCAGAAACTACTGAACCGATTTGAATAATTCTTTTTGTAATAGATAGCCACATTCAACGGGAAGGTTATAGGCTATTTTTCATCCCGAAATTCCTACGGGAACGGGTACAACGCGGGTAAAACCGCGGGGCGCTGCTAGTACATATATATATCTGATCGGTTTAATAAACTACTTTTACAGTAAAATCTAATTAGTTTATTACATATTCGACCTATATAATATTTAATTATAATTTTTACCTAAATTAGGTTGATTAAAATTTGATAACTGGTCACACAAGCAAGGTCCACAAAGTTCCAAAGAGATTTTTTAAATTTGATATCTTAGTCTGTGGTGTGGTATAAACTTCCACAAATAATCCACCCATTGTTTTTGTTTTGTGTGTTTTATTTTTGGCAAAAGTTTGCAAGATATCATTTATTTGTGTTTAATCCAATTATATAACTTCCTGAATAGGATAACGACCAACTATCTGATGCTAACAAGCCATAATTTATATTAAAATCTTTCTTATTACTAAATCTTAGAAGTGCAAACCCCGAAAACTTAAATCTAAAAATTTACTTGATAAAATGAGTGAACTAAACCGATAAGAAAAGTAAAAAAAAACAGTGCTTTGTTCAGTACTTTAAAAGTTTAAATTCGGAACTCCCAGTTCTATACTCTAACTAGAATCTTTTCCGGCAGCATAATAGAAAATGTAAGTGCAATAGTGATTATAATTCCTTACCTATTTCTCTTGGAAAATCTAGTTTTATTCGAGGTCTGTGTCTGACTATCCTTCATAGTCATACTAGTCGCGCCCTGCGGTTTTACCAGCGTTATACAAGTTCCCGTGGGAATTTCGGGACGAAAAATAGCCAATGGTTATCCATTACAAAAATAATTATTCGAATCGGACCAGTACTTCCTGAAGTCCTGAATATTGTAAATAGTTTTTAATGTTGTAGAAACCTACCAACCTAATTTATTTGATGGACTAATTATTTAAAATGCAGTTTGCTGTGAGGTTGAGCTATCAATACAATTTTCTTAATGTGTATGCAATTAACAGCACCCTACCGTTTTAAAAATAGCCTATAACCTTCCCGCTGAATGTGGCTCCATTACAAGAAGTATTATTCAATTAGGATTGATAGAACCACGGGTTGCTGCTAGTATTTTTATAAGGTTATAAATTTAATTACATTTTTATAGTATTACTAGCCGCGCCCCTCGGTGTTACCCGCGTTGTACTCGTTCCCGCAGGGATTTCGGAATAAAATGTATCCTGTGTGTTATTCTGATGTATAACTTATATTACTGTAAAGTTCCATTCCAATCCATTCTGAAGTTTTTTTTTGTGAAAGAGTAACTAACATACATCCTCACAACCTTTCGCATTTATAATATTAGTACGAAGGTTATGAGTGTTACCATGCTTCGGAGGGCACATTAAATTGTGGGTCCTGTTTTGATCGTTAGACCACGTCGTCGCCTTTAGGCGGTCTAAAAACTCCAACACCAGGGTTGCCCACTAACCTACTCGAACTTTACTTTTTTTACATATTTATTTTTTATTTATTTGCAGAATACCACCATCGAAACCATTACACCCTTGAAGTCACCTCCATCCAAAGATAATAATTATCAACCCGAAGATATAACTACAGCGGAGGTTGCATTCTTCCTACACAAGCTTACTTTCTTCAGTACTTCAAAGGACAGCATCAAAAATACAGCAACATCTTCATTGACCTCCAGCAAAAAACAGACTAACAAGGCCTACTAAAAGCATCTCACTTCTACCCACTCTCTGCCCATTCCCGTGGGAATTTCGGGATGAAACATACCCCATAACATTCCCCCTGAATGTGGCTATCATATACAAAAAGATTTTACAAATCTGTCCAGTAGTTCTAGAGATATGCTTACCATAGATAAGTACAGAGATTATTAATCTTAGCATAAGATAAGTACAACTTTTTTCTTAAGAATAGTAGAATGGGAATAGAATTAAATTATTGCCAAAATTAAAAAATTACATTTAAACACAAAGAGAAATCAAAATAAAATTACAAGGCACTTGGCTGTTGGCTGCACCTCAGCTGTTGCTGTACGGAACGGATCCCGCGCGGCGCTGGTTTTCAGTTGCCGCCTTTTCCCTCAGGTGGAGGGCGGGAACGTGTGACAGATGACATTTACAAGCACAGAATAACTTAATAGTACACAGACCTCTAAATCATTCACATCAACATAGTACCTATACTCACAAAAACATTTCTATACATTAACTGCCTTATTCATAAACACTCTAACTAAAACACTATTCGTGTTTTGTCTCTTTTGCTCTTTGGAAAATAGCGTTTGTCAGAAAGGGACAAACCATTTGATAGATAAAATGATGCTAGTAAGAGTTTATGAATAAAGCCTTTAGATTATATAAGCTTATAGATACACTAGCAGCGCCCCGCGGTTTTACCCGCGTTGTGTCCATTCCTGTGGGAATTTCAGGATGTAAAATAGCCTATGTTACTCGTGGATAATGTAGCTTTCGAATGGTGAAAGAATTTTTTAAAACGATCCAGTAGTTTTTGAGCCTATTCATTACAACCAAACAAAGTTTTCCTCTTTATAATATTAGTGTAGATAAATACATACCTACATTTGTAATCATACATGATTAATCATCAATCAATGTGTTCTTTTAAGTCACAAAATGACATTTGTCATTAGAATATAATTGTTGGGCTCGTAAGCGGTCTAAAAACTCTGATAAGTACCAGGATTGACCATTGACCTCGAACTTATTTTTGTATCTAATATAACTGCATATACTTTTTATATTTAGTTAGCTGTGTTGTGCCCCGCGCTTTCACCCGCACAGCCCAACCGTTCCCGCGGGAATTTCGGGATTTTTATTACTTATTATTCCTGAAGAAGAAAAATAGTGTAAAAAATTATTAAAATCGGTCCAGCCGTTCTCGAGTTATAAGTAGTGTAACTAACACGACTTTATTTTATATTTATAGATATTATAATTATATATAAGTACTCACTTTATCTAAAAAAATGGCTTCTACTTCCAAAGATTTGATAAATTTCAACGAAAATAAATCAAAGACTAAAAAAGAAAACCAAATTGACGATCTCCAATTTAAAATGCTCGATGAATTCGTGAAAACAACTAAAACCGACATAAAAACAAAAAATATCATCGATAATGAAGAATTCAATAAGTTTTTTGAGAAATTTGAAAATCTTGCTACAAAAAATAATTTTACCAGAAAATCTAATGATCTTCACATTTGTAAGAAAACAACTGATACTAACACATTACCTCTTTTCGATGGTCGGGTAGATTTCCATCAACATGAGAAATTAACTATTGATCAAATGCTGGATATAAATGATGTGAAATTAAATCGCTCAAAAAATGATAACTCTACTCAAACTGATAATAAAAATAATGTTATTATAGTCAATGTGTATAACTATGGTAAATCGAATGATATAACCTCAAAATTTGAAAATCCTACTCCAAAAACCGACAAATCTGATAACACTACTGCAAATTTCGTAAATAATCACGAAATAGGATCTAGTAAGGCAAAAATGGCAAACTTGCTTGATTTTGGAGAATTCCCGTCTAGTGATAGACTCAAAATGGAGGATATGACTGAATCATTTGATAATGTATCTGGGTTTGACATTTTAACGGAAAACACTAAAGTTATAAAGCCTGATATTCAGAAAATAATTTCCCAAATCACAGACTTCGATGAAGATCTGATCGATGAACTAATATCAGTCAAAACTATTGAGAAAAATTATTTAGATAGTAAAAAAGCTGCTTCCAAAAATATTTTACAAAAAAATGAAAATTTTGGTCGTCAAAAAAGTTGTGAAAATTTCGATAATCAAAAAAGATGTACCAAAAGTGATGGTAATAAGCCTAATAAAATAGATTTTAATGTCAAAACAACACATAAAAATATAGATGGCAACAACCATACCTATCTTGATATAATGGACGAAATAATCCATAAAAATTATCAAAAATCTAACGAAAATAAAAATAAAAATCTGAACAAGGACTTAGAAGACATCAAAAACCTTAATTTTGGCGGCAAAACTGACAAGAAATCTACCAACAATTTTGAGAATAAAAATAAAGATATATTTGAAGAGATACTATCAAAAAATGATATCAAAATTAAAAGTAATCTAGACAGAAATACAAGTGACAAGTCACAAAACAAATTTATTGAAGAACTTATAACTAAACACAATTACACTTACTTAGAACCAAAAAGGAAGGTAGATAAATTATTTAAAAAACAAAGTGTTCTGAAAAATGAACTGGAAAAAGAATCTTTCACTCTTGGACCTACATTATACGAAAAAGCTGTGGCGCTCCCAAAAATGATGGAACGACTTAAATTGAAGAAACAACGTAGCGAGCAGAAAGGAACTAGGAAGTGTATAGTAGATAGCTCTAGGACTGATCAAAATCTGAACAATGCTGGTGGTTTGAAGTCATGTTTATACAATTTTAAGTCAGGTCAAAAATTTAATACTTCTAACTTGAAGCCATGTTTAGGTAATTCTGGTGCTAAATCTGTTGCAAATAACGCAGGTTTTCAAGAAAATTGTGGACAAAAATATCTTGACTTGACAACTAATAAAGAAACGTTGAATGATTTGGGCACGACCAAAATACTAATGGCCGACTGCAATAGGGAAAGATTGATAGCTTATGAGACTGGAAAACTATTCCAGAATTTTGTCAGAACAGGCAATTATTTTCCATAGAACAATTTCATACCAACATCATCAAGTCAATACTAAAATAGCAGCGCTTATCACCTGTTCTCGTGGGAATTTCGGGAATTTTTTTACATAAAAACCTTCCTCTTGAATCACTATCTATTTAAAAAAGCTGCGTCAAAATCCGTTGCGTAGTGTTTTGTCACTTTTGCTCTTCGGAAAATAGCGTATGTCGGAAAGGAACAAACCATTTGATAGCTAAAATGCTGTTAAGCTTTTATAAATAAGGCCCATAATCGTTAGTATAGTTTTAATATGTGAAGGTAGATTTGGTAACTTTGTACTTAGTCAATATAACCAAAATTATATACTTACTAGCTGCGCCCCGCGGTTTCACCCGCGTTGTACCCGTTCCCGCGAGAATTTCGGGATGAAAAATAGATGTTGGCCGATTCTCAGACTTACTCAATATGCTCACAAAATTTCATGAGAATCGGTCAAGCCGTTTCGGAGGAGTAGGTACGCGAACGAACACTGTGACACGAGAATTTTATATAGTATAAGATTTTAAAAATAATATACAATATACTCATAGCTATAGATAAATATGTGCAGCAATATATTTATAAGACCATGCGTTAGTTTAACTAACCGATGTTAGCTTATTGCGATTGTTAAGCAACGTGCAGCAGGGTGGCCGATAGGGACATTTCTATCTGAGCGTTACCGTTCGGAGGGCACGTTAAATTGTCGGTCGCGGTTGTTTCAATCTTTAGATCATGTGGTCTAAAAACTCTGACACCAGGATTGGCCACTGACCTGCTCGAACTTTAGTATATAAGCTTTTTTAAACCAAAATCAAGACTATATGTAGATAGTCTTCGATCAACAATACACAACTAGATGTCGGGTCGGCGCAAATAATACGTCCCGGTGAATTATTCGTTATTCCCACTTATTTTATTCATAAGATTTGCTACTTTATTGCTGGGTGTCATGGTTGTAATTTGGTTAAAGTTCGAACTGTTTTAAAACTTTTTTTCAGTTCGGTAGTAAACAAAGTAAGCTGTCACACGTCATCCCCGCGGACAGTATTTAGCTTTGATTTTGTTCGTGACCCGATATCTAGTTGTTTATTGTTGATCGAAGAGATAGGTTTTATAATAAAATAAATAAAGATTTTATACCATATAATACTTTTATTTACATTGTACATTTTCATTATATTATTATTTTATTTACTATAAGTATTTATACACAAGCAACCCCCCTCGCTTCACTTCGCCTGAAATGGCCTACCCCTCAGGCAAACCTGACTGACTCACTGACTGATATATCACCGCACAGACACTACTGTACCTAGAAACTTGACATTTGGTACAGGGGTTCCTTTATGATGTAAGTGAGCACTAAGAAAGGATTTTGAGACATTCAACCCTTAACAGGGGGTGGCCACCTGAAGCGAAGCGAGGGCGCTAGGCACAAGTAGTAAGCCTCTAATGACCCACTGCTGGGCAAATGCCTCTCACCTCACTGAAGATATCAGTACAGTGAGGAGGATGTTGTAATGACATAGCTTGAAAAAAACGGGTTGGTGATCTCAAACCCGAGACATGTTTGAAAAGTAGGAAACATGTTTTCGTTCGACCTGTGCATTGAACCCGGGACCTCAGTCTTGGCAGGCGAGTGCACATACCACTAGACCACCGAGGCATGTATATATTTAACTGGAATCTCTGTCAGGTGGCTCGTCCACGCTAACTATTGTGGCGTTTCGTGCCCACGCCTCCACGTGCAGAACACGTTCTACCCAAAAAGGTTTAATTGGTATACGAAGCTAAAATAAATAAAAAAATAATATTCAGTTTTGGCAACAGAGGCCTTTGAACGTACCACCCATTCGGAAGAACAGCAGAAAAGAATGGGCGAGAAACTCTGCTTAATTCGATTGATTTGCTAATTTTGACAGTAGTCCGGATCCAGGTCCTAACAAAAATCAATTTTATGGTACATTCGTGAAGGAAGCATGAAACTTGGCATGAATGTAGCTGTCATGTATGTGCTTCAATCTCGATATGGAAGCACGTCAGCAAATTACTTCTTCCCCCCTTTCTCACCATTTTATCTCCCTCATTCTAGTTTTTCGAATTTTCTACAAAAACCAAACGACTGAGGAGTTTACTCTTCAGAGACCAAATCATCGTCGATAGATTGCCTACAAAACGATACTACATTTTATAGTGGTAAGATTTATTAAGCTATTGCATAGCTTCTATCGCGGGCCTTGAGCGCGGGGACCGAATCCAGAAATTCCGTAACGAAAAAACCTCACGCTCCCCACTAACGCCATCTAGAGATAGAAAAAAAACCTAACGCTCCCCACTAACGCCATCTAGTGATAGAAAAAATAACTATGCAATAGCTTTACCGCGGCAGTCCCCGAGTGCCACACGTCTTTTATATTATATTTTTTTTATATACAGCCATGAGGCATTGGAGTAAAATGGGGCAGTAAAGTAGAGTAAAATGGGGCAGTAAAGTAGAGTAAAATGACGCAGTAAAGTAGAGTAAACTTACCTTGATGTCAGGCTGTCCTAAATGCCAAATTTTGGGCTCCAATTTGTAACGTTTATCTCTGCTTACTTTCACACATATAACGGCAGGCGCCTCCGTGTACAGCTGCAATTATACATATATGTTCATACCAGATTAAGTATTTATACCTAAATGTTTATAACCAAGACACTGAAATGAAATGAAATGAAATGAAATAAAATTTATTTGGTTAAAAAAGCACTACATAGGTAAATGGGACAAACAAAAGTACAAATTAACGCTTAACCAAAAAGGCTACCAGCTCAGCGTAATGCTGCAGCCGGAGCTACAGCGCTGATTTTCAGCTGGACCCGAGATACTTATATAACTAAAGAGGATAGGTAGGATTACAAACTATTACTTAACTAACTGTAAACATTGGCAAAAAACAAAAAGAAAATAATGAAAAAAGAATAACACTATAAATTATAACAAAAATTAAATGTGCAACAATATTAAACTATTAATAACTAAAACATTCTTAAATTAATAATCAGTATTAAAATGCCTAAGGGTTATAGGAGGTGATCAGTAGAATTACTTATTTGATAATTCAAAGATAATATTTTTATTTTTTTACGAAAACTGTTAATAGAAGTTAGTTGGCGCAGAGGCGGTGGCAGGTCATTCCAAATTTTAGCCGCAGCATACTTAAAACTACCTTTAAAGCTAGCTGTTCTGTGGCTTTGGAGGTTTAGCCCACTGTTGTCAAGTCTTTTGTCTTTTTTGCTCTTTAGAAAATAGCGTACGTTGGAAAGGGACGAACTATAAATTAATACAAATTATAAAAAAATGATCATCGATCAATAAAAAAATTAAAAATAGATCTTCGATCATAAAAAACCTTCGATCAACAATACACAACTAGATGTCGGGTCGGCGCAAAAAATACGTCTCTGTGAATAAGGCCTCATTTGAAAAGTGAGCTCTTATTTTATTCATAAGATTTGCTACTTCATTGCTAGGTGTCATGGTTGTAATTAGGTTGAACTTCGAACTGTTTTAAAACTCTTGTCTCAGTTCGGTAGTAAACAAAGTAAGCTGTCACACGTCATCCACGCGGACAGTATTTAGCTTTGATTTTGTACGTGACCCGCTATAGTTAGTTGTGTATTGTTGATCGAAGTAAAAAACAGATCACCTCACCTCCAAATAATACTGCATAGTGGTGGCCATATTAGGATTGATGATGAACGTCTCATAGTAGAACCGAAAGTGATTCTCTGCTTGTTGTCCTCTATCGTAACAGTGTATGCCCCCGAGCCACCAGTAGCCATGAAAGCCGTGCTCGAACGAGTTGATCTGGGATCGGGTTCGTCCCATAGAGTAGCCTGGGGGACGAATATTAAAGAACTAGCAGCGCCCCACGACTTTGCTCGCGTTGAGCCCGTTCCCGTAGGAATTTTCGAAAATCCTTAGTGTGCACTTACGTCACTTGAAGAACCTTCCTGCCAAATTTCATGTTTCTAGGTGTAGCGGTTGAGGCTGTGCGTTGATTATCAGTCAGTCAGGACTTTGAATTTTATATATGTCGGAATGGCGTCCGCCATTATATTGAAAACACCAAATCAGTCAAAGTCAACTATCTTTATTCAGGTTTGAATTTACCACCCATTCGGAAGAGCATCAGCAGAGAAGAATGGGCAAGAAACTCTGCTGTCAGCTTAATCTTTTATACACGGGTTTATTTCATAACAATCATAACGTGTGCACCGGGCAACCGACGTCGAACGAGTGAGAGGTGTTTCTGTTCGCATCGCCTTATATAGGATCGAAGTGGTGGGGATGACCGTTGCACGTGTTGTTTTCATCCGATGAGGTTAGGCGCCGTCAAACGTCCATCTCCGACACGGCCATCCTGCTAGCACACGTCCTCGTGTGTTAATCTGCAAAGAAATAACCAACGAGAGTATTTGTTCGCCTCGGCCACTTCTGACCAATCATATTTCTACAAACAACTCAAATAAAGAAACTTCGTAACTGTATAGTTTTTCTTTTAAATTACTCGAATAAAAGAGCCATAAGAAAATATCAACCAGAGCCATGTACCACTGTCGCTTGTAACAACAAATTAACACAATTTAATTAACCACACAAATCGAAACTTCACACTAGTAAGCCCTCTATCGCCACGGCTCTCCGGCCGACCAGCAATCGCAATTGCTCTCACTATGCATATCCATCAAGTGGATCGCCCATGTGCATCACCCTGTGACTGCCGAGTCTACTCCTGGACTCTATGGTTCCTCCAGAACCCGACCTCCGCCAGAGTTGCCTGCTACCGCGTACTCACGGACTACAATGTAGACACCGATTTCTACTGAGCTACGGCTACACGACAACCTCTGGTACGGTCCAACACAATACGGCCGATAGAGTCCTTACTCGAGTTTCCACCAAAACAAGTTTACTCATCCTCATCAGAATCACTATTAACATCAACTTCGACTGGTACATGACCTACTGGCATCTTTCGTAATCTATCGTGTTCAGATCAATAATCATCAGATTAATAATATGATCAAATAGCGTAAGAAATCACAAAGTAAATTATGATAACGTTTCATCTACCAAAACCCTGAGGCCAGTAACAGTGACAGACTCTGGTTCATTATTCACAAACAATTAACAATTTAATCACAATTGATTTGCTACTGAGCCCTTACTCGTGGTCACAACAAGATTTAGCAAACGCATTTGCCCTTTATGCACTTCCATTTCGGAATGCCGAGTCGTCCCATGACTCTACGGTCTTCGCTACCAGGCAAGACCCGACCACACTACCCAGGGCTACCGCCTACTGCCTACCCACGGACTACTACAAGTAGTAGACACCGATTTCTAACGGGCTACAGCTACGGCACCCTGGTGCGGTCTCAGACTGACCCACCGACATAAAAACCCAGTAACAATCAACAGCTTAATCAACCTCACTGTCTCCACCTTCGTCTGAGTCAGCTGTTACCCGCCCCACAGGCATCTTCCTAACACGATCATGTGTATACTTGTAAGTACGTTTAGAGTTCAAAGCTTTTCAACGTGTAACGATCACCATCGTTCGGTCACTCCTGACCTAAATAACTACTTCAACGAAAGACTTAGTAAAGCTCAAACTATTATTCTTTTCCAATGAACAAATTAACTACCTCAATATTCATAATCACATTGCTTATCTCAACATAATACTAGAACATCGTCAGGCACAAGTACCCATTAAAAATCAAATTAATCTCAAATCAAAGTAAAGGTCAAGTGTGTGTGTCTCTATTGTCCGACTATCCCCGTAGCCCTAATACGCAGTCATCCCTGTGACTGGCTGTGATCATCCCAGTGATCACCCATAACCCTGATCATCCCTGTGATCAGCCACTCTCGTGATCATCCCAGTGACCACCCGTGATCATCCCCGTGACCACCCAGACTCAAGAGGACACGCACAACTAGTTACCACACAGTCAAAAGTGACTACAGTTCATCATCACAAGGCTCAGAATTACTACCAATGGGTACTTGCCCTTCAGGCATTTTCCTATACCAGTCAATGACACTATATTGTGTACTCGTTCTCCTCTAAACCTCGCGGCCACAGTAATTTGCACTCGCTCGGTCAACCTGACTATTCTTCCTTAAATTCTTGATTTCAATCAAAAGTTAATTTAAATTATTATCAATCGGGAATCTTCAATGCTATGTAACACATGAATACTAGGTACCACGTCATTTTCAACTTTAACTTCAATAGACTATTAATCTCAAATGCACATTACAATATGAGCCATGAGTAAGTAACATTAAGCTTGTCTAGTCACGGCAACCAGCCGACGAGCAATCACATTGCTCAACAACACATGGTCTCAGCAGACCACTCCACAGTACGGTCAATCCAGACCACGACCATCGCCGAGTTCGAACATTGAACTCAAAAAGTCACATAGTCACATGAAACCCTTACTCATACTCTCATATTTTACAACGGAATAAACATCCAAAATACTTTCAATAAGCTTTCTACTTTATCAAGTGGTACGAAGATTCACTACCAAACTCTCAATGTTAACCGACTCAAATATCACAAAATAGCTCACCGGATATTTCCCAACAAACCAATCATTACCGCAATACATCACCAATTTAACATCCAATGTGAATTTGTCGTGATAGATTCTTGAATAATTTGGAATACCGCAATCCCTCATATTCCTCAGGTTACAGGATTGAGAAGAGAACCACGTTCTACCCCGGACGAGGTTCATCAATGCTCGCAATAATTACCAGCATTGAACCAACATGAAAATAAGAAAACATATTAGAACATATCACATTACGTACAAGATTAAACTTGACTCTTTCGGAAGCTCATAATTACCTTCTTAACTCCACAATAGAATAGAGTACTAACTAACTATACTCACAGAACATTCCAAGTTTTATTACCAAATCATTGACCAATTCAAACATTCTCTACTGGTGGCTCAGTGGGCAAAATAGCGATCTTTATCATTCTCTGCTGGACGCTCGGTGGGCAATAGCGATCTTGATCATTCTCTGCTGGACGCTCGGTGGGCAATAGCGATCTTGATCATTCTCTGCTGGACGCTCGGTGGGCAATAGCGATCTTGATCATTCTCTGCTGGACGCTCGGTGGGCAATAGCGATCTTGATCCCACTTCTGATGTCGGAATGGCGTCCGCCATTATATTGAAAACACCAAATCAGTCAAAGTCAACTATCTTTATTCAGGTTTGAATTTACCACCCATTCGGAAGAGCATCAGCAGAGAAGAATGGGCAAGAAACTCTGCTGTCAGCTTAATCTTTTATACACGGGTTTATTTCATAACAATCATAACGTGTGCACCGGGCAACCGACGTCGAACGAGTGAGAGGTGTTTCTGTTCGCATCGCCTTATATAGGATCGAAGTGGTGGGGATGACCGTTGCACGTGTTGTTTTCATCCGATGAGGTTAGGCGCCGTCAAACGTCCATCTCCGACATATACATATATAGATAACTGCCTTATTAATGAACGCTTTCTAAAGCGTTTATGGATAACATTTTGAAGAAAACCGGCCAAGTGCGAGACTGGCGCACGGAGGGTTCCGTACTTTAAATAACGGCAAAAAATCACGTTAGTTGAACGGGACCCCCTTGAATATTTGTTTTATTTTATTTTTAGTATTTGTTGTTATAGCGGCAATAGAAATACATCATCTCTGAAAATATCAACTGTCTAGCTATCACCGTTCTTGAGATACAGTCTGGTGACAGACAGACGGACGGACAGCGAAGTCTCAGTAATAGGGTCCCGTTTTTACCCTTCGGGTACGGAACCGCGGGAACGGGTACAACGCGGGTAACATTTACAGGTAACTATTAGGATCACTGATCACTCTATTACATACACTGGACAGGCTGCTGTCATAATAATGTTGTGCCTATTTGAGTGTCGCCATTTTGGCGCTGTAGGCCACTGTAGGCAGATACGAATGTCCATGGAACTAAAATTACTTATGACTTATGTCGACTGTGGTACCCTATTTGCTTGCAGTGAACGTCAGAATTAGTTCTCGGGACACTCGCAGGGGCGCTTCAAATTGCTACACAAAATTAGCTGTCATTTGTATGGTAACAGCCAGTCCAGTGTGTAAATAATAGAGGTCAGTGATTAGGATTAATAGTTTGACTTACCAAACGGATCATTTTCGTCCACTTCATCGGACATGCGTCCTGCAATGGCGGCAGTGAACCAGGTCACGTATTTACGCAGAACAGTGTACCTTTGAGGACTTGTCTCTGTCCGTTCGATCAGAGGATCAGGGCAGGGGGTGCCGCCTGGAATATGTGTGTACTTCGAAAATGTCAAAGAAATATATTTTAATTTGACCCCAAAAGAGACTCTTTTGAACGTACCACAGAGAAAAGAATCCCGCGGTCTTACCGACGCGGCGGAGATTCTATGCTCTGTGGAACGTACGGACTAAGTGAGTAAGGAAGTGAGTAAGGAAATGAGTAAGGAAGTGAGTAAGTAAATATAAATATACTCGGACAAATTCACTTGAACAACAGCAGAGAACACTCGGTTAATTAGACCTAAACTAAGCTCTAAGCTTGTATCATGTAATCTAACTCACTGATACTACTACATGTACATACACAAATACTTAATAACAATATATAATCGACACCCAGACGTCGCGCGTCAACAACTATGTCTCACATATTGTTACTCCGTTGACCGACCCCGCAACCCCCGACACAGTAAGCGCTCTCACTGCCACTGGGACAACGGGCTTGTCAATTAAAACGCAATCTAAGAATCTTCTGGTACCTAATTTCAATGTGTGGTTTGTCAATTTTACTGCGTTGTAATTGGTCGGTTGAGCTCCGCTTATCTCCGCTTCTTCGACGGAACCGCTCGCTTACTTTTTTCTTCTTCTACTTCATCGAGTGGATGGTCACCCTGACCAATCCTGGTGTCTGAGTTATTGAGCCGCCAAAGGCCTCCGACATGGCTCATGTAACGACTACTATCCGTAGAGAGTAACCGGGACCGACGGCTTAACGAGCCCTCGGAAGCACGGTATCGTCTTACTTTTCGCTTACCTTGCGAGAGCGCCACGATCGCCCAGAAGCCGTTCTTCTCGTGCATCATGAGAGGCGCCCCGGAGTGCGAGCCGCAGCCGGTCGCGCACATCACCCGGCTTCTGTCCGGTTTTTCAGTTCTCATCTGGAAAATGTACTGAGGTGCTTAAAAAAAGTCTTTGTGAAGCCTTCGCGGTTTTACCCGAGTCGAGCCCGTTCCCGTGGGATTTTCGGGTTCAAAAATAGCCTATAACCTTCCCGATGAACAAGACTATCAATTACAAAAAGAATCATTTAAATCGGACGCAATTACTGAGATTAACCCTTACAAACAAACAAAGAAACCTTACCTCTTTATAATATTAGATACTAGCTGTGCCCCGCGGTTTCACCCACAGCGCACCCGTTCTCGTAGGAAATACGGGATAAATAGTATCCTATATCCATCTCCTGCTTCTAAGCTACCTCTCTACCAATTTTCAGCCAAATCGGTTCAGCCATTCTCGAGTTATAAATAGTGTAACTAACACGACTTTCTTTTATATATATGTATAGATGTATAGATGTATAGATGTATAGATGTATAGATGTATAGATGTATAGATTATTTAATACAAGCTGCGCCCCGCGGTTTTACCGATTTAATTCAAACTTCACATAAACCCAACAAAGTAAATAGTCCCAACAAAGCCTAAACAATTAGTTTGGATAGGCCCGTTCTTGAGTTATAAAATTACAACGAAAAGTGGCGTTGATTTTTATAAATAGAGATTATTTAAATTATACTCGTATAGATATAGGCTCAAAGCGGAGCGGAGTCCTGCTATGCTCAAGCGACCAATCACAACGTATTGTCACTGTCAAAATCACAACGCAGTGTCACTGTCAAAATTACAACACATTGTCATTGTCAAAATCTTTTCGTAATGCGTCGTGATTGGTCAGTTGAGCTCCGCCCCGCTCCGCTCCGCTTCAACGGAATCGTACTGTGATACCTTTTACCTCTTACCTCGTCAACATTTCCTACTAAGCCGTCAGTGTATTGACACAGCTGTCGCGGAAGGATGTAGACCTTGGTCACCTCCTTCTCTTCATCGAAAGGATCGCGAGGGGCGTCTGCATGTATCAGTGAGTGAGTATTTAAAAGTATAAGACCTGCGGTTTAACCCGCGTTGTGCCTATTCCCGTGGGAATTTCGGGATGAAAAATAGCTTGTAACCTTCCAGTTGAAAGTGTCTATCTATCACAAAAAGAATTATTCAAATCAGATTACTATCCTTAGAAAGTAATCGGGACCGACGCGACGGCTTAACGTGCCCTCCGAAGCACGGAATCATCTTACTTTTCGGGCAATCAGGTGATTCAGCCTGCAATGCCCTAACCAAACTGAGGACAGTCTCACAAAGAGATTTTTGTGAGATATCCCCACCGGGAATCGAACCCGGAACCTCCGGATCGTGAGCCGGGCGCTCAAACCACAAGACCTCGGAGGATACAGTTACGCGAGCCATGTCAGAGGCCTTTGGCGGCTCAATAACTCTGACACCAGGATTGGTCAGGTTGACCGTCCACTCGATGAAGAAGACCTCGGAGGCTGTCAGGAGTCTATCTCGATGGGTGAAATACTTACCACTATTGAAATCAATTTGAAATAATTCCTTCTTTATTGGTCTATCATCAGCATCAAATAAATAGTTCTGATAAGGAAGACACGCGGGCAGCATAAACTCTGAAAAGAAGTAAAGTATAATGTCCTAATGCTGGGCTAAGGCCTCTCCTCTCACTGAAGATGTCAGTACATAGAGGTTTAGGCATAATCACCACGCTTGCCTAATGCGGGTTGGGAAAAGAATGAATAAGTTGTATTAGAACAAGAATAAGATGTATTTAGTCAGTCTGAGTCAGTCTTAAGACAGTGTTAGTCAGTCTTTAGACAGTGTTAGTCAGTCTGGAGACAGTGTTAGTCAGTCTTTAGACAGTGTTAGTCAGTCTGGAGACAGTGTTAGTCAGTCTTTAGACAGTGTTAGTCAGTCTTTAGACAGCGTTAGTCAGTCTGGAGACAGTGTTAGTCAGTCTTTTGAGAACATTCAGGCCACCCTTAGTTAGTTTTACAGAGTTTTATTCGGACAGTGTCTGTTTGTCTTTAGACAATCTATAAACAGTTTAAGTCAGATTTACAGACAGCGTTAGTCAGTCTTTAGTGTAACTGAGTGTTGTGACAATGAGTGTTAGTCAGTGTATAGACAGTAACCAGTGTAAGTCAGTCAGTCAGTGTATAGACAGTGTGTGTGGTCTCTGAGTGCGTACCGGAGCGCACGGGCGCGAGCAGCCTCAGCAGCGCCACGCTGTGCGAGACGCCGAAGTGGCGGTATTCGGGGTGCAGCAACACGTCGGCCAGGGGCACCACCAGCACCGCGCGCCCGCACTCTTCTTTCTTTTCTTCATCATCGTCATCGTCGTCTTTCATTTGTTCCTCAGTGTTGCCGCATTCGCTTACGTCGCGGTCGTATTCACCGAATACTATGTTGCCACTGTTAAATACGGTGACAATGTGTTGATCGTAGTTTTATATTTCGTTAGGTAGTTTAGTTACGAGCTGTGCCCTGCGGTTTTAACCGCAGCGCCCCGGTTCCCGTGGGAATTTCGCGATAAAAAGTAGCCTATTTCCTTTTTCAAACTGTGTACCAAATTTCATTCAAATCGTTTCAGTAGTTTTGGCGTGATAGCGTAACAGATAGACAGACAGCAGATAGAGTTACTTTCGCATTTATAATATTACTAGTTAGGATTATGTACTTAATTGTTAGCACTTAATAGAAAAATCGAACTGAAAATCTTAAAAAACCTAACTGATACTTCTACATAATTATACTCGTACATACACAAATACTTTATATTAATACTAGCAGCGCCCCGCGATTATACCCGCGTTGTGCCCGTTCCCGTGGGAATTTCAGGATGATAGTAGCCTATAATCTTCACGTTGAATGTGGCTATCCATTACAAAAATAATTTTTCAAATCGGACCCGTAGTTCCTGAGATTAGCGCGTTCAAACAAACAAACAAACAAACTCTGCAGCTTTATAATACATATAGCAGCGCCCCGCGGTATTACCCGCGTTGTTCCCGTTCCCGTGGGAATTTCGGAATGAAAAGTAGCCTATAACCTTCCCGTTGAATGTGGCTATCCATTACAAAAAGAATTTTTCAAATCGGTTCAGTAGTTTCTGAGATTAGCGCGTTTAAACAAACAAACAAACAAACAAACAAACAAACAAAACAAACTCTTTAGCTTTATAATATTAGTATAGATCAGTGTAGAATAAAATCCTCGTGTCAAAATTTTAGTAACCATACTCCTGCTAAACGGCTTGACTGATTTTTATGAAATTTTATATGCATATTCAGTAGGTCTGAGAGTCGGCTACAATCTATTTTGCATGTGATTGTTGCCCACCTCATAATTTTTATGTGAATTTTTTTTTATACCGGGTCTCCTAGTAACATATAATTGACACCCAGACGTTCGTCAACAACTATGTCTCACATATTGTTACTCCATTGACCGACCCCGCAACCCCCGACACAGTAAGCGCTCTCACTGCCACTGGGACAACGGGCGTGTCTAAATAGTGCAGTACTCACAGGGCATATCCTTTGGGTACCTGAGCTGCGTCGATCGCAGTAGACAAGACATGTTGTCTACTGATCAAGACAACGCGAGGCACTCTGAAGTAATGCGGCGTTCCGTTCTTAACTGAAAGATAATACAAGCTTACCCCAACTAGCAAAATTGTCCTGGAATACGATTTTATAATGCTATTTGGACTTATATAGCTCCGTTAAAGGTTTTGGTATTTGCTATTGCGCTTTTAACAGCATTAATGAATACCGTTTTTACTTCAGTACGATTAATCCTATAATTTGAACTTATATCGGTATATAGGATCATATTTCGTGGCCACTTCTGGGTTAAGACTCCTATAAAAGCTAGTAACAAAACTAATTGCACTCAGGAGTAATCAGTCTGGAAACTCAGACTTATATGCGCCTTTAAGATAACATCTTAGGAGCATTTAAAGCTTAAGACTCCTCGAGGAGCATCTACCAGGAATATATACACTGAGGCGCAATCACTCTTGTTATTTATACTTATAACCTCATCTAGGCTATTTTTTTATGGCCAATATAAGTAAATTTAAGTTAAACTACTGAAAAGCATTTAAACTTCTTATCTGGTTTTACATTACCCTAGAAGTGTATTTTATATCCGCGTTTCAAATATGTATAATTAAATCACTAATATTATAACAGCTCGCAGTAGGATAAAATGTTTTCTATATTGATTTATCGCATGCCATTATAAGCTTAGATACACTTATAAAGGCTTTCCATAATAGTGTTATAGTCTAAGTAATCTCAAACAATCCTGGTCAAAACTCTTATAAGATCACTTTTGCTTGAAACGACCAATATAGGCTAAAACACGCTTTATATAGTTTCGCAAATTCTATTATAGGATTTGACATCAGCCACAGTGAGCACTGATGTATTAAATTTAATTGGTGAAGAGCGCATCGCGAATTCTGATGAGGGTTCCGGATAAGATAACTGTAGTACTTTAGATGGAGGAGGTTCAGACTACGAAAGTTATAGTGAAAAATCATTGAGCGATTCTGAAAGCGATAATGAGGCAGAACTTTCAGATTACAACAAAGATTTAGAACTGCGTTATTCTATTAAAAACTGGGCCCTAAACTTCAATATTTCTCACGCTGCATTAATCTCTTTATTTGAAGTTATAAATGTAAGAATAAACGATGTTTTGCCTTAAGTTGCACGAACACTACTAGATACAAATAAAGAAAAGCTACACATTACTATTCATTACTATTTCACCCCCAGGGCTCCAGGGTATCCAGGAATATCATCATACTTTTATTTCGATCGTTGGGAACCTGAATAAAATAATTAGATATTAAATAAAAACAATGTTTAAAATAATGTTTAACCTAGCACGCACAACAAACCCTTACAATATTCCTATAACATGCTAAGCTATGAACATCAATAGAGTTTGTTTTTATCTGACAATGTGGAACCCTAATTGGTTACAATATGGCGAATTCTTCGGTTTTAACACTGGCCAATATAGAACCAATATTACTTATATTGGTTCTAAGTCACACTTGGCAATGCTCACAAAAAAAATGGTAACTTTTCATGATATTTTCATAATAAAATATTAAATATTAAAATGTAAATAAGTTAATTACAAGAGGCGCTTTAAAATTTTAATTAAAACCATGATAGAATTTTCGGAAAATTCACATTCCCCTACGAATATACACCAGACTAACAATAATAAGCTTTTGATTTCCTACTATGGTTGACATTCATTAATATTAAATTAAACTTAGTTATATTTACACAAACTATACCCTTAATCAAATAGTTAAAACAATTCCTGAACAGAATTCGAGCATTGCGAGGCGCGTATTCATCTCAAATTATCCTATAATTTACTTATATTGGCATTTGCAGGACTAATTGGATTGACGTAATTCTAATATAGGAGCAATATAGGCGTAAACGGCATTGAAGCGGTCTATTATAAACACGATATAAGTAAAAGTTTACTTATAAAATGGGCCCTTTCCCGGACTTATTAGCGGATATAAGTCTCTTATAATCCTACGGAATAGTGCTCCTGGAGATAGTAATGAAACCACTTTTTGCTAGTTGGGACGGTAATCTTCTTCTTCATCGAGTGGATGGTCAACCTGACCAATCCTGGTGTCAGAGTTATTGAGCCACCAAAGGCCTCTGACATGGCTCATGTAACGACTACTATCCGTAGAGAGTAACCGGGACCAATCACAACGCATTACGAAAATATTCTGACAATGTCAATGCGCTGTGATTGGTCGAGCTCCACTCAGCTCCACTCTGCTTTAATGGAAACACATTCAAAATAAGTAAGTTCGAGAAGGTCAGTGGCCAACCCTTTAGACCGCCTAAAGACGACATGGTCTATCGATAAAACAACCAGGACTAACAATTTAACGTACCCTCCGAAGCACGGTAGCGCTCAGACAGAAAAACCCGTATCGGCTACCCATCCAAGTAGGGGTCGAGCTGCACGATGCTTAACAATCGCAATGAGCTAACATAGCTTAGTCTGAATACACCACGAGCGCTACGATATTGAATAATTATTATATTAATGAAACTATAAATGCAAGAGTTGCAGACATTTAATCTACCTCCTTCAAGCATAAACTGCTGATGTATTTCTATTGCCGCTATAACAACAAATACTAAAAATAAAATAAAACAAATATTCAATCCCATACAACAAACGTAATTTTTTGCCGTTTTTAAAGTACGGTACCCTCCATGCGCTAGTCCGACTCGCACTTGGCCGGTTTTTTGAGAAGGCGGTCACTTACTGTACCGTCTTCGCGGCATTTCGTAATGCACGTTTCTAAACTGCTCCACCGACCTGGAATTTGAACCAATAGGAGCACGCCTTTTTCTATGACGTGCAGCGCTCGCATTGGTTAAAACAGACAGCCTGGCGGGAACAAGACCGCGACGCGGACACACGTGAAAAAACATGGCGAATGGTGGTTCATCTTAAAATCTAATATATTCGTTTCCCAATGTAAATTCGAGTTTCTACATTCTATTCATTATCAAAGCGGCGCCGCCGAAGGACCTTAACTGTGGTGTGTGTGTAAAACCTAGTGCGCATACTGTGAGGACCAAAACTGGACATTCCACGAGACCGCAGAAGGCAAGTCAGGTGCGTAGCGTTTTATTATCCTATTGGTTTGAAGCCTAGAGAGCTGGGGTTCTTTAGAAACGTGCAGATAAATATATAAATAAACTTATAGTATACATTTGTCTGACCCAAATGTTGAAAAATCATACATTTTTCTGGTGCCGAAACCAGGGACTTCAAGTCCCAGACAAGTCTGAGACTGATTAATCAAACATTAGTATCATATTCTTTCATTGTGTAATTAGTCTCATCGATTTCCTACCGAAAATCAATCTGGAATCTTCTAGTTCAAAGTTCACAATTTCATTTTGCGTGTGATAACCCGACCATTTAAAGTAGGCACTACGTACCTTTGCGAACCACACTATCGTGAGTCATTCTTAAATCGTTTGGTTAATACTTCTAGAATGTGCGTTGTTGGTTTAACAATGTAAAGTGGAGGGTAGGTACATGCATTCTCACCTAAAGTTATCTAATTCTATACGTGTGTATGTACTTACGTAATTCATTATTTTCGGTGCATTCTCGAAGTATTAAATCGTAGTGAAACTCGAAAGCATAGGATTTAATCGTAATTCATTATCGAAGTATTCATTGACAGTTGTTATTCATTCGGCCGTTTACCTATTCTTTTGTTAACGTTAGCAGGTAATACGGATCTCAGTGTGTACCTAATTAGGTGCAATCGGTCTAGCATCTCGTGTAGGTATAATCATTCATACATTACGTGTATATCTACACTTTTCGTGGCTATTCCAATCGAAATAACAACTTGTTTACATCGTTATCAAAACAATCGTTCGTAGTTGTTATTCAGTCGGCCGTTTATACCTAATCTTTTGTTAAAGTTAGCAGGTGTAATACGGACCTAAGTGTGTACCTAATTAGGTGCAAACGGGCTAGCATCTCGTGTAGGTATAATCATTCATACATTACGTGTATATCTACACTCTTCGTGGCTATTCCAATCGAAATAACAACTTGTTTACATAGTTATCGTAATCAAAACAACCGTTCGTTCGTTCTTTATTCAAACTAAGTAACCACCATGGCTTATTCTATAAGTAAACGAAAGCATTCTCTTAAGAAAACAAAATCTGAGGAGGTAGCACTAACATTGGAAGACCTACCAGTTTTACGTCGTAAACGTACACTTGCGTTAAATCGATTGAAAAAGGCGTTAGGTATAGGTCAACTATCGAAAACCGACCCCAACCAGGCAAACACTTTTTTAGCTTATTTTCCCGAGGTCAAAAGAATTGTTTCTTGTTTCGAATCAGCTCATGATGACATCGTATCTTTATTAGACAGTGACGCCGAAGACTTACTTAGGTCAGAGTTTGACGAAATTCACTTAGAGGTTCTATCTATATATAGGCAATTGACTACTACAACGTGTAGTGAATTGAACACATCGTCAGAGTCATCTAATGTGAAGTCGAGGAACATTAAACTACCTAAAGTAAACATACCTACGTTCGACGGCAACATTAAGACATGGTCGCATTTTTATGATGTTTTTAATTCACTCGTTCATCAAAACTATTCACTCACCGACTCAGAACGTATGCATTATTTAATGTCATGTTTATCAGGTGAAGCTTTAACACTCGTTCGTGCATACCCGTGTGAAGGAACCTATTATGCAGAAGCTTATCAGTCATTAGTAAATAGGTATAAAAACAAGCGCGATTTAGCTTTTACTTGTTGGAAAGAAATATTGAATATTAACTTTAAAATTAATTCTCCTATAGAATTTCGCCGTGCGCTCGATTTATTTAAAGAAAATTTAAATATTTTACAACGTTTAGACCTACCGGTACAACATTGGGGTTTTGTGTTATGCTATTTAATACTTTCCAAACTAGATTCAGTTACCCGACGCGCGTTTGAACAAGAGTATTCTGACTCGGAGTTACCTGTTTATGAGCAACTTTTCAGTTTTTTATATTCGAAGTGTGAATCCATTGTGCGTGACAGTCACTTCACGCAGCACGATCGTGTTTCTACTGATAAGAGTGATACATCTCGCACTATCACCCGTCAGTCATACACACCTAGGAAACCTATTTCTACGTTCTTATCTGGCGCAATTAGATCCGAGCAATTGAGTAAACAATCACAATCGATTAGTAAAAATAATGTTAAGGTTTTCCATAGTAATTTGCCTACTTCTACCCCTATTAGTAAATGTTCATTCTGTCAACAAAATCATTCAATAAAATCATGTGACGCATTCATTCAGAAGTCGATAGAAGATAGATACAACATAGCAAAACTTAATCATTGGTGTTTCAATTGTTTGAGACCGTCTCATCAATTGAAAGACTGCAAGTCTATCTTTTCGTGTCAGGTTTGTCGACAGAAACATCACACTCTTCTTCATAGAGAATCTTCAAAGGCCGTCACTCAACAAAATTCTTATGTATCGACGGATCGCTCGGAACCGAGTTCAACGGAACCGGAGCCGCTCACACAAGTTTTAACAAACATGAGTAGTAGTTCAGTAGTGTTACTGGCTACAGCAATCGTGGAAGTGCGTGATTCATCATCGGGTCGATTTCTTTCTTTTCGTGCGCTCATCGACTCAGGTAGCCAATCCCACTTCATCACCGAACGAGCTTTGGAACGTTTACGTATGAAACCTCAACCTACCTCGCGTAACATACATGGCCTAGGTCAATCGTCAACTGCCGTGTCAGGGATGGTCAACCTAGAGTTAGGGGTTAAAGGTAGGGATTTATTTAAGGTCAATGCACTCACACTGCCAGTTATCTGTGGAAAGATGCCCACAACTCGCGTTAACCTTTCTACATGTGAACATTTACGCAACTTGGTTCTCGCGGATCCCGATTGTGACAAGCCGGGTCATGTTGACATTTTGATAGGTGCGGAGATTTTCCCTTCTATCCTGATGTCTGGAAGTATCCCTGGTGGTCCAGACTACCCCTCGGCGCTGAACACTGTGTTTGGTTATGTCATTTTAGGTAATGTGCAGTGTAGCGAATCATCATTCAGCACGCGTTCCTTTCTCGTCAACGAAACTGATCCTCTTCATGAGGAAGTGAAGAAGATGTGGGAGCTAGATTCTTTTCCTCAGTCATCGTCGCTAGCTCCATCAGAACAACAGTGTGAAGATTTATTTGTTGAAAACTATACTCGAGATGTGTCGGGAAGATATATCGTGTCATTGCCATTTAAAGAAGATAACAAAATTCTTTATTTTCCCGGTTCGCGTGAAAACGCATTACGTAGATTTCATTCGTTGGAGCGCAAGCTTTATTCCAATCCAGAGCTCCACGAACAATATTCAGAGTTCATGTTGGACTACTTGAACAGTGGTCACATGACTCAGGTTTCAGCAAAGGATCTTAGTAGTGGGAAATATTATATCCCACATCATTGTGTGATACGTCCTAGCAGTTTGAGTACTCGATTGAGAGTAGTTTTTGATGCTAGTGCTAAAGACGCCCGTGGTCGTTCTCTAAATGACACGGTTCATATTGGCCCCAAATTACAGACTAATATTGCAGAGTTACTGCTACGGTTCCGCATTCATCCCATTGTGTTTACAGCCGACATAAAACAGATGTTCAGAAATATATCCCAAAACGAAGACGATCGTGTATTTCAAAGGATCTTTTGGCGCTTTAATAAAGCTGAGCCCATTCAAGAATACGAATTGAATACAGTCACTTATGGAATCGCGTCTTCCCCTTACTTAGCATGTCGTACTATCAAACAGCTCGTCGACGACGAGGGTTCCGATTTTCCCCATGCTATTGAGGCGCTTACCTCCTCAATTTACGTCGATGACGTAGCTCATGGCAGTTTCTCCCTGGAGTCAGCTATGTTAATAAAATCTGACGTCATTAACCTACTTAAACGTGGTTGTTTTGAGTTGAGAAAGTGGGCAAGTAATAGGAAGGAATTACTCGCGGATTTACCTACTGAACATTGCGTAACTGGATGTGTATCTCTGGATGTAGAAAATTCTCCAACTCTTAAAATATTAGGGCTAAAATGGGAACCGGGTGAGGACATCTTCTCCTTCGACGTCTCCCCAATCGATAGAACGTGTACTAAACGTACAATTCTTAGCGAAGTAGCTCGTATTTACGACCCTTTGGGTTTCTTGTGTCCTTTGACATTCATCCCCAAGTTGTTGGTGCAACGCTTGTGGATATCAGGTATTGGATGGGACGATGTTCCTCCGATCGAAGTTATTCGTCAATGGAATCAATACGTAGCTGAACTTCCTTCAATCAAACAAATACGTATTCCTCGTTATGTGTCCATAGATTCTATGGAATCGTGCGAGCTTCACGGCTTTTCGGACAGTTCTGAAGTTGGGTACGGTGCGGTAGTCTACTTACGTATGCGTGATTCTCAAGAACGTATTCACGTATCCTTCCTCTGCGCGAAATCTCGTGTAGCACCTATTAAGAAAACATCGTTACCTCGACTCGAGCTTTGTGGTGCTGTCCTGTTAGCTGATTTGCTCAAATTCGTTAAACAAACTTATTCCCCCTTTCTGTCGTTCTCTGACATGTACGCATGGTCAGATTCAACAATCACACTTGCGTGGATTCGTAGCCACTCTTCACGGTGGAAAACGTTTGTGGCCAACCGTGTTAGCCACATTCATGAAGCTGTCCCCGACGCTCGCTGGAACCACGTGCGTTCTGGTGACAACCCTGCTGACATAGCGTCGCGAGGTATGTCCCCTATCGATCTCATCCAGTCCGAGCTATGGTGGGCGGGACCACATTGGCTTCGGCAGTCTTCGTCTGCGTGGCCTCTCATTCCTTCTATCGTTGCCGACGAAACCGAAGTACGTGCCGAGGAACGTATCGTATCTTTTATCGTAAATGAAGATATTCATTTTATCGATTCATTGCTAGAAAGGTTCTCTTCAATTCGTAAAGTTCAACGTGTCGTTGGCTTTTGTCTTCGTTTTATTCGTAACGCGAAATCTAAGCAAAATCGTACCTCTGATCTTTTCCTCAATCGTGCAGAGCTTCACGCATCGTTGATGACAATTGCTAAACGCATCCAATCCATTCACTTTCCTGAAGAGATTCGAAAGCTCCAAGATGGTAAACTGTTACCCAAATCGTGGAGGAAACTGAATCCGTTTATCGATAGCCATGGGGTCCTCAGGGTGGGCGGTCGACTCTCTCGATCCGGCCTTGAGTACAATCATAAGCATCCTGCTCTTATTCCGAGAGATTCTACGTTTACGTACATGGTCATCGAAGCAATTCATAGGGAACATTGCCATCCTGGGTTAAACACAACGCAGTATCTTTTGACACAACAATTTTGGGTATTTTCATCTAAACGTGCTATTCGTCATTGTTTGTCAAAATGTATACAATGCTATAAGACTAAACCAAGTAATCTTGAACCGTTTATGAGCGATTTGCCCGCTACTCGCGTGAATCAGGTAAAACCATTTTCAGTTGTTGGTGTGGACTACGGGGGTCCATTCCAAATCAAATTAGGTAAACATCGCGGTGCTAAAATCGGTAAAGCATATCTATGTTTATTCATTTGCTTTAGCACCAAAGCAGTCCATCTCGAAGTAGTGAGTGAGCTATCTGCGGACGCGTTTATCGCTACTCTTCGCCGATTCGTAGGTAGACGAGGTAGAGTTAGCGTTATACATTCCGATTGCGGTACAAACTTCGTTGGAGCTAGGAAAATCCTAGATTCTTATGTTCGTGCTGCTTCCCAGTCTCAGAACATCGAATTCAAATTTAATCCCCCCGCAGCAAGTCATTTCGGAGGCGTATGGGAGATTCAAATTCGAGCCGCGAAAACTCACTTACATCGTATCGTAGGTAATCAAACTCTTACGTTCGAAGAGCTAACGACACTCTTCGTTCAAATCGAAGCTATGTTAAACTCACGGCCACTTTACCCTTTGAGTTCCGATCCTAACGACATGAACGTTTTAACGCCCGGACATTTTTTGGTTTTGGAACCACTAACTGCCGTTCCAGACTCCAACTATTTAGATGTAAACATAAGTCGTCTTAGCCGTTGGCAATTAATTCAACGCTTCCAACACGATTTCTGGAATCGTTGGAAGATGGAATATCTCAGTTCTCTAACACAAAGGGCAAAGTGGAACAAACACGATTTGACGTTATCCGTAGGGTCTCTCGTACTGATAAAGCATGAGAATACCATACCGTTGCATTGGCCTTTGGCTCGCGTTTCACAATTGCACGTTAGCCCCGATGGTGTGGTTCGCATAGCTACAGTTCGCACTGCTAATGGTAGTATGTACACGAGACCATTGGTCAAATTGTGTCCTCTACCTATTCAATCAGATTAACGTATCAAGTAACTTTGAACTAGATGTAGGATAGATGTTAGGTAGAGTTATCATATTCAATTCAAGTTATCATATTCAATTCAAGTTATCATATTCAATTCAAGTTATCATATTCAAGTCAAGTTCTTATATTCAAGTCAAGTTATCAAATTCAAGTTCCTTTAAGTTTTCAAATTCAACGACAGCATCAATCTTTAAGTAATCATTTTCTATGTTATCATAATCGAAAATACAAATTCCTATGTATTTTGGTGGGCGGAATGTACCGTCTTCGCGGCATTTCGTAATGCACGTTTCTAAACTGCTCCACCGACCTGGAATTTGAACCAATAGGAGCACGCCTTTTTCTATGACGTGCAGCGCTCGCATTGGTTAAAACAGACAGCCTGGCGGGAACAAGACCGCGACGCGGACACACGTGAAAAAACATGGCGAATGGTGGTTCATCTTAAAATCTAATATATTCGTTTCCCAATGTAAATTCGAGTTTCTACATTCTATTCATTATCAAAGCGGCGCCGCCGAAGGACCTTAACTGTGGTGTGTGTGTAAAACCTAGTGCGCATACTGTGAGGACCAAAACTGGACATTCCACGAGACCGCAGAAGGCAAGTCAGGTGCGTAGCGTTTTATTATCCTATTGGTTTGAAGCCTAGAGAGCTGGGGTTCTTTAGAAACGTGCAGATAAATATATAAATAAACTTATAGTATACATTTGTCTGACCCAAATGTTGAAAAATCATACACTTACTATGAATGTACTGTAGTGTGGCTAGCCAGGTGAATCTCATTTCCTCGGGGCCATCTTCAGGGTCATCAAATGGATCATTGTGGCAGTCCGTAAATTGACTGTTGATCTTAAATACACCTGCAAAGTTCGAGTAATTAAGTATTTTTAACGTACTAGCCATTATCCGCGGTGTTACCCGCGTTCGTAGCGTGTTTTTCGGGATGCAATGTATCCCATGTGTTATTCTGACGTATAACCTAAATTACTGTAAAGTTTCATCCAAATCCGTTCATAGTAATTTCGTGGAAGAGTAACAAACATACATACATCTTTACAAACTTTCGCATTTATAATATTAGTAGGATTTTTTTTCATACACACATACATCAACTAAAATTATAAATTTCCCGCGATGGCACGAATTTCAGTTTTATCCGCGTTGGCTTTCCCTTGGGAATTTCGTAATGAAAAATGGCTTTCCCATTGAACGTGGCTATCCATTACAAAAATAATTATTCAAATCGGATTGGTAGTTTCTGAGAATAATGCGTTCAAACAAATAAGAATAAAACTCTTCAACTTATTACATTATCTACTATACAAAAATAAGCCGGGTTTTCCTCCCTGACGCTATAACTCCAGAACGCACGAACCGATTTCCACGGTTTTGCATTCGTTGGAAAGGTCTCGGGCTCCGTGAGGTTTATAGGGAATAAAAATCTCAAAATTCCCACGGGAACGGGGGCGCTGCGGGTGAAACCGCGGGGCACAGCTAGTAGTATATAGATTAAATATTAAACTTACGTGTCAAACTCAAAACAATTATTATTAAAACTATCTTCAACATCATGTATCAAAGTTGAGATGAAACTGACTCATTCACGTTATATTTTTAAACATCTTATTTATTTTATTAACATAATATTTACGTTGCTTATTAAACAAATCTTATTTATTATTACAATTTCATCCCCGAGAATTTGTTTATATAACAGATTGTAACTTAACACTAATACAAATACATATCTCTGGAAATAAGCGCGCTATTCCGTTAAAGCGGTGTATTGGGGAATTTTAAAATCACGATACGCAGTAGATATAGTACTTTCATATGGGAACATACTCACGAAGCTTCTAAGTTCTTAAGTTTTCAATAGAATCAACTTCTTTAGATGAAATCCTTTTTGAAGTTTAAATAACATCCAGCCTCTTTATACAAAACCTTTTTAAAGTTTCCAATAGATTCAACCTCTTTAGAGGTACCTAACTTCTTTGAAATTAAGATACGTTCACCCTCCTTAGATAAACCTCTTTGAAGTTTGAATTACGTTCAGCCTCCTTGTACAATAACTCTATTAAATTTTGATGACATTCAACCTCCTTAAACGAAAACTCTTTGAAGTTTGAATAACACCCAGCCTCCTTATACAAAACCTTTTTCAAGTTTCCATAAGATTCAACCTCTTTAGAGGTAACTTCTTTGAAATTTAGATACGTTCACCCTCCTTAGACAAACCTTTGTAGTTCGAATTACATTCAACCTCCTTAAAGGAAACCTCTTTGAAGTTTGAATTACATTCAGCCTCCTTGTATAATAACTCTATTAAATTTTAATGAAATTCAACCTCCTTAAACGAAAACTCTTTTACGTTTTGATTACATTCAACCTCTTCCAAGTTTGGATAATAATCAGCCTTTTTACATTTGTGTAAAAAGGCCTCTTACCTATTTTAATTATACATAGTACATTGAGTACTATTTTTACAAAATATCTTGTTTGTAAACCATGTGGTTAAATCGATTGGCGCATCTATAGTTATTTATCATAATCTGACCTTATGTGTAGTGGGTGTTGTTTAACTTCACATTTAGAATCGCTACATAGTATAAAACAAAGTCGCTTTCCGCTGTCTGTCCCCATGTACACTTAGATCTTTAAAGTGATTCAAGAGGAAGGTTTATATGTAAAAAAATTCCCGAAATCCTACGGAAACAGGCACAACGCGGGTAAAACCGCGGGGCGCTAGTACGAAATAATTTCCAATGACAATAAAAAAAGTTTATTTTTAAAATATCCTATAATTAATTTTAATTACATTTTTTATTGAAATTGACATCAAAAAATTCTGGTTTAGCACCAGCAAGATTTGCGTTGTAATTTACATACGATCCGTAGAAGGATTCCAGCATTCTTTTATAGTTTTCAGTGTTAAATGAAGCCTCATTTCTAGGCTTAACTATAACTTCATTTTCACAATTTCGTTTTTGGTCGGATTTTAAATTCATTTCATTCAGTTGAACATTATTATTCCCGTTCACCTCACTCATTGGGTATCTGAATTGTCTATGGAAGCCGTCGTAGAAGAAGATGTAGTTGATATTTGTCTGTGGTTCGTTGTTACGTGTATTTGGTGTATTTAGTTCGTATGCTTTGAAAATGTTTTTTAAAGATATTAAAATTTCATTAATATTCAACGTATCTATTTTTGGCGATTCAGTAAAAGGGATTGTACTTAATGTTATTGGGTAATTAGCTGTTTTGTCGTTATTAATGTTGGTTTCACTTGTCTTTTGTGTATTCGTTTCTTTATTTGAAATTTCAGTGAACGAGTTTATGATATTTTTGTTAATCGTTTCTGAGTTTTTAGTTGTTTCTGAGTCTGTATTTGTAGTTTCTGAGTTCGTATTTCTCGTGTCTGAGTTGATGTTAGTAGTTTTAACATTTGTGTTCGATGTTTCGGAGTTTATGTTGGTCGTTTCTGAGTCTATGTTGGTCGTTTCTGAGTTTATATTCGTTGTTTCAGTATTTTGGTTGTTCGTTACCGAATTGGTATTTTCAGTAAGTGTGTTATTAATGTTAGTTTCTTTCGTAACAACTGTATTAGTGTCTGCATTATGGATTTTAGAGTTTTGAAAATTTTCCATATTTTTGCAAATGGCTTCGATGTTAATGTTTTTATTATTTAGTAATATTGCTTGCAAATGTTTCATTATTGTCTCCGCGTCAAATTCGTTAATATTTTTGATATCAGATTCTTGGTTTTGTAAATTATTTACTTTATCATTTGCTTCGGCTGTGATTCCAATTTTTTTAGATTTTTTACATTTATTTTTTGCGGTGTCTGTTTTAGAGATATTTTTGTCAACATTTTCGTTATTTTGAACTATTTTTGAATTATCGTTGTTAATATTTCCGTTTTTCGTTTTAGTGTCTTCTGTGTTTTGGTTTTCGGTTTCCCTTTTTGAATTTTCAATGCAACTTTGACATTCATTTTCATCTCCCTTTGTCACGTTACGACTGGTGATATTTTCTTTTTTGTTAATTTGTGTATTTCCAACGTTTACCGTTTCGTTGTATTCAGCTGTATTTTGATTGATTACTGTTTTCGTTTCTACATTTTCAGTTTGCGTATCTGCATTGTTGGTTGTTTTGATATTTTGCCCTGTTGTAGTATTTTCTTCGTCTATAATTTCAGTATTAATAACATTTTCATGTTTTTTGACTATTTTTCTGTTTTCAATGTTTATGTATTCGTCATCAGTTTCCAAATTACTAACATTTCTTTCCTTTTTCACACATTTTCTGTTATCAACATTGGTTTGTTCATCTAATTCGTTAAAATTAGTTATTTTTTCTGATTTTTCTACTTTTCTCGTCTTTTCAATGCTTTGTGTTTCTTTATATTCTTCTATATTACGTACATTTTCTTGTCTATTATCTCTATTCTCAGTATCTGTACTAATAATTTCTTCATTTCTAATTTGTCTATTCCTAATTTCTTCAGATTGTATCTCGTGTGTTTCAAGAACAGCTTGTTCTTTTATTACATCTTTGCCTCCATTTTCAAAATCTTTGTCATCATCTGTATCGAATTCGTACGTTTCTTCAAAAGCATTCCAATTAAAAGAATTTTCGCAGTTATTTACGTAAAATTCCAAAACCATATCCTGTTCCGGGTCTTCGTCGTCGGAATGTTTGTAAATGTCAATTTTGACAAATCTAATGTCAATGTCGTCGAAGTTATCGCCGTATTCGGTCAACATTTTGGCGAGCTCGTGTTTTATTCTCTGTATCTTGGCTCTGTTCTCGGGAGTCATTTTAATGCAGTTCCGACTGTTGTCTGGAAATGAAAATTTAGATTTATTATTGAAAAATCTTGTACGCAAACTCGGCGCACTGCGTAATGCGCTGAGTTTTTGTGTGGACATTTTTTTTATCTGATTGTGACTCTAGGATTCCAACTCAATGGTATAATTTCATAAAACTGAAGATATTGTTTGTTTGTTTGCGCATTATGTCTCAGTAACTGTCAGTACTGTTTGAATATTTATTTTTTTGTAGTTACATAATCCAGATTCAAAGCAAGACTGTAGCCTATTTTTCTTCCCTAGATTCTCACGGAAACGGGTACAACGCCGGTAAAGCCGCGTCCACATTTGTATCATTTCGGTGTATCGTATCTCCGTTGCGTGGCCTCGGCGCGTATCATGATCGCTAATTTGGACGTAAGATGATACCCGTTAATGATACACGCCGTATCTGATACGGCCCGATCCACACTAACCGCGTATCGCGTACACCTCGTATTCGATACGCGTATCACGATCGGTAGTATGGACGTATTTTGATACTGTATCACGATACTGGATCGCGATACGATACGTGATACACCGCGAACCATTTGGTTCGGTTTTTCTGCAATGATACGCGATAGCCGATACACTGACATTGTGGTATATAGTGCGGGTACATGTAATATAAGTTAGTATGAGGGTAAGAATAAAATCAGTGTTTAACCAACTCGTGACGTGTTTCATTACATGGTGTCAGAAGTGGCTAAATTTAATTGATTATAGCGGTGACAACGAACTTAATTACGTACAAATTTATTATTTACGAGAACTTTAAAGTTGTGTCAATAAAATATGGAGCACGCACGTCCTCCAGCCGAATTATCTCTGGACGGCGGTCCGGCCGCGCGGTCCGAGGCGTGGCGGCAATGGCGGAAGCTTTTCGAGGTGTTTTTAAAGGCCTCTGGAGTGAGTAAGGAGCCTAAAGAAGTTCAATCTAGCTTGTTGGTTAACCTCATCGGGTCAGCGGGATACGAAGTTTACACAACATTCGTGTTTGGAGACGGAGAAACGGAAGATGATATTGATTGTGTATTGAAAAAATTTGATCACTATTTTGGTACTAAACCAAATATCACCGTTACGCGTTACAAATTCTTTTCTCGGAATCAGGAAGATGGTGAAAATATAGATCGATACGTAACGGCGTTGCGTTTGTTAAGCAAGCAGTGTGAATTCGGGGAGTTACAAGAAAGTTTGTTACGAGACCGAATAGTGTGTGGAATCGTAAACAATACGGTCCGGGACCGATTGCTTCGCACGGACGAGTTAACGTTAGATAAGGCGATTCAAATATGTCAGGCTGCCGAAATATCTAAAGAAGAAAGAGTGTGTATCGACGGAAAATCGACCATTGAGGAGTGTGTGAACGCGGTGTCGGAACGCGGTGGCGGGCGCGGAGGCCGGCGCCGGCGCGGTTGGCGCGCTGGCTGGCGCGGCGCGCAGCGCGGCGGGAGCGGAGCCCGCGCGCACCCGGCAGCAGCGGCGCGCGCGCCCTGCGCCACCTGCGGAGGAGTGGTCTGCGACGGCGGAGACCGGTGTCCCGCGCGCTACGCCATGTGTTTTGTGTGTGATAAAAATGGGCATTTTTCACGTGTGTGTAAAGAAAAGAAAATGATGCGAAAAGTGTTAAATCTTAGTGTAGATTCGGCGGAAAGTGATAAGGAGGATATGTTTTATGTGGACACGCTTTATGAGGCTAAAAAACTGAGTAAGTCGTTTAAAGAATGGTTCGAATATGTTGAAATTATGGGTAAAAAAGTTTGTCTCAAAATTGATACGGGGTCGATGATAAATGTAATTTCAAAAACTGAATTTTTGCATCTAGGCTTTTCTGTTAAACAACTTAAACCATTTAATAAACGAGTTCACTCTTTTACGGGAAACCGGTTACCTGTTATCGGTATGGAAACATTATGTATTGTTTATCGTAATAAGTCTTACAATTTAACGTTTGTTGTTGTTGATTTTAATTGTCACAATATACTTGGTTTAGAAGGATGTAACATAATGGGATTAATTACATATGTCAATAGTATTTATTTAGAAAAGTATCCAAGTTTATTTAAAGGATTAGGCAAATTACCAGGAAAATATTCAATTGTAGTGGATAAAGATGTCCAACCGGTAATATCTCCCACTAGAAAAATACCGTTAGGGCTTAAAGATAAATTGTTAGGGGAATTACAAAGAATGGAAAAGCTCGGGGTGGTAAGAAAGATTACGCATCCGACCGATTGGGTAAATGCTATAGTAATAGTACCTAAAAAGGACGGTAGTATTCGTGTATGTTTGGACCCTAGACCGCTGAACCGAGCGGTGAGGCGCGCGCAGTACTCGCTGCCGACGGTGACGGAGCTGGCGGTGAAGCTGCGCGGGGCCTGCGTGTTTAGTGTACTTGATGCCCGCTGCGGCTTCTGGATGGTCGAGATTGATGACGTCAGCGCTGACTTATGTACCTTTGGTACTCCCTTTGGTCGCTATCAGTTCTTGCGCTTACCATACGGCATAAGTTGCGCGCCAGAAATTTTCCATGCTAAGCTTAGACAACACCTGGAAGACCTGGAGGGTGTCGAGTCCTTTATCGATGACTGTATTGTATGGGGCCGCTGTAAGGAGGAACATGACAGAAGACTGGAGGCCCTATTACAACGGGCGACAGAAATCGGTATTAAGTTCAATGGTGATAAATGTAAGTTTGGAGTTTCAGAGGTTACATATCTAGGACATAAGTTTGATGCGAATGGTATGAGTGTGGATGATTCAAAAGTAAAAGCGATATTAGATATGCCTTATCCTACGGACAGGAAATCACTAGAAAGGTTTTTGGGGATGATCAATTATTTGTCAAAATTTATACAAAACTATTCGGAATATGTTAATGTACTGCGGGGTTTGTTAAAAAAGGATACAGAATGGCTATGGGATGAACATCATTCGGAAGCTGTGGACAGTTTAAAACGTAAACTAACTAGTGTACCGGTGTTAGCGCTTTATTCAACAGAGGTACCCGTGGTGTTGTCGGTTGACGCCAGTAGTGTGGCTCTGGGTGCGGTGATGCTGCAAAATGGGCGTCCCGTAGAGTTTGCTTCACTTACTCTTACTGATGCACAAACAAGGTATGCCCAGATTGAAAAAGAAATGCTGGCTATCGTGTTTGCTGTAGAGCGGTTCAGACAATATATCTATGGTCGAACAGATATCACGGTTGAAACGGATCATAAACCGCTGGAAGCATTATTCAACAAGCCTTTGGTCTCAGTACCAGTTCGCTTACAGCGGATGATGATGAGAGTGCAAGGGTTTGAGTTTAAGGTTGTTTACAGACCTGGAAAATACATGTATATTGCAGATACTTTGTCACGTGCACCGTTGACTGAACTGATGGATGAACGGGTGTCCGAAGAGGTTGAAATACAGACTTGCTTTACTATACAAAATGTGCCATTCAGTGATATTAAAATACAGTTAATTAAGTCCGAAACTGAAAAAGATATTGACTGTAAATATTTATTAAGATATATTAAAAACGGTTGGCCTAACAATAGGCGGGATGTGAATGAGAGAATAAACGTTTTTTGGTCGTACCGTGAAGAACTCCATTATCTTGACGGTGTTATATTTAAAGGACAGTGTGTGTTTATTCCACGTGGTCTACGTTCGGAAATGTTACGACGGGTACATGAGGGTCACTTGGGTATAGAGCGGTGTAAGCGTCGGGCACGCGAGGTAATGTTCTGGCCGGGCATGGCAGGGGATGTTGAAAACGCGGTGCGGCAATGCGCGGCATGTGCTCTGCACGCGCCGCGACCGCGCCGACAGCCGCTAATATTGCACGAAGTACCTGACCTACCTTGGCACAAATTGGCCTCCGATATATTTGAGTACAAAAGAAAAAAAATACATAATTCTAGTAGACTACTTTTCGAGCTTTGTTGAGGTAGAAGAGTTAAAGGGAATGAGTAGCATACATGTTATTAACTTTATGAAGTCACAGTTCGCGCGACACGGCATACCGGCCGAATTAGTAACGGATAACGGACCAGCATACAGCTCAGGTGAATTCAAACAATTTATGAAGGAATGGGAAATACGTCATATCACATCGTCACCGCACTATGCTCAATCTAATGGGAAAAGTGAAAGAACAGTTCAGACAATAAAAAATATGTTGAAAAAATGTGTTGATTCAGGTCAAGATTTCACATTGAGTTTATTAAACTTAAGGGCTACACCGCGTGACGGATTCGATTCCCCAGCTCAGATGCTAATGGGCCGACGTATAAAAACGAAATTACCGATTACAAATGAATTATTGGGTGAGCCAGTTAACAACAAACATAATTACCAGGCATTGATGGCACAGAGGGATAAATGTAAATATCAACATGACAGGTCAGCGAGGTCACTCGAAAGACTAACACTGGGTGATAAAGTGACGGTAGTGTCGAATGGTCCACGAAAAATAGTGACTATCGTAGAAAACGCACGAGAGCCTCGTTCATATATTGTGGAGGATGAAAATGGTAACAGATACCGACGTACGAGAAGTCAGTTGGTGTTACGCGGGTCACACACCGAAGGTAACGAAATAAACAGATATAAACATAATACGCTGAAAAGTCACCAAGTAAAAACCGGTTATGTGTCGCAGAACAAGTCAGTGTTTTTACCAAATGTTCGAGTTCGCCGACGTAAGAAAATATTAAGTGACGATCAGCTGAGCCATACGATCACGTCGCGGCAGGCAAGTGCTCCGTGCACTCCAGTAGCAGATGACGGTAACGGGTCCAGCAGTAGTGATGGTAGTGACACCATGAGGTCGCCCTCGCCGCATTTGGTTCCTATGCAGAGGTCTGCGGAGCGAACTGCACGAATGCTTACAGGCTTGTTTTTTGGTAAATCAATAGATTAGTCAATTTAATAAGGTTGGATTGTGTAATGGTTCTAGCAAAAAACCGTTTGGTCATCATAACAGTTGTTAATCGATATTTATTATTATAATAGGTATGTAAATATTTATAGTAAATATATAGTACAGGTAAGAAGTTTGTAGAAACTATTATATAACTATCACTGATGTTATTTTATTCTTTAAATTAGAAAACAGTCAGTTATGTTTTATTTTTAAGATAGGTATGATTCTTATTGATAACTTTAAACTTGTGTTTATATTAGTACAGATAAGAAACTCGTATATAAAACTATTATGTATGTATCTCTGATTTTACTTTGTTATTATAATGAGGATAACATGTGTTATTGTTGGATAACATTCTTTTTGTTTGTAAGGGGAAAGATGTGGTATATAGTGCGGGTACATGTAATATAAGTTAGTATGAGGGTAAGAATAAAATCAGTGTTTAACCAACTCGTGACGTGTTTCATTACAGACATGATACTGCATTTGATAAGTATAGACCCGGTTTTTACCAAATACGCCTTAATGATACGACATGGAAAAAATGAGCGTCCATATTTATGATACAAATACTCGATACGATACGCTGATCGGGATACGTCAAGATGATACAAATGTGGACGCAGCTTTAAACTGCGGGGTGCTCCTAATTCCTAAAATAAACAATTATTACAATTACCTTGTGTTGGATATGATAGAACTGAACAAATCGTCCATATTAGTATCTGCAACAAAAAATACATTGAAAAATGACAATTCATGATCTGTTATCTCTTTGCTTACTCTAATGACCTATCTATGCTTAAATGTAAAAAAAAGAAACCCTTCTTCTGTCATGGTCAGGTAAAAATTTAATCATTTTTCTGCCGCCAAAATTTGACAATCAATTAAAAAAAAATACTCACAGAAAAAATACCAAGTTTAAAAAATAAAAAATCCATGATGGCCGCCGAAATACTGTTAATAGCAATGACACAAACTTAAATAAAACTTAACAATAGTTTAAATAGGTAAAGAAAAGACTGAAATAACAAATGTATGAAACATATCGTTTCATTGTGGTTTACTTGTTATTTTAATGTATAATGTCCACGGTTCAGGCATCAGATTTAGCTGCTCAAGGAAAGCGGTGCTGTGGAGCTTAATCAGCCAATCATATCGCATTGCAACTGTCAAAATCTTTTCTTAGCGCGTCGTGATTGGTCAATTGAGCTCCTGGATTGGAGACCTGTCTTGAGAAGCTCTGTTACATAATTTATCTCCGGACCGTGGCAGCTGTAGTTGACAGCAGCCGTAGTTGTCTCGTGCAGCCGCTGTCTGCAGCAACTTGGCAACACACTTCTAAGACATACATCTATAATATAAAAATGAATCGTAAAATGTGTTGGTAAGCGCATAACTTCAGAACGACTGCACCAAATTGGATGATTCTTTTTTTAATGTGTTCCTTATTGTCAGGACAAGGTTTTTATTTTTACATAATTTCTCTCCGGAAGACAGACAGCAGGCCCTGTCAGGCGCGCTAGGCAAAACGAACTCAATAGTGATGATAATCTATCTCTTTCTTTTGTTTGAAATCTAAAAAGGACAACACGAACTGCCGCCGACCAATCACCGCCTATCTTGTCACTTTGAATGTATGGACTTAACGATCTACTTGTTTCGTGGTCTGTGACAGATAGACAGAATTACAAAATTGTATTAAAGTATGTATCGATATTGAGTGCGTTGTCTAGCCTATTATGTTGATATGCATTTATGAACAATTGAGTAAATAAGTAGCGAACATACACAATAATATAATTAATTAATGTTATTGATCACGTCTCAAATTTATTGAGGTCCCATAAATATATTCATTTAATTTAAAAGCTGGTTTATTTTATTCCATTAAATATTTTAAAAAAATACTTGGACAAATTCACACAGTACTTATACATACACAAATACTTTATAAGAATATATATAACTAACTGCGCCCCGCGGTTTCACCCGCGTTGTACCCGTTCCCGCGGGAATTTCGGGATGAAAAATAGACGTTGGCCGATTCTCAGACCTACTCAATATGCTCACAAAATTTCATGAGAATCGGTCGAGCCGTTTCGGAGGAGTACGCGAACGAACACTGTGACACAAGAATTTTATATATAAGAAGATTGACACCCAGACGTCGTCGCCAACAACATATTGTTGACTCCGGGCGGTGATCGAACCCGCAACCCCCAAAACAGTACGCGCTCTCACTGCCAGTGTGCCAGCGGGCTTGTCAATAAATATGTCGGGATGATGTCACATCAGGATAAGCACGAGCATTATACTGTCAATACAACATCAGATATCTTAGAATTCCTAGGTCTTGATCTTGAAATAATAACTCACAGGACTTCATTACAATGACATTGCTTGTATTTTACACACGATCATCATGGATTACAGATTACAGTTAGGATACGTCTAGATTCAATTAATTGATGGAACCTAAACGACCTCCCTTCACCCCATAGTCGTCCTGTCCACGCCATAGAATCTCTAATTTACAGACTACTCTTAAACTTCTATAGCTTGATTATACTTCCATCTCCGATAAATAAAATTCATGAAATGTCTAATATTTTTTAGGTTTATAATTTTATGAATTGAAACTACATCGAGGAGGGCCGTTAAATTGTCGGTCCCGATTGTAGCTGGTATCAATATCAAGTGTGTTAATGTACGGAACCCTCCGCAAACAATTCGCCCTGTTCTTAGCTACAATATTGCAATTAATTTCGTTGTAAGTGCAAATTGCAATTTTATTTGCATGAAGGCTATCCTACTAATATTATAAATGCGAAAGTTTGTGAGGATACATTTAAGAAACATACATACATGTTTGTATTTTTGTTACTTTTCCACGCAAAAACTACTAAACGGATTTGTTTGAAAGTTTCAATAATACTAGCAGCGCCCCGCGGTTTTACCCACGTTGTGCCCGTTCCCGTGGGAATTTCGGGAATTTTTATACATATAAACCATCCTCTTGAATCACTCTATCTATTTTAAAAAACCGCGTCAAAATCCGTGCAGTAGTATTTGAGTTTATCGCGAACAGACAGACGCGGCCGGGGACTTTGTTTTATAACTAGCAGCGCCCCGCGGTTTTACCCGCGTTGTACCCGTTCCCGTAGGAATTTCGGGATGAAAAATAGCCTATAACCTTCCCGTTGAATGTGGCTATCTATTTCAAAAAGAATTATTCAAATCGGTTCAGTAGTTTCTGAGATTAGCGCGTTTAAACAAACAAACAAACAAAACAAACTCTTCAGCTTTATAATATTAGTATAGACTAGCAGCGCCCCGCGGTTTTACCCGCGTTGTACCCGTTCCCGTAGGAATTTCGGGATGAAAAATAGCCTATAACCTTCCCGTTGAATGTGGCTATCTATTACAAAAAGAATTATTCAAATCGGTTCAGTAGTTTCTGAGATTAGCGCGTTTAAACAAACAAACAAACAAACAAAACAAACTCTTCAGCTTTATAATATTAGTATAGATACGTAGTGATATGATAGCTATATCAGAATAACTTATGGGATACATTTAATTCCGAAATTCCCGCGGGAACGGGTACAACGCAAGTGAAACCGCGGGGCGCGGGTAGTAAGTAATAATTAACATATTTAATACATTTGATATATTGATATTTTATGCGCCCGACATTTTTACTAAGAAGTAAGTATGTAAACTCTATTTCTTTAGGACCGACACAAAATGTGATTAAATGCCGTCAATTTTCCAGCCGAAGACGATTGCTTCTGAAGAGGAAAAAGGTTTAAAGATAGGGTAAAAATGAAATAAAATCACTAAACCTTTTTCCTTTTCAGGAGCAATAGTCTTCGGCTGGGAAATTGACGACATTGGTCCACATTTTGTGACAATCCAAATGAAATAGAGTTTTTTTATAGGTCCTTTGTACCTGACGTGACGGTAAAGGTGTAAAAAAAGTACAAGGGCCTTATCCATAAACGCATTAACAGCATTTTAGCTATCAAATGGTTTGTCCCATTCTGACATACGCTATTTTCCAAAGAGCAAAAGAGACAAAACACTTTTTGACAGTGTTTAGTTAAAGATTTTTTTTGAAAAAGGCGCTTAGCCTGTTATATCCCGCTGCTGGCCAAAGGCCTCTCATCTCTCAGATATCAGTACAGTGAGGAGGATGTCGTAATCACCACGCTTGCTGCGGATTGGTGATCTCAAACCAGAGCCATGTTTGTAAAGTAGGAAACATGTTGTCGCTCGACCCGGGAATTGAACCCGGTACCTCAGTCTTGGCAGGCGAGTGCACATACCACTAGACCACCGAGGCGCTTAAACAATAAAGTGACTGTCTAAAAACAGTTTTCAGGCGGTTGCTAAATCGGGGCCCGGCAAGTGTGTAGCCGTATTTAACTTGTTGTTACACATTAGTGTCGTATCAACGTTCGATTAAAATCCGGGCCCGACAGCCGACAGGTGTGTTTCAGTCCATTTCGATCCATATTTATAACTTTAAATTATTTACTCTTTGACCTGAATTCCAAAATGAATTCACAAACGTCATTCTCATGTCCGAATATTTATTTTTAACTAACTGTGCCCTGCGGTTTCACCCGCGCAACCCGTGGGAATTTCGGGATTATAAGGATATGAGCCGAAGGTGTAGAGATATATAATTGACATCTGGGTGTCAATTATATATCTCTACACCTTCGGCTCATATCGTCGCCAACAACTATGTCTTCACATATTGTTGACTCTGGGCGGGAATCGAACCCGCTTCCTCACGCAACGCCTCTAACGGGCTTTTCAAACTAACCAAGATAGTTAAATAAAATAAAAAGAATCATCAAAATCGGTGCAGCCATCACGAATTAGAAATGGTGTAACTGAGACTACTTTCTTTTATAGATTATTTATAAGACTAGCTGTGCCCCGCGGTTTCACCCGCAGCGCCCCCGTTCCCGTGGGAATTTAGAGATTTTTATTCCTTATTTTTCTTATATAAAATCCTTGTCCTGACAATAAGGAACACATTAAAAAAAGGATCATCCGATTTGGTGCAGTCGTTCTGAAGTTATGCGCTTAGCAACAGATTTTGCGATTCATTTTTATATTATAGTTTGTACTTATACCTATTAGATTTAGGTACATATACATTATTTTATCTTACTTATAAACAATATTTTGTCTTATCTTTACTTGGAACCGCGTCTGAAGTCGAAAAAGTTAAAATAATGAGGTTAAATCATATGTTATCTTCAGTGAGATGAGAGGACTTTGGCCAGAAGTAAAAAAATACAGAATATTTTGTTTGTTTGACCCCGCTAATCTTAGAAATTACCCATCTGAATTGAATAATTATTTTTGTAATGGATAGCTACATTCAGCAGGAAGGTTATAAGGTATTTTTCATCCCGAAATTCCCTCGGGAACGGGTAAAACCGCGGGGTGTAGTAAATTAAATATTTCCAAAAACCAGCTCTCGAAAATATTTATTCGATTTTCAAATAAGTACTGTTAAGTCGTAGGACGGTGTTAAGTACAATGTAGCTAATAAAAAATAGCCAATTACAATATGGCCGCTCTCATTTACCGATAAATGTTAACAAATAAACAAGTTGTCGCCTCTCTTTCTATGCAGTATGTTTTTGTGTTCCTATCTCTTTCATATGACGTCATCTGCAATATGACTCATCTATCTGACAGGTAGCTGGGTAGTGTTGCCAGGTTATGAATTTTGTTGTGGATTCGGGTAATATTAACTGGTGTTATAAGATCGTTGGATTGAAGGTTGGGAAATCCTTCGATCAACAATACACTAGGTAACGGGTCACGTACAAAATCACAGCTGAATGCTGTCCGCGTGGATATATACTTATACAGCTTAATTTGTTTACTACCGAATTGAGACAAAAGTTTTAAAACAGTTCTAAGTTCAACCTAATTACAACCATGACAACTAGAAATAAAGTAGCAAATCTTATTAACAAAATAAGAGCTCACGTTTCAATTGCGCTGTTATTTCCCGAGACGTGTTTTTTGCGCTGACCCGACATCTAGTTGTGTATTATTGATCGAAGGGGAAATCGGTGAAACCTATTAGTCTACATTTTTGGATTCATGAGAACATAATATTATTTTATACGCGACTAAGTAATGAAAAACCTGTGTCCCATGTCCACAAATATTTAAATGAGTGTTATTAATTAATAGGACATAATAAAGAATGTATTTTAACAGCAATTTTGTATTATAATATTTTTTATAATTACGTTACATTTTTCTTCTACAACTTTGTTTGTTTGCGATTAATAAAATATATGTATTCATATGTATTTTTTAAATTTTCATATACATATTTGTCGGGGAAACAGCGATATTTATCCCACTATCGGGGACATGTCACATCAGGATAAGCACGAGCATTATACCGCCAATACAACATCAGATATCTTAGGATTCCTAGGTCTTGATCTTGAAATAATAACTCACAGGACTTCATTACAATGACATTGCTTGTATTTTACACACGATCATCATGGATTACAGATTACAGTTAGGATACGTCTAGATTCAATTAATTGATGGAACCTAAACGACCTCCCTTCACCCCATCAGTCGTCCTGTCCACGCCATAGAATATCTTTTCCCTATTCTATACTCGATTCGCAATACGATCGTGATGTCGTCAACACCTCATCCTTCCAATCTACGTTTCCCATCTGATCACAATCCAACCGTCTCCATTTCCCTCCAAAACTCTAATGTCTCATCTTTTCATATCATAGACTCACTCACTCACTCACTGCCACAGACCACCAAACAAGCTCACATCCCTCTATCGAACAACTGTCATCTGTCATAGTGCGTAACACCACAGACTTAACATAGTCTATTCTCATACCACAGACTACACCACGAAGATAGAACTCACGTCACGGAATAACAACACTACCGATTCCATCAGTCAACTGAATTTACAAACTACTCTTAAACTTCTACAGACTAAAAATAATGTAGTGACGTTATAAACCGCTATCTGGTGTGGCGCCACTGATGCCACGCTCCGACACGGCCATCCTGCTAGCACACGTCCTCGTGTGTTGGCTAACCTGCACAGAAATAACCAACGAGAGTATTTGTTCGCCTCGGCCACTTCTGACCAATCATATTTCTACACACAACTCAAATAAAGAAACTTCGTAACTGTATAGTTTTTTTCTTTTAAATTACTCGAATAAAACCATAAAAGAGCCATAAGAAAATATCAACCAGAGCCATGTACCACTGTCGCTTGTAACAACAAATTAACACAATTTAATTAACCACACAAATCTAAACTTCACAAGAGTAAGCCCCTCTATCGCCACGGCTCTCTAGCCGACCAGCAATCGCAATTGCTCTCACACTATGCATATCCATCAAGTGGATCGCACACGTGCATCACCCTGTGACTGCACACTATGCCTATCCATCAAGTGGATCGCCCATGTGTATCACCCTGTGACTACACACTATGGTCTCTGCAGACCCCGACCTCCGCCAGAGCTAAACGCGCACCGCGCACCCACGGACTACTTGAGTTACCCCAAGAGACACCGATTTCTACCGGGCTACGACTACGTAATAGCTACTGGTACGGTCGAACACAATACGGCCGATAGAGTCCTTACTCGAGTTTCCACCAAAACAAGTTTACTCATCCTCATCAGAATCACTATTAACATCAACTTCGACTGGTACATGACCTACTGGCATCTTGCGTAAGAAATCACAAAGTAAATTATGATAACGTTTCATCTACCAAAACCCTGAGGCCAGTAACAGTGACAGACTCTGGTTCATTATTCACACACAATTAACAATTTAATCACAATTGATTTGCTACTGAGCCCTTATTCGTGGTCACAACACAAGATTTAGCAAACGCATTTGCCCTTTATGCACTTCCATTTCGGAATGCCGAGTCGTCCCATGACTCTACGGTCTTCGCTACCAGGCAAGACCCGACCACACTACCCAGGGCTACCGCCTACTGCCTACCCACGGACTACTACAAGTAGTAGACACCGACTTCTAACGGGCTACAGCTACGGCACCCCGGTGCGGTCTCAGACTGACCCACCGACATAAAAACCCAGTAACAATCAACAACTTAATCAACCTCACTGTCTCCATCTTCGTCTGAGTCAGCTGTTACCCGCCCCACAGGCATCTTCCTAACACGATCATGTGTATACTTGTAAGTACGTTTAGAGTTCAAAGCTTTTCAACGTGTAACGATCACCATCGTTCGGTCACTCCTGACCTAAATAACTACTTCAACGAAAGACTTAGTAAAGCTCAAACTATTATTCTTTTCCAATGAACAAATTAACTACCTCAATATTCATAATCACATTGCTTATCTCAACATAATACTAGAACATCGTCAGGCACAAGTACCCATTAAAAATCAAATTAATCTCAAATCAAAGTAAAGGTCAAGTGTGTGTGTCTCTATTGTCCGGCTATCCCCGTAGCCCTAATACGCAGTCATCCCTGTGACTGGCTGTGATCATCCCAGTGATCACCCATAACCCTGATCATCCCTGTGATCAGCCACTCTCGTGATCATCCCAGTGACCACCCGTGATCATCCCCGTGACCACCCAGACTCAAGAGGACACGCACAACTAGTTACCACACAGTCAAAAGTGACTACAGTTCATCATCACAAGGCTCAGAATTACTACCAATGGGTACTTGCCCTTCAGGCATTTTCCTATACCAGTCAATGACACTATATTGTGTACTCGTTCTCCTCTAAACCTCGCGGCCACAGTAATTTGCACTCGCTCGGTCAACCTGACTATTCTTCCTTAAATTCTTGATTTCAATCAAAAGTTAATTTCAATTATTATCAATCGGGAATCTTCAATGCTATGTAACACATGAATACTAGGTACCACGTCATTTTCAACTTTAACTTCAATAGACTATTAATCTCAAATGCACATTACAATATGAGCCATGAGTAAGTAACATTAAGCTTGTCTAGTCACGGCAACCAGCCGACCAGCAATCACATTGCTCAACAACACGCGGTCTCAGCAGACCACTCCACAGTACGGTCAATCCAGACCACGACCATCGCCGAGTTCGAACATTGAACTCAATAAGTCACATAGTCACATGAAACCCTTACTCATACTCTCATATTTTACAACGGGATAAACATCCAAAATACTTTCAATAAGCTTTCTACTTTATCAAGTGGTACGAAGATTCACTACAAAACTCAATGTTAACTGACTCAAATATCACAAAATAGCTCACCGGATATTTCCCAACAAACCAATCATTACCGCAATACATCACCGATTTAACATCCAATGTGAATTTGTCGTGATAGATTCTTGAATAATTTGGAATACCGCAATCCCTCATATTCCTCAGGTAACAGGACCGAGAAGAGAACCACGCTCCTCCCTAGACGAGGTTCATCAACGCTCGCAATAATTACCAGCATTGAACCAACATGAAAATAAGAAAACATATTAGAACATATCACATTACGTACAAGATTAAACTTGACTCTTTCGGAAGCTCATAATTACCTTCTTAACTCCACAATAGAGTAGAAAACTAACTAACTATACTCACAGAACATTCCAAGTTTTATAACCAATTGCAAAATAAACATTACGTAAAGCACCATAGTCATTGGGATGATGGTTCAGACATATCTCTGAATACCACGAGCTTCATAATCCAGTGGAAGGTACATGAATTTCAATCCCGTCGTCGTCGTCGCCGTCGTCGTCGATAATATGCACTAACGAGCTCAGCTTGCAGCTCTCAATATTCTTTCATCTTATCATAAACCTAGCTCCGCGGTTGAAATGGTTTATGCTCGTCCACCCGTGGGAATATAGCATCCTTATCATTCTCTGTTGGAGGCTTAGTGGGCAATAGCGATCTTTATCCTTCTCTGTTGGACGCTCGGTGGGAAATAGCGATCTTTATCCCACTTCTGATGTCGGGGAAACAGCGATATTTATCCCACTATCGGGGACATGTCACATCAGGATAAGCACGAGCATTATACCGCCAATACAACATCAGATATCTTAGGATTCCTAGGTCTTGATCTTGAAATAATAACTCACAGGACTTCATTACAATGACATTGCTTGTATTTTACACACGATCATCATGGATTACAGATTACAGTTAGGATACGTCTAGATTCAATTAATTGATGGAACCTAAACGACCTCCCTTCACCCCATCAGTCGTCCTGTCCACGCCATAGAATATCTTTTCCCTATTCTATACTCGATTCGCAATACGATCGTGATGTCGTCAACACCTCATCCTTCCAATCTACGTTTCCCATCTGATCACAATCCAACCGTCTCCATTTCCCTCCAAAACTCTAATGTCTCATCTTTTCATATCATAGACTCACTCACTCACTCACTGCCACAGACCACCAAACAAGCTCACATCCCTCTATCGAACAACTGTCATCTGTCATAGTGCGTAACACCACAGACTTAACATAGTCTATTCTCATACCACAGACTACACCACGAAGATAGAACTCACGTCACGGAATAACAACACTACCGATTCCATCAGTCAACTGAATTTACAAACTACTCTTAAACTTCTACAGACTAAAAATAATGTAGTGACGTTATAAACCGCTATCTGGTGTGGCGCCACTGATGCCACGCTCCGACATATTTATTATTTTACTATAGAAACACAAAAACAAAAATTTCCCCTAATATTCAAAAGCTTTTTTAGGCAAATCACCACAATTAACCTTGCAACACTAACACGCTTTTGCGATCTATTTATCTCTGTCACTCCTATAATGAATGAGCGCGAAAACCACTCTCCAATCGGCCACGATATTTTGCATCGCGCTGTTTTGCTGTTTACGAGTTCGCTTGACAACTAAAACTAATTTCTCGGAATTTTCGACCGAAACTGTAATGTTATTACCGAAATAACTATAAAATATCACCGAAAAGTGTTTAGTTAATGTGGTGTTGTATTATTTTGGATTGCAGTGTGTTTTGTGAATAAATCTGTGAGTTTCAAGAGAATTTTTATTGGAGTTCTCGAGTTGGCTAAAGTGAGTGACATAGATTATTTAATAGTTATTATGGAGTGACTTACTTCTTTCACTACATAGTTTAAAACAAAGTCTCTTTCCGCTGTCTGTCCCTATGTATGCTTAGATATTTAAAACTACACAACGGATTTTGATGCAGTTTTTTTAATAGATAGAGTGATTCAAGAGGAAGGTTTATAAGTATAAAAATTCCCGTAATTCCCACGGGAACCGGCACAACGCGGGTTAAACCGCGGGGCGCTGCTAAATGATTATTTAAAAAAGTCTTTAGGCATCACTACATAGTATAAAACAAAGTCGCGTCTGTTTGTCTTCTGTTTGTCTGTATGCTTAAATCTTTAAAATTACGCAACGGATTTTGATGCGGTTTTTTTGTAATAGGTAGAGTGATTCAAGAGGGAAATTTATATTTATAAAAATTCCCGAAATTCCCACGGGAACGGGCACAACGCGGGTAAAACCGCGGGGCGCTGCTAGTTAAAAATAAAATAATTCGCTGGATAGTCTTTTACTTTTGAAGTCATGTTTATTTTGACTTCAAGATTACGTTTTTTCTGATAATTACTACGTGTATGTATGTACCTGCGCCCACTGTAACCCGACTTACAAAAGGTAGTAAGTAGTTGTTGTCAAAACATTATTTTGCAGTCGGGTTTTTCCTTGTCAAAATCTTGTTCAGGTCAGTTTTTTTCGAAAAATCCAGTTATTGTATTTCTAAGGTAGGTTTTTTGTAAAGTTTAATACCTAGGTATAATAATAAATTAAAATCTTTACTATATCCACTCTTACTAATATTGTAAAGAGGTAAAGTTTGTTTGTTTGTTTGTTTGTTTGCAAGGGCTAATCTCGGGAACTGCCGGTCCGATTTGTATGATTCTTTTTGTAATGGATAGCCACGTTCAAATGGAAGGCTGTTTCTTATCCCGAATAATAAATACTTAGGTAAGTGAAGTAAAGAATACGCCTGTACTGTCCCACAGCTGGGCAAAGACTTACTTGAACTTATCTACTTTAATTCTTCTATTATTCTTAACTAGCAGCGCCCCGCGGTTTTACCCGCGTTGTGCCCGTTCCCGTGGGAATTTCGGGATAAAATGTAGCCTATAGCCTTCCTCGATAAATAGACTATCTAACAGTGAAAGAATTATTCAAATCGGTTCAGTAGTTTCTGAGAATAGCGCGTTTAAACAAACAAACAAACAAACAAACAAACAAAACAAACTCTTCAGCTTTATAATATTAGTATAGATTAGTATAGATTTACCCGCGCGGCCGCGGTGTGCCCGTTCCCGTAGGAATATCGAGATGAAAAATAGCCTATAGCCTTCCTCGATAAGTGGACTATCCAACACTGAAAGGATTTTTCAAATCGGACCAGTAGTTCCTGAGATTAGCGCGTTCAAACAAACGTAGTGAAATGATACTCCCGGACAAATTCACACTCGGTTAATGAGACCCAAACTAAGCTCTAAGCTTGTAGGAATCTAACTCACTGATACTACTACATATACATACACAAATACTTTATAACAATATATATATAATTGACACCCAGACGTCGTCGCCAACAACTATGTCTTCACATATTGTTGATTCCGGGCGGGAATCGAACCCGCAACCCCCGACACAGTAAGCGCTCTCACTGCCACCGTGCCAACGGGCTTGTCAAACAAACAAACTCTGCAGCTTTATAATATTAGTATAGGTAATACTAGCAGCGCCCCGCGGTTTTACCCGCGTTGTGCCCGTTCCCGTGGGAATTTCGGGAATTTTTTTACATAAAAACCTTCCTCTTGAATCACTCTACCTATTACAAAAAACCGCATAAAAATCCGTTATTTAAGCATACAGACAAACAGACAAACAGACGCGACTTTGTTTTATACTATGTAGTGATACTCAATATAGATAGATTGTTAAACCAATATCATTCTGAAAGCTGTCCAAATCGCAACCTCGTTGTATGAAGTCGGTTAAGTATTGCAAATTGTGACAAATTTTGTGTTTGTGCAGAACATTGATAAGATTACACAAACACGGAAAATACTAATTTTAGTTGCATAGATAAGAACAAACCAATACATTAGGTATGTATTAGCCTGTAATGTCCTACTGCTGGTCAAAGGCCTCTCATCTCACTGAAGATATCAGTACAGTGAGGAGGATGTCGTAATCACCACGCTTGCTTGTATGCATGTGGTGTGTATCTATTTCTTTTGGATTGGCACAAAATGTGGACTAATGTCGTAAATTTTCCAGCCGAAGACGATTGCTTCTGAAGAGGAAAAAGGTTTAGTGATTTTATTTCATTCTCACCCTATCTCTAAACCTTTTTCCTCTTCAGAAGCAATCGTCTTCGGCTGGAAAATTGACGACATTGGTCCACATTTTGTGCCGATCCAAAAGAAATAGATTATGCAGATAGCCGCCTTAAGGCGACGGTTACACGTAAGGTATTTACTGTGATCCATCAGTAAATAATGACGTAACGTGGTATTTAATTTGTAACCTAATGTATTAATGAATGTCATTATTTATTCATGGACTTCTAGACAGCGACATAGACAATGGAACAATCACGTGACGTAAGAAATTAGCTTAATTTTCATGTCACGGAAACTCAAATATATTTATCACTTATCTGCACTGATAAGGAATGATACAAGGAAGATATTTAAGGATAATCAAACAGTATTTGGAAGGAAGTCATTGACAAAAAACGCGGGTAAAACCGAAGGGCTAGCATTGGCTAGCCCTTCGGTTTCGGTTCGGTCGTAAAAATATATGAATACTTTCTATTGAGAAAGTATTCATATATTTTTACGACTTTATCTTTATATATATAATGTGTATTAACACACTATTATTTACCAATGGTTGTTTATAAATAAAAACTTAATTGTGTTTCTCTGTGAAAGGAACAACATTTAAAGCTATTTATTTATTCCTACTTTTATTAATTAAACTAGCAGCGCCCCGCGGTTTTACCCGCGTTGTACCCGTTCCCGTAGGAATTTCGGGATGAAAAATAGCCTATAACCTTCCCGTTGAATGTGGCTATCTATTACAAAAAGAATTATTCAAATCGGTTCAGTAGTTTCTGAGATTAGCGCGTTTAAACAAACAAACAAACAAAACAAACTCTTCAGCTTTATAATATTAGTATAGATTTGTTAAAAACGAAACAACACCACAACACCACGTGTTGTTAGAAAGAAACTATAGTATTGACAGCAATGACACTAATGACATCTAGGCGTGCGTTCAGAAACTATATTATATCTAGTTAAGTTTACAAACTAAATTCTAAAATTATATTATTCTAAAACTACATGAAGAGTCATACATGATCTTCATTTACATATATATACTAATATTATAAAGCTGAAGAGTTTGTTTTGTTTGTTTGTTTGTTTGTTTGTTTGTTTGTTTGTTTGTTTGTTTGTTTGTTTGTTTAAACGCGCTAATCTCAGAAACTACTGAACCGATTTGAATAATTCTTTCACTGTTAGATAGTCTATTTATCGAGGAAGGCTATAGGCTACATTTTATCCCGAAATTCCCACGAGAACGGGCACAACGCGGGTAAAACCGCGGGGCGCTGCTAGTTATATATAAAATTCAAAGTCCTGACTGACTGATAATCAACGCACAGCCTCAACCGCTACACCTAGAAACATGAAATTTGGCAGGAAGGTACTTCAAGTGACGTAAGTGCACACTAAGAAAGGATTTTCGAAAATTCCTACGGGAACGGGCTCAACGCGGGCAAAGCCGCGGGCGCTGCTAGATCACTGTTAATATTAACCAATAAGATTGCATTAAATATCTGACCGAAGATTTTCTGCAATCCTATTGGTTTATATTTGTCCGTTTCTCCGCTCCGCATCAATAGCACCCTAAGGAGGTTAATAGCGGGAAAATAATTTAAAATAACTTAAATTATTACGTCTGTTATTATTATCTATATATTTTGGACTCCCACATGTTATAGAAGATGTTATAAATAGGTATTTATCCTGTTTTGAACATATTTCGTACATATATTTCCTTGAACTTTGTAGATAACAGATTTAGTTTTAGGTACAACATATTGTTTGTCTTAATATTTTATTATTATAAGATAATACACCCGCTCGAAACATCGTCGGGTAAGTACGTATTAATCTATAATATATAAATGAATCGCAAAATTGATTCTTTTTAATGTGTTCCTTATTGTCAGGACAAGGTTTTTATATAAGAAAAATGAGGAATAAAAATCTCAAAATTCCCACGGGAACGGGGGCGCTGCGGGTGAAACCGCGGGGCACAGCTAGTAATAAATACGTTTGATATTATAAAAATTCACTTACAGGAAACTAGTGGCGCCCGCGGTTTTACCCGCGTTGTACCCGTTCCTGTGGCAATTTCGGGAATTTTTATACATATAAACCTTCCTCTTGAATCACTCTATCTATTGAAAAAAACCGCATCAAAATCCGTTGCGTAGTTTCAAAGATCTAAGCATACCTACATAGGGACAGACAGCGGAAAGCGACTTTGTTTTATACTATGTAGTGATATTCAATATAAAGTCGTAAAAATATAAGAATTCTTCATTACCTAGTAATACCCTGCGGTTTTAACCACGTTTTTTGTCAATGACTTCCTTCCAAATACTGTTTGATTATCCTTAAATATCTTCCTTGTATCATTCCTTATCAGTGCGGATAAGTGATAAATATATTTGAGTTTACGTGACATGAAAATTAAGCTAATTTCTTACGTCACGTGATTGTTCCATTGTCTATGTCATTGTCTAGAAGTCCATGAATAAATAATGACATACATCAATACATTAAGTTAGTGATTAATTAGTGATTAATCCTAATATGTAATATGAAGAGTTTTGAAGAGTGCCTACTAATGAGTTAACGATGTAGTGAATAATCCTTTCCTATCGGCAAAACTCGGAACAACGATAACACCCGAATGGTGCCGATGTGTATGAATTACTGTATTATTAAATTACGTGTAGGTATCAAATAAATCGCATACTTTATTTATCAATGTCAAATGTCAAACTGCCCGTTTGACGTTGTCTCGATGGGTACTGAGTGCGAGTGAAGTAGTAAGACAAAAACGAACATTTCCGAGAAAATACGAAAGGAAAGGATTATTCACTACATCTGTATCTTTGGTAAAACCATTAAGCAAATCTTAATTTTGTAACTAAACACTGAAGACTGATAAAATATGACCTTTCGTTGATAAAACCAATAGCAAGAAAAGATTAAAGTTAGTACCTAGATTGTCGCTAGGTTACTTAAAAACATTTAATAAACCTTGGTAGGTTCTATACATAGGTTGTATACTTTTTAAACTCACTCATTATACTAAATGAAACGAAACTAAAAAAATCCCACGGGAACGAGCACAACGCGGGTCAAAACCGCGGGGTGCTGCTAGTTAAAAGTAAAGTAGCATCCAGTAATGTCCCACTGGTGGGCAAAGTCTGTTATAATCGCGGGTCCGTCTTACCCTGATTTTTCCGAATTCCGCAAAATATAATTTATACTAATATTATAAAGAGGTAAAATTTGTAAGTTTATTTCTTTGTTTGTATGTTCGAGGTAATCTCAGGAATTATCAGTCCGATTTGAATAATTATTTTTGTAATAGATAGCCACATTCAACAGAAACGTTATAGACTATTTTTCATCCCGAAATTCCCACGGGTACAACGCGGGTAAACCGCGGGGCGCTGCTAGTTATACATAAATGCGAAAGTTTGGAGGATGGATGTATGTAAGTACATGTATGTTTGTTACTCTTTCACGAACAAACTACTGGACGGATTTGGATGAAACTTTACAGTAATATAGGCTATACATCAGAATAACACATGGGATACATTTTATCCCGAAATTCCCGCGGGAACTACAGTAGTCCACATTTAGCTCTAGGAATATATAATTTGTTTGAGGCTCGGCTGGTAGGTATATAATAATTGAAATTGACTAGACGATTCTTATCATTGAGCATGTGTATTTCGCGTGATAATAAATAACTAGGTACTCGGAACTATGTACCATCACTACATACTCGTAGTATAAACAAAGTCGCTTCCCGCTGTCTGTCCCTATGTATGCTTAGATCTTTATAACTACGAAACGGATTTTGACGCGGTTTTCAATAGATAGAGTGATTCAAGAGGAAGGTTTATAAGTATAAAAATTCCCGAAATTCCCACGGGAACGGGAACAAAGTGAGTAATGCCGCCGGCTCTGCTAGTCTACAAGTCACGCTTTAATTTAACTAGCTAACTAGCAGCTTGCAAAGAAGCTGAATTTAAACGACTCCATAAACAAATGTAAATGGATCTCAGTATGAAGGTCGTATAGTTTTAAAAAATAAAAAGATACATCACAAACTTGTTTACGTCTGGCGGCCATTTTGAATTATTTTCCCGCGAATTCCTATCACGCTCTGTATGCATGATCCTGCGCATATCCTTACTAGCTGCGCCCCGCGGTGTGAATTCCGGGATAAAATGTATCCCATATGTTATTCTGATGTATAACCTATATTACTGTAAAGTTTCATCCAAATCCGTCCTTAGTTTTTTCGTCAAAGAGTAACAATACTTTTTTTTTACGTAACCTCGCTGTCCCACTGCTGGGCAAAAGTCTCCCCCAATTCTTTCCATGGCCAACTCCTTCCAATCCTTTTAAAAATCGTCCAGCTCTTTCCGCCATCGAGTCGGAGGGCCTGCGGGCATCCTGGAACTCCCATTCCGTTGTAATCTTTGCCCATCTTACAAATACCGAAAGATTTATTTATACCAATATACCTCAATGAATTTATTTATACCTACCTAGGTACATAGTATTATGCAAATAGCTTTTTTATTATCTCGTCGAGATGATTGTAAGTGGGGAATTTGATTCTGCAAAACGTAAACGGCCTTGGTTTAATAACTTGACGTTATTATATTATCAATATCATAGAGAATAATTGAATGATTGCAGTTAATTAGTAAACGGGCGTGCGTCATATACAACGGATTTTATGTGTTACTAGCAGTGCTACGCTTGCCCGTTCCCGTGGGAATTTCGGGATAAAATGTATCCCATGTGTTGTTCTGATGTTTAAGCTATATTACTTTAAAGTTTCATCCAAATCCGTTCAGTAGTTTTTGCGTGAAAGAGTAACAAACATCTTTACATATTAACATACATGACATACTCACAAACTTTCGCATTTATAATATTAGTAGGTCTGCGCCCCGCGGTTGTACCAATTTTGTGGTCTTTCCCGTGGTAATTTAGGGATGAAAAATAGCCTATAACCTTCCCGTTGAATGTGGCTATCCATTACAAAAAGAATTATTCAAATCGGATCGGTAGTTTCTGAGATTTGCTGTAAAAAAGAAACCTACAAAAAAACATTTCCTCTTTATAATGCATATTAGTACTATACTTATATCTGCAACATACATAAAAGAAAGTCGTGTTAGTTACACAATTTAGAACTCGAGAACGGCTGGACCGATTTTAATGATTCTTATTTTTATTTATCTTGGGCAGGAATAGCATAATCTATAATAAAATGAATCGCTGAATTATAAGCGCATAACTTCAGAACGACTGCACCAAATTGGATGATTCCTTTTTTTAATGTGTTCCTTATTGTCAGTCAGGACAAGGTTTTTATATAAGAAAAATAAGGAATAAAAATCTCAAAATTCCCACGGGAACGGGGGCGCTGCGAGTGACACCGCGGGGCACAGCTAGTAAGAATATATAATTTACGCCATAATGACAAAAAACCATTGACCATATGTCTCCATAAATGTCTTTTATCATTGTTATTCAACATACGTAAAGGAATTTGAAACTAACAATTTGTAATACGGAAAATCGCAACGTATATGTTCAATATGTTCAGAATAATTTTATATATTCGTTCTATTTATATACATACTTACATCTATATATGTATAATATATCTATACTTATATTATAAAGAGGTATAAGTTGTTTGTTTGTTTGTATCTTCGAGGTAATCTCAGGAATTATCAGTCCGATTTCAATAATTCTTTTTGTAATAGATAGCCACATTCAACGGGAAGGTTATAGGCTATTTTTCATCCCGAAATTCCCACGGGAACGGGTACAACGGGGCGCGGCTATTAAACAATATATATACACTGCTTATATTATAAGATTAGCATCGATTCGGTTTCACAAATTCAAAATAAAAATTTAAATTAAGATTTTTAGGCCTCTCATCTCACTGAAGATATCAGTACAGTAAGTACGACAATATATTCCGAAGACATATTTTCAATTAGTAACTCTATTTTTTCTGTTTCAGATGATATCTTAGCAAAGAGAGAGAAAGGAGAAAGAGGGAGAGAAATATCAAGATATGGGAAGTGCCGGCTTACCGGATAAAAAATCATCTACCATGGAGGCGAAATCAAAAGCGATGTGTTTCATTAAGTCAATATTCTCGACTAAAAAGAGAGATAAAATCAAAGAAAAAGACGACAAACAAAGTAAGAAAGAGAAGGCGAACACACACACACACACAGATAAACAGAAACATATTGATGCAAAGGAAATCCCTAAATATGAAAACCCGGTGTTAGCTGTAGCCGATGCACTCAAAACACTCAATTTGAACACCAATATCAAAAAGAATGACAATCCGTACCGTTTCGAAGTAAAAACAGAAATCGATAAATTTGACAAAAATGATAAAATTAAATACGAATTCGAAAAAACCGAACTTACCGAAGCGAAACCAGAAAACTTGGACACTGTAAAAACTGAAAAAAATGAACAAAAAATCCAAAAAAAATTAACCGAAAACGAAGAAAAAACACCATTTGACAACATGGCAGAAGAAGACTACAAAACGCCAGTCCAACCCGAAAAAATAGTCTCGGAAAAGTCAGACAAATTCGGCGTAAGAACGATCAAAGTTGACGACAATGTCCGTGCTGGCAGGATTGACTCCCAGTCGTCGGAAACGTCCACTGACAGCGGCTTTGCAGACACCAAGGACGATTTAAAAGAAGATGTTATTGAGTCTTTCCAAAATCTGAATCTAGAAGGTCCTTTAGTACCTAGAGGTCCTGCCAAAGATAATAAAAAACCATTTTATCACCCTTACAAAACCCAAGGAGATATTAATCAGGTATGGTAAATATTTTTTTATCCCAAAAGTGTGTCAGTGCCAGTTCCCGTGGGAAACCTGGATGGTTTAGATTCACACTAGCGACATCTATTGGATCGCGGGTGGAACCACAGCGCGGAACAGCTAAAAAACATATTTATTAATGTAAAGTTTCATCCAAATCCGTTCGGTAGTTTTTGCGTGAAAGAGTAACAAACAAACAGATATCCTATCGCATTTATAAGTTAAATTGTTGGCAGTGATCCATATTAAATCATCAATTTTATTGCAACAGAATATATACTAGTGTATCCATAGTACGTCGATTTCCTTTCGTGTAGCCGGATTGATTGTGTTTTGATTGTTTGAACGCGCTAATCTCGGAAACTAGCAGTCCGATTTTAATAATTATTTTTGTAATGGATAGCCAGATTCAACGGAAAGGTTATGGGCTATTTTTCATCCCGAAATTCTCATAAGAACGACCACAATGTGGGTAAAACCGCGGGGTGGTGCTAGTCTATTTATATATCAACTGAGACGTAAATATGCCTTTCTATAATTTATTATCTTCTACTATGTAACGTCATTCAGTTCTAGTAATTCTGTTTTTAGTTAGAAATCATTAAATTTAACATATTGTCGGTGTAATTGACGTGTTGTTGGCTACTGCAGCTACAGCATCATCAGCAAACATTTCCATTGTTTTAAGAGCGAGCTCTTCTTCTTCTTCATCGAGTGGATGGTCACCCTGACCAATCCTGGTGTCAGAGTTATTGAGCCGCCTAAGGCCTCTGACATGGCTCATGTGACGACTACTATCCGTAGAGAGTAACAGGGACTGACGGCTTAACGTGCCCTCCGAAGCACGGAATCGTCTTACTTTTCGGGCAATCAGGTGATTCAGACTTCGATGCCCTAGCCAAACTGACGACAGTCTCACAAAGAGATTCTTGTAAGATATCCCCACCGGGAATCGAACCCGGAACCTCCGGATCGTGAGCAGAGCGCTCAAACCACAAGACCACGGGGGCAAATATAACAGTCTGATGTAACAAACCGTATATAATCGTGAACCTTTTTTACGTACGTAACGATAACCAATTTGAAACAAGCTTCGTGCGTTACGTTCATGATGCTATAAAGATTCCTTCCAAAGTTATGCTATTTTTAAATTTGCTATTGGAAGATATTAGATCACCCGATCAATTTTATAATACAGTTTCAGTTGTTTCAACCGTTAAACCATTTCGAAGGTCTTTAGGCGGTCTAAAACACCGACACCAGGGTTGACCACTGTTTATTTATTTACTTACTCTCAACGGATAGTAGTCGTTACATGAGCCATGTCAGAGGCCTTTGGCGGCTCAATAACTCTGACACCAGGATTGGTCAGGTTGACCTCCACTCGATGAAGAAGAAGACTGTTTATTTATGTTAATCTTTGTTACAGGTAAACAGACTATCACTGACTGGCGGCCATGTCATCGTAAACAAAGTCGAACAGGCAGAAATTGTCGACAATGTACCAACCTTCAAAACGCCAGTAAAGACAATAGATGAGCAACAAGCTCTCGAAGACGTTTACGCCGTCATTAATCACGATTGCACGAATATTGGCGTTATAACTAACGCAGAAGTTGAGGATATTATTAATTCTATACTTTTTAATCCGGACTCCAATGTCGATATTTTAAACGCCAATGTCAACACAAACGCCAGTATCAACAATTTAAACTCCAATATTAACATAAACGCCAGTGTAAACAACTTTAACGCCAATATCAACAATATAAACGCCAATGTCAACAATATAAACAACTTTAACGCCAATGTCAACAATATAAACGCCAATATCAACAATATAAACAACTTTAACGCCAATATCAACAATATAAACAACTTTAACGCCAATGTCAACAATATAAACAACTTTAACGCCAATGTCAACAATATAAACAGCTTTAACGCCATTGTCCACAACTTTAACGCCAGTGTCAACGATTGCAACGATTACAACGCTACTAACGGAGACATATTTAGTGAATCCACAATTTCACCCCAAAGCGTTCTGGAAGACTTGAACAATTGTGTACACAATTCGGATACGACATCAAGCTATGGCTCGTCACCAAACTATGGCCAGAGCGAATTTGCGTCAACTTTTAATGCCACAGAAAATGGGTCAAATGGGTATCATGAGTATCATGACCTGGTTACTCCGCTGTCTAATGACCCTCAATTTCAAGTGCAAGTTCCCTCAGAAAGCTCTTCATCACCAAAAAGTGGTTTCCATGACGCTTCTACCTCTTCAACGTGTTATTTCGACCAAAATTTCGCTTTTGGCGCCGATATAACGCAAGATGAACAGGAAAGATTTCATGCACTCCTTTCTGGTACCAATGAGGAAGCAATAGTGCCGACCATAGAACTCGATAGGAATGCTCCAGAGAGTTTATTCCCAACTCCTCCCCCATCCAACGCTGAAGAACCTAAACTGACGCTGAAAATCTTCAAAGATTTGCTCAAGGAAATTGTCAATGATTTTACTAAGAAGGAGTGCTGTGAATTGAGAGTGAGGAAGAAGAGAAGTAGAGAGTGTAAAGAGATATTTGACCATCATCTGTCGAAGCTCAGTCAGCGCACAAGAGTTAATATTTGTTTGAATATAGCTAAGTTGAGCGTTGCAGAAGCTTATGGGTGAGTCACAATCAGCATATTAAATAACCTTGTAGCGCCTGCGATTTTACCCGCGTTGTATATGTCGTAGGATAATTTGATACTTCGAATCTTCGCGGAAATCCTAGGGGTTTTGCGAAAACGCGGATAATTAGACATAGGCGAAAAATTATCAAATTATCAAATTATTAAATTCAAAAAAATATAAACAAAATATATCAAATTATTAAATTATCAAACATGAAAAAAAAAATAACCCTAACCTACCGAATTACTTACTATTCGGTAGGTTAGGGTTATTTTTTTTTACTTTGTCCAGTAAGATTTGATAATTTTTCGCCTATGTCTAAGTATCCGCGTTTTCGCAAAACCCCTAGGATTTCAAAGGATTTTCTAGAATTTCCTAGGAAGTATCAAATTATACTACGACATATATACAACCGCGGGGTAATATAGGTTATACATCAGAATAACACATGGGATACATTTTATCCCGAAATTCCCACAGGAATGGACACAACGCGGGTGAAACCGCGGGGCGCGACTGGTAGTACATAAACAATATGTTTAGGAAACTAAAGCATATGACATCATATCTTTAATTAATACTTTAAATGTGGTTATAAAGTAATTAAGTGTATATTATTATTATATTGTTTTATGGTTAATAAATAGGTAATAAAGCAAGATTACATAATGTAACTGTTGATACAATTAAATTAATTTCTATGTATAATTACTACATAGTATAAAACAAAGTCGCTTTCCGCTGTCTGTCCCTATGTATGCTTAGATCTTTAAAACTGCGCAACGGATTTTGACGCGTTTTTTCAAATAGATAGAGTGATTCAAGAGGAAGGTTTATATATATATATAAAAATTCCCGAAATTCCCACGGGAACGGGCACAACGCGGGTGAAACCGCGGGGCGCGGTTAGTTTTATATAAATCTAGATTGACATCGGCTTCTCGCTTTCTGGACAATGTAAAATGTTTTCGCACGACTTGTGAATTGAACCCGGGACCTCAGTCTTGACAGGCGAGTGCACGTACCACTAGACCAGACATTACAGGCTAATACTTTTGATTCCAGAGTTCTTCTTCGTGTGCTTGTCGATCTATCAAAAAGTAAAGAAGAAGATCATTTACGTTACGCCATTTTCGGTCACACGTGTTCAAGGGTCTTGATGGATCAGCCCAAAGTGTTCCTCGGTGATATGGGTGAGTAACTATCTTATTATATTAACTAACTAGCAGCGCCCCGCGGTTTTACCCGCGTTGTGCCCGTTCCCGTGGGAATTTCGGGATAAAATGTAGCCTATAGCCTTCCTCGATAAATAGACTATCTAACAGTGAAAGAATTATTCAAATCGGTTCAGTAGTTTCTGAGATTAGCGCGTTTAAACAAACAAACAAACAAACAAACAAAACAAACTCTTCAGCTTTATAATATTAGTATAGATATATCACTACATAGTATAAAACAAAATCGCTTTCCGCTGTCTGTCCCTATGTATGCTTAGATCTTTAAAACTACGCACCGGATTTTGACGCGGTTTTTTAAATAGATAGAGTGATTCAAGAGGAAGGTTTGTATGTATAAAAATTCCCGAAATTCCCACGGGAACGGGCACAACGCGGGTAAAACCGCGGCTAGTCTAAAACAAAAGCGAAGTGTATGCGTAAACGTAGTATCAATTCAAAATAGGTACATTAAATTACAATTCTACGTCAGTATAATAAATGATTGATGTTTTTTTTATAATAATTGTTTAGGTCGATAGATGTTTAACGTGTTTCCGCGTCATGGGTGTGCTGTGGTGCAAAAATTTACGGATAATCTCGGTTAATATAAGACACGAGGAAAATGGCGGGTCTTAATATTATAATAATTGAGTACTTACGTGTATTGATTCTATTTATAAAGAACTATCCGCGCCCCGCGGTGTTACCCGCGTTGTGCACGTTCCCGTGGGATTTCGGGAATTTTTATACATATAAACCTTCCTCTTGAATCAATCTATCTATTTAAAAAACCGCGTCAAAATCCGTTGCGTAGTTTTAAAGATCTAAGCATACATAGGGACAGACAGCGGGAAGCGACTTTGTGTTATACTATGTAGTGACAGCACTGACCTCTATTATACACACACTGGACTGGCTGTTACCATACAAATGACAGCTAATATTGTGTGGCAATTTGAAGCGCTCCTGCGAGTGTCCCGAGAACTAATTTTGACGTTCACTGCAAGCAAATTTTATCCCGAAGTTCCCGTGGGAATCAATTATATATTCATATAAAGTATTTGTGTCAGTACAAGGGCGTACCCAGGATTTCAGCTAGGAGGGGGCAGGGGGCTGCTTATACCTGTTTCGAAAAGATCTTCGGTCGGGTATATTGAAACAAAAAATCATGAAAACTTTAACTATAGAAAAAAACAAATCTGGCTGAAAAGATATTTTGTTTCCAACACTTCATTTGGCGCAGAGTAGGTAACATGTTTTTAATTTCTATTTGCCAAAAAAATTACATTTATTTAATCTTCTAGGGGGGGGCAGCTGCCTGCCCCTACCTGGGTACGCCCTTGTGTCAGTATACGAGTATATACATAGTAGTATCAGTGAGTTAGATTCCATAACACAAGCTTAGAGCTTAGTTTGGGTCTAATTAACCGTGAGTGAATTTGTCCGGGTGTATAATTTATACCTTTGTATACAGTACATCCTATTCTACTTGCCATACGATACATTACAGGCTTACCTTTGTCCTGTATGTTACACTACATCATATTCTACTTGCTAAACGATACTTTCAGGCTACTCTCCTTGCCGTACGATACTTACAGGCTATTCTTACAGGCCTGAACGTGCTGAAGGCGGCGGCGCTCCGCTGCCCCCACAGACCGGAGCTGACGCGGTACATCGTACAGGTCATATACCGCGTGATGAAGAATGAACGCGTTGGTGAAATGGAGAATGGCGTTTTTGATGAGGTGGGTGGGTTTTGGGGTGGAATGAGGCGGTTTACTCGAGTGAATGGTTCATTTTTGTTTAATTTTCTTTATACGACTAGAGTGAATGGTTCATTTTTGTTTCATTTTCTTTATACGACTCGAGTGGATGGTTCACTTTTCTTTCTTTTTCTTTGTTTTACTTTATTTTTCTTTCTTTCAGTCGAGTAAATATTCACCCGAGTGAATGCTTCATTTCTCTTTCATTTTCTTTTGTTCACTCGAATGAATAATCAGTAACCTGTTAAAAAAATCCTATACATTTAATTTACAGACTGACGGTCTAGGCGATAACCTAGTGATGGCGTGTGCACGCGCCGGCGATGCGTACGCGCAAGTGTTGTACGAGATCACTCAGAGAGAAGAGTACAGAGACATGCCGCCTCTGTTCAACCCGCAACATGTCAATAAGGAGGGTGAGAGATCAATGTATCTACTAATAAAAAAGCTCGCACGTGCTATTACCGACTCAATTTTGCTCGCACGTGCTATTACCGACTCAATTTTGCTCGCACGTGCTATTACCGACTCAATTTTGCTCGCACATGCTATATAGATATAACCGACTATATTTTACTCGCACACGTAGTCGACTAAATTTTATCTCGCACGTGTAATAGTTAAGTACCTTAATTTTACTCGCACGTGATACAACCCACAAAATTTAGCTCACACTCGCTATAACCGACTCAATTTGCTTGCACGTGCTATTACCGACTCAATTTTGCTCACACGTGCTATAACCGACTCAATTTTGCTCACACGTGCTATAACCGACTCAATTTTACTCACACGTGCTATAACCGACTCAATTTAGCTCACACGTGCTATAACCCACTCAATTTGCTTGCACGTGATATAACCGATTCAATTTTGCTCGCACGTGTTATAATTACCTAAATTTTGTTCGCACGTGATACGACCAACTTAATTTTGCTCGCACGTGCTATAACCGACAAAATTTTGCTCGTTCATGATATCTTCCAGAAAATTTTGTTCGCACTTGCTATAAGCGACTCAATTTTGCTCGCACGTGTTTCAACCCAAAACATTTTGCTCACACGTACTACAACCCACTAAATGTTGGTCGCTCGTGCTCACCCGCGCTCCCTCGTGCAGGTCACTCGGCGCTGCACGTGGCGTGCAGCCTGCACAGTGACCGCGCGTCGCGCCTGCACGTCGTGCACGTGCTGCTCGAGCACGCGCGCGCCGACATATGGAAAGGGGTGAGTCATTATTATGAACTAGCAGCGCCCCGCGGTTTTACCCGCGTTGTGCCCGTTCCCGTGGGAATTTCGAGATTTTTTATACATATAAACCTTCCTCTTGAATCACTCTATCTATTAAAAGACTGCGTCAAAAGCCGTTGCGTAGTTTTAAAGATCTAAGCCTTTTAGCCTCCGTGGTCTTGTGGTCTGAGCGCTCACGATCCGGAGGTCCCGAGTTCGATTCCCGGTGGTCTCGCAAAAAACTCTTTGTGAGACTGCTCAGTTTGGTTAAGGCATTACAGGCTGAATCACCTGATTGCCCGAAAAGTAAGTTTCGGAGGGCACGTTAAGCCGTCGTCGGTCCCGGTTACTCTCTACGGATAGTAGTCGTTACATGAGCCATGTCAGAGGCCTTTGGCGGCTCAATGACTCTGACACCAGGTTGACCGTCCACTCGATGAAGAAGAAGAAAGATCTAAGCATACATAGGGACAGCGGAAAGCGACTTTGTGTTATACTATGTAGTGAAGCACTGACCTCTATTATACACACACTGGACTGGCTGTTACCATACAAATGACAGCTAATTTTGTGTCGCAATTTGAAGCGCCCCTGCGAGTGTCCCGAGAACTCATTTTGACGTTCACTGCAAGCAAATAGGGGTACCACAGTCGACATAAGTCATAACTAATTTTAGTTCCATGGACATTCGTATATGCCTACAGTGGCCTACAGCGCCAAAATGGCGACACTCAAATAGGCACAAAATTATGATGACAGCAGCCTGTCCAGTGTATGTAATAGAGGTCAGTGAATAAGTGCGGCCGTGTGCAGGACGCGCGCGGCGGCGACTCGGCGCTGCACCTGGCGGTCTCCGCCGCCGAATGCGACCTCAGGCTGGTTCTGTTGATATTCAGCACCATTGAGAGGAACGACTGGAAGAAACTCGCCAAGCACAAGAATATGAGGTGAATATATTACTTTACTTATTAGCAACAGCCTGTAATGTACCACGGCTGGGCACAGGTTTAGTAATTTTATTTCATTCTTACCTATCTCTAAACCTTTTTCCTCTTCAGAAGCAATCGTCTTCGGCTGGAAAATTGACGACATTGGTCCACATTTTGTGCCGATCCAAAAGAAATAAATTATAAGTTACGATGGTTTTATTTTAATTTATATATTTTTGATTTCAGTTCAAAAACTCCTCATGAAGTCGCTCGCGTTTTCGCCAAATCAAACGACGGCAAGAACTATCACAAAGAAGTTTACAGCTTCCTATCAAAGTGTCGGTGATTTGTCCATTGCTGCTTAATATATAATAATATGTATACTATCTGTCCCGCGCTGTAGTTCCACCCGCGACCCAATAGAGGTCGCTAGTGTGTATGTAAACCATCCTGGGTGCCACACGAACGCATACAAAAAAAAACATTCAAATCGGTCCAGCCGTTTAGGAGTTCAGTGACATACACACATACAGTAGAATTATAGAAAGACTCGCTGCGCCCCGCGGTTTCTCCCGCAGCGCCCCCGTTCCCGTGGGAATTTTGAGATTTTTATTTCTTTTTTTTTTCTTATATAAAAACCTTGTCCTGACAATAAGGAACACATTAAAAAAAGAATCATTAAAATCGGTAAATCCGTTTCTGACTGGGCTAACGTTGTTGGACATATAACAATTAAGGGGGATGAGGGTGGACAACCCTTAGGGGTGTGAACTATAGATTGTAGCCGTTTCAGAGGAGTATGGTAACTAACATGAACACGAGAATTGTATATATAAGATATATATATTAGGGTGGAGCGAAATTTTTTTTTTTGTAATTTCGAGTTTCCTGCCTATGCAATCATTGATCCATAGTAATGGAAATATGTATGCAAAATTACAGCCTTCTAAATTAATATCTTGAGGTGGCGCATCAGCTATGAAAGTACACGAATTGGTAAAAAAAGGGTTTCAAATAAACATTTATTTCTGACAATATTACTATTTATTTTGCTGAATTTATAATTAAAATTACTAGTACAATATATAAACAAATGAAATTAACGTAAAAAACTAAATATTAATGTTGATTATCAGAAGTCTCAGTGTCTTCTTTTTGACAAAAATACTGAGATTTGGTCTCAAAAACAGGTATTTCTTGTCTGGATTTTATCCTAGTGCGAATGAAGCCATCTCTTGCATCGGGTCCACATACAGATGCCGAAGCCTCAGTTACAAGTTTGACACATCTCTTGACTGCTTGAGTATGGCAAGGGTACTTTTCAATGTCAAATAATTTACCCCCAGATGCAATTGTGGTACTAATTTCCGAGTCACTGTATTTCATTGTAACTGGAGGTTCTGTTATCTTCTCTGTAGCCCATTCTATCGAATCATAATAATTTGTCGCATCTATTTTAAGCTTTGGTAACTGGAACTCACGACCTTGCTTGCCTTTGGTCTCTTTTCTGGCCTTTAAAACTCTCCGAAGAGCCAGCTCTCGTACTTGTTGATTATCGTCTTGTAACATGGCCAACAGCAGATTTTCCGGGTGAATGAAGAAAGCGTTTCTTTGAATTGTGTTCAAGACAATACTTTTTAAGTCATCTCGCAAATACATACATCTTTTGACCATATCAAATATGTGAATTGGGCCAAACTTGCAAGAAGATTTTGACTTGATGTCAAACCAAGTTGGTGCGTAAACTTTCATGATGAAAGTGGCCAGTTCTTTTAAATTATCGGTTGGTTTAGCTGTACCAATATACAAGCGAAGAATCCTGTTTGCGCAAGTTAACCATCGAGAATGGGCTAGTTTACCTGGGTCTTTATTAGCCAAATTTGGTGGAACTGTACCAGAAGAAATAGCACAACATATTTGATAAAGGTATTTTTGATCGGTACTCAATAAATCAGTATTCAGATCCGGCAATTCGGTGAAAATTGGTTCGAATAGTTCTAATTTAAAGTCCAGACACTTCTCAAGTTGTTTTCCTAAACTGCCAGAAAAGGTATTGGGCCCTGTAGTAGTACCGTCAAGATTAGTGAACAAATGGCGAAGTGGTAGTTCATTTGCATGTAGCAAGCACACAAACCATTGCAAAGGGCGCTTCAGATGTTTTTCTAATAAAACAATGACTCCATTTTTGCGACCAGTATTAACAGCAGTCCCATCGCATCCTATTGCTACTAAAGAAGAATGAAATTCATATTTATTTTCAAGAAAATCTACAATATTTTTCGCAATATCAGCCGCTTTACCCGAAACCATAGATAGATGACCGATGTATTCAGAATTTGGTTCTGATATGATTGAGATATGTTCTTCAACTACAATCTTCCTTTGAGATATATTATCAGCATATAATCACAACATTTAATAGGATCACCGAATAAAGGACACCGCAAATCTTTACGCGTTTTAGGCATTTTTTACAAAAAATCACTAAACTTTGGCACTGTTTCAAAACGATATATTAAAGTTTATATTAGAAAATACTATTTGGCCTACGAGGTAACACTAATACAAACTTAAAACAGTATAATTGTAAGCAAAGCATGTAATAACAAAAATTTTTTTGAGCGTTGACTTATAAGAAAAAATATTCAATTTTTAGAAACTTTGATCTCAACGCGCCACCTGAAAATAAAGTCGTAGACCTTTGATATTTTGCACGAATAAAGCCTTTACCTATGGTCACCAATTAGTTATACAGGAGATAGGAAAATAAAAAAAAAATTTTTTTTCGCTTGTTTCACTCCACCCTAATATATATTTTTGATATGTACCTATGTACGCTTTTATTATGTATATATATATATATATATATAATTCTAAGCATTTTTGTTAACAAAGTGACAAAAAAAAATTTTTGTATAAATTTTTTTTTGTATAAACTTTTACATATTTTTATTAATTAATAAAAATTTATTGTGAAAGATGTTATCACTTGTTGCGTTAAATGTGTAGGATTTCTGTAGTTTAAGTTTTTAGGGCTCTTTCACTTTAAGCGTTTTTAAACGTCCAACGTCTACGTCATGTAAGTACGTCGCTGTTGTGTATATTGATGATTTAAAACGATTAATTAGAAAAGCTGTTAGTCTAACATGTTTGATATTAATCTACTTTAAGAGTACAATATAAGGTATAATCTACCCTATTGAATGTCCTTAGGGAGCAGGTTTTTGCCCACCCGTGGGCTATACCTCAATATTTTTTCCAGCATTGGGCTTTATATATTTCTTGATTATTAACACTTATTTTAATTAACTTTAAAAGCCATAATTTGATGCATAAAATGTATGTTATCATTTTACAGTATAATTTTTTATTTTACTAATAAGGTTCATATTTTTAATTTTTTCTACTAGTTTTAATGAACAATTATATAGTTGAACAAACATGCTGTAATATTATGCTTTAATTGAAATATCCAAATCATTTTGTGAGTCATACAAGCAGTGCCCCACCGTTTTACTCACGTTGTACCCGTTTCTGGGATTTTTTTGGGGTTTTTATTACTCATCATCCTAATCCTGACCAAGATAAATTGAATATAAGAAGAATTATTAAAATCGGTCCAGCCGTTTTCGAGTTATGGTGTAACTAACACGATTTTTTTATATTTTTAGATCCACGGTTGCTCGCAAATGATTATGCAGTAACAGATAAAGCTATAATATACAATTGAATAAATAAATATACATATTTAAAGTTATGTAAAAATAAATGTATTTTATTAGGTAACTACTCAGATGTAAAAAAATATCTATAAAAATAATATTTTTTTATTAATTACGATAATATTATTTTATTAAGTTTAACAATATAAGTCTAACTTTACTTTTAAATGTAGTTTTAATACAAATAAATGACGTAATCATACATTACATGTCAAAGTCACTCTAAGGAATCATTTGACGTCTCCGAGTTCCCGCGTAAAACTTCTCTTTTGACATAATATGTCATTCTAAAATTTGAATCAAATTAATGTCTTTGATTTGCACTGAAATTAAAGTAATTATTTTTTTACTTTTCATTGAATATAGTGTAGTAATAAATTAGGTTATATAAAGTGACATTTATACTTATAGCCTGAATATGTAATGGGTTTGATTAATACATGAAGGTTATACGCCTTACTTAGAAACGATAAGTACCTATCTAACTTAAACAGAGTTTTAAAGTGTTTTTTTTCAATCGATGAAGCACCCCGCCTTTAGTAAGTGTACGACAAAATATATTATAGAGATTGATATTATCTATCTCTTTTCAATCTGTTGGCCTCACGACTCTTTTTACTTACTTAATATAGTAATTTCGTAGTCTCACAAAATACGTAATTTTAAGTTAATAAGAAAACCATGTTTTGTTAAAAGAAAATTGAAAATTATTTTGAGATTTGTTTTTGAAAAATAAATGTTTTATTTTATTTGAAGAGTTTGTTTCATTTTATGTTTAGTGCCTTACGGTTAGATGTTCTTCGTGGTAAAAAATTGGAAAAATACCTACCTATTATCCCTTATTTATTATTATACACTTACTATCCCGAAATTCCTACGGGAACAGGTCGGCTGCGGGAAAGCTGGTAAAGAGTAAGTTTGAGGAGGTTAGTGGTCAATACTGGTGTCGACAACGACAACCGTTGCTTAACATTCAAGATCGACGGCCACCCATCACAATCATGATCACGACAACCGTTGCTTAACATTCAAGATCGACGGCCACCCATCACAATCATGATCACGACAACCGTTGCTTAACATTCAAGATCGACGGCCACCCATCACAATCATGATCACGACAACCGTTGCTTAACATTCAAGATCGACGGCCACCCATCACAATCATGATCACGACAACCGTTGCTTAACATTCACTATCGACGGCCACCCATCACAATCATAATCACGACAACCGTTGCTTAACATTCAAGATCGACGGCCACCCATCACAATCATGATCACGACAACCGTTGCTTAACATTCAAGATCGACGGCCACCCATCATATTCATAATCGCGACAACCGTTGCTTAACATTCAATAGCAAAAAGTGTCGTTACAACTTTTCGTCTTAATTTTTTCCGTGTAGCCCCCTTTCGCAACGCGCGATAAGGAACTTTGTTCCAAAACTATTCAAATACCTATTATCCCTTATTATTATACTTATTATCCCGAAATTCCTACGGGAACAGGTCGGCTGCGGGAAGACTGGTAAAGTAAGTTTGAGAAGGTTAGTGGTTAACTAAGGAGTTACGCAGTAGACCGCCTTAAGGCTTCCCATCCAAATAGCGGTCGAGCTGCACGTTGCTTAACAATCGCAATGAGTTAACACTGCTCAGTCAAACTACGACACGAGCACTACACACTAGTATATTATTTATACAGACTGGTCAAGTAATATCCAAAATACAAACTTTGAGCTAGTCATAGATCACCAAACTAAAAATGGCTATATCTCGAAAACTATTAGAGATAGCGCAAAAATAACGAAAATTCCGAACCCCCTAGGTATCTACACCCCACAAACAACACCCCCTCTACAAGTTGTGGTCATCATCGTCATCATCACTCATCATCGAGCGACGGGTTGTGTTGCCGACCCTAACCACATCGACCTCCGTTTACACTATATTGGGGTGAAATTTCGGAATCATATAGACTACATCTCCCTTCGCTAGGGGGGCACCGATTCCCCCTTTTTCTGTTCTTATTAAGTAATTGTTAACTAAACAGAACTTTAATGTAACCTACATTTACAGGTAGGGAAGAATTCAGCACAGCAGGTTTTATGTTGAATCTATTGAAAAATACACAGGTTGAATCTATTGAAAAATTTGAAAGTTTTGTCTAAGAAAGCTAGATTTAATTCAAACTTAGAAGAGGTTTGTGTAAAGAGGCTGAAATTTACCCTTAATACAAATAGGTTTCGTCTAAAGAGATTGGATGGATCTATTGAAAACTTTAAAGGTTTTAGTTAAGGAGGCTAGATGTCATTCAAACATCGAAGAGGTTGTTGTAAAGAGGCCGAATGGTAGGTATTCAAACTACAAATAGGTTTCATCTAAAGAGGTTTAATCTTATGAAAACTTTAAAAAGGTTTTGTATAAGGAGGCTAGATGTACTTATTGCAAACATAAGAGGTTGGTGTAAAGAGGCTGAATAGTATTCAAACTACAAATAGGTTTCATCGAAAGAGGTTGGATTTATTGAAAACTTAATAAAAAGGTTTCAGATAAGGAGGCTAGATGTCATTCAAACATCGAAGAGGTTGGTTGGTGTAAAGAGGCCGAATGGTATTCAAACTACAAATAGGTTTCATCTAAAGAGGTTTGATGCTATGAAAACTTGAAAAAGGTTTTGTATTAGGAGGCTAGATGTCATTCAAACTTCGAAGAGGTTTGTGTAATGAGGCTCAATGTTACAATGGCTTTGATGAAAAAAGTTGGGTGTATTGAAAACTTAAGGGTTTCGTTCAAAGAGGCTAAAGGTCATAAAATACTAACTAAATAATTTAACAAAACACTAAAATACTTTCACCCTGAAATACCCACGGGAATAGTAATATCGCGGGTAAAACAGCAGTGCTGCTAGTTCAGAAATAAAACACAAGCATTAGTCATAGAGTAGAAAAAGGTTTTATTTCTCTACATTCAATCTACATACAGAACTCTTCCATGACTCACATCACTTCAACAGCGACAGTAGTATAGTATGTACACTGCAGTATCACATGGTTGACAGTTGTCGGTAAAGGTACTCACTTTACTGTTATTTGTATTGAGACGATTATGTTGTAGTGACATTGGTGATGCTAAATAAACCTTTAGTTAATTCTGTACAGCTGCCATTCCCGTGATACTACATTGCATGTACTATACCGTGTTTGGTTTACAATACGTCATGTAAATTAAAGTTTTATTTGAAATAATCTCATGGCAGAGACAAAAATTAAGTTTTTTTATAATAACTGTACAAGATATTTTACACCTGAGATCTTTTTTTTATTATTTTAAAAATATTTGTTATTTTTTTTGTAATTTATTTTACGTTAAAACTAAAAAACTAAGTCTAAATATGTTTTTTGACTTTTAAATTTTATTAGCGTATTTTTTTCGGTTTTACAAATTATAAGGACTTAAATTTTTTTTATATATATTTTTAGCAATTGTTCGTTATTTAACAAATAAAAACTAGATATTTTTTTGTGTTTTAAGAAATATATTATTTTTACAATATCTTATAACTTAAAATTAATTGTAAATTAAAAATAAATTGACCAAATTATTTATTAACAAATAAAATGTCATTTATTATGTAACTTAAAAATTATAACTAAACAAATTTCGGTGGATTTTTTTTTCAACTTTTTTTCATAATTACACAACATTCACACATTCAAAGACAATTTTTCTTGTTTTTATACACAGCTCTTAAAACTAGCGCAGTCAATGTGAGTTCCTTGACATCTTAAGACACTGCAGATCAAAGTTCAACTTAAAAACACTACAACCCAGACAAGTGGCAATCATTTGGCATTCTTTTCGCTGTCTACGATCAAAAATTGCAATTTGTCTTATCACGTGCCATCTACACATGATAGTAGACAGCAATAGAATGCGAAAGGATTGCCACTTGTCTATGGGACAGCTAAGAAAATGCTATTTGAAAGAAGAATAGATTAAAACCCACATTAACCGCAAAAATGGAATAATACCTCTTAAAAAAATCACAGAATTACCATAGATAAGTTGGACTTATAGACGAAACATGTCCCTGGCAGAGACAAATGTTATTTATATCAGATTTATTTAAATATAATTAAAAATTAAAGCTTACATTCCAACAATTTGATAGGGACATATTTCGTTTTATATGATATGGGGGTATTTTGAAAAATATTATTTAGTTAGTTATTTTTAAGTTCGAGCAGGCAGCCAACCCTGACCGCCTAAAGACCGCCGAGATAGTCTACAGTTGGAAACAACCGGGACTGTCAATCTGATAGTTGCTATACCCAACTTCTCGGTGATGCAAATATTATTTTTCAAAATATAATTTTACCTAACTCTATTATTCGAATGCTACAAGACTACGAAGTAATTAAATATATCAAAAATATCCAAAAATAACAGGAGAGTCACAAAAACAATAACAAATGAAAAATAGATAAATTTTCAAAAATGTATATTTTCAAACTATTTATACAAGTTTGGAAAAATGCACTTACTTATTACCGTTTTACAAAATCGTGGAATTATTTACAAAACTAAGAATATATTATAACATCTTTAGATATTAAGATATGTTCTCAGTATATTTATAAAGCCTGGTTAGCACTGCATCGGAATCGCATTCGTAATATACGCAATTTTGATGGATTTTTCTACTAAAATGTATCAGAATTTCCGAAATACTTAGTTTAAAATTCCGACGTAGCGAACGGATAACTCCGACGCAGTAATCAAGGGAGACTTTAATTCCACTTATTTGTAAAACCGTCATCTTATACTAATTACTCCGTAGTCATTTCTTTCGATATTTTTTAAAATTTCGAGAATTTTTTCGTCTATTTTTTTTATTTATTTCGATATTTTTCGCTTACAACTACTTCAAGACACACTGGGTGTAGATCACGGAGTTTTGATTTACCAAAAGTAGGATCTAATACATTTTACTAATAAATTCAGATTTTGTCTAAATATTTAATTATTACTATTATTCGTAAAATATATAAATGTCAACGTTTTATTTAAATACACAGTAAAATAATAGAAAAATAAATGTCGAAATAATGCAAAGGGTTTTGATGTTTTAGTCTGAATTTATCAATAAAAGTCTGATTTTTCATGACCGTAAAGCTGCCTTGACCATTTTTGATATTTTCAAAATATTTCGGCCTGTAAATATTACTGATATCTTTAACTAGAGGCCTCTGTGGGATCATAAAATGTTTGAAATATATTCTTTATGTTTTGACAGTTTTAGATAAAAATTTGACATTAAATTGAAATGAAAAAATGTCAAAATTCAATCTAAGACTGATTTAAGATTATTTTATTTTGGCTATAGAAACGATGAACATAATGCGTTTAAAGTTCCCTTATATTATGAAATGCATTGAGCTGTACAGGGCTAAGATACAAAGACAAAGTATTTTCTTATCTCCTCTCTCCATAGAGAAATAGAGATATCCAAAATGGCTACATTCAAGAAAAAAGCATAAACACTATTTTCATCCCAAAATTCCTGCGGGAACGGGTACAACGCGGGTAACACCGCGAGATGTCTCAAGAGTGTTGAAAATCAAAGACGAAATCTTAGTCTTAGTGGTCTTGCCTGTACGTCGGCAGTATGTGTATGTGGCGATGATGGTAATGATATGGCGTGTTAAGCTACGGCAGTGTGCGGATGGGCGGTCAGTTGTCGCAGTAGACTGGCAAGACGGGGCTCCTGGGCCAATCGACTGTTTCTTCATTCTCGCTCGACTCGCTGCCAGATCTGTGAACACAAATCATAATTAATGATGCTAGTTCATAAAATTATTTTCTTAAATACTCGTATACATGTTAGCTCGGGTTTGAGATCACCAACCCGCATTTGGCAAGCGTAGTGTTTATGTCTCCTCACTGTACTGATATCTTCAGTGAGATGAGAGGCCTTTGCCCAGCAGTGGGACACTACAGGCTAATACTTTACTTTACTTAAATATTCGCGCTTTGAACACATACTATCAGTGGCTTCCCCGTGTGTAATTCTTAAAGTTTCAAACATTATATTCTCCCTATTTGTAGCGTATGTAGTCTACACTACTATTATAAAGAGGAAAACTTTGTTTGTTTGTTTGTAATGAATAGGCTCAAAAACTACTGGACAGTTTTTAAAAATTCTTTCACCATTCGAAAGCTACATTATCCACGAGTAACATAGGCTATTTTTCATCCCGAAATTCCCACAGGAATGGACACAACGCGGGTAAAACCGCGGGGCGCTGCTAGTATGTAATATGTACCTGTTCCGCGGCGGCGAGTTGTGTTGCTCTTCAATGGTGGGCAGGAGCGACGTGAGGCGGTCCGTGGGGCGAAGCACCTGCCGGGTGCAACAAGCAGTTGAGACAAATACATAGAGAAACGACTTGCAGGTCATAAGAGAGGTTTTGAGACAGGAAATGTGAAGAAGAAAATCTTCGCTTAGAAATTTTATGCAATCCTACTGGTTAATAACAGTCTCCGTGGTCTTGTGGTTTGAGCGGTGGGGATATCTCTCACAAAAATCACTTTGTGAGACTCTCCTCAGTTTGGTTAGGGCATTGCAGGCTGAATCACCGAATAGTAAGATGATTCCGTGCTTCAGAGGGCACGTTAAGCCGTCGGTCCCGGTTACTTTCTACAGATAGTAGTCGTTACATGAGCCATGTCAGAGGCCTTTGGCGGCTCAATGACTCTGACACCAGGATTGGTCAGGTTGACCATCCACTCGATGAAGAAGAAGATTACTAGTACGTCGTGCGCATACCTTGAGCGTGCGCTCCGACAGGCGCCACACGAGCCGTTGCCGCTGCGGCTGCGCGCGCCGCGCCTCGTACCGACTGATCACACTCTTCACCGTGTTCTTGGCCACCACTAGCGACTGTTCACTCATCTGTCAACGGAGTTACGCGTTAGTAAAGAGTTAACAGAATAGTATCTGTGATAATTAGATTTCAATTGAATCAACAATAAATATTATAAAGAGGTAAAGTTTCTAACTTTGTAAGCACTAATCTCAGAAACTACCAGTCCGATTTGAATAATTCTTTTTGTAATAGATAGCCACATTCAACGAGAAGGTTATAGGCTATTTTTCACCCTAAATTCCCATAGGTACAGGCACAATGCAGGTAAAACCGCAGGGCGCTAGTAGTTTCAATTATTAGTACTTTACTGATAGATATTTCAACAAAAACGTATGTATGTACTTACATTGCAGTACTGTTGGATATGCGCCGCGAATTCGTAGATATAATACACGTCCTCCGGCACAGAAGACGTCCGCGACCACTCCACTAGCTGTTGTTCTGTAAAGAATATTAAGTAAACTTTAATATTTTGAAGCATTTCTTAAAGGAAAACCGCCTTATTCACAAATAAACATATTTTAACAAAACCAACAAGCGTTTTGTCTCTTTCGCTGTTTGGAAAATAGCGTATGTTGGAAAAGGACTAACTATTTGATAGCTAAATGCTGAAATTCCCGCGGGAACGGGTACAACGCGTGTAACAACAGTAGTACATAATCCTAACTAATATAAATGGCAAAGTAACTCTTGTCTGTCTGTGACGCTTTCACGCCAAAACTACTAAACCGATTTGTTTGTAATTTGGTACACAGTTAGTCCAGAGCCTGAGAAAGGACATAGGCTACTTTTTATCCCGAAATTCCCTTGGGAACGGGCACAGAGCGGGGCACAGCCAGTTACAAAACTGACCGATCTTGTGGTAGAGTAGGACCAGCGCGAGCTCGCACATCCGGATGTTGGCGCAGTCGGCGTCGCACACGACGATCTCCAGCAGGTTGGAGAGGTCGGGCTCGCTGACGGTGTGGCGCGGCCGGTTGACGAGCGCGGTGAGCAGGCGCAGCCAGTGCAGCGGCGTGGTGCGCGGCGCGGCGCACACGCGCAGCTTGTCGCGCACCACGGACGACATGCGGCCCGCGTCGCGCGCCGTGCACGCGGACGACGACAGACGAACTGTGGGATTTGAGTTCATGGTGAGACTATGTACTATACACAACACTAGTATAAAACAAAGTCGCTTTCCGCTGTCTGTCCCTATGTAATATGTATGCTTATCTTTAAAACTACGCAACGGATTTTGACGCGGTTTCTTTTATTAGATAGAGTGATTCAATAGGAAGGTTTATATGTATAAAAATGTGAGACATTCCGACGGGTACGGGCACAACGCGGGTCAGCCGCGGGGCAATATTTACCCAGATCTTCGAGAGACACGTTGCGCTGCAGCTTGTTGTTGACCGCGTAGTCTTCGATGGCGATGTTCATACACGACACGGTGATGCAGGGCATGTGGCACGGACGCACCTTCATTTTGGTCAGGAATCTACAAGTTAAATAAATAAAATATCATTTATTGCTTAAGTACAAGGGCAAAAGTTTGAGAATATCTTAAAATTAACAAATGGAGAAGGCTCAGTATGAGCTGCCCGGAGTACACTACTCCAGGCAGCGCTGGTTTTCAGCCACCCCTTTTCATTGTGTTCACAGGAGGGGGGGGGGGGGGGGGGGGGGGGTGTCACGTAAAATAATATAATAGAATGGAAAATAATATAATAGAATGGAAAATAATATAATAGAATGGGAAAAAATTATAATAGAAGACATGGTTATAGTTCACCAATAATGAGTGGCTTTAAAGAAGTATCGAAGTTGGTAGACATATTGGTGAAAGTTTACGCAAACACTACTCATTTTGAATTAAATAAATAAATACACCGGACAAATTCACACAGTTAATTAGACCTTGTGTTATGGAATCTAACTCACTGATACTACTACATAAACATACACAAATGCATAATTGACAACCAGACGTCGGCAACAACTAAGTCTTCACGTATTGTTGACTCCGGGCGGGAATCGAACCCGCAACCACAGTAAGCGCTCTCACTGCCATTGTGCCACTGGGCTTGTCCCGGTTTATTTATATAGATAGATAGATTATACACCTTGATAGGTATATATGTTTACAAATCTTCATATAATGATATGACCGACCTGTCCAAAAGATGTATGGCATCCACGAGCACGTCGACAGGCAGGTCGAACCACACCTTCAGCGAGCGGAGCACGTGCGCCGCGCCGTCGCGCGCGCCGCGGGACACTTCGCCGCTCTGAAACATACGGTTAGATATCAATACTAATATTATAAAGAGGTAAAATTTGCAAGTTTGTTTGTTTGTATGTACGAGGTAATATCAGGAATGATCAGTCCGATTTGAATAATTCTTTTTGTAATGGCTAGCCACATTCATCGGGAAGGTTTATAGGCTACTTTTCATCCTGAAATTTCCATGGGAACAGGTACAACGCGGGTAAAACCACGGGGCGCTGCTAGTATGATATACACCACGAAACAGAGAAACAAGTACTCCGTAACACTCACCTCAGTGTGCGATGGAAGACAGAGCCGCGGCTGGAACTTGTGCTCCATGAGGAGGTACTCGTTCAGGGTGGAGTAGAGCTGGGGCGGAGCGCCCGCGCCGGCCGGGGCCGAGCCGCACGCGACTGACATGGCGGAGGAGCGAGGAGCGGGTGAATCGGCACCTGTACGGGTGACGGGTTAGTTATATGTATAAATAAATATACACGGACAAATTCACTCACGGTTAATTAGACCCAAACTAAGCACGTAGCTTGTATTATGGAATTTAACTCACTGATACTACTACATATACATACACAAATACTTTATAAAGTATTCTTAGAAGAATATATAATTGACACCCAGACGTCGTCGCCAACGACCTTGACTTCACATTTTGTTGAATCCGAGCGGGAATCGAACCCGCAACGCCCGACACAGTAACCGCTCTCACTGCCACTGTGCCAACGGGCTTGACAATAATGTATACCGGTTGTTTCAATCGTCGTCAGCTTTGGGCGGTCTAAAACCTCTCGACACCAGGGTTGGCCACTCCCTACTCGAAATTAATTAATTTATCTATACTAATATTTTATAGAGGTAAAATTTTTAAGTTTGTATGTGCGAGGTAATCTCGGGAATTACCGGTCCGATTTGAATAATTCTTTTTGTAATGGATTGCCACATTCAACGGGAAGGCTACTAGCAGCGCCCCGCGGTTTTACCCGCGTTGTGCCCGTTCCCGTGGGAATTTCGGGATAAAATGTAGCCTATAGCCTTCCTCGATAAATAGACTATCTAACAGTGAAAGAATTATTCAAATCGGTTCAGTAGTTTCTGAGATTAGCGCGTTTAAACAAACAAACAAACAAACAAACAAAACAAACTCTTCAGCTTTATAATATTAGTATAGATTATTCATCCCGAAATTCCAATAGGTACGGGCACTATGTGGGTAAAACCGCAGGGCACGGCTAGTTAAATGATAAAGTGTATATCTCACCTATGCGATGATGTGTGGTACCGCAGGAGCAAGCAGCGCTGTACGATGTATATGCCCGCGCCGATCCCCCCTCTGCTCGTTGCGCCGTAGTCTGAGCGACCGGGCCGCCCTAGTACCTGGCGAGAGCGGTTGTCAGTACCGGGGGTACTGCGTGCGTTGGGGGAGGGTTTGGTGGAGATTTTGAGGGGTTCCAGAGGAATTGGTAGAGATTTTGAGGGGTTCGGTAGAGATTTTGAAGATTTTCAAGAGTTTGGTCAAGGTTTTTTGGATTTAGAAGGTAGGAAACACACAAAAAGGCTACCAATCACAATGTCTTGTTGAAAAACAATTGGTTGGCCACCTTTTGCTCTCGCACGCCAGATACACGGTACAGCTATAGTTGAATACAGCTGTAAGGGCAGTACACTGCGCTTTGCAAGACACAGTGACACTAAAACACCTTCTTTTTGAAGTCGGTTGGACCTCAAAAGTCGGCAAAACTACTAAGAAGTGAATACCTCTCAGAAGTCAATACTTATAACAGTGGTTTAAACTATTTAAAGTGGTTTTAGGAGATAAAGCCTCGGTCTTTCCCGTTAACCCTTTAGTACAAACTGGACGTGTTAGGTCCTTAATACTATTTTTATGGAACGTAATGTTCAAGGGTTGCTTGCAGGGAAAATATGTTTATTTTTTAAAGTACCTGTAAAATTGTCATGGGTATTTAGTTGATGGGTAGTGTAGTGAAAGACATGTGAGTGCTGCCGTGCGATGCTTTAGACGGTACGGCACTTTAACGTGCGTTAGCTGTCGGTCCCGGTTGTCTCATTGTTTGAGCTTGCCGGAGGGTAGTTTAAAGTTCTGACACGGGTTGGTCTAACCTACTCGAAGTTACATAATGAAATGAATGACTTTGTATGTGAGTTAATTAATATAATCATTTGAAGTCAACCAGTGTGCTTTTGCTTGTATAATTGAAGTAAAAATTGTTCAATCACTACATAGTATAAAACAAAGTCTCTTTCAGCTGTCTGTCTTTCTGTCTGTCCCTATGTATGCTTAGATCTTTCAAACTACTGCACGGATTTTGATGCTGTTTTTTTTTAATAGATAGAGTGATTCAAGAGGAAGGGATATATGTATAAAAATTCCCGAAATTCCTACGGGAACGGGGCGCTAGTGAAAAATAAAATTGATAACAAGTTTCCTAAGAAAAGATCTTCGTATTTCCTTTAGATTCAGACTTATATTAGCCTTCGATCAACAATATGTATTGTTGATCGAAGGTATCACTACATAGTATAAAACAAAGTCGCTATTTTTGTCTGTTTGTTTGTCTGTTTGTCTGTATGCTTAAATCTTTAAAATTACGCAACGGATTTTGATGCGGTTTTTTGTAATAGGTAGAGTGATTCAAGAGGAAGGTATTTATGTAAAAAAATTTCCGAAATTCCCACGGGAACGGGCACAACGCGGGTAAAACCGCGGGGCGCTGCTAGTACCCTATAATGCCTCATTACTCGACAAAGGCCTCTGTATGTATTACACTAGATTACTTGCATGTATAGTTCAATAACCACAATAACAAAACAAAAATATTATCTTTTTGATACAAATATAAAACAAAGACAAGTCAGAAGTTATAGAAATCCGGTAAATAAAACAATTATGATAATAAACACGTCCATAGCAAGTTAATAATATTGATAATGTTTACAGAACAAAGGTCGTGATCATTTGAATGTCGTAGTTTTGAAGGTTAAGCAACGTTCAACTCGGACGCAACTTTGATGGGAGGCCGATAGTTATAAGTAACTGTTGTTATTATTTATACCCGGATAAATTCACTCACGGTTAATTAGACCCAAAGTAAGCTCTAAGCTTGTATTATGGAATCTGTGGAGTCTGTTAGGGCTGGGAAGATTCGAAGGACCTAAGTATGTAAAATTTAAGCCTGTACATAAACGATATACCCACTAGAATTTGGAAAAGATCTTTGCTCACAAAAGTAGATAAATCAAGTCCACCACCAACCTTATTGCTTCCACACGTCGTCTGTAAAGATGGATCGGCACAGAGAGGTTTCTGGATGGCGTGGAGATGATGGAGCAGCGTTGTAAAGTCCAAACACCAGCTAGGTATCGAAAATGGCACAGCACTGTTTGCGAGAACGTCTCACACACACAATATTGTCTGCACGGCAGGAATATGTATGAAATTCGTAATCCTGGCTATCACGGATAGCAGCTCAAGGATGAGATCACGACCGAATCAGGGCGGTCGTCCAAGGACACTGGTGATGCGCGCCCGCGCAGGCAAGGATGATGCGAGGGCGGGGGGGGGTGCCTCAACCACCGATTTCAAACGACGGCAGTCGCAGAAAAGGCAGATGGCAAACACAATTTATCTACCCTTTAGTTAAAAATGAGCAAAGATCGAACATTCCCCCCACCGAAATTATCATGATAATTTCCAGTAGATAAATGTACATGAAATAAGAAAGAAATTCCTACGGCAATTGAAATGTTGCTAATAGGCAGAATAGTGTACCTAAATATAATTATAATAAGATGCTACATAAGTAAATATGATAAGATGAATAAGATTTATTTAGTATAGTTTATGAACTTATCAATTCGAATAAGGAAAAGGACAGATTTTATTTACCGGTCTCTTTAATAGTCCCTTTTGCGTCCTCAAAGTTAAAACACGAACTACCCCATCAGGACCATTATGAACACGTTCTACCTTGGCCCGAACCCAATTGAGTGGGCGAGTTAGATCTGATCTAATGAGAACTAAATCGCCAACCATGAGATTTGGAGAATGTGTGTGCCACTTTGCCCTTTGTTGCAATGTATGTAGGTAGTCATCGGACCATTTTTTCCAAAACATTTGGGAGATCCTTTGAACGTATTGCCAACGTGACAGCCGGTTCACACTCACATCTTCAACATTGTACTCGGGTACGGCAAGTAAGCTTTGACCTATTAAAAAATGACCCGGTGTTAATGTTTCAAACTCATCGGGACTGTTAGACAATGGACACAGAGGACGTGAATTTAATACTGCTTCGATTTTACAAAAGACAGTAGTGAGCTCCTCGTATGTGAGCACCTTATTTCCTACTGCCTGAAGAAGATGACGCTTGGCTGACTTAATCCCGGCTTCCCACAGTCCGCCCATCGACGCAGCTGTAGGTGGAATATTTTTCCAATCGATAGACCGAGAAGCACAGCCTTCAGCAATCGTGTCATTATATTTATTAAAAAAGATTACCACATCCTTCAAATGTTTTGCAGCGGCGACAAAATTTGTACCGTTATCTGAATGTAGGCACGAGCATAGGCCGCGCCGCGCTACAAACCTATCAAGTGTAGCTAGAAAACAGTCAGCTGATAAATCGCTTAATACTTCCATATGCACGGCCTTTGTGGAAAAGCACACAAAAAGGCACATGTAGCATTTTAGAATCCTTGTGTTACGTTTAATACTCGACTTAATGAGGAACGGACCACCTAAGTCACAACCGACATGATCAAAAACCTTGTTAGGTATCAATCTTTCGGCGGGTAAAGTACCCATATGGGGTTGAATCGATGTAGGGTTACATTTAAAGCATACGATGCATTTCGACAACACACTACGGATTACATTGCGCGCGGAAACTATCCAGTAACGTTTACACAATATACCTTGTAATGAGCGAGGTCCTACATGTAGGTACATGATATGAAGATAATTTATTATTAGAAAGGTTACGTGACATTTTTTAGGCAATAGCAGAGGATGTTTGCTATTGTAAGGTAGTTTAGCTTGGGATAACCTACCCCCCACCCTGAGGAAATCACGGGAATCGACGAAGGGTGCTAACTTCCGTAACGACGGAACATATTTGTTATTTTTAAGTTTATCTATTTCGTCACGAAAATAGGTATTTTGTGTTGTTTTAATTATAAGATCGTGCGACACATTCAACTCGCCAATTGATAAGGGTCCAAACAAACGTTCATTTTTTATAAGTCTGCAGTTTTTTACAAATCGTAAACACCATGCAAGAACACGTTGAAGTTTCGTGAATGAGGAATACCTTTCAAAAAACGTTTTTGAAAAATCGTCAGTTAAGGTTTGAGATAGACAGGAGAAAGTATCATTATTTGATTTTAACTCTAATATTTCCGAGTCATCTTTTATGTAAAACGGACTGATTGGCCACTGATGAACGTCATCAGCCAACCAATCTGGTCCGTGAAGCCATTGTTCGTAATCAGCTACGAGCTGAGTCGGCATGGCGCCACGCGAACAAATGTCAGCGGCATTGTTTTCGCTTCTCACGTGATACCAGCTGTTCGACGGAACTACCTCCACTATTTGAGCGACACGATTAGACACAAAAGTTTGAAGTTTGTAAGGAGGTGTTTGTAACCAAGCGAGTGCAACGCTGGAATCAGTCAAAGCCGTTACTTGAAGGTTTATATTTTTTATATTCTGTTGAATGAATAAAATTAATTTAGATAACAAAACAGCTGACATAAGTTCGAGTCGTGGAATCGTAAGAGGTTTGATCGGTGCGACTTTACCTTTACTGATAAGTAGTCTGGTTTTCACCTTATTATTTGGGTCGACACTTCGAGCGTAAACACATGCCGCATAACCACGGGTTGATGCGTCACAAAATGCAATTAAATGTACCTCACAGAATTTCGGTATAAGCAAGTGCCGTTCGATTTTTATAGACGAGAGACTCGATAATGATGTTATATACATTGACCATTTTTCACGCAATTGAGTTGGGAGGGACTCGTCCCAACCAAGACTAAGCTTCCACAAGTCTTGCATTATACATTTAGCGAGAAATGTGCAGGGAGATAGAAATCCAACAGGATCGAAAATACTTGCAAGAAGTTTTAGCACCGATCGTTTAGTGTAGGTATCGTCCATCATGTTGTAGTCGAATGAAAAACAATCATCAGAGGGCAGCCATTTCAGTCCTAGTACCTTTAGTGAAGAACACACGGTGTTGTCACCAAAGTTTATAGCGACGGATTGCTCAGCGTCTATTCTCGCGAGTAACTCAGGGGAGTTACTCGCCCATTTGCGCAGGTCAAAGCGGCCGAGTTTCAATAGAGCTACGAGCTCATCCTGTAACGTACAGGCCTCGGCGAGGTCCTGTGTAGACCACAACAGGTCGTCGACAAAAAAACCTTCCATTAAAACCTTAGCAGCGTGAGGGTAATTTTTACCTTCATCTTGAGCTAACTGCTGCAAGGAGCGCACAGCTACGTAACCAGATGAACGTAAACCGTAGGTATTCGTGAGAAGTTCGTACGTTTTGATTTCTTCAGAGGGGGATTCCCTCCAAAGAATGTGTTGATAACAGCGGTCCTCGGGAATTATAGATATCATTCTATAAAATTTAGCTATATCAGCTGTTAGGCAAATATCATACAGGCGGAAATTGAAAATAATTTTTAAAATATCGTGATGAAGCTTCCTACCTGTGAGCAATGTGTCATTTAATGACACGCCATTCGAAGTGACCGCTGAGCCATCGAATACCACTCGCACGGGCGTAGTGGTACTTGAGCTTTTTACCACACAGTGGTGTGGAATTGTGTACTTACTCGGCTCTGTGCCGGTGTATGGTCGCATATGTCCGAGGTTTTCATACTCGCGCATGAACTCAACATAAGGAGTACGCAACTCAGGGGCTCGAGCGAAACGTCGCTCCAAATGGTGTAGCCTTCGCACGGCTTGGCTACGTGATTCACCGAGGGCGGCACGGTTCGGGTCGAGCAGGATAGGTGATACGTACCTACCACTCTCGTCCCTATAGTGCTGCTTAGAAAAAATCTCCTCGGCTAGTTCGTCGTGTGGGCTGAGCTTAGGGTTGTCGCACGGCGACTCCTCTAATTCCCAAAACGATTTTAAGGATGCATTGATGGTGTCACTGTCATTGGTGTACGACACCAAATTGCAAGATAATGTTGCAATGTTAGTGACATCATCGGAAGTACACGGTACTTCCATTCTTCCACACAATACGAACCCGAAGGCACTACTTAGTGCTACGGGTAGTGTGGGGCTCACGATTATTTTGTTCCCGTCGTAGATGTCAGGGAATATGTCACCTGCGAGAATAATATCAACAGGGGATTTTTTATAAAATGAGGGATCCGCCAGCAAAAGGGTTTTATAATGGTGGGAAACTTCTTCGGAAATTTCCACCGAAGGTAAGTCGGAAGTAATTTTTTGCAAAATAATAGCATCGATTTTAAACGTCGGATTTTCGGAGTGTCTCGGTTTAATGGTACATGAGGTCATGCCAAAATTCTTCACGCTGTTACCGGCTAAGCCGAAAATATTATACGGACATTTTTGTCGTGACAATCCTAATCGTTCTAAACATTCCATTGTAATAAAGTTCGATTGAGCGCCTGAATCGATAAGAACACGGCAAGCTTGCGAATTACCAAACGAGTCAATAACATTAACTATAGCAGTACCAAGTAGAACCATATAGTTCTTTATATTGTTTACGTTCGAGAATGATAGCTTCGTATGCGCGTGCGCACTATGTGTATCTATAGATCGTGCATCGATAGTATTAATTACGGTATCTAGATGCAATAACGCATGATGGCGCTGATTACAAGCAAAGCATTTGAACTGACTACGACAATCGGCAGACGAATGATTTTGTTTGAGGCAGTTGTGGCACAATTTTAAATGATCAGCACGGCTGAGTCGGTTCGCGGGTGTCAATTCACGGAATTGTTCACAGCGAAAAATCATATGATTTTGGCCACAGTGTAAACAAACCGGTTTGTTATTTACAGATTGCGTCTGTGAAGAAAAGGTTTTTCTTATGTAATTCTCACTCGTTCTTTTGTTTGAATTAGCGTTAGGTGTAGAATTCCTATTTTGCGAAACAGTAGAACTAGATTGCGAATGTTCCAAGATTTTAATATGGTTATGTACGTGAGACATCAGCTGTTCGTAAGTAGGTATAGTTTTTTGGTCAATGCTTTGTTCGAACGTCTTTCGGGTATTAGGGTCTAGCCCTTTCAATGCTATATGACAAAGTACATAGCTAGATAAATTATCGATGTTGAGAGCATTTATTGCGCGATATGAATGATCAAAAGTCTCAATAAAATTATTTAAATTGGAAGGTGACTCAGTTTTTAACGCGGGAAAATTCAACATTTTATCTAGATATTTACCTACTAGCATTCTATTGTCCTGATATTTATCAAGCAATGACTGCCATACCACTTCGTAATTACTCGATGTTATAGGCACACTTTTGACGATGCTGAGTGCGGAACCTTTTGTACACGACAGCAAATAATGAAATTTGTCTATATTGGAGATACCTCTTTGATTGTGCACCAAAGAGCAAAATGTTTCATAAAATGTTGTGAAACTTTCAATATTCCCATCAAACGTGAACAATTCTAATTTGGGTAAACGCGGCCGTACTTCGGCGTTAGAATTATCTTTAGCGCATGAAGGAACGTCCGCCATTTTGGAAGCGTGCTTTGATTTACACAGCTTTATGCGAAAGTACAGGTCATCGAAGGCCTTTAGATCGCTGTCATTGAATTGCGCATCGGGATCTAAAGTCAATTTCAAATCATAAATTTCCATGCACGTGCTTTCAAATGAATCGCGTAATGAATCAATCTCTGAGGCACGCAAGAGGAACATAATTTTAACATCCGATTGGGTATCAATTTTATTTGATAAATCAAATATTTGCTGAAGTTGAGAATAAATACGTTGCCTTTTAGCAATGGCTTTATTAATGTAGCGAGCAATTTCTAACTCCTTTTTGGAGGGAGCTTTGTCAGAGGCTTTTTCATCAGAATTAGGCATTTTGAAAACCTAAACAGTTGTGAAACTAAGACAAATGTAAATATTTAATTAAGAAACAAGCACGGCTTGTATGCACAAATTGAATAAATTGGTTACACGGTAACGTGGTTGATTCAAAATGGCGTCCTAGCTAACCAACGTGGATAGTAGAACTTGAGTATGAAATTAAGTATTTAAGTATGAGATTTACGAAGGTTAAAAATCCGGCTCGAAGGACCAAGATGTGGAGTCTGTTAGGGCTGGGAAGATTCGAAGAACCTAAGTATGTAAAATTTAAGCCTGTACATAAACGATATACCCACTAGAATTTGGAAAAGATCTTTGCTCACAAAAGTAGATAAATCAAGTCCACCACCAACCTTATTGCTTCCACACGTCGTCTGTAAAGATGGATCGGCACAGAGAGGTTTCTGGATGGCGTGGAGATGATGGAGCAGCGTTGTAAAGTCCAAACACCAGCTAGGTATCGAAAATGGCACAGCACTGTTTGCGAGAACGTCTCACACACACAATATTGTCTGCACGGCAGGAATATGTATGAAATTCGTAATCCTGGCTATCACGGATAGCAGCTCAAGGATGAGATCACGACCGAATCAGGGCGGTCGTCCAAGGACACTGGTGATGCGCGCCCGCGCAGGCAAGGATGATGCGAGGGCGGGGGGGGGTGCCTCAACCACCGATTTCAAACGACGGCAGTCGCAGAAAAGGCAGATGGCAAACACAATTTATCTACCCTTTAGTTAAAAATGAGCAAAGATCGAACAGAATCTAACTCACTGATACTACTACATATACATACACAAATACTTTATAAGAATATATAATGGACGCCCAGACGTCGTCGACAACTATGTCTCACATATTGTTACTCCGTTGAATCGACCCCGCAACCCCCGACACAGGAAGCGCTCTCACTGCCACTGTGACAACGGGCTTGTCTTTTTTCGACTACGTCATTAACAAAATTGCGCAACTACAGTCGCCTGCGCATCATAATAAGGTAAAAGCCTCGACTCAATTTTGAAGGTAGTTTCACAAGGTTACGGTACAAAGCTAACATTTGTTATATCTACGGGTATCTTCACTACATAGTATAAAACAAAGTCGCGTCTGTTTGTCTTCTGTTTGTCTGTATGCTTAAATCTTTAAAATTACGCAACGGATTTTGATGCGGTTTTTTGTAATAGGTAGAGTGAGAAGAGTGTGTCAAGAGGAAGGTTTTTATGTATAAAAATTCCCGATATTCCCACGGGAACGGGCACAACGCGGGTAAAACCGCGGGGCGCTGCTAGTAATATTATAAATGCGAAAGTTTGTGAAGATGGATGTATGTTTGTTACTCTTTCACGCAAAAACTTCTCAACAGATTTGGATGAAACTTTACAGTAATATAGGTTATACATCAGAATAACACATGGGATACATTTTATCCCGAAATTCCCGCGGGAACAGGTACCACGCGAGTGAAACTGCGGGGCGCGACTAATAAGCATATAAACCAAGTGAATGCGTCAATGCTTACGTCGCACAGTACTTGGATTTATAATAAGCATTATGTATCATATACATATATACGAGTATATATTACTACGGATGAGGCATAACTTGTGACGAAATTGGGGAAAATGTATTTTGGACCAAGAGCCCGCGAACCCCAGACCTTCGTTATTTTATAAAAGCTGAAAGTTTGTCAGCGCATGCTCCCACACACAGGTAAGAACGATGGACTATTATGAAGTTTGGGTTATCGTGGCTTTGGCAGGTATACGGTACTAAATGTCAATGGTCGAAAACACCAAGTTGGCCATCGATTTCGATATCACCGTCAAAGGGTGACTTGTACAACTCCTCAAGAGCTTTCAAATGACATAGGTCATGTCACTGTTGAGCATTAGGATCAGCGTCCATGGCATAGGCCAACTCCAATCTTCGGTGGTCGAAAACACCAAGTTGGCCGTCGATTTCGATGTCACCGTCAAAGGGTGACTTGTACAACTTGTCAAGAGCTTTCAAATGACATAGGTCATGTCACTTAGGATCAGCGTCCATAGCATAGGTCAACTCCAATCTTCAATGGTCGAAAACACCAAGTTGGCCGTCGATTTCGATATCACCGTCAAAGGGTGACTTGTACAACTTGTCAAGAGCTTTCAAATGATATAGGTCATGTCACTGTTGAGCATTAGGATCAGCGTCCATAGCATAGGTCAACTCCAATCTTCAATGGTCGAAAACACCAAGTTGGCCGTCGATTTCGATATCACCGTCAAAGGGTGACTTGTACAACTCTTCAAGAGCTTTCAAATGACATATAATTCATATAATTTAATTTCAAATGAGCTGACAAATGTCATGTCACAAATCACACTTAATTATTTGATGAATTTAGATCGGTATTTTACACACCTTTAGTACCGTTTATCTGCCAAAGCCACGATAACCCAAACTTCATAATAGTCCATCGTTCTTACCTGTGTGTGGGAGCATGCGCTGACAAACTTTCAGCTTTTATAAAATGACGAAAGTCTGGGGTTCACGGGCTCTAGGTCTATTTGGTAAAAGGTGGGACGTAATTATCAAAACAACGTGTGGAAAACCACGGCTTTGCTTCAAAATTATTGAACACGCGCCGCGCCCCGCGTTGTACCCGTTCCCGCAGGAAATTCGGGATAAAATGTATCCTATGTGTTATTCTGATGTATAACCTATATTACTGTAAAGTTTCATCCCGGGACAATATCTTACAAATATCTCTTAATGCGACTGCCCTCAGTTTGGTTAGGGCATTGCCGGCTGGATCACCTGATTACCCGAAAAGTAAGACCATTCCGTGCTTCGCAGCGCACGTTAAGCCGTCGGTCCCGGTTACTTTCTACGGATAGTAGTCGTTACATGAGCCGTGTCAGAGGCATTTGGCGGCTCAATAACTCTGACACCAGGATTGGTCAGGTTGACCGTCCACTCGATGAAGAAGAAGAATATCCCTCAATTCCTTTAGGAACGGGTACAACGCGGGTAAAACCGCCGGTCGCGGCTAGTACTTGTGTATTATCTCACTATGTGATTACGTGCGTACATTATAGGTTATTGACTCTAAGCGTCGAAAACAAAATTCTTGGTTCACGGACTAAAATAAATAAATGAGTAGGAGTTTCAGGGTTGGATATTGCTTTAGGATAGACTGGCAGCGCCCCGCGGTTTTACCCGCGTTGTGCCCGTTCCCGTGGGAATTTCGGGATTTTTTTTTACATAAAAACCTTCCTCTTGAATCACTCTACCTATTACAAAAAACCGCATCAAAATCCGTTGCGTAATTTTAAAGATATAAGCATACAGACAAACAGACAAACAAACAGACAAAAATAGCGACTTTGTTTTATACTATGTAATGATAGTAAACAACACTAGCTGCTGCACGTAATGTGTTTTGTCTCTTTTGTTCTTCTGAAAATTGCGTATGTCAGAAAGTGACAAACCATTTGATAGATAAAATGTTCATAACAGGCGCTTAATAATAAGACCCATAGTTATTAAAGTTGGAAATCTCGAGAAAACGTGCGATAATAAAACGTAAATATTCATAAAACCGGCCAAGTGCGAGTCGGGCTCGCGCACGGAGGGTTCCGTACCATTATCTGTCATTATTAGCATCGAGCAAGAAACGGTAAAAAATCACGTTTGTTGTATATGAGCCCTTAAATATTTGTTTAATTTTATTTTTAGTATTTATTGTTATAGCGGCATAGAAATACATCATCTGTGAAAATTTCAACTGTCTAGCTATCACCGTTCTTGAGATACAGCCTGGCGACAAGACGGACAGCGAAGTCTCAGTAATAGAGTCCCGTTTTTACCCTTCGGGTACGGTACTCTAAAAACCAACACACATAATGATACGCGCACTTTCACTGAACGAAGCGGTGCGAAAAATACTTAGAATCGTTCGTTAACCAACCGTGGACGGAGTGGCTTGTTACTTGTTCATACACTCGGCTTTTTTGTGGGAAACGGACAATGAGTAGGGAAAACAGTTAAAGTACTTAGTAAGATTCCCGTGGGAACTTCTGAATGAAAATGTAATGACGTAGCTTGACTAAGCGATATTATTGGGGCCGGTAGTGGATCTTCTTCTTCATCGAGTGGATGGTCACCCTGACCAATCCCGGTGTCAGAGTTATTGAGCCGCCAAAGGCCTCTGACATGGCTGTAACGACTACTATCCGCAGAGAGTAACCGGGACCGACGGCTCAACGGGCCCTCCGAAGCACGGAATCGTCTTACTTTTCGGGAAATTAGGTGATTCAGCCTGTAATGCCCTAACCAAACTGAGGACAGTCTCACAAAGAGATTAGATAGTGGATGAAAATGTAGTTCAGAGCTTATGGCGTTTGAGGAAGCGATGTCAGATCATTGCGATTGTTATCGTGGCATTTCTATCCGAGCGCTACCGTGTTTCGGAGGGCATGTTAGGCAGTCGGTTTGAGCTGATCGTTAGACCATGTCGGAGGCCTTTAAACGGTCTAAAAATTCTGATAATGTGGGCCACTTATTATGGAGGTATACAGTAGCACTATATAATCTATTTTTTGGATTGGCACAAAATGTGGTTAAATGTCGTCAATTTTCCAGCCGAAGACGATTGCTTCTGAAGAGGAAAAAGGTTTAGAGATAGGGTGAGAATGAAATAAAATTACTAAACCTTTTTCCTCTTCAGGAGCAATCGTCTTCGGCTGGAAAATTGACGACATTGATCCACATTTTGTGCCAATCCAAAAGAATTGAGTATACACTAATCATAATCTAACATAGCTTTAGCATACTGGCAGTGACGACTACCGAATATTTTCAAAAATACTTTGAAAAATAGTTCTTAACTACAATTGAGACGTTAGCTATATCATGTCATGGCACTCACATATACTTATTTTTATACCGATTTTTTTATAGAAATTAGCTTAAAATCCTCAGTTAACTACAAGAGTTTATATATTTTATTAATGTTAGACTGTATTATTCAACTACAGGTCAAAGGCCTAACCATAATACTTATCCCAAACCCACAATCTAGTTTCCGTTACTGCCAGACAATTTAACTATCCGACGACACAAACTTAACCAAAAATAGTAAATTATACGAACTTCAAACCGTTAACCGTTATAAAAACAATATAAAGCAATATGGCGTCCGCGTTCCAAATTCGAACATCTATTTATAGCGGGAAAGTGGAACGGAAAGATTAAGGATTGTGTTCTTTTTCAAAATATGTTGAAGTCATACGTTTCAAAGTTTTTAATTCAAAAACAGAACGCAAAGAGGAACAAAAGTGATGTTCAGCCGAACATAAATTTAAAATTATGACATCAATTTTTACCGACTTCAAAAAAGGATGAGGTTACTGGTTTCCGAGACTACATTTACGGATATACTTCGCTTTTATTTTACATTTTTATCTGACGACTGGAACCGTGGTCAAATGCGACTATCCTACTTCCTACTACTTAATATTATAAATGCGAAAGTTTATAAGGATGGATGTATGTTTGTTGCTCTTTCACGCAAAAACTACTGAACGGATTTGTATGAAACTTTACAGTAATATAGGTTATACATCAAAATAACACATGGGATACATTTTATACCGAAATTCCCGCGGGAACCGATACAACGCGGGTAACGCGCCACACATCGACAATGCGTATTTAAAACTCCACATTACTGTAATGTATGTCGCAATACGCAGTTATTTTATCGGCTCCGTCCTATTTCAGCTTATTGATAAAGCATGTACTGAACACATAAGTACGCAATTCAATTTGGTACTCGTTGGCGGTTGCTAAGAGCAAATATTTTATACTAGCCGCGCTCTGCGGTTTTACCCGCGTTGTAAACATTCCCGCGGGAATTTCGGGGTAAAATGTATCCCATGTGTTATTCTGATGTATAACCTATATTAGTGTAAAGTTTCATCCAAATCCGTTGTATAGTTTTTGCGTGAAAGATTAACAAACATACATCCATACATACATCCATGTTAGTGAGTGTTTTGTCTCTTTCGCTCTTTGACAAATAGCGTATGTCGGAAAGGGGCAAACCATTTGATAGCTCAAGTGCTACTAGTAAGCGTTTAAATTGAGACATACTTCCGAAAACTCCAAATTGCGCACTAAAATTCGATAAAGCAGATGTTTTACTGCGAATAAGGTTTCAGACGTCAGCTGTTGAATCACCTTGGTAACACTGTGTGCGACAGGTGCACTTGGAATCAAGGATATTGGTGATGTGATGTAGGTACTGAATATGTATGTATCTATTCGTACAGAAAACGAGCTTTAATTTGGGACCCATCTAAGGTTGAATATCGTGTATAATTTGGGACCCACCTAAAGTTGAACATCGTGTATAATTTGGGACCCACCTAAGGTTGAATATCGTGTATAATTTGGGACCCACCTAAGGTTGAGTATTATCGTGTATAATTTGGGACCCACCTAAGGTTGAACATCGTGTTTAATTTGGGACCCACCTAAGGTTGAATATCGTGTAGCAAACTTACGCTATTTAGAGGTAATATGTTATCGCAATATCAATGTCATATTGTTTACCATCGATAACTTTACGTTTCTATCAAACTAAAGTTTCGACCTTATTGCATTATGAATGTTCTAAAACATTTAATGGAAATAGGCTTCGATCAACAATACACAACTAGATATCGGGTCACGAAAAAAATCAAAGCTAAATACTGTCCGCGTGGATGACGTGCGACAGCTTATTTTGTTTACTACCGAACTGAAACAAAAGTTTTAAAACAGTTCGAATTTCAACCTAATTACAACCATGACGCCTAGCAATAAAGTAGCAAATCTTATGAATAAAATAAGAGCTCACTTTTCAAATGAGGCCTTATTCACCGAGACGTATTTTTTGCGCCGACCCGACATCTAGTTGTGTATTGTTGATCGAAGATATTTAGCCGCTTAATAAACTTAAGAATGTTTGTGCAATACACCCTTAGTTACCTATTTACTTGAACCCGCTTAGCCAGAACTAGCAGTGTAATTAAAAAATATATTCTTCTATTCGACAAAGAAATTCAACAAGAAGGTTATGTTATTTTTCATCCCGAAATACCCTGTATATAAAATTTTAAAAAACTACGTTTAAAAAAACCGACCTCAAAACTAAAAAGCATAAAATAACTCTATAATCATAATATGAGTACTACTAAGGTAGTAATAATTATTAATTACTAGCCGCGCCCCGCGGTGTTACCCGCGTTGTACACGTTCCCGCGGGAATTTCGGGATAAAATGTATCCCATGTGTTATTCTGATGTATAACCTATATTACTGTAAAGTTTCATCCAAATCCGTTCAGTAGTTTTTGCGTGAAAGAGCAACAAACATCCATACATCCATACATAAAAACTTTCGCATTTATAATATTAGTAGGATATACTAGTATTGTTATTTTTGGAGTTGGTGACAGCCAAGAGAGAACTAATTTTATTATTCAAAAATTGTTAAGCTATGCTCGCGTTATAGTTATACCTTACCCGAACAGGTACATACAACGCGAGTAATTTCGGCTTTCGGCAATCTTCTATAGTTAAAAATAATCAAATTAACTACAGAAACTGAGTGACGTTACATCCGTTTTTTGTCGTGTTTACGTCGCGTATGGACCAGCTGAGATTAAAATACGCATAGGAACGGGCAACGGTTAAATATAAACCCGTCGCCTTGAATTTGATGAATATTTTAACTGACAAACAAGGTTTGAGAATATTCTACGTACCTATTCCTACTAGTATTATAAATGCGAAAGTTTGTGAGGATGCATGTATGTTTGTTACTCTTTCACGAATAACTACTGGACGGATTTGGAGGAAACTTTACAGTAATATAGGTTATACATCAGAATAACACATGGTATCCATTTTATCCCAAAATTCCCACGGGACTAGTCTATACTAATATAATAAAGCTGAAGAGTTTGATCTTTTGTTTGGTTGAACGATCTATAATGGATTTTATTTTATGTCATGGATAGCATTCAACGGGAATTCTATTTTTCATTCCGAAATTATACGGGGACGAGTACAATGCGGGTAATACTTCTTCTTCTTATCGAGTGGATGGTCACCCTGACTAATCCCGGTGTCAGAGTTATTGAGCCGCCAAAGGCCTCTGACATGGCTCATGTAACGACTACTATCCGTAGAAAGTAACCGGGGCCGACGGCTTAACGTGCCCTCCGAAGCACGGAATCATCTTACTTTTCGGGTAATACTGCGAGGCGTTATGCACGAACACAAAAAGTAGAAACAACCTAATTGAAATGTGATTCTCCTTTTTTGAAGTCGGTTAAGTAAGCCGTTAAAATTAGAACTCGTTAAAAATGAAAACAATGGATCAGTTTTCGAAATATCTAGAAAACAAGTTTCACTTTTTACTAAAAAACTGCCTAAAAATAAAAACTTTCTATTCGAATGAACAGGTTTTGATAATTCTATTAACATTGTTGCCGAAACGCCCTCGTTTCCAAAATAGTACTATGATAAGAAAATTAGTATAAAACAATTTGAAAAAGTATGCTAAAGTTGGAAAATTGGTATAAAATAATAATATCTTGGTAGAGCATCATTAAACGAGTTTACAAGCTGCGAGTAGGCGAGTTTTAAAGCCACTATTCTATCGGCCACCCATCCAAGTATTAGTCAAGCTTGCGTTGCTTCACATTGACGATGAATTTAAATTAAAAATTTAAGCTTTTATGAAACTCTGTTTCTACGCGGTCATGATTGAAGTCTTTTAAAAGTTTTTAAATTTAGAATGTAATCAAATATGGACGATTTCCCAACCACAGACAACTCCTTCTATAGATGAAAAAGGTTTAGTGATCAGATAGGAATTAGGAATGCAATGAAATCACTTATAACCTTTTTAGAAGCAATTTTCTTTGTTTTGAAAATCGGCCATTTGTATTTTACGGACCTGAGAAGATATTTTATAGAAATATTATAGAAAAGTATAGTAAAGTATTAGCCTGTAATGTCCCACTGCTGGGCAAAGACCTCTCATCTCACTGAAGATATCAGTACAGTGAGGAGGAAAATTAAATATTTTAGACAGAATATTTTTCTAAAACCCGGTATTATACGTACATGATAATCTCAAATCCTGTCATATATTTCCGGACATCTTCTATAATATAAAAATGAACCGCTGAATCTGTTGCTAAGCGCATAACTTCAGAACGACTGCACCAAATTGGATGATTCTTTTTTTAATGTGTTCCTCATTGTCAGGACAATAAAAATCTCAAAATTCCCACGGGAACGGGGGCGCAGCGGGTGAAACCGTGGGGCACAGCTAGTTTTCATATAAATGTGAATTCGGAAGTCATTTATATACTGTTTTTAAACGCAGCTTCCTGATGGCTAACCTCCAAACAAGATGAAATGACCTCAAAACAATAACCTTTATGTTGAGGCACCAACTATGTGTCGTAGATTGATTAACCTGAAGAGTAAAGGCCTTTTCCATAAACCCTTAGCATCATTTTAGCTATCAAATGGTTTGTCCCGTTCTGACATACGCTATTTTCCAAAGAGCAAAAGAGACAAAACACTCACTAACAGTGTTTTAGTAAGAGAGCGTTTATGACTTTTTCTTTCATTTGACCAAGGTAATCTCAGAAACTGCCGATCCGATTTGAATAATTATTTTTGTAATAGATAGCCACATTCAACAGGAAGATTATAGGCTACTTTTCATCCTGAAATTCCCACGGGAACAGGCATCACGCGGGTGAATCCGCGGGGAACTTTTAGTTCTATAATATGAAACTGAAATGAGTTTGTATAAACGCTTTTAAATCAGAAACTAACAACCAGTCCGATTAGAATAATTATTTTTGTATTGGATAGCTACATTGAAGGAGTTATAGGTTATTTTTGATGCCAGTGCGATTTAAATAATTCTTTTAGATAGCTACATTGAAGAGGAAGGGTATAGGCCATTTTGTATCCTGAAATAATCTTGAAAACAGGAACTTACATTGCGGATAAAACTGCTAGGAATACATAAAAGGGATCATAAAATTTCGCAATCCCAATAGATTAATCGTATACTAAAAAAAGCTTATAAAAAATTGGCACATACCTAACAGATCATTTTTAACAGGCCTGTCGAATAGACAAATATTTGCCAAAGCTCGGCCAACTATTGGGCGAATGCCCAAGTTTTTGTTGCCCACACCAAGGTGAGTTATTTTAAATGATCTTGAACTTTCTAGAGGTTTACGAGATACCGCTTGTAATACGTTACGATTATTGCGTAAACAAAAAGCTTACGGGCTTTATTCATAAGTACTTATTAACAGCATATTATCAAATGGTTTGTCCGTTTCTAACATACGATATTTTCCGAAGAGCAAAAGAGACAAAACACTAGTTAACGATGTTTTAGTAAAGAGTTTTAAAAGCGGTTTATGTGTGTGAGTTCACCTCTCGTTAACTTACTATCTACACTAATATTATAAAGAGGAAAACTTTGTTTGCAATGAATAGGCTCAAAAACTAATGGACCGTTTTTAAAAATTCCTTCACCATTCGAAAGCTACATTATCCACGAGTAACATAGGCTATTTTTCATCCCGAAATTCCCACAGGAATGGACACAACCGCGGGGCGCTGCAAGACTTCAATTAAAAACGTCAAGAATGATAGCTGTCAATTTCAATTTAAGCAATATGCAGCTCGGCCGTTACTTGGATGGGTGGTTAATAGTGCTACCGTGCGTCGGAGGGCACGTTAAACAGTCGGTCCCTGTTGTTCCAATCGTCAGACCATGTAGTCGCCTTTAGGCGGTCTAAATCTCCTACACCAGACTTGGCTACTGTATCAGCCTGTAATGTCCCACTGCTGGTCAAAGGCTTCTCATATCACTGAAGATATCAGTACAGTGAGGAGGATTAGGCTTTATTAAATAACTAGCAGCGCCCCGCGGTTTTACCCGCGTTGTACCCGTTCCCGTAGGAATTTCGGGATGAAAAATAGCCTATAACCTTCCCGTTGAATGTGGCTATCTGTTACAAAAAGAATTATTCAAATCGGTTCAGTAGTTTCTGAGATTAGCGCGTTTAAACAAACAAACAAACAAACAAACAAACAAACAAACAAACAAAACAAACTCTTCAGCTTTATAATATTAGTATAGATTTTATTTATTTACTAGCTGCGCCCCGCGGTTTCACCCGCAGCGCTCCCGTTCCCGTTGGAATTTCGATTTTTTATTACTTATTTTCTTATATAAAAACCTTGACCTAACAATAAGGAACACATAAAAGAATCATTCAAATTGGCGCAGTCGTTCTGAAGTTATGCGCTTAGCAACACATTTAGCGATTCATTTTTATATTATAGATTTTTAATTTAACTGGCCGCTGACCTACTTAATGAATGTCCCCGAAACTCCCACAGGGACAAGACGGGTCAAAACGATCGTTGTGCTCATTGCTACAGTTGTAAATAAAAGCGAAGTCTATTATATCTATACTAATATTATAAAGCTGAAGAGTTTGTTTTGTTTGTTTGTTTGTTTGTTTGTTTGTTTGTTTAAACGCGCTAATCTCAGAAACTACTGAACCGATTTGAATAATTCTTTTTGTAATAGATAGCCACATTCAACGGGAAGGTTATAGGCTATTTTTTTATCCCGAAATTCCCACGGGAACGGGTACAACGCGGGTAAAACCGCGGGGCGCTGCTAGTTATATATAAAATTCTCGTGTCACAGTGTTCGTTCGCGGACTCCTCCGAAACGGCTTGACCGATTCTCATGAAATTTTGTGAGCATATTGAGTAGGTCTGAGAATCGGCCAACATCTATTTTTCATCCCGAAATTCCCGCGGGAACGGGTACAACGCGAGTGAAACCGCAGGGCGCAGCTAGTTATATTATAAGTTGTAAGTAAATACAAGTGTGTTAATAGTGATATCAATTAAAGAAATCATTATATACAAACGCCTCTCACTGAAGCTACGACCAAGGTACTTCACTAAGGTCATTAGACACTCATCATAGTGAAGTGGGTAAACCTTGGAGGTAACCTCAACCAAGACAGCTCCAGTTAAGAACAGGAAAATACTATAGAAAAAGTAGAGTGGTATAGCGTGTATCTCACTGAAGATATTCGTATTTATAAGTTCGTGTAAATTAAGAGTCCATGGCATAGTTTGAGTAAGCGATGTTAGTTCATTGCGATTGTTAAGCAACGTGCAGCTCGACCCTTAATTGGATGGGTGGCCGTTAGTGGCATTTCTATCTGAGCGCTACCGTGCTTCAGAGGGCACGTAAAGTAGTCGGTCTCGGTTGTTTCAATCTTTAGACCATGTCGGAGATAGAAATGGTATATTGGCCACCCATCCAAGTAGGGGCCGAGCTTCACGTTGCTTAACAATCGCAATGAACTAACATCGCTTAATCAAACTACTTCAGTAACAAGGTAGGTAGCCTGTAATGTCCCACTACTGGGCAAAGGCTTTTCATGTCACTGAAGGTATCAGTACAATGAAAATTATTAGTAGAAACATAGTCATATTACCCTGTACTGTCCCACTGCAGGACAAAAGCCTCTCATCTCACTGAAGATATCAGTACAGTGACAAGGACAGTAAACACCAGGCTTGTCTACTGGTTAGTGACATAGCAACGACAAAATGGAACAACAGCATGTTAAAACAATCACACATTGTGATGTAACTGCTGAATGTTTTTAGATTCATTCGTGATTCGCAACGGCAACGAAATAAGTTTCTAAATTGCTTCATCAGATGGGTTTCATAGTTTAATTGCACACAAATGTTTGTTGTGTAGGTATGTGGTAATATTATATGTATGTGTGTACAATGCACATTCAAAATCCAAAATGTTTAACTTAAATGTTATTTTCGACAGACTTCAAAAAACCGGCAAAGTGCGAGTCGGACTCGCGTACGGAGGGTTCTGTTCTACTTTAATAAACGGCAAATAATCACGTTTGCTGTATGGGAGCCCCCCTTGAATAATTTGTTTTATTTTATTTTTAACCTCCTCACTGTACTGATATCTTCAGTGAGACGAGAGGCCTTTGCCCAACAAGTGGGACATTACAGGCTACTTTACTTTACTTTACTTTATTTTTATAGCGGCAATAGAAATACATCATCTGTGAAAATGTCAACTGTCTAGCTATCACCGTTCTTGAGATACAGCCTGGTGACAGACGGAACCCTTTAGGTATATAATAATATATTTTTAATACTGTATGAAATATTACATCAATTAGTTAATTTTCGTTTTAATGAACGCTTCTGAGTGAGGCAGTATTTCCATAACTTCACTTTTACAATATCATGACCCGATTCTAACCGAGAGCGTGTCGCTATAAAAATATAAAATATCAGTGGTCTAAATAAATATAAGTGACCTAATTCGACGTCCGTGTCACGCAACGGCCGCGTGCCGACTGACCTTGTACGGAGGCTAACGTTGGTACTTCAACTGTGGTTTAATATAACGTGTACACGTGCGCGAGTAAGATGATAAAATATAGATACCTATATCTGTATCCATCTTTATCAATGTATGTAAGGCAAAAAAAATCCGAAAATAACATTTTATATCCTACCCGCGGTTTTATTCGCGTTGTACCCGTTCCCGTGGGAATTTTGGGATGCAAAATAGCCTTTAATATTCCCGTTGAATGGGGCTATCAATTACAAAAAGAATTATTCAAATCGGATTGGTGGTTTCTGTCAAACAAACAAACAAAAAATCAATCTCTCAAACTTTAGTGTATTAGTATGGATTTTTTTAATGTACCATTAAACCCGCTGGGCGCTGTTATTCTTACTTGGTGAATCACCAAATATGCATAAGCATTAATGTTAAGTTCTTAATGAGTCATTTACGTTCCGTTTCACCAAATATGGTCCAGCGTCTGAATAAAATGGCACGTGACAATGTACACGGAATATCAGGCTTTTGAAGCTCTTGTGGATATGCATATTTTGGTAAAACTCTCGTAAATACATATTGTTAGTTAACAAATAGATAAGGCACGTCAGTTTATTAAAATTGGTAATTTCGTAATGTGTTTCGGCTTAAACTAAAAAAGGAGGTAAAGTATTAGCCTGTAATGTCCCACAACTGGGCAAACGAAGTGTCTGTAAACGTAATTTCAATTCAAAATTAGTAGTGTTCACTTCGTTCAAACTTAAAAGAAAGTTGTAATCTTTCCAAAATTCAATAATACGAAGATTTTGCTTCCAAGAGGCAAAATAATTATTTACTGATTTTCATCACGAAATTCCTACATGAACGGTTACAAGTGAGTGAAACTTCGGCGCGTTACAAAGAAACACCTCCTTTCTGAAGTCGGTTCAACAAATAAAAGAATCAAGTTGAAAACATTGCCGTGATGTCATTTCACCTTGACAATGTATATTGCGCATTTTAATTCAACAAAAACAAGTAAACGCTAATAATATTGATATTAGCAGAATGTCATAGAATGTTCCAAATATTGCTATACATAAGTTAATAAAGAGTATTAGCCTGTTATGTCCCACTGTTGGGCAGAGACCTCTCATCTCACTAGATATCAGTACAGTGAAGAAGATGTCATAAAATTATCAAATTACTAGCTGACACACCAAACGTTGTGTTGCCATATAAAAGGGGGACCACCCATAATATTTAGGGGCATGAAACATAGATGTTGACCTAGTCTCAGACCTACCCGATATGCACACAACATTTCATGAAAATCGGTCAAGCCGTTTCATAGGAGTATGGTAACTAACATTGTGACACGAGAATTTAACATTGTGACACGAAAATTTAACATTGTGACACAATAATTTAATATTGTGACACGAAAATTGTATATACAAGAAAAAGCAAATAACTATTTGTTACAACATATTATCAAAAGAAAGTAATTTCGCATTGAAATACTTTGATATGAAAGAAATTTCGCTTTTTCTTGAATATATGCGAATATTTGTAAAAATATGTAAAACGTGACTTAGTTATCTCCGTAAGGAATTCAAAAATCACAGCTATCGCTTTGATACTTGTGTGTCGCCGGCGAAACTTCGCGTGTACACTAAACACTATACTAATCTTTAATATAAAAAACCGGCCAAGTGCGAGTCGGACTCGCGCACGGAGGGTTCCGTACTTTAAATAACATAATAAAGAAGTTCTTGAAATAAATGTTTTTTTATTTACATTTGAGTTATTGAATGAATAATCAGTATTTTTTTGCGGTTTACGATTTATGTCGTAAAAAAAAAACTACTAACTAGACCTCGTTCAAACCAATTTTCGGTGTTAGATTACATTGTTATGTACATCATATATTTTTTTTAGTTTTATCATTCTCTTATTTTAGAAGTTACAGGGGGGGGGACACACATTTTACCACTTTGGAAGAGTCTCTCGCGCAAACTATTCAGTTTAGAAAAAAATGATATTAGAAACCTCAATACCATTTTTGAAGACCTACCCATAGATACCCCACACGTATGGGTTTGATGAAAAAAAATATATTTTTTTCATTTCTATGTATGGGAGACCCCCCTAAAATTTTATTTTTTTTCTATTTTAGTGTGAAAATATTAATGCGGTTCACAGAATACATCTACACACTAAGTTTCAACAACATAGCTCTTATAGTTTCGGAGAAAAAAGGCTGTGACATACGGACAGACAGACGGACAGACGGACGGACAGACAGACAGACATGACGAATCTATAAGGGTTCCGTTTTTGCCATTTGGCTACGGAACCCTAAAAATGAATCGCTGAATCTGTTGCTAAGCGCATAACTTCAGAACGACTGCACCAAATTGGATGATTCTTTTTTTAATGTGTTCCTTATTGTCAGGACAAGGTTTTTATATATTATATAAAAAAATAAGGAATAAAAATCTCAAAATTCCCACGGGAACGGGGGCGCTGCGGGTGAAACCGCGGGGCACAGCTAGTATTATATAGATGTAAAGTTTATAACTTTGTTTGTTAGTAAGGGCTAATCTCAGGAACTACCGGTCCGATTTCAATAATTATTTTTGTAATGTATAGTTACATTCAACGGGAATGTTATAGTCTATTTTTCATCCCGAAATTCCCCACGGGAACGGGTATAACGCGATTCGGAACGGGAACGGGTATAATGAGATTCCATAATACAAGCATTGAGCTTACTTTGGGTCTTTTTGTAATGGATAGCCACATTCAACGGGAAGGTTATAGGCTATTTTTCATCCTGAAATTCCCGCGGTAACGGGTACAACGCGGTAAAAACCGTGGGGTATTTTATGAGACGCGTTTTATATAAAAACCGCGTTTTTAATCGCTAGTAGGTCAAAAAACATCACACATACCTATACTAAAAGTACACAAAAAGCGATTCAAGGTAAAGACGCAAAAAACTGGTTTGCCTTGCTTGTTTCTGATGCTAATTTGTGATATGATAAGCATGGCGGTAACAAAAAACAATTAATAAGGGGCCCGGAATAATAAATATACTCCCGGACAAATTCACACACGGTTAATTAGACCCAAAGTAAGATCTAAGCTTGTAATATGGAATCTAACTCACTGATACTACTACATATACCTATAATCTATTTTTTTGGATTGGCACAAAATGTGGACCAATGTCGTCAATTTTCCAGCCGAAGACGATTGCTTCTGAAGAGGAAAAAGGTTTAGAGATAGGGTGAGAATGAAATAAAATAACTAAACCTTTTTCCTCTTCAGGAGCAATCGTCTTCGGCTGGAAAATTGACGACATTGGTTTACATTTTGTGCCAATCCAAAAAAATAGAGCATACGCAAATACTAATAATATCAAAACAAATGTACCTATGAACTAGATCTAACATTAATATTGCGAGTGTACTAGTTACAATTTAGACCACTGATAAGATTAGATTTGTATATTATCCTATCGTCTCCATGCAATAAGTACTGTTCGGATTTGAATGAAAATTGCCATAGAGATAGATTAGTCTCTGAATACACATAGGAAAGTTTTTATCCCTAAATTCCTGCGGGAACGGTACAATGCAGATAAAGCTAGCACTAATCACTACATAGTATAAAACATTTTGAATCCCTGAATATAGCTATCCAATACAAAAATAATTATTGGAATCGGAATGGCAGTTCCTGAGATTAGCGCATTCAACCACACTAAATCTCAAACTTCAGTTCTTCAATTCAGCTTTATTATATTAGAATACCTAAAAACAGATTACTAAATATGTACTTAGCAAAATTTCTATGTAAAATTTGTAAATTAATAACAAATAAGTGACGTCATATAAACAAAGATGGTGAATTAAAATTAATAATTGCAGATTAAAATGTAAATCTAATCTTTGTTAACAAGATGAAGAAGGAAGTACTTAGTATTAATTAATTAATAATACCTATATATTTTTGGAAACCAAAAAACTTTAATCTATTCTATTATTATACAGAATAAATACTCTTTCTACTTTTATGTCATAAATAAGTTAATTTTTTATAGTTTATAAGTATTTTTAATAAGTTAAGCACGCTGTGGCGCCTAAAAAAAGTGCATTTATATTTTAATTTTGTGTTATGTGTAGTATGTGTATAGTGTATCTTTTACTGGCTGTCCTAAATAAATAAATGAATAAAATAAAGAAGTAAAGTTTCTAACTTTGTTTGTTTGTATGTGCTTATCTCAGAAACTACCAATCCGATTCGAATATTTATTTTTGTAACAGCCACATTCAACAGGAAGGTTAAAGGCTAACAGGTATGGGCACAACGCCGGACGCTGCTAGTAATATATATAACTAGCAGCGCCCAACGGTTTTACCCGCGTTGTGTCCATTCCTGTGGGAATTTCGGGATGAAAAATAGCCTATGTCACTCGTGGATAATGTAGCTTTCGAATGGTGAAAGAATTTTTAAAAACGTTCCAGTAGTTTTTGAGCCTATTCATTACAACCAAACAAACAAAGTTTTCCTCTTTTTAATATTAGTGTAGACATTATTGTAGTCTTGTTAAATTGCTGGATGTGTGAACAGAGCCTTAGCCAATATCAATATCATTGCAAGTCTCCATATCCCTTTAGCTAAATCAGAATCGAAATCGGATTGTAATACTACGCAACAAGTGATTTGCTCTCATAAATTTACTTGATACATGACCTTTGATAAGATAGAGCAAGTAACGTTGATGTTTACGTGTTTATATAACAGATTTAGCCGTTAATGACCGTTATGGACAGATTTGGAGGATAGTTAGAAGATTTTCGATATAATTATGGCTGATATGATGGACACGGGTGTAGTGGTATGTGCACTCGCCTGCAAAGACTGAGGTCTCTGGTTCAATTACCGGGTTGAGAGATAACATGTTTCCTACATTTCAAACATGGCTCAGGTTTGATCACCAACCTGCATTAGGCAAGCGTGGTGATTACGACAACTTCCTCACTGTACTGATATCTTCAGTAAGGTGAGAGGCCTTTGACCAGCAGTGGGATATAACGTTCCTCTTGAATCACTCTTTCTATTTAAAAACCGCGTCAAAATCCGTTTCGTAGTTTTAAAGATCTAAGCACACACAGGGACAGACAGCGGAAAGCGACTTTGTTTTATACTATGTAGTGATAGTGATTAAAGATCCAAGCATACATAGGGACAGACAGCGGAAAGCGACTTTGTTTTATACTATGTAGTGATAGTGATTAAAGATCTAAGCATACATAAGGACAGACAGCGGAAAGAGACTTTGTTTTATACTATGTAGTGAATTATTTTCAGTAGACCAACGTGGCTTTAGCATATGGCAACGATAAAAGCCATAACTTTTACATCATTTGAGCAATAAAAATGATTATTTAGAGTCATGGATGGTGATAACAACTCTTTTGTGGAGTTATTTTTGTTTAATGGAAATTATTACTCATACACCACAATTAGTGAACTAGTTTTGATAATTTTTAGCATTGTTTTATATAGGGCTCGGTGTGGATGTAGGTATTTTCTAAATCTAGGCTTGAAACCTTATTTTATCATGTAAAAAATTTACTTAAAGAACAGATTTCTCTGTAAAAGATAAAAAATTCTAAATGAATGTAGTTTGTTTTAAATTATATATTTTAAAAGTTTTAACTTCAAAATGAATCTTTGTATGACATCATAATTATGCAATGAAGCATGTTCAAACATGTTTCATTGTGACTAAATTTAAACTACCCACCCAAAGTCTGGTAAAATCTAGAAATATCCATGAAATCAGGGTGGAAGCCAAAGATATTTGAATAAAATTGAAAATGAGGTCTTGGTTAACTCTAACATCATTCAACAAGTAGGTAGGTTGGTAGTAACCATTTTAGAAGTGAAATTACAATGGATTTTTTTAATTTTATGTCTATTTAGTATTAAACACGTAGTAAATTACAAAATTTAACAAAGGAAAAAGTGTTCCCAATTTGAAATTTGTCCAGAAATAAAGAGATTTTTAACAGGGTTGGGTAAAATGACAGATTATTCTAGCAAAAAGGTGGGTAATGAGTTGGTAGGTTTTTACCTACGTGTATAACTAAGCGACTTTCTCCGAGGACATTTTATTCAGATTTCTCAATCATTTAAGGTCCTCGACAATTATGCAAATGATTTTATTTCAAATATGGAGGTTTCGCAATGAAGACGACACTGGTTGACCCAAAAAGTTCGGATTGCTTTCCACTTAGTAACCAAAGTAAGGTTATGTTAAAATAACGCGGTAAAAACACTGTAACGAATAATTTTTAGTAAAATCAAGTTATAGGACTTACCCGGACGCTTCCGTGGTGTTCTTTTATATGAACCACCCCTATTGAAATGATTCTTTTTATTTTACACTGCGCACGAATGTAACTACTAATCGCTTGACAGATGACTGACTGTCCCAAAAAAAAGATGGCCGAATCTCCAGCCGATTACGTCATTCGGCGCGAAATACGAATGATAAAATTATCCGTTACAATTTTTTTACCGTTACCAAACATTACTATTACAGATTTTATTGTCTTAATAAACTTACCACATAAACTTGAGATCGATGTGTGAAACCGGAGGTAATCCGAGTGAGATCTAATACAACATTTGGTAAAAATGATTTTATTCAGTCCGATTCAGAGCGCTGTTGCCAAGTTGTTATTGCGTCAGATAATAGAGAATATTCGAATCCAATCATTTCAGAACACTGAATCATTACTTGTTGAATTGTTCACTGAATATTATATTCCTTTAGTTAGTAATAAGGGTTAAATCTTGTATAAAAGCAACCGATTTAAAAATATTGAGATAGAAAACTTTACTTGAAGAGCGGCAACGTCGCAATGGTTGTAACACTTTTGAACAAAGAATTTGTCGTAACTTGTAAATGATTCGAATTTAGCTTGAATATTTACGTTTATAACTAATCTAAAGTTAGAATTAGGTTAAAGAAAGCTTATTTAGAATATAATTTGTATAAAAACACACGCGTAATTCCAAAGAAGGTACAAAAATAACTGACTGGTTTTCTTTCTTGTTTTGTTTCGTTTGCTGAGCGAGCGTTGTAAACAATGGAACGATGTTGCCATATAAAATAAATATTCTACTATTTCCATGAATTCTACCGTTTTCGTGCATTTTAAATGAAAGAATGAAAACATTATGATTTAAATCAAATCTTATGTAACTGTCTAGTCAAGTGATGCACATACATAAACAAATTAGACAGATCATAGTTCGGTTGATAAATAAAAATACTAATAAATATGATCTGTTAATGATGAATTAAAAATACTAATAAATATGATCTTATACAGTTGATATGAATAAAAATGTCTATTATTATAATGTACTTATTTATTTATTAGGCACAAAACTAAAACCTTCCTTGATAAAAAAAAAATTAATCACGCTGGTCTCATTTGAATCCAATAGCTTCTGAGAATATCAAACCTGACACAAAAACACAGAGTCGAATAATAGTATTATCGATATTGTTGTTTAAATAGGCCTAGTAAATGCGTATCGATATATAATCACTTCGCGATTTATTGTAAAGGGTTTAATTTAAAGTAAATAAAAAACGTATTGAAATACATAACTTTTTATTGCATATTGCATATTAATCTAAATTATGTCATTAACATTATATAGTATTGCATTGTAGCATAAAATTGGTGACAGCTGTCATTCCAGTACTAACTTAAAAAAATACTTGTTTAGATTAATATAAATTAAAATGTCGAATGCTACAATGGAATAACTTTAAATAAAGAAATAATGTCACTGTTAGTGTTTGAGTATATAATATAAAGTGTAGTTTCAATTTCCATGGATCTCCATAATTTTATAACATATCCTTAATATATGTAATAACTATTTTAACATTATTGTGAAAAATATTCAATATAAAAATATTTAAAAACTATATCTATTTAACAATTACACAGTAAATATCGAAACATTGTAAAAAGGATACAAATTCAAAATTACAATACGATATTATAAAATAACTTATAATAAATCTACCATTTTAGTAGTTTTTCTATAAGCAGACAACATTAGTATAGTTAGGTACAGATACAAAAAGAGCGGTAAATTTTAAAAACAATTGAAGAAAAACAGGTAGATTCTAGATTGTATTTTATTTTAGAAAAAGTCGGAACATAAAGCATTAACAGACGATCGCACCGCACCGTGACCTTGGTGCGCTCCGGACCATATTCGATAGTGTGCACATCGGTCCGCCGCACATTATTATTATTATTGACGGTCCGCTCGGTCCGATGGTTCTGCCAAAGGATTTGGTGCGGTTCGCGCGTTGTTCGCTCGTGTGGCCCACGCACCGCACTGTTTAGCGCTTTAGTCGCAATTCTGCCTCCGAGCGAGACACTGACGCGAGATACTTTAAGGTTGCTAATAATCTTTCTTCAGCAGTCACAGCTTTTCACCATTTTCCAGCAATTCAGCAAATAGATCAGAACTCATGCGAAGGTATATACGAACGTCTTCATCGTCTAGTTCCTTTATCAGTCGCATATGACTGTATGAGTCTCTGTATCTTAAATAAAATTTTGCCCATTCTTTCCTTTTTTTCCTTTGCCTTTGGATAGGCGTGCTAGCTACGACGGTTGCCGCAATTAAAGCTATTTTAGCTTCCTTTGACAAGGTTGGAGGCATGTCTGACGCGATCAAGCACGGATAGCACACTGGACCATCTCGTGTGCGGTGCGGTGGTGTGGCGTGTCGAGCGCACCGTACCGGTACGGCGGTTCGGGCGGACAAGTTCGATCGTCTATAAATGCTTTTATGTCTACTTACTTATCGTTGGGAGACGAAACCTTAAAAAAGTTATGCAAAGACATCTGTTTAAACTTATCGGGAGTTTTTTCTAGTTTTATTTTTTGCTTTTTCAATGGAACCACCTCCGTTTCAGGTTTAACTAAAACCTCCTTTGGCTTAACTAAATCCTCTTTAGAACCTTCTTTGTAATATTTAAGAACAAACTGTTTATATTTACGCCTTTCAATTTTTTTCTGTTTATTGGATTCGAATTTCAAATGTAATTTTTCTTTCTTCCATTGAATTTTAAGTTTTATGCCAGTATTTTTAATAGACACTTTAGTATTTATATTTTTCTTTTTATTCTCTTCAGAGTCTATGGTTACCTCTATATCCTTTTTAGAGCTTTTTGGTGTATCTGTTAGTAGCTTTTTTCGTTTTTTGTTAATTTTATTTCTCTTCTTTGTCTTTTTGTTGTTTTGAATTACGTTTTCTTTAGACTCGGTTTCGTCGATGTTTATAACTTCTGCAGCAGTTTCAGTCTTTCTCTGTTTTTCGTGGTTGCCGCCATTTTTCGATGACAGTTTTCGTTTCCCACCAATTTTTATGTCAGGGGACGATTTTTCTTCACTGTCAGTGAAAGAATGTTCCTCTTTAATAGAAACTTCCTTCTTTATATCGAAATCTATTGCATTTTTGACATTATTTTGAGAATTTTCTTTACATTTTTGGTCCAAATTCCCCCTACCAACCTCACACAAATACTCCTTTTTGAAATTTTCCACATCAATCAACTCATCTTTTTTGGCAAATTTAATTTTGAATTGACTGTCAGTTTTCTGAGGCGACACTTTGATGACGTCAATGTTGACAGATTCGTCCTTTTCCGATATTTCCAAACTGGAATCTTGTTGGATGTTGACAGTTTTACACTTTTGACCGTCAATTCTTTGACAGTCGAACAGAGATCCGTCTTCGCTGTCATTTCCTATGAATTCTGCGGGTAGTTCGAAAGTACTGGTCGAAGAATCGTCTATTTCGGTGATGCTTTGTATAGTGAGAACACTTTTGGCGGGAGAGTCGGCCTTCTTCGGGGAACTGAGATCGAAGTTCGATTGGGCGTTCTCGTTTTGAAACTGAAAATACAAGAAAATATTATCATTTCGACGCCTCGGTGGTCTAGTGGTATGTGCACTCGCCTGCCAAGACTGAGGTCCCGGGTTCAATTCCCGGGTCGAGCGAAAACCATGTTTTCTACTTATCAAACATGGCTCGGGTTTGAGATCACCAACCCGCAGCAAGCGTGGTGATTACGACGTACTCCTCACTGTACTGATATCTTCAGTGAGATGAGATGCCTTTGCCCAGCAGTGGGACATATGTAATGATAATACTTTACGGTCGGCAAAAGTAATACAGTCCCACCATCTTATCTGTTCAGTTGACAGCGTCGCTAGTGGAGAATTTGGTATACATAATATAAGAAATTCACCAAGAAACAAAGGTAATTAAAACATATCTTGCAAGTCAGTCTATAGATATCATTAAAATTTAATAAACTACAATATCAATCATATAAAGCCTAACTAACATAGTATAGATTCAATATGACGCGGCTGTAGTTCCCATTTTGCCCACCTGAACAGTTAAGTTGGTGGCACTGTAAAGTAATACTGTTCACCGAAGCAAGAATTCAGACTATTAAGTATCATTAGGGTGCTTGTCCATTTACAGAGAAACGGACAAATATTAACCAATATGATTGCATTAAATATCTGACAGGAAATTTTATGCAATCCTATTGGTTAATAATTGTCCGTTTCTCCGCTCCGCATCAATAGATAACCACCGTAACGTCTGAAGCACAGTGAGTTAGTAGTATTAACTGCTACTCACGTCAATAACATCTTGTACACTTTTCTTAGGCGAAGTCCATTCCTTGATCAGATCCTTGGATTTCGTTCCCTTGTTCTTTGCGTCTTCAAATATACTTCCCAAGACGTCACTGAAATATATAATAATCACTAAAAAACAGATTTCAATGTTTTAGAAACTAAACTAGCAGCGCCCCGCGGTTTTACCCGCGTTGTGCCCGTTCCCGTGGGAATTTCGGGAATTTTTTAACATAAAAACCTTCCTCTTGTATCACTCTACCTATTACAAAAAACCGCATCAAAATCCGTTGCGTAATTTTAAGATTTAAGCATACAGACAAACAGACGCGACTTTGTTTTATACTATGTAGTGATTAAATTCCTTCTGTAAACAATCATTTATGAAGCTTATAAGGTACTAGCAGCGCCCCGCGGTTTTACCCGCGTTGTGTCCATTCCTGTGGGAATTTCGGGATGAAAAATAGCCTATGTTACTCGTGGATAATGTAGCTTTCCAATGGTGAAAGAATTTTTAAAAACGGTTCAGTAGTTTTTGAGCCTATTCATTACAACCAAACAAACAAAGATTTCCTCTTTGTAATATTAGTGTAGACAAGCAAGTATCATAACTCATAAATAGTATAATGCTATTAAAAAATACCATAATAGTATGTAATGTAACAATCCTACTAATATTATAAATGCGAAAGTTTTTGAACATGTATGTATGTATTTTTCATATATTCACGCAAAATTATATATTTCTCTTTCACGCAAAAACTACAGGACGGATTTGGATGAAACTTTACAGTAATATAGGTTATACATCAGAATAACACATGGGATACATTTCATCCCGAAATTCCCGCAGGAACGGGTACAACGCGGGGTGTGGTTACTACATATAAAATTGACCAAACTTACTTAACAATTTTCTTCTTAACGCTCAAAGGCCGCGGTTTCCTAAACTTATTCTTCAAAGTCTCAAGTATTCCTTCGTCCAACTTCACCTGCTTGTCATGTAGCTCTTGTTCCAATATCTTTAAGGGCGACATTAGGTTGTCAGCGTTTGGTTGTTGTGACTTTACTTCTGGTTGTTGGTCTTTAGGAGAAATTAGGTTCAGTTGTTGGCGACTTAGTGTTGTACCTGTAAAACATTAGTTTTAAATTAAAATACAGTATTACCGCCTTAGTCATAAACGATATTTAACTTCTTCTTCACCGAGTGGATGGTCACCCTGACCAATCCTGGTGTCAGAGTTATTGAGCCGCCAAAGGCCTCTGACATGGCTCATGTAACGACTACTATCCGTAGAGAGTAACCGGGACCGACGGCTTAACGTGCCCTCCGAAGCACGGAATCGTCTTACTTTTCGGGCAATCAGGTGATTCAGCCTGCAATGCCCTAACCAAACTGAGGACAGTCTCACTAAGAGATTTTTGTGAGATATCCCCACCGGGAATCGAAGCCGGAACCTCCGGGTCGTGAGCCGGGCGCTCAAACCACAAGACCGCGGAGGCTGTTTTTTTATATTTAACTTAAACAGTGTTTTAAAGTGTTTTGTCTCTTTCGCTCTTTGGCAAATAGCGTAAGTCGGAAAGAGACAAACCATTTTGATAGCTAAAGTGCTGTTAATAAGCGTATAGGAATAAGGCCCCTAGCCTACACAGCAAAGCAAAGGCGTCTCACATCACTGAAGATATCAGTACAGTGAGGAGGATTTTGTAATCACAAAAAAATACGTCTGCATCTAGCAGTGCTTCGCGCTTTTACGTGTTGTACCCGTTCCCGTGGGAATTATAGGATGAAAAGTAGCCTATAACCTTCCCGTTGAATGTGGGTATCCATTACAAAAAGATTTTTTCAAATCGGACCAGCAGTTCCTGATATTAGCGCGTTCAAACAAACAAACAAACTCTGCAGCTTTATAATCTTATATATAAAACTAGCAGCGCCCCGCGGTATTACCCGCGTTGTTCCCGTTCCCGTGGGAATTTCGGAATGAAAAGTAGCCTATAACCTTCCCGTTGAATGTGGCTATCCATTACAAAAAGAATTTTTCAAATCGGTTCAGTAGTTTCTGAGATTAGCGCGTTTAGACAAACAAACAAACAAAACAAACTCTTCAGCTTTATAATATTAGTATAGATTCTCGTGTCACGGGGTGCGTAATTGAACTCCTCTGAAACGGCTCGACCGATTCTCATGAAATTTTGTGTGCATATCGGGTAGGTCTGAGAATCGGACAACATCTATTTTTTATCCCGAAATTCCCGCGGGAACGGGTACAACGCGGGTGAAACCGCGGGGCGCAGCTAGTATAAGTATAGATAAATGATACTTACTTGAGTTATTATTCTCTATGCTCTCTATGTTTTGGCGGGAACTGGATGGTCTGGAAAATTAATTAATTAAAATTAAATAATTAATTACAACTTCAACTATGATCCATTCTGTGAACTATATTCATTTCAATGTTACATTAATATTGACCATGTCGGTTTCTCCTCGTTCGGTCTTGACATATTATTCGTTCACATATAAACAAACTAGCAGCGCCCCGCTGTTTTACCCGCGTTGTTCCCGTTCCCGGGGGAATTTCGGGATTTTTTATACATATAAATCTTCCTTTTGAATCACTCTATCTGCTTAAAAAACCGCATCAAAATCCGTGCAGTAGTTTTAAAGATCTAAGCATACATAGGGACAGACAGCGGAAAGCGACTTTGTTTTATACTATGTAGGTAGTGATAAAATACACCCGGACAAATTCACACACGGTTGCTTAAACCCAAATTAAACTTGTATCATGGAATCTAACTCATACTACTATATATACATACACAAATACTTTAATATTTATCTATAAATACATGTAATACATACTGGTTCAAAGCCATCCGTCCTTTAGTCATCCGGAGCGACATGCGCGAGCGCATGACGGGGCGGCGCCCGCGGCGCTCCGCCGCCGCCCGCTCCTCCGCCATCACTGGAACACATACATCAGGAAACAATATAACTATCATTCATTGACACAATTACAAGATAAATACAAAATTACTAAAACAATACCGAAACAGGAGACGTATCAGCTGATGCTGTATTGAGGCGGATTTGAGACTTTAGCAGACTTAACATCATGGCTGATTTATCAATCAAAGACAATTTTGTCTAGGTATTTAGGGTTTTGTTAAAGGATTCAGTGATGGGTAAGAATGAAATGACATAACTAAGTGTATGTCTATTTTTCATCCGACACTGCCACGGGACGGGCATAGCGCGAGTCTTCTTCTTCATCGAGTGGATGGTCACCCTGACCAATCCTGGTGTCAGAGTTATTGAGCCGCCGAAGGCCTCTGACATGGCTCATGTAACGACTACTATCCGTAGAGAGTAACCGGGACCGACGGCTTAACGTGCCCTCCGAAGCACGGAATCATCTTACTTTTCGGGCAATCAGGTGATTCAGTCTGTAATATGCCTTAACCAAACTGAGGACAGTCTCATAAAGAGATTTTTGTGAGATATTGTCCCCACTGGGAATCGAACCTGGAACCTGAGTCAGTCGGAGAACCGGATCGTGAGTCGAGTGCTCGAACCACAAGACCACGGAGCGCGAGTAAGATCATAGTATAAAGAGAGGGGAAGTATGTTATCTTCATACAAAACCGCGCTCGGCTTGTATGTGTGCGCCAAAGTGTCTACGCGTACCACACGCACACTTAAACAAAATGTCGGGCCGTGTGTCAGAGCGGCAGGCGGGGCGCCGCACGCGGCTGCGCGTGGCGGCGCCGTGCAGTGTGCGCTCACCCTGGTGTATCCGTGCGGCGAGGCGGTCGAGCCCGCCCGCGTGCGGGGCGCACGCGCGGCACACCGCCCCCGCGCCGCACGCGCCGCCGGGGGTGTACTCACCTTGGTGTATCCGTGCGGCGAGGCGGTCGAGCCCGCCCGCGTGCGGGGCGCACGCGCGGCACACCGCCCCCGCGCCGCACGCGCCGCCGGGGGTGTACTCACCTTGGTGTATCCGTGCGGCGAGGCGGTCGAGCCCGCCCGCGTGCGGGGCGCACGCGCGGCACACCGCCCCCGCGCCGCACGCGCCGCCGGGGGTGTACTCACCTTGGTGTATCCGTGCGGCGAGGCGGTCGAGCCCGCCCGCGTGCGGGGCGCACGCGCGGCACACCGCCCCCGCGCCGCACGCGCCGCCGGGGGTGTACTCACCTTGGTGTATCCGTGCGGCGAGGCGGTCGAGCCCGCCCGCGTGCGGGGCGCACGCGCGGCACACCGCCCCCGCGCCGCACGCGCCGCCGGGGGTGTACTCACCTTGGTGTATCCGTGCGGCGAGGCGGTCGAGCCCGCCCGCGTGCGGGGCGCACGCGCGGCACACCGCCCCCGCGCCGCACGCGCCGCCGGGGGTGTACTCACCTTGGTGTATCCGTGCGGCGAGGCGGTCGAGCCCGCCCGCGTGCGGGGCGCACGCGCGGCACACCGCCCCCGCGCCGCACGCGCCGCCGGGGGTGTACTCACCTTGGTGTATCCGTGCGGCGAGGCGGTCGAGCCCGCCCGCGTGCGGGGCGCACGCGCGGCACACCGCCCCCGCGCCGCACGCGCCGCCGGGGGTGTACTCACCTTGGTGTATCCGTGCGGCGAGGCGGTCGAGCCCGCCCGCGTGCGGGGCGCACGCGCGGCACACCGCCCCCGCGCCGCACGCGCCGCCGGGGGTGTACTCACCTTGGTGTATCCGTGCGGCGAGGCGGTCGAGCCCGCCCGCGTGCGGGGCGCACGCGCGGCACACCGCCCCCGCGCCGCACGCGCCGCCGGGGGTGTACTCACCTTGGTGTATCCGTGCGGCGAGGCGGTCGAGCCCGCCCGCGTGCGGGGCGCACGCGCGGCACACCGCCCCCGCGCCGCACGCGCCGCCGGGGGTGTACTCACCTTGGTGTATCCGTGCGGCGAGGCGGTCGAGCCCGCCCGCGTGCGGGGCGCACGCGCGGCACACCGCCCCCGCGCCGCACGCGCCGCCGGGGGTGTACTCACCTTGGTGTATCCGTGCGGCGAGGCGGTCGAGCCCGCCCGCGTGCGGGGCGCACGCGCGGCACACCGCCCCCGCGCCGCACGCGCCGCCGGGGGTGTACTCACCTTGGTGTATCCGTGCGGCGAGGCGGTCGAGCCCGCCCGCGTGCGGGGCGCACGCGCGGCACACCGCCCCCGCGCCGCACGCGCCGCCGGGGGTGTACTCACCTTGGTGTATCCGTGCGGCGAGGCGGTCGAGCCCGCCCGCGTGCGGGGCGCACGCGCGGCACACCGCCCCCGCGCCGCACGCGCCGCCGGGGGTGTACTCACCTTGGTGTATCCGTGCGGCGAGGCGGTCGAGCCCGCCCGCGTGCGGGGCGCACGCGCGGCACACCGCCCCCGCGCCGCACGCGCCGCCGGGGGTGTACTCACCTTGGTGTATCCGTGCGGCGAGGCGGTCGAGCCCGCCCGCGTGCGGGGCGCACGCGCGGCACACCGCCCCCGCGCCGCACGCGCCGCCGGGGGTGTACTCACCTTGGTGTATCCGTGCGGCGAGGCGGTCGAGCCCGCCCGCGTGCGGGGCGCACGCGCGGCACACCGCCCCCGCGCCGCACGCGCCGCCGGGGGTGTACTCACCTTGGTGTATCCGTGCGGCGAGGCGGTCGAGCCCGCCCGCGTGCGGGGCGCACGCGCGGCACACCGCCCCCGCGCCGCACGCGCCGTGCGCGCCGCCGCCGCCGCACAGCAGGCACGCGCGGACCGCCCACGGGCTAAGGGGGGGATATTATCAATATATCAGCCTATAATGTCCCACTACTGGACAAAGGCCTCTCATCTCACTGAAGATACCAATACAGTGAGGAGGATTAGGCGGAACCATTAAAGTGAATATAGCTGTGTTCGTTAGCCGTAGCCGTAGCTAGTACGCGTTAGTCGCACGCCAGAGAGAGACAGACAGAGAAACATGCGTAGCCGCGCATGTTTCTCTGTCTGTCTCTCTCTCTCTGGCGTGCACATGTTTCTCTGTCTATCTCTCTCTCTCTCTTATAGAAAGCAAGCCAAAAATTTTCGTTTCGCCTTTCTATTTCGCATTGAACAGTGTGGTGTCGCGACGATTATTTTTGTTGATAATAAATAAACTTCGTTCCATCCGGTTCAAGTTTTTTTTATCCCGAAATTCCCACGGGAACGGGCACAACGCGGGCAAAACCGCGGGGCACAGCTAGTATGAAATAAAAACGATGTATATCTGTAAACCTTGTTTCAATTTGAACTAACTCACCCGCTATCCGCATCATGACTCCTGCCCATAGGACAAAGGCACTCCTCCACATCGCAAGATATATTTCTATCGTATATCTCCGCGAAGGCATTCTGCTCCAACTCCCAAGCTGCATCTCTGAAAAAGATAAATTAATAAAAGTATTAGCCTGTAATGTCCCACAGATGGGCAAAGGCCTATTGTCTAACTGAAGATATCAATTCAGTGAGTGAGTCGTAATCACCACGCATGCCCTAATGCGGGTTGATGATCTGAAACCGATTTGAATAATTCTTTTTTTAATGGATAGCCACATTCAACGGGAAGGTTACAGGCTATTTTTCATCCCGAAATTTTCACGGAAACGGGCACAACGCGGGTAGAACCGCGGGGCGCTGCTAGTCACTACATAGTATAAAACAAAGTCGCTTTCCGCTGTCTGTCCCTATGTATGCTTAGCTCTTTGAAACTACTCAACGGATTTTGATGTGGTTTTCTTTAACATATAGAGTGATTCAAGAGGAAGGTTTGTATGTATAAAACATCCCGAAATTCCCACGGGAACGGGCACAACGCGGGTAGAACCGCGGGGCGCTGCTAGTAACATATAAAATGTAACTTACTGGTCCGGCACAAAGTATCCTTGCGATAAAACTGCTTCGTAGAAGTTTGATTTATCATTGCACAGAGGACACTTCAGATAGTGCATCCCTGCGCTCAGACACATACGCTGAAACAGAGCAAAGCAACATATTATAAAGTATTTGTGTATGTATATGTAGTAGTATCAGTGAGTTAGATTCCATAGTACAAGCTTAGAGCTTAGTTTGGTTAGCTACATTCAACCATGCTTGTCCCTATGTATGCTTAAATCTCGAAAAATACGCAACGGATTTTGATGCGGTTTTTTAAAATAGATAATGTGATTCAAGAGGAAGGTTTATATGTATAAAAATGACAGACAGACGGCGAAAAGGGACTTTGTTTTATACTATGTATTGAATGTGAGACTGTCCTCAGTTTGGTTAGGGCACTGCAGGCTGAATCACCTGATTGTCCGAAAAGTAAGATGATTTCGTGCTTCGGAGGGTACGTTAAGCCGTCGGTCCCGGTTACTTTCTACGGATAGTAGTCGTTACATGAGCCATGTCAGAGGCCTTTGGCGGCTCAATAACTCTGACACCAGGATTGGTCAGGGTGACCATCCACTCGATGAAGAAGAAGAAGTGATTGTGTTAAATGATGCTACCTGTAAACAGTTCCTATGGAACCAGGCATCTCTGGCGCAGCATGGAGGCCAGAATGTGTTCAGAGTGGGGAATCCATCCACTTCTTCATAGCAGATCACACACACCATCTCTTGGGGAGAATCTGAAATAAATATTAAAATCAATCCTGGTTCGTTAGTGTCGCTAAAACTCGAGAACTGCCGGACCGATTTAGTTGATTCTGGTTTTTGTAATGTTTGTAGTGATCCAGGGAAAGTTTAAACGTTAAGAAATTGTCAAACAACGCATTGACATTCTCAAACAACGCATTGACATTGTCAAAATCTTTTCGTAATGCGTTGTGATTGGTCAGTTGAGTTCCGCACAGCTATAGTTATATGGAGTCACACTGTGAGGACCCAGTGATTATAACTACATAGTATAAAACAAAGTCGCGTCTGTTTGTCTGTATGCTTAATCTTTAAAATTACGCAACGGATTTTGATGCGGTTTTTTGTAATAGGTAGAGTGATTCAAGAGGAAGGTTTTTATGTAAAAAAAATCCCGAAATTCCCACGGGAACGGGCACAACGCGGGTAATACCGCGGGGCGCTGCTAGTCCTATTATAAATGAGAAAGTTTGTGACGAATGGATGTATAATGTATGTTTGTTACTCTTTCACGAAAAGCTACTGGACAGATTTGGATGAAACTTTACAGTAATATAGGTTATAGGTACATCAGAATAACACATGGGATACATTTTATCCCGAAATTCCCGCGGGAACGTGTAGCACGGCTTGTTATATAAATTGAGATTTTAGAGAATACATTGTTCACCTACCAGTAGCACTCCCATTCGTTTGGTTCTTCAAATTGCTGCACATTTTCATCTTTCGTCTCTGCCTCACGTTTTCCATTATGTGTTCAGGTATCTTCTGTTTGGGAGCGTGGTGCTGGCAGTACGACCTGTCGAGCGCACAAAGAATAACATTATTTACTATAGCAGCGCCCCGCGGTTTTACCCGCGTTGTACCCGTTCCCGTGGGAATTTCGGGATGAAAAATAGCCTATAACCTTCCCGTTGAATGTGTCTATTACAAAAAGAATTATTCAAATCGGACTGATAATTCCTGAGATTACCTCGAACATACAAACAAACAAACTTACAAATTTTAACTCTTTATAATGTTAGTATAAATTAGAAGTATGTTATTACTGGCAGCGCCTCGCGGTTTTACCCGCGGAATTTTGGGTTGACAATAACCTTCTCATTGAATGAGTGATTGTGGATTGGTAGTTTCTGAAATAAGCTTCGCATGATCAAACAAACAAAAAACTATTATATCAGTGTAGACTTTAAAACTCACTTAAAAGTGCCGTGGAACAAGGACACGGCGTTCTTCTCTCTCCCGCACGGCAGATGGAACTGTTTCCTGCACGAGCTGGTGTTGCAGCCCAGGTTGGCACCTTCCTTGCCGCAGTACGAACATTTCTGGAAGCATGGAATCATGTTTTTTTGTACCCTTAAGGGAATTTTACACAATCCCTAATAAGATGGGTGACTGATAGACGATTTCTATCTGAGAGGTAAAGTACTTTGGAAGGAATGCAAAATTGTTCGGACTGGTTTTACCAACTTTAAGAGGCCATTTGGAGATGTTTAATGTAATGGATTACAACTGCTGGGACACATTTCCGACCACATCAGTACAACATGTCCGGGAATGTGTACCTGCAGAGACTATGTAGAAAATAAAAGAAAAAGACTAGACTATGGAAATGAAGTTTGGATGGACTGGAAATGGGATATTGGTTGTCCACAGAGTCACGGGACAAGATAATAAAGATCCAACACGTAGAGGCCACGAGGAGATGTTTAATATAATAAATCACAACTGCAGGGACACACTCCCGCCCACATCAGTGCAACATGTCCGGGAATGTGCACCTGCAGAAGTAGGGACTACAGCAAAAATATGACTGGATATGTTAATGAAGTTTAGATGGACTGGAACAGGGATACTGGGAGTATTATTATATTATTATCTATATAATAAAAATTAATTGCTGTTCGTTAGTCTGCTTATAACTCGAGAACGGCTGAACCGATTTGGCTAATTTTGGTCTTGAAATATTCATGAAAGTCCAGGGAAGGTTTTAAAGGGAAGCAGTGACGGAATAAATGCGGGTGCAACCGCAGGGCACAGCTAGTTTTAAATATTAAGCTTACATGTTTTTTAATTCTTTCCAACTCAATGAGAATATCTTTGTACATGAAGCCGAACAAGCCATCGTGGTCCTTTCCTTTCTGCACCAGGCAGCAAGAGAGTAACTGGAATTATATAATAGTACTTTGTCACATTACAAAATGTATGAAAATGTTCATTGATGTGTAGCAGTTAGTAGAAGTTAAGCCATCGGTCCCGGTTACTTTCTACGGATAGTAGTCGTTACATGAGCCACATCAGAGGCCTTTGGCTGCTCAATAACTCTGACACCAGGATTGGTCAGGTTGACCATCTACTCGGTGAAGAAGAAGAAGTTTAAATATGATAAAGTTCTAAGAATATTCAACATATACTTGATATGTTGGTCCTATTTAGCGATTTTTACCTGCGATTCACTGTTTACGTTGGGAATAAAAAGTACCCAAAATCTTACGATTTTAATGAATATCTGCTAGTGAACAAGCTTCGATTGATATTATGTTCAGTAAGATACGTAAATGAGATGTGTTTGTTACGAATTATAGATGGAACATACCTAAAGACACGACAGAAACATGATATCAATGCATAAGATACCTTATCAGTGGATTTTAGGACGACATAAATTACTATAGCTTCAATACTCACAACACAAAAATAATGGCACTGTATATCGCCAATCATGTACAGTTTGCCGTAAAGGACTTCATCATCGACTTCACGAAGGCAGAAAGCACAACATTTCTTAGTTTCATCAGTCACAAGTTTGGCGACATATGAACAGTCTTTTTTAGAAAGTTTTTTTGCCATTTTTGTATGATATCGTTGTAAATTACAGATTCGTAATCCTAGAGATTATGGAGGGATGACTGTGAAACATTATTCAACACGAATCAAGCAGACTACTTTCACAATTTGTGAATAAATCATATTAATTTAACAATAACAACACGACGCTACGTAGAGCTGCGATTATTTTTGATTGATGTGATATTTAGGCGGGCGGGCTCGCTCGGGGTTTGTTGTGACAATTGACATTAGTATTTCGTGACAGTGACAGTAAAATCTGTGAAACTTCGTCCTTGGCGCATTAAATGATTGTCTAGTTATTTAATTGCGACGAATGTCTGCAGAAGCCAATAACAAAAAATTGAATTGAAGGAACTAAATGATTGATGATGATAATTATCTCTAATTGTAACGCAAGGTTACGATTTACCTCGAAAAGAAAATAATGTTTAAAACTCAATCTTGGACATTAATAGTAACAAAATAACGAGTCGAGTGTGTAGCCTCTACACTTTTTTTTCATATCTTCGTCTGTGGTAAATTATGATATTTTATGAGGTAATTAATCAAAAATTGGTTGCAACACCAAAATAAAACGTCAAAAAAATAATAGCCGCAAAGGCTAATTTATTTACATTTTTTATTGTCTAATTAATTTTATTTTTAAACTAAATAGTTAAGTGATACTACCATAATTCTATCTAGTCCTAAGTTTAGAATGTTTTAATTTAGACTTGCAATCCCAAAGACCTGACGGTTTTATGGTGCCATAAATATGTTGATGAACGGTCCTTTGTGTTGAAAACCAGTGATTTTTCCACTTCAAGTGCTTAAACACTATCAGAAATTGTGTTAAAAGTTGCTTATCGCAGCTCCAACCAATAAGAAACTGGAAAACCCCAGTAAAATCCTTGAAAACTGGTGAAAATCGTGCACGTTTTGCAACATCTAATTACACATATTGAATATGTTTTTGTTGCTCAATTCTTTTACAAAACTCCGTCAATCGACGTTAAATATCAAGAAAAATATGAAATACAACTAATAATCATCGATTTGGTGAGTTTAATCATGTCTACAGTCGAAAAAAAACAACCTTGGTCCGATGTGGCCAATGAGAGTTTGGACTCAAAGTACGAAAAATGTAGAAACATCACGGAGGAAATATACAAACGTATTAATATAACGTTTCAAATAAAACAACTCGAAGCTGGACAGAGCGATGTGTCTCAAAACAGGTGAGAAACTTATCAAAATTAAAAACAAAGTTTATTTTTGGAAAGTAATAAATTATGCATGCCCTTTCGCGCTTCAGCTAGTTAGATGTGTTCGAAATTTGAAATTGAATCATAGTTGGTACACATCCTATAATATTCCTTTATTTATCACTACATAGTTTAAAACAAAGTCGCTTTCCGCTGTCTGTCCCTATGTATGCTTAGATCTTTAAAACTACGCAACGGATTTTGATGCAGTTTTTTTTATTAGATAGAGTGATTCAAGAGGAAGGTTTACATGTATAAGTATTACCGAAATTCTCACAGGAACAGGCATAACGCGGGTAATACTGTGGGGCTCCGCTCAGTAGGGTTATAAAATGTAAATTCCCTCCAATTTGCATCGTTTTATTCAATTTCCGTATAACATTGAGTCTACCATTTCATATTACAAGCTGATAACAATTCAATGACTTTGTATTTCACGCATATTACCTTTGGAAACATTATTTGAATATTTATATTAACTTCTATTCATATTGACGGTCTGTGTTTAGTGTTTTTGTAGTAAAATGAAGTATTAGTGCTATACTATAAGTATTACCTTAATTATTGAACATTTCAGACTATTTGGTTACTGAAGAATGTCCATTAGTAACTCTAAAAATATGTAAAACTAGCTGCGCCCCGCGGTGTTACCTGCGTTGTACCCGTTCCCGCGGGAATTTCGGTATAAAATGCATCCCATGTGTTATTCTGATGTGTAACCTATATTACTGTAAAGTTTCATCCAAATCCATTCAGTAGTTTTTGCGTGAAAGAGTAACAAACATACATAAATACATCCTTCTCACAAACTTTCGCATTTATAATATTAGAATCAACAAACTTCCTTGTCTCTTCCAGTGACATCATAGACAGCAACGAGCTGAGCAACGAGACAGATCTGTTTGCGTGCGACAAGAGTGACATCTCCAGTAGTGAAACGGAGAAACCGCCAACGGACTGCATTAAGTTTATCAATATCAATAACAATGAGGAGAAGAAGAAACCGGTCTGCAAGAGGCCTAAGAAAAGGTAACTCAACAAGAATTAGGGGAATATATTGACCGGCCAAGTGCGAGGAGTGTTCTGTACTTTAAAAACGGCCTAAAAATCACGATTTTTGTATGGGAGCCCCTTGAATATTTGTTTTATTTCATTTTATCTTATTTTTTTTCTTTTCAAACATGGCTCGGGTTTGAGATCACCAACCCGCATTAGGCAAGCGTGGTGATTACGCCTGAAACCTCCTCACTGTACTGATATCTTCAGTGAGACGAGAGGCCTTGGCCCAGCAGTGGGACATTACAGGCTAATACTTTTTTACTTTTTCATTTTATGTATTTGTTGTTATAGCGGCAATAGAAATACATCATCTGTGAAAATTTCGGACGGACAGCGAAGTCTCAGTAATAGGGTCCCGTTTTTATCCTTTGGGTACGGAATAATAACTAGTTGCTGGTTCAATTATCCCCGCGGTTTTACTCGCGTTGTACCCGTGGGAATTTGGAGATGAAAAATTGCATTTAACCTTTTAAAAACACCAATTTATACTAGAAGCTTTAGATTAAGCCAAAGTTTGATACATATTTTTGTTTATTTATGTGCTTATATCAAAAACTTCTTATCCTATTTCATTTTGTTTGGTCATTTGGAGTCTGCTGTTCAAAGGAAACTCACCCTTATTACCAACTACATACGTTTCAGACTGCGTAAGCGAGTGAAGAAGCGTCCCAACCGCCGGGCGAGTGACACCGAGGGCTCCAGCGATGAAGCACCCTTGAGTCGGATCGTGGACATCGACTCGCGCTGTCTGAAGAGAGACGCGTCGCCAGAGACTTGTATGGGCGTGCCGGCGCTTATTGTACTAACTGCAGGTAAATAACGGCCAAGTGCGAAGGATTCCGTACCACTAACGTTTGCACTATTTAAACTGCACTAGCCGTGTCCCGCGGTGCTACCCGCGTTGTATCCGATTTCGCGGGAATTTCGGGATAAAATGTATCCCATGTGTTATTCAGATGTATAAGCTATATTACTGTAAAGTTTCATCCAAATCCGTCCAGTAGTTTTTCCGTGAAAGAGTAAAACAAACATACATCCTCACAAAGTTTCGCATGGCTCATGTAACGACTACTATCCGTAGAAAGTAACCGGGACTCTCGCATTTATAACATTAGTAAGATATTTTCCAGACTTAAAATCAAAAGCGCAAGACAAGAAAACAACTAAGAAGGAATCAACTCCAGCCAAAGTGCCAATCGTGAAGATAAAACCAATTGAATCCATAGACAAAATCATAGACAAGGAACAACCGTCTGTCATCAAAGACAAGTCTGTCAACGACAAAAAATCTATGGTTAGTGAGAAAAAGTCTATGGTCAACGACAAGATGGCGGCGGTTGATAAAGAGAGAAAGGCGGAGAAAGAGAAGGGAGATGATGTGAAGAGTTGTAGTCTATGCTCTTTGACTTTCAGAGGGGAGAGGGGGTTGAGGTAAGAGTTTTTGGTTTCTTCTACACTAATATTATAAAGAGGAAAACTTTGTTTGTTTGTAATGAATAGGCTCAAAAACTACTGGACAGTTTTTAAAAATTCTTGAATTCTCAAAATTCTTTTATTCTTTTATTCTCATTCTTATTCCTATTTTTCAGACGCCATTTATCGATGACCCATCAGTCCGCTCAGAAGGAGAAGAATTAATATACAACGAATTATGTGTTAAGAAGCGATTTAGTTGAAGCTAGCCGGGAGTGAAGACAATGTGATTTGGTAAGGAAAGGTATGACTGCTGGTGTTTATTTGAATATATAATAACTAACGCCCCGCGTTTTGCCCTCCTTGTACCCGTTCCCGTGGGAATTTCGGGATATTTTATACATATAAAACTTCCTCTTGAATCATTTAGAAAAACAGGGGTCGATTTCCATAAATTAAATAATTATAGAAATTTAAAAAATCAGTAAACACAATTACAACAAAAAATGCACCATAAGAAGACGTATCTTTGGCCAGGAATATGTGAATTTTGGTAAAAACAACCTGAAAAATCATACCTAGTAAAGCTCCCTAAGTCCCTTTTATATAAACCCCTATTAGACTCCTGTTTTCACCCCTTTACGAACGGGATTTTTAAAGTCGCTTGAGACAGAGTACTAGCGAAAAGTCTCCGAAGGCTTGTGCCCCTATAAGACCCCTCTTTTAAATAAACCCTTGAAATCACTTATAAGAGTTAAAAGTTTAACCAGTTTCTGTCCCCCTTTTGATATACCCCCCTTTTTGACCCCCTCTTGATATACCCCCCTTTCAAATAAATACCAGCAGTACAGTAAGGTGTCAGGGTTAAATCTGTGATCTGGTGTATGATGGTCTAGTCCGATTCGTATTGAACTGTTGCTGGGCTGTTTAACCGACTTCTAAAGATGGCAGTATAGCGTTCAACTTTGCTAAGGGTGCATTTTTATTGAAGCGGAGCTGGGCGGAGCTCAATCAACCAATCACAGCGCATTGTGACAGTCAAACAACGCATTGACATTGTCAAACAACGCATTGACATTGTCAAACAACGCATTGACATTGTCAAACAACGCATTGACATTGTCAAACAACGCATTGACATTGTCAAACAACGCATTGACATTGTCAAACAACGCATTGACATGGTCAAAATCTTTTCGTAATGCATTGTGATTCGTTGAGCTCCGCACATCGCTCCGCGTCAATGGAACGCCCCGGTAAAAGGCCCTAAGAGTAAATATTTGTCCGCTAAGGGTAAATATTTGTCCCCTAAGGGTAAATATTTGTCGTATTTTCAAAATAGCTCAGCAATAGTTCAGTACTTAAATAAGTAAGTTGTTAATGGCCATATTTTTTGTGTGTATTTGTTGTTAAGCATCATGATATAGTAAAGTATAAGTAGTGTCCCACTGCTGGTCAAAGGCCTCTTATCTCACTGAAGATATCAGTGCAGTGAGGAGGTTTGGGAATAATCACCACGCTTTTCACGAGCGGCCCTGAGTCATACTTGTAATTGCAATGAGTATTGACACGTGTCTTTGTATGCGTAAAAGATTGAGTGAGCCCATACGTTTTGAAAGGAAAAAAAATCTCCCTCTTTATAAAACACTAGCAGCGCCCCGCGGTTTTACCCGCGTTGTGTCCATTCCTGTGGGAATTTCGGGATGAAAAATAGCCTATGTTACTCGTGGATAATGTAGCTTTCGAATGGTGAAAGAATTTTTAAAAACGGTCCAGTAGTTTTTGAGCCTATTCATTACAACCAAACAAACAAAGTTTTCCTCTATAATATTAGTGTAGAAATATAAGTTGAACTATGTATGGTCGTTACTATAGACAAATACACACAAAAAATATAAAAGTGAGAGTGAAATGAAAATGATTAAATTGTTTCGGCCGTATGAGTACAAAATTCTATTTAAATTTAAAATTTTAAACTATTTTTAAGGTTTTTAAAAAAATAATGTTTTTTCTAGCTTATCTATAGGTAGGTTAAGGAAGCGTTTTTCGAAATTTAAAAAAGCTTGTAGTCTATGAATAAGGGTGTTGCAATATTGAAAAAAAGATTTATTTTTAAATTGCGGTGCTATTTTTATTAAAGTAATTAGTTTATTTTTTATTGTTTATTAATAATGATGGTTTTTCTATGTATTTAGTTTTTTCAAAATGGAATAACAATCAAAAACCAAGTTTGTAATTTAATTTATCGTTTTCATGAAAAGACTGTTCACTTTTTGTTCTGAACAAACATGTTTACTGTTCAATCTATGTTCGCTCAATATAGAAACTCGTGTGTTTATTTAATGTGGTAATTAAAAAATGGCGGTCTAAAATAGGTTTGTCCACTAACCTACTCGAACAAACTCCTTGCCACAGATAACTACAAACTACAGATGTACCATATAACAAGGAATAATAATTTATTAAAATCACCATCAGAACGAACAATTGCTTTTTCAGAACACACTCAGAACTAAGTGAACACTAAGCGAAAACGCAGCTCAAAGTTACAGTAGATTAAACTCACAAGAAAATATTACAAGTTCATTCCATTTTGAAACAACTAACTATATATTAGCATATACATAATATATAATGCGAATTCTGATATGTTAGCTAGTCAAAAGATTAATGTTCCTAAAATATAAGGCATAAAAATAATCACTTACCTAGCTACGCCCCGCGGTTTTGATGCATTGTGCCCGTTCCCGTGGGAATTTCGGGATGAAAAGTAGTCTATAGCATCATATTGAATGTAGCTATCGAATGCAAAAAGAATTATTCAAATCGGACTGGTAGTTGCTGCGATTAGTCCGTTCAAACAAAAAAACAAACTCTTTAGCTTCATTATGTTAGTATAGCTATAGCCAACTAGTGTCGCCCCGCGATGTTACCCGCGTTGTACCCGTTCCCGCGGGAATTTCGGGATAAAATGAATACCATATGTTATTCTGATGTATAATCTATATTACTGTAAAGTTTCATCCAAATCCGTTCAGTAGTTTTTGCGTGAAAGAGCAACAAACATACATACATCCATCCTCACAAACTTTCGCATTTATAATATTAGTAGGAAGTAGGATCCTGCTTTGTATACCATAACATAGACAATCTTTCAAATAATAATTCCAGAACTCTTCTTCATTATAGAATTTTAAAAAATATGTAACTTCATTTATGATCTCTATGTTGTGTCATTTATTTATTATTTGGTGCAATTATTGCCATTATGAAAAAAAAATATTAAAATAATAAGTTTTTGTTTGTGGCAAATCTAGTTAAGGTTAAGAGAGAATTTAATTTTTTATATAACTTTGCTTTTTGTTTAAAATGTATTGTTCCCACTGCTGGGCTAAGGTTTCATATGCATTTGAAATTTAAGATTATTTTAAGCACTCTTTAAGTAATTTGTTTGTTAAAAAAACATTAAAACCGCCTTTTCAAGGGTGGGTTGATACAAACGGTTCTCAGAATATTCGTTCGTTAATAATTCAATTTATTAAATTAAATGTTTGTTAAATACCAAGCGTTTCATACTTCGATCAACAATACACAACTAGATATCGCGTCACGTACCAAATCAAAGCTAAATACTGTCCGCGTGGATGACGTGTGACAGCTTACTTTGTTTACTACCGAACTGAAACAAAAGTTTTAAAACAGTTCGAAGTTCAACCTAATTACAACCATGACACCTAGCAATAAAGTAGCAAATCTTATGAATAAAATATGTGAGAATAACGCCTCACTTTTCAAATGAAGCGTTATTCACCGCGACGTATTTTTTGCGCCGACCCGACATCTAGTTGTGTATTGTTGATCGAAGGTTTCATATCTTAAAGGACAATCTGTTAAAGTTATTTACCGACCAGAAAAAGCCACGACTTTTAATTTTGTTACGTCCGTTAAGACTGTCATATTGTGTTAAAGTTTACTAGTTAGCTGAAGCTACCCCCCCTTGTATTCTGAACAGACACTTTTGAACTTTTTCCTGTTCACCGATGTTCGCTCAGAACAGAAAACAACAATTCCTTTTTGGAAAATAACGAGAAAACGGTAAAAATTCGTTTTGAAAAATAACTGTTCATATGTTAGAATGAAAATAAGTGTGTCTTTCCCCGAAAATTGTTACTTTTTGTTTTATTGCGACCGATTATCACGTTTCTACATAGATAAAGAAATTTCTACTATGTTTCATTTTGACAACTGACGTTAAGCAAATTTCAGTATGACATTTCAATGATTACTGTTCTGACATTGGCGGAATTGCGACAAATGTCAGCAGATGCGATCAAACTAAAAATTTAATCGAACTGTTAGCCCGTATTGTCCCAATGATTAGTCGGCGAAACGTTAGTTGGCTAGTGTTATCTGTCAAACAATTTTCGGGGAAAAGGCAGAGACCCATATAAAATACTTGTTTTCGTTCTAACAGTTGTTTTGCAAAACGATTTTTTTAATAAACTATTTACTTATATTTTTATTGCTGAATAATTTTGTTATAATATACTTATGTGTATGTATTTTTAAATAGTTTTTAAATTGTTCTAGTCTAATGTTTTCTTAATATTTAGTTGTAACTATGACATTTATAGTCATGCGTTTTTACCCGCGTTGTACCCGTTCCCGTGGGAATTTGGGGATGAGCAGAAACAGACAAAAAGAATTATTCAAATCGGATTTGTAGTTTCTGAGATTAGCGCGTTCAAACAAACTCTTCATCTTTATTATATTAGTATAAGAAATCTCGGTAAGTTTTTGACCGATTTAAAAAAGGTAGTAGTTGTACTTTCGCCTGTTTTTTAAAGTTTTGTTTTTCTTCGCAAAGCCAATGTATTTTGTTGTTACATTTTATTATTCTAGATAGTTAATGCATAGTTTAACGGTAGTTAGTTTGTCTTGCCATAATTAAAAAGGTATTTTAAGTGCAATTTTGTAATAGATGGTTTTTTGAAGTGACTTGAAAAATATTGAGGGAATGTTATAGAAAATTTGACGTTTTTTTTTAGTTACACAATGAGGGTTTTCACGAAAATGTCACTTTTGACAGATTTCTGGACCTCACGTCTCAGTGCTGCCGCCTAGCGGGTGACATTTCAGAAAACCCACATTCATTAAGTTAAAATTTACAATTTTCTATTTTTTCCAACTGATTTCGAACAACTGAAAATTATACCTTCAAGCTGAAAATTAACTTATATTTTTATGGTCGTATTTTATAATTATTGACATTTATGTATGTTATATTATTTAATACGATTTAGAATATTTTATTTGATAATAATTCATATATATTTCAGCCTATATATTCTTCAAAATCCTTCAACCTCCCATCTATTTGAAGTTAGTATTATTGTTAAGGATATTTCGGCAAAGCCCAAAATTTTGTACGGTTTCGTACGCAGGTTTAAAACCAACATGTGATTGAAAATTTTTTGAAATAAAAAGTCGTTTTATTGTAATTAAAACTGTGTTTTATTTTTAAACTCGTACGATTTTCCTTCGATACTACACAACTAGATATCGGGTCGGCGCAAAAAATACGTCTCGATGAATAACAGCGCACTTGAAACGTGAGCTCTTATTTTATTCATAAGATTTGCTACTTTATTGCTAGGTGTCATGGTTGTAATTAGGTTGAACTAAGAACTGTTTTAAAACTCTTGTCTCAGTTCGGTAGTAAACAAATGAAGCTGTCACACGTCATCCACGCGGACAGTATTTAGCTTTGATTTTGTACGTGACCCGATATCTAGTTGTGTATTGTTAAAGCGATTTACACTCATTATACTAAATGAAACGGGACTGTATCGCGATAGAATATTAGCGCTTAGCGCATTTGAATATTAGCGCTTATCGAATTTAAAAATAATCGCTTATCGCGTTAGAATGTAAGCGCTTATCACGTTAGAATATAAGCGCTTATCGCATCAGATAACTCATCACCACGAGCGGTTTGATCCGCTCGATACGTCGGATACGTATTTTAATAAATACGTTATATATTCTAACGCGATACAGGCCCGTTTCATTAAGTATAGTGATTTATCTTATTGTCAGACTGTTTTAAACCTAATTTGTTTCATTGGCACACCAGCCCGTCTAATATTAACTAAACATGATTCTAGTTTCAGCCATAACAAAGTTATAAGGTCGAAAATTCTTTGAATTGCTTCGAGAAAACGATGGTATGACCTAGTGCTGCTTCCTTGCTGGACTTGGCGGAGGCACTGCCATGCTCACGTATAATGACAAGCCCACAAGTCACAGTGGCAGTGAGAGCGCTTACTGTGTCGGAGGTTGAGGGTTCGATTCAACGGAGTAACAATATGTGAGACATGGTCGTCAATTCTATATTGTATTAGCAGCGCCCCGCGGTTTTACCCGCGTTGTACCCGTGCCCGTTGGAATTTCGGGATGAATAGCCTATAACCTTCCCGTTGAATGTAGCTATCTATTACAAAAATAATTATTCAAATCGGACAGATAATTCCTGAAAAAACCTCGAACATACAAACTTACAAATTTACCTCTTTATAATATAGAATCGATACCCTTATACCCTATTCAGAATCGCGATCAAAAACAATCCTATTACTCTTAATCTTATGGAATATTTGAAACAAATCCGACGTCGGTGATAAAGCACCTTTTACAACCCACCGTTTCAAAGCATCGGCTACATTATCAGTCTTCAAACTTACTGTTAAACTTATGGGCTTGTCTATCCGAGCTTTATCTGCGAATAACTTGGCCGTTTTGATGTTAAGCTCTGTCAACACGGGCGGGTGTGGTCCTAACAGTTGTTCTACATAGTTGATGTCGTAATTTTTGTTCGTATAGTCGATTCCTGATGACAGTAGAACGGGTGTGGGGTTGTATAGTGGGAGGTCGGTGAGGCAGTCTGCGTTGGTGTTGTATGAAGGGTCCGTGATCCGGAGGAGGGACGGTATGTCTTTCCCGTGCAGATCTGCTGGCTCGTATTTCTTGTAGCCGAGACCTGTGGACAATGAATACAATTTAAAATTGAAAATAAATTACTATGATATTGGAGACATAAGATGTCTGCCCATTGCAAGAACTGTGCTATATTGAAGTATATTCTTATACATTATGTTTGGTGTCCAATAGTCATAATTTTTAGTTTTTAGGGTAAAAACGGGACCCTATTACTGAGACTTCGCTGTCCGTCCGTCCGTCCGTCACCAGGCTGTATCTCAAGAACGGTGATAGCTAGACAGTTGACATTTTCACAGATGATGTATTTCTATTGCTAACAAATACTAAAAATAAAATGAAACAGATAATTAAGGGGGCTCCCATACAATAAACGTGACTTTTTGCCGATTTTTAATGTACGAAACCCTCCGAGCGCGAGTCCGACTCGCACTTAGCAGGTTTTTTATGATCCTCATCTATGTAATTTTTCGTTCTTAAAAAGCAATAAATTATTATTTATTTATCTATACTAATATTATAAAGCTGAAGAGTTTGTTTTGTTTGTTTGTTTGTTTGTTTAAACGCGCTAATCTCAGAAACTACTGAACCGATTTGAATAATTCTTTTTGTAATAGATAGCCACATTCAACGGGAAGGTTATAGGCTATTTTTCATTCCGAAATTCCCACGGGAACGGGAACAACGCGGGTAATACCGCGGGGCGCTGTTAGTTGACAAATATGTCTCCCATACCTTGCACTACATACTTCAGCACGGCCCCGTGGAGCGCGGTGACGAGCGCCACGGGCTGCCCCGGCGGCGTCGCCACGTACAGCGTGGCGCCCTCCTTAGTGTCAGACACCAACTGCACGCTGACGTACAGCAGACTGTCCAGCATCACTGATTGGACCTGAAAAAAGATACCCGGACAAATTCACTCACGGTTAATTAGACCCAAAGTAAGCTCTAAGCTTGTATTATGGAATCTAACTCACTGATACTACTACATATAGGTTTTAGGAACTTAATAATTGACACACAGATGTCGTCGTTAACAAGATCGTCCGCACATATAGTTAATTCCGGGCGGGAATCGAACCCGCAACCCCCGACACAGTGAGGGTTGAGTGTTAGGTACTGATTGGATAGGAAAAAATATAGACGATGCAGAAAATATATCTACTAATTAGGATTAGCATGCTGGGCAAAGGCCTCTCATGTAACTGAAGATATCAGTACAGTTCCGTGCTTCGAAGGGCACGTTAAGCCGTCGGTCCCGGTTACTCTCTACGGATAGTAGTCGTTACATGAGCCGTGTCAGAGGCCTTTGGCGGATCAATAACTCTGACACTAGGATTGGTCAGGGTGACCATCCACTCGATGAAGAAGAAGAAGTACAGTGAGGAGGATATTGTGATCACCACGCTTGCCTTCTGTTTACTCAAATCTTTTCTACACAATGAGTTTGGGCGATATTTAATTATATTTATGAACTTACCTCAGGCCTCATATTCTTATTCTTTCCACTCTTCAAAGCCTGCAGGATCCTGTTGGGGAGGGTCCTCATGAGCAACGCGAACGGCTCTTCAGATGTCGGTTCTAAGAGATGTATCACGTGCCACGTGCGGGACTGGATCGATACCACTGTAATAAACATGTGTATGTGTATGTAGTAGTATCAGTGAGTTAGATTCCACAACACAAGCTTAGAGCTTAGTTTGGGTCAAATTAATGTGTGTGAATTTGTCCTGTAATTTAGGGCCTTTTTCAGAATTGCTTATGAACAGCACACACACACACACACACACACACACACACACACACACACACACATTTTTTTTATTTACTGTGTCGGAGTAACAATATGAGAAGACATAGTGGTTGATGACGTCTGGGTGTCAATTATATATTCTTATAAAGTATTTGTGTATGTATATGTAGTAGTATCAGAGAGTTAGATTCCATAATACAAGCATAGAGCTTAGTTTGGGTCCAATTAACCGTGTGTCAATTTGTCCGGGTATATTTATTTTATTAAAATTACCTACATTTTAATTATGTAAGTAATTTCACTGATGAATAATCAAGAATACCCACACTTAATCCTCAACCTTCCCAGTATATCGTCCACTTCCTCCTCCGGCAGAGTCCTTGCAGCATGTCTGCACAGTACCCTCGCCACACTGGCCGGTGTCATTGGGAGCCGAGCGTTCCGGACAGCTCTGGATACCTCCTTCCATCTGACAGAGAACTCCGGCAGGACCGTGACGCAGCACGCTTGGAGACTGAGTTTGGATATTATGGTTTGGAGGTCCAAGAGTTCTGGAAAGGGGTTTGGTATGATGAGTTAGCAGGTTATGTATTGTATTGTACGTTCAAAAGAGCCTCTATGGGGCCAAAACTGAATAATAATATTTGATTGATATATTGACCCCTTGAATAACTTGATTTTTGGAATTGTATGAGGTACTAGTTCTTAAGTCAATGGAGCCTGCTGCCAATAAATATGGTTTAGAAAATCTCCTCTCTTCGCACATACAGATAAATGGATATCTATATACAAATATTATAAAGAAGTAAATGTTTTAAGTTTATTAGTTTGTTTGTATGTTCAAGCTAATCTTAACAACACGGGTAAAACCGCGGGGCGCTGCTATTCTTCTGTAATATAAAAATGAATCGCTGAATCTGTTGCTAAGTGCATAACTTCAGAACGACTGCACCAAATCGGATGATTCTTTTTTTAATGTGTTCCTTATTGTCAGGACAAGGTTTTTATATAAGAAAAATAAGGAATAAAAATCTCAAAATTCCCACGGGAACGGGGGCGCTGCGGGTGAAACCGCGGGGCACAGCTAGTTAGACATATATATTCACACTAACACATTATAGAGATATTCAGACACATACCATACTAGTCGATTGTGTTAGGACTACATCTATACTAATATTATAAAGCTGAAGAGTTTGTTTTGTTTGTTTGTTTGTTTGTTTGTTTAAACGCGCTAATCTCAGAAACTACTGAACCGATTTGAAAAATTCTTTTTGTAATGGATAGCCACATTCAACGGGAAGGTTATAGGCTACTTTTCATTCCGAAATTCCCACGGGAACGGGAACAACGCGGGTAATACCGCGGGGCGCTGCTAGTAAATCATAAGATAATGATCAAGTACAAGCCCGAAGTTTTACCCGCATAGTTCCCTTTTCCGGGGATTTTCAGGGTGATAATAATAATTAATTCCTCAAAACTTAATCTAATTTACAAAACCTTTGACTCCCAAACTAGAATAGTCTGTGTCTTGGGAGCCAAACTCCATCTTCTTGAACTTAGCGTACAATTACTAGAACTTATAAACTAATATGAGTGGTAAAATGAAATATTAACAATGATATGATGATGATGTTGTTTCGATAGCATTTATATTGAACAAAGCAGATGAGTTTATTTGATTCGTAAGCTGAAACTACCAATCTGATTCGAAAATCAGTATTTTAAATCAGTTTACGATAGCTAAATTTTATAAGTTCATTAGACCGAAATTCCCATGAGAATGTGTACTATAACTCAGGCTCTGATATATATGTGAACTTAGTAAATGTTAAATGTATAAAAAGGTTGAGAATGTATGTGGAATTTGGTAAATATATAGTAATAATCGGAGTGTAAAGTTTAGCGTAAAAATTGTACTTACTATCTTTCGGAGCCTGCATTTTCGTTATATTTTATACACAATAGACACACTTATACCCAGATAACACTTCAATCTTATTATTATTAGAATAAATAGTCCTGTTGGTTGATTTATATCAACCTAAAATAATGTAATTATTGCACAAAACAAGGATCTCCTTGTTTTTTGTTTACAAATTTTGACAGTTATCACGTCCGTTGATAGAAATTTGAAAATTATCGGATGTCTCATTTTTATCTATGGTATTTTAATGGTTCGACCAAAAACGCCCATTAATTTTGTCCATGGAATATTAAAATTATATTACAACGCAAAATTGGGTCCTTTAATCGCATAAATAAATGTTTTAACATGCCTATTTACTTCATACAATAAATAACTACTTAAATTGACCTCATTCTTAATAGTATACGTATAACAAACGTCGAATTGTACAATGCGATTAAAATAAGAATAGGACCGGCCTAGCGCCATGTTGTGACGTCACAACCGGAACTTGGTATAGTATAATAAGCAAAAAAAGCAATGTTAAAAAATATTGCAAAATTGAAAAATTAAATTCGTTCAATTTGCCATCTAATAATCGGGAGATTTTTATTCGGAATAAAACAAGAGTATTTTATGTTAATAATATATTCATTTATTCAAGATCTTTTAGTTTTGCCGTATGAAGAATATTATTTTCCATGTTTATTTATGAATATTATTTTACATTAGATGATAATTCAAAAATCGGGAAAAACCTTATAAATATATAAATTTTATAAAATGAACGATTTTTAGTCATTCATTTAAAATTAATCTATTTTTTTTAAGTTTGTTCTGCTGACCGTACTTATATGAGTGAAGTTAGCCGAGAGCCCGTCCTATTCTTATTTTAATCGCATTGTATACGTATACAACAATGTGAAGCAAACAACTTTGTGGTCGTACTCAAGGATGTGACAGGGGCAAATCAAAGAGGGGCAACTGTTGAAACTCAAGTGACACACTTTATAATTGAGTTATGGCTGTTTTATCATTCATAGGTCAACTTCTTTAACTAAAATTCGATACTTTTAATCAAGTATTATGTTACCTCAAAGGTAACAAGTGGCAACTATCCATCAAAGTTACGAATTTCTGTCGTTGCATATTAGAAAAGTACGTATATTAATGGCTAACCCTGATGTCAGTTTTAAGACTGCTAACGGTATTTATCTTTACTTAAAAAATAAAATAAAACACACGTATAAAATATATTTTATTTAAAAATACTATACAAAATTTGAACCAATCAAACGTCCAGGTATCTACAATTTAATTTTAATAAGACAACCGTAATAAGGAGGAATAATGTATTTTTCTAGAAACAATTTTTCTTCGAACATCAGTCGTCATTTTATCATTACCTTACATCTAGGCTATACAGTAGTCCTATGTTTTAATACTAAAATAAAATTTTCTTTTATTTTTAAGACTTATCTATTTACTAGAAATATACAAGCGGTAGCATGCTTGTATTAAGGTTCGTTTCCATTGAGACGGGGTCTTCGAAGCATGGCAATGCAATGCTATTAGTTAATTGAACTCCGCTCTGCCTCAGTGTAAAAGTACCTTTACGTACCTTAATAAATAAAATATCATGCAAAAAGTTATTTATATAAAACTCAACAAAAAATATACTTCTAGTATTGTAAACTGGTGTAATCATTAACTTATGACGCAAAATTTCTATTTCATTTATAATAACAATAATACATAGAGTAAAATAATAGAGTACATGGAAACAATCGTTGCAGGAATTTTTTCTTTTCTGGCAATTTTTCTTTGAACATAAAATTATAGTAGACAGTGCAGTTCAATATTATCAAAAGAACATTTCAATATTATCTATTATTAAAAGTACAAGCCTGTATGGTCTACTGGACAAAGGACTTTGTACGGTAAAGATATATGTATTACTCTTGCCTAATACTTATTGGTTATCAGAAACCAGAGTTATGATGTGTAGTAATATTTCATTCGTACATAATTTCCTTGTATAAAAATGTACTTGTTAATAGCTATTGATACGTACGTTGAACACATAATTACTTATTTTAACGAGCAATTACGTACACGTATGTATATCAATGTACTGGACAGTTTCGGTCACATACGGTGGGTGACCTTCAGGAGTTGGAGCGATCTGCCACTGACTGCGTCTCGCCCCGCACGCGGGCGAAACTTACATCGTACACGACATACACATACTTACGTAATTACCCGTTTCAATAGGTAATTACTTGTTAATAGGGCTAAAAATACACAGTATAGTATGTCTTGTAAAATCCTCGTGCAGGGCAAAGGCCTCCGCTCTTATAAGGGATCGGTAAATCACAACACCACAACTAAATCTTCAACACAAGTATGTTACAATCATTTTCCTGTTCTCGTACCTCATATTTGACATCTTCGACATTAATTTTAGACTCGGAGACGTTTCTGCTAGGCCTCAATATATTCGGTTTCATTCGGAAATTCTCATCACTTTGCGGCGATAGTTTCTTAGGACTGAATTGTCCCATCTTAGTTTTTACTATCATTTTACGATTCGGCGTCTTTTTACCATGATTCTCGTTGACTTTAGCTGTAGAATCTACGAATTGCTTGTAGGAATCGTTGAATGACGGTGATTGGATCAAAGGCTTTATACTAGCTTTAGGCGATTCTATGTCAGCTCTCTTCTTCTTAGTTTCCAAACTTGGCGTCTGATTTAGACTCTTTCGTTTAGAAGCCTTAACTTCTAACTCCTTAGAGATCTGATCATCTGTCATGCTTTTATTATTCAAACTGATTGTTTGACCTTCATTTTCATTGACTAACAGGACATGCATGTTCAATGCACTAGCGTACAATCTTCTCATAGTTTTAATATCTGTATTTTTGGCGTCCACTATAATTTCTCCCATTATTTCTTTGAATTTTGAGTACAACTCTTCTCCTTTAGCTTCACCGTTCGAGTAGGTTTTAGGTTTACTAACAGGCTGTGCCTGTAGTGTCTCATGCCCGCTGTGTTTCTTATAATATAGCACTTGGATACCGTCTGATAACTCTTTCGTCACATACATAGACGGGCACAGATATGTCACATTCGCCATGTTTTTAGGTGACACATAACTGCATTGGTGACAATTAGGGCGTTTTTTGCCCAATTTGGAGTATTTAATTCGTGCTTCCGTTTCCATGTTTAGTAACCAAGTTGCGAACCCTGCAAGAAAAGGACATATTTAAAGTCATTATAAAATTCGTACTAAGTAGTAGTAAGTACAATCTTGAAATCTCCATGAGTGAATAAGAGAGAGAGCCCTCTGTTATCGACTTTTGCAGCTCTAAATCATTTATAAATATTATAATTATACATTTTTAAAACCGCATGACATACAGATAGATAGTTTTTGAGTAATTTGTTATATAATATTTACCTGGTTTACTCAATTTAAATGACTCCATATGCTCTCCATGGTCCTTGGCTATATGCTCATTAAAGCTATCAATACTTGAAAAGCTCTCTTCGCAGTCCAAGCATGTGTAAGACATGGCCGGTTTGCCACACGGATGACTGCCCGGGTCCTCCGTTATGTCTTTAGAGCATTTGGTACAAGTGTCTTTGCGTATAGGTTTTAGGTCTTCAGAACTGAAAAGTGCAATATAAATGAAATAATAAAGTAATTAAATCAAAGACAATATGAGTTGAAGAGGATTGTAGAGGAAAGTTTTAAGAAATAATAATAAATATAACAGGGCAAATTCACCGCTAGATTAGATATACATGGTTAGTCGTTTCTAGAGCTATACTAAGCTTTGACATTATATACTATGAAAGTGTATGCAATAATTTACACAAATACACATTATATTACAGCAGAATATAACATTACATGAAAAATTATGTTGGTTACTATTTTTAAACCTCTGTCATGTCCCCAATTCCACTTAACATATTAACACATGTCAGAAAAATGAATTAATTATTTTTTTTACTAAATTGCCTCTAATGTTTATTTATCAAATAATTCGCATTTTAATTGCCACCTAAAACATCTACTTGAAACTAAAAAATACCGATGCAACGTTTACCTTCAAATAGAGGCAAATGAGAAGCGTCATTGCCCCGCTCGAGTCCTTAGTACATCTCTGCGCGAAATTAACACAACAATTTTACTCACCTAAAATCCTCATTTTCGTCTGTTATATGACGTTTCTGGATATGTTTTTGAGCGTGGAAATAAACAGGGAACACTTTGGAACACTTGGGGCACGAAAACTCTGTTTTAGTTAGGTTTTCCATTGTCAAAGGCGGCTTGGCAGGTTTCACTTGCATTTTCGGTGTTTTTGGCTTGGGTTGGGCTATAACTTCAGGTTTTTCCACATTTTCAACGTCTATACCCTTTTTCAATTGTAGCCGCCTACTTACACGAGCACTTGGCGTATTTTTAGTCTCAATCTCCTCCTTTTTTACGGGAGTCGGATGCTTCGCGATCTGATGGGAACGCAAAGCTTGAATAGTTAGAAAACTTCTATCACAAATTTTGCAAACATGTTCTGAAGTTCGTTTTTCTTTTGGAGTAGCTGGTGTTTTGGATCCCATTTTAAATGGAACATTTATTTCAGGTCAAATTAAATTATATTATTATTAGAATTAGCAAAATTGAATAAAAAATTGTTGACTTTTCTATTCCCTCGCTAAGATAATGTTACAGTTTTATGCTTATTTAATTCTCTCATAGACAATTAATAAATGTGAAAGAGATAATGCGATACGAATATCTATGTGTAAGAAAGAGAACGTATAGTTATGCTATTATTCACATTTTCCAAGCGTCATATTTTTTACTCTGTGGTTAGAAAGGTATTTCGATTTTGTGACACTTGTGTTGACAATACAATCCACAGATATAATCTTTGTGGTTATATGTCAAAAAGTCATTCATCTGCGATCATTCGTTCATTCATGTTCATTCATAATGTTCTGTGTGGTGTGATATTCTGTAGAAATATTCAGAGTTGGTGTTGTTTGTTTACATTTTTAAGTTAATAATAAACAGTAAATATGACTGAATTAAAAGAAATAACAACAATAAAATGCAAACAGCAAGTTGTCCGTGCTGTTCGCTTCAACGTCGACGGCACATACTGTCTGACTTGCGGTGCCGACAAGAAAATCAAACTTTGGAATCCTCAGAGGCAACTTTTACTCAAAACATATGGAGGACATGCAAATGAAGTGCTAGACGCAGCTGGATCCTGTGATAGTAGCCATATAATATCGTGTAGCAGTGATAAGTCAGTTATATTGTGGGACGTCACAACAGGACAACCGCTCAGGCGATACAGAGGACATGCAAGTACAGTAACCTGTATTAAATATAATGAAGAATCCACAATGGCCGTTTCGGGCTCTGTGGATAACACAGTAGCTTTTTGGGACGTAAACAGCAGAAGACAAGAGCCAGTACAAATTCTAAAAGATGCTAAAGATACTATCACATCAGTCCAAGTCTCGGGTCATGAAATTTTGACAAGTTCAGTCGATTGTCATGTCAGATTATATGACATTAGGCAAGGGAAGATGACAGCTGATTGTGTTGGCCACATTGTTACCTACGGAAGCATGACCCACGATGGACAATGCTACATTCTAAGCTGCAACGACAATACTGTCAAGCTATTTGACAAAGATACTGGCGAATTATTGAATACATTCTCAGGGCATGAATGTAAGGACTTAATGTTGGAAAATACAGTCAATGAGAAAGATAGTCATGTTATATCGGGTTCAGCAAATGGAGAAATAATATATTGGGATTTGATTAGTAGCACTATATCTAATAAGTTAGTTCATACTATGAATAAAGCTGTTGTTTCCTTAAGTCATCATCCTCTAGATAATTGTTTACTGACTGCTTGTGAAGATGAGATTAAGTTGTGGGGAATAAATAAAGATGAATAATGATAGTGTTCTTATTTACCTATTTTAAGTTACATAACATCGGTAGACGACGAAGGGGCGGATGGCAATTGCTTTAATTTTAATGTGATCAGCACAATTAACATAATCATTGTGACAAATTAGCATCCAATTATGCGATTATTTATCTCGACTGAACAACGTACATACCTACATTACCTCGAATTTTAAAGGTTATATTTAGGTAGGTTACCTATTTAAAAACTTGTTCAAGTCTTTTTCAACAGTGAGTATAGTCCTTTACTATGATCAATATTATCTGTGACACCATGCAATTCATTCAGTCATCGATAGCTGTCATTGTTAACAATGACGTGACAATGACATTGGTGGGTGAGAAAGAGACGAAATTTAATATTCCATTCGCACGCACATTAATTATTCCAAATTTTATTTGTTTATTTTCATGAGTTTTGCATTCAATTTAGAATTGTTATACGTGTTATTAGTTTGGCTTTACATAAAACTTAAGTTTGAGCAGATTTTATCTCAATATTGTTATTTAAAAGTGTTTGTGTGTGACTTCAATTGTGCTATTGTTTCGACTTCGTGTGCAATACTGATGATTTGAAATTCGAATGCATCTGTATTTACTTTAGCTGAATCTACGTAAGTTAAAAAAAATTATGCTAATTTTCTTCATAATAAGACTAATTTAAATATGATATAATTGTTATAAATAAATTCGTAGCAGCGCAAGATTTCAAACTTGATTATTGTACCGTTATGAATAAGCACTTAAACTTTTATTTTTAACATTGCTTTGTACTAAAGTAATATTTGTGGTGTTTATATATTTACTTATTAATATTAATGTGTACCGAACATAAAATTGTCTAATTAATATTATTAAACATCGACAATTAAAGAAAAATTACATTCAAGATATCATTAAACCTTTAAACTAGGACTATAAACATACTTATTTATGTAGTAGACTTAAAAATAAACTTGAGTTTATGAAATTGATAAAAAATACGATAAAGAATAGAAAGCCGATAACTGTGGCCGATAAAACTCAAGGTTTTGGTGTTTATTTATGGTCTATTTCTTTACAAATGTATTATTGAACAAGTAATGATTGACTGAAGTTTTCATAAAGGTGGGAAATAAGTTTTAAAATAATTTATGATATGAAGTACCTACTAGCAAGCACTGACCCACTTAGTGCCCTTTCCTGTGGGAACTTCGGGATGAAAAACAAATCTAATACAAATATATTGAAATTGGATAACAAACTTTTCAGCTTTGTATAAATCTAATATATACAATTCTCGTGTCACGGGGTGCGTAATTGAACTTCTCTGAAACGGCTCAACCGATTCTCATGAAATTTTGTGTACATATCGGGTAGGCCTGAGAATCGGACAACATCTATTTTTTATCCCGAAATTCCCGCGGGAACGGGTACAAAGCGGGTGAAACCGCGGGGCGCAGCTAGTATTTGTATAGATAACAGTCATGCATGAGCAACAAACAAAAGAAACAAATGAAAAGCCTGCATCAGTTTCCCCGACAAGAGATTGGTTCATTAAGTTTAATGATGATAAAGAGGCATGAAATGGAGGCCTATTAACTTGGTAGTTGTAGTCCTAATGCAGCATATTTTTTTTTATCTATACTAATATTATAAAGCTGAAGAGTTTGTTTTGTTTGTTTGTTTGTTTGTTTGTCTGTTTGTTTGTTTGTTTGTTTAAACGCGCTAATCTCAGAAACTACTGAACCGATTTGAATAATTCTTTTTGTAATGGATAGCCACATTCAACGGGAAGGTTATAGGCTATTTTTCATCCCGGAATTCCCATGGGAACGGGCACAATGCGGGTAAAACCGCGGGGCGCTACTAGTTCATATTATTTCTGGGACAGAAGCTAATTCAATATTCAAGCATGATTTTACTGTTAATGCAGTGAGACGTTCAGTGAGGTTTTTGCCCAGCTGTGCGATATTACAGGCTAATATTTCTTTAATCATTATTATTTCTTTTATCAAAATTAAATTATTAGTACATACACTTAAAACATATATTTATTCTTCCTACAGCTACCAAAATGAATATAGTACAGAACCAAGCCCGCACAGATTCACACAACAACGAAATATCATCAACATCAAGCGAAGAATCAAATCCGTTAACGAGATTCAACAAATACTACAAACCGTTCAACGAAAACTTATCAGACAACGAGATATTAGAACCGAGACGTCCGTTACAGCCCCGTTCCCACTACAAAAGCATGAACAACATCACAGACTATAGAAACAATATAACAAATAGCATAAGCAACGTAGACGTCAGTTTACATAGAGAAGAGATAAAGAAATTTGAATCGTTAAAAATACCTATCGTTGGGTACGAAGTCATGGAGGAACGGGCAAGATTCACGATATACAAATTGAAAGTTGAAGACGATAAAAGAGATCAATCGTGGCTAGTTTTTAGAAGGTATACGGACTTCGTTAGACTGTATTCGAGAATTAAGACAGAATTGCCAAATTTAATCCTTCCGTTGCCCAGTAAACGATGGTTCCGTGATAACTTTGAGCCTGGCTTCTTAGAAGAAAGAGTTAAAGGGTTACAAGTGTTTGTTAACACTATGGTAAGTAAGCTTCCAAACCATCCCGTTGTCCGTGAGTTTTTCTGCCTCGACGAGCCCCCTCAAGTGTTCAGCTACCAACCAGAGGTGCAAGCGGTCTACGGAGCCCTAGAAGACTCCATAACGACGCTGAAAATGCAGTTGAACCAGAAGGATGCAACGATTGTGCATTTGCAGAAACGATTAGCACAGTTAGAAGGGATTACGAAAAATTGTCCCAATTGTAGTAGTACAAATTGATACGTGATATTATAATGCCTTGATAATTAAAGATGTTCAAAAAAACAACCCCTATAGTAGACATATACAGACATTATACAGGGTGATATTTTCAAGTAAATAAGATGGCATCTCACCCTTAATCTGTGACAAAGATAAAGAGAATATTGATAAATTTATTTTGAAACAGGTTTTTAATAATTTTTCTTATGTCGGGAAATAATTATTATAAAGTAAAACATTGGGCCTGAGATTCCTTTGATCACTTTCGCTTTTCCTCAGTGATTCTGGTTTGACAGTTCAGACTCACTTGGAAAATCACCCTGTGTAATGTCAATTGAGGTTCAAACCATAATAATTATAAAATCCTAGATTAAAACATAATTGGTGCTAATTTTATCTAAATTATTTCTGCTAGCATTATAATGCCACAAATATTCATAGATAAAAAAGCATAAAGTATTAACTGTTTTTCCCACTCCTGCACGGGTAGCATGAACACTGGTAGACATATATCTCTTGGTAGTCATATATCTCTATAGGGTTTAAACTTTTGTCTTGTCTACGGGTTATGGCGCGGTGTGTGCGTTCGACCAGCTATAAGGTTCATAATCGTATAATCTTTACTTAAAATCCTCCCCCGCTAGTGTAAATTTGTGACGAAGTGACTACCTGTCTCTTTCCCGCATCGCTTGCTGCGTTCGCGAACGCAATCAGCGGAGCCAGAACGAGACGGTTGCCATAATTGCTATCTCGCGCAACATAAGACTGGCGCGAAGATTTGAACTCAGGCGGCGACTTAACAATAATAATGAGCAATTTAAACAAGTCAATGTCGGAAAACGATCTCTTTGGGATGGCCGATGAATCTACTCCACCAAACTTCATTATGTTTTCGTTTTTGTTTCAAAAATATTGTATTTTGTAATATTAATGTGTAATAATAATGTGTAATAAGAAAAAAACAATAAGAAGACTGATTTTTAATTTTAACAATTGTTTTATTCACACATGTTAAAAAATATATTTTTATTTAATTCTATAATAAAAAAATTACTGGTTTCTTATGTTTAAGCGAACACTTCTCATTTTGAATTGAAACTACGTTTACGGATTCAAATTCAAATGCTCAATAAATAATTTCTATACGCCCGGGACATTTTTTCGGCTTCGAAATCACTAAATCAAGAGCACCAATAGTCGAAGACAAGCTTTGTATGCACCTTGGAGGGTAGCATACATATTTGTATACTTTGAAATGTCAAATTAGTCTCTGACGTAGACATAATATGGTCGTCATGCTCAAGGGCGTAGACATTTGTATACAAATGACGTACGAGACAAGACAAATCTACCTATGTCGCGCGATGCTCGTGGTAGCTACTGTAGACAAAATCGCGATGACGTCATACTTGCGCCATAGATGGTAGACATATTTTATGTCTACTTGTCATGCTACCCGTGCTGGGCAAAGAAATATGTTTTAATAACATAAGAATAATAAAAAGCATAAATACAATTGAGAATCCTGCTCTTTTTTGAAGTCGGGTAACGTGTGAATATTTAATGATATTATAATAATGATTATTGTAATAATAAATTCAATTATTAATTTAGGGGTCCAATAAATAAATTAATATAATTAGTACAAAAAAGGATATTAAATAAATAAGATTTTCTATTAATTATTAAATATTTTATAGTATTTTTCGGCACTATTTAGGCACTCTAGTTCAGGCTTAAATACGCTATGTGGCTAATACAAGTATCATAGTATGAAAATAAAATAAATAACATACAAACTCCAAATTCTACTAAAAAATTACTAACAGTGTCCCTCAGTATTACCCGCTTTGCACCCGTTTCCTGTGGGAATTGCGGGATAACAATAACCTATAACCTTCCTGTTGAATGTGGCTATCGATTCCAAAAAGAATTATTCAAATCGGATGAGTAGTTTCAGAGTTAAACACGTTCAAACAAACTCTTCAAATCTATACTAATATTATAAAGCTGAAGAGTTTGTTTTGTTTGTTTGTTTGTTTGTTTGTTTGTTTGTTTGTTTGTTTAAACGCGCTAATCTCAGAAACTACTGAACCGATTTGAATAATTCTTTTTGTAATAGATAGCCACATTCAACGGGAAGGTTATAGGCTATTTTTCATCCCGAAATTCCTACGGGAACGGGTACAACGCGGGTAAACCCGCGGGGCGCTGCTAGTTTCTTATATTAGTGACCGCATAGTGCATTTGAGTACTAAGGGTGGATTTCACAAAGACTATTAATTTAGCATCTGAATATATAAAAACAAATAATGTCGGTTTTAAATTGTGTTCTATTACGTGCGATATAAAATACTCCCCGCGCCCCGCGGTGTTACCCGCGTTGTATCGGTCCCGGCGGGAATTTTGGGATAAAATGTATCCCATGTGTTATTCTGATGTATAACCTACGAGTATATCACTGTAAAGTTTCATCCAAATCCGTTGAGTAGTTTTTGCGTGAAAGAGCAACAAACATACACATTGGATACATTTCATCCCGAAATTCCCGCAGGAACGGATACAACGCGGGGCGTGGCTACTTGATTCACTAAAACCTAGTTCAGTTGATCGTGGTTCGCGAGAGAAACGTTGAATTTGGACCTTAGATACTAAACATATTTTGGAGTTGTGCAATCTGCCCGAATTTAAGTATTTAATATAATTATTAATTAATAAGTTATTAATAAAACCGTCCTAAAGTGCTCTTAAATAAATAATAATTATTTTTACATATACAGGGTGCTTTTATAAAGATTGTTATATACAGTCAATTTTGTGTTCAGATGAGCGGGACTCATTGCTAAAGGTGGTATTAGATGGTTCATTTCTCGTTCATTTCAGTTCATTTTTGGATTCTTCACTCAGTGACACATTTGACAAAATGTCGAATAAATTCATTTGGTAAAGTGAAACAAAATTGTCGAATGAATTCATTAATGATCCGATGTAAGGATGTTTTATATTTTCATTAAGCATCATTAATTTATGTTACGAATAAACGAAAAATGTACGCTATATTTGAAGAAACTGCGGATGAGCGTTCATTTTGTATTCCCTTGTCATTATAACTATGCTATGTAAATATGGAATTAAAGAAAAATGAAGCATTCACTTGAGTGAACATTCACTCGAGTGAACAGTCTGATACCACCATAACTGATTAGTGCCTTATTCATAATCGCTTATATTAACAGCATTTTAGCTATCAAATGGTTTGTCCCGTTCTGACATACGCTATTTTCCAAAGAGCAAAAGAGACAAAACACTCACTAACAGTGTTTTAGTTAGAGGGCGTTTATGAGTAAGGCAGTATAACTCTTTCTTTTTATCCCGGTTTTACCAAATTTCCTGCGGTAAAAGGATATAAATATCTTAATGGTGCGTTTTCCATTTTATGAACAGCTATTTTCTTAGTAAATTAGTATTTTAAGACCAAAAATGTGTAAGATTTTAAAATAATTAATGTATAATATATTGAAAAACTGCCTAAGTATGTACTTAAGTTAATAATATTTGCATTTATTTATAAATTTAATACGAAAAACCGACTTCAAACTATTTGATAAGAACCATTTTGTTTAATTTGGTTTACCCTTAAATGCATGATTTTAACTTTTTAACCAAATTAAATTTATTTGGACATAAGATTAGCTCTATAATAAGGAAAAAATATTAAAAAAAATATATTTATAAAAATACTTTATTTATTTAGAAAAAAGTGGGTTGGTGGAAATTTACATCATTATGTAATCAGACTAACCTACTGAGAACAAAATGTGCAGTGAGATAATAAACTTATTCATTGTGGTATTTGATGAAACAATTGTTGTTTTTGTTGAGGCAAAGATTAATATTACATTTGGAACAGTGTATAGTTGAATATCCCTTACAATTGGGGTATTTGCAACGCAAGGATCCCCCTAGCAAAGGCCAATGATCTTGCCCATCCCTGTGAACTTCTTTTGGTGGGGCAACTGCTACAGCACTTCTTTTTTTTTTGGCCTGGATTTCATTTTCAAGAAGACTAGAACTTGGACGACCTCTTTTTTCTTTTGCTGCTCCCATGTTACAAAGGACGAAGGCCAGTTCATTTCTAAAAGTACCTAAATTGAGAATATCTTTCTTAGGTACATTTTTAGCATTTTTTTAATATATTATCCATGCATTTATCACTGCCAGGTCTAAAAGATGATAAAAAATACGAATATACCATTTTCTTGACTTGATCCTTATTCTGTACCTTCCCAGAAAACTGTCCATAAGGTCTACGCCTCCCATGTGGGCATTGTATTCACTTATGATCTTCGGGCATGGAATTTGTATCTTCTCTTTTTTTTTCTTGTCATATCTAGATACATTATTCAAAGGCAAAGCACCTACATAAGATGACAGTAATGTGACAACTTTGTTGTCTTTCCATGCTACTACACTCATATCCACATCTTGAAATGTTGTCACTCTTTCTTCATGTGCACCTCTTGGAGTAGATTTATTCATAAATTGTTTTTTGTCAGGTAATTTTGAATTAGGTATTCTATTTTGCTGAACTGTCCCCACTGAAAGGATTCCTTGAGTTGCCAAATAGAACACCAAGGGCACAGAAGTATAAAAATTGTCGAAATAGACAATGTGGCCAACTTGTCTTGGTATACCACGAGCTAAACGCAAGACAATATTGCTGGTTGAGCCCAGATCTGGTTCATTCTCAGGTTTGTTGGTAAGGTCCTGCCCAGCATAAACCTCAAAGTTGTGTGCAAATCCTTGTAAGCTGCACAAAACATACAGTTTAAACCCCCACTTATGAGGCACTTTCTAACATGTTCAGTAACTCGTCTCTGTCATAAGTTCCAGGCACATTTTCTTCCTCTTCATCAGATTTCTCCATGTCATCTTCCGACAGCCACCCATCTTCCAAAGATGCTAAATAATGTTCAATATCTCTGTCATTCATTTTGCTAGATATCAACACCTGGAACCAAAAGATAAACGAAATCAAATAAAACAATAGTATTTTACTAACTTTCATACAAGCTAAATGAACGTCATTACATGATGATGTAAATTTACATCAAAACAATATTGAGTTTGTTTCTTCATATTTTCCTATTTATGAACAAAATTATATACATAAATCAAAATACTGACCTCAGATCCATCAATTACGAATAAACGGAGAAGTAACCGTGAGAATTTTATACCACTTTTTTCCAATCACATTAGCCGAAATCTTCACCGAGCAAAGTAGCGCGTAATGATATTTTGAAATGACATTTGACAGCTGACATTGAAGAATGAACTTTTTTTTTCGTTCGGAAACGATACTATGGTTCCTTAAAAGTTGCCATGTACAAAAAATATAATCCAAATACCCTGTGGAAGCGACAAAAATTACATTGAATTGGTTGATGGAAATTTCCATCACAATGCATTTAAGGGTTAAAATGGGACCATTATTAAAAATAATTAACTATCACCTTTGTGGAATTTGGTAACAAAGGGACTATTTCGTATAGTCCCATTGTTCATTGTAGATTTCAATCTTACCTCATAATAAAATAATTAATATAATACAAAAACCGGCCAAGTGCGAGTCGGACTCGCAGACGAAGGGTTCCGTACCATTATCTATTAAACATTATTAGTATCGAGCAAGAAACGGTAAAAAAAAATCACGTTTGTTGTATGAAAGCCTCCCTTGAATATTTTATTTTATTTGTTGTTATAGCGGCAATAGAAATATGTACATCATTTGTGAAAATGTCAACTGTCTAGCTATCACCGTTCAGCCTGGTGACAGACGGACGGACGGACAGCGAAGTCTCAGCAATAGGGTCCCGGTTTTACCCTTTGGGTACGGAACCCTAAAAACCAACGGGTGGAGTACCGGCAGAAGTGAAAACTTGAATATTAACGCCAAAACGTCTTACGAATGTTCCATCAGGTCACGTGTCCTGACGCGAGTCCGTTACCCATCACAAAAAGTGCACGATGCCGATAAAGAAGATTTCACTTCGAAAAATCCAGTTATTTTTCAATTCTGTTTGTCAAAATGTAACTACAATTAAAAAAGAAAGAAATGATGTTGGTACTTAATTAATGTATGCCTAAGCATATACCTTATTTTTAAAGTTGCTCATAACAAGGAAGGAATGTAGGTATATTTAGTTATTTATTTTCGTATCTTTTTTGAAGTCGGTTATTAAAAAAAGTATTTTTACATATTAATGTTGGTTGTGAATTAAGTCCAAGAACAGGGGATTGTAACAAATTGAGGGAAATTAAATCAAAAGTATTTCTCAGGGTGAGTTTCCATGGATACGGAGTGTGGAGCCAGACTCACCAATGACAGCGCATTGTGATTGTCAAACAACGCATGTCACTGTCAAAATATTTTCGTAATGCGTTGTGATTGGTCAGTTGAGCTCCGCACCGCTCCACTTTACTTCAATGGAAAAGGACTGCAGGTTAGGGGCTGTCCATAAATCACGTGAGCCTGAAGGGGGGGGGGGGGGGGGGGGGAGAATCATAAAAAAATCACGAAATATCACCGGGAGGAGGGGGTTATTTTTTACGGCAAACGCGCGATTCCTCAACCGAACATTTTAAATAAATATTTAAAAAATTAAGATTCTTTGTACTTAAAAATACACGTGATTTGGGGGGTCCCCGTATAATACCCATACGTACGGTAAAAATCACCATGTATCACCAAGGGGTTAAAACATGCCAAAAAAACATCACATCATCAATGGACGGCCACTTACTTGTACTAATTACGTGTCCACCAGGGTTGACCCCTAACCTACACGACCTTACTTATTACAAGGCTCTGTTTTTGGACTAACTATCTTTCGTTGTGATACTTCCCAAATTATTATAAGTATAAAGAAATAAGCTTATTCCACAAATACTCATAGGGTCATATTAATAAACACGTATTGAGAACAGTATATCTATCAAATGGTTTCTCACTTTCTGACATACCTACGCCATTTTCCGAACAGCAAAAGAGATTAAAAACAGTGTTTTAGATATACCGCGTTTATTAAATCTACCCCATATTATTAAATATACAAGGGCGTACCCAGGTAGGGGCAGGGGGGGGGGGCAGCTGCCCCTCCCTAGAAGATTAAATAAATGTAATTTTTTTGGCAAATAGAAATTAAAAACGTGTTACCTACTCTGCGCAAAATTAAGTGTTGGAAACAAAATATCTTTTCAGCCAGATTTGTTTTTTTCTATAGTTAAATATTCTACAACATTCGATATAGAGTCTGTATAGTGAGTCGTGTCGTATATAAACAGGGATAAGCAGCCCCCTGCCCCCTCCTAGCTGAAATCCTGGGTACGCCCTTGAATATATAATGGTAATTTTAGTATGTACTCATTTCCTGAAGTTTCCATAAGATTGAGTAACGGAGTCACTCATTTTGTCATAAGTTATTTAATAGTTATTCTCAGTGATGACAAATGTACCTATATAAACAATGATCTTGTCGACGGTACTGATTGTTCGCACACAAAGACGCGTGTTTATACTTATCATATAACAATTAACTACAATGATATAAAGTATTATTGTATAATATGAAGTAGTATCAGTTAGTTAGATTCATCCAAAGTTTTTTCGTGAAAGAGTAACAAACATACATCCATTCTCAAAAATGTTCACATTAAATATATAACTAGCAGCTCTCCGCGTTGTGCTCGTTCCCGTGGGAATTTCGGGAATTTTTATACATATAAACCTTCGTCTTGAATCACTATCTATTTTTTTAAAAACGCGTCAAAATCCGTGCAGTAGTATTTGAGTTTATCGCGAACAGACTGACAGACGCGGCCGGGGACTTTGTTTTATTGTATGTAGTGATTAAGATTTTGTGGAATAAGGCAATTTACTTTCACTTTTTAATTATCTTTAGCAGCTAATTAGAAAAGGTATTTTAATTGAATTTATTTGCATTGTGTTAATATTTGTATTGTATTTAATAATATGTACAAATAATAAAAAGCGCCTTTGGTTTCTGACTTGTTGCCTTTTATTTCTACCTACTAGCAGCGCCCCGCGGTTTTACCCGCGTTGTACCCGTTCCCGTAGGAATTTCGGGATGAAAAATAGCCTATAACCTTCCCGTTGAATGTGGCTATCTATTACAAAAAGAATTATTCAAATCGGTTCAGTAGTTTCTGAGATTAGCGCGTTTAAACAAACAAACAAAACAAACTCTTCAGCTTTATAATATTAGTATAGATTTAACAAAGCCTTCCAACAGAGCTTATTTTACTATTAATTGAAACGTACGTTGATGTCATTATTATTTGTTCAAACGGGAACTTACCGCGGCGGCCGGCAGTGCGGGGAGAGACGCTGTCGCTCTCGCTTCACCCACCTCCTGATGAAGGTCGCCGGACGTGACCGAACGTGTTGAGGAACTCTCACCAGTAGCCTCCAGAGTACGTAAGTTCCCGTTTGAACAAAGAGTTAGGCCCTGTTTGATATGATTGGTCACCATCTATGTTACGTTGCTTGGCTTTATTTGATATAGCAGCGCCCCCGGTTTCACTCGCGATGTACATGTTCCTGCGGGAATTAAAAAATATTCGTGATGGTTCTAGTACCTATGAAAAAATTCTTGAATAAAACGACCAAATCAAATTCATATTCTTATATTTCTTTATAATATTTTTAATATTTCTAAATAATATCATTTCAATATTCCTTACCATAATAATTATTTAATATATTAAGTAATAATAAAACATTATTAAGTTTAACTACAGGACAGTGTAAATTCAATTATTGTTGTAAATTGTGACAGCATATTTTTGCAAGCTTTTTATTCAATAGAATATTATTTTATTTCTGAAATTCCGATTCTAGACTCACAACGCCCACAATTACAAGAAATTTTACAAGTACTGATGTCAAATGAATATAAATAACTAGCAGCGCCCCGCAGTTTCCCCCGCGTTGTGCCCGTGCCCGTGGGAATTTCGGGATGAAAAATAGCCTATGACCTACCCGTTGAATGTAGCTACCTATTACAAAAAGAATTATTCAAATCGGACAGGTAATTCCCGAGATTAACTCGAACATACATACAAACAAACCTTACAAATGTTACCTCTATAATATTAAGTATAGATGATCTTGTCGACAGTACTGATACACACAAAGACGCTTGTCTATACTCGTAACAACTATACTCGTATTTTTTTTGGATTGGCACAAAATGTGGACCAATGTCGTCAATTTTTTTGCTCCTAAAGAGGAAAAAGGTTTAGTGATTTTATTTCATTCTTACCCTATCTCTAAACCTTTTTCCTCTTCAGAAGCAATCGTTTTCGGCTGGAAAATTGACAACATTTAACCACATTTTGTGCCAATCCAAAAAAAAATAGATTATACAAGTACCTATGGCTCAGGGGCGCTCGGGAGATACAATTATTGAAGCCGTGTTTGTTTGTTAGTGAGGGAAACATGTTGGGCCTGAATTTTGAAACGGTTAGCATCAACAAAGTTTGAAAAATATCTATAATGAAATACTTAGTTTTAGTTAGTAATTGAACCACAATCATGTATGTGGGTTTGTCGATTAATCACGTGACGCTCGAAAGGGGGGAGAGGGGAGGGGTCTATAAAAAATAATGAAATATCACAAGGGGTCTAGTAATATATCACGTATATCTATTTTCGGCAAAAACGCGATTTCTCAACCCAAAAGTTTAAATAAATATAAAAAAAAAGACGTGTGGCACTCGGGGACTGCCGCGGTAAAGCTATTGCATAGTTATTTTTTGTATCACTAGATGGCGTTAGTGGGGAGCGTGAGGTTTTTTCACATGAGGTTTTTTCGTTACGGAATTTCTGGATTCTGTCCCCGCGCTCAAGGCCCGCGATAGAAGCTATGCAATAGCTTAACATTAAGATTCTTTGTAGGTACTATTATATACACGTTTTATAAGGGGGGAATGAGTCTTAAACCCCATTAAGTATTATCAAGGGGGGGGGGGGTTAATATAAATATAAAAAACATCACGTAATTAAGGACGGCCTCTGTTGACAGGAGTTTTTAGAAAAATATTTTTGTCTGCGGTCTAAAATGCAGGCTATTGAACCGAAGCGGAGCTATACGATAAGATTTCGACAATGTCAATGCTTTGGAAATACCCTAAGAGGACCAAACAGTCTAACTGACCGTTTCAAATTTTAGAAAGCTCAAAAACAGTGCCTGTTTATTGATATCAGAGGCCTTTGGCGGCTCAATAACTCTGACACCAGGATTGGTCAAGTTGACCGTCCACTCGGTGAAGCAGAAGAAGGGCCTATCCTACGAGTCTTCTGTGACCACGGTTCCAGTAAAGCCGAAACGTGAGATAAAAATGTCAATTAAAAGCGAAATGTATCCGTAAACGAAGTTTCAATTCAAAATGACCTATCCTATGGTTAATATTGCTCCGTATAATGGAAATACCATCCTAATATTTCCCACGGTAAAACTACCCTAAGGCCTCCAAGTTTTAGACTACCCTTTTTGACAAGCCCGTTGTCACAGTGGCAGTGAGAGCGCTTACTGTGTCGGGGGTCGCGGGGTCGGTCAACGGAGTAACAATATGTGAGACATAGTTGTTGACGACGTCTGGGTGTCGATTATATATTGTTATAAAGTATTTGTTTGTGTATGTATATGTAGTAGTATCAGTGAGTTAGATTCCATAATACAAGCTTAGAGCTTACTTTGGGTCTAATTAACCGTGAGTGAATTTGTCCGGGTGTATTAATGTTTTTAGCCCGCCGTTAGCCCACTACGTAGACAGAGGCGCGTCCGCCATGTAATGCAGCTGTTTCTTAACCAGGAACACTTTGTGAACTCTCTTCTTGTGCGTGTAGTTTTTAGACCACTCAAATCGTTGTTTAGCCCGCCGTAGCCCGCCGTTAGCCCACTACGAAGAAACAGGCGCGTCCGCCATGTAATGCAGCTGCTTCTTCACCGGGAACACTTTATGAACTCTCTTGTGTATGTAGTTTTTAGACCACTGAAACCGTAGTTCAATGTTTTAAGATCACTCAAACCCCGTTTAGCCCGCCGTTAGCCCACTACGTGGACACAGGCGCGTCGGCCATGTAATGCAGCTGCTTCTTCACCGGGAACACTTTGTGGACTCTCTTCTTGTGCGTGTAGAGGGACGCCTTCTGTTTGAATGTCTGGTGACAGATGTCACAGGAGAGCGGCCGCGCGCCCGAGTGGATCACCGCGTGTTGCGTGAGCGACTTCTTGTCCTGTGGGAGTCACGGGATACGTTAGGACTGTGACATTAGTTTTATAGAGAAACATTGTGTTGAGTCAGGATTTCCCGTCCTATGGGAATGACGGGATAAAGACAAGTTTTAAAACAGAAAATTCACTTCAGAGCAGGTTTTTATGAAAAGTAAGTATTTTTTATAAATAGGTATAATAAATACTATGAGACAAGTCTAGGAGAGCCTGTCACCCTTAAAGCAAAATATTGTGTTGGGTCAGGGACTTCTTATCCTGTGCGAATTACGGGATAAAGTAATTTTGAGGCGTAGTTTGACTATGCGATGTTAATTCATTGCGATTGTTAAGCAACGTGCACTGGCATTTCTATCTGAGCGCTACCGTGCTTCGGAGGGCACGTTAAGCAGTCGGTCCCGGTTATTTCAATCGTCAGACCATGTCGCCTTTAGGCGGTCTGACAACTCCGACACCAGGGTTGGCCACAGACCTACTCGAAATGAATGAATGAATGAATGAATGAACTAAATAATCTATAATAATAAAATAACTCACAGTGAATGGTTTGCCACAGATATCACAAACATGTTTTCTTGGTTTCTCTTTTTTTTCTCTGTGCACTCTCGCTATGTGTTTTTCTACGTTCAATTTTGAAGATATTGGCTGGAAATAATTTAATTAAACAAATGTTAATACAACGGTGTGGAAAAGTGAAGAGTTTTGCCCAACAGTGGGATAATATCCTACTTATATTATAAACTAGCTATGCCCCGCGGTTTCACCCGCAGCGCCCCCGTTGCCGTGGGAATTTAGAGATTTTTATTCCTTATTTTTCTTATATAAAAACCTTGTCCTGACAATAAGGAACATATTAAAAAAATAATCATCCAATTTGGTGCAGTCGTTCTGAAGTTATGCGCTTAGCAACAGATTCAGCGATTCATTTTTATATTATATATGTTTGTTACTCTTTCACGAAAAAGTACTGGACAGATTTGGATGAAACTTTACAGTAACATAGGTTATACATCAGAATAACGTGGGATACAATTCATCCCGAAATTCTCACGGGAACGGGTACAAAGCGGGGCTAGTTTTATATAACTACATAGTATACAACAAAGTCGCTTTCCGCTGTCTGTCCTATGTATGCTTATATCTTTAAAACTACGCAACGGATTTTGACGCGGTTTTTTTAAACAGATAGAGTGATTCAAGAGGAAGGTTTACATGTATAAAAATTCCCGAAATTCCCACGGGAACGGGCACAACGCGGGTAAAACCGCGGGGCGGTGCTAGGACAAGATAAAGCTTACCTTATCACATATAGGACATTTATGCGATGTCTTCCCTAAGTGCTGGTAGTTGAAATGGTCTTGCATGGTTTCTTTAGAGGGATACTTTTTATTGCACATCGGACATGGATATCTGAAATATAAGAAAAATAGTATAATTCTTCTTCTTCTTCTTCACCGAGTGGACGGTCAACCTGACCAATCCTGGTGTCAGAGTCATTGAGCCGCCAAAGGCCTCTGACATGGCTCATGTAACGACTACTATCCGTAGAGAGTAACCGGGACCGATGGCTTAACGTGCCCTCCGAAGCACGGAATCGTCTTACTTTTCGGGCAATCAGGTGATTCAGCCTGCAATGATCCACTGCTGGTCAAAGGCCTCTCATCTCTCAGACATCAGTACAGTGAGGAGGATGTCGTAATCACCACGCTTGCTGCGGGTCGTGTGTATGTCTCTCTCTCTCTCTCTCCCACTCACTTGAACACCTGGTCGGAGGCGTGCGCGCGACTGTACTTGAGATGCGCCTGGTAGGTGGCGAGGTGCGAGTACATCTTGTTGCAGTCGGCGCACTCGTAGCGCGTGCTGTTCCGGTGCCGCGCCACGTGATACTTGATCTGGATGCTGCGGACCATCTTGTGGCAGATGGGACACTCTTCGCGGGGCAGCGGGCCCTCGTGCAGGCTGCGGGTGGAGCGAAAGGGTAGTTTTAAAAAAACATCCTACTAATATTATACACTAGCTGTGCCCCGCGGTTTCACCCGCAGCGCCCCCGTTCCCGTGGGAATTTAGAGATTTTTATTCCTTATCTTCTTATATATAAAATTCTCGTGTCACAGTGTTCGTTCGCGTACTCCTCCGAAACGGCTTGACCGATTCTCATTAAATTTTGTGAGCATATTGAGCAGGTCTGAGAATCGGCCAACATCTATTTTTCATCCCGAAATTCCCGCGGGAACGGGTACAACGCGAGTGAAACCGCGGGGCGCAGCTAGTTTTTCTTATATAAAAACCTTGTCCTGACAATAAGGAACATATTAAAAAAAATAATCATCCAATTTGGTGCAGTCTTTCTGAAGTTATGCGCTTAGCAACAGATTCAGCGATTCATTTTTATATTATAGATGTGAAAGTTTGTGAGGATGTATATAGTATGTATGTATGTATGGTTACTCTTTCATGCAAAAACTACTGGACAGTTTTGAATTAAACTTTACAGTAACATCAGAATAACATATAGGAAACATTTTATCCCGAAATTGTCGCAGGAACGGGTACAACGCGGGTAACACCGCGGGCCGCGGCTAGTTGATAATTCAGTAAATGGGTCAGTCTATATATTGATTTCGGAATCTTCTTCTTCACCGAGTGGACGGTCACCCTGACCAATCCTGGCGTCAGAGTCATTGAGCCGCCAAAGGCCTCTGACATGGCTCATGTAACGACTACTATCTGTAGAGAGTAACCGGAACCGACGGCTTAACGTGCCCTTAGAAGCACGGAATCATCTTACTTTTCGGGCAATCAGGTGATTCAGCCTGCAATGCCCTAACCAAACTGAGGACAGTCTCACAAAGTGATTTTTGTGAGATATCCCCATCGGGAATCGAACCCGGAACCTCCGGATCGTGAGCCGAGCGCTCAAACCACAAGACCACGGAGGCTGTTGATTTCGGAATAAATCTCTTGTACAAAACTAATATTTTGATATCAGGCTGAAGTCATTAATTATTTTTAGAAATATCCTCGTATTGAGAACTTCTCTTTTTTGTACAGTCGGTGAACTTACCGTAAATGAGTGACTAAAGTGTTTTTATTGACAAATCGTTTACTGCAATGGTCACACTGCAATCCTTCTCTATGGTATCTGTCAAAATGAGTTTTTCGAGCGCGGGAGTTTCTGAAAAAGGATTTTTGTCAAAATTTACATACAGATTGAACGGTTGCAATGATACAATTTGTTAAGATTAACATAAATATCATGTTACCACCACATATTACATTTTACACAAGACTGAGGGCCCGGGTTCAATTCCCGGGTCGAGCGATAAAACATGTTTCACTGAGGTGTGGATATTGATATCTGACACCCAGACGTCGTCAACAACTATGTCTGTTGACTCCGGCCGTGAATCGGACTCACAGATAGATAGACGTAAATCAGAAGACCGTCTTAATACTGTCTAGACAGTAGTCTGCGCAGACTCTCACTGTTTCGCGGGAAGACCGTCTAAATATCGTCTGGTAGTCTGCGCAGACTCACTGTTTCGCGGGAAGACGTTTTAATATCGTCTGGTAGTCTGCGCACACTCTCACTGTTTCGTGGGAAGACTGTCTAATTATCGTATGGTAGTCTGCGCAGCCTGTCTCGCGGTACTTACTTGAAGAACATATCACACTCCAGACACTTGTACCCCTCTATGGTGGTCTTCGACAGCAGCTTCCTCAGATCTCCCGGTTTCGGCGGCACTTTCGATTTCTCTACTAATTTCTTGTTACGTTTTTTCTGTCAAATAAAGTTTAAAATCGTAATCTTTTACCAGCACTGCCCCGCGGTTTTACCCGCGTTGTGCCCGGTCATACAGGGGCATCGGTATACAGGGTGCGTCACAACACTATACAGGGTGTACCGACCTTGGCGGTGCTATTGTCGTACAGGGTGTCTCACAACACAACACTATACAGGGTGTCTCACAACTGTCACTATACAGGGTGCGTCACAACACTATACAGGGTGTACCGACCTTGGCGGTGCTATTGTCGTACACTGTACAGGGTGTCTCTCAACCATCACTATACAGGGTGCCTCACAACACTATACAGTGTCCCACACCACTATACAGGGTGTACCGACCTTGGCGGTGCTATTGTCGTACACTGTACAGGGTGTCTCTCAACCATCACTATACAGGGTGCCTCACACCACTAAACAGGGTGTACCGACCGACCTTGGCGGTGCTATTGTCGTACAGGGTGCCTCACAACCATCACTATACAGAGTGTCCCACACCACTATACAGGGTGTACCGACCTTGGCGGCGCTGTTGTCGATCTTGATGAGCGCCTTGGGCGTGATCTTGGCCAGGTGGTCCTTGACGTGCAGCGCCATGAGCCGCTGGCTGGTGTCGCGGCGCGCGCACAGCTTGCACACGAACTGCAGGTAGTGCCGGTGCAGGTGCGAGTGCAGCTTCAGCGCCTCCAGGTACACGTAGCAGATGCGGCACGCCACCAGCCCGGGTTTCTGGAACATTACGGTTTCGTTTTAGTAAAAAATCTTCTAATATATAAAATTCTCGTGTCACGGGGTGCGTAATTGAACTCCTCTGAAACGGCTCGACCGATTCTCATGAAATTTTGTGTGCATATCGGGTAGGTCTGAGAATCGGACAACATCTATTTAAAACTATGTGTTCAAATCGTGTAAGTTTAAAAAAGACTATCTATTTTTCATCACGAAATTCCCGCGGGAACGGGTACAACGCGGGTGAAACCAATCCTATTGGTTAATATTTGTCCGTTTCTCCGCTCCGTAGTCTCGCTCCGCTTCAGTGGACAGGCACCCTAACGGGTACAACGCGGGTTAGACTGCGGGCGGGGCTAGTTGAGTATTTCACCTCACTATGTGCGGTCTCGAAGTGCTCCTCCACTTGTTGCTGGTTGTAAAACCCGATTATACACAGCTCGCATTTGTACACAGAGCTCGCGTATTGGACCTTCTTCTTGGCTTCTTCTCTGTGAAAAAGACAAAATATGGTATTGAAAAAGGTTGATTAAGTAAGGTAAATAACCGGCCAAGTGCGAGTCAGACTCGCGCACGAAGGGTTCCGTACCAAACGGTAAACAATCACGTTTACTTGAATATTTGTTTTATTTTATTTTTAGAATTAAATACAAATTTTGTTGTTGGCAATAGAAATACAGATACAGACGGACGGACGACGTACAGACGGACGGACAGCGAAGTCTCAGTAATAGGGTCCCGTTTTTACCCTTTGTTAAGGAACCTCAAATTTTTTTTAAAATTAAGTTTTCGCCTGTAATATTCCACTGGTCGGCAAAGGCCTCTCATCTCACTGAAGATATTAAACAGTACAGCTCAAAAAAATATCAAATTCAATCAAATGAGTACTAATATTAAATGTACTTTTTAAACTCACGATTTGCACTCATTATACTAAATGAAACGGGTCTGTATCGCGTTAGATAATTTAACGTATTTTACTAAAATACGTACCCGACGTTTCGAGCGGATTACACCGCTCGTGGTCACGGGATAACTCAATATTAAATTACCCTTATCACTTTAGGGGTATGAAAAATAGATGTTGATTGTTTCTCAGACTGAATATTGATATACTTAAAATTTCATAAAAATCGGACAAAATAGTTTTTTTAATTCGTTTTATTGTACTAATCTCAGAAACTACCAATCCAATTTCAATTATTCTTTCTGTAACGGATAGCCACATTCAAGGGGAAGGTTTATAGGTATACAAATTTCCGAAATTCCCACGGGAACGGGCACAACGCGGGTAAAACCGCGGGGCTCTATTTGGTTTTAAAGAGATTTACCTCCAAGCTAACATTTCCGTTTCATTCATGAATACGGTGTAGTATCCAGGTTTGCTCTCTTCATTCTTATCAGACTGTGTGATCACTGTAGCGGTATTCATTGCTGTAATCGGCCTGTAACAGAAACAACGTCCTTTTAATATTTGGAGAATATGGTCCTGGAAAAAATCGTGTAAAAATAAAAAAATATGACCCTGTAAAAATCCTGTAAAACTTGAAAAATATCACTACATATTATAAAACAAAGTCCGAGGCCGCGTCTGTCTGTCTGTTCGCGATAATCTCCAATACTCCTGCACGGATTTTGACGCGGTTATATAAAATCCATCCATCCATCCATCCGCACAATTTTTCGCATTTATAATATCAGTATCATATAGGATGGTGAAAAACCTTAACAAAAATTACTTTTAACTATAAACTAGCTGTGCCCCGCGGTTTCACCCGCAGCGCCCCTGTGGAAACTTTCGAGATGTTTATTACTTATTTTCTTATATAAAAACCTTGTCCTAACAATAAGGAACACATAAAAAAAAGAATCATCCAATTTGATGCAGTCGTTCTGAAGTTATGCGCTTAGAAACACAATCAGCGATTCATTTTTATATTATACTAGCTGCGCCCCGCGGTGTTACCCGCGTTGTACCCGTTCCCGCAGGAATTTTGGGATAAAATGTATCCCATATGTTATTCTGATGTGTAACCTTCATTACTGTAAAGTTTCATCCAAATCCGTTCAGTAGTTTTTGCGTGAAAGAGTAACAAACATCCATCCTCACAAACATTCGCATTTATAATATTAATTAGAATAGATACGTACTGTATGGTCAGATGGGGCAGCGGCCCTTCCGACTTGATGGTTGAGTACACCGCAGAGCTGCCCACCAGCCCGCTGTCCACTACAATCTGTTGCAACATGCCGTCGGTAGTGCTGTTCAGGACTATTTCTGGAACTAAGCAGGTTACTTTTAACTCAATGCACTCATTATCACTAAATAGTATAAAACAAAGTCGCTTTCCGCTGTCTGTCTGTCCCTATGTATGCTTAGATCTTTAAAACTACGCAACGGATTTTGATGTAGTTTTTTGAATAAATAGAGTGATTCAAGAGGAAGGTTTATAAGTATAAAAATTCCCGAAATTCCCACGGGAACGAGCACAACGCGCGCTGCTAGTATACTGATATTAGTTAATTGAATATAAATTGGTCTCACCTTCCAATATATTATCATCGATGCCCATTGTGATGGTATCCTTGACCGAATTAAGGTCATATGCCTCGTTCTTAATGCTTTCCACATTAGATATTGTTATGTACTGCTCGCACTGGTCACTGCTCACGGAGAAATCAAAGAATATCTTATCGTAGTCGTGTTTTGTTTCAACCACGAGTGAAGACAGGGACTGTGACATGTATGTGTGGTCTAAAGGCTGGAATTTTAAAAAATTGGATGTAGGTAAGTTTTATAAGTGAAATGCAGATTTTGAACTATTTAAAAAGAGCTGTTGAGAGCCTTTTGAAATTATAAATAAATAAATAACTCTTTTTCGTTTTAAAAACGGGACCTCGCTGTCCGTCCGTCCATCTGTCTATCACCAGCCTGGTGATAGGACAGTTGAAATTTTCACAGATGATGTATAATTCTATTCTATTGCCGCTATAACAACAAATAAAAATATAATAAAACAAATATTCAAGGGGGCTCCCCCATAACAAACGTGATTTTTTGCCGTTTTTTAATTTACGGAACCCTCCGTGCGCGTTCTGACTCGCACTTGGCCGGTTTTTTTTATTCAAACTATAAAAATAAATAGAGTAGTTTTTACTTAGTACGAATTCTTTTTCTACGAACCTCATGAACTTCGCTCATGGCTAGTACTCTCAAATGTTCCTGAGCATTTTGTACTTGCCACTTGAATTTGTGTATTTTCTTCATCAACGCAAGGCATTCCCAGCAAATTAGGTTTATAAACTGGGGGCAGTCGGCCTGAAAATAATACAAGATATAATTTAAAATTATTTCAGAACCAATTCCAATTTGCTCTTTTTACTTATGTAGTAAAAATAGCAAATTGGATAGATAGAAATTGACTAAAAAATATAATTTATTTACCAATCATATTTATAAAAAATTAGAAGACATTTTTTTTAAATGCAGTAGGTATGAATAGTGCAGGGGTATAATTTGTACAAAGTAGAGTTCATAAAAAAATAAAGTTTTATAAAGTTACAAAAACTTACTCGGTCGCCGGCTACATCCGACATCAACATTTTAAATATTTCATGCATTTGGGGCATCGAATTCAATGAAAATAAGTCCCTATCACTGCTCAGACATGTAGAGCACAATGTTCTATACCCATTATCCACGTCCTGTTCCATTTTGTATTTTAATTTATCAACAAATTAGCTATTATTTTGTTTTTGAACAACTTTTTCACCTAATCACAACAAAAAGTAACACTTCCATGTAAAATAGACGAATTTTGGTAAAGGAATTTCAATGCAACTACGACACCACAAAATGTCCTCCTTACCGAATGTTGCAAGTTTCTAAAATGTAATGTTGTAATATTTTAAATTTTATTTGAAGTAATGTTGAGAATTGAGCAATTCACAGCTTATACATATTATTCTACTTCCATGTCTTATTTAATTTTAGTAAACCTCCTTGTATGTAAATGTATTTATTTTTAATAAGTTGGCAGTCGAACATTTTTATTTTTGAATTAGTATTTTTGAATTCTCTTGTTTTCGTGTTTGTGATTTTTCATCATAGCATAAAATAATGGCGAAGAGAAAAGACTGAAAGGAATGTGTTCCGAATAATAAATATTATTCGATTTAAGTATTATAAAGTGTTGAGCAACAATGTATTGTTTAGTATTGTCAGAATATTCAAAAGGTATGTTTAAATAAGTTATATTTTTGTTTGTCGTGTAAACTAATGTGTTATCTTAGATACTTACTTTATTTTTTGTTTGTTTGCAAGGTACCTTTTGAGAAATGTTTTGGACTACGTAATAAATAAATATTATATTCAGACTGTTATTTACATCAACAAACCCGAATCCACTGAAATTAACAACAGGTTATGGGCCCAGGGCAACTGTAAAGGGTTTTGTTGAAACTGAGGACAGGAAAGCAGTCCAAAATGTCAGGCACGATCGACACTACGAATTGGTAACATCGGAGCAGCCATCGCACAGCAAGACAACGTTGCTGATACGCAAGTCGCCATAAGTCAGAAAATCGCCACGAAAGTATTTAAATTCATTTTGTTTATTTAAGAATTGTCAGTAGTAAGTCTAAGCAAAATGGATACTGTAAGATCTCAGTTAGAGATGCTAACTGAAGATAGTCAAGGAAATGTTAATTTCATTTCATGGCGATTTAAATTAAACCTAGCACTTAAGAATAAAGACCTGTATGACTTTATAACAGGTGTAAAAGTCAAGCCAGTAGGTGCTATGTCAGCAGAAAACGTTTCAGCTTGGATAAAGAAAGATGTCGAAGCTCAAACGTTGATAGGTTTAAATGTAAGTAGTAAGATTGCAAATAAAATTGCTAATTGCAGAACAGCCAAAGATATGATTGACAAATTAGTTAGTTTATATGGCACAAAGACTGATGTAACTTTAGAAACGTCCCGAATTAAATTTTTTACTTTTGAGTATAATGAAAGTAAGTCAGCAGTAGAGAATTGTATGGAGATTTTAGATCTAGCTGAAGAAGTGTCAACTGATGATGATCCTATGAAGGAAAGTTGGATAATGACGAGGATTCTGAGTGTCTTACCAGCAAAATTAGCTCATTTCAGGACATCTTGGAACAACGTGACAGGACCAACAAAGAATATTGATACTCTCATCGAACGTCTGAGACTCGAGGACGAACAGCTAAAAGAATTGACGACAAACTCGGAGAGCAGCACTAGTAACGCTCTCATGGCAAGACGTGAGAAACACGGACAGTCGTCAAACGGCAAACAGGTCAAGTCACAGCAAGAATGTTACAAATGTGGGAAGAAAGGTCACATGCTCAAGGAGTGCAGAGGTAAGCCATGTCAGAAATATATCGATTATTGTAAGAAGAAATACTCATGCAACAATTGTAAGCAGAAAGGACATTTTGCAAAGGAATGTCCAACTCGAGAAGAAGGAAATAGGTTAGGAAATGGAAGACCACAAAAGAGGGCTTTTTTGACCACAGCACTCTCGACAGTAGATAACGTTAACTTCAAAGACAAGGCAACATCATGGTATCAAGACTGTGGAGCCAGTCAACACATGACATTTCATCGAGAATGGTTCGTACAGCTTACTGAACTAGACGAGCCCATTTCAATTGTAATTGGAGACTCAACCAGGCTAGATGGCGTTGCAGTCGGGAACATTGAAATGGAGGCTTTTGATGGACAACAATGGTATCCAGTGGTACTTGAAGATGTGATTTATGTTCCAAATCTTAACTTTAATCTTTTTTCTGTAAGTCAGATGCTTGACAAGGGCTATGTACAGAAAGCAAATGGAAAAGAGTCAACTTTTTATAATCAGGATGGCAAGGAAATTGTGGCAATAGCAAGGCGTAAAGGAAATCTCTATCAGATGATGCTCAGAAGAGAAGAAGAGACAAGTTTGATAGTCCAGTCAATCAAAGTATGGCATGAGAGACTCGCTCATCAAAATGTCAAGTATGTGAGGGATATATTGAAAAGGAAAGGTATCAAGTATGTTGATGATTGGAATGACTATGTGTGCACGGGGTGCTCATATGGGAAGCAACATCGATCATCACATCCAAACAATCCCAAGACAGCCCAGCAGCCATTAGATCTTGTGCATGTCGACACCGGTGAAATGAACATTCCATCTCTGGGAGGAGCTAGGTATTGGCTCATGTTGAAAGATGACTTCACTCACTACCGAAGCTGTTATTTTATGAAGACGAAAAGTGAGGTTCCAGAGAAAATTGAAAGCTACCTGAGACTTGTAGAAAATCAACTAGGAAGACGAGTGAAGAGTCTGAGATCTGATAACGGCACGGAACTGAAGAATACAAAAACGAAAGAGATGATGGACAAACTGGGAATTTTTCACACTTTTACGAATGTATACACGCCAGAGCAAAATGGAAGAGTTGAAAGAGAGATGAGAACGATTGTCGAAGCTGCCAGAGCAGCGATACATGCAGATTGTTTAGACGAGAGACTTTGGGCAGAGGCAATGAATCATGCGATTTTTACGATCAATCAGACAGGAACCAGCAATGTACCAGGGAAAAGTCCAGCAGAACTGTGGTTTGGAAGGAAATTGAAAATTGAGAAATTGCGCCCTTTTGGATGTAAATGTTATGTGCTGACACAAGCACAGAAGAGAGGCAAAATTGATAGAAAATCAGAAAAGGGAATTCTGGTTGGCTATGACATTGATTCGCCCTGCTACAGGATTTACATGAAAGAGAAGAGAGATGTTGTTAGCTCAGATAATGTAATTTTCGACGAAGAAAAGATAAGACTGAGACAAAGCACTGAACTTGAGACATCAGTATCAGAGGGTACACCTAAAAAGCAAGAGGAAAGTAGTAGTGAATCAGAGGAAGATGATGAGAACTATAGAACCGGAGAAAGTGCTGAGGAAGTAAGTGATAATGAAAATGAGACACAACCGCCAGAAGACGAGCCAGAAAGGAGAACATTGCGAGATCGTCGAACTCTGCAACCACCACCGAGATTGAGAGATTATGTACCTGATTTCCGGCGTGGAGGAAAGAATGTAACTGTAGCCATGATAGGTGAAACAGAAGATATCCCGGTGAGTGAGGCACTCAAAAATGAGAAGTGGAGAAAAGCGATGCAGGAGGAGTACAACTCGTTAATGGAAATGAAAACTTGGAAACTGGTGGATTGTCCAGAAGGAGTGAAGCCGATTACCTGTCGTTGGGTACTTCGATTGAAGGCAGATGGAAGATACAAGGCCAGACTTGTGGCCAGAGGATTTGAACAGAAGGAGGGAGTGGACTACGCAGAAACTTTTAGTCCAGTAGCTCGTCATGCATCGATTCGACTACTTCTAAGTCATGCAGCATCAGAGAGAATGAAGTTAGTATCGTTTGATGTAAAAACAGCATTCTTGTATGGAAATCTAGAGCAAGTAATCTTCATGAATCAGCCTGAAGGGTTTACTGATGGGTCAGGAAAAGTCTGCAAATTGAATAAGAGTCTTTATGGGCTTAAACAAGCTCCAAGGATGTGGAACGAGAGGGTTACCACATATTTTGAAAAGAAGATAGGTCTAATTAATACTGATGACGACCCGTGTATTTATTATAACAAGGACAAGAACATTATGCTATCACTCTTCGTGGATGATGGATTGATAGCTGGAAAGAATGAAGATGAAATATACAGACTGTTAGGTGAGATAAGCAAGGAATTTCAGATAACATACAGCAAGAAAGCATTGGATAAGTTGACGTACTTGGGCATGGAAATCAAGATCAACAAGGAAGGTATATTCGTGAACCAGCCTCGTTACACGGAGAAAATTTTAAGAAAAATGAAACTGGAGGAGTGCAATCCAGCATCAACACCTATTGAACAAGGAATGATCACCAAGAAGACAGATTTCAAGAACGACGAGCCACTTCCGGCAAACAACAATTATCGCGAGGCGATAGGAAGTTTATTGTACTTAGCTACAATCACTCGGCCAGACATTAGTTTTGCCGTGAACTATCTCAGTCGATTCTGTAACAACCCCATGAAAAGTCATCAGGCAATGGTGAAACGTGTATTTCAGTACTTGAGAGGAACAGCGACAGCAGGAATTTACTTTGGAGGAGATAAAGAACTCGTTGCATATACCGATTCAGATTTTGGAGGAGATTCTGAGACAGGACAGTCGACGAGTGGAGTGTTGGTAATGAGAGGAGGACCAGTGATCTGGTATTCACAGAAGCAGCGATTGGTGGCAACTTCAACTGCAGAAGCCGAGTACCGAGCAGCAGTGTCTGTAATTGACGATGTGTGCTGGATCAAACGAATTGCATTGGAACTTGGTATCTTGAAAAGTGATCAGCCAATTACCCTGAAGGTTGACAACATGTCAGCTATACATATGTTACAGAATGCACACGAAGGAAAGACGACTAAAGGAAAGAAACATATTGAGATACCACGAAAGTACATTCAGCAACATATCGGCAACACTGTAACATTGCAACATGTTGAGAGCAGCAATCAGATTGCAGACATTTTTACCAAGCCACTCAACAGAAGAGTTTTTGAGATGCTTCGCTGTAAATTGATCAAGGAGGAGTGTTGAGAATTGAGCAATTCACAGCTTATACATATTATTCTACTTCCATGTCTTATTTAATTTTAGTAAACCTCCTTGTATGTAAATGTATTTATTTTTAATAAGTTGGCAGTCGAACATTTTTATTTTTGAATTAGTATTTTTGAATTCTCTTGTTTTCGTGTTTGTGATTTTTCATCATAGCATAAAATAATGGCGAAGAGAAAAGACTGAAAGGAATGTGTTCCGAATAATAAATATTATTCGATTTAAGTATTATAAAGTGTTGAGCAACAATGTATTGTTTAGTATTGTCAGAATATTCAAAAGGTATGTTTAAATAAGTTATATTTTTGTTTGTCGTGTAAACTAATGTGTTATCTTAGATACTTACTTTATTTTTTGTTTGTTTGCAAGGTACCTTTTGAGAAATGTTTTGGACTATGTAATAAATAAATATTATATTCAGACTGTTATTTACATCAACAAACCCGAATCCACTGAAATTAACAACAAGTAAGAAATAATTTACCCCAATGAGAGAAGTTACACTGTCAAGTGCAAATGTTATAACAAATCATTAAAATGTTGTGCTAATGTTAATTCTATAATTTTCATAAACCTTGTAATTCAGCAGTTTGCTAACACAGACCAAGAACCAAGTTGCTACACTAGTTGCTAAGATGTTTGATGTGAAAGCATCTTAAAATTGAATGAACATGTTTGCTTCGCTTACCAGAAACGACCCTTCAGTGTCTGTGCCCACGACTAACTATCAATCAATCAATCAAAATAAATATGTCGGATATTTGTTATTGTGTTGTTTTTGTTTGTGCATAGTTGAAATAATTAAATTAACAAACATTCGATCTAGTTCGAATCAAAGTAGAAGTGGAAACGATTAATATAAGAATACTCTAATTATTTTCTAACTGAAACTATATTCTATCAGTCGGTTTTCATTCAATTTTTTATCGATTAAAATCTCTAGTAGAGAAAGTTTCAGATTTCACTTAAGTTATTTTCAATGAAAAACTCAAGAGAAACGCATAAAATTCATGATTTATCATCTTCAGGACTGAACTATCGTGCATAATACTAAAAGAAGCGTTTCCATACTTGCACTCATCGACTATAATTCAAATTTTTTACTTGCGTTATTTTTCTTGAATATTTTTCAAACATGGAGATTAAAATTGAGGAAATATCATATAAATTACTATGCAACGCTTGTCTGAGTGTAGGCAATAAGTTATACGAGATATTGGACCAGAAATTGCTCATTTACTATGTAAATGCTCTGAGGGAAATTCCGGTAAGTTTACATAAATAAACTTAAGCTGAATACGCGGCATTGCGTCGTCATAGTCGCGTTCTTTATCCAATCCCGTGGGATATTCGGGATATACTCTTCCCTATATGTGTTCTATGTGATCCATCTCTCTTCAAACCCATAACACAGTCAATAGGAAACCGATATAGCTAACCTAGCTAGAAGCTACACCAAAACCTATGTGTTGTGCCCGTTCCCGTGGAAATTTCGGGAATTTTTATACACATAAACCTTCCTCTTGAATCACACTATCTATTTTAAAAATCCGTTGCAAAGTCAAAGATCTAAGCATAAATAGGGACAGACAGCGGAAAGCAACTTTGTTTTATACCTACTATGTAGTGGAGAACTAATTTATAATTGTCTTTTCAGCTATTCTCGACCATGTCATCTAAATTACATCTGTGTTTTGACTGCCGAGCGTTGATGTGTAAAGCGATATCCTTTAAAGAGCAAGTGAAGGACTCCCACAGGATCTTACAGGCTTATACAAGCGAGGTGAGTGGGGTTTAGCCAGGACTACACACTAATACTAGCTGGTGGTTCCTTGCGCGGCCCTTAGAATAGATGTCGTCGCTAGTGTGAATCTAAACCATCCAGGGTGCCACCTAAATGGTCCAGCTGTTTAAGAGGAGTTCAGTGACATACATACACACGTACAGTAGAATTTTATATATAACTAGCAGCGCCCCGCGGTTCTATCCGCGTTGTGCCCGTTCCCGTGGGAATTTCGGGAATATTATACATACAAACCTTCCTCTTGAATCACTCTATCTATTTAAAAAAACCGCATCAAAATCCATTGTTTTTAAGATCTAAGCATACATAAGGACAGACAGCGGAAAGTGACTTTGTTTTATACTATGTAGTGATTATCAATACAGCATTTACAAGCGTATTTTATCATCATTTCAGAATCTGAACGAATGTCTAATATCAGACGTGTCCAGACCTCCTCGCCTGAAAGTTTGCTTCAACGAGGCTATATCACTTACACCGGAACCGGAATACAAAGACCCTGATACTGAAGCAGTGTTGGTGAAGGAGGAGCTCAAGATTGACTGGGAGAGAGGTGAATTATAAACTATCTACGCTACTCATAGTATAAATGTGAAAGTTTATGAGGATGTATGTATGTATGTTTGTTACTCTTTCACGAAGAAACTACTGGACGGATTTGGATGAAACTGTACAGTAGTATAGGTTATAGCAGCGCCCCGCGGTTTTACCAGCGTTGTGTCCATTCCTGTGGAAATTTCGGGATGAAAAATAGCCTATGTTACTCGTTTATAATGCAGCTTTCGAATGGTGAAAGAATTTTTAAAAACGGTTCAGTAGTTTTTGAGCCTATTCATTACAACCAAACAAAGTTTTCCTCTTTATAATATTAGTGTAGATACAATCAGAATAAAATATGAGATACATTTTATCCCGAAATTCCCGCGGGAACGCGTACACCGCGGGGCGCGGCTAGTGTTAATATATTGCTTTTTTTTACAGATTATGAAGACCCAATAGACGATAGTCTACATTCAGAACAGGACGTGTTAAACATAGACAATTTGAAGACGAAAGTCAAAAAAACTAAAAAGAACAAAAGAAAAACCGAAAAAGTTAGAAATAAAAAGAAAAAAGTTAAGGATGAGGTAAATGTGGACACTATTTTATATTAATTGTTGTTCCCCGCAGTTTTACCCGCGTTGTACCCGTTCCTGTGGGAATTTGGGGATAGAAAATAAAGTACTTTTGGAGTTTTAACTTCCTACTTATATTATACATGCGAAAGTTTGTGATGATGGATGGATGGATGTATGTATGTTTGTTACTCTTTCACGATAAAGCTACTGGACGGATTTGGATAAAACTTTACAGTAATGTAGGTTATATATTAGAATTAGAGATGGGCCGAATGTGATTTGAACCGAATCCGAACTTCGGCCGAACATTCGGTTCAAATGAAAAGTTCGGCCGAAGTTCGGCCGAACTTCGGTTCATTTTGGCGCGCTTTCTCGAGAGCGACGCGTCGTGACTTGTTTACGCATTTACTTCAAATACCCCGCCCGCACACCGCGCTCCCTCCGTGTAGCCCCGAGCCGGCCGGTCATTAGCAAATACGTCACATCGGCGCGTGTCGCGTGCGATTGAAATCAACAAAAATTATTGTTTTAAGTGGATTGACGAGGTTTTAAGTGATAAGTTTTACAAGCGACATGTGGACGTGCATCAATAATATGGCGTGTTTTTTGAGTTTTACTGTTCACTGGCTTGACAACAATTTTGTACTGCACCATGGTATGCTGAAAATTAAACCGTTTTCAGAGCAGCATACAGCGCATAATATCCAGTGTGCTCTAGAAGAAATAGCCGAGTCATGGAACATCTCAGACAAAATCCATGTTATCGTCACTGATAACGGCCGCAACATTGTAAAAGCCGTAAATGACAGTCGTTTTGAAGGAAAAACGTGCTTCATTCATTCTTTGCAACGAGCAATCAATGGTGGGAAAGTTGTTCGGTATCATGAGTAGAACCACCAGTTGCAGCCGTGGCATATTGTAATTTAGAAGCACCTTATATTTCAGTCAAAATAAGTGCATGTAGTTATTATTTTTCTTGTACCGAATTTCGGCATCTGAACCGAATTTCGGCCGAATGCCGAAGTTCGGTTCAAGCTGCCGAAATTCGGTTGAACCGAATGTGAACCGAATTTCGGCCCATCCCTAATTAGAATAACACATGGAATACATTTTATCCCGAAATTCCCGCGGGAACGCGTACAACGCGGGTAACACCGCGGGGTGTGGCTAGTATATTATAAATGCGAAAGTTTGTTAGGATGGATGTATGTATGTTTGTTACTCTCTCACGATAAAACTACTGGACGGATTTGGATGAAACTTTACAGTGATAAAGGTTTAAGGTCGTAGCACACATATCAACTCGGAAAGGGATCGTCACCGTATCGCCTCGCCGTCAACCAGGCGTCAACCAGGCGTCAACCTATCGTAAGCGCGTCACCGTGCGATCAGCAGCTCCGAATCGACTCGGCTACGGCTAGGCGACGCCGCGCTTACGGCTCGCCGGTCGCTGGTTGACGACGGCTGGGCGGGGTGCCTCGCGGGAACGAAGAAACGCAAGCTAGGGTACGGAGAGTCGTAAGACAGCGTACGGAGAGACGTAAGCGCGGGTACGGCAAGTCGACCACGCACCGTACTGCGGTTTGTGAGCTTGTCCCGAGGCGAGGCGATTACGTTACGATTCCGATAAGTGTGCGTTGCAGTAGGGAGTTTCATACAAAGAATACTGAACGGCTCGAGTTGATACGTTTACGTTCCGTTTACGAGTTGATATGTGTGCTACGACCTTTATACACGCATTGTACCTGTTCATCAATTACTAAACAAATACATTCTTTAATTGCAGACTATAGAAGCGAGAGAGCAGGACAACAATATACAAATAATTGACATTTCGTACGAAGATATGTTGCAAGAAAGAGACGCAGATATGCTATCGGAAAGCTACAAAAATGCAGAATTTAAATGCGAAAATTGTGTTGTGACGTTCAAGTATTACTCTTCATATAGGATGCATTTGGAATCTAAACATTCTATGGTAAAGAAATAAGAAAAGGCCTGAGCAAAATCGGCTAGACCGATTTTTAACAATCATACCCAAGAACCACTGAAACTAGCTGTCAATTGATAAAAACCGCATCGAAATCGGTCCATCCGTTTAAGAGCTACAGTGTCAGATACAGACAGATACACACAAAACCGTTGACCGACAGACCGACAGACCCGTTGTCACAGTGACAGTGAGAGCGCTTACTGTGTAGGGGGTTGCGGGGTCGGTCAACGGAGTAACAATATGTGAGACATAGTTGTTGACGACGTCTGGGTGACAATTATGTATTCTTATAAAGTATTTATGTATGTATATGTAGTAGTCTCAGTGAGTTAGATTCCATAACACAAGCTTAGAGCTTACTTTGGGTCTAATTAACCGTGGGTGAATTTGTCCCGGTGTATATTCTTTCTTCTTCTTCTTCTTCATCAAGTGGATGGTTAACCTGACCAATCTTGGTGTCAGAGTTATTATGCCGCCAAAGTCTTCTGATATGGGTGTATTTCATTATATATTATATTTGCAGGATATAGGCGACTACATGTGCCCTGTGTGTAAGGTTGTGGTGACGTCTGTACATTCATTAGCGACACACCACAAGAGACACACTCGCAGGCAAGTATACTCACCGCCTTCATCAACATATCAACAATACACAACTAGACAACAAAGATTATTGTTGTTGATAATAAATAAACTTCGTTCCGTCCCTTGACACCTCTCAAGTTTTATTAATTTTTTTATTCACAGATATGAATGTAAGATATGTCACAAGCGAATGTCCGACCTGAAGACGACACAACAACACATACAGTCCGCGCATCAGCTGTCTACGAAGGAATACAAGTGTAACGAATGCGGCAAGATATCCAAGTAAGATATACTACTAGCTCGTGCCCGTTCCCGCGGGAATTTCGGGATGAAAAATACCCTATTAGATACTATAACCTTCCCGTTGATAGTGGCTGTCTATTACAAAAAGAATTATTCAAATCGGATCGGTAGTTCCTGAGATTAGTTCTTACAAACAAAGTTAGAAACTTTACCTTTTTAGGGCGCTTTCAAATTATGCGTTTCGTGTCGGACCGCTGCGGTGCAGAAGCGATGCGTTTGTCGTATTGTGAACGTACGATCGTGTGTTTTCATACAAATCGAGCAGTGCGGCAACAGTGCGGCGTCGGTACCGCGAAATAATTTTACTACGCACTGTTGCCGCACTGCTCGATTTGTATGAAAACACACGATCGTACGTTCACAATACGACAAACGCACCGCTTCGGCACCGCAGCGGTCCGACACGAAACGCATAATTTGAAAGCGCCCTTATAATGACGTGTCACGTTGTTTGTCCGCGATGGACTCATAAACTACTGAACCGATTTGATCCAACTTGAAAGATAGGATAGCTTACATCTCAATTTATAGTGATTAGGGTAATGGGTAATCAAACCTTTTTTTGTTCGAGTTTTTTTGCCTAAACAGTTTTGATATTTTCAGGTCAATAGACACACATAGATACCATAAAGACACACATAAGGCAAGACTCCAGTGCGCCAAATGCGATAAATCTTTCAGGCATAGAGCAGCCCTTATGAATCATAGAGTGTAAGTATGTTTAATATAACCTATTAAAAATATTCATTAATAATAATGCCCGCAGTGTTACCCGCGTTGTACCCGTTCCCGCGGGAATTCCGGGATAAAATGTATCCCATGTGTTATTCTGATGTATAACCTATATTACTGTAGTTTCATCCAAATCCGTTTAGCAGATTTATCGTGAAAGAGCAACAAACATACATACATCCTCACAAACTTTCGCATCTATACTAATATTATAAAGCTGAAGAGTTTGTTTTGTTTGTTTGTTTGTTTGTTTGTTTAAACGCGCTAATCTCAGAAACTACTGAACCGATTTGAATAATTCTTTCACTGTTAGATAGTCTATTTATCGAGGAAGGCTATAGGCTACATTTTATCCCGGATTTCCTACGGGAACGGGCACAACGAGGGTAAAACCGCGGGGCACTGCTAGTTTATTATAATAGTAAGATTAGCTTTTGATACTTACTAATAATGGGAACGCAGCATAGTACTGTTATTTTTTCTAACATTTTATATTCGCGGTTTCACCCGCAGCGCCTCCGTTCCCGTGGGAATTTTGAGATTTTTATTCCATATTTTTCTTATACAAAAACCTTGTCCTGACAATAAGGAAACCATTAAAAAAATAATCATCCAATTTGGTGCAGTCGTTCTGAAGTTATGCTCTTACCAACACATTTTACGATTCATTTTTATATTATAGATTTTAATACACCCGGAAAATTAAGTCACGGTTAATTTGACCCAAACTAAGCTCTAAGCTTGTATTATGTAATCTAACTCACTGATACTACTACATATACATACACAAACAAATACTTTATAACAATATATAATCGACACCCAGACGTCGTCTACCACTATGTCTCACATATTGTTACTCCGTTGACCGACCCCGCAACCCCCGACACAGTAAGCGCTCTCACTGCCACGGTGACAACGGGCTTGTCAAATTATGATTATATTTCAGTGCAGTACATGAGTACCACAATGAGTTCCCGTGTACATTGTGCGAGAAAGTGTTTCGATGGAAGAATAGTTTGAAGCGACATCTAGCGGAGAAGCACGAAGGAAAAGTGAGTACAGATATTAACAAAATAGCAGTGTCCGCGATGTTACCCGCGTTGTATCCCTTCCCGTGGGAATTTTGGGATAAAAAGTACCCTATAACCGTCGTCCTAATCCCACTCATATAAATGCGAAAGTTTGTGAGGATGTATGTATGTTTGTTGCTGTGACAAAAAAACTGCTAAACGGATTTGGATGAAACTTTACAGTAATATGGGTTATACATCAGAATAACACATGGGATACATTTTATCCCGACATTCCCGCGGGTACGGGTACAACGCGGGTAATTTTATATATGAGACTTGCAGCGCTCCGCGGCTTTGCCCGCGTTGAGCCCGTTCCCGTAAGAATTTTCGAAAATCCTTCCTTAGCGTGCACTTACGTCACTTGAAGAACCTTCCTGACAAATTTCATGTTTGTAGGTGTAGGTGTAGTAATCAACGCACAGCCTCAAGGCTGTGCGTTGATTATAAGTCAGTCAGTCAGTCAGTAGTCAGTAGTCAGTCAGTCAGTCAGTCAGTCAGACAGTCAGTTAGTCAGTCAGTAGTCAGTCAGTCAGTCAGTCAGTCAGTCAGTCAGTCAGTCAGTCAGTCAGTCAGTCAGTCAGTCAGTCAGTAGTCAGTCAGTCAGTAGTCAGTCAGTCAGTCAGTCACTCAGTCAGTCAGTCAGGACTTTGAATTTTATATATATAGATTAACAGTAATATTATTTTATTGTATTTCAGAATAAAATGGACACAAACTCCCCGCACTGCGACTTGTGTGACATCACATTCTCGTCAATATTCTCCTACAACAGACACATGAGCAACAGCCTGAAACATGTCACTCCGGAACAGCTGAGGTGAGCATACACTAGTAGTTCCCGCGGGAATTTCGGGATATAATGTATCCCATGCGTTATTCTGATGTATAACCTACTAGCCACGCCAAGCGACGTTACTCTCGTTGTACCTATTCCCGCGGGAATTCCGGGATAAAATGTATCCCATGCGTTATTCTGATGTATAAACCTGTTACTGTGTAAAGTATCAAATCAGTTTTTCGAAATCGACACCACACCACAAGTATATTAAAATAAGGTCTGAGGTCCCGGGTTCAATTCCCGGGTCGAGCGAAAACATGTTTACTGTTCAAACATGGCTCGGGTTTGAGATCACCAACCCGCAGCAAGCGTGGTGATTACGACATCCTCCTCACTGTACTGATATCTGAGGTGAGATGAGAGGCCTTAGCCCAGCAGTGGGACATTACAGGTCTTATTTATTTTAATAATGTATTTATTTATTTTCAGATTTATTTGCGACCATTGTAAAAAGAGATTCGCTGATAAAACTAAATTAAGAGATCACATCGAAGAAAAACATTTGAACAAGACTTATCAATGCCATCTATGTTTGAAAGTATGTATCATCTTCTATATCTATAACTAGCTGTGCCCCGTGGTTTCACGTAGGAAATACGGGATAAAAAGTATCACATATCCGTCTCCTGGTTTTAAGCTACCTCCCCACCAATTTTCAGCCAAATCGGTTCAGCCGTTCTCGAGTTATAAATAGTGTAACACGACTTTTTTATATATACCTATATTAAAGATATAAAAATGAATCGCTGAATCTGTTGCTAAGCGCATAACTTCAGAATGACTGCACCAAATTGGATGATTCTTTGTTTAATGTGTTCCTTATTGTCAGGACAAGGTTATTATATAAGAAAAATAAGGAATAAAAATCTCAATATATGTATGATATACAAAATTTAAAAATAACTCTTTATAATATTAGTATAGATATGCTATGGAGTATTTCTTAATCTTATTTTTAATCTTATTATTTTATGCTTAAAGTCGTGTTTCGTTCCAGCCTTCTAAGAACAGAGTGGGTCTGGACCAGCACATACGGAACGTGCACAAAGGAAGGCCGAACAACAAGATCTGTCACCACTGCGGGAAAGGGTTCCCGGTCAGTATATCAACCACGTTCCTAGACCAAATCCTACTACCGCCCCGCGGTGTTACCCGCGTTGTACACGTTCCCGCGGGAATTTCGGGATAAAATGTATCCCATGTGTTATTCTGATGTATAACCTATATTACTGTAAAGTTTCATCCAAATCCGTTCAGTAGTTTTTTCGTGAAAGAGTAACAAACATACATCCATCCTCACAAACATTCGCATTTATAATATTAGTCGGATAATAATAGAAATCTATGCTAATATTATAAAGAGGTAATGTTTCTGACTGTGCTTGTTTGTAAGGGCTAGTCTCAGATACTACCAATTCGATTTACCCAAGCCTGCGAAAAAATATAGCATGAAAAGTAGTCACAAACCTCCCTCTTGAATCACTCTGTATGTTGGTGAAAACAGCATGAAAATCCGTTCAGTAGTTTTTGAGAAAATCGATTTTATACAGCTATTTTCGTTTCTTCTTTCTATTTCGCATTGAACTTCGTTCCATCCGGGTGTCCCTTGACACCTCTCAAGTTTATTTTTGTTATTCCAGACCCGTCTACAGCTGGAGTCCCATATCCGCACCCACACTGGTGAACGCCCGTTCATCTGCGAGTTCTGTCCCACGACGTTCTCTCAGCAATCCAACCTGTACAAGCACAATAGACAGGTGATCACTTACTTTTGGATCCATCTATCCTACTAATATGATAAACTAGCAGCGCCCGCGTTGTGCCCGTTCCTGTGGGAATTTCGGGAATTTTTATACATATAAACCTGCCTCTTGAATCACTCTATCTATTTAAAAATACCGCATCAAAATCCGTTGCGTAGTTTTAAAGATCTAAGCATACATAGGGACAGACAGCGGAAAGAGACTTTGTTTTATACTATGTAGTGATGCGAAAGTTTGTGAGGGTGGATGTATGTATGTTTGTTACTCTTTCACGCAAAAACTACTGAACGGATTTGGATGAAACTATACAGTAATATAGGTTATACATCAGAATAACACATGGGATGCATTTTATCCCGAAATTCCCGCGGGAACGGGTACAATTTCATCCAAGTGCGCCCAGTATACACAGCAAACTTTCTCATTTATAATATCAGTAGAATATTAAATTTTCACTTAGTACATATTTTTTCCACCTCACTGTACTGATATCATCAGTGAGACGAAACCCCATAGTGGTACAATAATTACTTATCCACAGGTACATCTCAACATGAAGGCGAAATCTTACCCGATCGCAAAAAAGAAGGAAGAAAGCGCTCACCAAGAACAGATGCTGGACCCCCACAACGTGCACGATATGAACTTCCAGTACTACTTCACTGCGCAACTCAAAGATGGCAGCTTTACCGCGGGATAAAGTGTTATTACTGCGGGATAAAGTGTTATTACTGCGGGATAAACAATGTTCTATTGCAGGATAAAGTATGAGTCATTGCAGGATAAAGTATTATTACTACGGGATAAAGTATTATTACTGCGGGATAAAGTATTATTACTGCGGGATAAAGTATTATTACTGCGGGATAAAGTATGTTTTATTACAGGATAAATCCTATAAAGATATGGGATACATTACTTTTTTACTGCAGGATAACTCTTGAAAAAGTTATCAATGTAAAATATAGTGTGAAAAGTTTAGTTTAATTTTAGAAAATGTATTTATAATGCTCAATAATTGCATTTATTTAGGTTTTAATTAAATATGTTTATTTATTAAGTTATTAACTGAGCGAAATATAATGTAATTACATTTGAAATGAATAAATGAATTTGAATATTAACTTAGAGATTTGCAATATTAGTGATCGTTAAGGATTTGAAATAAGCCTCCTCACTGTACTGATATCTACAGTGATGAGATGAGAGGCCTTTGACCAGCAGTGGGACATTACAGGCTAATACTAGCAGCGCTCTACGGTTTACCCGCGTTGTGTTCGTTCCCATGGGAATTTCGGGATGAAGCCTATATTCAACCTTCCCGTTGAATGTGGCTATCCATGACAAAAAGAATTATTCAAATCGGATTGGTGGTTTCTGAGATTAGAGTGTTCAAACAAACTAAAATCAAATTCTACTGCTTTATTATATTAGGTATGAATAGATTATAGATTTTGTATTTATTGTATTAAGAGTTAAATTGTATTAATGTATAAAAAATTAAGAAAATGAAAAATAAATTCAAATTTTTTAAAATAAATAAGATTTTTATTGTACTTAGAAATATCATTAATTTATTAAATTATTCAATAAATTATCATTAAATACTTATTTTATAATGTAACTTAAAATTAGAATTTATTTCGTTAAATAATACCTACATGATGTGTGCTATATGGTTATACCCACACACGTAAAATGAGGGTTACCCCCTTTTTACCCAATCCTGCGAGAATAATTTTTTTATATTTTTTATTCGTAAAATTAAATGATAATTTAATACTGAGATTTTCCATTTTTTTCGAAACTTAATGACCAGTTTTATTAGTATGTAAAAGCTCTCTTCCTTCCTCCATCTTCTTATTTTTCCCGCTAAAAATATCTTCTATTTCCTGCAACGTCTTATCTTTTGTCTCTGGCAAGTATTTGTAAAGAATGACGCAACATATTAGCGAGGACACAGCGTAGAAAAGAAACGCGCCAGAAATAGTAAACGTTTTACAAATATAAGGAAAGATTTTCACTAACGTCGATGTTAACGTAACGAATACAAATGCCGCAATCATAGTACAGCTACTTTTGTATCGCAACGGTGTTAATTCTCCATAAATAGAGGTAGAAAGAATCATAGGACCACAGCTTATAGACACGGAAAAAATAGTCAATAGTAAAATAGTGATAATTGCATTTTCAACGACAATTTTTCTATCTATCAAGAAGAGGTATAACGAAATTGAGAATAGGAAAAATATAGCAACACTGCACGTTGAAAAAAGTAGCGTTCGTCGTTTCAAAAAACGCGCCAAAACGCATCCTACGTACATGCCTGTCACAGTGACACCATCTAGTATAAGCATGCCTAAGTAAGCAGTGTTTTCGCTCGCAGTAATTTTTTTTATAATATCTACTGAGTATATCATACAAACGATTTTACCAGACAAATGGTATTGAGCCATCATCGCCACAGATAGTAACAAAGGTTTGTAAAACGTTCGGTCTCTAATTTGTTTTTTGAAAGGAACTTTTTCGTGGTGGTTTTTTAAAATGTCCACTTGAGAATGTATTAGCAAATCTAATTCCTTTTCCGACGACTCGTTCACACCTCTCAACCATCTGTGTGAAATTTTACATTCTTCAAACTTCCCTTGAGTTGCCAACCATTGCGGTGATTCCGGCCAAAACACCATAGTAATCAAAAATAGGGATAAAAATATACCTAAGAGAGGTATATTCTTCCAATGATAAAATGTTCCTATAGCGTTAGCCACCCAAATACCCCAAAAGAGTATAGCAGATTTTATCGCCAAGAAAATTCCTCTGTATTTCGGCGCGCTGTACTCTGACACAATTATTACTGACAGTGTCATGTTTGAAGCATGATTCATGCCTTGCATCACCTCGCTGATCAGTATATGTGTAGTGTTTGCACTGAAATATAGAACTAGGTAGTAGCAGAAAGTGTTGATTGAAACAATGGCGAAGGGTATTTTTCTTCCATATTGTCGAGTAAATATGCAGATTATGACCACCCAGGGTAGAGCGCTGTAGCCGAATGCGGAAGCTGAAAAGAATACAAATAATAATATAAGTATTGGTTTTTCAAAAAGTAATGTATTGTTTATGTAATTAAAAGTAATAAAATGTAATAAAGAGTTAAGTCACGCTCTAACATCACTACGCATGCCCTGTGAATGCCTAGGCATGCCCTAAACCTGAGGCACACTTGCATGCCTCCATAAATATACCGCCTCACGGCTGACATTAATTTGACAATCCCGTTGTCCCAGTGGCATGTGAGAACGCTTACTATGTCGGGGATTGCGGGTTCGATTCAACGGAGTAACCATATTTATCCTTTTGTTTATATAACGGGAAGGTTATAGGCTACTTTTCATCCCGAAATTTCCACGGGAACGGGTACAACGCGGTGTAAAGATGTACAACTTACACAACCAGCTAGCCATCTCTTCGCTCACCGCTGCCGTCGAGTTGGCTTCTCTTCGCAGCTGAGGGATCATGACAGTTGGGATGCCGAATGACAGACCACAGAGGAAGTAGATCATCCATGCTGCGCTGGTGACGAATACCTGGGTAAAAATAAAGATAAATCTAAAATATAAAAACCGGCCAAGTGCGATTCGGACTCCCGCACGGAGGGTTCCGTACTTGCAAAAACGGCAAAAATATCAAGTTTGTCGTATGGGAGCCCCCTTGAATATTTGTTTTATTTTATTTTTAGTATTTGTTGTTATAGCGGCAATAGAAATAAGTAGGTAGGTACATCATCTGTGAAAATTTTCCAGTGTCTAGCTATCACCGTTCTTGAGATACAGACGGACGGCCTGGTGACAGACGGACGGACGGAACCCCTTTGGCCCTCCCCCTTTACTCTTTTTTAACCGCATTGTGCCCGTTCCCGTAGGAATTTCTGGATGAAAATAATTTTTCAAATCGGACCAGTAGTTCCTGAGATTAGCGCGTTCAAACAAACAAACTCTGCAGCTTTATAATATTAGTATAGATTTCCATCTTAGACGTTTCGGCCCCTTTACAGGAACCGTGCTCACAGAAGAAATAATAAGATAAATCCAATCCAAAAAATACTTAATGCATGATTTTAACAAACCTGGCATAGCATAGACAATGGTGGAAAACACCCTAAGAGATTATTATTGCAGAATTAGGTACCTGTCTGAAGAAATTAATCCATGGTATAGACTGTTTCTCGGTTTCCATGCATTCTTTACCCATTGTAATGTAACACTTGCTTTTAACACATTACTCGCTATTTTTAGTTGGTGCAGTCGGGTAAAGGGTGGATCCTGAAAGAACGACAATTTTTTTTATAACTAAGAATTAAATAAATATGTTTTACTAGCCGCGCCCCGCGGTTATACCCGCGTTGTACCCGTTCCCGTGGGAATTTCAGGATGATAAGTAGCCTATAACATTCCCGTTGAATGTGGCTATCCATTACAAAAAGAATTTTTCAAATCGGACCAGTAGTTCTTGAGATTAGCGCGTTCAAACAAAACAAACTCTTCAGCTTTATAATATTAGTATAGATTACTATAGATGAAATCCCTCTCACTGTACTGATATCTTCAGTAAATATCAGATATCTTATTCAATCTTACTAAGGAAACTACCTATGCAGATACCTAAGCCCCGCGCCATATTTGCTGACTTCGAATTCAAAACACCCGCATAATTATTCGAATGGGATTGGTGTTTTCTGAGATTAGCGTTCCAACAGTCAGAAAACAAACTCTTCACACTTACGAGATAAAACTTACGTTAAATTAAATCCTCTGCACCAATATCTTGAATATGATATGATATATGAGAAAATATTATATGATAATATAATATCTTTAATTACACAATTTTAAAAATATATATACACCGGGACAAATTCACACACAGTTAATCAGACCCAAACTAAGCTCTAAGCTTGTGTTACGGAATATAACTCACTGATACTACTACATATACATACACAAATACTTTATAAGAATATATAATCGTCACCCAGACGTCGTCAACAACTATGTCTTCACATATAATGATAATTTAATAGTTAATGACCCTTGATTTGCACAAGAATATCACAGTACGTTCAACTATTATTCCATAAAGAAGAGAGTTCTTTGTTTATGATTAAATCTGTTGTTAAAACTACGTCAGTGGCGCTTCTCTAAAGAATATCGGATATCGACTGAATCAATATTAGTTTACCGCTTAGTAATATAGTATCTAGATTCAAATACGAATACTGAGGTAAATAAAAGTCTTTACGTACAATAATTAAGGTGGAGAGTTTGTTTCCTTGAACGCATCCATCTCTGTAATTAGTTTTGGATTTAAAATAAGTAAGTAGGTACCTAAAGTGAGTTCGAGTAGGCCAGTGTGTAGCTGGTGTCGGAGTTCTGACCGCCTAAAGGTGACATGGTCTGTAGATTGAAACCCTTAATTTTTTTAGATTACTTTGTTACATATAAACCTACGTGAATAAATTTTCTAAATAACAGTGAAAACTGCATCAAAATCCGTTGCGTAGTTTTAAAGATCTAAGCATACATAGGGACAGACAGCGGAAAGCGACTTTCGAATTGAAATCAAATCACTACATAGTCATAAAACAAAGTCGAAACCGCTGGTAACAAATCAAGCCATTTATCATTTTAGCGGAAGGAAAAACTATACAAATCAGACCAGCCAACGTGTTCATTAATATAATTAACACCATTACAGAACTAGCGCCCTGCCCTTGCTTTGTTCACTATTTCAATATTTTTTCAAATATTAAAACCAACTATTCATTCATTCTTTCATTCATCCCTTCTTTCATTCAATCATTCATTCATTCATTCATTCATTCCATCATTCAATAATTCATTCAATTCTTCATTCATTCATTCAATCATTCAATCATTCATTCATTCAATCATTCATTCATTCAATCATTCATTCAATCATTCATACATTCATTCATTGAATTGTTTCTGAAGTTAGTGCGTTCAAACAAACAAACTCTTCAGCTTTATTATATTGTTCTTGGTTTAAGGAATTTCCCTATCACTGCTAAGTGAAGAAATTAGTAATAAAAACGATTTGACATTGGAATTTATTATTGTGCAGACAATTAATTTATTACAACTAGAGTAACAGCGGAAATGCCTATTAGTATAAGGCAGTACCACTAGTCGCGCCCCGCGGTGTTACCCGCGTTGTACCCGTTCCTGCGGAAATTCCGGGATACATATTATACGAGTATATACTATATAATATAGTCTTTTGAAGACCATCATCTTTGTAATACCTACTTTTGGTTTATGATCAACGTATCTATACTAATATTATAAAGCTGAAGAGTTTGTTTTGTTTGTTTGTTTGTTTAAACGCGCTAATCTCAGAAACTACTGAACCGATTTGAATAATTCTTTCACTGTTAGATAGTCTATTTATCGAGGAAGGCTATAGGCTACATTTTATCCCGAAATTCCCACGGGAACGGGCACAACGCGGGTAAAACCGCGGGGCGCTGCTAGTGCTAGCATAAGAGCTTGAAAGCGCATTTTCAACCGACTTGCTTTAAATTTATCGACACTACTCATCTCCTATAATATGTCTTAGCGTTATGTTATATAGCCTATAACCTGCCCAGGAGTATGGACTACAATCGTACCAAGTTTGGTTTTGACACATGCGTGTATATACAGACGGACAGACAGCACTGATTCAAGAGAAACGTTTTTCTGGTACATCGCGGATAAAATCGGAGGAACAAAAATATTACAAGTTGTTTTTTCAAAATTAAACATTCTGTATTTTACATACCTTGTTCAAGAAGTAACTCCGTCTTATTTTGCCTTTCTACAAGCATGCACTCGTTATACCAAAATCAGTCCGTCAATTAAATAAAAACCTAATACTTTATCCGAAATGTCAAAACAAGATAAATACCTACAAAAAATAGTGATGTGGTAGCAACACACACGATTTATTTTATTATTTTATTAGTTTTATTTTTCACGATTTATTTTATTAGTCCTAATAGGCAATAAAATAGAGATGGGCATGCAGGACACCAGAACTATCGATTGTAGGAAGGGGTGGTAAAGAAAGTTAAATATTTTTACAATAAATTCATCCATTAGGTATGCGTTTTGTTAAATGATTAATATTTACGATATTTAGTTTATGAAATAATTTATAAAGAATATATTTACATAAAAAAATATCTGACGTCGTTCATTATTTATAAAAAGTTAGAACGTCACTAGCGGCCAATGCCGACAATGGCGCATGGAGCATATTGTTTACGGACATTTTTTTGTCATCTTTTCAATCATGGATTTCTTATATACAATAATGATTTTATGGATAAGTTTAAGGTATAAATTAATGATAATATCATTGTTATTTAAATAAATAAGATACGATGAGCGTAAACTCTTTTATTTAGGCAACATATCGTAAATCAACAATATTACTTTTATGTCGGCTATAGGCGACCGTGGCGTAGAATGCACGGAGTTGTATGTCGGCAATAGCCGACTGTGGCGCTCAAAAGGTTAAACTTGAAATTATTAAAAACTAGTTGTGCCCCGCGGTTTCACCCGCAGCGCCCCCGTTCCCGTGTGAATTTTGAGATTTTCCTGAATTACCTTTCCAACGAATGCAAAACCGTGGAAATCGTTTCGTGCGTTCTGGAGTTATAGCGTCAGGGAGGAGAACCCGACTTATTTTTATATAGTAGACTATAATTAAGTATATGGCTGGCTACGCCCCGCGGTTTCGTTTGCTATTTCATCTTTATCCCTTGTCTAAGCGATGTTAGTTCATTGCTATTGTAAGTTAAGCACCGTTCAGCTCAGCCCCTACTTGGATGGGTGGCCGAGTGGTAATTTTTTCTGAGCGCTAACGTGCTTCGGAAGGCAGATAAAATTGTCGGTCACGGTAGTTTCAGTCGTAAGACCATGTCTGAGGTCTTTGGGCGGTCTAAAAACTCCGAAACTCGTTGGCCATTGAGCAGCGAAAGGCCTCTGACATGGCTCATGTAACGACTAGCTACTATCCGTAGTAACCGGGACCGAACGGCTTAACGTGCCCTCCGAAGCACGGAATCATCTTACTTTTCGAGCAATTAGGTGATTCAGCCTGCAATGCCCTAACCAAACTGAGGACAGTCTCACAAATAGATTTTTGTGAGATATCCCCACCGGGAATCGAACCCGGAACCTCCGGGTCGTGAGCCGGGCGCTCAAACCACAAGACCACGGAGGTTGTTGGAGTTTGATAATGTCGATGCCGTTTTTGACAATGTCAATGCGATGTGATTGGTCGAGTAATCTCCTCTCCGCCTATAGTAGAGGTCAGTGATGGAAACACACTCTCTTAGAAAGGAAACTAACCTCCCTTGCTGTCCCCTTGTTATTAAAAGGGGGTATTGAAAGACGTTTGAAAATCTTATCAATAATTTTTATTTTATTATAACATTCAGGTCTTGATCAATTTCAATTACTTTAGTTTCGTTTTTGTCTAACATAGAGTTATTGCGGAATTTATATTTGTCTATGTCTATAAAACGTATATTACTTTTGTCTATTGCTCGTCTTGAATTAAATAAATCTTCTCCTTTCACATATCGTTCTATTGTCCTGTTAATATCGTCTATGCAAGCTTGAAATTTAATTTTCGAATCTTGATCTAAGCTGTCAAACTTGTCAAACAAGACAAAAGTAATCATGTTTTCGAATATTTTCTTAAATTCTTCTTCGGTTCCTGCCTCTCTTAGTTTTTGGTTTAAGTTTCTTAATGTAACGTCGTCGGTTTCGTTGAAAAAAGAGTTTAGAGTTCCAATTATTCCATTTGTTGGGTCGTAGTCCATTGTTAAATATTTGGCTATTTTCAGCCTAAATGCTGTCGGGTCTATGTCAGCCCATTTTACAGTAGTTAAGACGACAAATCCTTTAGTAACTTCTTGTATTTTTAGTTTTCTGTTTCCGTAAGAAATGTTTTTTACAACATCTTTCAAGGTTTTAGCGAAGAGTTTGCTATTGTCATCTTCTAGATTGATTACTATTTTAGCTGAAAAAATAATCTAATTTGAATATTGGTACCTAACCTCTTTCGGTGCGTTTAAACCAGCTACATTGTGTTCTAATGAGGGTTTTCACGAAAATGTCACTTTTGACAGATTCCTGGACCTCACGTCTCAGTGCTGCCGCCTAGTGGGTGTCATTTCAGAAAACCCTCATTGTTTTATCGCACGAGTCATACTTGTAGTTGTAATGAGTTTCTTAGTTCTTCTTCTTCATCGAGTGGATGGTCAACCTGACCAACCTGGTGTCAGAGTTATTGAGCCGCCTAATTCCTCTGACGTGGCTCATGTAACGACTACTATCCGTAGAAAGTAACCGGGAACGACGGCTCAACGCGCCCTCTGAAGCACGGAATCGTCTTACTTTTCGGGCCATCAGGTGATTCAGCCTGCAATGCCCTAACCAAACTGAGGGCAGTCTCACAAAGTGATTTTTGTGAGATATTGTAGCCCCACACTGGACAGCGTAAACAACCGTCTTACCCAATTCCTTTAAAAACTCCTTCACTCCATATTTATCATGAGCCCTGAACACACTGTTTATGTTCAAAGCTTTTTCTATTTCGTAAATTACTGATTTTAAATTGTCTAAAGCAATTTTACTTTCCATTTCGTTGGGGCTCAGGAGAAAAGAGGTTTCTATAGCGAGGTTGACACTCCTTGGATGTAGAGACGGCATGGTATTAGGAGCTACGACTGAAAAGAAAACGTGAGAAAAAAATGAACAAAAAATTAGTTTTTTTCTATTAATACTTATTTGCTTTCCCATTTCTTGGCAAAGGGATGTCTATCTTATCTATCTATCTATCTTTTAAGGGTGCATTTGAATGAAAGCGGAGCGGGGCTGTGCGGAGCTCAACTGACCAATCACAACGCATTACGCACTGCTAGTTGACAGGAAATTGTGAATGGCCTTCAATTTAAAAGATCCAAAATTTTACCCACAGATTAAATATATATTTACACACTCAAACACAATAGAATCAAGCTAACTGATTTATTCTTTTGAAACAAAGAAAAAAATCTTTTGTTCACAAATGAAAATTACAATCGTTTTCAATTTTAGTAGTTTCTGATTCGTTCACGTTAAGTGGCTATCCACTAGAGGTATGCTACGCTACGTTGCTATGCTACGAATGTATGATACGGATTCGTGCTACACTGCTGAATGCATGTTACAAGATGGTTCTTCTTCTTCTTCATCGAGTGGATGGTCAACCAGACCAATCCTGGTGTCAGACTGGCTCATGTAACGACTACTATCCGTAGAGAGTAACCGGGACCGACGGCTTAACGTGCCCTCCGAAGCACGGAATCGTCTTACTTTTCGGGCAATCAGGTGATTCAGCCTGTAATGCCATAAACAAACTGCGGACAGTCTCACAAAGAGATTTTTGTGTAAATATGCATTTTACTTAATTATGCAATTCCCGACGAAAGAGTTCAATGTATAGAAAAAATATAGAAAAAATATATTATTTAGAAAAGTTTTCCCTACAATACAATGACAATCAATCCATCTTGTAAATTCAAATCCGTCCATTGTATTCGTATTGCATTTCTCCGTAATTAACATCACAGCCACCGCCCTTGATTGTTTTTCATAATTGACGCAAATGGGAATTAGGGTTGCCACCGTTGTATTTGAGACAATAAGTTCGAATAGGTCAGCGGCCAACCCTAGTGTCGGAGTTATTAGACCGCCTAAAGGCGACGACATGGTCTAACGATTGAAATACTGAGACTGTCAATTTAATGTACCTTGGTCTGAAGCACGGTAGCGCTTAGATAGAAATGCCACTATCGGCCACCCATCCAAGTAGGGGCCGAGCTACGCAGTGCTTAACAATGAACTGACATCGTTTAGTCAAACTACGCTAAAAATGGTACTTGAGAGATTTTTTTCTTTCTATTAACTCATCTGTTTATCACGTGTTAGAGACTAAAATCCGTTTTTTTATATCGCTATTGTGTCCAGAGTTACAGCACAGTAGGATTTTTTAGACTGTGGTTACAGGCGGTTTGTGGCGGCTGATTAGACAGAGAAAGCACTACAGGCTTGTGACGTCACAAACTTGTAGCGCCATAGACGTCGCATACAAAAAATCGTTTGGACAGAAGAGAATCTTTCAGAGCTTATAATTTCTTTATTTTTTAATCGATTTTGATTCTGATTTTAGTTTTAATCATAATTTTACTAAATTCATATCTCAAATTGTACACTTTTCATATCAGCCAAATACCCTATTCTTATAAAAATCAAATTTGACGAGCTGTTCTAGATTATCAACGGTGTACCAACCCTAGTGAGGCAATACTGTGTAACTATAATTGTTAATTATACGTCCTTTGTTCAGACTGCTCCAGTTTAATTAATCGTTCGATTAATATCGATTAGATAGCTTTTGTTTGTCTGTACCCATGTTACTCTTTACACTATTTAAATTAAACTATTACGATATGAACACATTGTAAACACTAATCTAGACGGACTTATTCGCGAATAAAACATTTAATGCATACCTCAACGTTTCGGTCGTGTCGCAACGGCCGTGTTCACGAGGGTACCCTCGTAAATGTTTTATTCGCGATTAAGTCCCGTCTAGATTAGTGTTTACAATGTTACTCTTTACCAGTTATTTATTTTTAACGGACTTCAAAAATAAAAGGAGCAGGTTTGTTAAGCGGAGCGGAGCACAACTGACCAATCACAACGCGTTACGAAAAGATTTTGACAATGTCAATGCGTTGTTTGACAATGTCAATGCGTTGTTTGACAATGTCAATGCGTTGTTTGACAATGTCAATGCGTTGTTTGACAATGTCAATGCGTTGTTTGACAATGTCAATGCGTTGTTTGACAATGTCAATGCGTTGTTTGACAATCACAATGCGCTGTGATTGATCGATTAAGCTCCGCACAGGTCCGCTCCGCTTCGATGCACCTAACCTTTAATTTAATCTGCTGTCTCAGCAAAAAAATCCTACTTCTACACTAATATTATAAAGAGGAAACCTTTGTTTGGTTGTAATGAATAGGCCTGAAAAACTAATGGACCGTTTTTAAAAATTCTTCACCATTAGAAAGCTACATTATCTACGAGTAACATACGCTATTTTTCATCCCGAAATTCCCACAGGAATGGACACAACGTGGGTAAAGCCGCGGGGCGCTGCTAGAATATTATAAATGCGGAAGTTTGTGAGGATGGATGTATGGATGTATGTTTGTTACTCTTTCACGCACGACAAAATTACTGGACGAATTTTGATGAAACTTTACAGTAATAAAGGTCATCAGAATAATACATGGACATTTTGAAAAGGCAATAAACATGTTTTTTATTTATTTATTTTTTTATTTACAACGACAACATACAATCAAAGACAACGAAAATACCTAAAAAAACAATTTTAAAAGAACGCTTATTTATTGCTGGATGTTACTGCTTAAAACAAAGCGATTATATTGTCATTGTTACTAATTGCTAGTGTAAAAAAATTGTATTTATTAGGTTCTTGACCTTTAACGCCACTCATTTGTCTTATAATCATTTCTCACGATGTAAATTGCGCCGCCATTTTTATTTTTGACAGATTAATTACGTCGGCTGTCAATTTATGTGATTTATATTTTGTTATAATTATTATATTACAACGTTCTAAATTCTTACTTAGGTATTACTATATAAAAATAAGTCGGGTTTTCCTTCATGACGCTATAACTCCAGAACGCACGAACCGATTTCCACGGTTTTGCATTCGTTGGAAAGGTCTCGGGCTCCGTGAGGTTTATAGGGAATAAAAATTTCAAAATTCCCACGGGAACGGGGGCGCTGCGGGTGAAACCGCGGGGCACAGCTAGTTAGGTATAAAGTTGAGTTTCCATTCAATCTATACGGAGCTTAATCGCCCAGTATCGCCCCGCGGTTTTAACCGCGTTGTGTCCATTCCCGTCGGAATTTCGAGATGAAAAATAGCCTATAACCTTCGCGTTGAAAGTGGCTATGTATTACAAAAAGAATTATTCAAATCGGACCGGTAATTCCCGAGATTAGCTCGAACAAACAAACTTAGAAATTTTACCTATTTATATGTAATACGGTTTTACCCGCGTTGTACCCGTTCCCGTGGGAAGTCCAGGATGAAAAGTAGCCTATAACCGTCCCGTTGAATGTGGCTATCCATTACAAAAAGAATTTTTCAAATTGGACCAGTAGTTCCTGAGATTAGCTCGAACAAACAAACAAACTTAGAAATTTTACCTCTTTATAATATTAGTATAGATAGGTATAGCTCCGCATAGCTCCGCTTCGCTTAGTTAGTTTTCCAAGAAAATGATTCTTAAAAACTTACCAATTAAACTCACTTACTCGTGGCGTAGTTTGACTAAGCGAACTTAGTTCATTGCGATTGATAAGTAACGTACAGCTCGGCCCCTACTTGGATGGGTGGCCGATAGTGGCATTTCTACTGAGCGTGCTACTTCGAAGCACGTTAAATTGTCGTTCCCGGTTGTTTCAATCGTCTGACCATGTCATCTTTAGGCTTTCGAAAAACTCTGAAACCAGGATTGGCCACAGACCTACTCGATTTATTTATTGTACTCACCATAAACGCAACAGATAATATAAAACAAATAACTAACAGGTTCATGTAACATTGTGCCAACATGATTTTGAAAACAATAACTATAAACAAACTCTATGGAATGTTTTTTTGCAAGAATTTACGATTTATCAAAGAAATACAATTTATATTTTTTTATGAGGGAATAAAGTTTATATGTAAAATAAAACCGTTTATATTAAAATTTTTATTAAATAATTTTATAATATTCACACTATTTTGTTAAAATACATCTATAAATATAAAACTCAATGCCACTTTTCGTTTCACTACATAGTATATAAAACAAAGTCGCTATTTTTGTCTGTTTGTCTGTATGCTTAAATCTTTAAAATTACGCAACGGATTTTGATGCGGTTTTTTGTAATAGGTAGATTCAAGAGGAAGGTTTTGATGTATAAATATTCCCGATATTCCCACGGGAACGGGCACAACGCGGGTAAAACCGCGGGGCACTGCTAGTAATTTTATAACTCAAGAACATGCTCACCTATCCAAACCAAATGTTAAGGCTTTGTTCGGACTATTTAGTACTTACATGGTTTATGTAAAGTTTGCACAAAATCGGTCGAGCGGTTCTTAAATTCCCACGAGAACGGGCACAACGCGGGTAAAACCGCGGGGCATAGCTATATTAAAAATAAGTACATTGCCTTAAGCGTAAAATTTCTTTAAAGAAAATCAAATTAAGATATTCTTCAGAAACTAATTTATGGAAGAAAAATAAATTTCATTTTTCATTTTATTAAATTTATTAACAAATAACAGCTCCCCGCGGTTTGACCCGCGTTGTACCCGTTCCTAAGGAAATTTTGGCATAACAGTAGCCGCAAACTTTCCTCTTGAATCACTGTGTTTGCAAAACCACACGAAATTCCATTATTAGGTAGTTTTTAAGAAAATCAATAACGGTTACGAACTTCGCAACTGGTTTTTTGTAGCCTATAGGAAAGTTATAGGCTATTTTTATTTACCTCGAAATCCCACGAAACTGAATAAAACACAGGTAAAACCACTAGTCACAGCTGGTATAACAATATTTTGTTTAATTTATCAGTACCTATATAGTTTTTAAATACAGTAATGGTGTAAGATAACATTATTATAGGACACGTACTCAAGATTCGCAACTGGTTACGAAAAGAAAATATCGAAACTGGTTGCCAACTTTTTCGCAACCGGTTAACTACAATCTTTTTTAGCAACTGGTTACAAACTTTTTGCAACCGGCTATAAACTTTTTCGTAACCGGTTATGAATTTTTTTGCAAATACTTTTTGGGTCAGATTTTTTATTTATAATCCATTCGACTGTGTCCCCTTCCCGAGCACCTTGTGCACCAGCCTCCGGTGCGTGTACAGCGCGCCCGTGTGCGCGAACGTCGCGCCGCAGTACGAACACACCAGCGGCCTCTCGCCGGTGTGCGTGCGGATGTGACAGCGGAGTATCGCTATCGACTGGAAGGACAATTATAGTGTAAAAAAAACCTTTATTTAATACTAGGCGCGCCCCGCGGTGTTACCAGCGTTGTACCCGTTCATAGGGGAATTTCGGGATAAAATGTTTCCCATGTGTTATTCTGATTTATAACCTATATTACTGTAAAGTTTCATCCAAATCCGTCGAGTAGTTTGTTCGTGAAAGAGTAACATCCATCCTCTTAAACTTTCGCATTTATAATATTACTAGCAGCGCTCTGCGGTTTCACCCGCGTTGTACCCGTACCAGCAGGAATTTCGCGATAAAAAGTAGCCATCTCCTTTCTCAGGCTCTGGACTAACTGTGTACCAAATTTCATTCAAATCGGTTCAGTAGTTTTGGCGTGAAAGCGTAACAGACAGACAGAGTTACTTTTGCATTTATAATATTAGTTAAGATAGCAGGATAATTTCGGTATCCCTGCATCATAATGTATCATTACGTACTTCATCTATCAGATTTCTTCTCAGTGGGAACTAGCCTATTGTCTACGTACCGAAAATCCTCTCCCGCAGTAATCACAGATCTTATTCTTCGGCTTCTCGCGCTTCTCGTGGACCATTCGGATGTGATGCTGCATTGAAGATATCGTCTTGAATGGCTGAAACAAATGTACACAAATTAAGAACCGAAGAGAGAGAAGAACAAGTTTTTGAAGTCTTACTACTAGGAGTATTTAAAAAACCAGCCAAGTGCGAGTCGGACTCGCAGACGAAGTGTTCCGTACGTCAAAAAATATTAGTATCGACCAAGAAACGGTAAAAAATCACGTTTGCTGTATGGAAGCCCCCTTAAATATTTGTTTTATTTTATTTTTAGTATTTGTAGTAGTGTCAACTGTCTAGCTATCACCGTTCTTGAGATACAGCCTGGTGACAGACGGACGGTCGGACGGACAGCGAAGTCTCAGTAATAGGGTCCCGCTTTTACCCTTTGGGTACGGAACCTTAACTAGCTCTCCGCGCTGGTTCCAGTCATAGATGGCGCTAGTATGTATGTATGTATGGCGCGCTATTTTGTAGATCGCCCTTACGTTATTCTCCCAGATTTAGTGTCTCCGCATCTATGCATATAAATTGTACCGCTCGTGGCGTAGCTTGACTAAGCGATGTTAGTTCATTGCGATTGTTAAGCAACGGGCAGCTCGGCTCCTACTTAGATGGGAGGCCATAGTGGCATTTCTATTAAGTCGGTAGCACATCTAATTTTTTACAGAGTTGAGTTGTTATCGTAGTAATATTCCTGAGATAGTTTTACTCACTTTTTGACAGATATTGCACTGATTAAAATATATCTTCATATGAGTCCATCCTATGTGCGCGATCAGTCTTCTCTTTTCAACGAATTTCAACCCACAGTAGTCACAAATGAATCTGAAGCAATAAAAAGTTATGTCGATTCGCTATTGGTTGGGAACAAAGTTTTTTCGCAACTGGTTACGAACTTTTTTACTAGTATAATATATAGTAGTTCTCATGATATACAGCTGGATACGAGTAAAGATATTTACTTTCCAACTGGTTGCGATATTTTCACAAACAATTTTTTTTTGTATCCGCTTACGAACTTTTTGTAACCGTTTATGAATAATTTTTCGCAACTGGTTACGAACTTTTTTTTTAGTAACTGGTTACGAAATTTTTATGACTGTGTTCAAACCTTTTCGCAGCTGGTTACGAACTTTTCGCAACTGGTTACGAACTTTTCGCAACTGGTTACAAACTTTTCGCAACTGGTTACGAACTTTTTTTTTCACAACCAGTTACTTTTTACTTTTTTCACAACCGGTTACCTACTTGGCGTCGTCGACGCCGCCGTGGTTGCGGCTCAGCTTCAGATGGCTCACCAGCACCATCCGCGATGAGAACTGTTTCTGGCACAGCTCGCAGTAGTGGTGCGCGTTCGTCTTGTGTTTGGATTGCACGTGGTTTTGCAGCCCCGAGCGCGAGCCGAACGTTCGCGAGCATTCGGTGCACGGGAACGATATTACGTTCGTTTTCTCGTGGATAGTTCTGGAAAGTTACGACAAAGTTCCCGTAGGAATTTCGGGATGAAAAAAACCTTCCCGTTGAATGCGGCTATCTATTACAAAAAGAATTATTCAAATCGGATTGGTAGGTTCTGAGATTAGCACGGTCAAACAAAGTTAGAAACTACCTCTTTACATCATCATCATCATTTAATCTTCACTACATAGTATAAAACAAAGTCGGTTTATCGGTTTCCGCTGTCTGTCTGTCTGTCCCTATTTATGGTTAGATCTTTAAAAATACGCAACGGATTTTGATGCGGTTGTTTAAATAGATAGAGTGATTCAAGCGGAAGGTTTATATGTATAATAATTTCCAAAATTCCCACGAGAACGGGTACAACGCGGGTAAAACCGCGGGGCGCGGCTAGTTATATATGTAAAAATCAATGCCACTTTTCGTTGTAACTGACCTCCTAAACGGCTGGACCGATTTGAATGAATGTTTTTGTATGCGTTTGGGTGGCACCCTGGATGGTTTAGATTCACACTAGCGACATCTATTGTGTCGCGGGTGGGACCATCGCGCGGGACAGCTAGTCTTATATATATGAGTATTAATCTTATATTTAAAATTCTCGTGTCACAGTGTTCGTTCCCATACTCCTCCGAAACGGCTTGACCGATTCTCATGAAATTTTGTGAGCATATTGAGTAGATCTGAGAATCGGCCAACATCTATTTTTCATCCCGAAATTCCCGCGGGAACGGGTACAACGCGAGTGAAACCGCGGGGCGCAGCTAGTTATATATAGATTTTTGATCATTTAACAAACCTGTAATGATACTCGTACGCCCATTTGGTGCAAAATGTCTTGAAACATATCTTGCAGTCCTTCTGAGGCTTATGCTTCTCCTTATGATACCTATATCTTCTGTGAGAGCTGTAAATAATTTTTAGTATTTGTTTTATTTTATTTTTAGTATTTGTTGTTATAGCGGCAATAGAAATTCATCATCTGTGAAAATTTCAACTGTCTAGCTATCACCGTTCTTGAGATACAGCCTGGTGACAGACGGACAGCGAAGTCTCAGTAATAGGGTCCCGTTTTTACCCTTCGGGTACGGAACCCTAAAAATGTAAAATAAAAGCGAAGTGTATCCGTTAATATAGGTTCAATTCGAAACGATACCTAACAATTGCCTTAAGCTAACATCGCTTACTCAAACACGCTTCAAGCGCTTCGCTTACTCACTCCGTCTTAAAATTGCACAGTTTACATGTATATTCCTCGTCCATAGCTCCTTGCTCCATGGTCGAATGGATTTTCTTAAAATGAGATATTAAAGTAGGGATATACGTCGACCGAAGACCACAGACCGCACATTGATACCTGTAACATAATTAAGAAAAAATTAAGTCATTCATTTTCATTCATTCAATCGAGTAGGTCACTGGCCATCCCTGGTGTCGGAGTTTTCAGACCGCCTAAGGCTGCGGCTCCATTGAGGCGGAGACGAGCGGAGCAGAGAGGAGACGTGTGGGGATCGACCAATCGTATTACATGAAATCCACATCTCGTCTCCGCTCCGCTTCAATGGAAACAGTCAAGCGGAGACGAGCGGAGCTGAGAGGAGACGTGTGGGGATCGAACAATCATATATTACCTGAAATCCACATCTCAGCTCCGCTCGTCTCCGCCTCAGTGGAATCACATACCTCTTTTCACAGCTCTGCTCCTCTCAGCTCCGCTCGTCTCCGCCTCAATGGAGCCGCAGCCTTATTCCACTGAGGCGGAGACGAGCGGAGCTGAGATGTGGATTTCACGTAATATATGATTGTTCGATCCCCACACGTCTCCTCTCAGCTCCGCTCGTCTCCGCTTGACTGTTTCCATTGAAGCGGAGCGGAGACGAGATGTGGATTTCATGTAATACGATTGGTCGATCCCCACACGTCTCCTCTCAGCTCCGCTCGTCTCCGCCTCAATGGAGCCGCAGCCTAAAGGTGACGACATGGTCTGACGATTGAAACAACCGGGACCGACTGCTTAACGTGCCGTCAGAAGCACGATAGCGCTCAGATAGAAATGCCACTATCGGATAAAACAACTATACCAGTATGGCTCAGGGGAGCTCGTGAGATGAAATAGATACGAATAAAGTAAAAGTACTAAAAACATATCAGCCTGTAATGTCCCACACATGGACAAAAGCCTCTCATCTCACTGAAGATATCAGTACAGTGAGGAGGATTAGGCGTAATTACCACGCTTGCCAAATGCGGGTTGGTGGTTGGTGACCTGTGAATTGAACCCGGGACCTCAGTCTTGGCAGGCGACTGCACATACCACTAGACCACTGAGGCGTCTCTAGGATCGAATACTTCACAAATCTATACTAATATTATAAAGCTGCAGAGTTTGTTTGTTTGAACGCGCTAATCTCAGAAACTACTGGTCCGATTTGAAAAATTCTTTCAGTGTTGGATAGTCCACTTATCGACGTAGGCTATTTCATCTCGGAATTCCTACGGGAACGGGCACAACGCGGGTAACACCGCGGGGCGCGGCTAGTCTATAATATAAAAATGAATCGCTGAATCTGTTGGTAAGCGCATAACTTCAAAACGGCTGCACCAAATTGGATGATTCTTTTTTTAATGTGTTCCTTATTGTCAGGACAAGGTTTTTATATAAGAAAAATAAGGAATAAAAATCTCAAAATTCCCACGGGAACGGGCACAACGCGGGTAAAACCGCGGGGCGCTGCTAGTGTGTTGATAATAATGATTAAAGCATACCTCTTCCAATGTCTTCTGACGTGGTTCGTGAGACTGTCTCTATTTTTGAATTCACAGTTGCATATAGTGCACGTCAGAGATGTGTCGGTCTGGAAAATAACTCGTGTTGAAATATATATACAGTCAGAGTTAGTTAGTAAGCTCAATGTATAATGAAATATTATAAATGCGAAAGTTTGTGAGGATGGATATACAGGGTGGAAAAATCGAATGCCACATGGATGGCAACTACCTTAAATATTGTAAATAGCACATTTTGTGTAAAGGAGACTTTCCTTCGTTTTTAGAAACAATAAATACTGCATTTAAGGATTTATGAAAAATCGCTTGCCTCAGTCGGGACTCGAACCGGTCAAATGTGACAAAAAATTATGTGCTGTATTTTATGATGCAGATCGAAAGGGTTACTGATAAGGTTCATTTTTCTCTAAATAACAAATACAATCAGAATAACGGAAGGCCATGAAAATTGTAAATGAAAAATTAAAACACAGAAAATAAAACAATATTCATTTAATAACCTTACTAAAACCTTGCTAACTAAAGTAGTTGTTCAAAATGAGCCCCGTTTTGGCGTTTGCATAAATCTAATCTTTTGAGGAATTGTCTTTTCGTAGCTCGTTGCAGTGAATTGTGGTGAATATTAGTAATAGCTGCATGGACTTCGGTTTTCAATTCGCGTACGTTTTCGTAAGTTCTTTTATAAATAACATCCTTCACGTATCCCTACAAAAAGTAGTCCAATGGCGTTAGATCCGGAGATCTGGCCGGCCATTTAATAATCCCTTTTGTACCGATCCATGTCTGGAAATGGTTATTTAGATATGTAGTCGATAACCTGCTGTTATGTGCTGGTGCACCGTCTTGTTGGAAAATAAAAGTGTCGTATTCTTCGGGTAGATCATTTAATGCATTTCGCAATAGGTCTAGGATTTCGAGGTATTTTACTGTATTCAGGTGTCCTTCAAATATGTGAACCATAACAACCCTGTTTTTCATTATCCCGCACCAAACGTTAAAAGAGAATCTCACCTGATTATTAGTTTCATGTGTACGCATCGGGTTTATACGGCACCAATAATGATTATTGTGACGATTGTACATACCATTATTACTAAAGTTACTTTCATCTGACCATATTATGTAATCCAAAAAATTTTCGTCTTGAGCCAATTTTGCCTCGATATCTCGACAGAATTGAAGCCTTCGGTCAGTGTCTCCCGGAAGCAATTTTTGCACCAAACGACCTTCACGGTAACATTTATACTTGTATTTTTTGAGCACGCTTAGCACACGAGTATGATTAGAACCAAGTATTTCAGCGGCTTCTCTGCTCGATGCTTTCGGGTAGGCTTCAAAATAAGTTAAGACACCTAAATCAAAATCGGAATAACCAATCGGCTGTTGTAGTCGCCGAAGCCGGCTCTCAAATCTTCCATGGCGTTTTAAGTTTTTAACCATTCGTTGCAAGACGAACCTGGATGGTATTTGCCTGTTTGGATATTGTTCCGCGTACCACTGCAGTGCTCGTGTTACATTTTTTGCATTAACAAAGTACGCTTCTATTAAATCGAACTGTTCTTGATAATCGTCAGCCATTTATAATGTAAAAGCACTTGCAAGTCACAATTTCAATTTAACTACGTAAAATAGTAGCTCTAATATTCGAAAATGGAATAAACACAATTCAAAAAAAAGAAAAGAATGCGTTCAACAAGTCGGGCATTATTTGTTTTAAATTAAAAAGATTGCACTTAAAAAACAAAAACGGTTCGTTAAAATGTTCCATTTTTAAAAATGTTCGTATTCTAGCTACTATGATGACTAGAGAATAATTGATGCAATTTTCCTACCAAAGGAAGTAGGTTACTAAAGTGGCATTAGTAATCGCAACTAAAGTGATAAGTAAACATAAGTGCAGCTCATCATTATCATATTGTCATTTACACGTCTTTATTTTCCTTGTATTCCACGGATTACGTCTTAATTCACGTGACGGGTGAAATCAAATTTAAAAGGTAATTGTTAGTTTGCATGGCCTTCCGTTATTCTGATTGTATTTGTTATTTAGAAAAAAATGAACCTTATCAGTAACCCTTTCGATCTGCATCATAAAATACAGCACATAATTTTTTGTCACATTTGACCGGTTCGAGTCCCGACTGAGGCAAGCGATTTTTCATAAATCCTTAAATGCAGTATTTATTGTTTCTAAAAACGAAGGAAAGTCTCCTTTACACAAAATGTGCTATTTACAATATTTAAGGTAGTTGCCATCCATGTGGCATTCGATTTTTCCACCCTGTATATGTATATGTATGTTTGTAACTCTTTCAGAAAAAAGTGCTGAACGGATTTGGATGAAACTTTACAGTAATATAGGTTATACATCAGAATAGCACATGGGATATGTTTTATCCCGAAATTTCCGCGGGAATGGGCACAATGGGACGCGGCTAATCGTAATAAACTAAAATAGTAAATAAATAAAGATTTACCCACGTTGTTCCCGTTCCCGCGGGAATTTCGGGATAAAATGCATCCCATGTGTTATTTTGATGTATAACCTATATTACTGTAAAGTTTCATCTAAATCCGTCCAGTAGTTTTTACGTGAAAGGGTAACAAACATACATACATCCTCACTAACATTCGCATTTATAATATTAGTCGGAAGTAATTGACACCCACACGAACAAAAACTATTTAATTTAAATACCTTAGTATGAAACATCTCGATATGGTTATCATGTACAGATTTCAGTGAAAACCCTCTAATGCAGTCATTACATCGAAACTCCTTCTTAACAAACGAATCTCTCTTCCTGTCAACCTCCCTTTCCGTCATTAGCTCTTCATCTGTCAAATGGTACACATATATCTGGTCTTTGTATTCGTTTAATATTTCAAGCCCGTATTTTCTAGAGACGTCCTCTTTTTTTGATTTTTTTTTGTATTTTTTTTGAGTTTTTTGTGTAGCTGTTTCTTTTTTTATTCTCTTTGGTGGGGTCTGTGGAAAATAAATTTATGTTTATCTATATACATACAAATAAATAAAATTGAAGTGTCTGTTTGTTCCGGCTAATCTTTGAAATTGCTGGACCGATTTTGATTGGACTTTCACAGACGGGTAAGTAACAAGTACGTAACTTAGGCTACTTTCATCTCCACATTTCACGATTTCATCTTCAAATTTAATTGGAACGGGTGCAACGCGGGTAAAACCGCGGGGCGCTGCTAGTAGATTTACACTAATATAAAGAGGTAAACTTTGTTTGTTTGTAACGAATAGGCTCAAAAACTACTGGACCGGTTTTAAAAATTCTTTCACCATTCGAAAGCTACATTATCCACGAGTAACATAGGCTATTTTTTATCTCGAAATTCCCACAGGAATGGACACAACGCGGGTAAAAACGCGGGGCGCTGCTAGTAGATATAATATATTCACCTGTTCCTCGCTCTCATATCCGCTATTCCCGTCCAAATCATCAGAGAATTCGCATTTCACTTCACACACCACCATCTCTTTACATTCATCGACACTATCTAGTGTCACAATGTTAGTGTCAGAATTAGGTTTAGTGTCATTGTTGTCACTTTTGGAAGTATCGATTAATATTTCAGATTTTATATTGGTGATTGTTAAATCGTTGATCAGCTTTCTCGAATTTGGCTGTGAATAGAAATAAATTAAATCAATTATATCTATACTAATATTATAAAGCTGAAGAGTTTGTTTTGTTTGTTTGTTTGTTTGTTTAAACGCGCTAATCTCAGAAACTACTGAACCGATTTGAATAATTCTTTCACTGTTAGATAGTCTATTTATAGAGGAAGGCTATAGGCTACATTTTATCCCGAAATTCCCACGGGAACGGGCACAACGCGGGTAAAACCGCGGGGCGCTGCTAGTACTCGTATAAACTAGCAGCGCCCCGTGGTTATACCTTTGTTGAGCCTATTCAAAAAATAACCTACCTTCCGGTTGAATGTGGCTATCCGTTACGAAAGGAATTATTCAAATAGATATGTATGAAAGACAATAGCCCTTTTATTTTGTATCTATAATAAGTACTATAATATAATTATAGTTTAAAAAAACTAAAAAACACGCTTTTTTACTCTGAATTGAATCATTGTGTTAATAACTTAAATTTTATTATAATTTTGATTTTAGGTGAAAAATTATTTTCTAGTTTTTAGTTCAATTTGCAATAAAAGCGTGTTTTTTAGTTTTTTTTAACTATAATTTTATTTTTTATTTTTTAGTAAATCTGGCAAATCCATTAAGGATAATGGGAAACTGTTATTAAATTATTGCATTGTCATCGGTCCTTGATAAGTATGCAAAGTTTCAAATTAATCAGACTTCTGGAAGTTGGTGAAAATGATGTTCAAAGATTCCATTACATACGTTCGTAGGTACATACAGGCCAAGCTAATAAAAGCGTGTTAAAAATGAATCGCAAAATGTGTTGGTAAGCGCATAACTTCAGAACGACTGCACCAAATTGGATGATTCTTTTTTAACGTGTTCCTTATTGTCAGGACAAGGTTTTTATATAAGAAAAATAAGGAATAAAAATCTCAAAATTCCCACGGGAACGGGGGCGCTGCGGGTGGAACCGCGGGGCACAGCTAGTGTTACATAACGATAGCCACATTCAAGAGAAGGTTATAGGCTATTTTTCATCCCGAAATTCCCAAGGTAATAGGCTCAACGCGGGTAAAACTCAGAGCAGTGCCATTTATATTAGTATCACTACATAGTATAAAACAAAGTCGCTATTTTTGTCTGTTTGTCTGTATGCTTAAATCTTTAAAATTACGCAACGGATTTTGATGCGGTTTTTTGTAATAGGTAGAGTGATGCATGAGGAAGGTTTTTATGTAAAAAAAATCCGGAAATTCCCACGGGAGCGGGCACAACGCGGGTAAAACCGCGGGGCTCTGCTAGTATAATATAAACTGCCTTATACATAAACGGTATTCCACTAAATCGCTGGTTTAAAGTGTTTTATCTCTTTTACTCTTTGCAAAGTAGCGTTTGTTGGAAAGGGACAAATTTGATAAACGTTGAAGAACAAGGGCCTGAATCTTACCTCAATGTGAGTTGGATCTACTTGCTCCAATGTATCAGCGTGCTGTAAGAAAACGAAAATATATATTAATTAACTCGCCGGTTCCCCCGCGTTGTACCCGTTCCCGCGGGAATTACGGGATAAAATGTATCCCATGTGTTATTCTGACGTATAACCTATGTTACTGTAAAGTTTCGTCCAAATCCGTTCGGTGGTTTTTTCGTGAAAGAGTAACAAACATACATACATCCTCACGAACTTTCGCATTTATAATATTACTAGCAGCGCCCCGCGGTGTTACCCGCGTTGTATCGGTTCCCGCGGGAATTTCGAGATAAAATATATCCCATGTGTTATTCCGATATATAATCTATACTAGCTGTGCCCCGCGGTTTCACCCGCAGCGCCCCCGTTCCCGTGGGAATTTTGAGATTTTTATTCCCTATAAACCTCACGGAGCCCGAGACCTTTCCAACGAATGCAAAACCGTGGAAATCGGTTCGTGCGTTCTGGAGTTATAGCGTCAGGGAGGAAAACCCGACTTATTTTTATATAGTAGATTATTGTAAAGTTTCATCCAAATCCGTTCAGTAGTTTTTACGTGAATGAGCAACAAACATACATCCCTCCTCACAAACTTTCGCATCTATACTAATATTATAAAGCTGAAGAGTTTGTTTTGTTTGTTTGTTTGTTTGTTTAAACGCGCTAATCTCAGAAACTACTGAACCGATTTGAATAATTCTTTCACTGTTAGATAGTCTATTTATCGAGGAAGGCTATAGGCTACATTATCATTTTATCCCGAAATTCCCACGGGAACGGGCACAACGCGGGTAAAACCGCGGGGCGCTGCTAGTTTATAATATTAGTAGGAAGTAGGATAGGTAGGATATATTAATATGAAAAGTTAAAAGTTTGTATAAATATTTTGTTGTTTCTTTTAAAGTGCTTGTTAAAAGGTTTTTATTACTTTATGTATTATTAAAATTATTTTAAACTAAAAACCATTACCTTTTGCAGTTTGACATAGTTATCCTGAACTTGCTTTTTGAAAAGCTCAATTTTCTTCAACATGTAGTGACATATGTGACAGACAAACAGCTTGGAGTCACACATCTGAAACATAATATATATATTTCCAATATATTAACATAATTTTAGCTATCAAATGGTTTGTCTATATGAACTATACGAGCAGCGCCCCGCGGTTTTACCCGCGTTGTGCCCGTTCCCGTGGGAATTTCGGGATGAAAAGTAACCTAAAACCTTCCCGTTGAATGTGGCTATCTATCACAAAAAGAATTATTCAAATTGGACTGATAATTCCTGAGATTACCCCGAACATATAAACAAACAAACTTTAAAATTTTACCTCTATATAGGTTATACCTCTATATAGGTATACTAATATTAGTAGGATGTGGAATATCACGACATAGTATAAAACAAAGTCGCTTTCCGCTGTCTGTCCCTATGTATAATCTTTAAAATTACGCAACGGATTTTGACACGGTTTTATAATTAGATAGTGATTCAAGAGGAAGGTTTATACGTAAGAAATTCCCGAAGTTCCCACGGGAACGGGCACGACGCGGGTGAAACCGCGGAGCGCTGCTAGTAATGTTGTAAATATAGAAGACGATTTCAATAACATAAGAATTGGCCTTTCTATGTCAGCCATATTGAATCCAATTGCCAATTTCAATACCACGTACTATACTTCTGAAAACTTTTATTTTGAAGACTTATTTAACACTAAAACAAAGAAAAAAGGGGTAAAACTAGAAATAAACTTACGTGGATATATTTGTTAAGGAATTCCGAGTGTGAACAAGCAATAATGTTGATAAAATATCCGTCGGTTTTCAAACAACAAAAACATATCTTTGGGGAAGAATCGTCTTCATTTTCCTCGGTTAGCCGTTCCACTAGTACTATATTGTTGATGTTCTCCATTGTTTGGATAAAAAGTGAGAAAACTAAGAAAGTTTATTTTATAATTTGTATTTTGTTCGTATTCAATCAATGTTCTAAGTTCTACTTTCCTTTCATTCATGGGTCAAGTCAAAAAACGTTCCTTTCCTTCTACTTCTGAATACTTTTTGCTAGCAAATTTATCTTGTTCAAACTCGTGTATTTCGTAAGATGTGTTTGCAGGAAATTGCACTAAAAGAAATTTTAATGCTGTGCTTTTGTAAATATTTTTTGATCCATTATTGCAGCGATATTACTTCATTTTTAGTGTAACTTTCATTAACATTTCCTAATTCGTGAAATTGAACGCAAAAATTTGACAATGACATTTTGTTAATTTAAGCTAGGGACGTGCCCGTGATAAATATATCGATATGTTTGTCATTCGTGGACTGTGATGTTCGTTTCGAATCGATTTACCTGCCTATGTCGATAAAATAACATATTCCATGTTGGTAAAATATTACTTTGTTTTAAACAACATTTAAGGTCTTCTCAACAGAATAATGGTTTTAATTTAACCAACCCAAAGTTAATTTATATACATTATATGACAACACAATAACTTACATGAGGATCTCATCAATCATCTATTGAACAATAAATTGAATTGAATTGAATTGAATCTCGTTATTTCATTTTGTTAATTTGTTGGGGGTTGCAAACGTCGACTGAGGTCTGAGTATTTGTTTGACAGTGCTCATCGCTCACTAGGATCGAATCGTGACCCTTCCCACAAAATCGATTAAAATTACAACGATATTTGTTGATGCCTTGATGAAAGTATCGATTATTTTAATCCAACCTTTAGTTTTAAAAAATCAAAGCAAAGATGGCAGCCAGTCAGTTTATGTGTTTTTGTTTACATTTTTTAAATCAACTTACCTGAATGAAAAATACATCAAATTTACTAGATTTTTACTGAAAATAAAAATGGATGTCGATATTTACAAAACATGTTGCGGTTGTCTATGCAAAGACAAGAAAACTTTACCAATTAGTGATTACTTGAAGACGGCATATTTTTCAAAATTACTATCAGAAGCTGAGGTATTTAACGTATTTATTTAATTTGTGTCCATAATATAGTATATTCTTTTGATTCTGCAGCTAGTCTCAACTCGTGGCACGTACAGGTGCTTGCCAAAACCGAGACCTCGGGTTGAGATTATCGGTCCCGATTATTTCATCGGTAGACCTCGTCGGAGGCCTTTAGTTGGTACTTTCCCTTCATGTTTCATGGCATAGCTGTGTGTGGACCTACATAGTTGAAAAATGAATATATTCATTCCTAAAATTGGATATAAAACTGCATAGTTTGCAAGTATACTACATAGTTCCTAGTAACAAAATAAAACACCTTTAAATTGTTATATCTTGCCGAAAACTTCACAAAAAACAAGCAGAGCAGTGAGAGGCTTTATTTTATTAGTAAAATAAGTAAATTAATATTTACAGAACAAATTAACACACAGTTAATTAGACCCAAACTAAGCTCTAAGCTTGCATTATGGAATCTAACTCACTGATACTACTCCATGTGTTCCTTACATATACATATGTTTTTCTATATAATTTCAGATATCAACAAAAAGATCCAAATCCCTACGTCTGTGTTGGCAGTGTCAAGCATACGTCAGAAAATGTATCAAGTTCAAACAGCAAGTGCAACACTCATTGTTGGTACTAAATAATGTTCAATTAGAGGTAAGATTAATAATCTCTACTTCTGTAATCCCGTTCACTGTACTGATTGTAGTGAGATGAGAGGCCTTTGCCCAGCAGTGGGACATTACAGGCTAAAGGCCTCCACTCATTACACCGTATCATACCATGACCATGCTATGAACATGTCAGGCAAAAAAGCATTCTTTGTATTGAAAAGTATGAGACTATGCTCACTAGACCGTTCCGTCACCAACCAACAACGTCGACTATTCTCACCTAATATTTTGCCGGTGCTGAAATTTCATAGGATGGTCATGGTATGATACGGTGTAATGGGTAGAAACCTTAATACTTTACTTTAATTTTTAGTTTAATGTCCTTGGTTCCAATTATAAACAAAATGATTTTTTTTTTCAGTCTGCCGATCAACCACAAACAAAGTCGTTAGGAATAAAAAAAGTTGTTGAACTTTCCCTTTTACCAGACAGCCAATCAGAAGACACATTCCAAGTTCTAAATCCAAATCTACAAAACGATATTCCACATTTAAAAGTTTTCGATCTTGCTCTTGTATCTGACAACCAATCAGAAGAAACAATCATAGTTCTAAATTCGAACCAAATAAAAGAAGAAGTTCCAAATTCAAATCTAATCAAAGACGAACTAGATGAAAACCGCTATTCGGACTCTGACAACACTTTGCTCATAAATTTTAGTAAAAAAAAGAAAAGTAAAAAGTCTTTTTTTAAAAAGAAATTGTTTGAAGAGGTTTTAATGAATGACGAAGAAGTTTTACTAGAAAGGAGGTTATTAGAGCAATCGGATGAGTTTGTGAATGCTATGTTCAAATGTATGAAATGTTTAATTAGTTTTGCTAATGAGGATGATTTGAAAGAACATTCAGAGAAGAAACATGAGTTGGTATGTATCTATCACTACATATTATAAAACAAACTCCCCGGCCGCGTCTGTCTGTCTGTTCGCGATAAACTCAAATACCTACTACTGTACGCGGTTTTTAAATAGATCAAAATGAGTAGTGTTCGCTGAAACTAAAGACACTAGCAGTGGTGGGGAAACTTTTTTAATGGTGGGCCACAAAGTTAAAAAAAAATCTAGAGGAGGGCCAGAATTATAGAAAAATGCATTTTGTGTGAAAGATTTTAAACATAATAATAATAAAAACATTAGTATTTAAACATAAATAGTAATTAAATTTAATTTTTATTTGAAGGCCCTGCCATGGTAGGCGTGTGAGACATAATATGGAATTGTTTTTGATTTTCCATAATATTTTCGAAAGCCGGTTCTAGCTGTGAAGAAGACACTTTCAGCAGTGCGAAAAGATGTTCATCAGTCAATCGGTTTCTGACTGAGTTTTTCCGCAATTTCATGGTCGAAAAAGTCTGTTCGCATACATAAGACGACGCAAACATCGCTATAATTTTCTGGGCGTGAGCAATCATCTTAATAGTCTACTAAGTAAAATCTACTCGGGCCATATACTCCATATCGTATGTTGTCCATGTCGACGGACCTTTGGCGGGCCGGATTAAATACCTTCGCGGGCCGGAGTTAGCCCGCGGGCCGTACTTTGCCCATTACTGCCTAGAGTGTATATTACTTACTTTTTAAACTCACGATTTGCACTCATTATACTAAATGAAACGGGTCTGTATCGCGTTAGATAATTAAACGTATTTTACTAAAATACGTACGTGTTGTCCCGTGACACGAGCTCGAAACGTCGGGTATTTTAACGTCGTATTTTAGTAAAATACGTTAAATTATCTAACGCGAGACAGACCAGTTTCATGTGTATATTACTCTTGATTATACTCACTGTATCGATATTATTCTGGTTTTCGTTTCATTTTTTTTTTGTATTTTATCAGCACACCAAGTACAAATGCGTGATCTGTGAATGTTGTTTCTCGTCGGAAGTGTCGTACAACTATCACAGGAGGAGACACGCGAAGCGGTATGTATGTACCGCTTGTCCGGTGAAGAGTGCGAGCGCGCGGGCCGCGGCGAAGCACTATGAAATGAAACACTGTCACAGGTGCGGTATACTCCGTTTCATAATTCAAGACAGATTTTGTGAACAAAATAATAATTGTATATTTTAATTTAAAGATTTCGCAGCACTTTATTATCTATTATCAATAATAAATAATGTATCATTATGATTCATCATTACATAGTATAAAACAAAGTCGCTTTCCGCTGTCTGTCTGTCCCTATGTTCCCGTGAGAATTTCAGGATTTTTTTATACATATAAAGTTATAAACCTTCATCTTGAATCACTCTATCTATTAAAAAAACCGCGTTAAAATCCGTTGCGTAGTTTTAAAGATCTAAGCATACATAGGGACAGACAGCGGAAAGCGACTTTGTTTATACTACCTATGTAGTGATAATCGGAATCCCGCTCAACAAAATATATATCTTGGAAAATATCGTAAGCGCGATCTACAATGTGTTCACACTAGCGACATCTATTGGGTCGGGAGGGACCACCGCGCGGGACAGCTGGTAAAAATAATGTAAAGCTAATTATACTAATTAGCAACTTTATTTTATTGCAGTGAAACTTACAAAGTGGAAAATGATGAAGAAAAAAATAGTAATGGAGACCAAAAAACTAATGAGTATGTACATACTTAGATCTTTTATATATAAAATTTAAAGTCCTGACTGACTGACTGATAATCAACGGGCAGGAAGGTTCTTCTAGTGCCGTAAGTGCACACTAAGAAAGGATTTTCGAAAATTCCTAACGAACGGGCTCAACGCGGGCAAAGCCGCGGGGCGCTGCTAGTTGTCATATCAATTAGTACCGCCCCGAATTGTGAGCGTAAACTGGAACAACCCGCTCTACGCTTCCTACCTAACTTGTGATTATTTCCAGGATGATATCTGAAGACATATTCCCTTGTTTGGAATGCAACAAGACCTTCCGCTGGAAGACTTCCCTCCGGAAGCACATGGAGACCCACAGGATAGAGGCCGGGGAGAAGAGGAAGCCGTTCTGCGAGCCTTGTGGGTGAGGCTTGTGGGGAAATAACTTCTTCATCGAGTGGATGGTCACCCTGACCAATCCTGGTGTCAAGAGTTATTGAGCCGCCAAAGGCCTCTGACATGGCGGGAATTCGCGGGTGGTTTTCTTATATGATGCTTAATTTTCAGTTTATCATTTACAACGACGTGCAATCTACAGAAGCATGTGAAAAATAGCTCGAAACATCAAATACAACTTAAATTGAGGTAAGATCTATTTCTATACATCACCACATAGTATAAAACAAAGTCGCTTTCCGCTGTCTGTCCCTATGTATGCTTAGATCTTTAAAACTACGCAACGGATTTTGATATGGTTTTTTAATAGATAGAGTGATTCAAGAGGAAGGTTTATAAGTATGAAATTTCCCGAAATTCCCACGGAAACGGGCACAACGCGGGTAAAACCGCGGGGCGCTGCTAGTATACAATAAAGCTGGGGGATTTAAATAAACGGAAGTGTTAATCTCAAATTGTCTAAATCGCAATATGTCTAGATTTTGTTTACATCACAAAGAGATCTAATTTTTGTAAAGTTTCATCTACATCGGTTCAGTACTTTTTTCGTGTAAGAGTAACAAACATACATACATCCTCACAAAATTTCGCATTTATAATATTAGTAGGATGGATACATATGTCATATGTCACCCAAAATTCTACCATTGTTTTTTGCCCTGGCAACACTTACAGGAAGCTAAAAGACTCGGAACTATCGCCGGAAGCGCTGTCAGCGGAAGTGGGTGACATTAAAACGAAGGTGTATTCCAGTAAGGAGGTGTACTCGTGCCCTCACTGCGGGAAAAAGTTCCAGTGGCGAGGGAATATGATGCGCCATGTACAGACACATACACTCAGGTGAATTGTATTTGATTTTAAAACAAACGGACTATCCCGTTTCTTACAATTGACAAGCCCGGTGGCACAGTGGCAGTGAGAGCGCTTCACTACATAGTAGAAAGCAAAGTCGGTTTCCGCTCTCTGTCCCTATGTATGCTTAAATCTTTAAAATTACGCAACGGATTTTGACGCGGTTTAAAAAAAAAAAGATAGAGTGATTCAAGAGGAAAGTTTATATGTATAAAAATTCCCGACATTCCCACGGGAACGGGCTCAACGCGGGTAAAACCGCGGGCGCTGCTAGTGTCAAATGTCGAAGTGAATTCTTAACGCAGTTTCAATTCAAAATATTTTACTTTCCAGAGCCAAGGGTGAGTTAGTGTGCAAGCCTTGCAACCGGACGTTCTCCTCGCTTGCAACGTACAAGCAACACATGCAAGTGAGCAGGAAGCACGTGTCCGAGGATGATTTCAAGTGAGTTATCCTGCAGGAAAGTAAGGATTAAAAATTAATGAGGAAATAAAAGGTTTAAAAAAATATTAATTCCCCTTCCCGTTGAATGTGGCTATCTATTACAAAAAGAATTATTCAAATCGGACTGATAATTCCTGAGATTACCTCGAGCATACAAACAAACAAACTTACAAATTTTATCTCTATAATATTAGTATAGATTTATATCTGACGCTTCGGTGGTCTAGTGGTATGAGCACTCGCCTACCAAGACTGAGGTCTCGGGTTCAATTCCCGGGTCGGGCGAAAACATGTTTCCTACTTTTCTGCATGACTGCGGCGCGGACAGGTGTGCAAGGTCTGTAACAAAAGCGTTCGCCTTTAAACTGCGTTCACCTTTAAATTGAACAAACCAGTATTATCCTGTGGTTACAGATACATGTGCAGTGACTGCGGCAAGCGGTTCGCGACCAAAACGAGACTAAAAGAACACGTCGACTGGGAGCATCTCAAGAACTACGTCCACACGTGCACGGACTGTCAGAAGGTAGGTGTGCTACAGACATTAGTAACGTAAAGTATTAGCCTGTAATTTCCCACTGCTGGGCAAAGGCCTCTCATCTCACCGAAGATCAATTAGATCAGTACAGTGAGAAGGTGAATCTATACTAATATTATAAAGCTGAAGAGTTTGTTTTGTTTGTTTGTTTGTTTGTTTAAACGCGCTAATCTCAGAAACTACTGAACCGATTTGAATAATTCTTTGACTGTTAGATAGTCTATTTATCGAGGAAGGTTATAGGCTATTTTTCATCCCGAAATTCCCACGGGAACGGGTACAACGCGGGTAAAACCGCGGGGCGCTGCTAGTAAGTAAATAAAATATTATACTGTAGTAGCGGCCGCCCTCGCTTCAAGAGACACCCCCTATTAGGGGTTGAATTGTGAATGAGACTCGAATGTTTAATTTGACCGGAGTATATCTTCAGTTTGATCTACAATAAAGGTTTATTTTTCAGGTATTCAGAAGTCATACTTCCTTATACGTCCACAGACAAGTGATACATAAAAAAATAAAACCGGAACATTTGTGTGACCATTGTGGAAAATCATTTCCGGTAAGTAAAATAACTTTTTTCAGAATTTTAGTGAAAAAAAAAATTTTAGTAGGGTTTTTTTTTGCTAGAAACACTGTAATTAACACTTCCTATGAGTTAAAAACTAATTAATTTAAATCGTGAGTCATGTTTATGGGGACGATAATGTTTTTAACTTGGTACACTGAACCTTATCTACACTAATATTATAAAGAGGAAAACTTTGTTTGTTTGGTTGTAATGAATAGGCTCAAAAACTACTGGACCGTTTTTAAAAATTCTTTCACCATTCGAAAGCTAAATTATCCACGAGTAACATAGGTATGGACACAACGCGGGTAAAGCCGCGGGGCGCTGCTAGTTTATTATAATAATATTATAATAACGGACTGATTTCGATTTGCTTTTCATCGATAGTGTTCTTGCTTAACTATGCGCGTTTCCATGAAAGTGAAGTGGAGCTGCGCGGAGCTCAAGTGACCAATCACAACGCATTACGAAAAGATTTTGACAATGACAATGCTCTGTGATTGGTCGAATGAGCTCCGCTCCGCTTCAACAGAAACGCTGAAAAAAATGTATAAGCGAATATATATTTTTCAGAATAAAAGCAAGCTCCTAAATCACGTGACTGCACTGCACTCGGGCTCCGCGCCGTACGCCTGCAGTCGCTGTCCCGCGCGCTTCAGTTGGCACTCGTGTCTGTCACGACACGTCAGACGACTGCACCGGGACGTGCGACGGGACTGACTGATTGACTACATGATTAGCTAACTGACTGACCTAGTACCTAGTAACAACATTATTATGTCTTTATTTAGCGACTGCACTGGAATTATGAGTGTGACTACTGATTGATTAGTCATTGACTGTAATTTTTTTATTTGTGACTGTAGGTGACTGAGTCAGTCATCAGCGACCAGTGTTCAGTGACTGTATGTTGAATTATTATTTGTTTAAACGGGAACTTACGTACGACGGAGGCTCCCCGCACACGGAGTGCGGGGAGAGACGCTGTCTCGCTTCACCCACCTCCTGATGAAGGTCACCGGACGTGACCGAAACGTGTTGAGGGACCTCAACAGTAGCCTCCGTCGTACGTAAGTTCCCGTTTAAACAAATAATAATGACATTAACGTATGTTTCAATTAATTGCATGTTGAATATTATACTGACGAAATGTGACTGGTTGTGGAATATGTGACTTGTTGACATTATCTGACTGCATTTTTTGTCATTACTAAGTACCTAATGATGATCGCCTCCTGAAAAATAGTATATTTTGTAAATAAATAATAATACATCTTGTATATAGTAATAAATACGTCTTGTCTATATAAGCTTGCATTGTACATAACTCTATTTATTTTTAAGATGACTAATTTCAACACAAATTACAAAATACCTATACATAAGAAATAGTTTATTGTATTGCAGATTTGCAGAATGTTCACATTTGTTGAAATATGTGTTATCATTACATAGTATAAAACAAAGTCGCTATTTTTGTCTGTTTGTTTGTCTGTTTGTCTGTATGCTTAAATCTTTAAAATTACGCAACGGATTTTGATGCGGTTTTTTTGTAATAGGTAGAGTGATTCAAGAGGAAGGTTTTAATGTAAAAAAATTCCCGAAATTCCCACGGGAACGGGCACAACGCGGGTAAAACCGCGGGGCGCTGCTAGTGAGTAATAAAGGTGGGTTTCCATTCCAGCGAAGCGGAGCCGTGCGGAGCTCAGTCGACCAATCCCAATACATTACGGAAATATTTTGACAATGTCGATTCGCTGTCAAAGTCAATGAAGATTGAATACTCATTGACTCTATGAAGAAGAAGAAGAAGAATGCGCTGTGATTGGTCGATTGCGCTCCGCACAGCTCCGCTACGTTTCAATGGACCTATGTGCGATTTGTTGCAATCTTAGACACATATAAAAGAAATAAACTTAATATTAAAATGGCGTGATAATATGCAAGTACCTACCATTAGTGTTAATATTGTCATAATGAAATATTCTATTTATGAATGCATAATATTTTGTACCTAATGAAATGCATAATGTAATCATTAATTTATGAAAATAATTATTTTGTGTGAAAGATTGAATAAATTCTTGATTTTTTATAGTGTCTCCATTATTTAGATAATTCTTATAGGACAGGAATAGACGAGGTGAAACTGCGTATCTAGAAACTCCAAGACCGCATCCATTTTCTCCAATTTTGTAAAAAAAACTAGCAGCGCCCCGCGGTTTTACCCGCGTTGTGCCGTGGGAATTTCGGGATTTTTTTTACATAAAAACCTTCCTCTTGAATCACTCTACCTATTACAAAAAACCGCATCAAAATCCGTTGCGTCATTTTAAAGATTTAAGCATACAGACAGACAAACAGATAAAAATAGCGACTTTGTTTTATACTATGTAGTGATTTAATCAGGGGCGCGGGAAATTCTTTTTAACTGGCAACATTGTAAGTCAGTTGTCAATGTCATTTCATCGCAAATGTCAAAAATCGTAACTGACTAACTGACTATTAAATAAATCGGAAACAGCTGATTCTTGTTTGTGTTTTGTGTTGTTAGATTGAATTTAATAAACATTTTCTTTTGTGAAAGAAAATGAATGAAATCTGTATTGAAAAGGAGTTCTTAAATATTAATCTTTCAATGCAATGTCGTACATGTCTTAGTGTCGGTCGAAAGTTATCAAAACTGGGCGATTTAAAAGAAGTATATGCAAAAATTGTTACAAACATTACTTCCTTGGTATGTAAATGTGGAATTAAATAATTGGCACATTGATTCTAAGTAAAATGGAACCATCCGAGAAATAAATTCTTAGTATTCTTTACACTTAACTTAATCAGCTTCCGTGGTCTTGTGGTTTGAGCGCTCGGCTCACGATCCGGAGGTTCCGGGTTCGATTCCCGGTGGGGATATCTCACAAAAATCTCTTTGTGAGACTGTCCTCAGTTTAGTTAAGGCATTGCAGGCTGAATCACCTGATTGCCCGATAAATAAGACGATTCTGTGCTTCGGAGGGCACGTTAAGCCGTCGGTCCTGGTTACTTTCTACGGATAGTATTCGTTACATAAGCCACGCAAGAGGCCTTTGGCGGCTCAATAACTCTGACACCAGGATTGGTCAGGTTGACCATCCACTCGATGAAGAAGAAGACTTAATTTGGTTTTTATTTAATTACTGTTAACTGTACCAATATCTTTAGTGAGATGAGAGGTCTTTGCCCAGCTGTGGGACATTACAAATACTTAGGTACTTATTTACTTATTAACCTTTCCAGAATAACCCCGATGATGTATTAGACATACTATTGTGCTGGGAATGCATTTCATTGCTAAATAATGTTCGGAAATTTCTTATCAAAGTTGAGAGAGCTAATTTCTTACTTAACAACAAACAGGTGGGTTCAACAGTAGTATACCCGTTCCTGTGGGACTTTCGGGATAAAAAGTAGACTATAACCTTTCTCTTGATTGTGGCTATCCACTACAACAAGTATTATTTGAATCGGACCAGTAGTTCCTGAGATAAGCAAGCGCATTATATAGAACTAGCAGCGCCCCGCGGTGTTACCCGCGTTGTATCGGTTCCCGCGGGAATTTCGGGATAACATGTATCCCATGTGTTATTCTGATGTGTAACCTACATTACTGTAAAGTTTCATCCAAATCCGTTCAGTAGTTTTTGCGTGAAAGAGCAACAAACATACATCCATCCTCACAAACTTTCGCATGTATAATATTAGTAGGATAGATATAATAATCTTATCTTATCAAGCATATCTCATGGTTAAGATCACCTGCAGCAGTTGTGCATGGTGTTTATAACATCCTCTTCACTGTACTGATATCATCAGTGCGATGAGAGGTCTTTGCCCAGCTGTGGGATATTACAAACTACTTTTTTTTTCAGGATTTAATGAGCCTTTCAAGTCTCACTAACATGATAAATAATGAAAGTAAAGAAATTATATATTTATCTAACTGTAATGATGATAAAAGTAACAAGAATTTAACTACACAGGAATTTTTATTTAATACTTCAGCAAAATGCTGCACCGATTATGATGATTTTGAATTCATAGATTTTAATGAAGAAAAAGTATCGAAGCTAAATAGTAGTTTGGATGATAAAAACATGGTCAAAAATAATTCTTCAGAAAACAAAATAAAAAATGAAAATAAAATAAACAAAGTCAAAAGTAAATGGGCTTTGAAAAAAGCGGAAACAAATAGAAAAATAAAATACAGAATTTTGGAAAGCAATTTCGAGAATTTGTTTGTTAGAGTGAGACGGAATGATAGTTTGTGTGGAAAAGAAAGTGATGGAATTTTGGAAAAAGGAATCAAATGTGAAATGTGTTTTCAAAATTTCCAAAAATTCCCGAATTTTTTGGAACATTTCAATAATATTCATAGTAAGGTACGCTCCTAGTGTAGTTTGACTAAGCTTATGTTAGTTCATTGCGATTGTTAAGCAACGTGCAGCTCGACCCCTACTTGGATGGGTGGCCGATAGTGGCATTTCTATCTGAGCGCTACCGTGCTTCGGAGGGCACGTTAAACTGTCGGTCCCGGTGGTATCAATCGTCAGACCATGTCGTCACCTTTAGGCGGTCTAAAATCCCCGACACCAGGGTTGGCCGCTGACCTTCTCGAACTTACCTATAGTAAGGTAGGCATGTATTTTAAACTAGCAGCGCCCCGCGGTTTTACCCGCGTTGTGCCCGTTCCCGTGGGAATTTCGGGATAAAATGTAGCCTATAGCCTTCCTTGATAAATAGACTATCTAACAGTGAAAGAATTATTCAAATCGGTTCAGTAGTTTCTGAGATTAGCGCGTTTAAACAAACAAACAAACAAACAAACAAACAAAACAAACTCTTCAGCTTTATAATCTATATACTTGTCGGGATGATGTCACATCAGGATAAGCACGAGCATTATATTGTCAATACAACATCAGATTTCTTAGGTTTCCTAGGTCTTGATCTTGAAATAATAACTCACAGGACTTCATTACAATGACATTGCTTGTATTTTACACACGGTCATCATGGATTACAGATTACAGATGTCTAGATTCAATTAATTGATGGAACCTAAACGACCTCCCTTCACCCCATTAGTCGTCCTGTCCACACCATAGAATATCTTATCCACTATACTCGATTCGCAATACGATCGTGATGTCGTCAACACATCATTCCTCTAATCCACGTTTCCCATCTAATCACAATCCAACCATCATCATTTCCCTCGTAAACTCTATAATTGCCGCCGTTTCATATCATAGACTATCATCCCTCTATCCAACAGCTATCATGGTGCTCAACACCATAGACTTAACACAGACTATTCTCATACCACAGACTACACCACGAAGGTAGAACTCACGTCACGGAATAATAACACTACAGATTCCATCAGTCAGCTGAATTTACAGACTACTCTTAAACTTCTATAGCTTGATTATACTTCCATCTCCGATACGGCCAACCCTGACAGTCGCACGTCCTCGTGCGGTGATGTGGCGACCTGTTCTTAATCCTCCTCACCTGTGGAATACCAAAGATTTACTGTAATAACCGATCGGCCATTCCTGCCATGTTAGATATTGCGGAATGCCACTTGTATGTGTGCCGAACCCGGCGTGCTGGGCCCCCTCCACTGACTACTGACTGCTCCGTGGCCCGAGCATGCTTCTACCGTTTCCCCGTAGTATGTCCCGGGCGTACTAGGCCCCTCCAACTAACTAATCACTATGGCCCGGGCGTGCTGGGCCCCTACGACCTTCCACTCGTAGTGTGGCTCGGGCGTGCTAGGCCCCTTCAACCAACTACTCACCATGGCCCGGGCGTGCTGGGCCCCTTCGACCTTCCACTCGTAGTGTGGCTCGGGCGTGCTAGGCCCCTTCAACCAACTACTCACCATGGCCCGGGCGTGCTGGGCCCCTTCGACCTTCCACTCGTAGTGTGGCTCGGGCGTGCTAGGCCCCTTCAACCAACTACTCACCATGGCCCGGGCGTGCTGGGCCCCTTCGACCAATGAACACTTAATATTGGACCAGATGAATGTGTCCCTTCGACCAGCCGCTATCAGCTGCATGGCCCGGACGACATTATCCTTTCGACCAATGAACACTTGAGGTTGGTTGATGAATGTGTCCCTTCGACCAGCCGCTATCAGCTGCATGGCCCGGACGACATTTCAACCACCTTCAGTCATCCCTGTGACTAGCTGTGATCATCCCAGTGATCACCCATAACCCTGATCATCCCTATGATCAGCCACTCTCGTGATCATCCCAGTGATCACCCATAACCATGATCATCCCTGTGATCAGCCACTCTCGTGATCACCCAAATTTAAGACTCAAGAGGACACGCACAACTAGTTACCACACTATGTAACACATGAATACTAGGTACCACGTCATTTTCAACTTTAACTTCAATAGATTATTGATCTCAAATGCACATTACAATATGAGCCATGAGTAAGTAACAGTAAGCTTGTCTAGTCACGTCTAGTCACGGCAACCAGCCAACCAGCAATCACATTGCTCAACAACACACGGTCTCAGCAGACCACTCCACAGTACGGTCAATCCAGACCACGACCATCGCCGAGTTCGAACATTGAACTCAATAAGTCACAAAGTCACATAGAAAACCTTACTCATACTCTCATATTTTACAACGGGATAAACATCCAAAATACTTTCAATAAGCTTTCTACTTTATCAAGTGGTACGAAGATTCATTACAAAACTCTCAATGTTAACTGACTCAAATATCACAAAATAGCTCACCGGATATTTCCCAACTAAGATACTTCGATACGCCAATTCATGCCAATCATTACCGCAATACATCACCAATTTAACATCCAATGTGAATTTGTCGTGATAGATTCTTGAATTATTTGGAATACCGCAATCCCTCATATTCCTCAGGTAATAGGATTGAGAAGAGAACCACGTTCTACCCTGGACGAGGTTTATCAATGCTCACAATAATTACCAGCATTGAACCAACATGAAAATAAGAAAACATATTAGAACATATCACATGACTTCACAAGATTACACTTGACTCTTTCGGAAGCTCATAATTACCTTCTTAACTCCACAATAGAGTAGAAAACTAACTAACTATACTCACAGAACATTCCAATTCTTATAACCAATTCCAAAATAAACATTACGTAAAGCGCATGACAGTGGCGCTTTTGGCGGGATGATGATTCAGACATATCTCCGAATACTACGAGCTTCATAATCCAGGGGAAGGTACATGAATTTCAATCCCGTCGTCGTCGTCGCCGTCGTCATCGCCGTCGTCGTCGATAATATGCACTAAAGAACTCAGCTTGCAGCTCTCAATATTCTTTCATCTTATCATAAACCTAGCTCCGTGGTTCGTGATCTTGAACTATTTCAGTAACGAATAACAAATCTTTCTCAAAATATAAGAAGCCATTTCTCCATCAACGCCGTAGTTATGTGGACCTACATCGTTTATGTTTCGTCCACCCGTGGGAATATAGCATCCAAATTTCAATTACCACAATCCATGGCGATATGATATTCAGCAGCACTCTCTCAGTTGCTATGGTGAAATTTATCATTCTCTGCTGGAGGCTTAGTGGGCAATAGCGATCTTTATCCCACTTCTGATGTCGGGATGATGTCACATCAGGATAAGCACGAGCATTATATTGTCAATACAACATCAGATTTCTTAGGTTTCCTAGGTCTTGATCTTGAAATAATAACTCACAGGACTTCATTACAATGACATTGCTTGTATTTTACACACGGTCATCATGGATTACAGATTACAGATGTCTAGATTCAATTAATTGATGGAACCTAAACGACCTCCCTTCACCCCATTAGTCGTCCTGTCCACACCATAGAATATCTTATCCACTATACTCGATTCGCAATACGATCGTGATGTCGTCAACACATCATTCCTCTAATCCACGTTTCCCATCTAATCACAATCCAACCATCATCATTTCCCTCGTAAACTCTATAATTGCCGCCGTTTCATATCATAGACTATCATCCCTCTATCCAACAGCTATCATGGTGCTCAACACCATAGACTTAACACAGACTATTCTCATACCACAGACTACACCACGAAGGTAGAACTCACGTCACGGAATAATAACACTACAGATTCCATCAGTCAGCTGAATTTACAGACTACTCTTAAACTTCTATAGCTTGATTATACTTCCATCTCCGATATACTAATATACTAATATACTAATATTATAAAGCTGAAGAGTTTGTTTTGTTTGTTTGTTTGTTTGTTTAAACGCGCTAATCTCAGAAACTACTGAACCGATTTGAATAATTCTTTTTGTAATAGATAGCCACATTCAACGGGAAGGTTATAGGCTATTTTTCATCCCGAAATTCCTACGGGAACGGGTACAACGCGGGTAATACCGCGGGGCGCTGCTAGTATTAGTATAGATAGTTACTACCTGAGCTAGCAAACGTTGTTTTACCTTATATATTACCAGCCGCGCCAAGCGGTGTTACTCACCTTGTACCTATTCCCGCGGGAATATCGGGATAAAAATCCCATGTGTTATTCTGATGTATAACCTATATTACTGTAAAGTTTCATCCAAATCCGTCCAGTTGTTTTTTGTGACGGAGTAACAAACATACATACATACATCCTCACAAACTTTCGCATTTATAATATTAGGATATAGAAATTATAGATTTACTAGCAGCGCCCCGCGGTTTCACCCGCGTTGTACCCGTTCCCGTAGGAATTTCGCGATAAAAAGTATTATGTCATAGTCCTATGTCCTTTCTCAGGCTCTGGACTAACTGTACCGAATTTCATTCAAATCGGTTCAGTAGTTTTGGCGTGAAAGCGTAACAGACAGACAGACAGAAGCACAGAGTTACTTTCGCATATTATAATACTAGCAGCGCCCCGCGGTTTTACCAGCATTGTGCCCGTTCCCGTGGGAATTTCGGGAATTTTTTTACTTAAAAACCTTCCTCTTGAATCACTCTATCTATTACAAAAAACCGCATCAAAATCCGTTGCGTAATTTTAAAGATTTAAGCATACAGACAAACAGACAAAAATAGCGACTTTGTTTTATACTATGTAGTGATTAGGATAGATGTATAATTAAACTTACTCCCTACTATTTTTTCAGATCTCACCATACATTTGCAATACGTGTCATAATGTTTTTGAACACAAATCTAAACTAATACATCATATACAAGAACACAGCTATATATACATGTGTGTCGTTTGTATGTCTGTATGTACTGATAAAGATGAACATACAAAGGTACATAAGAAAATATTTCAATGTATACCTTGTGGAGTTAAGTTTGGGTAAGTTTTACAATATTTATTGAAAGACTAGCCGTTTCACCCGCGTTGTACCCGTTCCCGCGGGAATTGCGGGATAAAAAGTAGCCTATGACCTTTTTCGGGCTCTGAACTAACTGCGTAACAAATTTCATTCAAATCGGTTCAGTAGTTTTGGCGTGAAAGCGTAACAGACAGAGTTACTTTCGCATTTATAATCTTAGTTAGGATTATTAGATATCACACGATATGCCATATGCCAGGGTCACACGATCGTGGCGGCATTACGCTGAGACGAGGCCTGTTCAGACCTCACACAGTAGTTCTGTCCGTGTAATTGTTTTATATGTAATATCTGTTGTTTTCTTTTTGTCTTTGCTTTGTTTTTTCGTTTCTTGTTGTGTGATTCGTCTGAATAAATGTTTTTCTATTTCTATTTCTTTCTATATCTTCGGTGGGATGAGAGGCCTTTGCCCATCTGTGGGACATTACAGGCTAACACATTCATTTTCCCTTAAAGCAATCGCCGTGTTTTTTACACACACTACAAGAAATGGCACGAAAAATATATATGTGATTATTGTGGAATATCTTTCAAGTTGAAATATTGTATTGAAGATCACATCCGGTAAGTAGGTTCGAGCAGGTCAGCGGTCAACCCTGGTGTCGGAGCTTTTAGACCGCCTAAAGGTGACGACATGGTCTATCGATGAAACAACCGGGACCGACAAGTTAACGTGCCCTTCAGCACGGTAGCGCTCAGATAGATGCCACTATCTGCACGATGCATCTTCTTCATCGAGCGGATGGTCACCCTGACCAATCCTGGTGTCAGAGTTATTGAGCCGCCAAAGGCCTCTGACATGGCTCATGTAACGACTGCTACCCGTAGAGAGTAACCGGATGCATGATGCTTAACAATGACTACGAGCTCACATCGCTCCGTCAACTACGCCAAGCGTACACAGTCACTTAGAGTTGATATGTCAATATACTAGCTGCGCCCCGCGGTGTTACCCGCGTTGTACCCTTTGCCGGAATTTCGGGATAAAATGTATCCCATGTGTTATTCTGATGTATCTACACTAATATTATAAAGAGAAAAACTTTGTTTGTTTGTAATGAATAGGCTCAAAAACTACTGGACCGTTTTTAAAAATTCTTTCACCATTCGAAAGCTACATTATCCACGAGTAACATAGGCTATTTTTTATTCCGAAATTCCCACAGGAATGGACACAACGCGGGTAAAACCGCGGGGCGCTGCTAGTAACCTATATTACTGTAAATTTTCATCCAAATCCGTCCAGTAGTTTTTACGTGACAGTAACAAACATACATACATACATACAGTCACGAGCGTTAATTTGGGACCCATTTCCATCAAATGTTGTTAGAACATTCATAATGCAATAAGGTCGAAAATTTAGTTTGATAGAAACGTCAAGTTATCGATGGTAAACAATATGACATCGATATTACGATAAAATATTAGCTCTAAATAGCGCAAGTGTGCTACACGATATTCAACCTTAGGTGGGTCCCAAATTAATGCTCGTGACTGTACAACCTCACAAACTTTCGCAGCACTGAACTCTGATATCTGCAGTGAGATGAGAGGCCTTTGCCCAGCTGTGGGCAGTACAGGCTAATACTTCTACTTATTTTCTCTTAGTACTTAATGAAATAAATATCTGTATTAATTATCTTTTAGAAAACGCCACACACCCCTAAAATGCACCCCTTGCGGTAAAAGCTTCCCTCGATACAACAGTCTATGGTTGCACAACAAATTGTGTCACACAGACAGTGTACCGGCTTACTGCGTCGAATGTAACAGACATTATGACACTGTCTATAAATATAGATGGCACTTGAGCAATAGTGTGGTGCATACGAAGAGGAACAGGGCTAGGTATGTATGTTTGACAAGCCCGTTGGCACAGTGGCAGTGAGAGCGCTTACTGTGTCGGGGGTTGCGGGTTCGATTCCCGCCCGGAGTCAACAATATGTGCAGACATAGTTGTTGGCGACGACGTTAGGGTGTCAATTATATATTCTTATAAAATATTTGTGTATGTATATGTAGTAGTACCAGTTAATTAGATTCCATAACACAAGCTTAGAGCTTACTTTGGGTCTAACTAACCGTGTGTGAATTTTTCCAGGTATATTTATTTATTTTATTATTTATGTTACAGACAAACAGACTGACATACAGACGGACAGATATGACCCTGTCTATAAGATACTACCCTCCAAAGAAAAACGGATAGTACGATAAAATTTAAATGTTATTTTTTTGCAGAATTCCTTGTCCGGATTGTAAAAAAGTTTTCACCAAAAAGATTTATATGAAGGACCATTATAACTTGGTGCACCTCGAGGTTTACAAGTATAGATGTGAACAATGCAATAAGGTACCTATTCACATAATGCATTTTATCTACACTAATGTTGTAACATTCTACTTATGTTTCCAATACTTGACTTATAATTACTACTGTTATAGCGCAGACAACTAAAACACTCAATTTAAGCAATTGCCCATGATGTTATAATATCCACATCGATATCGTAAAATCTCATTATAACATCGCGCCCTGCGCGGCGCGCGCAGCTGCGCTCTCATTGGTTAGATTTTAATGGCGGCAAGTTCACTGTGACAATACACGTACAATGCGATTAAAATAAGAATAGGACCGGCCTTGCGCCATGTTGTGACGTCACAACGGGAACTTGGTATAGTATAATGTGCAAAAAAAGCAATGTTAAAAAATATTGCAAAATTGAAAAATTAAATTCGTTCAATTTGCCATCTAAAAATCGGGAGATTTTTATTTGGAATAAAACAAGAGTATTTTATGTTAAAAATATATTCATTTATTCAAGATCTTTTAGTTTTGCCGTATGAAGAATATTATTTTCCATGTTTATTTATGAATATTATTTTACATTAGATGATAATTCAAAAATCGGTAAAAACCTTATAAATATATAAATTTTATAAAATGAACGATTTTTAGTCATTCATTTAAAATTAATAAATTAAAATAAATATTTTTAAGTTTGTTCTGCTGACCGTACTTATATGAGTGAAGTTAGCCGAGAGCCCGTCCTATTCTTATTTTAATCGCATTGTACGCGTGAATTTAATGTTTCGCAATGTGTTTTGTTTTTAAAATTTTGTTTGATTAATTGCATTAGTGAAGATAAAGTAGTGTATGCAACTGCATAATATAACACGGGTATTAAAACACTCGTTACTATTATGAAACTCGCTGCGCTCGTTTCATAAACTCACACTCGTGTTTTAATACCCTTCATTATATGACAGTTGCATAAACTACTATAATCTTACCTCCGCATCGTAGCACACTCCCACTCCCGCATCGTAGCACACTCCCACCCCCGCATCGTAGCCACCTCCGCATCGTAGCACACTCCCACCTCTGCATCGTAGCCACCCCCGTATCGTAGCACACTCCCACCTCCGCATCGTAGCACTCCCACCTCCGCATCGTAGCACACTCCCACCCCCGCACCGTAGCCACCTCCGCATCGTAGCACACTCCCACCTACGCATTATAGCACACTCCCACCTACGTATCGTAGCCCACTAAAACATGTGTATGTATAAGTAGTAGTATCCGTGAGTTAGATTCCATAACACAAGCTTAGAGCTTACTTTGGGTCTAATTAACCGTGAGTGAATTTATTCGGGTGTATTTATTTATTTAACACTAGCAGCACCCCGCGGTTTTAATCGCGTTGTGCCCGTTCCTGTGGGAATTTCACGATGAAAAGTAGCCTATAACCTTCCCGTCGAATGTGTCTATCCATTACAATAAGAATTATTCGAATCGGATTGGTAGTTTCTGAAATTAGCGCATTCAAACAAACAAACTGCAGCTTTATAATAGATTTGAAGAGTTATAATGTTACCAGTAATAAAACTATTTTTATTGTTTTACTATTAATTGAAACGTACGTTGATGTCATTATTATTTGTTGAAACGGGAACTTACGTACGCGAAGGTTACTGTTGAGTTGTCCCTCAACACGTTTCGGCCACATACGGTGGCCTTCATCAGGAGGTGGGTGAAGCGCTCGCGACAGCGTCTCTCCCCGCACTGCCGGCCGCCGCGGCTCGCGCCTCGCGCGCCGCCGCGCGGAGCGCGCGCGCAGAGAGCTGTTGTTGTGGCTGTTGAGGTGGTTGGGGGGGTTGCGCACGCGTGGGCTCGCGTTGCGGATAAGGGCAATGCAACAGTGATCGTGAACACAGCGGACTATGAGCGGAAGATTAGTGACTTGGTGAGTGACACGACAACTTATGTGAAGGTCAAATACAACCCAACTGCGAGAGTCACTAACCGGCTTAATAAGTTTTTATCACTGTTGCCTGATGACGTGGGTAAATCCCTCCGGCCGCCAAATCCAACACCGCCCAAGATATATGGATTGCCAAAGATCCACAAACAAGACTGGCCTTTACGACCTATAGTGAGTCAGATTGACTCACCCACTTACAGGACGGCGCGTTTCTTGTCGGATCTACTGCAACAATTTATAGGCAAGACCACCAGCTTCGTCAAGGACTCGACACACTTCACGCAGCTACTAGACGGGGTAGTCCTTGGCGAACAGGAACTCATGGTGAGTTTTGACGTCGCTTCTCTCTTCACTAATGTACCGATAGAGGACACCATCACAATTTTAACAGAACTTATGTTAACAAACTCTACACCTATCGAGTACTTACACTTAGTGGACTGTACCTTGAGAAGTGGGTATTTTATGTGGCGGGGGGATTTTTATATACAAAAGGATGGGGTAGCCATGGGATCACCGATAGCACCCGTAGTCGCTAACATATTCATGGAGTGGTTTGAGCGCACTACGTTGGAGTCGATCCCGTGCAGGCCGAGACACTGGTGGAGATACGTGGACGACGTATTTGCAATAGTTCACAGAGATTCCGTAACAGAGCTATTAGACACTCTCAATGGTAAACATCCCAAGATATCGTTCACTGTAGAGACGGAGCGGGATGGGGAATTACCTTTTCTGGATGTGTTAGTCAAGCGAGGGACGAATGGACGATTATCACACACTGTATACCGCAAGACAACACATACGGATCGATACTTGAGGGCTGATTCCCACCACCACCCTTCGCACACCGCATCGGTTCCAAGGACGCTAATCAACAGAGCCCTGAGATTATGTGATCCCGAATACCTGGACGCCGAGCTCTATCATGTGCGGGGAGTGCTAGAGAGAAACGGTTACAGCTGGAGACACAGTTTACGTGTTGCAAATACGTCGTGCCGCACCCGGGAGCCCACAGCAGACAGGGCGCTGATGTACCTGCCTTACATAAAAGGTGTTACGGACAAAATCGGACATATGATGCGCCGCAAATACGATATCAAGACCATCTTTCGTCCGGCTACACAACTAAGGCAGTTACTTCGATCGCCGAAGGATAGGGAACCGTTGGGGGTCCCCGGGGTGTACAAGATACCCTGCGAGTGTGGGAAGTTTTATATCGGCGAGACGAAGAGGAATGTATCTACCAGGCTCACCGAACACATTCGTGCGCTGAAGAAGGTGGATATAAACCGGTCAGCGGTGGCTGAACACGCTATAGTTTCGGACACGACTCATTTTATTAGGTTTGACCAGACGCGAATCGTAGCCCGGGAGAAACGCTACGTGTCCCGGAAAATTCGCGAGGCCATAGAAATAAGTCGTTGTCCGAACTTTAACAGAGATAGTGGATGGATGCTGCCTGCGGCCTGGAAACCATGCCTCCAGCTATCTTCGGAGAGGGTCACAAACGGGGTTAGTGGAGACACCGTGAGTTCGTACTGTGTTCGGCCTCAGCATGCAACGGACTCCGGGAGCACGGACAATTCCCGTGAAGGCTCTCTCTCGCCGATACAACGCGAGCCCACGCGTGCGCAACCCCCCCAACCACCTCAACAGCCACAACAACAGCTCTCTGCGCGCGCGCTCCGCGCGGCGGCGCGCGAGGCGCGAGCCGCGGCGGCCGGCAGTGCGGGGAGAGACGCTGTCGCGAGCGCTTCACCCACCTCCTGATGAAGGCCACCGTATGTGGCCGAAACGTGTTGAGGGACAACTCAACAGTAACCTTCGCGTACGTAAGTTCCCGTTTCAACAAATAATAATATTTTTATTGTTTCAGAATTTCGTTCGCAATGCTGAATTAGTGAAACATAAGAAGAGAGTGCACGAAGGAATAATGCCGGCGAAAAATAAAATATGCAACGTGTGCGGGAAAGGATTCACTGTAGGTTTATATACCGATCCGTTCCCGCGGGAATTTCGGGATAGAATGTATCCCATGTGCTATTCTGATGTATAACCTATATTACTGTAAAGTTTCATCCAAATCCGTCCAGTAGTTTTTACTTGAAAGGGTGACAAACATACATATATTCCTCACAAACTTTCGCATTTATAAAAATAGGATTATCATGACATTTCTACGTTTAAGCTACCGGAGTGCACGTTAAAATATCGGTACCGGTCTGACGTTGGTCTCCGGTTTGACGTGTATGTGTTTGGGCCGCGTGTGTATGTGTGTGTGTGCGTTTTACTTTTTTTTAGGGTTATTTTTGTAATTTTACTTGAAATCGATCCAGCCGTTTTGAGTATGAGGTTTGTTTTAGTTTACATTGCTTTTCTTTTGTGCTTTTTTGTTGGAAAATAATTATTTAACGACAATCTTTTTTAAATTTAAATTTTTGATCTTTTACAGACCAACAAAGTGCTGTACAACCACATTCGTACCCACAGCGGCGAGAAGCCGTTCCAGTGTGGCGTGTGCACCACACGGTACTCACAGAGCGCTAGTCTCAACGCGCATATACGAGAAAAACATAATAAATAATTATATATGGATAAACATTAGAGACGTCAAAATATGCTTCCTTATTTTTAGATATTTAGGCCTTGACGGATATTATATGTATTGGCGTCCCGTCGCGGAAGATCGGCGACGGAAGATCCGTTAAGTCAAGTGAGGCAAAGGCCTGATGTTAGAAATATTAACCAATAGGATTGCAGAAAACTCCTGTCAGATATTTTATGCAATCCTATTGGTTTATATGTGTCCGTTTCTCCGCTCCGCAGTCTCGCTCCGCACCAATGGACAGGCACCATTCAAGAGATTTTGACATGAAATGTATGAATATCCATGAAATATAATTCATGGTGAATGAATAGGAAGTGTACAATAAAAATGCTATTTAGATATGTTGTTTCATTAGTAGATTTAACTATATTTGAGACGTTTGATAAAAATCACCCTTATGGTACTCGATTAATATTTATAAAACTATTTTTTTATTTATATTTTTAAGCTTTAAAGCTTCTAAAGTTATTTTCCAGAGTCTCTAACGACTCTAACGCCATTATGATTATGCAATGACTGTATAGACCAAATAAAAAAAAACTTGAGAGGTGTCAAGGGACACCCGGATGGAACGAAGTTTATTTATTATCAACAAAAATAATCGTCGCGACACCACACTGTTCAATGCGAAATAGAAAGACGAAACGAAAATATCTAGCTTTTCTATAAGAGAGAGAGAGGCGTGCGCATGTTTCTCTGTCTGTCTCTCTCGCGCATGTTTCTCTGTCTGTCTCTCTCTGACGTGCGCAAGTTTCTCTGTCTGTCCCTCTCTGGCCTAAAAAGTGTCGTTACCTTTTTTTCCGTCTAGCCCCCTTTCGCAACGCGCTATAAGGAACTTCGTTCCAATTAAATTTAATTATTTGCCTTGGCCCCAGTAAAGATCCAAAAAGCCAACAACTTTATTGGACGTGCGTTATACAAATACATTCATTTTATTCCATACATGGTTTTTAAAATATAATCAAAAGAAAAATTAAGATGTTTATTTTGTTTACATCTCTCAAGTGCATTTGCCTGTTTATAATGTTTATTTATTGTACTCTAAGCAACTGTAATGCATTTAGTTATAATCTCTTAATCTTATATATAAAATTCTCGTGTCACAATGTTCGTTCCCGTACTCCTCCGAAACGGCTTGACCGATTCTCATGAAATTTTGTGAGCATATTGAGTAGGTCTGAGAATCAGCCAACATCTATTTTTCATCCCAAAATTCCCGCGGGAACGGGTACAACGCGGGTGAAACCGCGGGGCACAGCTAGTTTATTATAACTTTATTGTCCAATAATATCCCTGGGACACTGACCTCTATTATATATACACTGTACTGGCTGTTACCATACAAATGACAGCTAATTTTGTGTGGCAATTTGAAGCGCCCCCGCGAGTGTCCCGAGAACTAATTTTAACGTTCACTGCAAGCAAATATGTACTACATATTTACTATTTGCTTGCAGTGAACGTCAAAATTAATTTTAGTCACAGTAGACTTAAGTCATAACTAATTTTAGTTCCATGGACATTCGTATCTGCCTACAGTGGCCTACAGCGCCAAAATGGCGACACTCAAATAGGCACAAAATTATTATGACAGCAGCCTGTCCAGTGTATATAATAGAGGTCAGTGCCCTGGGATCATAGTGTTGTAATTTTCAATGTGTGAGTTCAGAAGAGTTTTCTATACTTCTATACTAATATTATAAAGAGGAAAGGTTTGATTATTTGTTTGTTTGTTTGTCTCGAATAGGCTCTGAAACTACTGCACCGAATTAAAAAATTCTTTCACCATTGGAAAGCTACACTATCCCTGAGTAACATAGGCTATTTTTACCCCGAAATTCCCACAGGAATGGGCACAACGCGGGTGAAACCGCGGGGCGCTGCTAGTAGTTTATAAGAAGAGTGTTACTATGAAACCCAATGTCGCCAAACATTGGGTTTCATAGTAACACACTATTCGACTCTTCTAATGCGACTTCCGTTACTTTTGATTTTTTTTGGCATTTTCTAATTCCTTTTTTTTCATTTTTTTCATTTTCTTATCTTGGATCTTATTTACCATAGCACTTTGCTTGGCTCTATTTTCTTTTTCCAACTTCTCATGAAGCCGTTTTATCGCAAGAATCCTATGATAGTCGGACTCTGAAATAAAATTAATTTATACCGGTTTTCTTAAGTTTAAGCCAACACTATCCGCCTATTAATGATCGATATTTAACTTAAACAGTGATTTAAAGTGTTTTGTCTCTTACGCTCTTCGACAAATAGTGTATGTCGGAAAGGGACAACTATTTGATAACTAAAGTCTTCTTTGACCACGGTTCCTGTAAAGTGGCCGAAACGTCAGATAAAAATGTAAAATTAAAGCGAAGTGTATCCGTAAACGAGGTTTCAATTAAAGAGGTAAGTTTTTAATAATGTTTGTTTGTACGGGTCAATCTCATGGACTATAGGTCTATAGGACTATGTAGTAGTATCAGTGAGTTAGATTCCATGCTACAAAATTAGAGCTTAGTTTGGGTCTAATTTATTGCGTATAGCAGCGCCCCGTGGTTTTACCCGCGTTGTGTAAGTTTAAATACGAAAGTTTGTGAGGATGGAGGTATGGATGTTCTCGTATGTTTGTTACTCTTTCACGGAAAAACTACTGAACGCATTTTGATGAAACTTTACAGTAATATAGTTTATACATCAGAATAACACATGGGATATATTTTATCCCCAAATTCCCGCGGGAACGGGTACAACGCGGGGCGCGGCGAGTATTAATATGAATAGTGGCGAAGAGTGTACTTACGAATATCTTGGAATGCCTTCAACAGTTCAGGTACCCCATGTTTTGTCGAATCCTTAAACTTTGCATGATCGGAATACTTGCGGTAAGTCTAAAACATATTAAGGACATTAACAAAATTGCAGGTTTTATAAAGGTTTTATCTCTTTTTCTCTCTTTTTCTCTTCGTAAAATGGTGTATGTCAGAAAGGGACAAACCATTTGATAGCTAAAATGTTGAAATGCCAAAAAACTAGGGATGTTATTGATGATATTTCGGATATGGATTGGATATGGATAGGAATGATTTAATATACTGGTTCCAGATTCGGATATTAAATAATTTCGGATTATCCGTTAGTTTCGGATAATTTCGGTTACGAATGTTACATTTTTAAGGAATTTAATAGAAGAAAACAAGCAATGCGTGCGGCTTGTGTGTCGGCTGCGCCCTGCCGGTCAAAACAACTTGTCATAACGTGGCTCAATTAGGCTCCGCCCCTATCCGATATTGTCCGAAACTTTTATTTCGGTTTCGGCTACGGTTACGGATAATTTTTTGTATCGGATATCCGACAGTTTCGGTTACGGTTACGGAGCTCCCTAACAAAGTCCCTGGCCGCGTCTGTCTGTCTGTCTGTTCGCGATAAACGCAAATAAGGATATAGACGCGGTTTTTTTAAATAGATAGAGTAATTCAAGAGTAAGGTTTATCTACACTAATATTATAAAGAGGAAAACTTTGTAATGAATAGGCTCAAAAACTACTGGACCGTTTTTAAAAATTCTTTCACCGTTCAAATGCTACATTAGCCACGAGTAACATAGGCTATTTTTCATCCCGAAATTCCCACAGGAATGGACACAACGCGGGTAAAACCGCGGGGCGCTGCTATTTACAACTATAATTATTCAAATCGGACCAGTAATTCCCGAGATTAACTCGAACATACAAACAAACTTAAAAAAAAATCTTTACAATATTAGTTTATTTTTTATTTATATCTTCGGTGAGATGAGAGGCCTTTGGCCAGCAGTGGGATATTACAGGCTTATACTCACTTACTTAAAATCCTACTAATATGTATTATCTATACTAATATTATAAAGCTGAAGAGTTTGTTTTGTTTGTTTGTTTGTTTGTTTGTGCGCGCTAATCTCAGAAACTACTGAACCGATTTGAATAATTCTTTCACTGTTAGATAGTCTATTTATCGAGGAAGGCTATAGGCTACATTTTATCCCGAAATTCCCACGGGAACGGGCACAACGCGGGTAAAACCGCGGGGCGCTGCTAGTGTATTATAAATACGAAAGTTTGTGATGTATGTATGTATGTTTATTACTCTTTCACGAAAAAACTACTGGACAGATTTGAATGAAACTTGACAGTAATATAGATTATACATTAGAATTACACATGGGATACATTTTATCCCGAAATTCCCGCGGGAACGGGGCGGGCTAGTATAAGTAAATGTAAAGTAATTACCTTCAGCATGTTTTCGTATATCTTCTTTAGTTGGGCCATCAATTGAGCTGAACTAAACTGCATATAGTTTTCTTCATAAAAAGGGAACACGAAGTCATCTACGGCATGTGTGAGATACATTGCTTCTGTTTTAAAGATAATTAACACGACTGTTATTCAAATTATAACTGTAACCATCGATCAACAATACACAACTAGATATCGGGTCACGTACAAAATCAAAGCTAAGGCCGGTAACAGTGCTCCACCGACCGTCAGTGCGTAACGTCGGTGCTGATGATGCGCATTGACCGACCGTCAGTTTGTATCATTCAGTGCTCTGCGTACCAGTAAACTGACCGGACATGTACAGTCGCTTTCAGCATCGATAAGGTTAATATTTCTTTTACGAAGTCACTAGAGTTTTGACAACAATAATACACGCATGCGTGCGGTCGGTGCACCGGTCGGTACAGCACTGAACGCGTTCATTTGTTTACATAGCGCGTCAGTTGACCGACGGTACGCATGCGGACGTGCTCGACTGACGGTCCTCGTACGCAGTGTGTAGCAAAATACGCGTGCGTACGGTCGGTCTAGCACTGTACGGTTTATGAATTTTCATACATATGACAAGCGCGACTGACGTACGCACTGACGGTCGGTCGAGCACTGTAACCGGCCTAAATACTGTCCGCGTGGATGACGTGTGACAGCTTACTTTGTTTACTACCGAACTGAGACAAAAGTTTTGAAACAGTTCGAAGTTCAACCTAATTACAACCATGACACCTGGCAATAAAGTAGCAAATCCTATGAATAAAATATGAGCTCACTTTTCAAATGAGGCGTTATTCACCGAGACGTATTTTTTGCGTATTGTTGATCGAAGACTTTAAACTAACAAAGTTCGAGTAGGTCTGTGGCCAACCCCGGTGTCGGAGTTTTTAGACCGCCTGAAGACGACATGGTCTACGATGAATCAACTGGAACCGACAATTTAACGTGTCTTTCAGCACGGTAGCGCTTACATAGAAATGCCACTATCGGCCACCCATGCAAGTAGTGTCCGAGCTGTACGTTACTTAACGATCGCTATTAGTTAATATCGCTTAATCAAACTACGCCAGGAGCGCTACGATTAACTAAAAAAACTTGAGAGGTGTCAAGGGACACCCGGATGGAACGAAGTTTATTTATTATCAACAAAAATAATCGTCGCGACACCACACTGTTCAGTGCGAAATAGAAAGACGAAAAGAAAATATCTACATAGCTTGCTTTCTATAAGAGAGAGAGAGACAGACAGAGAAACATGCGCACGCCAGAGAGAGACAGACAGAGAAACATGCGCACGCAAGAGATAGACAGACTGAGAAACATGTGCACGCCGGAGCCGGCCTGGCGTGCGCATGTTTCTCTGTCTGTCTATCTCTTGCGTGCGCATGTTTCTCTGTCTGTCTCTCTCTAACGCAAAAAATGTCGTTACAACTTTTCGTCTTCATTTTTTCCGTCTAGCCCCCTTTCGCAACGCGCGATAAGGAACTTCGTTCATAAAGCAAATATGCAAACTCAGAGACGTAAAGATGTAGATGAGATTTTGACATGTCATGTCATCTTACATGTAAGAAAAATTACGCCAGTTTGTTAAGTGTGGATTTAATCTGATCTGAGGGCGGCAGAAAAATCATTAACCCGACTTCCGACATCTGACATCCGACATCCGAAATCAGACATCCGACATCCGAAATCAGACATCCGACATCCGACAACTGAGATCAGACATCCGACATCCGAAATCAGATATCCGACATCCGAAATTAGACATCCGACATCTGACATCCGATATACTCACCAGCAGCCAATACGTGTGTGAGGCGTACGATCCAAAATGCGCGATTTGATTTAAAAAATTTATCGTTCTGATATGGCTTTAGTTCACCCAATGCCTCTAATTCGCCATCAGTAGGGTCATTTAAATAGGCACTGTAAACTAAAACTGGGCGGTGAACAGGTTTCCACAAGAGTATAAGTTCTTGCAGAGAAAGACTTTTAAAATCTCTATATAACTTGGACCGACTGCGTAAAGGGCCCTGTGTGGCACGGTAGCGCTCAGATAGCAATGCGACTATTGGGCCGAGCAGTACGTTGCTTAACAATAGCAATGAGGCGCTTAGTGCGATGATCGGGAAAACTTTCACAAGTCTACATCCAACACACACACAAAAAACTACTAGACGGATTTTCATGCAGTTTTCACCAACAGATTGATTCAAGACGAAGGTTTGTGACTACATACTGACTACCAGCACCCTGCGGTTTCACCCCCATTGTGCCCGTTCCCGTAGGAATTTCGGGATGAAAGAATATTATAGCCTTCCTTGATAAGTGGACTATCCAACACTGAAAGAATTTTTCAAATCGGACCAGTAGTTCCTGATCTAAGCGCGTTCAAACAAACAAACTCTGCAGCTTAATAATATTAGTATAGATAATATAACACTTACTGATACCAACAAAAATCACTTTTACTCCAATTTGAACGATATTCCAGTTTTCTAGTTTCATGTTTACTATTTATTGAATTATCTATTCTTCTATATAAAACAAAGACGGGTTTGTTACAACACTTATAACTCGAGATCGGCTGGATCAATTTTCATGGATTTTGTTTCGTTGGATTTGTCTCCGCCCTGAATAGCAGAATACATTTTAAAAACAATGAAAACTTGGAATAAAAATCTCAAAAGTCCCACGGGAACGGGGGCGCTGCGGGTGAGACCGCGGGGCACAGCTAGTAGTAAATAAATAAATTTCAGTATGGTTACTGCGTTGAAGCTATATTTTATGTCGGATACACTTCTCGGCCTATTTAATTTTAGGTACAGCAACACAATACTTCTCTGAGCACAGTTCCTGTAAAGGGCGGCCTCTTTGACTTTTTACTACAAGAAGTTTAATATTATATTATTTTCTGCGACGGAACCCTTGATGGGCGAGGCGAGTCCGACTCGCACTTAGTCGCTTTTTTTTCAAACTTGTACTGACATCTTGCACTCAAGATATCAGTACAAGTTTACCACTGCTGGGCAAAAGCCTCTCATCTCATTAGATGACAGCCCTTTGCCCAGCAGTGGGAAATTACAGACTATTACGTAATTTTGCTTTTTATTGATAGGAAAATATTTTTGGGAGATTAGTTACACTATAGGACGTATGGTTATACAAATTTCGATGTTTGTTTTAATTGGTAAACTTATTAAAATTAAGCAATGAAAAAATAATTACCATAAAAAAAATATTTTGCCGAAAAAAATTGAGATATGATTAATCATTATCATAAAAAATTCAATTACTATTATCGGCAATTCCGTTTTCGTAATTAACATTGGCATAAATACATGAAAAATGATATTATTTATTGGGATTCTACTATTTAGTGAGTAAATTAATTTATTATAAATACTTATGTTAACGTGGCATCACTACATAGTATAAAAAAAACCGGCCAAGTGCGAGTCGGACTCGCGCACGGAGGGTTCCGTACTTTAAAATACGGCAAAAATCACGTTTGTTGTATGGGAACCCCTTGAATATTTGTTTTATTTTATGTCTCACTCGCCACAATACGTTGTCGGAGTGCAACGGGAATACTATGGTGTACGATTGACAGAGGCAGATATATAAAGGTCAATGGACGACATTCTTCCTGCTACGCGACCGTCCGTACTTTAGAAAGTATTTGACGTCTCTAAGAACGAGTACGTTCTTCTTCTTCATCGAGTGGATGGTCAACCTGACCAATCCTGGTGTCAGAGTTATTGAGCCGCCAAAGGCCTCTGACATGGCTCAAGTAACGACTACTATCCGTAGACAGTAACCGGGACCGACGGCTTAACGTGCCCTCCGAAGCACGGAATCATCTTACTTTTCGGGCAATCAGGTTATTCAGCCTGCAATGCCTTAACCAAACTGAGGGCAGTCTCACAAAGAGATTTTTGTGAGATATTGTCCTCACCGGGAATCGAACCCCGAACCTCCGGATCGTGCCGGGCGCTTAAACCACAAGACCACGGAGGCTGTTAACGAACGCTGTGTACGAGTGACAGAGACAAATGGACGACACTCTTCCTGCTACGCGACCGTACTTTAGAAAGCATTTGACGTGTCTGAGCACATTACGTTAAGCAATGTATTTCAATTTAAGGTTTGTCCCACGGCATCCCTAAGGACGGCATGACTTACAGTAACAAACTACGCCTCAAAGACATGATTATCGAATTACACATTGAAGCAAGATATAAGCTACGACAAGTGAGATACATAGCTCGGACAAAATATTCATTCCTACATTCTTATTCAGTCGGTTTAATAATGGGTAATGTATCGTACTATAATCTATTTCATTAGGATCGGCACAAAATTTGATTAAATGTCGTAAATTTTTCAGCCGAAGACGATTGCTTCTGAAGAGGAAGGTTTAGAGATAGGGTGATAATGAAATAAAATTACTAAACCCTTTCCTCTTCAGGAGCAATCGTCTTCGGCTGGAAAATTGACGACATTGATCCACATTTTGTGCCGATCCAAAAGAAATAGAGTATACAATTATAGATGCTAAAGTTTGTGAGATGTACTCGTATGTATGTATACTTACAAAATTTTTGTCTTACTTGTCTTAAACTATGGAGTAATGTCGTCAATTTACCAGCCGAAGACGATTACTCATGAAGAGGAAATATGTTTAGAGATAGGACAAGAATGAAATAAAATCACTAAACCTTTTTCCTCTTCAGGAGTAATCGTCTTCGACACAGTAATTGACGTAATGTTTCAAACATTGCATATCAAAATCTCTCATAAAATCTCTATTAAGGAAACATTTGACGTTTCTGATGTAAATCTATCGGGTTCGTATCAAAAGGACATTTAAGCAGAACGCCCTATTAGCAGATCGTCCTAAAAGCAAAACGACATATTAGCATAACGTCCTACTAGCAACATGACCTAGTAGCAAAACGGCCTAATATCAAAACGACATGGACAGTCATGTACACAAGAAAATGAAAGATTTTAATAAAACTGTACCGTCTAAAATTTGACTCGTCGAATTGTTTTTACGTACTATTCGGTAGGTTAGGGTTATTATTTTTTTACGTAACTGGTACAAAAAATAACCCAAACCAACCGAATAGTACGTAAAAACAATTTTCTTCACTGATTTGTAACCAGTTACGTAAAAACAATTTTCTTACTATTCGGTAGGTTAGGGTTTTTTTTTTTTTTTACGTGCAGGTCGGTAATTTGACTTAAAGACCTATGTCGCCGGACGGGTAAACTCTTATGTTCATAATTTGTACATGATTAAAAATTGACGATTTCCTAAATAGACGTTTTGTTATATAGACTGGTATTAAAGATTTAAGTTCATGAATTTATATTTGTTTAAATATAATTTGTATTGAATTGTACTAGGCCATTCAGCTAAGGTGTCATTTTGATATTAGGCCGTTTTGCTACTAGGTCATGTTGCTAGTAGGACGTTATGCTAATATGCCGTTTTGCTTTTAGGACGATCTGCTAATATGCCGTTTTGCTTTTAGGACGATCTGCTACTAGGGCGTTCTGCTTAAATGTCCTTTTGATACGAACCCAATCTATCTACTACTTCAATATAATAAAGCTGATCCGATTTTAATAATTCTACGTATTTAGAGCAAGGGCTCACAACGGCTACATAGTTTAATGTACACATTGTTCACACGCGACTACGGGAGGTGCAATCTCCTCGAAACATAGGGGGAAAAACAGCCAAGTTAGACTCGCGCACGGAGGGTTTCGTACTTTAAAAAACGGCAAAATATCACTTTTGTTGTATAGGAGCTCCCCTTGAATATTTGTTTTATTTTATTTTTAGTATTTGTTGTTATAGCGGCAAAAGAAATACATCATCTGTAATAATTTCAACTGTCTAGCTATCACCGTATTTGAGTTGAGATACAACCTGGTGACAGACGGACGCGCGCACGGACAGCGAAGTCTCAGTAATAAGGACCCGTCTTTACCCTTTGGGTACGGAACCCTAAAGACTTCGGGCCATTAATAAACGCGTATGAAGAACATTTCAGCCTTGGATCAACAATACACAACTATAGATATCGGGTCACGTACAAAATCAAAGCTAAATACTGTCCGCGTGGATGACGTGTGACAGCTTATTTTGTTTACTACCGAACTGAAACAAAAGTTTTAAAACAGTTCGAAGTTCAACCTAATTACAACCATGACACAAAGCAATAAAGTAGCAAATCTTATGAATAAAATAAGAGCTCACTATTCAAATGACGCGTTATTCACCGAGACGTATTTATTGCGCCGACCCGACATCTAGTTGTGTATTGTTTGATCGAAGATTTCAGCTATCAAATTGTTTGTCACTTTCTGACACGCAATTTTCCGAAGAGCAAAGGAGACAAAACATATTAAAAGTGTTTTAGTTACACCTCGTTTATTAACAAGACGGATCGAGTAGTAGCACTTCTTACTTTTTCCTTACAGGAACTGTCCTCGAGAATTACAGAACAATGGTTTATTTGAGCTATCAGAATGGGCGACACCATAGCATGGTGCAGTTGGTAAAAAAAGCGAAACTTTTGGAGATAGAAATAGACGAGCTAGTGGCGTTGTTACACGTAACTATATTCAACTAACTATTCAACAGCCTCCGTGGTCTTGTGGTTTGAGCGCTCGGCTCACGATCTGGAGGTCCCGGGTTCGATTCCCGGTGCCGACAATATCTTACAAAAATCTCTTTGTGTGACCGCCCTCAGTTTGGTTAGGGCATTGCAGGCTGAATCACCTGATTGCCCGAAAAGTAACATGATTCCGTGCTTCGGAGGGCATGTTAAGCTATCGGTCCCGGTTACTTTCTACGGATAGTAGTCGTTACATTATCCATGTCAGAGGCCTTTGGCGGCTCAATAACTCTGACACCAGGATTGGTCAGGGTGACCATCCACTCGATGAATAAATAACTATAGTAACTATATTAATTTACTAGCAAAAGAAGAAAAAAGTATAAGCCTGTAATGTCCCAATGCTGGTCAAATACTGAATCACTGAAGATATCAGTACAGTGAGGAGCATGGCGTAGTCTCCACGCTCTCATAACGCAGGATTAACCCTTACAAGTGTCAGGGTCAACACTGCGTTACGCGTGCGCCCGCGGTGGACGCACGCGGCGGTTCACTTTTGTAAGACACCGCACGCGACGGTTCACTTTTGAATAAAGCCACACGCGACGGGCGAACGCGACGGGCGCACGTGACGGGCGTCCGCGACGGTTCACTTTTGTATGAAACCGCGGCGTGCGCACGCTTAACGCAGTATCGGCCCTTATACGTCAGATATTTTAATTATCGGGTTTTTGCTATAATTTTCTTATATTACTATTAATTGAAACGTACGTTGATGTCATTATTATTTATTAAAACGGGAACTTACGTACGACGGAGGCTACTGTTGAGAGTTCCTCAACACGTTTCGGTCACATTCGGTGACCTTCATCAGGAGGTGGGTGAAACGAGAGCGGCAGCGTCAGTGCGGGGAGAGACGCTTTAACATATAAAGGCGTTTTAACATGTAATTTTCTTTTTTAGAAAATCCCTCCGAAGTTCCTTCTGCCTGATACGACATGGTACGATCAGAACAACACCCTCGCGAACGCTACTAGTGCGAAAACAAAAACCTCACGTACGTAACATATAAACCTCACTAACAGCCTGTTCCCGTGGTAATTTGGGGAAAAAGTCTAATCTCAGAATCTAGCAATCCTAATTGAATAATTGTTTTTGTAATGTGTATCCACATTCAACGGTAAGGAAGGTTATTCATCCCGGAATTCCCACGGGAACGGGCACAACGCGGGAAAACCTCGGGCCGCAGTTATTACTAATATAATAAATCGGAAGTTTGAGTGCCAACATATCGCCAACACTGCGAAGCGTGCGCCCGCCTCATGCGCATGTATGAAGCCCACTGACCTCTATATACACTGGACTGGCTGCAGTCATAATAATTTTGTGCCTATTTGAGTGTCGCCATTTTGGCGTTATAGTACTTATTATTCTGTGGTTATAGGCAGATACAAAAGTCCATGGAACTAAAATTAGTTATGTCGTAAGTCGACTGTGGTACCCCTGTTTGCTTGTAGTGAACGTCAGAATTAGTTCTCGGGACACTAGCAGGGGCGCTTCAAATTGCCACACAAAATTAGCTTTTAATTGTATGGTAACAGCCGGTGCATATAATAGAGGTCAGTGATGAAGCCACACGCGGCTTGCGTACGCCGCGGGCGCCCGCAACGGTTGTCTTTTGTATGAAAACGCGGCACGCACTGTCGGCACTAATCGGAAGAGTTTGATTTTGAACCCGCTATTCTCAGAAACTACCAATCCGATTTTTTTGTATGATGTGTGTATTACGATTTTTTTGTATTACCCTCCTATTTGTTGTGACTACAAAAATAATTTTCGAATCGGATTGGTAGTTCCGAGATAAGCGCGTTCAAACAAACAAATAAGTTCTTCAGCTCTTACAATTATTTATTATTTATTTTCAGCCAGACTTGTCCCACTGCAGGGCAAAGGCCTCCCTACCCTCTTCAGGTGTTACTGTTACTGTTAGCCCATATTGTCCCACTGCAGGGCAAAGGCCTCCCCCCATTCCTGCTACTCTTCTCGATTTTGGGCCACCAATTGCCAGTCCCTCTCGTAAGCGTCCAGCTCGTCCCGCCACCGCCTGCGCGGTCTGCCGCGACGTCGCCTCGCTGTCTCCGGGCGCCACACAGTGGAAATTTTAGTTTTTTTTTACTTCAGCTGTTTATACTGCACGTAATTTGTGTTACAGGCCGAAAAATGGACTACAGGCCGCGGACTGAATTGGATATGTCACGCAATGAAACGGAAGCCGAATTCAGAATCAACTTGAGGAGAAAATTGTCTCAAATTAGACGCAGGAACGCCCAAAGCAACAGTTTTGATTATTAGGTATATGAGTACTTCATAAACATTTATTCGGGGTGGTTTCGAAAATTCTTCTTCATCGAGGGGATGGTCAACCTGACCAGTCCTGGTGTCAGAGTTATAGAGCCGCCAAAGCCCTCTGACATGGCTCGTAGAAAGTAACCGGGACCGACGGCTCAACGTGCCCTCCGAAGCACGGAATCATCTTACTTTTCGGGCAAATAGGTGATTCAGCCTGCAATGCCCTAACCAAACTAAGGGCAGTCTCACAAAGAGATTTTAGTGAGATATTGTCCCCACCGGGAATCGAACCAGGAACCTCCGGATCTTGAGCCGAGCGCTCAAACCACAAGACCGCGGAGGCTGTTCGAAAATTGGAATTAATAAATCTCGCGCGTCCCGTCCGTGAAGTGACATTTGTGGCAGAGGCAAAAATCAGTGTTCTATTTGTACAAATGCATATCGATGTAAAGGAATAAAATTAGTTACCTACTATTTTTACTAGATGGCATTACTGGCACCTTTAAAACACGCTAACGTTGTGTTCTAAGCGTTTAGTTAAGTCCCGTTGAAATCCATAAAGACTTTTGTACAACCAACACACCGACTTCCATTTGACCGCTCCTGGGCGCCTCGTGCAAAAGCTTGTACACTGTATTCAATTTTCCAGCCAAAGACGATTGCTTCTAAAGAGGAAAAAGGTTTAGAGATATGGTAATAATGAAATAAATTACTAAAACTTTTTCCTCTTCAGGAGCAATCGTCTTCGGCTGGAAAATTGACGACATTGGTCCACATTTTGTGACAATCCAAAAGAAATAGAGTATACACTGTTCTTTGAACAGATGCTTCACTGGGCCGAACCTTTGTCTTGTTCAGGCACAGTGCACCAGTGTGAATGATGCGAGACATCGTATTTTTATCAAAAATTACTCTGCAAAAGACGACAGCGAGCACGTTTTAAAATAAATAAAAGGCTTCAACTCCAACTCCATACCACCATGCTGGATATCATTAATTCAGAAAATTTTACGAACTATTTTTTTAGTGCGTCAGGTATGTTTGCCGAAGCACGGGTTGACTGCTTTTATTCTTTATTGCGGAAAAGGTGTGCTTCCTTTGTTAGAAGAGTGCGAGGTAGTGCGAACAGTATTTTGGTAATGATCGCAGATAGACTGCATTGTGTCTATATGAATCGGTGTACCTCCACTGCGCATGGAGTGGTACCTATGTGAGTTAATTTAATGTAATTTATGATTTGTAATATGTCCTACTAATATAGAGATAAGTTTTACTAACATAATGAGTCACTGGTCACTTGAATAAAGAAATTATATTATTATTATTTTCGTAAATTCCATGTGGCTTAATGCAACGGATCCAATACGCGTGAAACTTGAGCCTGAGAACTGCGGTTGGTTCTTAGATGAATATTTAAAACCAGTAGGACTCATTGGGGATCATACACCTTTAAAGATAGAAGACATTGTCGAAAGAAGCAATATTTTACTTTTTAAAATTCGACAACCGCAATTCTGGACTGATTTTTCGCAGCCAACCCTATACCACCGTGTTCAGAATAAAATAATCTTTAATTTCATTTAAATTTCATTCAATAAAGAGACCGTTGCAAAATGCTAGTACAGATTTACCTTTTATACCTGCCAACCCGATAGTTGTGACCGGAAAAGAATAGCCTACCTAACGTTTGCATATCCTATGGGCTTCATACTTTCGATTGGTATAGAATTTATCTAATAATCATACCGGTGAAATGTTAAAAAAAATATTTTTTTTAAATTATTAATTAAACATACTCTGGATTGAAATTTGCTAGCCAACCCATATGCATTATATTTATTAACATATTAAATTGAATATATGTAATAGGTATACGTTTCATTAAATAAGCATCTCGGTGAAGGTCGTTGTATAGCGGGATCTTATACTATAGGCAATAAAGTTTTTAACTATCTATCAATCTATACTGATACTAGCTGCGCCCCGCGGTTTTACCAGCGTCGTGCCCGTTCCCGTGGGAATTTAAGAACCGCTCGACCGATTTGGTGCAATCTTCACATAAACCATCTACTAAATAGCCCGAACAAAGCCTAAACATTTGGCTTGGATAGGTGAGCATGTTCTTGAGTTATAAAATTACAACGAAAAGTGGCATTGATTTTTATAATTATAGATATAGATAACTAGCAGCGCCCCGCGGTTTAACCCGCGTTGTGCTCGTACCCGTAAGAATTTCGGGATGAAAAATAGCCTATAACCTTCCCGTTGAATGTGACTATCTATAACAAAAATAATTATTCAAATCGGACATATAATTCCTGAGATTACCTCGAACATACATACAAACAAACAAACTTACAAATTTTACCTCTTTATAATATTAGTACCTATAGATAAACAGGTAAAATTTGTAAGTTTGTTTGTATATTTGAGCTAATCTCGAGGATTATATTTGTAATAGACAGCCTCATTCAACGGGGAGAGAAAAAGTAATGTTATACATCAGAATAATATATGGGATACATTATATCCCGAAATTCCCGCGGGAACGGGTACAACGCGGGGCGCGGCTAGACTGACACCCAGTCAGCGCCAACAATTCCATATGACTGCATTTAATTATTGTCGACTACATTAAGGTGAACGATGAACGCTGGACAATAAGAACCACGTCCTGGCCAGGACCACCAGGACATAGGAAACAAGGGAGACCTGTCACGCGCCGGGAGGTCGATGGATGAGTGCAGCGGCGGACAGGGACCGGTGGTCATCTCGGGAGGAGGCCTTCACCTTCAACTAAGAGGGGTTCTTGCTATATAAGACGTACTTGTATCTATATAACAGAATAGCTATGCCCCGCGGTTTCACCCACAGCCCACCCGTTCCCGTAGGAAATACGGGATAAATAGTATCCTATATCCGTCTCCTGGTTCTAAGCTACCTCCCCACCAATTTGCAGCCAAATCGGTTCAGCCGTTCTCGAGTTATAAATAGTGTAACTAACACGACTTTCTTTTATATTTAAAACGGAGTGGCGTCCGCCATTATATTGAAAACACCACTTAAGTCAAAGTCAACTATCTTTATTCAGGTTTGAATTTACCACCCATTCGGAAGAGCATCAGCAGAGAAGATTTAGTAGCGAGATGCCTACTATCAGCCTTGGTTGACTTTTTTACATTTTCATACAATAAGTAGCATAACGTCTGTTTCAGAAAACCTCCGAACACGTAGTCGCACTATGCCTACTTTTTCGTTTTTGTTACTGTCCCCTTTCCGACCGAGCTGATACGATCGTGCGGGTTAATTGCAATTGAATTTGAACCTTGCTGTCAGCTCATGCCGTTGTATTATGTATGATTATGTTGTAGTAACAGGGTTCCTGGTCATTGTGGAGAAACGGACATAGTCACACACGCCAAAAATCAAATAAAAATGGCTCTAGTATTTGGCGATGCACTAATAGACGATGCTCAGGATCCGTCACTTGGATGGAAGATGACGAAACTATTACAAGAATAAGTGACCATACATGCCAACCTGATTTCTATGCCTACAAAGTGGCGGTGATTAAGGCGAATTTAAAACAAGCCGTTTGCGATGACTTGGATCCCATACCCCAAATATATGAACGCGTGATGTTACCATACAAATCCGATCCTGAATACGATGATATATTGCCAAATTATGAATCGGTAAAAGATAGATTCACTTTACAGAGCCAGAAAGTCGCATCTTAATGTACACGCGACAGTTTTCAAAAAATGCGATGATTTGTATGGACTTTTCAAAATATTGTCATTATGCTTTAAACTGCAAATAAAAAATATAAGATAGACTAAGGCCGATAGTAGGCATCTCGCTACTGTATCTCGTAAACGTAGTTTCAATCCGAAATGAGTGTTCGCTTAACTTAAGAAACCAGATGCAATTTTATTATATCACCACATTTTTATCTATCCTAGTAAAATGGCGGCCTGAATAAATCATTAGAACTGCTGTTGTCTACGGCATATTTCTGATCTCCCAGCCGTACTCTATGGGCCATCTTTTGAAGAACGGCGTGTTCGTAGTCTTAGGACCCAAAGTGTCGCCCACAATGCCTCTCTTAGCTGCTTGCATTAGCAGTTTCATATGTTGTTTTCGTAATTTTTTCTTCTCTCTAGCGAGCCTCTTTAATTGGCGAGCTAAATCAAATGCCTGGGATTTCTTCTTTGACTTCGTCGGCGGACCATTAAGCCGGAATTCTTTCTTATGCCCGTATTTTCGGGGTATTTCATGCATTATGTTAACTAGGTAGTTCACTTCCATATGTGTTTGTTGAATGTGGTTTAAAATTCTGCAACCTCCTATCACTTCACGGTCCGTTGAGCTGTAATATATGATATGATTAAATTAACTTGAACAAGTTCGATCTTCTTCTCTCTGAAACTTACTCATATAATATTGATCGAACTTCAGGTAGCAGCCTCCGCCGGAGGTTTCGGGAGGATCTGGGTTCGATTCCTGGTGGGGACAATATTTCGCAAAATATATTTGTGAGACTGCCCTCAGTTTGGTTAGGGCATTGCAGGCTGAATCACCTGATTGCCCGAAAAGTAAGATGATTCCGTGCTTCGGAGGGCACGTTAAGCCGTCGGTCCCGGTTACTTTCTACGGATAGTAGTCGTTACATGAGCCATGTCAGAGGCCTTTGGCGGCTCAATAACTCTGACACCAGGATTGGTCAGGTTGACCATCCACTCGATGAAGAAGAAGAAGAAGTCGTTTCATGAGCCATGTCAGAGGCCTTTGGCGGCAAAGTAACGTAAATCTGACACCAGGATTGGTCAGGTTGATCATCCACTCGGTGAAGAAGAAGACTGTTACTTACACTTTCTTTTTACTACCACCAGTGTCAGGTTTCAACTGAAGAAATTGCTTGTTCAAACTGACTTGTCGACGCAGTCTGAAACAAATTTGAAACTAAGTTTATTATAACGCCCGACGCCTCGGTCTAGTGGTATGTGCACTCGCCTGCCACCACTGAGGTCCTGAGTTCAATTCCCGGGTCCAGCGAAAACATGTGTCCTACTTTTCAAACATGGCTCTGATTTGAGATCACCAACCCACAGCAAGCGCAGCGTTGCCAATTTAGCGACTTTGTCACTAGATTCAGCGAGATTTTCGAATGAAAAGCGACATTTTGATGGCTTTTAGTGACAAAAATAATTTAACGACTTTCTTAGCGACTTTTTTATAGTGGTATTACTGACTTCATAAACGAATATCCATCGTTTTTTTCTGAACATACTAATATTAGTCCAATCATTTGGTAGTTTTACCTGGAAAGTTTTCCGGGAGTTTTGAAAATTGGTTTATTTATAAATTTGGGTATGCTCTTTTCGAATTTCAACTTTGCCACCTCGTACCACCGCCGCTCGCGCCGCCATATTGAAAAAATGGCGCCTAAAAACGGTTTTTTGGAAATATCTCTTTTCTGACGCATTTTACGACAAAAATATTTATGACAAAATTAAACTAGAGAAAATTTCCTACAATTTATGTATTAATATTTTTTTTCATAAAATCAATAGTTTTTGGCGTACGAGCGCCACAAAGTAGATTTCAATAGACGTTTTTAAAAAAAACTCATTTCCACACCACCTGTTTGTTTGAACCCGCTAATCTCAAGAACTACTGGTCCGATTTAAAAAAATCTTTTTGTAATGGATAGCCACATTTAACGGGAAGGTTATAGGATACTTTTCATCCAGAAATTCCCACGGGAACGGGTACAACGCGGGTAAAACCACGGAGCACTGCTAGTACTTATATAATAAATCTGAAGAGCTTGTTTGAACGCGCTAATCTCAGAAAATACCGATCCGATTTCAATAATTGTTTTTTTAATGGATAGCCACGTTCAACGGGAAGGTTATAGGATACTTTTCATCCAGAAATTCCCACGGGAACGGGTACAACGCGGGTAAAACCGCGGGGCACTGCTAGTATAATCCAGTCGAGTCCAATCGATTTCACGTGGGATAATTATTACAATCTGTTAGTTAATGCCTTGTTAGAGCGACCTTGATGCGTTGTGTTCGGAAGTATTTATGGAATTATGATCTCGTTGTTCACTGTACATTGTATACTATGGTAATCCTAACAAAATTGTAATGCGAAAGTTTGTGAGGATGTATGTATGTTTGTTACTCTTTCACGCAAAAACTAATGAACGGATTTGGATGAAACTTTACAGAAATATAGGTTATACATCAGAATAACACATGGGATATTTTTTATCCCGCATTTCTCGCGGGAATAGGTACAACGCGCGTAACAACACGTGACGGACACACTTCGTTTTTTTTTACCATTTTTATCTGAAACTAGCTGTGCCCCGCGGTTTTACGCGTTGTGGCAGTTCTGGTGGGAATTTCGGGAATTTTTATACATATAAACCTTCCTCTTGAATCACTCTATCTATTTTAAAAACTGCATAAAAATCCGTTGCGTAGTTTTAAAGATCTAAGCATTGTTTGTTTTGCAGTGACTACAAATGTCAAAGTTATATCTATCAACTAGCCGCGCCCCGCGGTTTTACCACTTAGTACCGGTTCCCGCGGGAATTTTGGGATAAAATGTATCCCATGTGGTATTCTAATGTATAACCTATATTACTGTAAAGTTTCATACGAATCTCTTCAGTAGTTTTTCCGTGAAAGAGCAACAAACATACATACATACATCCTCACAAACTTTCGCATTTATAATATTACTACGATAGGATATTTTATCCGTAAATTCCTTCAGAAATGATACAACACGTAAAACCGCGGCCGGTGCTAGTGTATACAAACATATGATGGTGTAATTGTTCCATATATAAAACCGGGATAGTTATGACGTTTGTAGGTCAATAGAGTTCTAATATAAAGTCGGAGTAACGTTAACTCGCGGTTAATATGTACTATACCTACTGTTTAATGTATACAAGACCCGGTTGTGCTTTGAGTAAACCAAATGAAATTATGAATCATGAAAGACTAGCACCGCCCGCGGTTTACCCGCGTTGTGCCCGTTCCCGTGGGAATATCGGGAATTTTTATACGTATAAACCTTCATCTTGAATCACTCTATCTATTTAAAAAATCCGCGTCAAAATCATAAAACTCAATAATAGTTACAACAAAAAATTATTACACAAACAAGTTACAACATAAATTTAATACACAAGAAAGCCACATAAAACATTTAGAATATCTTGCTGGGGTTTATGCACTGCACTTTCCATGGTAATTAATTATTTTAGGTAGTTTTCTTTTCGATTTTAAACAAATAACTTGAAAATAAAAAATGACATGACTGACACTGATACGTCTGTCAAACAGTTCAGATTACGTTCCGTTCTTAGCATATTGGGATCGAGCGTATCTCTCGGTTTTGCGCTGGTGACTACATTTAATTTGAAATTTGTCAAAAGTCGTATTAGTTTTGTGTATAAAACGTATATTTTTTTATAATTGTTGTAAAAATGACTACGCCAAAACCCAAAAGTTAGCATAACGATCTAAATTATTTATTATGCCTATAACGCATTAAACATGAAGACTGCTTAAAATGGAACGTACGGGAGGGAAGGATCAACCGCCAATCCAATCTGAAAATCGATTGACGTTTGCTATCCGTTGTTATTGGGATGTAGATTCAGACCGATCGGAAGATCGCATTCTATCTTGGATTGAGCCGATCTCCCGATAGAAGATTCGATATTGGGATCCGCCGTAAAAGGCATAGGTATAGTACCTACCGTCAATCATCGTGCTAGTAGGAGAATCCCTTTCTCATGTTTGGTTTTGTTATTATTCATCCGTCATTCACTCCTTATAAGAAATCTGATATGGTCTATAAATGGAATAACATTCAAAATACAATCGATTTTTGGGTTGAAGTTCACACATACAAAGATGCCGGAAACCACAATCCATTCCACGAACTATGCAGTCTTGCATTTACAGTTTTATCTTTGCCGCATTCAAATGCAGAAATCGAAAGAATTTTCAGCGCGATGAATTTAGTTAAATCAAAGCTACTTAATCGAATGGGGCTGGCAACCTTAAATTCGATTTTGATGATCAGATGTGTACTAAAATGTATGAATAAGACATGTGTCAGTTACGTGGTACCATCAGATGTTTTAAGGCAGATTGGAACAAATAAAGCGTACTCATTTAAAAATGAGCCACATTCCGAATAATCAATGATTCAGAAGTCGATACTGACGAAGATTAATAGAATGAAACGTATTCATTTAGAATAAGATACTAATTATAGTTAATGTTTATTATATCACTGTGTATGTTGAATTGTTTAAGTAATAATTAATATTAACGAATAAAGAGAGATTAAAATTAAAGATCTAGGTACTTAGTATGCATATTTATTTTGCCCTTCATTAATTGGTGGTGGTGAATGAATGAAGGTTAAAAAGGTGAATCTACCGAATGTTGGTAGCCTTTTTAACCCAAGAAAGTAATTAATTGATAATAAATCTAGCGAGTTCTAGCGACTTTTTCAATTTTACTCATTTAGCGACTTTTCACCAGCGTGAGAGAGCGACATTTACTGTTGTTGAGTTGGCAACACTGAGCAAGCGTGGTGATTACGACATCCTCCTCACTGTACTAATCTTTACTTTGCCCAGCAGTGGGACATTACAGGCGAATAAATTACATTACAAGTTACAAGCCACATTCAACGGGAAGGTTACAGGCTATTTTTAATCCCGAAATTCCCACGGGAACGGGCACAATGCGCGTAAAACTGCGTGCGCTGCTAGTTAGTATATACGAGTACAATGCATGAACTTTCTTCAACAGATACCTTTAGCATATAAATTACCTTTCGACTATCTCGTGCATAACATAACCCTGTTCAAAATGGGGAGTCTCTTCGAACATCAGTCTATGATGTCTCGTATCTTCGATTGCTTTCATCGTGTTCGCATAAACTGTCTTCATTAACTCTTTGATCGTCTTTTGTTCCTTTTCATCACTATAGCAACCGCTGAATGCGTCTGTGAATATATAAGTTACTAGCAGCGCCCCGCGGTTTTACCCGCGTTGTGCTCGTTCCCGTGGGAATTTCGGGAATTTTTTTACATAAAAACCTTCCTCTTGAATCACTCTACCTATTACAAAAAACCGCATCAAAATCCGTTGCGTAATTTTAAAGATTTAAGCATACAGACAAACAGAAGACAAACAGACGCGACTTTGTTTTATACTAATGTAGTGAAGATTTTTATAAAAACCTCCTCACTGTACTGATATCTCAGTGAGATGAGAGGCTTGCTTGCTACAACAAATAAATAATAATTTTAAATTATTATTTGATTAGGCATAATCACCACGTTTGCCAAATGCGGGTTGGTGCATCTCAAACCCGAGCCATGTTTGAAAAGTAGGAAACATGTGTTCGCTCGACCCGGGAATGAATCCTCAGTATTGGCAGGCGATTGAACTTACCACTAGACCATCGCGGCTTCTTAGACTTAGAAACGTACGAATAGAAATACTTACTGACAAATAAAATGAAACTAATGAATATCCACATTTCAACTCGGTATATGGAAACAATGTGGTATGTTACATGCGCCGGTAGGAAAGTAATTAAAAATATAAAATATTAATGGCCAATAATACTCAAATTAGTATTTCTTAATAAACACCTACATAGGCATGTCAGTTTTTCCAATCTTCATACGAGTACTAGCATCGCCCCGCGGTTTCACCCGCGTTGTGCCTGTTCCCGTGGAAATTTCGGGAATTTTATACATATAAACCTTCCTCTTGAATCACTCTATCTATTTAAAAATGCGGCGTCAATTAATTGACTTTATAAAATTAATTTAAATGGCCCACGTGTGTGCACTGTGCCCGATCGCGCGGGGGTGCCCGCGCCTTTATATACTCAGGTTGTCGGATTTTGAACAACCTTTGACCGAGTCGATATTGCTGACAATGCGCGATGTTTTTCATACAAATTTTCGAATTTCGCATGCGCCCAGTGTCCTAATATTTCGTTTCGTACTTTCGTATTTTCGTTAATTATTTTATTTCTTTGCTTTAGTTTTATTTTTAATTTAACGTATTTTCGTTTCTTATTTTCGTTAATTATTTTATTTCTTTGCTTTAGTTTTATTTTTAATTTTTTTTTATAATTTTAATTTTCAATTTCTATAATTTTAATTTTCAATTTTTGTAATTTTAATTTTAGTTTTATAATTTTTATTAGATTTAGTAGTACCTAGATAATAGTTATGGACATGAATCCGCGTGATTTAATTTTGGCTAGAAATTTTACAATTTGGAATTTTGCAACGGCGATTTCCAACGAGGAGAGAGCAATTGATGCGGCAAAGCAGTGGTTGCTTGTTCCAACACGCGCAGGGCGATGTGTTGTTTGTAATGCCAGGATGGCGGTGGAGAGGCGAACCTCTTATAAATTAGGCTATCCATGGCGCTGCTGGGGATGCTATAGGGCAGGGGAGAGTCATTATATACAGTCTCCCCTGTCGAATACGTTATTCGAGAGGAGCCACACCTCCATGAAAAATACGTTGCGGCTAATTTTACATTTTATTAGAAAAGATAAGGTGAGCCAAACTTCCAAAGACGTCGGGGTCTCTAAAAAAACGGGGATTCAAATGTATCACTTTTTAAGGGAGAAATGTGAGAATGCTGAAGCTCACGACCGGCAAATGTTGGGCGGCGAGCATGACGTAATAGAATTAGACGAAACGCACTTATACACAAATAAATATCACCGGGGGCGTCTGTTGAGGAGACAGACATGGTCATTTGGGTGTATAAGTCGGCTCACAAGAGACATCCATATAGAGTTGATACCGGACGTCACGGGCGACGCTTGACCCCATAGTTGAAGCTAACGTAAGTACTGGCTCCTACATTATTACAGACATGCATCGGGCGTACAACGGTATCCAATGGCGGTTGGGAATGATGGGTCACTCAGCAGTGAACCATAGTCAAAATTTTGTGGGGGGCACTGTGAGAATTATAGACCCATCTTTGGGTGTACCTGCCAATAGCAGGTACTGATAATGTGAGGGTAAAAATTCACACCAACACCCTGGAGCGACAGTGGCTGGAGTTAAAGCGCCACTGCCGCAGGTGTAGGAGCCAGCCCGTCCAAAGTGGTACATGGGGAAGTACATGTATAAGCATAACATATTAAGAAAACTACTATCGGATGCCGCTAGATTTCGCCGCCTACTACGGGATATACACAGAGTGTATCCCGGGTATCGTTGCGAGGGCATAAAAATTATAAATTGTAGGTGTGGCCCAAATTGTCACCGACGCTAATAAAAAAAAAAGTTTTTAATTTTAATTACCGTATACCAGTGTTATTTAGGACTCCGGGTTTATTCAGGACACAACTTTCATCTATACAGTACGTTCGTTTAAACGAACGGACGGATTGAAGGAGGTGAATTATATGCATTCGCCTCCAGCGCCAAAGCCCCCCTCTATTTTACTCTCAACCAGCGCCTCCGCCTCCGAGTCAGCGTCGCCCCTAGCGCCAAAGCCCCCCTCTATTTCACTCTCAACCAGCGCGGAGATTTGGGATACAAAATTTCGTTGTCTCCAACTGTCGCTTCTTACCGTTGTTATTTCCAATGAATCGTGGATGGCTCCCCGTTGTGACCCGACTTGTTGTGTCCGACCCTGACACTGTTTATTTTAAATGTTTATTTTATAGAGATCTATAGGAAACTATAATAAAGTAACGATGAAAAAAAAAATCTATTTTTTTTTCTAAATCCTGGCCGCCTACATATTATTGCCATTTTAAAGCGAAATAACGGGTCTGAGAGAAAAATTGAACATAGTCAAAACATTTTATTTTATTCGTTTCTATATTAAGAAATCAAAAATATTATCGTAAAAAAAGTTCCTATCGCCTTTATAATACTGCACACTCTTTGCTACACTCTCGACCGATAACACTTCTAAAAATAGTATAAACATTCGTATTCGTATTCACATCCAGTCAGCTTGCTTCAGCAACTCAAGTAAGTCCGGTGTGCTTAGTGCGAGTTTATTTTTTACGCGTTCACGGCATCAACGTTAACTCAGAAATGTATGCAGTTGAAAAAGCGCCCCTAGCGGTCACTACGCGAATTAAAATCTGCGAGTGCGAGTTTACAAAGTAACTTTGTTATGAACGAGCAAGGTACATTTCGCGAGTGTGAGTTGCAAGTTTGAGAGTTCGGTCGGTTTACGTTCACTGTGCGTAAAAGTAAAGTTGTAACTTTACTATTTGTTTGTAACTATAGATATTTATACGGCCGGTTGCACCAAAATTTTAGTTGTTATACGAATTCAGTTGTACGTTGTACGTTATACTATACCGTCACTATTACGAACTCGTAAATGTACGTTGCACCACAAATATATGTATAAAAGTATCCGTAAATTTACTTGCTACCCGAATGAAGCGTTAATTCTACTATTTTACCTTAGTAGTTTTTAACTACCATGGTTGTTTTTATTTTACATGTGGTAAGACATGATAACTAGTGTCAACAACGTCAGTGGGTGACAGTTTTTTTTAATATGCATATTATTTTTTTTATATGCATATATGTATATTTTTCAATATTTCTGAGAGATTTTCTTAATATTTTTTTCCGTAAGAACCTTCTCCTAATAATAATAAATACAACAAAAAAAGAATTAGTAAAATCGGTCCAGCCATTCACGCGTGATGCCGTGACCAAGGAAAACGGGTTTCATTTTTATGTATATAGAAGATAGAAGATGTAATAAATAATAGCATTAATAATGGAAAAATAAATGTTATTTTTGAAGACGATATTTAAGTTACTCCAATACAAAGAGAGGATGCATGGCAGGTCATAAATGTGGAATTTAATAGTGATCCTGCATGTTCAGTAGGCAGGAGGACACAGAAAATAAATGGGATTACATGAAAAGGAATGAATGTTGGAAAATAAAGGAAGGATGTAGCTTCCTATGAAAAAGAACATCGGCAAACTGGCGGTGGAAAAGGTCCTGCTCCATTGGATGACACAACTGCCATTCTACTAGATACAGTTCGCGAATCTGTCGAAGGTGAACCATCAAGGTTTGATAGTGATAACACCATCTCAGGGAATATAGCGGTCTTGAATAATGAAAGAAAGAAAAAAACGATATAAATAAATAAATTGAGAAAGCAAACAAACGTCAGTCATATCACATACGTACTCTTTTAAACTTGTCAAAATCTTATACTTTTACGTTATGAGCAGGGTTTGACCTCCGTAAAAAGTAACCGTATATTGTAAGCGAAAAACGTGGTACAACAATGTTTTACATTATACGTTTACTTTTTACGAATTCGTAAAATGAAAGTTTTGGTGCAAACGGCCGGTAGTGTTATAACGATGTCATCGTCAGCAAATTATTTTTTCGCCAGGAAAATGTTTACGACTGCAAGAACTCAAGATGACCTTTACTATAATATAGTAAAGGTAACAAATCGAAACTTAATTGCCTTAATTTTACCATAGTGGAAATGATGAAGAAATCAGAAGTAGTTAAAAAGGGTAAGAGAAGCGATAAAGAAAATGTGGATGAGATACGGGCATATGATAATGTTTACTGCTATTTCTGGGATGAGGTTCAAGGCAAAAGAGGTGCTTTACAGATTTTGCAAGAGAAATGGGCCTACAATTTTAATGAAAACGTAGACAAACAAAACATCTCATGGAACAATGTAAGAGTTCTTAAATTTTGTAAAACAGAACCATTCGTGTTTTCGTATAAAACTTCATACACTCAAGAAGAATTTATTACGGTTAATATGAGAAACAAACGTAAGAAAATGGAAGGTATGGATGCCATAATCGTAACCAAAGCATACTCACAGAGATTAGAATTAAGTGACCGTAAGAAAACTGATTTACGTGATCTCATAATAAAAACTTAATTCCTAATTATTACGCAGATTTTTATAATTCAATTTTTATTATGTTTTAGTTGATTTTTAGTACAGATTTATAACCTATTATGTTTTGTATGTTTCATACTATTTTATACGTTGAACTAAGTTCTTGTCAATTGAAATATTGTTCAAAGTTAATGATTATAACTTTAATGAGACTGTTATGCTAAAAATTGTATTTAGAATATAAGTACCTAATACAAAAGTGTATGATTCTAATTATTCCAAGACTGTTATGGTTAAGATTGTTAAAAACAGAACAAGCAATGTGATTTAATATAAAAAAAATATAATAATTAGAATTTATTCTAAGAAATGTTATGTTTAGGAAGATGAATGTTTATTTTGCTTTCCTTTACAATTTGTCTTGCACATTTGATTATAAACTACTATGATTATGGTTAACTTCAAACCTGTAGTGATTATTTGATAAGTTCAGTTTCTAATAAACCTTTTTTATTATTTTGAATTTGTTTTTGTTTAACGCAACCCATAAAAATTATCTAAAATTGAGTAATACAGGGCCACATTTATGAATACTTCCAAGACTTTGGCAGAATATTAAGAAATAGAGAGACCTATTTAACAAAGAGTCTTTTTAAAAACTGGGGCTTCAATATTGTAAAGACCTAAAAATGACACCTGTTTTAAAAATGTAAAAAAAACATGCTTTTTCAAAACCTATTAATTTACTTTCTCATAATACATGTAGTCAACTAAATTAACAAACAAATTAAACAATTATTTGTATTTGTTGTATGAAATTTCAAAGTAATAACCTTCATTTTTAAAAAATATCTTGCATGTGTCTAACTTTATTTCATGTTTCCCAAAAATTAACATTTTTGGAATAGGTCACTATAATTCTAAGGGTGCGATATGTCCAGTGTGCGTGCTATTACTCGAGCTTATAGTAATCCTTTGACGGATTTGACGGAAACCGAATTTCAAAAAAGATATCGCCTTACCAAAAAACTACTTGTTGGGAATGGAAAATAAGTTCAGAAATAAAGTAATACCAAGTGGTATTAGTTTTTGGTATTGGATCGGAATAGATCTAAGGAACTAAGGCAACTTACTTACAAATCTAGTCTTCTCAACGCGTTACCCTGGATGTTAAGGTATGAAGTACCTACTTGAGTGATGTGTATAATATTATTTTCTTATTTTTATCTCATAAACATATTTAACCTAAGATTTCCATTGCAGGTACTAACTGCCCTTTTTTTCTATGCTTCGGGATCATATCAACGGCCAGTAGGAGTAGCTCAAAACATTTCTCAAAAAATATGCAGTGTTTATTTATATATAACGGCGCGTGACATTATTCAATAAAGAAAATCAGTTAAATTTTCGAGTTGTAATTTATTTTTTAAATCACTGGCAATTATTATTATTCTGTTATTTTTTAGCGATTAATCGATTTGAATTCCAATAAATGGTAATTTTAATCAAGAGCGGGTAACCCCGAATGGAGTTGCGTCTGTCATGGCGGGCTAACGTCGTGTCGATTCATTCAATTATGGACAGCCGTTGCACGTGGTGGTCACACGCAAACCTATTGGCTCTAAGGGCCAACTCACACCGAAAGAGCGGCGAAGGGCAGCGGAGCGGAGCGCAGTTTCAGTGTCATGAGAATTTTAACTTAATTTTTATTATTATAAATACTATTATCGCATGAGAAACTCGAACGAGGCGCGCGGATGCCCGCGGAGCCGCAGGAATTCCGGCGAATTCCATAAACGGAGCCGTGCGCCTGCGCGGGCATTCTCGGGAATTCCCGAGAATGCACACGAGCAGTCACGAGCGGCCGCTGGCAATATCCCGCCCCTCGCCCCGACACCCGCCGCGTGCGTCTGTTGTGCGCGGGCATTCGCTATTTCGCATTCATTCCTTGCAGTGCAACGAATACAGAAGTAATGGAAATGGATGAAGAAAAGCTTATTTATTTGGTGCAAATGTACGACTGCCTGTACAATATAAAATCAAGGCATTACAGCGATAAACATATGAAAAATAACGCTTGGCAAAAAGTGGGCGCTGAAATGAATATGTCTGGTATGTATTAGTTTAATTATTTTTATTTGAGTGGTAGGTATTTAAACGTACATCAAAAAAAGTAATTTTTGTATGCAAAAGTCATATATTATTTGTCTCGCAATAGAGGAAAAAAAGTAATGTAGTATTGATGTACATTTTCGAATTATCTGCAATACTAGTTTTGCTAAACATTTAGTTTATTTTGTTGTGAAGTAATTTATTTGATATATATTTATATATACATATTTGAGAATAAATTGATGTGAGATTATTTTCATTTGATGTGCAATTAATAATATCCCATTTATTTGATTCACTGCTGAGCTGGGAGCAAAAGAAAAACGTATATAAATAGGTATGTATTTTTATTTGAAAATTAAAATAAATCATTTTTTTATATTTTAATTAAAATTAAAAATAACTTTAAATTGTTGCGATGTCGTCAGCAAATTGTAGAACTCGTTAGTTTACATACGGCACAGTCTTTTGTAAAACTTGACACCATTTTGATGTTAAATCTATTTAACTACGGGAAATCATTTCGTTTTGCCAAGAAACTGCACCACAAGAATTAAAATAAGTCTTAGATTTATCTCTTATACACATAGCATTTTCTTGGGAAACTGAACCCTCTTGAATATTTTGTAATATACTATTTATTGGCACTGTTTCATTTATGTTTTCAAATATTTCATCATTTCTTAGGTAATTATGTAAACAAGTGCACGCTAATATCAAAATGTCTAGGTATTTGGGTTGCATTCTAATTCTCTTTTGAAAAACCTCAAACTTTTGTGTTAGTATTCCGAAACTGCTCTCTACAATACGTCTTGCACGGCTCAGGCGATAATTAAATATTTTCTTCTCGACGTCTGTCGACACTTGGTTTCCAGGAAAAGGTCTCATTATGTGTTTGTGTAACGGAAAAGCCTCATCTCCAACAAAAACATGTGGCAATGCTTCTGTCGTACCTGGCAAACATTTATTAGGTGGTATATCCAGTGTATTATTATTCAATGATTGTCCTAATCTGGAGCTGCTTAAAATGCCACTATCACTATTGCGACCATATGCTCCAATGTCGACTACAACGAATCGATAATTTGCATCGGCAATGGCTAGCAAAACTACACTGAAAAAATTTTTATAGTTATAAAATTGACTGCCGCTGTTCCAAGGTGCTCTTATATTAACATGTTTGCCATCTATGGCTCCTATACAGTTAGGAAAATTCCATTGAGTTTCAAATTCTTTTGCTAGTTTGGTCCATAACTCAGCTGTTGGTTTGGGCATAACACGCGGCCGTAAATACTTCCATATCGCGGAGCAAGTTTCGTGAACAATTTGAAGTACAGTACTATATCCCATATGATACTCGTGAGCTAGCGCTTTGAAACTGATAGCAGTAGTTAGAAATCTGAAACAAAATTTAATTATTATCACCAGTATAAGTTACACATATCGACAAATCAAGAGTAACAGCCCCGGTAGTTTGTCTACTTTTGTCCGTGTGTGTATATTATTATGTTACCATCATAAAAATTAAAAACCATAAAACATAACAAGATTGTTATATTAATAAGTATATTACTACTATTTTCAGTGGATGATTGCCAAAAGTCTTGGAAGAAATTACGAGATAGTTATAGAAAGGGCATTTCATTAAGAGAGAGTAGAAGTGGGTCAGCTAGAAAAGTAGAACGCCCATTAAAATTTGAAAAAGAATTAGAATTCATAAAACCCTTCATGAAAAGCAGGAAACAAATTTCAAATTTAACTAGTTCGCCAGAAGATACAGATATTACCACAGATGGCGAATATCAGTCTATGTCCCCAAGACCGCAGTCGCAGCTTCTACCCTCACCACGGCCACATTCGCAGTTATCATCGTCACCACGGCCACAGTCGCAGTTATCACCATCACCACGGCCACAGTCGCAGCTATCAAACCGGACCTCTTTATCCAACGAACAGCCTCTCAAAATGTCAAATTTATTGTTCAAACAATATATTGAAGAAAAGAAAATGGAAGATAACCCAACTATTAGCTTTTTCTTAACCATGGGCCGAACTGTGAAAACAATGCCTAAAAATATTCAAGCCAAATTAAAAGGAGAAATTTTTCGCCTCATAAATGAAACGGAAATAAGACTTGCCGATGACACCGGTGGTAACATGACACGAGATACAGCTGAATTCGACTTATCTGTCACAGGAAATAATACAACCATATCACCTTCTTCAGAGTATCCACTGGAAACAATCAGTATCAGTCCTAGATCTGTGGCAGAAAATTACAATGAAACAAACATTCCAACCACATCCTTTTCATACACACCATCAATAATACCGGCTGCAGAAAACAAAACTATTACATCTTTTTCATACAAACCATCCAAAATACCGTCGACTTCAACAAGTTATCAAGAAACGAACACAGAAAATATCTACGAGACAAACTCCTCACTAAGCTCATTCGACCCACCTCCGTCGCCTTATATACCACACGCTGTGTCGAAATCACAACAAAGATCCTCTGAAGAGAATTATGAAACCAATTTTATCAATACGACATTTGACTAATAAAGAACTGTTGCCTAAATTTTCTTTCAAACAATGTTTTTTTTGGAGTGTTGTTGATTGGAGTTAATGTTGAACAATATATAACAATACAATTGAATATAAATATACTTTTTACTTATTTACTCACCTGAGGCAGACCGATAGTCTTTCTTCAGCGGGAATAGCCAATCTATAATTGGTATTTTGTTTTTGAATATGTGGCCTGAGAATTTCCAACAAACTTTCAAATTTGTTATAGTTCATTTTATAATAGTCATAATGAATGCTAGGATACAGATGTAAATTTGTGCAAAATGTACGAAATTGGCCAAACAAATGTCTTTTCTTCCACACGTCGTGTACCCAAAAGTTTCTTTTTCTTTTAAATCTTTCCCTCCTTATGTCTTCGGCCTCTTCCTCTTCTTTTATATGTGCAATAATAATTAAATCCAAAATACTCATTTTCACTGCATAAACACAAGTTTCCTCGAGTTTTATTGAAAGTGAACTGCGCATAGAACGACCCGTGAATTCATCGCGTGCGGGCTCGAGATGGCGCGCGGTGTCCCGCGACTTCTCGCGCATTCCAGCGACTTCTCGAGCAGTCACGGGAATCCTCGCGCCTTCTCTACCGAGCGGGTCGCTGCGCTCCGCTGCCCTTCGCCGCTCTTTCGGTGTGAGTTGGCCCAAAATCGCTAATTATTACTACAATCCTTAATTGTTTGAGTAATTTAAGTGTGTGTATAATTAAAATAGTGAACAGTCAACGAGACAGTGTTTTTATTTCAACGTTTCCTGAAGTCCACCGCCCACTATGGATCCCCGTGCTGACCAAGTCACGAATCAGCAATCAGATGCAACAGCCCGACTTCCCGACTTCCCGTTATAAAGAAGAGGTGACTCTGGCCCTGACGCATAAAAATATGCTGAACAAATATATTCGGTTTCCTGATTCTCGAGCTGCAAGGCAAACAATTAGTCAAAGGTATATTTAATTACTTGTACATATCTAGCTTACTTGTATGTATATGTTCTTAAAGTTACTAATGATGTTTCAAACCGGTTTTATGCAAAACATAAAATGCCTGGCGTAATTGGATGCATTGATGGAACATTTGTAAAAATATTTGGACCACCCAAGAAATAGGAGCATTGGTACTACTGTCGAGAGCACTATCTTTCACTGTATGAATGTACAAATGATAAGAAACATGCTTATTGGAACGAAGTTCCTTATCGCGGGTTGCAAAAGGGGGCTAGACGGAAAATGGTAACGACATTTTTTAGGCCAGAAAGGGACAGACAAAGAAACTTGCGCACGCCAGAGAGACAGACAGAGAAACATGCGCGAGAGAGACAGACAAAGAAACTTGCGCACGCTAGAAAGAGACAGACTGAGAAAATGCGCGAGAGAGACAGACAAAGAAACATGTGCACGCCAGAGAGAGACAGACAGAGAAACATGCGCGGCGCGCACTTCGTTCCATCCGGGTGTCCCTTGACACCTCTCAAGTTTTTTTTAATATTATTCGTACAATAATATGACCCGTGATAGTCGAAAATCTATTTATTTATTTATTTGGTTTTAGGTGTGTGATGATGAGTACAGAATTTTAAATGTAAATGCAAAATTTGGAGGTGCAAAACATGATGCATTTAATTGGGACAACAGCAATGTCAATTCCTATATGCAATCACTGCGCCATAATGGAGAAACTGTGTGGCTTTTAGGTAGTTTAATGTGTGCAAATACAATTTACATAAAATAATCTTATAATTTGTTTTAAAGTATGCAGTAAGATATTTTAGTATCTGTATATATGTAGTACTATATTTAAATTAGGTGACTCCGGGTACCCACAACGGCCTTGGCTGATGACACCGATTGTAGGTGCCAGCAGAAGCCACCTACAATGAAACACATTGTGCAGCCAGAGTTGTCATCGAAAACACATTTGGGAGGCTGAAAAATCGTTGGCGTTGCGTAAATAAAGATAGAGTACTTCACTACAAGCCACTAAAATGTGCTAGAATTGTGCAAGCTTGCTGTGTTCTCCACAACTTTTTTTTGGGCTGTGGCATAACTGATGAAACAGACTATCTCAGTGGTATGTATATAGAAAAAGTACTCATAACTAATAGCTTGTTGCTAGCAGTACACAAGATGATTTCACCCAAAATTGATGTTATTCCATTAATGAAAGAATTAAGGCACAAGATAGTTCTATAGTAGAATATAACCGCCAGAGATCATTATATCGCCCGGACTTGGCTAATTTAAACATAAACAGGGAAGCGTATTAAAAAGGAAGCACATAATGAATGGGCAATGCGCACTACTATCTCCAGCATCCAAGAAAATGTAGAAAACAGTATAAAAAAGAAAACCATGCAGCGGAAACGCAAGAAAAATCATTAATAATCAATACCCTGTTTTCTTTACAAAAAGTAATGATATCCCACCAAAAACATAAATGTAAAAAAGGAGAGCCAAGTTCAATACAAAAATTATGCTTGGCTATGGGCTTCGCCGCAAAAAGAATGGAGATCTAAATGAGTGCCAAGTTGTAGGCAAAATCCCAATATGTATTTATAGGAACAAAATAACATTACGAACAAGTATTAAACTCTATTTCTTCTCTTTATTGGATACCTATAACAATTGCTGTTATTTAAAAATGTGAGATCTTAAAGTGGGTTAGATTTGACTTGGCTAAAATATTAAAAGAGAAAAAAATCCAGGGTTGGCGTCGCTATTGCCTGTCTATCTCTCCTGAAATTAACCCTAGTATAGTAGGCGTAATATAAGAAGATTTAGAAACGACATCAGCGAAACAACTTTTCCGCCCCTTCACAATTAAATAATAATTTATTAAATAGACTAGCTCCTGCCACAGTTCCGCAAAGGACACATACTATTAATGATATTTCTCCATCATTAATTGATCAGTCTACATTAAATTCACCGTTCACTATGCATGAATTGAAGGGTGTACTATCGGCAGTGAAAGACTGCTCCGGGAGAAGATGGTATACCATATTCATTTCTAGCAAATCTTAGTGATACTTCTCTCTCATCATACCTAGATATAATCAATAGGATTATGACTACAGGAATAGTTCCCGATTTTTGGAAATGTTAAGATTGTCTTACCTCTTTTAAAACCCGGTAAACCGGCAAATGACGCATCATCGTATCACCCTATAGCTTTGTCATCTGTAATTGCAAAAATTGCAGAAAATCTAGAAATCGTGTTTAAAAATAATAAAACCTTTAAAATGGCGGAATTAAAGCAATTGTTAGATGAAGCCTTGGCGCAGGTGACTCGCAAAAATGGACAGACTGTATTAAGCACGCAATCAAAGAGGAATACAAAATGTTTCAACTTGACCACATCATTGATGAACTTAGTGATCGTTTTGTTATAAATGTGAATAACGTAGATTCAGAATCTGAACTGAATATTATTATCTCTTCGGATATTGAATAAATTTATTTAATGAACTTGCAGTGTTTTTAATGTCCAAATTTCAATGGAACAATTACTATTACATTAATTTTTTGAAGATGATTTTAATAATAGAAAACGGAAAAGAGTAGAAGTTAGACAAGAAAATAATCCGTTTCACTGTGACGAAGAGGAATTTAAAAAAAAGTATCTGCTTTCTAAACAGTTGGTTTTTGATCAGAGATACAACCACTGTTTAGGAAGCCCATAAGACAAACAGATTTGTCTGTCGAGACAAAGGTAAGGTTGATTTTATTATGAACGCTGTGTGTAAGAGGAGTCACAAAATACAACGTGTCCGGCCAAAAACTGCGTTAAGCGCCCGCCAAATCACGCAGTCTCTCTACATTTCATTTTCAATAATTCCACCACATTTGCCAAAATTGAATCTTATTGAGCAGCGACTTGTATCACCGAGAATTCCCTTCATGTAAATAGTTTTTTATGTCCACATTAAGAAGAAATTAATACACAAAACTAGTTATGTTCATGGACTTATTAATAAAGGAAACATTAAACATTGGTTAAATTATCTAGTAACAACTCCACTTTATATTCATGAAAATATAACAATAAACGAAGCAGTTCTAAATTCGTATCAAATTGATGCAGAAATAGAAATGGATAATATTAATATTACATGAATATTTTGAAGATGATTTTAATAATAGAAAACGGAAAAGAGTAGAAGTTAGACAAGAAAATAATCCGTTTCATTGTGACGAAGAGGAATTTAAAAAAGTATCGGTTTTCGAAACAGTTGGTTTTTGATCTGTTTTCAGAGATACAACCACTGTTTAGGAAGCCCATAAGAAAAACAGATTTGTCTGTCGAGACAAAGGTAAGGTTGATTTTATTATAAACGCTGTGTGTAAGAGGAGTCACAAAATACAACGTGTCCGGCCAAAAACTGCGTTAAGCGCCCGCCAAATCACGCAGTCTCTCTACATTTCATTTTCAATAATTCCACCACATTTGCCAAAATTGAATCTTATTGAGCAGCGACTTGTATCAGCGAGAATTCCCTTCATATGTAAATAGTTTTTATGTCCACATTAAGAAGAAATTAATACACAAAACTAGTTATGTTCATGGACTTATTAATAAAGGAAACATTAGTAACAACTCCACTTTATATTCATGAAAATATAACAATAAACGAAGCAGTTCTAAATTCGTATCAAATTGATGCAGAAAAAGAAATGGATAATATTAATATTACATGAATTTTTTGAAGATGATTTTAATAATAGAAAACGGAAAAGAGTAGAAGTAAGACAAGAAAATAATCCGTTTCATTGTGACGAAGAGGAATTTAAAAAAAAGTATCGGCTTTCTGAACAGTTGGTTTTTGATCTGTTTTCAGAGATACAACCACTGTGTAGGAAGCCCATAAGAAAAACAGATTTGTCTGTCGAGACAAAGGTAAAGTTGATTTTATTATAAACGCTGTGTGTAAGAGGAGTCACAAAATAGAACGTGTCAGGCCTAAAATCGCGTAAGGCGAGCGCCCGGACGAGTTAACCCCGTCTCGAGCGGTCATCCACGCAGTTTCATACAAAAGTGCTACGTCGCGGGTGTCCGTCGCACGGAGGCGGCCCCGGACGCGCGTACGAGACGGTATTAAGCTTTGGTCTGGTGATCATGACGCACAACGCTTCGGTATGCGTTGCCGGACAGTCAATCATATGAAAAACGTCGAGAGTGTTCTCTTGTTCCGTCGCAGTATGCGTCAGCGGCGAGGGGCAAGCGCGGTGAAGTGGGGAGGTGTACTGCCGCACAGCGCGGGCGGCGTCATTCTCGGTTCAACGCTGCGGTGTGCAGTGTGCGTCACGGGTCATTATGGAATTAGTCGAAGACAATTTAATAGAATTATTGCGCAAATATCCTTCATTATATAAAAATAAAGATAAAAAACACAAAAGTTTAATAGTTAAAGAAAATTGCTGGAAAAAGAAAACTGACCACCTCTTCGCAGGGACGTGTGGCGCATACCGCAGCGTTGTGCGTCATGATCACCAGACCAAAGCTTTACGCGCGCGGGCGCCCGCTTACCGCAGTTTCAGGCCTCAATGCCACTGGCCACATGATGCGAGAGTATCGTAAGTATTTATGATATCGCATAAGGAGTTCCACGTCTATTACTGAACAGTGAATATATTAAAGTAAGTATTAGGATTTAGATATGCCTCATGTGTAAGAATCTCGAAGCCACAAAAAATCATAGACCATGGAACATTCTCTATTTTCGTTAAAGGTACCGACGGCGTTATCTTTTTGTGCCACGGGCTCTTATCAACAGTGCATAGGGGACATAGCCGCGCATTCTATGGGTCAACAAACAGTGTCATCAGTCATTGCTCAATTAGTAAACGAAGAGGCAGTTACTTGTGGTGTGTAATATTGGAGTGAAAAAAAAAGGAAATCCATATGGTATATAAACAGTGAAATATTATTTTAAAAGAATTGAATTTCAGCATCGTGGAAGTCCTCATGCTCACGTTCTTCTGTGGTTGGATAATGCTCCAGAAAATTTATTAAATAACTCCAAAGATTTTAATGAAATGGTTGAGAAATTATTTTCAGAATCTGAATCAGATGCATCTGGAAATATTAAACTGCAAACACATAGGCACACATTCACATGCTATAAAAAAATGGATCCTAATAAAAAAGAAAACTCTAGATTTGGAGCGCCTTTTTTACCGTCACGAACACAATAACATTAATGCCAATGAAAGACACAGATTCTCATTATTCTACAGTTATCTCATATGAATGTAAAAAGCAGCCTACTGTAGCTTTGTCAAGCACTGAAGCCGAATATATGGCGATAGCGGAGGCTTGTAAAGAGGCGATTTACTTAAAAAATCTATTGTCTGAAATAGTAGACTTTTGTGATTATGTAATCATATTGTACAATGATAAAGTGCTCAGAAGTTGACACAAAACCCCCTGTTCCATAAAAGAACTAAGCACATTGATGTGCGTCACCATTTTGTTAGGGAAACAGTCACTAACAATCTTGTAAAGATAGTTTATCTGCCAACGTCTGAAATGCCCGCAGATCTACTGATTAAAGGGTTGAGTGAGTAGTGTAAAACATAAGTATTTTGTAGAGAGGTTAGGTATTCAAAATATTGTTTGATGGTTGTACGCTATTTTGTTTAATTCTTTTGAAGTAAATGAATTAATAACGTTTAGATTATTTTGATAAGTGGAGGTGTTGAAATTAGTATAAAAATAATGTATTTCAATTACTTGTTTAATCTATGAGTTTGAATAGAAGTCAATGGATTGTACTGTTATGTTGTAATGAATAAAAATTATTAGTCTATGCACAGGCATTACGTGTGTTTCAATAGACTCAACTTGCAGTGTCAGATCTGCTATAGTTGCATACGTTGCTGAACATTGGGACGAAATGCAAGTGTACACGTGTGATGCTGATAGTGACGTATACACGAGCGCGCAATCCTACACGAGCGATATGATGAAACCTACTACTTACGGCTCAGCTTCTGAACTTATGGCTGCTGGAAAAATCTATCCATTCACTTTTGAAGTGTATGAGAACGGTATACTAAGAGGTTCCTTTGGCGATGCTGGGCAAAAAAAGTGTTTACGTTTTACCGGTAGTTACTTAAACGGCCACTACGATGTACTATTCCTATACGAGATGCCTCTCCATCTTCCTCCCCCCTTCGATCCCATAACATTAAATTCTGTAACATCAGATACTGCTATAAGTACATTATATGTGTTAGGTTCAATAAATTATTAACAGAATTTTGTTTTAAAGAAAAGAGGTTTATATGTTTATGAAAAGAGGTTCGGTTACATCGCAAACTTTTGGAGGGAAAGAGAATAAAAGGGCGGAAATCATGATTGAACTCTAGAAGGACACGGACGTGTGAGAAAAGGGATTTAAAGAATTAAAGGATTGTAAGGATTCAAGTGTAAGAATTAATTAATAATAAGGTAATTATAACGTTATAAAGTTTATATATGTTTATGTTAAATTCAAAGGAATGTCTGTTATGTTCATGTACTAAACGTGTGTGTAAATATATTATGTTTTAAAGTATACAGTGGTATTATATATTCAATTACCCATGGAATAGAATGGAAGTAGCCTCATTCGGTTACATATGACTTACACTCTACGCAAAGTGAATTGAACATGAAGCATAAGGTAAAATGCGGTAGGTAAATTGCTTTTTTAGTTTTAGTTTTTAGATATATTGCAAATTTGGAGAGAAAGAGATGAAAAACGTCAATCCTTAATTCAATCCATTCTAAATAAAAAAGAAGATGATATTGATCTTTTTACTCGTCACATAAGCGAGGTCTTAAGAAAATTGCCACCTCTCGAAAAGGCTCAAGCAAAGAAAGATGTAAATGATATCATCTCAAAATACGAGATAAAAGCGGCCCAAAAGGCAAAAAAGCGAAAATCATCAACATCAAATAATGGTTCCCTCTCATCGCCTCGGTCTATTTTCCCACACAGTGAAGTTTTATTCAAACAGATGCAAAGACGTAATAAATATTGATTTAGTTTATATAAGAAACTGTATTAAAGATTTTGAAACAAGTATACAGAACGCACTATAACGTACTTTAAATTATCCAAAGAGTTCATTTTATTTACCCGCATGTGTATATACGACTGGCCCTTGCATAAAGCAACACTGATTGAGGCATGCTCTACGAGCTATATGACACTGCTTTATTGCCTTAAAGGCATTAACACTGCAGTACACGCGCGGGGTGAATATTCGCCCCAGACCAATGTATTCTCCAATATTGTTTAAAATATTTGACTAGTCATCGCGTCGCTTAGTGTAATCCTAGTCAAGTTAATAAGGTTCAAGGTCAGCACGCTGCCGGCACTCGACGCGGGCGCAAGTGGCAAAAAAAAGGCAAGAAAGTGCTTGGGACGGAATTTCACCCCATGCGAGTATCGGCGTAACAAATTATCACGATCGATTTGGTGTGTTTCTTGTAAGTATTGCTTTAATTAATCATCTATTTCAGATATTTTGCAGTTTTTATAAGACTATTGTATGTTTTACTATATTTTGTGTATTATTTATTACAGATTTGTAGTCATTATGGACGAACTGATAAGTGCCTGGTTAGAAGATATCGAGGTTGACAGCGATTGCACGGAGAATGTTCCTGCTGGATGTAGCATTTGAATTGGTATTCAAAATATTCCACGAACTAAGAACTAAAGCTCAGATTCTCCTAAAACAGCAAGGCGGTAACATTGAACCAAATCCAGATCGGAATGTCCAAAGAATAGGAAAAAGTGGTCGATGTGCTTATTGTCCAAGATCACGTGATCGGTCTGCTTCAAAATTCTGCAAAACATGCAATAAATGGATTTGTCCTGACCATCAAGTCCTAGTTTGTCAATATTATTATCAAAATAAATAAAAATATTTAAAACAATAATAAAGAACCGATAATATCTGGAGTCTTAGAAAAATCCATGAGATTTTCCTCCTTTTTAAAATTTTATTTTTATTTTTAAATTCATTTCATTATTTTATAAAGTGCCATATTATTAAGAGTAAAAAATAAATACATAACAATATTTAAACGCATTTTATTTGATATTTTACCATATTCATCTCAAAATTGATAAATTAAAATGGTCTTAATATTCACCCCACGCGAGTAAAACATTACAAAATTAGGGCGCGTGTACTGCAGTGTTAATCAAACCTACCAGCTACAACACGCCAAGACTATCAACAACAGCCTCTCCAAGCTGGGGAGTGTTGCTGATAGGTTGGCGTCAAATTCTCACAACCTCAAGAAGCAGACGCAGATGGATCGCTCTTTCATGAAAGAGTTCACCCGGCAAGTAAATATCACCACCAAAAGCTTAGCAGATTTAATTGAAAGTGCAGAGTCAAATACCCTTAAAATGACTAAACCTAGGTCTTCACGCAGCTCCGCACATCAATCCGCTCCTACAGTGGACTCATCCAGCTTGCCCCAGGACAACATTCCGGGCAAGCTGCAGGCATTTCCCAATTCTGAATATAAAAGTGCTCACGCAACGGTCTCTTTTAACCAGGATCTTTCCATTCTACTCTCCCCAAAAAGCTACAAGGGAAAAGCGCTTCTGGAGTTGATTGGCTGTGGGTTTACCGCAAAGACACTAGTTAACATCCTCAATCAAGATCTCACCCTACTAATTAACAAGCTGCAGGCCTCCCCCAATTTTGCCGTCACATACAGGAAATTCACAAAAAAGGAGGACAAGATCAAACTGCTCGTTAACACCATCGGATCAGTACCTACCGTAGATAATCAATGGATCAGGATCATCTAATATAAAACCCTCTAGATTTTCATTACAACAATAAAGTACCCTACACCAAAAAAAAAGGAATTTATAGCTTACCGTTCTACTAACGTTCTACTAAGGCAACCATCGGACATTTATGCCAATGATCAAATTGTTTTTCATAACGATGATGATGAATCAGATACCTTAATTAATCCCGCAATAATGCCAGATGAAGTATTTTTGGACAGTATTCTTAAACTTAATATACAACAAAAGGATTTAATGAAAGACTCTATAAAAAAGAACCTGCAAAATGATGAAATTCACCAACCGTTACTAGTATTTATAACTGGAGGAGCGGGAAGTTTCAAATCTTTTTTGTTAAAATGAAATAGATGCATTACTTCAACCTACTTTTGTTGAAGTAGCTTCTCTCACAGGTGAGGCTGCAAGACAAATACTCGTAGGTGGTCGTACTTTACATTCAGTTTTTTCGTTGCCGATTGAAAAGGGAAATACAGTGACATTTAAGAAAATGACAGGAGAAAGGTTAGAAAGGGAAAGACACAAATGGCCAATGGTCTCGTATCTAAGTTTCTGATATATTCATTTGAGGCTACAAGAATATAAAAATAATAGTTTAATGTTTGATGGTATTATTATTACCACCAAACATTAAACTACAAGACATGATTCATGTCTTTAAGACACGATAATGTATCTGAGCACCAGCTCGCACCCATCCCAGCACAGAGACGACGACCGCCGGTCAAAAGAAGAAGTCACGTGGGAATCCCTCAATAGTAAGAATGGATGAATAGTTAGTTATTGCAGATTGCGGAATGTTCCATATATTTTGGGGAATACCCTTGATTTGAGTCCTTCAACTTGATGTTACAAAGGTTTCCGTTTCTCGTTCGGGAATTCACTTGTCATAAATTGTGAACAAATCAAAACGTTCCCTGATGATGTAGAACTATTTTGGGATAATGTATGTTTACTAAAGCGTGGCGATGATACTCAACTGTTACCTTTGTTATCTAATTTCATCTTTAATATTTTATCACTGCCCCATTTATTCGCCAACGTATATTTTCGCATATTAATCTTATGAAAACAAAACAGCGAAATAGGCTATCTACTGAGTCAATTACTAGCCTATTACATGCAAAACGACTCTTTAACGACGCTAATTGTTATGATATGGAAATTAAATTCAAATATGCGGCTATGGCCAAAGAATATTGGTATGATCCTAAAGATAGTAAAAAAAAAAAACTTGAGTTGTGTCAAGGGACACCCAGATGGAACGAAGTTTATTTATTACCAACAAAAATAATGGTCGCGACACCACACTGTTCAATGCGAAATAGAAAGGCGAAATGAAAATATCTGGCTTTCTGTCTATAAGAGAGAGCGAGAGAGACATACAGAGAAACATGCGCACGCCAGAGAGACAGACAGAGAAACATGCGCACGCCTGCGACGTGACAGTGACGTGGCGTGGCGTGACAGACAGAGAAACATGCGCACGCCTCTCTCTCTGGCGTGCGAATTTTTTTATAATACTAAATATTTTAACTCTGTAAAATACTCCTCAGTGTGTGCTGAGCTGGAGCTGGAGACAAGTGCGGTTGGATGACTTGCGAGCCAGCACAGCACTCCATAACCCTAAGTGGTTGGATAGTTTCAGCTGCTTATTACCGAACCCACTGCATTCATAAGGGTTCAAACGTCCGGCTTCAAGGGCATCTTGTCGGCTAGATATCTCAATTTTTTTTCAGAATTCTTTCTACAGTAGCACTCCTATTGCTTTCATCAAATATTTTTTTATTGTGGGACAAACTTTCTTTTTCCACTTCTTGAGACTGGGATTAGGAAACTTATATGTTTGCAATCGCATTGTAACCCGTCTCTGTGCTGCAAAACATTTACTATTTATTTCATCGATATCTTCGTAGGAACCAAAAGCAATTGTGAGTACAAATAAGGAAAGAATGCAATCTAACGCATTTAGCGCAGTGTTTCTGAGGGGAAACTTTAGTAATGATGAGTGGTACATCGACTTGGGCGCTAGTGTACACCTTACAGCAGATGAAAGTTGGGTTATGAATGCACAGTATGAACAAAACAAAGAAATTGTTGTTGCAAACAGTGAAAAGGTGTCAGTATTGTGGGAACTTTGGTCTATCTATGCTTTTAACAACATCGACTTAAAAACATACATAGAAAGATGTATTGTTTTTGACTCAAGCGGTACTTCGGTGCGCGTGAACTCGACTCAATGTCTTATAAGGTTAGACTCACGGTCTCACGTTGTTAGTATGGTTACACGTTGGAACTGTTGTGACCAAGATACAATGACAGTGCTTCTATCTGCGGTAAAAAAATACTTTTAGAAAATACTTCTATCTGCGGTATGTAAAGCTGCTCACAACTTGTGAAGCTATAGATGATTTCATTGGGTTTTGTACTGATGTACTCACAATTGCTTTTGGTTCCTACGAAGATATCGATGACATAAATAGTAAATGTTTTGCAGCACAGAGACGGGTTACAATGCGATTGCAAACATATAAGTTTCCTAATCCCAGTCTTAAGAAGTGGAAAAAGAAAGTTTGTCCCACGGTAAAAAATTTTTTGATGAAAGCAATAGGAGTGCTACTGTAGAAAGAATTCTGAAAAAAATTGAAATATCTAGCCGACAAGATGCCCTTGAAGCCGGACGTTTGAACCCACCCTTATTTAGCAAGCTATTTCGATAAAGGCTTGTGTTATAAGCACACTAACAACGATGCTTCCCTCAGAGGCAATACACGCTCCGGATTGGCCCGAGTTGCAGGAATTAACATTTGCTGACCCAGGTTTCACAACACCCCATCACTGCGGAGCCGAGGAAGACTCGGCGCAGCACACGCTAGAGCTAGAGGAGTGTCCGGCGTGGTCGGACCAGAGTCGGCTATGGCTGCCGTCATCGGCTTTGACTTCTCTCTGCGGGCCGTAGTTCGCGCTATGGTTCTAGGGGAGGAGTCCTGGACGGCGGTGGCCAACTTCTGCGAGAGCGTGCTCGCGCAGAAGGAAGCGGCAGAGCGCGAGCGTGAGGCGGTCTCTGACTGCCCCATGCGCCGCCGCATTGATCCTCAACGAGGTTCGAAAGCATCCATCGAATAACTTAGTATATCTAAACTCATCATTCGGATGAATCACAGAGCATAGAAGCACCACGCGGTAGCGGCCGGTCCGGCGGTGCTTCTATGCTCTGTGGGATGGATCATATCCGGAAGAGTTCCGCAAGGATCAGCCCACAGAGTAACAAGCATGCACATCACACCAACTTAAAAACATATATAGACAGATGTATTGTTTTTAACTCAAGCGGTACATCGGTGCGCGAGAACCCGACTCAATGTCTTTAAGGTTGGACTCACGTTATTAGTACGGTTACACGTTGGAATTGTTTTGACCAAGATAGTAAAGGTATCATACAATGACAGTGCTTCTATCTGCGGTAAAAAAGACTTCTAGAAAAGACTTCTATCTGCGGTATGTAGAGCTGCTCACAACTTGTGAAGATATAGATGATTTCATTGGGTTTTGTACTGATGTACTCACAATTGCTTTCGCTTCCTACGAAGATATCGATGAAATAAATAGTAAATGTTTTGCAGCACAGAGACGGGTTACAATGCGATTGCAAACTTATAAGTTTCATAATCCCAGTCTCAAGAAGTGGAAAAAGAAAGTTTGTCCCACAGTAAAAATCTTTTTGATGAAAGCAATAGGAGTCTTACTGTAGAAAGAATTCTGAAAAAAATTGAGATATCTAACCGACAAGGTGGCACTTGAAGCCATACGGCATAAGTGCGTCCCTTTTTCATGCTACGTGAAGTTTGCCGCGATTCGTTCGAGTTATAGCTATGTTCGTGTTTGTTACTGTTAAGTTTGGTTCTGGTGCGTGTTTAAAGTTTGAGGTTATAAATTAAAATACGTATCAAAATGACTGGTACATGGTCAAATGAAAAATTTATTGATTTCATCAATGAAGTGCATTTGTACCCTCGATTGTGGAATGTGGAATGCGGAACCTACAAAGACAGAAATGCTAAGAAAGATGAGCAGATGTTGCCCAAAAATTTAATATTATATCGACAAATGAGGCGTAAAAAAATTTAGAAGTTTAAGGACATACACAAAGACTGAGGAAAGGAAAAAGAAAAGTGGCAGCGCTGGCGGTAAAACAGTAAAATGGTTTGCTTTTGACGCCATTTCATTTGTCCTTACGCAAGATACTCCAAACACGGGACTGGACAGTGGAAACTCTTCAGTTAACGTAGTATCTTTACTATTTGTATGTATTACACATTATTATATTATCATACAGACTAAGGATTACAACTTGCTCCTGTTAATTTATCGTGTCATTTTACTCCACCCTGCTCTGACATAAAATAATGCATAAACTCGTCTCTCATTGCGTTCCTCCCCAGTGTTCTTAAATTTGTTAGACGATGATCATCAGCTCTCCATGACCCTGGTATTAATGTTCCAACATCAATATCTTCACAATCGAATGACCCTGGTGGTGAATACAAAGCTTGGGCTCTTGTGCTTCGTCGTAAAAAATTGTGTAAATACACACAAGCTAAAACTATATGTTGAACATATTTCAATTCAACATCAATAGTTTTGATATTCTGTAATTACAAACCCGTTTAGGAGATCCTACATTTAAATGTATTGTAAAGGGCTTGCAAATATTCTATGTCAAAGGGAACGCATAAATTTTGGGTTCCTCAACGATATTCGTTGCAATTAGACGTGTCCACGGGAGTGTTAATAACGTGACCAGTGATCAGTTCTTTTCTTAACGAAACTGTTGAAATATGGCAATACACATCTCTATTCATAGACTAGATTAAGAAAAAAGTAATCGTACCCTCTGTCATAGGGTCCCTAAGTGAAAAGATGTATTTTAAAGTTTATGGAGATAAAGAAACAATAAAGGAAATAGTAATTTTATTCAAGAAATCTCATCAATGACCTCCTAATAGTGGTAGCAGAGCGTGGTTCCGGTACTTTCCACACGGAATACAAGGATTACAAAACGTTAAGTTCCAGGGAACGATTCCCCGTCGCACAATTTACGGGCGAACACTTTAACACGTGGGCTATTACACGTGACTAGACAATAATATTGAAAATTTATAGCTAAAATACGAGTTGTTAGTTGGTTCCGATTAGCTATGTGAGATAAAGGATTTATTAAGGCAAAGTCTGACAATATTCCTGATGTTGATATTATATTCTTTTTTTTTGAAGGCGTCCAAACTTCCTTCGTTTAAAAATGGTCTGCTCTGCAACCCTGTTATCATGGGGGATCTACGGCTCAACTTGAAAAGAACTTGTGCATTCGATACTCTTTTCCAGTTAATCATAAGCGCAATGGCATCAAATCATGTGTATTCCAAAATACTAGAAGAGTCTACGAATCGAACGATCCATTTAGCTCGGAAAATATTGGTCGAGAAACAAAAAAATTCGGTTCCTGGGAAAAGTAAATTTTTATCATAATTTTATACCACACAATACAATTATCCTGGAACCATTACACAATCTGTTACGGAAAGATGTTACATTTATATGGACCAGAGAATGCCAAAAATCATTTGATAAAATAAAAGATTTACTATGCTCGAAACCAATTCTAAAAATATTTGACCCAGAACAACCAATAAAAATATAAAATGATGATATATACTGTAGAAGGATATCACTATCTACGCTAGTGGCATCCCTTTTCTATTGTTTACGCAGTAATTATATAATCTATGGAACTATTAGCTGTCAGTGTGACGTGAGTGACACCGACGATAAATTTTAGAAGGTAAAAGTTAGGTTATGTGTACTTTAGAAAAACGTGGAAAATATTGTAAAAAGAAGTACCTATAATATTTAAACTAAGAGGTAAAGGCTTTAAATGTTGTTTTTGTTATTTCAGGTAAGCTATTCTGTTTGAAATATGTTAATTGTAGTAAAACTTGTGTATAAGTGTGGTGTGAATAAAAGAATGTTGTTATTCCAGAAAACGCAATTACGTCTTTATTTCGCCTGGGCATATACTATTATATAAATAGTATATGTTTTGCAGCACAGAGACAGGTTACAATGCGATTGCAAACTTATAAGTTTCCTAATCTCAAGAAATGGAAAAAAAAGTTTGTCCCACAGTACAAATCTTTTTGGTGAAAGCAATAGGAGTGCTACTGTAGAAAGAATTCTGAAAAAAATTGAGATATCTAGCCGACAAGATGCCCTTGAAGCCGGACGTTTGAACCCTTATGAATGCAGTGGGTTCGGTAATAAGCAGCTGAAACTATCCAACCACTTAGTGTTATGGAGTGCTGTGCTGAATCACAAGTTATCCAACCGCACTTGTCTACAGCCCAGCATACACTGAGGAGTATTATAGACCACTAAAATATTTAGTATTAAAAAAAGAAAAGTCAATGAGAATGGACAAGTTCCTTGTAACCCATCTAAGAAATTTGGACGGCACCACAAAACTATAACAAACCGCCACGTATCTTTTGTTTCGGTGAGTATTCTCGTTTGATTTTAATTTGTTTTGTACATGAAATAAATAAATTCCAAAAACTACAGTATCTGTATGTACTAAATTTCATCTTAATCCTATGACCCATTAGGCGTGAAGAGAGGACTAACACACAAATGTACACATAAAAAAAATGATTGTATAGTACTGGGTCGAACTGAAGGCAAGAACAAAAGCCAAGGCAGCTAAAAGAAAACAAGCTGCAGGAAGAACTGATGCTGGTGCACAAAGGCCCATACCCATTTGTCCACTGGAAGAGCGGATCCTAGGCATCATAGGGCCAAAAAAAAATCATTGTATAGTACTGGGTCGAACTGAAGGCAAGAACAAAAGCCAAGGCAGCTAAAAGAAAACAAGCTGCAGGAAGAACTGGTGCTGGTGCACAAAGGCCCATATCCATTTGTCCACTGGAAGAGCGGATCCTAGGCATCATAGGGCCAAAAAAAAATCATTGTATAGTACTGGGTCGCACTGAAGGCAAGAACAAAAGCCAAGGCAGCTAAAAGAAAACAAGCTGCAGGAAGAACTGGTGCTGGTGCACAAAGGCCCATATCCATTTTTCCACTGGAAGAGCGGATCCTAGGCATCATAGGGCCAAAAAAAAACATTGTATAGTACTGGGTCGAACTGAAGGCAAGAACAAAAGCCAAGGCAGCTAAAAGGAAACAAGCTGCAAGAAGAACAGGTGCTGGTGCACAAAGGCCCATACCCATTTGTCCACTGGAAGAGCGGATCCTAGGCATCATAGGGCCAAAAAAAAAAACATTGTATAGTACTGGGTCGAAACTCGAACTGAAGGCAAGAACAAAAACCAAGGCAGCTAAAAGGAAACAAGCTGCAGGAAGAACTGGTGCTGGTGCACAAAGGCCCATACCCATTTGTCCACTGGAAGAGCGGATCCTAGGCATCATAGGGCCAACTACTTTGAACGGTATTGAAAGAGTCCTAATTCCACTGCATGTAAGGTAAGTAATTTATCCAAGTAATAATATGAGTCAATTCCTTGGAGTTAAATGAGATCCATGACCCCCAGCTTGCCTTAGCGAGCCATCTGGGGATGGATACTGCAAGAGCTAAGTACTTAAGTTCGAGGGTGGAAGTGCTAAAGGATATAAACCTCGTGTCCAAAGATGAATGTTAATTAATTGAGTTTTATATTTAAAATAAAAATAAGCTAATTTGTATTGCCCACAGAATGTCAAGAAACTGCTGATGTTTTGCTGTTCTTCGACAATCTATTTGATTCTGTCAATGGAAGTTTTGAAAATTTTAAAAAAAGAAGCGGAAAACCTCTTCTTGGACCAGTAACTCTTAAATCGCACCACAAAGTGTTGTGGCAACAAGCCCAGGTAGTTTTAAAATACATGAAATTTACTTCTAATGGCAATAAATCGGGTTCTGTTCCATCTTTGACAAATTGGTTGCAAACAATAGAAAACATTGAGTATCTTGTGGATATTTTATCAAAAAAATTTGGCTTGACGTCCACGGTGGGCTGAAAATCGGCTTTCATAGACTTAGGGATTTCAATTTTTAAGTGCCGGTTTTTTAGTTGGATATTGCTTCTATTGCTTATTACTATATACAAATATGACACTACAGGTAATTCTGCACAGAAATAAATGAATTATAATTTTTTTACGTAAATTTTTTATGAAGCTAGTACGAAAAATCGAATTATTTCTTAAACGGCAAGGAAAACCGTAATATCCTTAAGGCCTTATTTGACTTTACTAAATTCAGTCGTCTAAATGATTCAGTTACTAAATTCAGACAAATGCAATCGCATTTAGGAAGGTAGGTTTCTAAATTTAGGAAAAAGTACGGCTACTTATTCACTAAATCATTTAGAAACCTAATTAGAATCGAATTTAGGAAGGTGCGATCGCGATTAGTCGCTTCAGTCGGTGTGCAGCGCTTTCCGCGTGTGGATGTGTCGCTTGTGTTGTGAGAAAGTGCGAGTGTTCGAGAATGGCGACGAAAGAAAAAGAAGTTTTAGGCCATATAATCGAACTTTATAAAGACATGCCATATCTATGGAACAAAAACGATAAAAATTACATGAATAAAAATATTAGAAGTGAAGGTTTCGAAGTGCTTCTCAGCATATACAAAAATATCGATAAGAATGCTACAGTAAAAACGTTAAAGAAGAAAATAGATAATTTAAAAACAAATTATTTGAAAGAATTGAAGAAGGTAAGTTTTAACGTTGCTTTTATATTATTACTAGCTGCGCCCCGCGGTTTCACCCGCGTAAGTCCCGTTCCCGCGGGAATATCGGGATAAAAAGTAGCCTATGTGTTAATCCAGGGTATCACCTATCTACCTACCAAATTTCAACCAAATCGGTCCAGCTGTTTTTGCGTGAAAGAATAACAAACATACAGACATACATTCTCACAAACTTTCACATTTATAGTATTAGTAGGATTTCAAATTAAATGGGAGATAATAGGACCTACATAGTAACTACCTAATTTGTATAATGTACCTATAACTTATTTTAAAGGTCAAGGCTTCAAAACACACTGGTGCAGGGAGTGAAGATGTACGTGGGGCATACTGAAAGTTTCTGGAACTGGCCACTTACGATAAAAAAAATAAAAAAGTTATTATGGAATTTAAAAAGAGAACTCTCTGGGAGCATATCGCTTTTTAAAACGCGAGACTGTCATTTGTTTTTTTCATTCTGGCGCCCTTGGAAAATTGCGTGCCGCTACTACAATGAATTTAACTCGGGAAAATTTTCGCTCAATGATATTTTACGATTTTCGCTGTGGCATAAGTCAACAAGAGAGTTGCCAGAGACTTCAATTGGCGTTTGGTGATGAAGCCCCATGTCGTAGCTCTGTGTATTCGTGGTTTGGAGAATTTAGACGAGGACGTGTTCATCTCCATGACGATGTACGTGAAGGTCGGCCGATGACTGCGGTTACCGAATCTAATATTCTTCTTCTTCTTATCGAGTGGAGGGTCAATCTGACCAATCCTGGTGTCAGAGTTATTGAGCCGCCAAAGGCCTCTGACATGGCTCATGTAACGACTACTATCCGTAGAAAGTAACCGGGACCGACGGCTTAACGTGCCCTCCGAAGCACGGAATCATCTTACTTTTCGGGCAATCAGGTGATTCAGCCTGCAATGCCCTAACCAAACTGAGGTCAGTCTCACAAAGTGATTTTTGTGAGATATCCCCACCGGGAATCGAACCCGGAACCTCCGGATCGTGAGCCGAGCGCTCAAACCACTAGACCACGGAGGCTGTTAATCTAATATTGATACCGTACGACAACTAATTGAAACTGACAAAAAAATTACTTGTCAGCAAATTCGTACTATATTAGGCATTGGAATGAGCCAAGTGCAAACTATTTTGCATTTTCATCTGAAGGTTCGGAAGCTTTGCACTCGATGGATACCGCATGATTTATCGGAAGACCAGAAATTACTGCGTGTAGAGTGGTGCCGCAAAATGATGAAAAACTTTAATGGAGGACAGTCTTTAGCTGTCTATAACATCGTGACAGGTGACGAAACCTGGGTGTACTGCTTTGAACATAATATCTGGTCTCATTTATCTAAATCCAGAAACTTTCAGTATGACCTAAGTATATGTACCAACGATATGGTATTATGACAGCTTCAGTTTTCTGGAAACTACCACAGAATCATGCCGTTCAATCAGGGACACAATAGAAGACGAGGTATATTTTATTTTATTTAGATATTTATTAAATAGTAGGTACAGCATTAATCATTTTATCTTGAAACGCAACTCTGCCAACTGAGTTGAAATAATTCATGAATGTGTTTCGAACTTGGTTTCCTTCTTCATTACGCTGACTTTTACTTGTGTTCTTTAACGAAGTCAATCCATCAGTATGTTTTCGCCAATCCCCTTGACGTATTGAGCCTTGTGAAGTATTTTCATGATCTAACCATTTTCTGGTTATATATCCTGGCTCCCGTTTTCTCAAATAATTGTGTAAAGCACAACATGCCATTACCACTGCATCTACGTTGGAGAGATCTAGACTGAGGGGTCTCCGTAGTACTCTAAAACGCGAAGCCAATATGCCGAAGGCATTCTCCACCACTCTACGGGCTCTACTTAAGCGATAGTTAAATATTCTTCTTTCATGGCTAATACCCTTAAACGGAAATGGTTTCATGAAATGTTTGTTAATGGAAAAAGCACTATCCCCGATCAGAACATATGGAGCATGTGTTTCTGTGCCTGATAGTGGAGAAAATGGTGGCAAATTCAAACAACCATTAACTAATTTTTGATGGAACTTTGTAGATTCAAATACGGCTGCATCATTAACGGAGCCATTGGTACCAGTTTGGACATACATGAATTCATAATTAGCATTGACAACAGCAAACAATATTACGCTGAAAAATCCTTTATAGTTGTAAAATAGAGAACCACTTCCGGGCGGTTTTTCGATGCCAATATGTTTACCATCGCAAGCTCCAATACAGTGATTGAAATTCCATTTATCTTCGAATTCAGCTGCTACTTGTATCCATTCTGATTCTGTTTGCGGCAACTGAAAAATAATTATATAATTTATTTATTTTCAGGATTCATCATTATCTTGCACAGAAGATACTCAGATGACAAATTCTACCAATAATACTTCCAATCAAAATATGTTTAAGAAAAAAAAGAAAGAAGCTCCTTTAAAACAACAACAGGACATTCTTGATAAAGCTAGCGGATTAATGAACACGAAGGAAGAAGACTGGGAAATCCTTGGAAGATCCATTGGAATGCAACTGAGAGATATGAATCAACGGCAACATATTATAGCCCGTAAATTAATATCAGATGTGATATTTTATGCTACTTTAGACAAGTTGTCTGAAGAATCATTTGTAGGTTTAACCACAAATAACTATCAATCTAAGGCTTCATACCCATGGTTCACACCTTTACGATCATCGTCTTCCCAGAGTGAATTTCATCGTCCTGTTAGAACATCATCACCATACCAGTCCCCGTATCCATCACCATCTACACAGTACCGTATCCAATCGCCAAATTCTCCCCTTTGTAACTTACCACCCCAACAACAAATGCAGTCCTCACATCCTTCAGCATCCACGCAGTACCACAGCCAATCTGCAAATTCTCCTCATTACTTACCACCTCAGCAAAAAATACAGTCCTCGCATTCTTCACCACCACCCACACAACACCACAGCCAACCTTCAAATTCTCGTCGTAACTTACCACTTCAGAAACAAATACAGTCCTCTCACCTTTCACAATCACCAGAGTACCACAGCCAATCTTCAAATTCTCTTCATTACTTTCCACCTCAGCAACAAATACAATCTTCTCCTACTGTGGAATATATGTACAATTCAAGCCCCACACCCCTCAGATCCTTTACCATCTGTACAACTTCATATCCCATCCCCTCCACATTCAACTACGTTGGAGGAGACAAATGATGGATCTCTGCTGATTGAAGGCAATGGGGATATAATGAAAGACTTTTTAATTTTTGGTAAAACGAACAAAAGTATCTAAAAAAATTGTGCACATTAAAAAACCTTTTATAACAAAAATTACTTTTATTTACTTACCTTTATATAATTTTCCAAACATGTATAAATAGCCGAACAGGTTTCAGGGATAATTATTGACAGCATGGGTTGAGGATATTAGAGAACTGTATTTCAAATCTTGGTATGAATTCCCTGTTGCAAGAAATCGTAATGTTACTACCAATCTTTGTTTTGCACTAATGCTGTCTCTTAAAATAGTATTTTGTTTTTGTATATATGGTGTCACAAGATTTAGTAAAATATCGAACGGTCTTGAATCCATTCGAAGATAATTTCTGAAGTCTGCCGGTTCTAAAACACTCATTAAATTCATGTTTGATAACCTGTCGCGCAGTAATAAATATTCCTTGACCCACGTCTTTCTTTTTTTTTTCTGTATGTTGATGGACCCAACGGCCACAGCCACGGCGAGGCCAATTTTTTGATTTTTGGACAGCACTGGAGCCATTTTGTTTATAGTAGTAAAACGGTAAAACGTCCGCCTTTGTTGTGTTTCAGCAGGCAACTGATTTAGTAACTATATTTAGAACAGTGTGATTAGAAGCTTCTAATTTCGTTCCTTTTCTGAAACCTGATTTAGGTTACTAAATTTAGTAAAGTCTAATAAGCCTTTTACAGGTGGTTGTAGTACTAATTATTTATGATTTTTTGACATATTTCACATAACGGTTTTCGATGCCGTTTTTTTTTTAAAAATCTTTAAAATATTTTGACTATTATTTACATATGAAACGGTTCTTTTTAGTGTTTAATCGAGAAAAATAGACTTTTAACAACACGTAATGCAAAACAATATTATCCTCATACCTCCTAAACAGCAGGCGGAGGTTTAAATAGTACACCCACACTTATATAATCATGTTATATAATCAGATACTTATTTATCAATACAAAATGAGTTTTAAAACCTTGGATACAACGAAAATATTAAATATTTTAGTCTTATATTAAGTCTCAAAGGAAGTGATTAAGTAGTTACAATAATTTAGTCTTCAAATATCTATCTCTGAATAGGTTATTTATATGATATAATCATATATAGCGCAACAATAGTAACTACATTCACTTTTTCTTTCAAGTAATCTAATTTGTTAATTACTTGTGCTATTAGTACTAAGATTATTTTTGATAATTATAGATTTTCATTAGCACTCTAATGAGGGTAGTTAACTAATTACTGACATTTTGCAATAAAAGGGGTAGAATTTTGCTGCATAATTTAGATTGTTCACAACTGTGTAACTGCTATCACTAAATCTTTGCTCTGCGATTTAAAAATCTTAAAATGGAAAGTTTAATCACCAATTTAGACTTGTTTGTTCTTTTAAAAAGTCAGAGTATTTCATTTAATCATGAAGAATTGTTTGGTGCAATCGTATCACGCATAGGCGTTTGCCTTTCCGAGGATAGAGTAACTCTCAAAGAATTTTGCCGGAGATTCAAGCGAGCTACTTTACAAAGGTGGCAAAAATCCAACCGATTTTTGGATAATTTTACAAAAAATTACGGAAATTGGCTGGAAGCTAATATTGATTGGCCAAGTTGTGTGCAAACTTTACTTAATGAAGAACCAACTGCTGAAGAGTTACCAAGAGCACACTCATCCTCACCAGAACCGTCGACATCATCGTCTGTTGGGGTATTAACAACATCGTCTGTTGGAACAATGACAAAAAAGTCTCGAAAACCATTCGAAGATCTGGGAGGCAAACAGAAAAAGAGAAGATCTAATGATCATACTGGCGAAGATTCCAAAGAATTGGCATATGCAGCTGTAGCACGTTTTAAAGAAGAAGGGCATACGGATATCGCCTCTGTGTTAGAATATATGATGAATAATCCTGAAGCAGCCGTTAAAATTAATGAAACGCTTAAGAAACCTGTAAGAACCATATTTACACCAGAGAAAGCACTTGGATTGCTTCTTTCACTAAAACTTTCAAAGTGGCAATATATGACGTTGCGTGAGGCTGCCATTCGGGAAGGTGCTAAAGATATTTATCCATCGTATTATAAAGTGCAACAAACTAAGCTGGATTGCTACCCTCCGAAGCAATCAATGTCAGTTACGGATTCATCGGCTAGGATTACACTTCAAGCTTTACTTGACATCACAGTGATAAGGATCCTTCAAAGTATTTGTGACAATGTGCAAAATAAGCAGCTAAAGCTGATATCCAAGTGGGGATTTGATGGTGCTTCCAACCAAAGTCGATACAAGCAGAACATGGATGGTGAGCAAGATGATTCATCCATTTTTATGACATCTTTGGTGCCACTGAAGCTGACGGATGGTGATAATACTTTATGGACGAACCCAAAACCAGGCTCAGTCTTGTATTGTCGTCCAGTTCAGTTTACTTTTGTAAAGGAGAGCGAAGCAGTTGTCATTGATTTCAAAAGACAAATGGATGCTGAAATTGAGACTCTTATCCCCACAGAGTGCAGTAGTAATAACAGAGTGACTCATCAACTAATGATGACAATGATCGATGCTAAAGTGTGCACGTACCTTTCTGAAGCCAGATCAAATGCATCGTGCTATATATGCTTAGCGAAACCCACACAAATGAATCGCTTAGATGCTGTAATATCAAAGACTGTGTGCTCTGACATGTACGAATTTGGCTTGTCATCCCTACACGCCCGTATAAATTGTATGGAATGTCTGTTGCACATTGCTTATAGGCTCGATTTCAAACAATGGGCAGCGAGAAGTAATGAGCACAAAGAAATGTTGCAAACAAGAAAAAAAATATTCAAACTAAATTCAAAGATGAGCTCAATCTATTAATTGATATAGTGAAACAAGGCTCGGGTACTACCAATGACGGTAATACTGCAAGAAAGTTTTTCGAGTTTCCTAATAAAACTGCAGCTATTACCGGATTGGATGAACAGTTGATTAGAAGAATAGCTGTGATTTTGCAAGCTATAACATCTGGTAAGCGGATAAACGTTATAAAATTTAAAGATTTTGCTCGCAAAACCGCCGAAAGATACGTGGAATTATACGACTGGTACTACATGTCGTCAACTGTACATAAATTATTAATACACGGGGCTGACATAGTAGAAAAAAATGACATTGTGCCGATTGGGACTCTCTCGGAAGAAGCCTCTCGAAACAAAGATTTTAGGAGGTTCCGATCAAGACATCAAATATGCTTCTTGTTTCTTCGGATCCTTTACTAAGCACAGAGGCCTAAATTAGAAGTCAAGAGAAAGCACAGCTTTTTTGCTGAAACTCTCGACTTAATTCAGTTTGAGGAAACTGGGTTCGAGTTTCTAGATGTATCTAATTTGGAGCCTGACTCAGAAATGGAGTCCGACAATGAGAGTGATAAGGAAAATATTTAATATTTAATTTAGTCATTGTTCGATCTTTGCTCATTTTTAACTAAAGGGTAGATAAATTGTGTTTGCCATCCGCTTTTTCTGCGACTGCCGTCGTTTGAAATCGGTGGTGGAGGCACCCCCCCCCCCCGCCCGCCCTCGCATCATCCTTGCCTGCGCGGGCGCGCATCACCAGTGTCCTTGGACGACCGCCCTGATTCGGTCGTGATCTCATCCTTGAGCTGCTATCCGTGATAGCCAGGATTACGAATTTCATACATATTCCTGCCGTGCAGACAATATTGTGTGTGTGAGACGTTCTCGCAAACAGTGCTGTGCCATTTTCGATACCTAGCTGGTGTTTGGACTTTACAACGCTGCTCCATCATCTCCACGCCATCCAGAAACCTCTGTGCCGATCCATCTTTACAGACGACGTGTGGAAGCAATAAGGTTGGTGGTGGACTTGATTTATCTACTTTTGTGAGCAAAGATCTTTTCCAAATTCTAGTGGGTATATCGTTTATGTACAGGCTTAAATTTTACATACTTAGGTCCTTCGAATCTTCCCAGCCCTAACAGACTCCACATTTTGGTCCTTCGAGCCGGATAATTTAACCTTAGTAAATCTCATACTTAATTTCATACTCAAGTTCTTCTATCCACGTTGGTTAGTTAGGACGCCATTTTGAATGAACCACGTTGGCGTGTAACCAATTTATTCAATTTGTGCATACAAGCCGTGCTTGTTTCTTAATTAAATATTTACATTTGTCTTAGTTTCACAACTGTTTAGGTTTTCAAAATGCCTAATTCTGATGAAAAAGCCTCTGACAAAGCTCCCTCCAAAAAGGAGTTAGAAATTGCTCGCTACATTAATAAAGCCATTGCTAAAAGGCAACGTATTTATTCTCAACTTCAGCAAATATTTGATTTATCAAATAAAATTGATACCCAATCGGATGTTAAAATTATGTTCCTCTTGCGTGCCTCAGAGATTGATTCATTACGCGATTCATTTGAAAGCACGTGCATGGAAATTTATGATTTGAAATTGACTTTAGATCCCGATGCGCAATTCAATGACAGCGATCTAAAGGCCTTCGATGACCTGTACTTTCGCATAAAGCTGTGTAAATCAAAGCACGCTTCCAAAATGGCGGACGTTCCTCCATGCGCTAAAGATAATTCTAACGCCGAAGTACGGCCGCGTTTACCCAAATTAGAATTGTTCACGTTTGATGGGAATATTGAAAGTTTCACAACATTTTATGAAACATTTTGCTCTTTGGTGCACAATCAAAGAGGTATCTCCAATATAGACAAATTTCATTATTTGCTGTCGTGTACAAAAGGTTCCGCACTCAGCATCGTCAAAAGTGTGCCTATAACATCGAGTAATTACGAAGTGGTATGGCAGTCATTGCTTGATAAATATCAGGACAATAGAATGCTAGTAGGTAAATATCTAGATAAAATGTTGAATTTTCCCGCGTTAAAAACTGAGTCACCTTCCAATTTAAATAATTTTATTGAGACTTTTGATCATTCATATCGCGCAATAAATGCTCTCAACATCGATAATTTATCTAGCTATGTACTTTGTCATATAGCATTGAAAGGGCTAGACCCTAATACCCGAAAGACGTTCGAACAAAGCATTGATCAAAAAACTATACCTACTTACGAACAGCTGATGTCTCACGTACATAACCATATTAAAATCTTGGAACATTCGCAACCTAGTTCTACTGTTTCGCAAAATAGGAATTCTACACCTAACGCTAATTCAAACAAAAGAACGAGTGAGAATTACATAAGAAAAACCTTTTCTTCACAGACGCAATCTGTAAATAACAAACCGGTTTGTTTACACTGTGGCCAAAATCATATGATTTTTCGCTGTGAACAATTCCGTGAATTGACACCCGCGAAACGACTCAGCCGTGCTGATCATTTAAAATTGTGCCACAACTGCCTCAAACAAAATCATTCGTCTGCCGATTGTCGTAGTCAGTTCAAATGCTTTGCTTGTAATCAGCGCCATCATGCGTTATTGCATCTAGATACCGTAATTAATACTATCGATGCACGATCTATAGATACACATAGTGCGCACGCGCATACGAAGCTATCATTCTCGAACGTAAACAATATAAAGAACTATATGGTTCTACTTGGTACTGCTATAGTTAATGTTATTGACTCGTTTGGTAATTCGCAAGCTTGCCGTGTTCTTATCGATTCAGGCGCTCAATCGAACTTTATTACAATGGAATGTTTAGAACGATTAGGATTGTCACGACAAAAATGTCCGTATAATATTTTCGGCTTAGCCGGTAACAGCGTGAAGAATTTTGGCATGACCTCATGTACCATTAAACCGAGACACTCCGAAAATCCGACGTTTACAATCGATGCTATTATATTGCAAAAAATTACTTCCGACTTACCTTCGGTGGAAATCTCCGAAGAAGTTTCCAACCATTATAAAAACCTTTTGCTGGCGGATCCCTCCTTTTATAAAAAATCCCCTGTTGATATAATTCTCGCAGGTGACATATTCCCTGATATCTACGACGGGAATAAAATAATAGTGAGCCCCACACTACCCGTAGCACTAGGTAGTGTTTTCGGGTTCGTATTGTGTGGAAGGATGGAAGTACCGTGTACTTCCGATGATGTCACTAACATTGCAACATTATCTTGCAATTTAGTGTCGTACACCAATGACAGTGACACCATCAATGCATCATTAAAATCTTTTTGGGAATTAGAGGAGTCGCCGTGCGACAACCCTAAGCTCAGCCCACACGATGAATTAGCCGAGGAGATTTTTTCTAAGCAGCACTATAGGGACGAGGATGGTAGGTACGTATCACCTATTCTGCTCGACCCGAACCGTGCTGCCCTCGGTGAATCACGTAGCCAAGCCGTGCGAAGGCTACACCATTTGGAGCGACGTTTCGCTCGAGCCCCTGAGTTGCGTACTCCTTATGTTGAGTTCATGCGCGAGTATGAAAACCTCGGACATATGCGACCATACACCGGCACAGAGCCGAGTAAGTACACAATTCCACACCACTGTGTGGTAAAAAGCTCAAGTACTACTACGCCCGTGCGAGTGGTATTCGATGGTTCAGCGGTCACTTCGAATGGCGTGTCATTAAATGACACATTGCTCACAGGTAGGAAGCTTCATCACGATATTTTAAAAATTATTTTCAATTTCCGCCTGTATGATATTTGCCTAACAGCTGATATAGCTAAATTTTATAGAATGATATCTATAATTCCCGAGGACCGCTGTTATCAACACATTCTTTGGAGGGAATCTCCCTCTGAAGAAATCAAAACGTACGAACTTCTCACGAATACCTACGGTTTGCGCTCATCTGGTTACGTAGCTGTGCGCTCTTTGCAGCAGTTAGCTCAAGATGAAGGTAAAAATTACCCTCACGCTGCTAAGGTTTTAATGGAAGGTTTTTTTGTCGACGACCTGTTGTGGTCTACACAGGACCTCGCCGAGGCCTGTACGTTACAGGATGAGCTCGTGGCTCTATTGAAACTCGGCCGCTTTGACCTGCGCAAATGGGCGAGTAACTCCCCTGAGTTACTCGCAAGAATTGACGCTGAGCAATCCGTCGCTATAAACTTTGGTGACAACACCGTGTGTTCTTCACTAAAGGTACTAGGACTGAAATGGCTGCCCTCTGATGATTGTTTTTCATTCGACTACAACATGACGGACGATACCTACACTAAACGATCGGTGCTAAAACTTCTTGCAAGTATTTTCGATCCTGTTGGATTTCTATCTCCCTGCACATTTCTCGCTAAATGTATAATGCAAGACTTGTGGAAACTTAGTCTTGGTTGGGACGAGTCCCTCCCAACTCAATTGCGGGAAAAATGGTCAATGTATATAACATCATTATCGAGTCTCTCGTCTATAAAAATCGAACGGCACTTGCTTATGCCGAAATTCTGTGAGGTACATTTAATTGCATTTTGTGACGCATCAACCCGTGGTTATGCGGCATGTGTTTACGCTCGAAGTGTCGACCCAAATAATAAGGTGAAAACCAGACTACTTATCAGTAAAGGTAAAGTCGCACCGATCAAACCTCTTACGATTCCACGACTCGAACTTATGTCAGCTGTTTTGTTATCTAAATTAATTTTATTCATTCAAAAAAATATAAATAATATAAACTTTCAAGTAACGGCTTTGACCGATTCCAGTGTTGCACTCGCTTGGTTACAAACACCTCCTTACAAACTTCAAACCTTTGTGTCTAATCGTGTCACTCAAGTAGTGGAGGTAGTTCCGTCGAATAGCTGGTATCACGTGAGAAGCGAAAACAATGCCGCTGACATTTGTTCGCGTGGCGCCATGCCGACTCAGCTCGTAGCTGATTACGAGCAATGGCTTCACGGACCAGATTGGTTGGCTGATGACGTTCATCAGTGGCCAATCAGTCCGTTTTACATAAAAGATGACTCGGAAATATTAGAGTTAAAATCAAATAATGATACTTTCTCCTGTCTATCTCAAACATTAACTGACGATTTTTCAAAAACGTTTTTTGAAAGGTATTCCTCATTCACGAAACTTCAACGTGTTCTTGCATGGTGTTTACGATTTGTAAAAAACTGCAGACTCACAAAAAATGAACGTTTGTTTGGACCCTTATCAATTGGCGAGTTGAATGTGTCGCACGATCTTATAATTAAACTTACACAAAATACCTATTTTCGTGACGAAATAGATAAACTTAAAAATAACAAATATGTTCCGTCGTTACGGAAGTTAGCACCCTTCGTCGATTCCCATGATTTCCTCAGGGTGGGGGGTAGGTTATCCCAAGCTAAACTACCTTACAATAGCAAACATCCTCTGCTATTGCCTAAAAAATGTCACGTAACTTTTCTAATAATCAATTATCTTCACGTCATGTACCTACATGTAGGACCTCGCTCATTACAAGGTATATTGTGTAAACGTTATTGGATAATTTCCGCGCGCAATGTAATCCGTAGTGTGTTGTCGAAATGCATCGTATGCTTTAAATGCAACCCTACATCGATTCAACCCCATATGGGTACTTTACCCGCCGAAAGATTGATACCTAACAAGGTTTTTGATCATGTCGGTTGTGACTTAGGTGGTCCGTTCCTCATTAAATCGAGTAATAAACGCAACACAAAGGTTCTAAAATGCTACATGTGCCTTTTTGTGTGCTTTTCCACAAAGGCCGTGCATATTGAAGTCTTAAGCGATTTATCAGCTGATTGTTTTCTAGCTACACTTGATAGGTTTGTAGCGCGACGCGGCCTATGCTCGTGCCTACATTCAGATAACGGTACAAATTTTGTCGCCGCTGCAAAACATTTGAAGAATGTGGTAATCTTTTTTAATAAATATAATGACCCGATTGCTGAAGGCTGTGCTTCTCGGTCTATTGATTGGAAAAATATTCCACCTACAGCTGCGTCGATGGGCGGACTGTGGGAAGCCGGGATTAAGTCAGCCAAGCGTCATCTTCTTCAGGCAGTAGGAAATAAGGTGCTCACATACGAGGAGCTCACTACTGTCTTTTGTAAAATCGAAGCAGTGTTAAATTCACGTCCTCTGTGTCCATTGTCTAACAGTCCCGATGAGTTTGAAACATTAACACCGGGTCATTTTTTAATAGGTCAAAGCTTACTCGCCGTACCCGAGTACAATGTTGAAGACGTGAGTGTGAACCGGCTGTCACGTTGGCAATACGTTCAAAGGATTTCCCAAACGTTTTGGAAAAAATGGTCCGATGACTACCTACATACATTGCAACAAAGAGCAAAGTGGCACACACATTCTCCAAATCTCATGGTTGGCGATTTAGTTCTCATTAGATCTGATCTAACTCGCCCACTCAATTGGGTTCGGGCCAAGGTAGAACGTGTTCATAATGGTCCTGATGGGGTAGTTCGTGTTTTAACTTTGAGGACGCAAAAGGGACTATTAAAGAGACCGGTAAATAAAATCTGTCCTTTTCCTTATTCGAATTGATAAGTTCATAAACTATACTAAATAAATCTTATTCATCTTATCATATTTACTTATGTAGCATCTTATTATATTTACTTATGTATAATTAGTAATTACTTATAAAAAAATATATATTTAGGTACACTATTCTGCCTATTAGCAACATTTCCATTGCCGTAGAAATTTCTTTCTTATTTCATGTACATTTATCTACCTACTGGAAATTATCATGATAATTTCGGTGGGGGGAATGTTCGATCTTTGCTCATTTTTAACTAAAGGGTAGATAAATTGTGTTTGCCATCCGCTTTTTCTGCGACTGCCGTCGTTTGAAATCGGTGGTGGAGGCACCCCCCCCCCCCGCCCGCCCTCGCATCATCCTTGCCTGCGCGGGCGCGCATCACCAGTGTCCTTGGACGACCGCCCTGATTCGGTCGTGATCTCATCCTTGAGCTGCTATCCGTGATAGCCAGGATTACGAATTTCATACATATTCCTGCCGTGCAGACAATATTGTGTGTGTGAGACGTTCTCGCAAACAGTGCTGTGCCATTTTCGATACCTAGCTGGTGTTTGGACTTTACAACGCTGCTCCATCATCTCCACGCCATCCAGAAACCTCTGTGCCGATCCATCTTTACAGACGACGTGTGGAAGCAATAAGGTTGGTGGTGGACTTGATTTATCTACTTTTGTGAGCAAAGATCTTTTCCAAATTCTAGTGGGTATATCGTTTATGTACAGGCTTAAATTTTACATACTTAGGTCCTTCGAATCTTCCCAGCCCTAACAGACTCCACAGTCATTATTCTATGTATTTAATGGTATTTTTCATGTTTTTACGATATATACTGTATGCTGTTTTGTTTTTATTAATTTTATAAATTAATTTTAAAATATTTTGTACGATTGTATTTTTATTCTACTTTAATGATATAAATATCTTCATTTGATGTTCTTGGTTTGGACACTAAAAATAACCATTTCATATTTAAATAAAAATAAAAAAGGATTATTTTTAAAAAAAAACGGCATCGAAAACCGTTATGTGAAATATGTCAAAAAATCATAAATAATTAATACTACAACCACCTGTAAGGATATTACGGTTTTCCTTGCCGTTTAAGAAATAATTCGATTTTTCGTACTAGCTTCATACAAATTTTTCGTGAAAAAATTATAATTCCTTTATTTTTGTGCAGAATTACCTGTAGTGTCATTTTTGTATATAGTAATAACCAATAGAAGCAATCATCATAAATTTAAGAGCAAGGCTCTTGTCGGTGAGTCCGATGCAGACTTCTCCATCTATTCCTATTCAGTGCAAGTTCCTTCACATCTCTATAAGACATGACAGACACTTTTTCTTTAATCTGACTCATGTAACTGATTCTAGGCCTTCCCCTACCTCGCTTTCCTTCTACTTTACCTTCCATGATATTATTTATGAATCTGTCATGTCGTATGAGATGTCCTATCATCTTCCCTCTCCTATTTTCTATTATCTCAAGTAGTGTTCTACTCTCTCTCACCAATTCTAATACTTCTTCATTTGTCACCCTCTCCGTCCAACTAATCCTTTCCATCCTACGCCAACACCACATCTCAAACGCTTCCAACCTCTCCCTATCCCGTTGAGTCATCGTCCACGTCTCACTTCCATACAAAGCTATACTCCAAATATATGATTTTATAAACATTTTCTTTACCTTTCTAGACATTTTGGAAGAAAGTAGATATTTTTTATTGTGAAAAGCCTGCTTTGCTATTGCTATCCTGGTTTTAATATCTAAGGTACATCTGGAGTCTGATGTGATGTAACTACCCAGATACATGAATTTATTTACTATTTCAATATTTTTGTTATTTATTACTAAAGTTTCTTGTGGGTTTATTATGTGTTTTGAGGATATGAGTATTTTAGTTTTATTGGTATTAATCTTTAGTAAAAACTTTTTGAAAACTGAGTCCATAATTTTAAGAATGTGTTCCAGTTGTAGCTGCGTTTCTGCTACAACCGCTATATCGTCTGCAAATCTTATGAATTTAATAGTTTCCCCGTTGAATTTAACCCCTTTATCTATTTTTTCATTAATTTCTCTAATTGCAGCTTCTATAAATATATTAAATATGAGCGGTGAGAGCGGACATCCTTGTCGGACTCCTTGCCTAATCTTTGCTTTTCCCTTTTCCTTTCCTACTTCAATTATCGTATCCTGATTCTTATATAACTGGTATATTAAGTTCCTATCCCTGAAATCTACTCCTATATTTTTTAAAATTGCCATCATTTTTTTCCAATTAACTTTATCAAACGCTTTTTCTAGATCGACAAATGCTATATATGTATTTATTCCTAAGTCCAATCTTCTATCCAAAATGAGTCTTAGTGCTAAAATTGCTTCCCTAGTACCTTTGTGTTTCCTAAACCCGTATTGATCATTCCCTAAATTAAATTCTATTTTTGCCCTAATCCTATTTTGGATGATTTTTAATAGTATTTTTGAAGCGTGTGATATTAAACTAAGAGTTCTATGTTCCTCGCATTTGAAAGTATTTGCTTTTTTAGGTAGAGTAACTGTTTTTGTATTTAGAAGCAATATCCAACTTAAAAACCGGCATTTAAAAATTTAAATCCCTAAAGCCCCATTTAGACGAGGAGAGTTTCTCGTCTCGAAGATACGATTATCGAAGGAATATAAAACATTTTTTTCGTCTAAACAATCGCTCTCCTCGCTCGTTGCCTTGGGCGACAATTGCCTTGCAATGGAATATTTTTATGTCCGTGTAAACAGAATTTCAAAGCAATAATCGTATTTCGAGATTTTATTAAAACGATTCAAACTGATTTGTACGATACTCGTATCAACTTGAAAATATGTCACACGAGATCGTGTTTAGAAAAGTCGAGACTCTCATAAGCAAGAATCTGCTTACTATACTTTTGTTGTATAAACAAACATAGGCAATTATCGCCTAGCGATAAGTCATATGCGAATCTCGTATGACAAAATCGTAGGCGAGATTTTAGTTCTTGCCTGTATGTAAACATTTTGATACGATTGTGTTATGGCGATTATTGCTTGTGATAGTAGCGTATGGTTTCTCGTAAAGAAACGTACGAGAAACTCTCCCCGTCTAAATGGGCCTTAAGTCTATGAAAGTCGATTTTCAGCCCACCGTGATCAGTATGGATGAGACATTTAAATCAGGATCCTTTGGAAAATTTTTTTGGCTGCATTCGAAGCCACGGGTACCGTAATGTGTCACCCACATGTGCTGGCTTTGAAGTAGCCTTCGCATCGCTACTCATAAATAATTTGAGTAGCATTCATTCCAAAGGATCCAATTGTGAAGAAGATACCTGCAAGGTTTTTAAACCACTAAACAAATTATTTTTTGGGAAACCAGTGACGTCAAACCAAACATCAGAAATCGATTTTGAGGATATAAACATTGACCACATCTTGGATTTTCAGTTAAAAATGAGCAATCCAAAAATTAATGCACAATTGGATTACGTCACAGGGTATTTATTAAGAGAATTAAAGATTAAAGATATTAGTCGGTGTAATGAATGCAAGGAATGCTTGTATAGCAAAAATAATGAAAGTAACTTTATATTTGCAAAAGAATTTAATAAAAATAAAAAAAGTCTCACATACCCATCTATACACCTATTAAAATGTTTTTCGCAAATGCAAGATGTGGTCATCAGTATCCTAAGAAAAGATCCAAAAAAATTAGATATCCGCCAGTACATGAAAACGATATTTTCTGTTGTTATGGAATATTCGTTTATACGATGTGATATCCATAAAGGAGAAATAATCAATAATTTAGAAGATAGTGCAATCAACCTTTTTTTGTACAACTGGTGTAAAGCAGTGTTGCCAACTTAGCTACTTTATAGCTAGATTTAGCATTTTTTTGATGTCAGGCAGCTACAATTTTTTGACACTTGTAGCTAAAATTTTTAGCTACTTTGTCTAGCAACTTTTGGTTGTAGGCTGGGAATCCCTCAGAACAAGTACTAAAGCATAGAAGGAAACTAAATTAAGCTAATATAGTCATCTCTATTTTGTTATGCACTCACATCACTAGCTAATACTCTTTTGTTACTACCCTAGAAAGATTATTCTCCCAAATGAATTTAATAAAAAATAAACAAAGGAATAGAATGAGTTTAATAACTCTTAATTCTATTCTCTGTATAAGAGATTCGCTCAGGAAAAGCGGTCAATGCTGTCACAACTACGTCCTTTCTAAGTCCGTACTTGACAAAATGGCTACTGTAGAAAAATATTTAAAATCAAGTGGACGAGCTGATTCAGTTTCCCAGTGTTCACAACCTTCTACATCTTCCTGTAATAATTAATTGAGTATTGTTTCTTTTTTAAATTTTCAATTGATTATTTATATAATATCAAAAGAAAAAAAAAAAAAAATTAAAGTACATTATTACTACTATAATTTATTTGTGTTTTATTTTGTTAATTTCATTTTAAATGCAATAAATATTAAAACTTTTAATAAAAGATAGCTGTGTGATTTCTGTCATCATGTAAACGGTATTTAATTTTACTGAGAAATTTAGCTATTATCTGGCTACTTTTCAGGACGAACAAATAACTCAATCTAGCAACTTACTGTAATATTCCTAGCAACAGGCCTTCGGTAGCAGTTGGCAACACTGGTGTAAAGACACTAATAAAATTTTATATGGCAACAGGACCGATTATGACGAGAAAGACAAATTTCAAAAAATGTCATATATGTATTTAAAAAGTAGAAATAAAATATTAAGTAAAGCCTTCCAATTTGTTTGAATTTTCTTCCCACCTAAGAGCGTTTCCACATTATCCGATCTGATATCGGTGTCGGACGCCGATCCGATATCGGGGTAAGTAAAATGTATGAAATACGATCCGATGTCGGCCCGGACAATATGAAAGACAGGTACATATTTCATAAATTTTACTTACCCCGATATCGGATCGTCGTCCGACACCAATATCGGATCGGATAATGTGAAAACGCTCTATTAAGACAGCTAGAATGAAATGAGCACCTATAGCTATATGTATAGTATGTATAGCAATGGCATAGCTTTCGTAACTTGATCTTGAAGTGACGACTCTATCTCCAATATAAAAAAGTTACTCTGTGCGTAGTACGAACCAAATGTAATATTGACATTGTTATTGTGCATTACGAGCCGAATACGACATGTGTATTGTGAACTGTATGTAACTTGGAGTGATTGTGCATTGGGAGTTGAATACAAATTGTGTGACCATAGTCTGGACAGTTTTGTTTACTAACTCCCCTGACAGACAACCATACTGGTGACCCCTACAATGAGCACTAAAAACAATCTGGAAAATAAAGAATGTTCTCTGAATTTCTATAACGAAATAAAAACGTACATTGAAAAATGGATAGAGCCTTTAAAACAATTCGATACATTTGATTGGATGTTTTTACCGAATATAAACGAGAATACTCAATGGACTGCTATTGAAGACACTATTGTTTTTTAAAAGACAAGAACATAGGAATTGACGACGTAAAATTAATAGATGAATGGGTGAATTTAAAATCTTTCAGTCAAAATCAAGATAAACTTCTAAATGCAACTTCAACTTTGGTTACAATTTTTTCGAACACCGAATGCTCATTTATATTCAGAATTATTAAAAATTGCACAGTATTTTTTTTGTACACAATGCCAATGTCGAAAGAATATTCTCTCTAATCACACAGCAATGGACAAAAGAAAGAAATTCATTTAAACCAGAAACAGTCTCAGCAGTGATAAAAATAAAATATAATTGTAAAGATTATAATTGTGTTGATTTTTATAAATTTCTGTTAAGCAAGGAAGAAACTTTAAAAGCTATTGGCTAGGCTGATAAATACGAAAAACCAGAGAAATAAAACAGACTTTAAAAATGTAGGACTTGTAATAGTTTTTTAGAACTGTTTTAGTTTTGTTATAAGTACAATTTTCTTTGTTTTATTTAACTGAGTAAAAATGGTGGTAGTACTGAAAAGTTTAAAAAGATTTTTTCGTTAAGTTAAAGAGTAATTTTTTTGTTATGTTTACAGACATTAAACATGTAAGACTGATAATAGTTCCTTTTAAAGCTTTTTAAGAAAATTTTGTTTTGTTACTTTTAACACTCTTTAGTAGAGATATTTTTTTTTGTTACAAGAGTCTAATTTTCTTTTATTTAAAGAAACGAGAAATGTAAGTTCCTTAAAACTTTAAGAATATTTTGTTTTGTTTACTTTTTAGACGTAATTTAGTTTAAATTGATTAAAAATAATAAATAAATATTTAAAACCATTAAAACTATATTTTTTCCACTTAGAAACTTGAAACGTCCGGGTAGTAAGATCCAAAATCCAGGGTTTTCACGTTTCTTGACCTGGGTGACAGACTTTCGAGGTGGCAGCCCTAGATGCAATGGATATTGAAAACATGCCAGTTATTTTAAGCGAATACTTGAGAGAAGAGCATACTGATTGTGTACCTGCACCTGCGTCAGAAATTATTGTAACACCAGAAGACTTCAATAATGGTGACGATCGTTTATGGGACAATTCGCAAAAAGTTTTACGTGTAACTCATCAAGTAGAAGTGCATGAAGCTAAGACTAAAAATACGAGAATTTCAATTCTGTCCATACAAATTAAACACCCCATGAAAACAGACGCACAACAACAAAGTTCCGAGTTTGAAAAATAGAAACATACTTACAGTACAATCTCACTATACTACGGACGTTAACAACTGAGTCGTGGGGCCATAAACGTCAGTTGAGATAGGAATGTGCCACGTGCTAAACTTGTTATCGATAAAATTTGCTACCTGTATTGGGTTACTGTGACCCCTATTAGCGCTCGCTTATCGCTAGCTTCTGATTGGTCGTAACTCGTAAGATCACGCCGCCGTGTTATCATAATCACAATGTTGTTGTTTTTCTATAAATACTTGTGGCTTATGATGCATTTAACATTTATAAAACAACTTTCGTCCAATCTCGTCGCCCACAATGAATAATTTATTTTCTAACGTAGATCTCCAGAAGTTACAAGGCGATGTTAACTCTCAAACTCGGACAGTGATTCATATCATAACGTATTTCTGTTTTTAAATGAAATTAAAAGTGACTCTAAAACACTAGATTTAATAAATTTCAATAAGCCACGTGAAATGGCAGCACTTATTTGTGGTGTCAGTAGAGCAACGATAGACCGAATAAAGACTGAAGTATCGCAATCAGGCAGTCCCTGCCACCCACGAGCAAATTTTAAGAAGGCGGTTAGTGTAACTAATTTTGACAACTTTGATAGAAGTGTATTGAAGATCACGATTGCTTCATTTTATGAGAACGGAGAGTACCCATCAGTAAAAAGAATAATAGAAAAATACCAAGAGCGAATGCCAGACTTTAAATGCGGACCAACTTCAATGAAAACCATTTTAAAAGAGATTGGCTATAAATTTAGAAAAAATGCTGAAGGACGAAAATTCTTAATGGAAAGAAGTGACATTGTTTGTGCTAGAATGGACTTTTTGAGAAAATTAGACAAATTGCGGAAAACTAATGATCAGAGGCCGCGATTCTATCTCGATGAGACATGGGTGAATCAGAACCACTCAAGAAAACGCATGTGGCTTGGAAGTAATGATGAAGGTGGCTTCAAGAACCAGCCAGTGGGAAAAGGGCAAAGGCTTATTGTTATAATCCGGCACTTCAATAGATCGGCACGTCTAATAATCCGGCACACTCCGCCTACGCCTCCCTCACCCCTCTATACCTGTGCGCTTCGGTCGCTGCGTCGTCGACTAGCAGTCTAACGGTTAGACTGCTAGTCGAACTAGTCTAACGGTTAGACTCTAACCTCAAAACTTATCACGCGCACACCTCAATTAAGGATTATTTTACAGCTACTTAATTACATATGTACCTTCATGTTAATTTAATACTACATACATTGAAATGCTTTATTTTATTAATTACCTATGACTTTTTCACTATAATCCAGTGATCCGAACATTCCTATAATCCGGCACCCTCCGGTTTTTAATAGTGCCGGATTAGTGAGATTACACTGTATATTGATCCAACACCTATAAAGATTCAAAACCATTCCACTGTCATGTTAAACCTTACACACATTAAATTAACCGATGTCCTTGTATTGCCAAAATCTCCACAACGCAAAGGCGTTAGAAACATAGAGCTCCTTTTGTATTGACTTCTGATAAATGGAGATCTAATGAAAGCGAAAAACTCCGCGTAAAACAGGAAAAAGAAGGAGGCATATAAAAAGAAAAGAAGAGAGTTAACACCACACCAGGCCCCTACAATCGCCGAGTCGCCGGGAAAGAGGGCTGATGCAGCATTTACGTATAATGCAACGTTTAGTTCAAGTATTTTCATTGTTTGAATATTTTGTAGCAATTTCATTGCTGGCATATCTTCCTTGGCTCACAAACACCATATCTCAGTGAAATTCTCTATAAATTGTATTTAAAAACATTCAATAATGAATGTTGTATAAACAATTTGTAAAAATTGTAAACATGTTTGACAATTGACAGCTGACAAGTAATATAACTAGGACTTTGACGTTTCCTTCTTAGTTTGTCAGCCATTGATCGATCAATCGATAATTATTTAGTCGATATTAACACAATCTGTTTGTTATAAAAACGTCAAAGTTGCTTGACAGCTGTAATGTCAGTTTGCAAGTATATAAGGAGAAAACGCATGTCATTCCCTCCCTTTTTGGTACTCGTTCGCCCTTAATTCGTGTTGTCTGCACGAGCTTCGGAACCCAGTAGAACTGGTAAGAGTTGTGTCGTTTTCGCCCCTTTAGATTCTTTAAACTAATCAGTGCTGTGGATTTATTTAGTGTTTCAGTGCCATTTATCAATCCATCTTGTGCCTATTCTGGATGTGAGGTGAATTGCGGGACCACGCCGGGTAACCACATGTGTGTGTGCCGCGTGTGCGAATCATGGTTCCTTTACAGGACGCTTAGGCCTTTTATACTCACTTCATCCATCACCTGCTAGCCTTTGCACAATGCACTAAACCTAAGCCCTTGCATTAAACCTAATTATTTGCAGTTTTAATATTTTTATAACCTCGTGATCTTTTTGGTGTTCTCGCTTAGGTGATCACGTCTCCATTTATTACCCCATGCCTGGTTTATTTTGCAATATTTAGCTTGGCTTTATCACATTTCAGGGTTCATCCGACGGGCTGCGCTAGTGGAGTTCCTGTTTGGGGTCATCGGTATAACCGCATGTGCGGTTAACCTTGTTGGCCCAAGCCGGACTCCCACTGCTGGGCGCAGCGACGGCGGATCGCCAGCGAGCCACCACACCACGCTTTTCCGAATAACCTAAAAAGCTAAGTCTCCCCTTTATTTCCCGGGAGACTGCCTGTGCCTTTTGTTCGCGACCCTGAGTTCCTTCTTTTTTCAAAAGTTTCATTCATACATTTCTTTCTATTAACGTGTTTAACTTTAAATTCCCTTTTTAATTAAATTGTTCAAGATTAACCTTATTTTTATTTTTACCCTACTGAACCTGTAGGTAGGCTTTAGTCAATTTTAAAATACGTTATAGTGGCGCCCTTCCCTTTACGAACTCAAAAGGCCAGACAGTCCTCCTTATTTTATAATTCTTATTGTTTTTTTGTGTTGTGTGTGTGTGAAAAAATAGTGTCAGTATTTGTGGTCTACGGTGGGAGATCCTTTGGTGCGAGGCTCGAACGGGGTAGTACCACCCTCCTGTCAGGTTGAGCCTTAAGCTCTTTAGCCTAAGGTAGTCAGGAGAGCCGTCTCATAGTACATAGCACCCGGAGCGCTCAACAACTTGCTGCTCCACCAGTATATCTATTTTTCCCAAGGGGTTTGTTTTTCTGATTTACTGGTTAATTTACCTTTATTAACATTTTGTTACTTAACTTTTGAAACTTAATTTAAAATATTTATCATTTTGGAAACTTAATTTTTGAATCTTAACTTTTGAAACTAAAATATTTTTCTCTTTCATTTAATTTTTCTTGGATACTCAATCGTCACTCGGTTTGGACGGTGCCTGTCTTTGTACAATTTCTACAATTTGCATTGTAGGGATTGTACTGAGGTAGGTGGCGTGTGGGTTGAGTGGGGGTTGGATATTCGGGCTTATTATTGTCAATTGTTTATAAATTGGCAATTGTTAACTACATTTTTACCTCACACACACACGTTGCGCGTGGGGAATTTCAGCAGGAAATTCTTTCATAAGTTTAATTATTTGTTTTCTAAGTTCAAACACCGTGTCAGCTGGTGTTGAACCACGAAGTGCTACTTCATATTCTAGTTCTGCCTTATTAAGGCATAAATAGTTAATAGAAAAAGCCATTATTAACAGGAAGTAAATAAAAATAAAAAAACTACCAACGAGCGTACTGATAAGAGTTGTACCGTAAATAAATTATAGTTCTCGCTTAGGATTAAATAACTTAACAGTAAGTCACCCAAACAAATACAAAGTGTGTGTGTGTGAGGTAAAAATGTAGTTAACAATTGCCAATTTATAAACAATTGACAATAATAAGCCCGAATATCCAACCCCCACTCAACCCACACGCCACCTACCTCAGTACAATCCCTACAATGCAAATTGTAGAAATTGTACAAGTACAGGCACCCCCTTAATCTCTCCAGTACAGGAGAGCAACCGTTACGACGAACACATCATCGATGTCTACCACGGACGATACAAAAACATTCGCCTCAAAAGACGAATCAAACGGGCAAACCAAGACCACTGCCCCAAAGACCGTAGCTGCTCTAGCCCACTGGGTGACGAAGCCGCTGCATGTTGTATCCGACAATGGAGCACCACTACGTGCTGCACCCTCGGGAGTCGACACAATCGCACTGGCCACCACAAAGGCTGTGCCCTACACCACCTTTAACACGATCGCCCGGTCGTTCATACCCGCAATACGTTATAGACCGGGCCACAACTCTTGGGATGACGCAGCCCCCGCCGGACGACTCATCGTCCATGAGGGGCTTATTATGGACCACGCTGACCCGCGCGTGGCCCATCTTTCACAGACGGAGAAACGACGCATTTACATGCAGTCGCATGGATATGACATTGACGCTAGACGACTCCGCCGCGTACACACTCGAGCAAGACGCGACCTCGAGGACGTGCCAGTCGCGATCGTTCGTGATGTGTCAGCGGCGACAGATGCAGTCCAGGCAGCCTCTGTTCAGACGGCTGCTCAGGCGGGCCCGTCCATGGCTGCGTCTACCGCATCTGTGGCTGCCTCTGCTGCTAATGTTCCTGCTGGTTCTCGTTCTGCTGGTGGCGCACCTCGTCAGGGTGACCCTCCGGCCCCGCCGGCCGACGTTGCCCTTGCGCCCGCCTTCACGTACTGCCGATCCTTGCCCGTCAGGTCCGTGCAGGCAACCACCTTCGCCGACCCGTCCGATCCCATCCACCCAACATACAAGGCTCACAATCGAGGCCGCGTCGCGCACCGCTGGGCCGCGGACCACTGACGCCATTGCGGCGGAGGCGTTGGTATCTGAGAGACGTTGGGACAACTGCTCGAAGTGTGCGGTGTATGTTGGGTGGGGGTTGGATATTCGGGCTTATTATTGTCAATTGTTTATAAATTGGCAATTGTTAACTACATTTTTACCTCACACACACACACTTTGTATTTGTTTGGGTGACTTACTGTTAAGTTATTTAATCCTAAGCGAGAACTATAATTTATTTACGGTACAACTCTTATCAGTACGCTCGTTGGTAGTTTTTTTATTTTTATTTACTTCCTGTTAATAATGGCTTTTTCTATTAACTATTTATGCCTTAATAAGGCAGAACTAGAATATGAAGTAGCACTTCGTGGTTCAACACCAGCTGACACGGTGTTTGAACTTAGAAAACAAATAATTAAACTTATGAAAGAATTTCCTGCTGAAGAAATTTCAGTTTCTCATTTAGGATCCGCCACGGATCTTAAATTAATAGACATTGCCATATCTAGGTGTGCAGACAACATATTTAGTTTAGTCTCTCAGTATGAAAGAAAACTTTATACCCGAACTGAGGCTTTATGTCATCACATTTATCATCGATTAGGTCGAATTGAAGTTGATGATGAAATCAAACCTGCTTATGATGATGTAGTTAAGAACTTTCAGTCCACTCATAGGGAATTATTAGTAATAAAACTCAAAAACGAACCTTTGGACAGTGGAACAGCGAGTACTGGCCCTGTACCTCAGGTCAATGTAACTTGTGAAAGGAGTATTGCCTCAGATATAGGGAAGCTTAAGTTTAACGGAAAGACCTGTGTACGGGCGTTTATCCAGCAAGTGGAGGAATTCATTGAGTCGCGTGATGTCTCGTTCGACAAGATCTTGTCTAACGCGTGCGACATCTTTAACGGTGATGCCCTTCATTGGTGGAGATCCGTTAAAGGTGACGTATCGTCGTGGGCAGATCTTGTCCGAATGCTGAAGACCGATTTTAGCATCTCCGATTATGATTACCGAGTCATGCAGGAGATACGCGCCCGCACACAAGGCCCTACCGAAAATATAGCTATATATTTGTCAATTATGCACGGTATGTTTTCTAAGCTAAATAGGCCTGTAACAGAGGAGGATAAGTTGGAAATTTTGTTGCACAATGTTAGACCTAGTTATGCACCCACCGGGCCGCATGGTAATAAATTTCACTAACGCTGACCGTGCGTAAGAGCTAGCGAGAATGCGTGGGCGCATGACCGGAAAGGATGTTTAGTCTATAAGTAAGCGATAAGAAAAGTGACTTTAGTTTTAAGAATATAATTCATTATTAGTTAAGTAACCCTAGTTTAGTTCGGACGTCAGTCCTTAGTGAATAAAACTTTTCACTAATAATTAATTAAGTAACCTTAGCGTAGTTTGGACGTTTATAACAGTCCCTAGTGAATAAAACTTTTCACTTTAGTTTTTAAAAAGTATTTTATTGCTCCCAAATACTTTTCTGGCGCAGCCGGTAGGATCGCACTACTGTGTGCTGCTGATTCGTGCGCGAAAAAACGATTAAAAAGCGTGAAAAGCGCGTTCGGTCTTCAGCCCGTGGCGATCCGCGAACCAGATAAATTTGAAAAGGACCTTGGAGACAATACCTAAGCATGGTGGTGACTGGCAGGTGAGTGAGATTTTTCGCCATCCTTTCCCCACTATTCTTTGTTATAGTAGGAATCGAACTTCTTCCTTTATAACTTTTATTTGACTTACCTAAAAATCGGTAGACCATTTAATTTAATGTATTAAGTAGATTTTATTGTTATTAAATAAAAGAAACTATGTTGAGAATAAAAAGGAACTATTTTTGGAATAATATGCAAGAAATAATATCTTTAGTTATAAATAGTTGTGAAGTTTGTAAGAAGCTTAAGTATGACAGGAAACCCCTGAAACCACCCTTACAGTCAACGCAAACGCAGGAAGCCCCTTTTCAGGAAATTTAGATTATACAGATGCTTTACGTTATGATAAGGAAATATCCATGATAGAGTCGAAAGAAAGAGCTCTAGGTAAGAAAATCAAATCAAATCAAATCAAATCATTTATTTGCGTAAATAGTTGTTACATCTATTTACAAACCCAAAGGGTGTGCAAAATATAAAATCAAAACTAAAATATAAAAATAAAAAAAACTAAATACTAAAATAAACTAAAACTTAAAATCAACTAAACTATAGAGTAAAACTTAACATCTTAGACCTAGTTACATTATTAATTATTATATGTGTTTATCTGCAAAAAATTCTTCTAATGAGTAGTATGCTTTTAGTAAAAGATACTCTTTTAGTTTTAGTTTAAACTTGTCTGTCCTGTCTATTTTTCTAATTGAAAGTGGAATAGAAGTATAGATTTTGATGCCTAGAAAAAACAAGCTATTATTAAATTTATTTGTTCTGCAATGTGGAAATATTATTTTGTTAATATGGCGTTTACTTTTGAATTTTTTATAAAATATGACTTACAACTATCGGTTTTTTTAAGTGTACACATAGACCTAATACATTTCTTTTGGGCTCTAAATGCTGCAAGCTTCTCTGTAGAGTTACCCCAAAACAGAACACCATATTTAAGTATAGATCCGACATATGCATGATAGGCGTTAAGAAGCGTATACTGGTTAGTTGATTGAAGTTCTTTTATAGGATCATGGTTACGGAATTAAAGTTACTATTTTTATTTTTGAATGTAATGAAGTGTGTTTTGTCTATATTTATTCTTAAATTATTTGATTCTAACCAGTTTATGATAGATAGACAGGAAATCTAGTTTGGTTATTTCTGTTATTTGTTTTCTGTTCGTTAGGTATGATTTTATGAGGTTAAGGGCTACTCCCCTTATTCCATAAGCTTCTAATTTTGCAAATAAAATGAAAATGACTTTAGTCACTAAAATGTTGGATAGTTTTAAACAGTTCATTGCAATCTATAATTCTATTAAAAATATCTTTTGGTTTTAACTCATTGAGAGATTGCTGTGGCACTTTGATGGTAATGTTTGCTCTTATTTTTTCTTGTTTCTTATCATCGGATCCAAATTCAGGGTTGGGATTTTTAGATGATTTCTTTCGGTCTCTGACTAGTTTTCAGTTGACACCAAGACTCTAGTATAACCACGTTTAGATTGTGATTTCACCTCTTTAGAATTCTCTGATGGTATCCTTTGGGGCGATATAGAGTTTTTATTAGATCTTCTTTGAAATAAAGCTGGTTCCTTACTATATGTAAAGGAAAGTCAAATAACATCTATAATGGAAGTACCGTTAACAGATAAAATAGTTTTCGATTATTACAAATTATATCCTCTTCCCATTTACCAATTTCCTACGAGAAAATTGTTATTATTTCCCGATTTTCCGTACCTTTTGGCGAAAAGACTCCAAATACTTGCCAGTATCCCAGCCGTGCGAGAAAATCGACGCAGCCATTTTCCTGTGTACCGACGACAACGTAGCGCAGTTTCAGCCTCCCACATGTGCTGAACAGCTTCTGAAGTTTCAGACTAACCTCACGTTTTGCTCACCATATGCTGTTGAAGTTGAAGACATCAAGGTACAGCGTATTAGCATGGGAAGTTGGATCATATTCACGCGAAATTCAACCATAATGACTGAAAAATGTGAAAACGAGAGTAACAAAGTATTACTACAGGGCACATACGTTGTTTCAACATCTGAAAACTGTGCTTTACACCTGAATGAGATTGAACTTACCTATGAACGCACCTTTACTGAAAAACTTCAGTTCAGAATTGCAGCCGTTACAACCTTACCTCAAATGAAAATTGAAAATCCGACATCCTTACCTGTAATCAATATAAAGAACATCGATCTGGAAGAAATGAAGCACATTTCCCGCATCCTGAAAATTAGCGACACATTCAGTGAAAGTGATAGTGAAATGGGCAATATAGTGAATATCAAAAGTGTTAGTTTAGCCACGATTTTTCTATATGGATTTTTCATAGTTATAAGTATTATTTCCATTCATATTATTTTAAGCGAAATCATCGGAATCCAGTAATTGTAGAACCCGATAATTTCGCTCTTGATGAGGGAGGAGTTATGCACCCACCGGGCCGCATGGTAATAAATTTCACTAACGCTGACCGTGCGTAAGAGCTAGCGAGAATGCGTGGGCGCATGACCGGAAAGGATGTTTAGTCTATAAGTAAGCGATAAGAAAAGTGACTTTAGTTTTAAGAATATAATTCATTATTAGTTAAGTAACCCTAGTTTAGTTCGGACGTCAGTCCTTAGTGAATAAAACTTTTCACTAATAATTAATTAAGTAACCTTAGCGTAGTTTGGACGTTTATAACAGTCCCTAGTGAATAAAACTTTTCACTTTAGTTTTTAAAAAGTATTTTATTGCTCCCAAATACTTTTCTACCTAGCTATGCGAATATTATTAGTACTTCTAATGTCACAACCATTGGGGAACTCAAGTCTGCGTGCAAGACCTTCGAGACGATGCAAGCCAGGATAGAAGGATTCCAGGAGCCGCCATCTCCGGTTCAGCATGTTTATACTGCGGAGTTTGCTTACAAGTCGAGTCAAGCCGTTAAGTCTCCCAGAGTTAATGTAGCTGCTGTAGCCGTTGAAAAGCAAAAAAGTCCGTTGAAGTCGTACTGTCCTAGGTGTCGTAATAACTCACATAGCCTGAGCCAGTGTAAATCTCGCGAAATAGTTTGTTTTCGATGTGGTAACCCAGGTTTTCGTATAGCTGAGTGTCCGGCATGTAATAAAACATCAGGGATGTCAAAAAACGCGTAAGGGAGAGTTGGAGAATGAAACAGCTTCGTTTTTCTAATGAAAACGAATCTGAATGGAAAAATTGGCTCAAATTCGTTCATAAATTCCACACCAATCCTGTTTCTTCAACTCTCCAAAAAGAACAAAATACTTCACGCCCTCATGTGAATGTTGTCATACTTGGGTCTAGGCTTTGTGGTTTGCTAGATTCTGGTTCTTGTGTATCTATTTTAGGGAATGGTTCTCATATTCCCTTATTAAACAAGGGTCATTTGGTCCAATGTGATCCTATTTGTTTATCTGCCGCTGGAGGGCAGAAATTTATAGTTAAGGAGGCATTAGATGTCCCCTTAAATTTCTTAGAACAGAATAAAACTGTTCGATTATTTATTGTACCAGAAATAAATAATAAATTAATTTTAGGAATAGATTTCTGGCATTCTTTTAATTTGTTTCCTAAGTGTCTTGAAGGTGTCGTATCATACTCTAATGATGATGGCTGCCTGTCTGGGATCACGATCGGAGACCATCAACAGTCGATGTGCCCATACAGTCAGTTATCATCAAAACAAAGAGAAGTAGCTGATGGTGTGATACGACAGTTTCACGACATTTCATATGAGAAGTGTGGGTTAGGTAGAACATCTTTGATCTCTCATTCTATCGATACAGGCGACGCCGTTCCAATAAGGCAGAGATACTATCGCATGTCACCAGAAAAACAACGTATATTGTGTGAACAGCTTGATGAAATGTTACGTGAAGATGTGGTAGAGTCTTGTGAAAGTCCTTGGTCGTCTCCGGTTTTATTAACGCCAAAGAAAAACGGCGAATATAGGTTGTGTTTGGATAGTAGGAAACTTAATTCTATTACTCGCAAAGATGCTTATAGTCTACCTTACATCTCTGAAATATTGGATAACTTAAAGGATGCCAAATTCATATCCTCTATCGACTTGTCTAAGTCCTTCTGGCAAATATTAATTAGAGAATTAGACAGATGTAAGACTGCTTTTTATGTACCCTCAGAGCTCATTCACACGAAGACGAATCGTGATTTTTCACGAATCGTGTTTTTTCACGATTCGTTATTTTTTTGGACGGGAGCAATGCTTTTTATATACCCATGTTCACACGCTTCACGAATCGTGAAAAAAGACGTAGACGGATACGTCGGTCACTACGGTCATTAGAATGACGATTCGTTAAAAATCTCGAATCGTGATTGGCGCTCGCGCCCCGCGCGCCTGCCTGCTCCGCCCGCCTGTCTGCCCCACCCGCCGCGCGCCCGCTCAATTCAGTACATTCCTTTGACTTGTTAAGACGTGTAGCGCTGCGCTTCAATAAAATCATGTCGAAAAAAGAAAAAGAAAAATTGTATGACCAACAAATAAATCGCGAAGTTTTGATTGCTGCAATCAAAGACAGGCCAGTTTTATGGAATAAATTTTTGGAAATTTATAAGGACAAAACCGCTAAAACAGCAGCATGGCGGGAAATATGCATAATTTTGAAAGAAGATTTTGAAGAAATGGATCAATACAAAAACATTCGCCTCAAAAGACGAATCAAACGGGCAAACCAAGACCACTGCCCCAAAGACCGTAGCTGCTCTAGCCCACTGGGTGACGAAGCCGCTGCATGTTGTATCCGACAATGGAGCACCACTACGTGCTGCACCCTCGGGAGTCGACACAATCGCACTGGCCACCACAAAGGCTGTGCCCTACACCACCTTTAACACGATCGCCCGGTCGTTCATACCCGCAATACGTTATAGACCGGGCCACAACTCTTGGGATGACGCAGCCCCCGCCGGACGACTCATCGTCCATGAGGGGCTTATTATGGACCACGCTGACCCGCGCGTGGCCCATCTTTCACAGACGGAGAAACGACGCATTTACATGCAGTCGCATGGATATGACATTGACGCTAGACGACTCCGCCGCGTACACACTCGAGCAAGACGCGACCTCGAGGACGTGCCAGTCGCGATCGTTCGTGATGTGTCAGCGGCGACAGATGCAGTCCAGGCAGCCTCTGTTCAGACGGCTGCTCAGGCGGGCCCGTCCATGGCTGCGTCTACCGCATCTGTGGCTGCCTCTGCTGCTAATGTTCCTGCTGGTTCTCGTTCTGCTGGTGGCGCACCTCGTCAGGGTGACCCTCCGGCCCCGCCGGCCGACGTTGCCCTTGCGCCCGCCTTCACGTACTGCCGATCCTTGCCCGTCAGGTCCGTGCAGGCAACCACCTTCGCCGACCCGTCCGATCCCATCCACCCAACATACAAGGCTCACAATCGAGGCCGCGTCGCGCACCGCTGGGCCGCGGACCACTGACGCCATTGCGGCGGAGGCGTTGGTATCTGAGAGACGTTGGGACAACTGCTCGAAGTGTGCGGTGTATGTTGGGTGGGGGTTGGATATTCGGGCTTATTATTGTCAATTGTTTATAAATTGGCAATTGTTAACTACATTTTTACCTCACACACACACACTTTGTATTTGTTTGGGTGACTTACTGTTAAGTTATTTAATCCTAAGCGAGAACTATAATTTATTTACGGTACAACTCTTATCAGTACGCTCGTTGGTAGTTTTTTTATTTTTATTTACTTCCTGTTAATAATGGCTTTTTCTATTAACTATTTATGCCTTAATAAGGCAGAACTAGAATATGAAGTAGCACTTCGTGGTTCAACACCAGCTGACACGGTGTTTGAACTTAGAAAACAAATAATTAAACTTATGAAAGAATTTCCTGCTGAAGAAATTTCAGTTTCTCATTTAGGATCCGCCACGGATCTTAAATTAATAGACATTGCCATATCTAGGTGTGCAGACAACATATTTAGTTTAGTCTCTCAGTATGAAAGAAAACTTTATACCCGAACTGAGGCTTTATGTCATCACATTTATCATCGATTAGGTCGAATTGAAGTTGATGATGAAATCAAACCTGCTTATGATGATGTAGTTAAGAACTTTCAGTCCACTCATAGGGAATTATTAGTAATAAAACTCAAAAACGAACCTTTGGACAGTGGAACAGCGAGTACTGGCCCTGTACCTCAGGTCAATGTAACTTGTGAAAGGAGTATTGCCTCAGATATAGGGAAGCTTAAGTTTAACGGAAAGACCTGTGTACGGGCGTTTATCCAGCAAGTGGAGGAATTCATTGAGTCGCGTGATGTCTCGTTCGACAAGATCTTGTCTAACGCGTGCGACATCTTTAACGGTGATGCCCTTCATTGGTGGAGATCCGTTAAAGGTGACGTATCGTCGTGGGCAGATCTTGTCCGAATGCTGAAGACCGATTTTAGCATCTCCGATTATGATTACCGAGTCATGCAGGAGATACGCGCCCGCACACAAGGCCCTACCGAAAATATAGCTATATATTTGTCAATTATGCACGGTATGTTTTCTAAGCTAAATAGGCCTGTAACAGAGGAGGATAAGTTGGAAATTTTGTTGCACAATGTTAGACCTAGCTATGCGAATATTATTAGTACTTCTAATGTCACAACCATTGGGGAACTCAAGTCTGCGTGCAAGACCTTCGAGACGATGCAAGCCAGGATAGAAGGATTCCAGGAGCCGCCATCTCCGGTTCAGCATGTTTATACTGCGGAGTTTGCTTACAAGTCGAGTCAAGCCGTTAAGTCTCCCAGAGTTAATGTAGCTGCTGTAGCCGTTGAAAAGCAAAAAAGTCCGTTGAAGTCGTACTGTCCTAGGTGTCGTAATAACTCACATAGCCTGAGCCAGTGTAAATCTCGCGAAATAGTTTGTTTTCGATGTGGTAACCCAGGTTTTCGTATAGCTGAGTGTCCGGCATGTAATAAAACATCAGGGATGTCAAAAAACGCGTAAGGGAGAGTTGGAGAATGAAACAGCTTCGTTTTTCTAATGAAAACGAATCTGAATGGAAAAATTGGCTCAAATTCGTTCATAAATTCCACACCAATCCTGTTTCTTCAACTCTCCAAAAAGAACAAAATACTTCACGCCCTCATGTGAATGTTGTCATACTTGGGTCTAGGCTTTGTGGTTTGCTAGATTCTGGTTCTTGTGTATCTATTTTAGGGAATGGTTCTCATATTCCCTTATTAAACAAGGGTCATTTGGTCCAATGTGATCCTATTTGTTTATCTGCCGCTGGAGGGCAGAAATTTATAGTTAAGGAGGCATTAGATGTCCCCTTAAATTTCTTAGAACAGAATAAAACTGTTCGATTATTTATTGTACCAGAAATAAATAATAAATTAATTTTAGGAATAGATTTCTGGCATTCTTTTAATTTGTTTCCTAAGTGTCTTGAAGGTGTCGTATCATACTCTAATGATGATGGCTGCCTGTCTGGGATCACGATCGGAGACCATCAACAGTCGATGTGCCCATACAGTCAGTTATCATCAAAACAAAGAGAAGTAGCTGATGGTGTGATACGACAGTTTCACGACATTTCATATGAGAAGTGTGGGTTAGGTAGAACATCTTTGATCTCTCATTCTATCGATACAGGCGACGCCGTTCCAATAAGGCAGAGATACTATCGCATGTCACCAGAAAAACAACGTATATTGTGTGAACAGCTTGATGAAATGTTACGTGAAGATGTGGTAGAGTCTTGTGAAAGTCCTTGGTCGTCTCCGGTTTTATTAACGCCAAAGAAAAACGGCGAATATAGGTTGTGTTTGGATAGTAGGAAACTTAATTCTATTACTCGCAAAGATGCTTATAGTCTACCTTACATCTCTGAAATATTGGATAACTTAAAGGATGCCAAATTCATATCCTCTATCGACTTGTCTAAGTCCTTCTGGCAAATATTAATTAGAGAATTAGACAGATGTAAGACTGCTTTTTATGTACCCTCAGAGCTCATTCACACGAAGACGAATCGTGATTTTTCACGAATCGTGTTTTTTCACGATTCGTTATTTTTTTGGACGGGAGCAATGCTTTTTATATACCCATGTTCACACGCTTCACGAATCGTGAAAAAAGACGTAGACGGATACGTCGGTCACTACGGTCATTAGAATGACGATTCGTTAAAAATCTCGAATCGTGATTGGCGCTCGCGCCCCGCGCGCCTGCCTGCTCCGCCCGCCTGTCTGCCCCACCCGCCGCGCGCCCGCTCAATTCAGTACATTCCTTTGACTTGTTAAGACGTGTAGCGCTGCGCTTCAATAAAATCATGTCGAAAAAAGAAAAAGAAAAATTGTATGACCAACAAATAAATCGCGAAGTTTTGATTGCTGCAATCAAAGACAGGCCAGTTTTATGGAATAAATTTTTGGAAATTTATAAGGACAAAACCGCTAAAACAGCAGCATGGCGGGAAATATGCATAATTTTGAAAGAAGATTTTGAAGAAATGGATCAATACAAAAACATTCGCCTCAAAAGACGAATCAAACGGGCAAACCAAGACCACTGCCCCAAAGACCGTAGCTGCTCTAGCCCACTGGGTGACGAAGCCGCTGCATGTTGTATCCGACAATGGAGCACCACTACGTGCTGCACCCTCGGGAGTCGACACAATCGCACTGGCCACCACAAAGGCTGTGCCCTACACCACCTTTAACACGATCGCCCGGTCGTTCATACCCGCAATACGTTATAGACCGGGCCACAACTCTTGGGATGACGCAGCCCCCGCCGGACGACTCATCGTCCATGAGGGGCTTATTATGGACCACGCTGACCCGCGCGTGGCCCATCTTTCACAGACGGAGAAACGACGCATTTACATGCAGTCGCATGGATATGACATTGACGCTAGACGACTCCGCCGCGTACACACTCGAGCAAGACGCGACCTCGAGGACGTGCCAGTCGCGATCGTTCGTGATGTGTCAGCGGCGACAGATGCAGTCCAGGCAGCCTCTGTTCAGACGGCTGCTCAGGCGGGCCCGTCCATGGCTGCGTCTACCGCATCTGTGGCTGCCTCTGCTGCTAATGTTCCTGCTGGTTCTCGTTCTGCTGGTGGCGCACCTCGTCAGGGTGACCCTCCGGCCCCGCCGGCCGACGTTGCCCTTGCGCCCGCCTTCACGTACTGCCGATCCTTGCCCGTCAGGTCCGTGCAGGCAACCACCTTCGCCGACCCGTCCGATCCCATCCACCCAACATACAAGGCTCACAATCGAGGCCGCGTCGCGCACCGCTGGGCCGCGGACCACTGACGCCATTGCGGCGGAGGCGTTGGTATCTGAGAGACGTTGGGACAACTGCTCGAAGTGTGCGGTGTATGTTGGGTGGGGGTTGGATATTCGGGCTTATTATTGTCAATTGTTTATAAATTGGCAATTGTTAACTACATTTTTACCTCACACACACACACTTTGTATTTGTTTGGGTGACTTACTGTTAAGTTATTTAATCCTAAGCGAGAACTATAATTTATTTACGGTACAACTCTTATCAGTACGCTCGTTGGTAGTTTTTTTATTTTTATTTACTTCCTGTTAATAATGGCTTTTTCTATTAACTATTTATGCCTTAATAAGGCAGAACTAGAATATGAAGTAGCACTTCGTGGTTCAACACCAGCTGACACGGTGTTTGAACTTAGAAAACAAATAATTAAACTTATGAAAGAATTTCCTGCTGAAGAAATTTCAGTTTCTCATTTAGGATCCGCCACGGATCTTAAATTAATAGACATTGCCATATCTAGGTGTGCAGACAACATATTTAGTTTAGTCTCTCAGTATGAAAGAAAACTTTATACCCGAACTGAGGCTTTATGTCATCACATTTATCATCGATTAGGTCGAATTGAAGTTGATGATGAAATCAAACCTGCTTATGATGATGTAGTTAAGAACTTTCAGTCCACTCATAGGGAATTATTAGTAATAAAACTCAAAAACGAACCTTTGGACAGTGGAACAGCGAGTACTGGCCCTGTACCTCAGGTCAATGTAACTTGTGAAAGGAGTATTGCCTCAGATATAGGGAAGCTTAAGTTTAACGGAAAGACCTGTGTACGGGCGTTTATCCAGCAAGTGGAGGAATTCATTGAGTCGCGTGATGTCTCGTTCGACAAGATCTTGTCTAACGCGTGCGACATCTTTAACGGTGATGCCCTTCATTGGTGGAGATCCGTTAAAGGTGACGTATCGTCGTGGGCAGATCTTGTCCGAATGCTGAAGACCGATTTTAGCATCTCCGATTATGATTACCGAGTCATGCAGGAGATACGCGCCCGCACACAAGGCCCTACCGAAAATATAGCTATATATTTGTCAATTATGCACGGTATGTTTTCTAAGCTAAATAGGCCTGTAACAGAGGAGGATAAGTTGGAAATTTTGTTGCACAATGTTAGACCTAGCTATGCGAATATTATTAGTACTTCTAATGTCACAACCATTGGGGAACTCAAGTCTGCGTGCAAGACCTTCGAGACGATGCAAGCCAGGATAGAAGGATTCCAGGAGCCGCCATCTCCGGTTCAGCATGTTTATACTGCGGAGTTTGCTTACAAGTCGAGTCAAGCCGTTAAGTCTCCCAGAGTTAATGTAGCTGCTGTAGCCGTTGAAAAGCAAAAAAGTCCGTTGAAGTCGTACTGTCCTAGGTGTCGTAATAACTCACATAGCCTGAGCCAGTGTAAATCTCGCGAAATAGTTTGTTTTCGATGTGGTAACCCAGGTTTTCGTATAGCTGAGTGTCCGGCATGTAATAAAACATCAGGGATGTCAAAAAACGCGTAAGGGAGAGTTGGAGAATGAAACAGCTTCGTTTTTCTAATGAAAACGAATCTGAATGGAAAAATTGGCTCAAATTCGTTCATAAATTCCACACCAATCCTGTTTCTTCAACTCTCCAAAAAGAACAAAATACTTCACGCCCTCATGTGAATGTTGTCATACTTGGGTCTAGGCTTTGTGGTTTGCTAGATTCTGGTTCTTGTGTATCTATTTTAGGGAATGGTTCTCATATTCCCTTATTAAACAAGGGTCATTTGGTCCAATGTGATCCTATTTGTTTATCTGCCGCTGGAGGGCAGAAATTTATAGTTAAGGAGGCATTAGATGTCCCCTTAAATTTCTTAGAACAGAATAAAACTGTTCGATTATTTATTGTACCAGAAATAAATAATAAATTAATTTTAGGAATAGATTTCTGGCATTCTTTTAATTTGTTTCCTAAGTGTCTTGAAGGTGTCGTATCATACTCTAATGATGATGGCTGCCTGTCTGGGATCACGATCGGAGACCATCAACAGTCGATGTGCCCATACAGTCAGTTATCATCAAAACAAAGAGAAGTAGCTGATGGTGTGATACGACAGTTTCACGACATTTCATATGAGAAGTGTGGGTTAGGTAGAACATCTTTGATCTCTCATTCTATCGATACAGGCGACGCCGTTCCAATAAGGCAGAGATACTATCGCATGTCACCAGAAAAACAACGTATATTGTGTGAACAGCTTGATGAAATGTTACGTGAAGATGTGGTAGAGTCTTGTGAAAGTCCTTGGTCGTCTCCGGTTTTATTAACGCCAAAGAAAAACGGCGAATATAGGTTGTGTTTGGATAGTAGGAAACTTAATTCTATTACTCGCAAAGATGCTTATAGTCTACCTTACATCTCTGAAATATTGGATAACTTAAAGGATGCCAAATTCATATCCTCTATCGACTTGTCTAAGTCCTTCTGGCAAATATTAATTAGAGAATTAGACAGATGTAAGACTGCTTTTTATGTACCCTCAGAGCTCATTCACACGAAGACGAATCGTGATTTTTCACGAATCGTGTTTTTTCACGATTCGTTATTTTTTTGGACGGGAGCAATGCTTTTTATATACCCATGTTCACACGCTTCACGAATCGTGAAAAAAGACGTAGACGGATACGTCGGTCACTACGGTCATTAGAATGACGATTCGTTAAAAATCTCGAATCGTGATTGGCGCTCGCGCCCCGCGCGCCTGCCTGCTCCGCCCGCCTGTCTGCCCCACCCGCCGCGCGCCCGCTCAATTCAGTACATTCCTTTGACTTGTTAAGACGTGTAGCGCTGCGCTTCAATAAAATCATGTCGAAAAAAGAAAAAGAAAAATTGTATGACCAACAAATAAATCGCGAAGTTTTGATTGCTGCAATCAAAGACAGGCCAGTTTTATGGAATAAATTTTTGGAAATTTATAAGGACAAAACCGCTAAAACAGCAGCATGGCGGGAAATATGCATAATTTTGAAAGAAGATTTTGAAGAAATGGATCAATACAAAAACATTCGCCTCAAAAGACGAATCAAACGGGCAAACCAAGACCACTGCCCCAAAGACCGTAGCTGCTCTAGCCCACTGGGTGACGAAGCCGCTGCATGTTGTATCCGACAATGGAGCACCACTACGTGCTGCACCCTCGGGAGTCGACACAATCGCACTGGCCACCACAAAGGCTGTGCCCTACACCACCTTTAACACGATCGCCCGGTCGTTCATACCCGCAATACGTTATAGACCGGGCCACAACTCTTGGGATGACGCAGCCCCCGCCGGACGACTCATCGTCCATGAGGGGCTTATTATGGACCACGCTGACCCGCGCGTGGCCCATCTTTCACAGACGGAGAAACGACGCATTTACATGCAGTCGCATGGATATGACATTGACGCTAGACGACTCCGCCGCGTACACACTCGAGCAAGACGCGACCTCGAGGACGTGCCAGTCGCGATCGTTCGTGATGTGTCAGCGGCGACAGATGCAGTCCAGGCAGCCTCTGTTCAGACGGCTGCTCAGGCGGGCCCGTCCATGGCTGCGTCTACCGCATCTGTGGCTGCCTCTGCTGCTAATGTTCCTGCTGGTTCTCGTTCTGCTGGTGGCGCACCTCGTCAGGGTGACCCTCCGGCCCCGCCGGCCGACGTTGCCCTTGCGCCCGCCTTCACGTACTGCCGATCCTTGCCCGTCAGGTCCGTGCAGGCAACCACCTTCGCCGACCCGTCCGATCCCATCCACCCAACATACAAGGCTCACAATCGAGGCCGCGTCGCGCACCGCTGGGCCGCGGACCACTGACGCCATTGCGGCGGAGGCGTTGGTATCTGAGAGACGTTGGGACAACTGCTCGAAGTGTGCGGTGTATGTTGGGTGGGGGTTGGATATTCGGGCTTATTATTGTCAATTGTTTATAAATTGGCAATTGTTAACTACATTTTTACCTCACACACACACACTTTGTATTTGTTTGGGTGACTTACTGTTAAGTTATTTAATCCTAAGCGAGAACTATAATTTATTTACGGTACAACTCTTATCAGTACGCTCGTTGGTAGTTTTTTTATTTTTATTTACTTCCTGTTAATAATGGCTTTTTCTATTAACTATTTATGCCTTAATAAGGCAGAACTAGAATATGAAGTAGCACTTCGTGGTTCAACACCAGCTGACACGGTGTTTGAACTTAGAAAACAAATAATTAAACTTATGAAAGAATTTCCTGCTGAAGAAATTTCAGTTTCTCATTTAGGATCCGCCACGGATCTTAAATTAATAGACATTGCCATATCTAGGTGTGCAGACAACATATTTAGTTTAGTCTCTCAGTATGAAAGAAAACTTTATACCCGAACTGAGGCTTTATGTCATCACATTTATCATCGATTAGGTCGAATTGAAGTTGATGATGAAATCAAACCTGCTTATGATGATGTAGTTAAGAACTTTCAGTCCACTCATAGGGAATTATTAGTAATAAAACTCAAAAACGAACCTTTGGACAGTGGAACAGCGAGTACTGGCCCTGTACCTCAGGTCAATGTAACTTGTGAAAGGAGTATTGCCTCAGATATAGGGAAGCTTAAGTTTAACGGAAAGACCTGTGTACGGGCGTTTATCCAGCAAGTGGAGGAATTCATTGAGTCGCGTGATGTCTCGTTCGACAAGATCTTGTCTAACGCGTGCGACATCTTTAACGGTGATGCCCTTCATTGGTGGAGATCCGTTAAAGGTGACGTATCGTCGTGGGCAGATCTTGTCCGAATGCTGAAGACCGATTTTAGCATCTCCGATTATGATTACCGAGTCATGCAGGAGATACGCGCCCGCACACAAGGCCCTACCGAAAATATAGCTATATATTTGTCAATTATGCACGGTATGTTTTCTAAGCTAAATAGGCCTGTAACAGAGGAGGATAAGTTGGAAATTTTGTTGCACAATGTTAGACCTAGCTATGCGAATATTATTAGTACTTCTAATGTCACAACCATTGGGGAACTCAAGTCTGCGTGCAAGACCTTCGAGACGATGCAAGCCAGGATAGAAGGATTCCAGGAGCCGCCATCTCCGGTTCAGCATGTTTATACTGCGGAGTTTGCTTACAAGTCGAGTCAAGCCGTTAAGTCTCCCAGAGTTAATGTAGCTGCTGTAGCCGTTGAAAAGCAAAAAAGTCCGTTGAAGTCGTACTGTCCTAGGTGTCGTAATAACTCACATAGCCTGAGCCAGTGTAAATCTCGCGAAATAGTTTGTTTTCGATGTGGTAACCCAGGTTTTCGTATAGCTGAGTGTCCGGCATGTAATAAAACATCAGGGATGTCAAAAAACGCGTAAGGGAGAGTTGGAGAATGAAACAGCTTCGTTTTTCTAATGAAAACGAATCTGAATGGAAAAATTGGCTCAAATTCGTTCATAAATTCCACACCAATCCTGTTTCTTCAACTCTCCAAAAAGAACAAAATACTTCACGCCCTCATGTGAATGTTGTCATACTTGGGTCTAGGCTTTGTGGTTTGCTAGATTCTGGTTCTTGTGTATCTATTTTAGGGAATGGTTCTCATATTCCCTTATTAAACAAGGGTCATTTGGTCCAATGTGATCCTATTTGTTTATCTGCCGCTGGAGGGCAGAAATTTATAGTTAAGGAGGCATTAGATGTCCCCTTAAATTTCTTAGAACAGAATAAAACTGTTCGATTATTTATTGTACCAGAAATAAATAATAAATTAATTTTAGGAATAGATTTCTGGCATTCTTTTAATTTGTTTCCTAAGTGTCTTGAAGGTGTCGTATCATACTCTAATGATGATGGCTGCCTGTCTGGGATCACGATCGGAGACCATCAACAGTCGATGTGCCCATACAGTCAGTTATCATCAAAACAAAGAGAAGTAGCTGATGGTGTGATACGACAGTTTCACGACATTTCATATGAGAAGTGTGGGTTAGGTAGAACATCTTTGATCTCTCATTCTATCGATACAGGCGACGCCGTTCCAATAAGGCAGAGATACTATCGCATGTCACCAGAAAAACAACGTATATTGTGTGAACAGCTTGATGAAATGTTACGTGAAGATGTGGTAGAGTCTTGTGAAAGTCCTTGGTCGTCTCCGGTTTTATTAACGCCAAAGAAAAACGGCGAATATAGGTTGTGTTTGGATAGTAGGAAACTTAATTCTATTACTCGCAAAGATGCTTATAGTCTACCTTACATCTCTGAAATATTGGATAACTTAAAGGATGCCAAATTCATATCCTCTATCGACTTGTCTAAGTCCTTCTGGCAAATATTAATTAGAGAATTAGACAGATGTAAGACTGCTTTTTATGTACCCTCAGAGCTCATTCACACGAAGACGAATCGTGATTTTTCACGAATCGTGTTTTTTCACGATTCGTTATTTTTTTGGACGGGAGCAATGCTTTTTATATACCCATGTTCACACGCTTCACGAATCGTGAAAAAAGACGTAGACGGATACGTCGGTCACTACGGTCATTAGAATGACGATTCGTTAAAAATCTCGAATCGTGATTGGCGCTCGCGCCCCGCGCGCCTGCCTGCTCCGCCCGCCTGTCTGCCCCACCCGCCGCGCGCCCGCTCAATTCAGTACATTCCTTTGACTTGTTAAGACGTGTAGCGCTGCGCTTCAATAAAATCATGTCGAAAAAAGAAAAAGAAAAATTGTATGACCAACAAATAAATCGCGAAGTTTTGATTGCTGCAATCAAAGACAGGCCAGTTTTATGGAATAAATTTTTGGAAATTTATAAGGACAAAACCGCTAAAACAGCAGCATGGCGGGAAATATGCATAATTTTGAAAGAAGATTTTGAAGAAATGGATCAATACAAAAACATTCGCCTCAAAAGACGAATCAAACGGGCAAACCAAGACCACTGCCCCAAAGACCGTAGCTGCTCTAGCCCACTGGGTGACGAAGCCGCTGCATGTTGTATCCGACAATGGAGCACCACTACGTGCTGCACCCTCGGGAGTCGACACAATCGCACTGGCCACCACAAAGGCTGTGCCCTACACCACCTTTAACACGATCGCCCGGTCGTTCATACCCGCAATACGTTATAGACCGGGCCACAACTCTTGGGATGACGCAGCCCCCGCCGGACGACTCATCGTCCATGAGGGGCTTATTATGGACCACGCTGACCCGCGCGTGGCCCATCTTTCACAGACGGAGAAACGACGCATTTACATGCAGTCGCATGGATATGACATTGACGCTAGACGACTCCGCCGCGTACACACTCGAGCAAGACGCGACCTCGAGGACGTGCCAGTCGCGATCGTTCGTGATGTGTCAGCGGCGACAGATGCAGTCCAGGCAGCCTCTGTTCAGACGGCTGCTCAGGCGGGCCCGTCCATGGCTGCGTCTACCGCATCTGTGGCTGCCTCTGCTGCTAATGTTCCTGCTGGTTCTCGTTCTGCTGGTGGCGCACCTCGTCAGGGTGACCCTCCGGCCCCGCCGGCCGACGTTGCCCTTGCGCCCGCCTTCACGTACTGCCGATCCTTGCCCGTCAGGTCCGTGCAGGCAACCACCTTCGCCGACCCGTCCGATCCCATCCACCCAACATACAAGGCTCACAATCGAGGCCGCGTCGCGCACCGCTGGGCCGCGGACCACTGACGCCATTGCGGCGGAGGCGTTGGTATCTGAGAGACGTTGGGACAACTGCTCGAAGTGTGCGGTGTATGTTGGGTGGGGGTTGGATATTCGGGCTTATTATTGTCAATTGTTTATAAATTGGCAATTGTTAACTACATTTTTACCTCACACACACACACTTTGTATTTGTTTGGGTGACTTACTGTTAAGTTATTTAATCCTAAGCGAGAACTATAATTTATTTACGGTACAACTCTTATCAGTACGCTCGTTGGTAGTTTTTTTATTTTTATTTACTTCCTGTTAATAATGGCTTTTTCTATTAACTATTTATGCCTTAATAAGGCAGAACTAGAATATGAAGTAGCACTTCGTGGTTCAACACCAGCTGACACGGTGTTTGAACTTAGAAAACAAATAATTAAACTTATGAAAGAATTTCCTGCTGAAGAAATTTCAGTTTCTCATTTAGGATCCGCCACGGATCTTAAATTAATAGACATTGCCATATCTAGGTGTGCAGACAACATATTTAGTTTAGTCTCTCAGTATGAAAGAAAACTTTATACCCGAACTGAGGCTTTATGTCATCACATTTATCATCGATTAGGTCGAATTGAAGTTGATGATGAAATCAAACCTGCTTATGATGATGTAGTTAAGAACTTTCAGTCCACTCATAGGGAATTATTAGTAATAAAACTCAAAAACGAACCTTTGGACAGTGGAACAGCGAGTACTGGCCCTGTACCTCAGGTCAATGTAACTTGTGAAAGGAGTATTGCCTCAGATATAGGGAAGCTTAAGTTTAACGGAAAGACCTGTGTACGGGCGTTTATCCAGCAAGTGGAGGAATTCATTGAGTCGCGTGATGTCTCGTTCGACAAGATCTTGTCTAACGCGTGCGACATCTTTAACGGTGATGCCCTTCATTGGTGGAGATCCGTTAAAGGTGACGTATCGTCGTGGGCAGATCTTGTCCGAATGCTGAAGACCGATTTTAGCATCTCCGATTATGATTACCGAGTCATGCAGGAGATACGCGCCCGCACACAAGGCCCTACCGAAAATATAGCTATATATTTGTCAATTATGCACGGTATGTTTTCTAAGCTAAATAGGCCTGTAACAGAGGAGGATAAGTTGGAAATTTTGTTGCACAATGTTAGACCTAGCTATGCGAATATTATTAGTACTTCTAATGTCACAACCATTGGGGAACTCAAGTCTGCGTGCAAGACCTTCGAGACGATGCAAGCCAGGATAGAAGGATTCCAGGAGCCGCCATCTCCGGTTCAGCATGTTTATACTGCGGAGTTTGCTTACAAGTCGAGTCAAGCCGTTAAGTCTCCCAGAGTTAATGTAGCTGCTGTAGCCGTTGAAAAGCAAAAAAGTCCGTTGAAGTCGTACTGTCCTAGGTGTCGTAATAACTCACATAGCCTGAGCCAGTGTAAATCTCGCGAAATAGTTTGTTTTCGATGTGGTAACCCAGGTTTTCGTATAGCTGAGTGTCCGGCATGTAATAAAACATCAGGGATGTCAAAAAACGCGTAAGGGAGAGTTGGAGAATGAAACAGCTTCGTTTTTCTAATGAAAACGAATCTGAATGGAAAAATTGGCTCAAATTCGTTCATAAATTCCACACCAATCCTGTTTCTTCAACTCTCCAAAAAGAACAAAATACTTCACGCCCTCATGTGAATGTTGTCATACTTGGGTCTAGGCTTTGTGGTTTGCTAGATTCTGGTTCTTGTGTATCTATTTTAGGGAATGGTTCTCATATTCCCTTATTAAACAAGGGTCATTTGGTCCAATGTGATCCTATTTGTTTATCTGCCGCTGGAGGGCAGAAATTTATAGTTAAGGAGGCATTAGATGTCCCCTTAAATTTCTTAGAACAGAATAAAACTGTTCGATTATTTATTGTACCAGAAATAAATAATAAATTAATTTTAGGAATAGATTTCTGGCATTCTTTTAATTTGTTTCCTAAGTGTCTTGAAGGTGTCGTATCATACTCTAATGATGATGGCTGCCTGTCTGGGATCACGATCGGAGACCATCAACAGTCGATGTGCCCATACAGTCAGTTATCATCAAAACAAAGAGAAGTAGCTGATGGTGTGATACGACAGTTTCACGACATTTCATATGAGAAGTGTGGGTTAGGTAGAACATCTTTGATCTCTCATTCTATCGATACAGGCGACGCCGTTCCAATAAGGCAGAGATACTATCGCATGTCACCAGAAAAACAACGTATATTGTGTGAACAGCTTGATGAAATGTTACGTGAAGATGTGGTAGAGTCTTGTGAAAGTCCTTGGTCGTCTCCGGTTTTATTAACGCCAAAGAAAAACGGCGAATATAGGTTGTGTTTGGATAGTAGGAAACTTAATTCTATTACTCGCAAAGATGCTTATAGTCTACCTTACATCTCTGAAATATTGGATAACTTAAAGGATGCCAAATTCATATCCTCTATCGACTTGTCTAAGTCCTTCTGGCAAATATTAATTAGAGAATTAGACAGATGTAAGACTGCTTTTTATGTACCCTCAGAGCTCATTCACACGAAGACGAATCGTGATTTTTCACGAATCGTGTTTTTTCACGATTCGTTATTTTTTTGGACGGGAGCAATGCTTTTTATATACCCATGTTCACACGCTTCACGAATCGTGAAAAAAGACGTAGACGGATACGTCGGTCACTACGGTCATTAGAATGACGATTCGTTAAAAATCTCGAATCGTGATTGGCGCTCGCGCCCCGCGCGCCTGCCTGCTCCGCCCGCCTGTCTGCCCCACCCGCCGCGCGCCCGCTCAATTCAGTACATTCCTTTGACTTGTTAAGACGTGTAGCGCTGCGCTTCAATAAAATCATGTCGAAAAAAGAAAAAGAAAAATTGTATGACCAACAAATAAATCGCGAAGTTTTGATTGCTGCAATCAAAGACAGGCCAGTTTTATGGAATAAATTTTTGGAAATTTATAAGGACAAAACCGCTAAAACAGCAGCATGGCGGGAAATATGCATAATTTTGAAAGAAGATTTTGAAGAAATGGATCAATACAAAAACATTCGCCTCAAAAGACGAATCAAACGGGCAAACCAAGACCACTGCCCCAAAGACCGTAGCTGCTCTAGCCCACTGGGTGACGAAGCCGCTGCATGTTGTATCCGACAATGGAGCACCACTACGTGCTGCACCCTCGGGAGTCGACACAATCGCACTGGCCACCACAAAGGCTGTGCCCTACACCACCTTTAACACGATCGCCCGGTCGTTCATACCCGCAATACGTTATAGACCGGGCCACAACTCTTGGGATGACGCAGCCCCCGCCGGACGACTCATCGTCCATGAGGGGCTTATTATGGACCACGCTGACCCGCGCGTGGCCCATCTTTCACAGACGGAGAAACGACGCATTTACATGCAGTCGCATGGATATGACATTGACGCTAGACGACTCCGCCGCGTACACACTCGAGCAAGACGCGACCTCGAGGACGTGCCAGTCGCGATCGTTCGTGATGTGTCAGCGGCGACAGATGCAGTCCAGGCAGCCTCTGTTCAGACGGCTGCTCAGGCGGGCCCGTCCATGGCTGCGTCTACCGCATCTGTGGCTGCCTCTGCTGCTAATGTTCCTGCTGGTTCTCGTTCTGCTGGTGGCGCACCTCGTCAGGGTGACCCTCCGGCCCCGCCGGCCGACGTTGCCCTTGCGCCCGCCTTCACGTACTGCCGATCCTTGCCCGTCAGGTCCGTGCAGGCAACCACCTTCGCCGACCCGTCCGATCCCATCCACCCAACATACAAGGCTCACAATCGAGGCCGCGTCGCGCACCGCTGGGCCGCGGACCACTGACGCCATTGCGGCGGAGGCGTTGGTATCTGAGAGACGTTGGGACAACTGCTCGAAGTGTGCGGTGTATGTTGGGTGGGGGTTGGATATTCGGGCTTATTATTGTCAATTGTTTATAAATTGGCAATTGTTAACTACATTTTTACCTCACACACACACACTTTGTATTTGTTTGGGTGACTTACTGTTAAGTTATTTAATCCTAAGCGAGAACTATAATTTATTTACGGTACAACTCTTATCAGTACGCTCGTTGGTAGTTTTTTTATTTTTATTTACTTCCTGTTAATAATGGCTTTTTCTATTAACTATTTATGCCTTAATAAGGCAGAACTAGAATATGAAGTAGCACTTCGTGGTTCAACACCAGCTGACACGGTGTTTGAACTTAGAAAACAAATAATTAAACTTATGAAAGAATTTCCTGCTGAAGAAATTTCAGTTTCTCATTTAGGATCCGCCACGGATCTTAAATTAATAGACATTGCCATATCTAGGTGTGCAGACAACATATTTAGTTTAGTCTCTCAGTATGAAAGAAAACTTTATACCCGAACTGAGGCTTTATGTCATCACATTTATCATCGATTAGGTCGAATTGAAGTTGATGATGAAATCAAACCTGCTTATGATGATGTAGTTAAGAACTTTCAGTCCACTCATAGGGAATTATTAGTAATAAAACTCAAAAACGAACCTTTGGACAGTGGAACAGCGAGTACTGGCCCTGTACCTCAGGTCAATGTAACTTGTGAAAGGAGTATTGCCTCAGATATAGGGAAGCTTAAGTTTAACGGAAAGACCTGTGTACGGGCGTTTATCCAGCAAGTGGAGGAATTCATTGAGTCGCGTGATGTCTCGTTCGACAAGATCTTGTCTAACGCGTGCGACATCTTTAACGGTGATGCCCTTCATTGGTGGAGATCCGTTAAAGGTGACGTATCGTCGTGGGCAGATCTTGTCCGAATGCTGAAGACCGATTTTAGCATCTCCGATTATGATTACCGAGTCATGCAGGAGATACGCGCCCGCACACAAGGCCCTACCGAAAATATAGCTATATATTTGTCAATTATGCACGGTATGTTTTCTAAGCTAAATAGGCCTGTAACAGAGGAGGATAAGTTGGAAATTTTGTTGCACAATGTTAGACCTAGCTATGCGAATATTATTAGTACTTCTAATGTCACAACCATTGGGGAACTCAAGTCTGCGTGCAAGACCTTCGAGACGATGCAAGCCAGGATAGAAGGATTCCAGGAGCCGCCATCTCCGGTTCAGCATGTTTATACTGCGGAGTTTGCTTACAAGTCGAGTCAAGCCGTTAATGCCCGTTTTCACCAACATCCCCTAAGTTTAGGGGATCCCCTAAACATGCTTAGGGGGCCGTTTAGGGGGCGGTTCCGTTTCACCAACCGTTAGGGGTCAACTAAACGCTAAAAGGTCCCCTAAATTTAGGTGGTCGACAACTGGGCACATAAACCGACCCATAAGTGCGTTGTCATTTAAGCTACGAAGATGGATAGTGATTTATTTGAATTTTTAGATAATTTAGAAACTGTTTCGACTATATTCGACGTAAATAACCGCCGTAGACCAAAAATATATCGAAAACGACCCAATTACTTCGAAAGTTTTGACGAAACCGACTTTTTTCGGAGGTATAGGTTACGTAAATCGTCAGTGTTGTATTTATTAGAAAAGATTGAACACGCTTTAGAATTCCCTGATAATAAGTGAGTATATTTTTATCCTTAGAGGACCCATACACCTACAATAATATTGCAATGTTGATAATTGCACAATATGATTAATGAGCTCCGAAACCCACATGTTTCTGATACACTTGTGTGTCCTTACCTATTTCATTTGCATAATAAATTTTATTTCAGAAATAATTCTATATCTCCCATAAACCAGTTACTAATAGCATTGAGGTTTTATGCTACTGGTAATCATTTGTTGGCTGTGGCAGACATGGGTGGGATCAGTGTGGCTACTTGCAGTCGAATAATAAAAAGGGTATCTGCCGCACTTGTTACTTTACGTACAGAGTTTGTCATATTCCCTAATACAAGGGAGGAGCAGGAAAAAGTGAAGATGGAATTTTATAACATTGCCAGATTCCCTAATGTTCTTGGATGCATCGATTGTACACATGTGAAAATTCAATCACCAGGTGAAACTTCAAGACTTTACCTATATTAGTTTTAAAAAGTCCGATTTTTAGTTAAACTAAACTTGTAATTTGAACTTTTTAAGGTGGAGATGATGCAGAGCTATTCAGAAACAGAAAGGGATATACGTCTATTAATGTTCAGACGGTAGCATCAGCCAATTTATTAATAAGAGATGTTGTGGCACGTTGGCCAGGTTCAACACATGACTCGGCTATATATCAAAATAGCAATTTATACAGAAAATTTGAAAGAGGAGACTATGGTGACAGCTATTTACTGGGTGACAGTGGATACCCATTAAAGGTAAAATACTTTAGCAATCAGGTAACAAAAATATATAGCTGTCAAGTGCCAGCTAGTACCAACAAGTATATTATGTATAATAGGAAGATATTTATCTATATATAAATAAATAATACAATCCATTTATCATAGATAATCAATTTATTTATTACCTAATTTAAATACAATTTCTCTTAGATTTAATCATTTTTTGGTACTTCAAATAGATTCTTCACATTGAAGTTTCCACCTGTAAAGTAAATAAATAATACATATTATGAACCAACTTATAAAAAGTAGAGATGTTTTTTCTTTTCAGAATCATCTGTTGACTCCATATTTAAATCCAACGACAAGAGGACAGCAAAAATACAATGAGGCTCACATAAAAACCAGGAATGTGGTGGAAAGGCAGTACGGAGTATTAAAACGACGTTTTCCTGTCTTAGCCATCGGCATAAGATTGGAATTAAAAAATGCCATAAACGTTATAATTGCGTGTTGTGTTTTACACAACATGTGCATTTTAAGAAATGAAGACCAACCAGTCAATGAAAATATGGTTCCAAATATAGAGGAACTCATTTCAAATGGGCAAATAAGGAATGTCACAACCACAAGTACATTCCAGAGCTCATATGGATTTAGACGTTTACAAATAACAAATTATTTTGATAACTTGTTACATAACAATAACTTGATGTGATAGGAAAGGTTTGAAAGTTTGTTAATAAATGTTCTTAAGTGATAACATACCTTTTATTTGATTGAGTACTACTATTTTTATTTCAAGGTCTTTCCTTGCCGATTCTAACTGTAAATTATACAGGCTTCTTTTAAAATTAAGTTCTTCTTCCAATATTTTCATTTTTAATTCTTCTATTTCAGTTCTTTTCTTATTAATGTCTTGAAATCCTGTACACAGGGCAGACACAACCTCTGACTGTGGATGGTTTTGCTCTTTTAATAATGGCCTACGCCTTCTCCATATAGGAGTTGGTATCTTTGAACATGATGGTGTTACAGTGAATTCATCTTCTGTCACGTCTTCATTTGTTGTCATGTTCTGAAAACAAATTATATTAAAACACTTACCAGAATACTTTTATGATATTAAGTTAGATTGATTTACCTCACCCGAATCCCGCTGCAAACTAGCATCTAAACTTATAGCCTGTGATTCTTCACATTCATCTTCCACCACATCTTCATTTATTGCCATGTTCTGAAAACAAATTACCTATATAAACACTTACCAGAATACTTTTATTATATTAAGTTCTTGTGACTTTATCTGGAATAATTACTAAGTACTTACAGTAATGGTGATGACTGAGTCGGAGTCTAAAACATCAGCAATACCACTGCAACCTCGACCCATCAAATTGCAGACTTGGTCCATTATTGGGTCTGTTTTTGAAGTTGATGGTCCTCCACCTGTTCCAATAGTACAATTCCTGTTTCTTGAATTGTACATTTTGGCTTCGCTTTTCATTTTCTCCCAAACTCTCATGAGAGCATCTTTACTCCTAAGATAAAAAAATAGATGTATAGTTATATGATTGTGATAATTTTCATAATGATAAAATATGGCATGTTGTTTTTTATTTAAATGTTAACTAACCTGTACATATTTCCCGTTGCATTATATTTTGTACAGAGGTTTAACCAAGCCTCGTTTTTGGCTTGGTTAGTTGTACCGTCTGTTTTTTTGTTTAAAATTACATTTTTGTACTCGTACACCAATTTCACTAATTTATCTTTTTCATCAACTGTGAAATTTTGACTCCGCTTCCTTTTTTCTGCCATAACGAATAAAGTATCGATGAAAGTAAAGTAATCCACTTCTAACACAAAATTAACCTGTGCCGCCATGTGCCACGAACAGACAGATACGAAGTGTCAAGTCAACCACAGACCAGGAAATCGACCGTCAAATACAAATGACCACAGATTAAATGCGAGTTTCATTATGCATTTTTAGTACAACATATTAAATTAATTAAAAATATGAACGAAATAATATTAAAAATTATTATTAAAACAATCTTTATCATAAACTTTATCTATATGTGCATGTACTTTAGAGAATTTGATAAAAAACTATAGTGTTTAAAAGTATCGACAAGTTCAAAGACGCATCAGTCGTGCATCAGTCACTAACACGTCACTAATATCGAAAAATAAACGTCACTTAACTATGTGTCCCCTAGTTAGGTGACAGGAATGATGGTGAAACGAAATTTAACTTGGGGGCTGGTTTAGAGGACCTTTTAAGTAAGGGGTCCCATACTTATGTGGTAGTTTAGGGGATGTCGGTGAAAACGGGCATAAGTCTCCCAGAGTTAATGTAGCTGCTGTAGCCGTTGAAAAGCAAAAAAGTCCGTTGAAGTCGTACTGTCCTAGGTGTCGTAATAACTCACATAGCCTGAGCCAGTGTAAATCTCGCGAAATAGTTTGTTTTCGATGTGGTAACCCAGGTTTTCGTATAGCTGAGTGTCCGGCATGTAATAAAACATCAGGGATGTCAAAAAACGCGTAAGGGAGAGTTGGAGAATGAAACAGCTTCGTTTTTCTAATGAAAACGAATCTGAATGGAAAAATTGGCTCAAATTCGTTCATAAATTCCACACCAATCCTGTTTCTTCAACTCTCCAAAAAGAACAAAATACTTCACGCCCTCATGTGAATGTTGTCATACTTGGGTCTAGGCTTTGTGGTTTGCTAGATTCTGGTTCTTGTGTATCTATTTTAGGGAATGGTTCTCATATTCCCTTATTAAACAAGGGTCATTTGGTCCAATGTGATCCTATTTGTTTATCTGCCGCTGGAGGGCAGAAATTTATAGTTAAGGAGGCATTAGATGTCCCCTTAAATTTCTTAGAACAGAATAAAACTGTTCGATTATTTATTGTACCAGAAATAAATAATAAATTAATTTTAGGAATAGATTTCTGGCATTCTTTTAATTTGTTTCCTAAGTGTCTTGAAGGTGTCGTATCATACTCTAATGATGATGGCTGCCTGTCTGGGATCACGATCGGAGACCATCAACAGTCGATGTGCCCATACAGTCAGTTATCATCAAAACAAAGAGAAGTAGCTGATGGTGTGATACGACAGTTTCACGACATTTCATATGAGAAGTGTGGGTTAGGTAGAACATCTTTGATCTCTCATTCTATCGATACAGGCGACGCCGTTCCAATAAGGCAGAGATACTATCGCATGTCACCAGAAAAACAACGTATATTGTGTGAACAGCTTGATGAAATGTTACGTGAAGATGTGGTAGAGTCTTGTGAAAGTCCTTGGTCGTCTCCGGTTTTATTAACGCCAAAGAAAAACGGCGAATATAGGTTGTGTTTGGATAGTAGGAAACTTAATTCTATTACTCGCAAAGATGCTTATAGTCTACCTTACATCTCTGAAATATTGGATAACTTAAAGGATGCCAAATTCATATCCTCTATCGACTTGTCTAAGTCCTTCTGGCAAATATTAATTAGAGAATTAGACAGATGTAAGACTGCTTTTTATGTACCCTCAGAGCTCATTCACACGAAGACGAATCGTGATTTTTCACGAATCGTGTTTTTTCACGATTCGTTATTTTTTTGGACGGGAGCAATGCTTTTTATATACCCATGTTCACACGCTTCACGAATCGTGAAAAAAGACGTAGACGGATACGTCGGTCACTACGGTCATTAGAATGACGATTCGTTAAAAATCTCGAATCGTGATTGGCGCTCGCGCCCCGCGCGCCTGCCTGCTCCGCCCGCCTGTCTGCCCCACCCGCCGCGCGCCCGCTCAATTCAGTACATTCCTTTGACTTGTTAAGACGTGTAGCGCTGCGCTTCAATAAAATCATGTCGAAAAAAGAAAAAGAAAAATTGTATGACCAACAAATAAATCGCGAAGTTTTGATTGCTGCAATCAAAGACAGGCCAGTTTTATGGAATAAATTTTTGGAAATTTATAAGGACAAAACCGCTAAAACAGCAGCATGGCGGGAAATATGCATAATTTTGAAAGAAGATTTTGAAGAAATGGATCAATACAAAAACATTCGCCTCAAAAGACGAATCAAACGGGCAAACCAAGACCACTGCCCCAAAGACCGTAGCTGCTCTAGCCCACTGGGTGACGAAGCCGCTGCATGTTGTATCCGACAATGGAGCACCACTACGTGCTGCACCCTCGGGAGTCGACACAATCGCACTGGCCACCACAAAGGCTGTGCCCTACACCACCTTTAACACGATCGCCCGGTCGTTCATACCCGCAATACGTTATAGACCGGGCCACAACTCTTGGGATGACGCAGCCCCCGCCGGACGACTCATCGTCCATGAGGGGCTTATTATGGACCACGCTGACCCGCGCGTGGCCCATCTTTCACAGACGGAGAAACGACGCATTTACATGCAGTCGCATGGATATGACATTGACGCTAGACGACTCCGCCGCGTACACACTCGAGCAAGACGCGACCTCGAGGACGTGCCAGTCGCGATCGTTCGTGATGTGTCAGCGGCGACAGATGCAGTCCAGGCAGCCTCTGTTCAGACGGCTGCTCAGGCGGGCCCGTCCATGGCTGCGTCTACCGCATCTGTGGCTGCCTCTGCTGCTAATGTTCCTGCTGGTTCTCGTTCTGCTGGTGGCGCACCTCGTCAGGGTGACCCTCCGGCCCCGCCGGCCGACGTTGCCCTTGCGCCCGCCTTCACGTACTGCCGATCCTTGCCCGTCAGGTCCGTGCAGGCAACCACCTTCGCCGACCCGTCCGATCCCATCCACCCAACATACAAGGCTCACAATCGAGGCCGCGTCGCGCACCGCTGGGCCGCGGACCACTGACGCCATTGCGGCGGAGGCGTTGGTATCTGAGAGACGTTGGGACAACTGCTCGAAGTGTGCGGTGTATGTTGGGTGGGGGTTGGATATTCGGGCTTATTATTGTCAATTGTTTATAAATTGGCAATTGTTAACTACATTTTTACCTCACACACACACACTTTGTATTTGTTTGGGTGACTTACTGTTAAGTTATTTAATCCTAAGCGAGAACTATAATTTATTTACGGTACAACTCTTATCAGTACGCTCGTTGGTAGTTTTTTTATTTTTATTTACTTCCTGTTAATAATGGCTTTTTCTATTAACTATTTATGCCTTAATAAGGCAGAACTAGAATATGAAGTAGCACTTCGTGGTTCAACACCAGCTGACACGGTGTTTGAACTTAGAAAACAAATAATTAAACTTATGAAAGAATTTCCTGCTGAAGAAATTTCAGTTTCTCATTTAGGATCCGCCACGGATCTTAAATTAATAGACATTGCCATATCTAGGTGTGCAGACAACATATTTAGTTTAGTCTCTCAGTATGAAAGAAAACTTTATACCCGAACTGAGGCTTTATGTCATCACATTTATCATCGATTAGGTCGAATTGAAGTTGATGATGAAATCAAACCTGCTTATGATGATGTAGTTAAGAACTTTCAGTCCACTCATAGGGAATTATTAGTAATAAAACTCAAAAACGAACCTTTGGACAGTGGAACAGCGAGTACTGGCCCTGTACCTCAGGTCAATGTAACTTGTGAAAGGAGTATTGCCTCAGATATAGGGAAGCTTAAGTTTAACGGAAAGACCTGTGTACGGGCGTTTATCCAGCAAGTGGAGGAATTCATTGAGTCGCGTGATGTCTCGTTCGACAAGATCTTGTCTAACGCGTGCGACATCTTTAACGGTGATGCCCTTCATTGGTGGAGATCCGTTAAAGGTGACGTATCGTCGTGGGCAGATCTTGTCCGAATGCTGAAGACCGATTTTAGCATCTCCGATTATGATTACCGAGTCATGCAGGAGATACGCGCCCGCACACAAGGCCCTACCGAAAATATAGCTATATATTTGTCAATTATGCACGGTATGTTTTCTAAGCTAAATAGGCCTGTAACAGAGGAGGATAAGTTGGAAATTTTGTTGCACAATGTTAGACCTAGCTATGCGAATATTATTAGTACTTCTAATGTCACAACCATTGGGGAACTCAAGTCTGCGTGCAAGACCTTCGAGACGATGCAAGCCAGGATAGAAGGATTCCAGGAGCCGCCATCTCCGGTTCAGCATGTTTATACTGCGGAGTTTGCTTACAAGTCGAGTCAAGCCGTTAAGTCTCCCAGAGTTAATGTAGCTGCTGTAGCCGTTGAAAAGCAAAAAAGTCCGTTGAAGTCGTACTGTCCTAGGTGTCGTAATAACTCACATAGCCTGAGCCAGTGTAAATCTCGCGAAATAGTTTGTTTTCGATGTGGTAACCCAGGTTTTCGTATAGCTGAGTGTCCGGCATGTAATAAAACATCAGGGATGTCAAAAAACGCGTAAGGGAGAGTTGGAGAATGAAACAGCTTCGTTTTTCTAATGAAAACGAATCTGAATGGAAAAATTGGCTCAAATTCGTTCATAAATTCCACACCAATCCTGTTTCTTCAACTCTCCAAAAAGAACAAAATACTTCACGCCCTCATGTGAATGTTGTCATACTTGGGTCTAGGCTTTGTGGTTTGCTAGATTCTGGTTCTTGTGTATCTATTTTAGGGAATGGTTCTCATATTCCCTTATTAAACAAGGGTCATTTGGTCCAATGTGATCCTATTTGTTTATCTGCCGCTGGAGGGCAGAAATTTATAGTTAAGGAGGCATTAGATGTCCCCTTAAATTTCTTAGAACAGAATAAAACTGTTCGATTATTTATTGTACCAGAAATAAATAATAAATTAATTTTAGGAATAGATTTCTGGCATTCTTTTAATTTGTTTCCTAAGTGTCTTGAAGGTGTCGTATCATACTCTAATGATGATGGCTGCCTGTCTGGGATCACGATCGGAGACCATCAACAGTCGATGTGCCCATACAGTCAGTTATCATCAAAACAAAGAGAAGTAGCTGATGGTGTGATACGACAGTTTCACGACATTTCATATGAGAAGTGTGGGTTAGGTAGAACATCTTTGATCTCTCATTCTATCGATACAGGCGACGCCGTTCCAATAAGGCAGAGATACTATCGCATGTCACCAGAAAAACAACGTATATTGTGTGAACAGCTTGATGAAATGTTACGTGAAGATGTGGTAGAGTCTTGTGAAAGTCCTTGGTCGTCTCCGGTTTTATTAACGCCAAAGAAAAACGGCGAATATAGGTTGTGTTTGGATAGTAGGAAACTTAATTCTATTACTCGCAAAGATGCTTATAGTCTACCTTACATCTCTGAAATATTGGATAACTTAAAGGATGCCAAATTCATATCCTCTATCGACTTGTCTAAGTCCTTCTGGCAAATATTAATTAGAGAATTAGACAGATGTAAGACTGCTTTTTATGTACCCTCAGAGCTCATTCACACGAAGACGAATCGTGATTTTTCACGAATCGTGTTTTTTCACGATTCGTTATTTTTTTGGACGGGAGCAATGCTTTTTATATACCCATGTTCACACGCTTCACGAATCGTGAAAAAAGACGTAGACGGATACGTCGGTCACTACGGTCATTAGAATGACGATTCGTTAAAAATCTCGAATCGTGATTGGCGCTCGCGCCCCGCGCGCCTGCCTGCTCCGCCCGCCTGTCTGCCCCACCCGCCGCGCGCCCGCTCAATTCAGTACATTCCTTTGACTTGTTAAGACGTGTAGCGCTGCGCTTCAATAAAATCATGTCGAAAAAAGAAAAAGAAAAATTGTATGACCAACAAATAAATCGCGAAGTTTTGATTGCTGCAATCAAAGACAGGCCAGTTTTATGGAATAAATTTTTGGAAATTTATAAGGACAAAACCGCTAAAACAGCAGCATGGCGGGAAATATGCATAATTTTGAAAGAAGATTTTGAAGAAATGGATCAATACAAAAACATTCGCCTCAAAAGACGAATCAAACGGGCAAACCAAGACCACTGCCCCAAAGACCGTAGCTGCTCTAGCCCACTGGGTGACGAAGCCGCTGCATGTTGTATCCGACAATGGAGCACCACTACGTGCTGCACCCTCGGGAGTCGACACAATCGCACTGGCCACCACAAAGGCTGTGCCCTACACCACCTTTAACACGATCGCCCGGTCGTTCATACCCGCAATACGTTATAGACCGGGCCACAACTCTTGGGATGACGCAGCCCCCGCCGGACGACTCATCGTCCATGAGGGGCTTATTATGGACCACGCTGACCCGCGCGTGGCCCATCTTTCACAGACGGAGAAACGACGCATTTACATGCAGTCGCATGGATATGACATTGACGCTAGACGACTCCGCCGCGTACACACTCGAGCAAGACGCGACCTCGAGGACGTGCCAGTCGCGATCGTTCGTGATGTGTCAGCGGCGACAGATGCAGTCCAGGCAGCCTCTGTTCAGACGGCTGCTCAGGCGGGCCCGTCCATGGCTGCGTCTACCGCATCTGTGGCTGCCTCTGCTGCTAATGTTCCTGCTGGTTCTCGTTCTGCTGGTGGCGCACCTCGTCAGGGTGACCCTCCGGCCCCGCCGGCCGACGTTGCCCTTGCGCCCGCCTTCACGTACTGCCGATCCTTGCCCGTCAGGTCCGTGCAGGCAACCACCTTCGCCGACCCGTCCGATCCCATCCACCCAACATACAAGGCTCACAATCGAGGCCGCGTCGCGCACCGCTGGGCCGCGGACCACTGACGCCATTGCGGCGGAGGCGTTGGTATCTGAGAGACGTTGGGACAACTGCTCGAAGTGTGCGGTGTATGTTGGGTGGGGGTTGGATATTCGGGCTTATTATTGTCAATTGTTTATAAATTGGCAATTGTTAACTACATTTTTACCTCACACACACACACTTTGTATTTGTTTGGGTGACTTACTGTTAAGTTATTTAATCCTAAGCGAGAACTATAATTTATTTACGGTACAACTCTTATCAGTACGCTCGTTGGTAGTTTTTTTATTTTTATTTACTTCCTGTTAATAATGGCTTTTTCTATTAACTATTTATGCCTTAATAAGGCAGAACTAGAATATGAAGTAGCACTTCGTGGTTCAACACCAGCTGACACGGTGTTTGAACTTAGAAAACAAATAATTAAACTTATGAAAGAATTTCCTGCTGAAGAAATTTCAGTTTCTCATTTAGGATCCGCCACGGATCTTAAATTAATAGACATTGCCATATCTAGGTGTGCAGACAACATATTTAGTTTAGTCTCTCAGTATGAAAGAAAACTTTATACCCGAACTGAGGCTTTATGTCATCACATTTATCATCGATTAGGTCGAATTGAAGTTGATGATGAAATCAAACCTGCTTATGATGATGTAGTTAAGAACTTTCAGTCCACTCATAGGGAATTATTAGTAATAAAACTCAAAAACGAACCTTTGGACAGTGGAACAGCGAGTACTGGCCCTGTACCTCAGGTCAATGTAACTTGTGAAAGGAGTATTGCCTCAGATATAGGGAAGCTTAAGTTTAACGGAAAGACCTGTGTACGGGCGTTTATCCAGCAAGTGGAGGAATTCATTGAGTCGCGTGATGTCTCGTTCGACAAGATCTTGTCTAACGCGTGCGACATCTTTAACGGTGATGCCCTTCATTGGTGGAGATCCGTTAAAGGTGACGTATCGTCGTGGGCAGATCTTGTCCGAATGCTGAAGACCGATTTTAGCATCTCCGATTATGATTACCGAGTCATGCAGGAGATACGCGCCCGCACACAAGGCCCTACCGAAAATATAGCTATATATTTGTCAATTATGCACGGTATGTTTTCTAAGCTAAATAGGCCTGTAACAGAGGAGGATAAGTTGGAAATTTTGTTGCACAATGTTAGACCTAGCTATGCGAATATTATTAGTACTTCTAATGTCACAACCATTGGGGAACTCAAGTCTGCGTGCAAGACCTTCGAGACGATGCAAGCCAGGATAGAAGGATTCCAGGAGCCGCCATCTCCGGTTCAGCATGTTTATACTGCGGAGTTTGCTTACAAGTCGAGTCAAGCCGTTAAGTCTCCCAGAGTTAATGTAGCTGCTGTAGCCGTTGAAAAGCAAAAAAGTCCGTTGAAGTCGTACTGTCCTAGGTGTCGTAATAACTCACATAGCCTGAGCCAGTGTAAATCTCGCGAAATAGTTTGTTTTCGATGTGGTAACCCAGGTTTTCGTATAGCTGAGTGTCCGGCATGTAATAAAACATCAGGGATGTCAAAAAACGCGTAAGGGAGAGTTGGAGAATGAAACAGCTTCGTTTTTCTAATGAAAACGAATCTGAATGGAAAAATTGGCTCAAATTCGTTCATAAATTCCACACCAATCCTGTTTCTTCAACTCTCCAAAAAGAACAAAATACTTCACGCCCTCATGTGAATGTTGTCATACTTGGGTCTAGGCTTTGTGGTTTGCTAGATTCTGGTTCTTGTGTATCTATTTTAGGGAATGGTTCTCATATTCCCTTATTAAACAAGGGTCATTTGGTCCAATGTGATCCTATTTGTTTATCTGCCGCTGGAGGGCAGAAATTTATAGTTAAGGAGGCATTAGATGTCCCCTTAAATTTCTTAGAACAGAATAAAACTGTTCGATTATTTATTGTACCAGAAATAAATAATAAATTAATTTTAGGAATAGATTTCTGGCATTCTTTTAATTTGTTTCCTAAGTGTCTTGAAGGTGTCGTATCATACTCTAATGATGATGGCTGCCTGTCTGGGATCACGATCGGAGACCATCAACAGTCGATGTGCCCATACAGTCAGTTATCATCAAAACAAAGAGAAGTAGCTGATGGTGTGATACGACAGTTTCACGACATTTCATATGAGAAGTGTGGGTTAGGTAGAACATCTTTGATCTCTCATTCTATCGATACAGGCGACGCCGTTCCAATAAGGCAGAGATACTATCGCATGTCACCAGAAAAACAACGTATATTGTGTGAACAGCTTGATGAAATGTTACGTGAAGATGTGGTAGAGTCTTGTGAAAGTCCTTGGTCGTCTCCGGTTTTATTAACGCCAAAGAAAAACGGCGAATATAGGTTGTGTTTGGATAGTAGGAAACTTAATTCTATTACTCGCAAAGATGCTTATAGTCTACCTTACATCTCTGAAATATTGGATAACTTAAAGGATGCCAAATTCATATCCTCTATCGACTTGTCTAAGTCCTTCTGGCAAATATTAATTAGAGAATTAGACAGATGTAAGACTGCTTTTTATGTACCCTCAGAGCTCATTCACACGAAGACGAATCGTGATTTTTCACGAATCGTGTTTTTTCACGATTCGTTATTTTTTTGGACGGGAGCAATGCTTTTTATATACCCATGTTCACACGCTTCACGAATCGTGAAAAAAGACGTAGACGGATACGTCGGTCACTACGGTCATTAGAATGACGATTCGTTAAAAATCTCGAATCGTGATTGGCGCTCGCGCCCCGCGCGCCTGCCTGCTCCGCCCGCCTGTCTGCCCCACCCGCCGCGCGCCCGCTCAATTCAGTACATTCCTTTGACTTGTTAAGACGTGTAGCGCTGCGCTTCAATAAAATCATGTCGAAAAAAGAAAAAGAAAAATTGTATGACCAACAAATAAATCGCGAAGTTTTGATTGCTGCAATCAAAGACAGGCCAGTTTTATGGAATAAATTTTTGGAAATTTATAAGGACAAAACCGCTAAAACAGCAGCATGGCGGGAAATATGCATAATTTTGAAAGAAGATTTTGAAGAAATGGATCAATACAAAAACATTCGCCTCAAAAGACGAATCAAACGGGCAAACCAAGACCACTGCCCCAAAGACCGTAGCTGCTCTAGCCCACTGGGTGACGAAGCCGCTGCATGTTGTATCCGACAATGGAGCACCACTACGTGCTGCACCCTCGGGAGTCGACACAATCGCACTGGCCACCACAAAGGCTGTGCCCTACACCACCTTTAACACGATCGCCCGGTCGTTCATACCCGCAATACGTTATAGACCGGGCCACAACTCTTGGGATGACGCAGCCCCCGCCGGACGACTCATCGTCCATGAGGGGCTTATTATGGACCACGCTGACCCGCGCGTGGCCCATCTTTCACAGACGGAGAAACGACGCATTTACATGCAGTCGCATGGATATGACATTGACGCTAGACGACTCCGCCGCGTACACACTCGAGCAAGACGCGACCTCGAGGACGTGCCAGTCGCGATCGTTCGTGATGTGTCAGCGGCGACAGATGCAGTCCAGGCAGCCTCTGTTCAGACTGCTGCTCAGGCGGGCCCGTCCATGGCTGCGTCTACCGCATCTGTGGCTGCCTCTGCTGCTAATGTTCCTGCTGGTTCTCGTTCTGCTGGTGGCGCACCTCGTCAGGGTGACCCTCCGGCCCCGCCGGCCGACGTTGCCCTTGCGCCCGCCTTCACGTACTGCCGATCCTTGCCCGTCAGGTCCGTGCAGGCAACCACCTTCGCCGACCCGTCCGATCCCATCCACCCAACATACAAGGCTCACAATCGAGGCCGCGTCGCGCACCGCTGGGCCGCGGACCACTGACGCCATTGCGGCGGAGGCGTTGGTATCTGAGAGACGTTGGGACAACTGCTCGAAGTGTGCGGTGTATGTTGGGTGGGGGTTGGATATTCGGGCTTATTATTGTCAATTGTTTATAAATTGGCAATTGTTAACTACATTTTTACCTCACACACACACACTTTGTATTTGTTTGGGTGACTTACTGTTAAGTTATTTAATCCTAAGCGAGAACTATAATTTATTTACGGTACAACTCTTATCAGTACGCTCGTTGGTAGTTTTTTTATTTTTATTTACTTCCTGTTAATAATGGCTTTTTCTATTAACTATTTATGCCTTAATAAGGCAGAACTAGAATATGAAGTAGCACTTCGTGGTTCAACACCAGCTGACACGGTGTTTGAACTTAGAAAACAAATAATTAAACTTATGAAAGAATTTCCTGCTGAAGAAATTTCAGTTTCTCATTTAGGATCCGCCACGGATCTTAAATTAATAGACATTGCCATATCTAGGTGTGCAGACAACATATTTAGTTTAGTCTCTCAGTATGAAAGAAAACTTTATACCCGAACTGAGGCTTTATGTCATCACATTTATCATCGATTAGGTCGAATTGAAGTTGATGATGAAATCAAACCTGCTTATGATGATGTAGTTAAGAACTTTCAGTCCACTCATAGGGAATTATTAGTAATAAAACTCAAAAACGAACCTTTGGACAGTGGAACAGCGAGTACTGGCCCTGTACCTCAGGTCAATGTAACTTGTGAAAGGAGTATTGCCTCAGATATAGGGAAGCTTAAGTTTAACGGAAAGACCTGTGTACGGGCGTTTATCCAGCAAGTGGAGGAATTCATTGAGTCGCGTGATGTCTCGTTCGACAAGATCTTGTCTAACGCGTGCGACATCTTTAACGGTGATGCCCTTCATTGGTGGAGATCCGTTAAAGGTGACGTATCGTCGTGGGCAGATCTTGTCCGAATGCTGAAGACCGATTTTAGCATCTCCGATTATGATTACCGAGTCATGCAGGAGATACGCGCCCGCACACAAGGCCCTACCGAAAATATAGCTATATATTTGTCAATTATGCACGGTATGTTTTCTAAGCTAAATAGGCCTGTAACAGAGGAGGATAAGTTGGAAATTTTGTTGCACAATGTTAGACCTAGCTATGCGAATATTATTAGTACTTCTAATGTCACAACCATTGGGGAACTCAAGTCTGCGTGCAAGACCTTCGAGACGATGCAAGCCAGGATAGAAGGATTCCAGGAGCCGCCATCTCCGGTTCAGCATGTTTATACTGCGGAGTTTGCTTACAAGTCGAGTCAAGCCGTTAAGTCTCCCAGAGTTAATGTAGCTGCTGTAGCCGTTGAAAAGCAAAAAAGTCCGTTGAAGTCGTACTGTCCTAGGTGTCGTAATAACTCACATAGCCTGAGCCAGTGTAAATCTCGCGAAATAGTTTGTTTTCGATGTGGTAACCCAGGTTTTCGTATAGCTGAGTGTCCGGCATGTAATAAAACATCAGGGATGTCAAAAAACGCGTAAGGGAGAGTTGGAGAATGAAACAGCTTCGTTTTTCTAATGAAAACGAATCTGAATGGAAAAATTGGCTCAAATTCGTTCATAAATTCCACACCAATCCTGTTTCTTCAACTCTCCAAAAAGAACAAAATACTTCACGCCCTCATGTGAATGTTGTCATACTTGGGTCTAGGCTTTGTGGTTTGCTAGATTCTGGTTCTTGTGTATCTATTTTAGGGAATGGTTCTCATATTCCCTTATTAAACAAGGGTCATTTGGTCCAATGTGATCCTATTTGTTTATCTGCCGCTGGAGGGCAGAAATTTATAGTTAAGGAGGCATTAGATGTCCCCTTAAATTTCTTAGAACAGAATAAAACTGTTCGATTATTTATTGTACCAGAAATAAATAATAAATTAATTTTAGGAATAGATTTCTGGCATTCTTTTAATTTGTTTCCTAAGTGTCTTGAAGGTGTCGTATCATACTCTAATGATGATGGCTGCCTGTCTGGGATCACGATCGGAGACCATCAACAGTCGATGTGCCCATACAGTCAGTTATCATCAAAACAAAGAGAAGTAGCTGATGGTGTGATACGACAGTTTCACGACATTTCATATGAGAAGTGTGGGTTAGGTAGAACATCTTTGATCTCTCATTCTATCGATACAGGCGACGCCGTTCCAATAAGGCAGAGATACTATCGCATGTCACCAGAAAAACAACGTATATTGTGTGAACAGCTTGATGAAATGTTACGTGAAGATGTGGTAGAGTCTTGTGAAAGTCCTTGGTCGTCTCCGGTTTTATTAACGCCAAAGAAAAACGGCGAATATAGGTTGTGTTTGGATAGTAGGAAACTTAATTCTATTACTCGCAAAGATGCTTATAGTCTACCTTACATCTCTGAAATATTGGATAACTTAAAGGATGCCAAATTCATATCCTCTATCGACTTGTCTAAGTCCTTCTGGCAAATATTAATTAGAGAATTAGACAGATGTAAGACTGCTTTTTATGTACCCTCAGAGCTCATTCACACGAAGACGAATCGTGATTTTTCACGAATCGTGTTTTTTCACGATTCGTTATTTTTTTGGACGGGAGCAATGCTTTTTATATACCCATGTTCACACGCTTCACGAATCGTGAAAAAAGACGTAGACGGATACGTCGGTCACTACGGTCATTAGAATGACGATTCGTTAAAAATCTCGAATCGTGATTGGCGCTCGCGCCCCGCGCGCCTGCCTGCTCCGCCCGCCTGTCTGCCCCACCCGCCGCGCGCCCGCTCAATTCAGTACATTCCTTTGACTTGTTAAGACGTGTAGCGCTGCGCTTCAATAAAATCATGTCGAAAAAAGAAAAAGAAAAATTGTATGACCAACAAATAAATCGCGAAGTTTTGATTGCTGCAATCAAAGACAGGCCAGTTTTATGGAATAAATTTTTGGAAATTTATAAGGACAAAACCGCTAAAACAGCAGCATGGCGGGAAATATGCATAATTTTGAAAGAAGATTTTGAAGAAATGGATCAATACAAAAACATTCGCCTCAAAAGACGAATCAAACGGGCAAACCAAGACCACTGCCCCAAAGACCGTAGCTGCTCTAGCCCACTGGGTGACGAAGCCGCTGCATGTTGTATCCGACAATGGAGCACCACTACGTGCTGCACCCTCGGGAGTCGACACAATCGCACTGGCCACCACAAAGGCTGTGCCCTACACCACCTTTAACACGATCGCCCGGTCGTTCATACCCGCAATACGTTATAGACCGGGCCACAACTCTTGGGATGACGCAGCCCCCGCCGGACGACTCATCGTCCATGAGGGGCTTATTATGGACCACGCTGACCCGCGCGTGGCCCATCTTTCACAGACGGAGAAACGACGCATTTACATGCAGTCGCATGGATATGACATTGACGCTAGACGACTCCGCCGCGTACACACTCGAGCAAGACGCGACCTCGAGGACGTGCCAGTCGCGATCGTTCGTGATGTGTCAGCGGCGACAGATGCAGTCCAGGCAGCCTCTGTTCAGACGGCTGCTCAGGCGGGCCCGTCCATGGCTGCGTCTACCGCATCTGTGGCTGCCTCTGCTGCTAATGTTCCTGCTGGTTCTCGTTCTGCTGGTGGCGCACCTCGTCAGGGTGACCCTCCGGCCCCGCCGGCCGACGTTGCCCTTGCGCCCGCCTTCACGTACTGCCGATCCTTGCCCGTCAGGTCCGTGCAGGCAACCACCTTCGCCGACCCGTCCGATCCCATCCACCCAACATACAAGGCTCACAATCGAGGCCGCGTCGCGCACCGCTGGGCCGCGGACCACTGACGCCATTGCGGCGGAGGCGTTGGTATCTGAGAGACGTTGGGACAACTGCTCGAAGTGTGCGGTGTATGTTGGGTGGGGGTTGGATATTCGGGCTTATTATTGTCAATTGTTTATAAATTGGCAATTGTTAACTACATTTTTACCTCACACACACACACTTTGTATTTGTTTGGGTGACTTACTGTTAAGTTATTTAATCCTAAGCGAGAACTATAATTTATTTACGGTACAACTCTTATCAGTACGCTCGTTGGTAGTTTTTTTATTTTTATTTACTTCCTGTTAATAATGGCTTTTTCTATTAACTATTTATGCCTTAATAAGGCAGAACTAGAATATGAAGTAGCACTTCGTGGTTCAACACCAGCTGACACGGTGTTTGAACTTAGAAAACAAATAATTAAACTTATGAAAGAATTTCCTGCTGAAGAAATTTCAGTTTCTCATTTAGGATCCGCCACGGATCTTAAATTAATAGACATTGCCATATCTAGGTGTGCAGACAACATATTTAGTTTAGTCTCTCAGTATGAAAGAAAACTTTATACCCGAACTGAGGCTTTATGTCATCACATTTATCATCGATTAGGTCGAATTGAAGTTGATGATGAAATCAAACCTGCTTATGATGATGTAGTTAAGAACTTTCAGTCCACTCATAGGGAATTATTAGTAATAAAACTCAAAAACGAACCTTTGGACAGTGGAACAGCGAGTACTGGCCCTGTACCTCAGGTCAATGTAACTTGTGAAAGGAGTATTGCCTCAGATATAGGGAAGCTTAAGTTTAACGGAAAGACCTGTGTACGGGCGTTTATCCAGCAAGTGGAGGAATTCATTGAGTCGCGTGATGTCTCGTTCGACAAGATCTTGTCTAACGCGTGCGACATCTTTAACGGTGATGCCCTTCATTGGTGGAGATCCGTTAAAGGTGACGTATCGTCGTGGGCAGATCTTGTCCGAATGCTGAAGACCGATTTTAGCATCTCCGATTATGATTACCGAGTCATGCAGGAGATACGCGCCCGCACACAAGGCCCTACCGAAAATATAGCTATATATTTGTCAATTATGCACGGTATGTTTTCTAAGCTAAATAGGCCTGTAACAGAGGAGGATAAGTTGGAAATTTTGTTGCACAATGTTAGACCTAGCTATGCGAATATTATTAGTACTTCTAATGTCACAACCATTGGGGAACTCAAGTCTGCGTGCAAGACCTTCGAGACGATGCAAGCCAGGATAGAAGGATTCCAGGAGCCGCCATCTCCGGTTCAGCATGTTTATACTGCGGAGTTTGCTTACAAGTCGAGTCAAGCCGTTAAGTCTCCCAGAGTTAATGTAGCTGCTGTAGCCGTTGAAAAGCAAAAAAGTCCGTTGAAGTCGTACTGTCCTAGGTGTCGTAATAACTCACATAGCCTGAGCCAGTGTAAATCTCGCGAAATAGTTTGTTTTCGATGTGGTAACCCAGGTTTTCGTATAGCTGAGTGTCCGGCATGTAATAAAACATCAGGGATGTCAAAAAACGCGTAAGGGAGAGTTGGAGAATGAAACAGCTTCGTTTTTCTAATGAAAACGAATCTGAATGGAAAAATTGGCTCAAATTCGTTCATAAATTCCACACCAATCCTGTTTCTTCAACTCTCCAAAAAGAACAAAATACTTCACGCCCTCATGTGAATGTTGTCATACTTGGGTCTAGGCTTTGTGGTTTGCTAGATTCTGGTTCTTGTGTATCTATTTTAGGGAATGGTTCTCATATTCCCTTATTAAACAAGGGTCATTTGGTCCAATGTGATCCTATTTGTTTATCTGCCGCTGGAGGGCAGAAATTTATAGTTAAGGAGGCATTAGATGTCCCCTTAAATTTCTTAGAACAGAATAAAACTGTTCGATTATTTATTGTACCAGAAATAAATAATAAATTAATTTTAGGAATAGATTTCTGGCATTCTTTTAATTTGTTTCCTAAGTGTCTTGAAGGTGTCGTATCATACTCTAATGATGATGGCTGCCTGTCTGGGATCACGATCGGAGACCATCAACAGTCGATGTGCCCATACAGTCAGTTATCATCAAAACAAAGAGAAGTAGCTGATGGTGTGATACGACAGTTTCACGACATTTCATATGAGAAGTGTGGGTTAGGTAGAACATCTTTGATCTCTCATTCTATCGATACAGGCGACGCCGTTCCAATAAGGCAGAGATACTATCGCATGTCACCAGAAAAACAACGTATATTGTGTGAACAGCTTGATGAAATGTTACGTGAAGATGTGGTAGAGTCTTGTGAAAGTCCTTGGTCGTCTCCGGTTTTATTAACGCCAAAGAAAAACGGCGAATATAGGTTGTGTTTGGATAGTAGGAAACTTAATTCTATTACTCGCAAAGATGCTTATAGTCTACCTTACATCTCTGAAATATTGGATAACTTAAAGGATGCCAAATTCATATCCTCTATCGACTTGTCTAAGTCCTTCTGGCAAATATTAATTAGAGAATTAGACAGATGTAAGACTGCTTTTTATGTACCCTCAGAGCTCATTCACACGAAGACGAATCGTGATTTTTCACGAATCGTGTTTTTTCACGATTCGTTATTTTTTTGGACGGGAGCAATGCTTTTTATATACCCATGTTCACACGCTTCACGAATCGTGAAAAAAGACGTAGACGGATACGTCGGTCACTACGGTCATTAGAATGACGATTCGTTAAAAATCTCGAATCGTGATTGGCGCTCGCGCCCCGCGCGCCTGCCTGCTCCGCCCGCCTGTCTGCCCCACCCGCCGCGCGCCCGCTCAATTCAGTACATTCCTTTGACTTGTTAAGACGTGTAGCGCTGCGCTTCAATAAAATCATGTCGAAAAAAGAAAAAGAAAAATTGTATGACCAACAAATAAATCGCGAAGTTTTGATTGCTGCAATCAAAGACAGGCCAGTTTTATGGAATAAATTTTTGGAAATTTATAAGGACAAAACCGCTAAAACAGCAGCATGGCGGGAAATATGCATAATTTTGAAAGAAGATTTTGAAGAAATGGATCAATACAAAAACATTCGCCTCAAAAGACGAATCAAACGGGCAAACCAAGACCACTGCCCCAAAGACCGTAGCTGCTCTAGCCCACTGGGTGACGAAGCCGCTGCATGTTGTATCCGACAATGGAGCACCACTACGTGCTGCACCCTCGGGAGTCGACACAATCGCACTGGCCACCACAAAGGCTGTGCCCTACACCACCTTTAACACGATCGCCCGGTCGTTCATACCCGCAATACGTTATAGACCGGGCCACAACTCTTGGGATGACGCAGCCCCCGCCGGACGACTCATCGTCCATGAGGGGCTTATTATGGACCACGCTGACCCGCGCGTGGCCCATCTTTCACAGACGGAGAAACGACGCATTTACATGCAGTCGCATGGATATGACATTGACGCTAGACGACTCCGCCGCGTACACACTCGAGCAAGACGCGACCTCGAGGACGTGCCAGTCGCGATCGTTCGTGATGTGTCAGCGGCGACAGATGCAGTCCAGGCAGCCTCTGTTCAGACGGCTGCTCAGGCGGGCCCGTCCATGGCTGCGTCTACCGCATCTGTGGCTGCCTCTGCTGCTAATGTTCCTGCTGGTTCTCGTTCTGCTGGTGGCGCACCTCGTCAGGGTGACCCTCCGGCCCCGCCGGCCGACGTTGCCCTTGCGCCCGCCTTCACGTACTGCCGATCCTTGCCCGTCAGGTCCGTGCAGGCAACCACCTTCGCCGACCCGTCCGATCCCATCCACCCAACATACAAGGCTCACAATCGAGGCCGCGTCGCGCACCGCTGGGCCGCGGACCACTGACGCCATTGCGGCGGAGGCGTTGGTATCTGAGAGACGTTGGGACAACTGCTCGAAGTGTGCGGTGTATGTTGGGTGGGGGTTGGATATTCGGGCTTATTATTGTCAATTGTTTATAAATTGGCAATTGTTAACTACATTTTTACCTCACACACACACACTTTGTATTTGTTTGGGTGACTTACTGTTAAGTTATTTAATCCTAAGCGAGAACTATAATTTATTTACGGTACAACTCTTATCAGTACGCTCGTTGGTAGTTTTTTTATTTTTATTTACTTCCTGTTAATAATGGCTTTTTCTATTAACTATTTATGCCTTAATAAGGCAGAACTAGAATATGAAGTAGCACTTCGTGGTTCAACACCAGCTGACACGGTGTTTGAACTTAGAAAACAAATAATTAAACTTATGAAAGAATTTCCTGCTGAAGAAATTTCAGTTTCTCATTTAGGATCCGCCACGGATCTTAAATTAATAGACATTGCCATATCTAGGTGTGCAGACAACATATTTAGTTTAGTCTCTCAGTATGAAAGAAAACTTTATACCCGAACTGAGGCTTTATGTCATCACATTTATCATCGATTAGGTCGAATTGAAGTTGATGATGAAATCAAACCTGCTTATGATGATGTAGTTAAGAACTTTCAGTCCACTCATAGGGAATTATTAGTAATAAAACTCAAAAACGAACCTTTGGACAGTGGAACAGCGAGTACTGGCCCTGTACCTCAGGTCAATGTAACTTGTGAAAGGAGTATTGCCTCAGATATAGGGAAGCTTAAGTTTAACGGAAAGACCTGTGTACGGGCGTTTATCCAGCAAGTGGAGGAATTCATTGAGTCGCGTGATGTCTCGTTCGACAAGATCTTGTCTAACGCGTGCGACATCTTTAACGGTGATGCCCTTCATTGGTGGAGATCCGTTAAAGGTGACGTATCGTCGTGGGCAGATCTTGTCCGAATGCTGAAGACCGATTTTAGCATCTCCGATTATGATTACCGAGTCATGCAGGAGATACGCGCCCGCACACAAGGCCCTACCGAAAATATAGCTATATATTTGTCAATTATGCACGGTATGTTTTCTAAGCTAAATAGGCCTGTAACAGAGGAGGATAAGTTGGAAATTTTGTTGCACAATGTTAGACCTAGCTATGCGAATATTATTAGTACTTCTAATGTCACAACCATTGGGGAACTCAAGTCTGCGTGCAAGACCTTCGAGACGATGCAAGCCAGGATAGAAGGATTCCAGGAGCCGCCATCTCCGGTTCAGCATGTTTATACTGCGGAGTTTGCTTACAAGTCGAGTCAAGCCGTTAAGTCTCCCAGAGTTAATGTAGCTGCTGTAGCCGTTGAAAAGCAAAAAAGTCCGTTGAAGTCGTACTGTCCTAGGTGTCGTAATAACTCACATAGCCTGAGCCAGTGTAAATCTCGCGAAATAGTTTGTTTTCGATGTGGTAACCCAGGTTTTCGTATAGCTGAGTGTCCGGCATGTAATAAAACATCAGGGATGTCAAAAAACGCGTAAGGGAGAGTTGGAGAATGAAACAGCTTCGTTTTTCTAATGAAAACGAATCTGAATGGAAAAATTGGCTCAAATTCGTTCATAAATTCCACACCAATCCTGTTTCTTCAACTCTCCAAAAAGAACAAAATACTTCACGCCCTCATGTGAATGTTGTCATACTTGGGTCTAGGCTTTGTGGTTTGCTAGATTCTGGTTCTTGTGTATCTATTTTAGGGAATGGTTCTCATATTCCCTTATTAAACAAGGGTCATTTGGTCCAATGTGATCCTATTTGTTTATCTGCCGCTGGAGGGCAGAAATTTATAGTTAAGGAGGCATTAGATGTCCCCTTAAATTTCTTAGAACAGAATAAAACTGTTCGATTATTTATTGTACCAGAAATAAATAATAAATTAATTTTAGGAATAGATTTCTGGCATTCTTTTAATTTGTTTCCTAAGTGTCTTGAAGGTGTCGTATCATACTCTAATGATGATGGCTGCCTGTCTGGGATCACGATCGGAGACCATCAACAGTCGATGTGCCCATACAGTCAGTTATCATCAAAACAAAGAGAAGTAGCTGATGGTGTGATACGACAGTTTCACGACATTTCATATGAGAAGTGTGGGTTAGGTAGAACATCTTTGATCTCTCATTCTATCGATACAGGCGACGCCGTTCCAATAAGGCAGAGATACTATCGCATGTCACCAGAAAAACAACGTATATTGTGTGAACAGCTTGATGAAATGTTACGTGAAGATGTGGTAGAGTCTTGTGAAAGTCCTTGGTCGTCTCCGGTTTTATTAACGCCAAAGAAAAACGGCGAATATAGGTTGTGTTTGGATAGTAGGAAACTTAATTCTATTACTCGCAAAGATGCTTATAGTCTACCTTACATCTCTGAAATATTGGATAACTTAAAGGATGCCAAATTCATATCCTCTATCGACTTGTCTAAGTCCTTCTGGCAAATATTAATTAGAGAATTAGACAGATGTAAGACTGCTTTTTATGTACCCTCAGAGCTCATTCACACGAAGACGAATCGTGATTTTTCACGAATCGTGTTTTTTCACGATTCGTTATTTTTTTGGACGGGAGCAATGCTTTTTATATACCCATGTTCACACGCTTCACGAATCGTGAAAAAAGACGTAGACGGATACGTCGGTCACTACGGTCATTAGAATGACGATTCGTTAAAAATCTCGAATCGTGATTGGCGCTCGCGCCCCGCGCGCCTGCCTGCTCCGCCCGCCTGTCTGCCCCACCCGCCGCGCGCCCGCTCAATTCAGTACATTCCTTTGACTTGTTAAGACGTGTAGCGCTGCGCTTCAATAAAATCATGTCGAAAAAAGAAAAAGAAAAATTGTATGACCAACAAATAAATCGCGAAGTTTTGATTGCTGCAATCAAAGACAGGCCAGTTTTATGGAATAAATTTTTGGAAATTTATAAGGACAAAACCGCTAAAACAGCAGCATGGCGGGAAATATGCATAATTTTGAAAGAAGATTTTGAAGAAATGGATCAATACAAAAACATTCGCCTCAAAAGACGAATCAAACGGGCAAACCAAGACCACTGCCCCAAAGACCGTAGCTGCTCTAGCCCACTGGGTGACGAAGCCGCTGCATGTTGTATCCGACAATGGAGCACCACTACGTGCTGCACCCTCGGGAGTCGACACAATCGCACTGGCCACCACAAAGGCTGTGCCCTACACCACCTTTAACACGATCGCCCGGTCGTTCATACCCGCAATACGTTATAGACCGGGCCACAACTCTTGGGATGACGCAGCCCCCGCCGGACGACTCATCGTCCATGAGGGGCTTATTATGGACCACGCTGACCCGCGCGTGGCCCATCTTTCACAGACGGAGAAACGACGCATTTACATGCAGTCGCATGGATATGACATTGACGCTAGACGACTCCGCCGCGTACACACTCGAGCAAGACGCGACCTCGAGGACGTGCCAGTCGCGATCGTTCGTGATGTGTCAGCGGCGACAGATGCAGTCCAGGCAGCCTCTGTTCAGACGGCTGCTCAGGCGGGCCCGTCCATGGCTGCGTCTACCGCATCTGTGGCTGCCTCTGCTGCTAATGTTCCTGCTGGTTCTCGTTCTGCTGGTGGCGCACCTCGTCAGGGTGACCCTCCGGCCCCGCCGGCCGACGTTGCCCTTGCGCCCGCCTTCACGTACTGCCGATCCTTGCCCGTCAGGTCCGTGCAGGCAACCACCTTCGCCGACCCGTCCGATCCCATCCACCCAACATACAAGGCTCACAATCGAGGCCGCGTCGCGCACCGCTGGGCCGCGGACCACTGACGCCATTGCGGCGGAGGCGTTGGTATCTGAGAGACGTTGGGACAACTGCTCGAAGTGTGCGGTGTATGTTGGGTGGGGGTTGGATATTCGGGCTTATTATTGTCAATTGTTTATAAATTGGCAATTGTTAACTACATTTTTACCTCACACACACACACTTTGTATTTGTTTGGGTGACTTACTGTTAAGTTATTTAATCCTAAGCGAGAACTATAATTTATTTACGGTACAACTCTTATCAGTACGCTCGTTGGTAGTTTTTTTATTTTTATTTACTTCCTGTTAATAATGGCTTTTTCTATTAACTATTTATGCCTTAATAAGGCAGAACTAGAATATGAAGTAGCACTTCGTGGTTCAACACCAGCTGACACGGTGTTTGAACTTAGAAAACAAATAATTAAACTTATGAAAGAATTTCCTGCTGAAGAAATTTCAGTTTCTCATTTAGGATCCGCCACGGATCTTAAATTAATAGACATTGCCATATCTAGGTGTGCAGACAACATATTTAGTTTAGTCTCTCAGTATGAAAGAAAACTTTATACCCGAACTGAGGCTTTATGTCATCACATTTATCATCGATTAGGTCGAATTGAAGTTGATGATGAAATCAAACCTGCTTATGATGATGTAGTTAAGAACTTTCAGTCCACTCATAGGGAATTATTAGTAATAAAACTCAAAAACGAACCTTTGGACAGTGGAACAGCGAGTACTGGCCCTGTACCTCAGGTCAATGTAACTTGTGAAAGGAGTATTGCCTCAGATATAGGGAAGCTTAAGTTTAACGGAAAGACCTGTGTACGGGCGTTTATCCAGCAAGTGGAGGAATTCATTGAGTCGCGTGATGTCTCGTTCGACAAGATCTTGTCTAACGCGTGCGACATCTTTAACGGTGATGCCCTTCATTGGTGGAGATCCGTTAAAGGTGACGTATCGTCGTGGGCAGATCTTGTCCGAATGCTGAAGACCGATTTTAGCATCTCCGATTATGATTACCGAGTCATGCAGGAGATACGCGCCCGCACACAAGGCCCTACCGAAAATATAGCTATATATTTGTCAATTATGCACGGTATGTTTTCTAAGCTAAATAGGCCTGTAACAGAGGAGGATAAGTTGGAAATTTTGTTGCACAATGTTAGACCTAGCTATGCGAATATTATTAGTACTTCTAATGTCACAACCATTGGGGAACTCAAGTCTGCGTGCAAGACCTTCGAGACGATGCAAGCCAGGATAGAAGGATTCCAGGAGCCGCCATCTCCGGTTCAGCATGTTTATACTGCGGAGTTTGCTTACAAGTCGAGTCAAGCCGTTAAGTCTCCCAGAGTTAATGTAGCTGCTGTAGCCGTTGAAAAGCAAAAAAGTCCGTTGAAGTCGTACTGTCCTAGGTGTCGTAATAACTCACATAGCCTGAGCCAGTGTAAATCTCGCGAAATAGTTTGTTTTCGATGTGGTAACCCAGGTTTTCGTATAGCTGAGTGTCCGGCATGTAATAAAACATCAGGGATGTCAAAAAACGCGTAAGGGAGAGTTGGAGAATGAAACAGCTTCGTTTTTCTAATGAAAACGAATCTGAATGGAAAAATTGGCTCAAATTCGTTCATAAATTCCACACCAATCCTGTTTCTTCAACTCTCCAAAAAGAACAAAATACTTCACGCCCTCATGTGAATGTTGTCATACTTGGGTCTAGGCTTTGTGGTTTGCTAGATTCTGGTTCTTGTGTATCTATTTTAGGGAATGGTTCTCATATTCCCTTATTAAACAAGGGTCATTTGGTCCAATGTGATCCTATTTGTTTATCTGCCGCTGGAGGGCAGAAATTTATAGTTAAGGAGGCATTAGATGTCCCCTTAAATTTCTTAGAACAGAATAAAACTGTTCGATTATTTATTGTACCAGAAATAAATAATAAATTAATTTTAGGAATAGATTTCTGGCATTCTTTTAATTTGTTTCCTAAGTGTCTTGAAGGTGTCGTATCATACTCTAATGATGATGGCTGCCTGTCTGGGATCACGATCGGAGACCATCAACAGTCGATGTGCCCATACAGTCAGTTATCATCAAAACAAAGAGAAGTAGCTGATGGTGTGATACGACAGTTTCACGACATTTCATATGAGAAGTGTGGGTTAGGTAGAACATCTTTGATCTCTCATTCTATCGATACAGGCGACGCCGTTCCAATAAGGCAGAGATACTATCGCATGTCACCAGAAAAACAACGTATATTGTGTGAACAGCTTGATGAAATGTTACGTGAAGATGTGGTAGAGTCTTGTGAAAGTCCTTGGTCGTCTCCGGTTTTATTAACGCCAAAGAAAAACGGCGAATATAGGTTGTGTTTGGATAGTAGGAAACTTAATTCTATTACTCGCAAAGATGCTTATAGTCTACCTTACATCTCTGAAATATTGGATAACTTAAAGGATGCCAAATTCATATCCTCTATCGACTTGTCTAAGTCCTTCTGGCAAATATTAATTAGAGAATTAGACAGATGTAAGACTGCTTTTTATGTACCCTCAGAGCTCATTCACACGAAGACGAATCGTGATTTTTCACGAATCGTGTTTTTTCACGATTCGTTATTTTTTTGGACGGGAGCAATGCTTTTTATATACCCATGTTCACACGCTTCACGAATCGTGAAAAAAGACGTAGACGGATACGTCGGTCACTACGGTCATTAGAATGACGATTCGTTAAAAATCTCGAATCGTGATTGGCGCTCGCGCCCCGCGCGCCTGCCTGCTCCGCCCGCCTGTCTGCCCCACCCGCCGCGCGCCCGCTCAATTCAGTACATTCCTTTGACTTGTTAAGACGTGTAGCGCTGCGCTTCAATAAAATCATGTCGAAAAAAGAAAAAGAAAAATTGTATGACCAACAAATAAATCGCGAAGTTTTGATTGCTGCAATCAAAGACAGGCCAGTTTTATGGAATAAATTTTTGGAAATTTATAAGGACAAAACCGCTAAAACAGCAGCATGGCGGGAAATATGCATAATTTTGAAAGAAGATTTTGAAGAAATGGATCAATACAAAAACATTCGCCTCAAAAGACGAATCAAACGGGCAAACCAAGACCACTGCCCCAAAGACCGTAGCTGCTCTAGCCCACTGGGTGACGAAGCCGCTGCATGTTGTATCCGACAATGGAGCACCACTACGTGCTGCACCCTCGGGAGTCGACACAATCGCACTGGCCACCACAAAGGCTGTGCCCTACACCACCTTTAACACGATCGCCCGGTCGTTCATACCCGCAATACGTTATAGACCGGGCCACAACTCTTGGGATGACGCAGCCCCCGCCGGACGACTCATCGTCCATGAGGGGCTTATTATGGACCACGCTGACCCGCGCGTGGCCCATCTTTCACAGACGGAGAAACGACGCATTTACATGCAGTCGCATGGATATGACATTGACGCTAGACGACTCCGCCGCGTACACACTCGAGCAAGACGCGACCTCGAGGACGTGCCAGTCGCGATCGTTCGTGATGTGTCAGCGGCGACAGATGCAGTCCAGGCAGCCTCTGTTCAGACGGCTGCTCAGGCGGGCCCGTCCATGGCTGCGTCTACCGCATCTGTGGCTGCCTCTGCTGCTAATGTTCCTGCTGGTTCTCGTTCTGCTGGTGGCGCACCTCGTCAGGGTGACCCTCCGGCCCCGCCGGCCGACGTTGCCCTTGCGCCCGCCTTCACGTACTGCCGATCCTTGCCCGTCAGGTCCGTGCAGGCAACCACCTTCGCCGACCCGTCCGATCCCATCCACCCAACATACAAGGCTCACAATCGAGGCCGCGTCGCGCACCGCTGGGCCGCGGACCACTGACGCCATTGCGGCGGAGGCGTTGGTATCTGAGAGACGTTGGGACAACTGCTCGAAGTGTGCGGTGTATGTTGGGTGGGGGTTGGATATTCGGGCTTATTATTGTCAATTGTTTATAAATTGGCAATTGTTAACTACATTTTTACCTCACACACACACACTTTGTATTTGTTTGGGTGACTTACTGTTAAGTTATTTAATCCTAAGCGAGAACTATAATTTATTTACGGTACAACTCTTATCAGTACGCTCGTTGGTAGTTTTTTTATTTTTATTTACTTCCTGTTAATAATGGCTTTTTCTATTAACTATTTATGCCTTAATAAGGCAGAACTAGAATATGAAGTAGCACTTCGTGGTTCAACACCAGCTGACACGGTGTTTGAACTTAGAAAACAAATAATTAAACTTATGAAAGAATTTCCTGCTGAAGAAATTTCAGTTTCTCATTTAGGATCCGCCACGGATCTTAAATTAATAGACATTGCCATATCTAGGTGTGCAGACAACATATTTAGTTTAGTCTCTCAGTATGAAAGAAAACTTTATACCCGAACTGAGGCTTTATGTCATCACATTTATCATCGATTAGGTCGAATTGAAGTTGATGATGAAATCAAACCTGCTTATGATGATGTAGTTAAGAACTTTCAGTCCACTCATAGGGAATTATTAGTAATAAAACTCAAAAACGAACCTTTGGACAGTGGAACAGCGAGTACTGGCCCTGTACCTCAGGTCAATGTAACTTGTGAAAGGAGTATTGCCTCAGATATAGGGAAGCTTAAGTTTAACGGAAAGACCTGTGTACGGGCGTTTATCCAGCAAGTGGAGGAATTCATTGAGTCGCGTGATGTCTCGTTCGACAAGATCTTGTCTAACGCGTGCGACATCTTTAACGGTGATGCCCTTCATTGGTGGAGATCCGTTAAAGGTGACGTATCGTCGTGGGCAGATCTTGTCCGAATGCTGAAGACCGATTTTAGCATCTCCGATTATGATTACCGAGTCATGCAGGAGATACGCGCCCGCACACAAGGCCCTACCGAAAATATAGCTATATATTTGTCAATTATGCACGGTATGTTTTCTAAGCTAAATAGGCCTGTAACAGAGGAGGATAAGTTGGAAATTTTGTTGCACAATGTTAGACCTAGCTATGCGAATATTATTAGTACTTCTAATGTCACAACCATTGGGGAACTCAAGTCTGCGTGCAAGACCTTCGAGACGATGCAAGCCAGGATAGAAGGATTCCAGGAGCCGCCATCTCCGGTTCAGCATGTTTATACTGCGGAGTTTGCTTACAAGTCGAGTCAAGCCGTTAAGTCTCCCAGAGTTAATGTAGCTGCTGTAGCCGTTGAAAAGCAAAAAAGTCCGTTGAAGTCGTACTGTCCTAGGTGTCGTAATAACTCACATAGCCTGAGCCAGTGTAAATCTCGCGAAATAGTTTGTTTTCGATGTGGTAACCCAGGTTTTCGTATAGCTGAGTGTCCGGCATGTAATAAAACATCAGGGATGTCAAAAAACGCGTAAGGGAGAGTTGGAGAATGAAACAGCTTCGTTTTTCTAATGAAAACGAATCTGAATGGAAAAATTGGCTCAAATTCGTTCATAAATTCCACACCAATCCTGTTTCTTCAACTCTCCAAAAAGAACAAAATACTTCACGCCCTCATGTGAATGTTGTCATACTTGGGTCTAGGCTTTGTGGTTTGCTAGATTCTGGTTCTTGTGTATCTATTTTAGGGAATGGTTCTCATATTCCCTTATTAAACAAGGGTCATTTGGTCCAATGTGATCCTATTTGTTTATCTGCCGCTGGAGGGCAGAAATTTATAGTTAAGGAGGCATTAGATGTCCCCTTAAATTTCTTAGAACAGAATAAAACTGTTCGATTATTTATTGTACCAGAAATAAATAATAAATTAATTTTAGGAATAGATTTCTGGCATTCTTTTAATTTGTTTCCTAAGTGTCTTGAAGGTGTCGTATCATACTCTAATGATGATGGCTGCCTGTCTGGGATCACGATCGGAGACCATCAACAGTCGATGTGCCCATACAGTCAGTTATCATCAAAACAAAGAGAAGTAGCTGATGGTGTGATACGACAGTTTCACGACATTTCATATGAGAAGTGTGGGTTAGGTAGAACATCTTTGATCTCTCATTCTATCGATACAGGCGACGCCGTTCCAATAAGGCAGAGATACTATCGCATGTCACCAGAAAAACAACGTATATTGTGTGAACAGCTTGATGAAATGTTACGTGAAGATGTGGTAGAGTCTTGTGAAAGTCCTTGGTCGTCTCCGGTTTTATTAACGCCAAAGAAAAACGGCGAATATAGGTTGTGTTTGGATAGTAGGAAACTTAATTCTATTACTCGCAAAGATGCTTATAGTCTACCTTACATCTCTGAAATATTGGATAACTTAAAGGATGCCAAATTCATATCCTCTATCGACTTGTCTAAGTCCTTCTGGCAAATATTAATTAGAGAATTAGACAGATGTAAGACTGCTTTTTATGTACCCTCAGAGCTCATTCACACGAAGACGAATCGTGATTTTTCACGAATCGTGTTTTTTCACGATTCGTTATTTTTTTGGACGGGAGCAATGCTTTTTATATACCCATGTTCACACGCTTCACGAATCGTGAAAAAAGACGTAGACGGATACGTCGGTCACTACGGTCATTAGAATGACGATTCGTTAAAAATCTCGAATCGTGATTGGCGCTCGCGCCCCGCGCGCCTGCCTGCTCCGCCCGCCTGTCTGCCCCACCCGCCGCGCGCCCGCTCAATTCAGTACATTCCTTTGACTTGTTAAGACGTGTAGCGCTGCGCTTCAATAAAATCATGTCGAAAAAAGAAAAAGAAAAATTGTATGACCAACAAATAAATCGCGAAGTTTTGATTGCTGCAATCAAAGACAGGCCAGTTTTATGGAATAAATTTTTGGAAATTTATAAGGACAAAACCGCTAAAACAGCAGCATGGCGGGAAATATGCATAATTTTGAAAGAAGATTTTGAAGAAATGGATCAATACAAAAACATTCGCCTCAAAAGACGAATCAAACGGGCAAACCAAGACCACTGCCCCAAAGACCGTAGCTGCTCTAGCCCACTGGGTGACGAAGCCGCTGCATGTTGTATCCGACAATGGAGCACCACTACGTGCTGCACCCTCGGGAGTCGACACAATCGCACTGGCCACCACAAAGGCTGTGCCCTACACCACCTTTAACACGATCGCCCGGTCGTTCATACCCGCAATACGTTATAGACCGGGCCACAACTCTTGGGATGACGCAGCCCCCGCCGGACGACTCATCGTCCATGAGGGGCTTATTATGGACCACGCTGACCCGCGCGTGGCCCATCTTTCACAGACGGAGAAACGACGCATTTACATGCAGTCGCATGGATATGACATTGACGCTAGACGACTCCGCCGCGTACACACTCGAGCAAGACGCGACCTCGAGGACGTGCCAGTCGCGATCGTTCGTGATGTGTCAGCGGCGACAGATGCAGTCCAGGCAGCCTCTGTTCAGACGGCTGCTCAGGCGGGCCCGTCCATGGCTGCGTCTACCGCATCTGTGGCTGCCTCTGCTGCTAATGTTCCTGCTGGTTCTCGTTCTGCTGGTGGCGCACCTCGTCAGGGTGACCCTCCGGCCCCGCCGGCCGACGTTGCCCTTGCGCCCGCCTTCACGTACTGCCGATCCTTGCCCGTCAGGTCCGTGCAGGCAACCACCTTCGCCGACCCGTCCGATCCCATCCACCCAACATACAAGGCTCACAATCGAGGCCGCGTCGCGCACCGCTGGGCCGCGGACCACTGACGCCATTGCGGCGGAGGCGTTGGTATCTGAGAGACGTTGGGACAACTGCTCGAAGTGTGCGGTGTATGTTGGGTGGGGGTTGGATATTCGGGCTTATTATTGTCAATTGTTTATAAATTGGCAATTGTTAACTACATTTTTACCTCACACACACACACTTTGTATTTGTTTGGGTGACTTACTGTTAAGTTATTTAATCCTAAGCGAGAACTATAATTTATTTACGGTACAACTCTTATCAGTACGCTCGTTGGTAGTTTTTTTATTTTTATTTACTTCCTGTTAATAATGGCTTTTTCTATTAACTATTTATGCCTTAATAAGGCAGAACTAGAATATGAAGTAGCACTTCGTGGTTCAACACCAGCTGACACGGTGTTTGAACTTAGAAAACAAATAATTAAACTTATGAAAGAATTTCCTGCTGAAGAAATTTCAGTTTCTCATTTAGGATCCGCCACGGATCTTAAATTAATAGACATTGCCATATCTAGGTGTGCAGACAACATATTTAGTTTAGTCTCTCAGTATGAAAGAAAACTTTATACCCGAACTGAGGCTTTATGTCATCACATTTATCATCGATTAGGTCGAATTGAAGTTGATGATGAAATCAAACCTGCTTATGATGATGTAGTTAAGAACTTTCAGTCCACTCATAGGGAATTATTAGTAATAAAACTCAAAAACGAACCTTTGGACAGTGGAACAGCGAGTACTGGCCCTGTACCTCAGGTCAATGTAACTTGTGAAAGGAGTATTGCCTCAGATATAGGGAAGCTTAAGTTTAACGGAAAGACCTGTGTACGGGCGTTTATCCAGCAAGTGGAGGAATTCATTGAGTCGCGTGATGTCTCGTTCGACAAGATCTTGTCTAACGCGTGCGACATCTTTAACGGTGATGCCCTTCATTGGTGGAGATCCGTTAAAGGTGACGTATCGTCGTGGGCAGATCTTGTCCGAATGCTGAAGACCGATTTTAGCATCTCCGATTATGATTACCGAGTCATGCAGGAGATACGCGCCCGCACACAAGGCCCTACCGAAAATATAGCTATATATTTGTCAATTATGCACGGTATGTTTTCTAAGCTAAATAGGCCTGTAACAGAGGAGGATAAGTTGGAAATTTTGTTGCACAATGTTAGACCTAGCTATGCGAATATTATTAGTACTTCTAATGTCACAACCATTGGGGAACTCAAGTCTGCGTGCAAGACCTTCGAGACGATGCAAGCCAGGATAGAAGGATTCCAGGAGCCGCCATCTCCGGTTCAGCATGTTTATACTGCGGAGTTTGCTTACAAGTCGAGTCAAGCCGTTAAGTCTCCCAGAGTTAATGTAGCTGCTGTAGCCGTTGAAAAGCAAAAAAGTCCGTTGAAGTCGTACTGTCCTAGGTGTCGTAATAACTCACATAGCCTGAGCCAGTGTAAATCTCGCGAAATAGTTTGTTTTCGATGTGGTAACCCAGGTTTTCGTATAGCTGAGTGTCCGGCATGTAATAAAACATCAGGGATGTCAAAAAACGCGTAAGGGAGAGTTGGAGAATGAAACAGCTTCGTTTTTCTAATGAAAACGAATCTGAATGGAAAAATTGGCTCAAATTCGTTCATAAATTCCACACCAATCCTGTTTCTTCAACTCTCCAAAAAGAACAAAATACTTCACGCCCTCATGTGAATGTTGTCATACTTGGGTCTAGGCTTTGTGGTTTGCTAGATTCTGGTTCTTGTGTATCTATTTTAGGGAATGGTTCTCATATTCCCTTATTAAACAAGGGTCATTTGGTCCAATGTGATCCTATTTGTTTATCTGCCGCTGGAGGGCAGAAATTTATAGTTAAGGAGGCATTAGATGTCCCCTTAAATTTCTTAGAACAGAATAAAACTGTTCGATTATTTATTGTACCAGAAATAAATAATAAATTAATTTTAGGAATAGATTTCTGGCATTCTTTTAATTTGTTTCCTAAGTGTCTTGAAGGTGTCGTATCATACTCTAATGATGATGGCTGCCTGTCTGGGATCACGATCGGAGACCATCAACAGTCGATGTGCCCATACAGTCAGTTATCATCAAAACAAAGAGAAGTAGCTGATGGTGTGATACGACAGTTTCACGACATTTCATATGAGAAGTGTGGGTTAGGTAGAACATCTTTGATCTCTCATTCTATCGATACAGGCGACGCCGTTCCAATAAGGCAGAGATACTATCGCATGTCACCAGAAAAACAACGTATATTGTGTGAACAGCTTGATGAAATGTTACGTGAAGATGTGGTAGAGTCTTGTGAAAGTCCTTGGTCGTCTCCGGTTTTATTAACGCCAAAGAAAAACGGCGAATATAGGTTGTGTTTGGATAGTAGGAAACTTAATTCTATTACTCGCAAAGATGCTTATAGTCTACCTTACATCTCTGAAATATTGGATAACTTAAAGGATGCCAAATTCATATCCTCTATCGACTTGTCTAAGTCCTTCTGGCAAATATTAATTAGAGAATTAGACAGATGTAAGACTGCTTTTTATGTACCCTCAGAGCTCATTCACACGAAGACGAATCGTGATTTTTCACGAATCGTGTTTTTTCACGATTCGTTATTTTTTTGGACGGGAGCAATGCTTTTTATATACCCATGTTCACACGCTTCACGAATCGTGAAAAAAGACGTAGACGGATACGTCGGTCACTACGGTCATTAGAATGACGATTCGTTAAAAATCTCGAATCGTGATTGGCGCTCGCGCCCCGCGCGCCTGCCTGCTCCGCCCGCCTGTCTGCCCCACCCGCCGCGCGCCCGCTCAATTCAGTACATTCCTTTGACTTGTTAAGACGTGTAGCGCTGCGCTTCAATAAAATCATGTCGAAAAAAGAAAAAGAAAAATTGTATGACCAACAAATAAATCGCGAAGTTTTGATTGCTGCAATCAAAGACAGGCCAGTTTTATGGAATAAATTTTTGGAAATTTATAAGGACAAAACCGCTAAAACAGCAGCATGGCGGGAAATATGCATAATTTTGAAAGAAGATTTTGAAGAAATGGATCAATACAAAAACATTCGCCTCAAAAGACGAATCAAACGGGCAAACCAAGACCACTGCCCCAAAGACCGTAGCTGCTCTAGCCCACTGGGTGACGAAGCCGCTGCATGTTGTATCCGACAATGGAGCACCACTACGTGCTGCACCCTCGGGAGTCGACACAATCGCACTGGCCACCACAAAGGCTGTGCCCTACACCACCTTTAACACGATCGCCCGGTCGTTCATACCCGCAATACGTTATAGACCGGGCCACAACTCTTGGGATGACGCAGCCCCCGCCGGACGACTCATCGTCCATGAGGGGCTTATTATGGACCACGCTGACCCGCGCGTGGCCCATCTTTCACAGACGGAGAAACGACGCATTTACATGCAGTCGCATGGATATGACATTGACGCTAGACGACTCCGCCGCGTACACACTCGAGCAAGACGCGACCTCGAGGACGTGCCAGTCGCGATCGTTCGTGATGTGTCAGCGGCGACAGATGCAGTCCAGGCAGCCTCTGTTCAGACGGCTGCTCAGGCGGGCCCGTCCATGGCTGCGTCTACCGCATCTGTGGCTGCCTCTGCTGCTAATGTTCCTGCTGGTTCTCGTTCTGCTGGTGGCGCACCTCGTCAGGGTGACCCTCCGGCCCCGCCGGCCGACGTTGCCCTTGCGCCCGCCTTCACGTACTGCCGATCCTTGCCCGTCAGGTCCGTGCAGGCAACCACCTTCGCCGACCCGTCCGATCCCATCCACCCAACATACAAGGCTCACAATCGAGGCCGCGTCGCGCACCGCTGGGCCGCGGACCACTGACGCCATTGCGGCGGAGGCGTTGGTATCTGAGAGACGTTGGGACAACTGCTCGAAGTGTGCGGTGTATGTTGGGTGGGGGTTGGATATTCGGGCTTATTATTGTCAATTGTTTATAAATTGGCAATTGTTAACTACATTTTTACCTCACACACACACACTTTGTATTTGTTTGGGTGACTTACTGTTAAGTTATTTAATCCTAAGCGAGAACTATAATTTATTTACGGTACAACTCTTATCAGTACGCTCGTTGGTAGTTTTTTTATTTTTATTTACTTCCTGTTAATAATGGCTTTTTCTATTAACTATTTATGCCTTAATAAGGCAGAACTAGAATATGAAGTAGCACTTCGTGGTTCAACACCAGCTGACACGGTGTTTGAACTTAGAAAACAAATAATTAAACTTATGAAAGAATTTCCTGCTGAAGAAATTTCAGTTTCTCATTTAGGATCCGCCACGGATCTTAAATTAATAGACATTGCCATATCTAGGTGTGCAGACAACATATTTAGTTTAGTCTCTCAGTATGAAAGAAAACTTTATACCCGAACTGAGGCTTTATGTCATCACATTTATCATCGATTAGGTCGAATTGAAGTTGATGATGAAATCAAACCTGCTTATGATGATGTAGTTAAGAACTTTCAGTCCACTCATAGGGAATTATTAGTAATAAAACTCAAAAACGAACCTTTGGACAGTGGAACAGCGAGTACTGGCCCTGTACCTCAGGTCAATGTAACTTGTGAAAGGAGTATTGCCTCAGATATAGGGAAGCTTAAGTTTAACGGAAAGACCTGTGTACGGGCGTTTATCCAGCAAGTGGAGGAATTCATTGAGTCGCGTGATGTCTCGTTCGACAAGATCTTGTCTAACGCGTGCGACATCTTTAACGGTGATGCCCTTCATTGGTGGAGATCCGTTAAAGGTGACGTATCGTCGTGGGCAGATCTTGTCCGAATGCTGAAGACCGATTTTAGCATCTCCGATTATGATTACCGAGTCATGCAGGAGATACGCGCCCGCACACAAGGCCCTACCGAAAATATAGCTATATATTTGTCAATTATGCACGGTATGTTTTCTAAGCTAAATAGGCCTGTAACAGAGGAGGATAAGTTGGAAATTTTGTTGCACAATGTTAGACCTAGCTATGCGAATATTATTAGTACTTCTAATGTCACAACCATTGGGGAACTCAAGTCTGCGTGCAAGACCTTCGAGACGATGCAAGCCAGGATAGAAGGATTCCAGGAGCCGCCATCTCCGGTTCAGCATGTTTATACTGCGGAGTTTGCTTACAAGTCGAGTCAAGCCGTTAAGTCTCCCAGAGTTAATGTAGCTGCTGTAGCCGTTGAAAAGCAAAAAAGTCCGTTGAAGTCGTACTGTCCTAGGTGTCGTAATAACTCACATAGCCTGAGCCAGTGTAAATCTCGCGAAATAGTTTGTTTTCGATGTGGTAACCCAGGTTTTCGTATAGCTGAGTGTCCGGCATGTAATAAAACATCAGGGATGTCAAAAAACGCGTAAGGGAGAGTTGGAGAATGAAACAGCTTCGTTTTTCTAATGAAAACGAATCTGAATGGAAAAATTGGCTCAAATTCGTTCATAAATTCCACACCAATCCTGTTTCTTCAACTCTCCAAAAAGAACAAAATACTTCACGCCCTCATGTGAATGTTGTCATACTTGGGTCTAGGCTTTGTGGTTTGCTAGATTCTGGTTCTTGTGTATCTATTTTAGGGAATGGTTCTCATATTCCCTTATTAAACAAGGGTCATTTGGTCCAATGTGATCCTATTTGTTTATCTGCCGCTGGAGGGCAGAAATTTATAGTTAAGGAGGCATTAGATGTCCCCTTAAATTTCTTAGAACAGAATAAAACTGTTCGATTATTTATTGTACCAGAAATAAATAATAAATTAATTTTAGGAATAGATTTCTGGCATTCTTTTAATTTGTTTCCTAAGTGTCTTGAAGGTGTCGTATCATACTCTAATGATGATGGCTGCCTGTCTGGGATCACGATCGGAGACCATCAACAGTCGATGTGCCCATACAGTCAGTTATCATCAAAACAAAGAGAAGTAGCTGATGGTGTGATACGACAGTTTCACGACATTTCATATGAGAAGTGTGGGTTAGGTAGAACATCTTTGATCTCTCATTCTATCGATACAGGCGACGCCGTTCCAATAAGGCAGAGATACTATCGCATGTCACCAGAAAAACAACGTATATTGTGTGAACAGCTTGATGAAATGTTACGTGAAGATGTGGTAGAGTCTTGTGAAAGTCCTTGGTCGTCTCCGGTTTTATTAACGCCAAAGAAAAACGGCGAATATAGGTTGTGTTTGGATAGTAGGAAACTTAATTCTATTACTCGCAAAGATGCTTATAGTCTACCTTACATCTCTGAAATATTGGATAACTTAAAGGATGCCAAATTCATATCCTCTATCGACTTGTCTAAGTCCTTCTGGCAAATATTAATTAGAGAATTAGACAGATGTAAGACTGCTTTTTATGTACCCTCAGAGCTCATTCACACGAAGACGAATCGTGATTTTTCACGAATCGTGTTTTTTCACGATTCGTTATTTTTTTGGACGGGAGCAATGCTTTTTATATACCCATGTTCACACGCTTCACGAATCGTGAAAAAAGACGTAGACGGATACGTCGGTCACTACGGTCATTAGAATGACGATTCGTTAAAAATCTCGAATCGTGATTGGCGCTCGCGCCCCGCGCGCCTGCCTGCTCCGCCCGCCTGTCTGCCCCACCCGCCGCGCGCCCGCTCAATTCAGTACATTCCTTTGACTTGTTAAGACGTGTAGCGCTGCGCTTCAATAAAATCATGTCGAAAAAAGAAAAAGAAAAATTGTATGACCAACAAATAAATCGCGAAGTTTTGATTGCTGCAATCAAAGACAGGCCAGTTTTATGGAATAAATTTTTGGAAATTTATAAGGACAAAACCGCTAAAACAGCAGCATGGCGGGAAATATGCATAATTTTGAAAGAAGATTTTGAAGAAATGGATCAATACAAAAACATTCGCCTCAAAAGACGAATCAAACGGGCAAACCAAGACCACTGCCCCAAAGACCGTAGCTGCTCTAGCCCACTGGGTGACGAAGCCGCTGCATGTTGTATCCGACAATGGAGCACCACTACGTGCTGCACCCTCGGGAGTCGACACAATCGCACTGGCCACCACAAAGGCTGTGCCCTACACCACCTTTAACACGATCGCCCGGTCGTTCATACCCGCAATACGTTATAGACCGGGCCACAACTCTTGGGATGACGCAGCCCCCGCCGGACGACTCATCGTCCATGAGGGGCTTATTATGGACCACGCTGACCCGCGCGTGGCCCATCTTTCACAGACGGAGAAACGACGCATTTACATGCAGTCGCATGGATATGACATTGACGCTAGACGACTCCGCCGCGTACACACTCGAGCAAGACGCGACCTCGAGGACGTGCCAGTCGCGATCGTTCGTGATGTGTCAGCGGCGACAGATGCAGTCCAGGCAGCCTCTGTTCAGACTGCTGCTCAGGCGGGCCCGTCCATGGCTGCGTCTACCGCATCTGTGGCTGCCTCTGCTGCTAATGTTCCTGCTGGTTCTCGTTCTGCTGGTGGCGCACCTCGTCAGGGTGACCCTCCGGCCCCGCCGGCCGACGTTGCCCTTGCGCCCGCCTTCACGTACTGCCGATCCTTGCCCGTCAGGTCCGTGCAGGCAACCACCTTCGCCGACCCGTCCGATCCCATCCACCCAACATACAAGGCTCACAATCGAGGCCGCGTCGCGCACCGCTGGGCCGCGGACCACTGACGCCATTGCGGCGGAGGCGTTGGTATCTGAGAGACGTTGGGACAACTGCTCGAAGTGTGCGGTGTATGTTGGGTGGGGGTTGGATATTCGGGCTTATTATTGTCAATTGTTTATAAATTGGCAATTGTTAACTACATTTTTACCTCACACACACACACTTTGTATTTGTTTGGGTGACTTACTGTTAAGTTATTTAATCCTAAGCGAGAACTATAATTTATTTACGGTACAACTCTTATCAGTACGCTCGTTGGTAGTTTTTTTATTTTTATTTACTTCCTGTTAATAATGGCTTTTTCTATTAACTATTTATGCCTTAATAAGGCAGAACTAGAATATGAAGTAGCACTTCGTGGTTCAACACCAGCTGACACGGTGTTTGAACTTAGAAAACAAATAATTAAACTTATGAAAGAATTTCCTGCTGAAGAAATTTCAGTTTCTCATTTAGGATCCGCCACGGATCTTAAATTAATAGACATTGCCATATCTAGGTGTGCAGACAACATATTTAGTTTAGTCTCTCAGTATGAAAGAAAACTTTATACCCGAACTGAGGCTTTATGTCATCACATTTATCATCGATTAGGTCGAATTGAAGTTGATGATGAAATCAAACCTGCTTATGATGATGTAGTTAAGAACTTTCAGTCCACTCATAGGGAATTATTAGTAATAAAACTCAAAAACGAACCTTTGGACAGTGGAACAGCGAGTACTGGCCCTGTACCTCAGGTCAATGTAACTTGTGAAAGGAGTATTGCCTCAGATATAGGGAAGCTTAAGTTTAACGGAAAGACCTGTGTACGGGCGTTTATCCAGCAAGTGGAGGAATTCATTGAGTCGCGTGATGTCTCGTTCGACAAGATCTTGTCTAACGCGTGCGACATCTTTAACGGTGATGCCCTTCATTGGTGGAGATCCGTTAAAGGTGACGTATCGTCGTGGGCAGATCTTGTCCGAATGCTGAAGACCGATTTTAGCATCTCCGATTATGATTACCGAGTCATGCAGGAGATACGCGCCCGCACACAAGGCCCTACCGAAAATATAGCTATATATTTGTCAATTATGCACGGTATGTTTTCTAAGCTAAATAGGCCTGTAACAGAGGAGGATAAGTTGGAAATTTTGTTGCACAATGTTAGACCTAGCTATGCGAATATTATTAGTACTTCTAATGTCACAACCATTGGGGAACTCAAGTCTGCGTGCAAGACCTTCGAGACGATGCAAGCCAGGATAGAAGGATTCCAGGAGCCGCCATCTCCGGTTCAGCATGTTTATACTGCGGAGTTTGCTTACAAGTCGAGTCAAGCCGTTAAGTCTCCCAGAGTTAATGTAGCTGCTGTAGCCGTTGAAAAGCAAAAAAGTCCGTTGAAGTCGTACTGTCCTAGGTGTCGTAATAACTCACATAGCCTGAGCCAGTGTAAATCTCGCGAAATAGTTTGTTTTCGATGTGGTAACCCAGGTTTTCGTATAGCTGAGTGTCCGGCATGTAATAAAACATCAGGGATGTCAAAAAACGCGTAAGGGAGAGTTGGAGAATGAAACAGCTTCGTTTTTCTAATGAAAACGAATCTGAATGGAAAAATTGGCTCAAATTCGTTCATAAATTCCACACCAATCCTGTTTCTTCAACTCTCCAAAAAGAACAAAATACTTCACGCCCTCATGTGAATGTTGTCATACTTGGGTCTAGGCTTTGTGGTTTGCTAGATTCTGGTTCTTGTGTATCTATTTTAGGGAATGGTTCTCATATTCCCTTATTAAACAAGGGTCATTTGGTCCAATGTGATCCTATTTGTTTATCTGCCGCTGGAGGGCAGAAATTTATAGTTAAGGAGGCATTAGATGTCCCCTTAAATTTCTTAGAACAGAATAAAACTGTTCGATTATTTATTGTACCAGAAATAAATAATAAATTAATTTTAGGAATAGATTTCTGGCATTCTTTTAATTTGTTTCCTAAGTGTCTTGAAGGTGTCGTATCATACTCTAATGATGATGGCTGCCTGTCTGGGATCACGATCGGAGACCATCAACAGTCGATGTGCCCATACAGTCAGTTATCATCAAAACAAAGAGAAGTAGCTGATGGTGTGATACGACAGTTTCACGACATTTCATATGAGAAGTGTGGGTTAGGTAGAACATCTTTGATCTCTCATTCTATCGATACAGGCGACGCCGTTCCAATAAGGCAGAGATACTATCGCATGTCACCAGAAAAACAACGTATATTGTGTGAACAGCTTGATGAAATGTTACGTGAAGATGTGGTAGAGTCTTGTGAAAGTCCTTGGTCGTCTCCGGTTTTATTAACGCCAAAGAAAAACGGCGAATATAGGTTGTGTTTGGATAGTAGGAAACTTAATTCTATTACTCGCAAAGATGCTTATAGTCTACCTTACATCTCTGAAATATTGGATAACTTAAAGGATGCCAAATTCATATCCTCTATCGACTTGTCTAAGTCCTTCTGGCAAATATTAATTAGAGAATTAGACAGATGTAAGACTGCTTTTTATGTACCCTCAGAGCTCATTCACACGAAGACGAATCGTGATTTTTCACGAATCGTGTTTTTTCACGATTCGTTATTTTTTTGGACGGGAGCAATGCTTTTTATATACCCATGTTCACACGCTTCACGAATCGTGAAAAAAGACGTAGACGGATACGTCGGTCACTACGGTCATTAGAATGACGATTCGTTAAAAATCTCGAATCGTGATTGGCGCTCGCGCCCCGCGCGCCTGCCTGCTCCGCCCGCCTGTCTGCCCCACCCGCCGCGCGCCCGCTCAATTCAGTACATTCCTTTGACTTGTTAAGACGTGTAGCGCTGCGCTTCAATAAAATCATGTCGAAAAAAGAAAAAGAAAAATTGTATGACCAACAAATAAATCGCGAAGTTTTGATTGCTGCAATCAAAGACAGGCCAGTTTTATGGAATAAATTTTTGGAAATTTATAAGGACAAAACCGCTAAAACAGCAGCATGGCGGGAAATATGCATAATTTTGAAAGAAGATTTTGAAGAAATGGATCAAAAGGACCGACAGTTGTTTGGTAAGTTTTTATTGAGAAAATTTTAAATACAAATCTATACTGCCTATATTTTGTTGTCTTGCCATGGTACTGATCCAGTTTCTGATAGAAAGTAGGTCATAAATTCATTTCTCATTGAATTGCCAGTTCCGACACTCGGTGATACTTCCTGGGGTAGTAAATTTTCAAAATTAAATTCTTTTTCTAATTCAATTCCCTCCTTTTTTATAATCAAATTGTGGAGGACAGTACAAGCTTTCACTACTGAAATAGCTGTTTCTCGTTTAAGGTCTATGGGTCTATGTAAAATTCTCCACTTATTTGCTAGAATGCCAAACGCACATTCCACGTATCTTCTCGCTCTGGTTAAACGATAATTAAATATTCGTTTACCTCTGTCAAGATGCGTTCCACCAAAAGGTCTTAATAAATGTGTGTGTAAACCAAATCCCTCGTCGCCAATAATTACGTAAGGAACTTGAACTTCTGATTCTGTAAATAAAGGCCTTGGTTCGGGTATATTCAAACGGCCTTCTGTCAACATTTTCCAAAAACTTGACTCTTTAAATATTGATGAGTCGCATTCTTTTCCATAGGAACCTACACTGACGTAAACGAATCGATAATCTGAATCTACGACTGCTAATAACACTATTGAAAAGAAATCTTTGTAGTTCATATATACTGAACCACTATTTGACGGCTTTCGAAGCCTAATATGCTTCCCGTCAACTGCTCCAAGGCAGTGAGGGAAATTGGCCTTTTCATTAAATCCACTTGCTATCTTTAACCACTCTTCTTCCTTATTAGGAAGTGGCATAAATTCTTCATATAAATTATTCCATATACTTTGCGTCACTTCTACTACGATGGTGGAAATGGTTGATTTGCCAATTCGATAACTAAAATGAAGATCTTCATAGGAAAGTCCTGACGCCAAATACCTAAAAAAATATTTCATTAAAACCAAATTAGTGGGATGAAGAAGTCGTATTTTCATTCAGAATAAGCGTTCCCACTAGGCACCCAAACGATTTCATATGTTTGACTGGCTGCCTAGTGGGATAGATTAGTCTAAATGAAAATACAACTTCTTCAAGCGCTTCTTCAATTATACAAATTCAGCTTACTAAGCATCCTCTTTTTACGAAAGCAAAAACCGTTATAAAACGTATGGGGCGTAGCCCGTACAAAACAACCACAGATCAGGTCCCTGTATATTTTATTTATGTATAATAATTCATAAATACACAGACGGACAGCGAACGGCGTTTGTGAATAGATATTCGCCCGACAACAGACCGCTCGTCTTGTCGTGACGTGTTTCGAAACCGTGTCCTTATTATTACAGTTGTTTTCTAGTATATATATATTCATCTGTGGTTGTTTTGTAATATTGGGAATAATGCGATGTAAATAAAAATCTTCTTATAAAACCGTTCATACAGTTTTATGAATTATTGTTTCAGGAAGTTCAGTGATGAAAAGGTGGACACAATTGAGAGACACTTGGAGGAAATCATTAGATGAAAACAAAGAAACAAAAAAATCTGGGTCTGGTACAAAATCTAAGCCCTACAAATATAATCAAGAGATGAGCTTTTTGAAGCCAATTATTAAGCCAGGTGAAACATATGACAATAATCCAAATACAAGAGATGAAGCCCAAAGAGAAAATGCAGATCAACAAGAAAATCAGAAAGAGAAACACTTAGAATCATCATCAAAAAAGAAAAGAATGGATAGTGGCAGCGTATTGGATGATAAAATGATGAAACTTGTTGATCATCAATTAAACACAATTGGAAGTGATGACCGTAACATGAATTTTTTTAAGGGGGTTCTGCCATCCCTTCAGCATTTTGATGATGATCAAATACTGGAATTCCAATCTGGGGTCATTAACCTAATACAGAGTATTAAAACTGGACGAAACTATTCGAATTGGCATCAAAATTATTACAATTCACATCATCACAACTATAATAGTGGTGGTTATTATACTAAGCCTCAAGAATCACCGGGAGGAACGTCTAATAATAATAATACTCGGCCTCTTCCTGAAAGTTCATCGATAGTAAATGCAGAAGTGTCTGCAGAAACGCCCACCCCTCTACAACCTGGAACATCGCTGATCCATCGCGATGATCCAAGTGCATCACCGGCACTATCTACAGCTCTAAGTCAATTAAGTGATTATCTGGATCTATCAAATTTCTAAAAACATGTTCTAAATTATCATAAATATAACCAATAAATAAGAATAATAAATAATATAATTAGTTTTTCTTGCCTTATAGTTATCGCCAACTTTTCTTCAGGGCTAATGGCCTTTCTCATACATGTATCCTGTTTTCTCAAATCCGTATCCAACCTTTGGAGAAGGAAGTCAAAGGTATCTTTAGACATTCTAAAATAAGTGTAAAATTTGGTATCATCTTCTCGTAACGAGCTCATCAAAGTATAAAAATCCCCAACACTTTGTCTTTGCCTTAAAATTGGATGCACCCAGTGTATTCTTCTTGTTTTTCTTTTTCGACGATAATACCAGTACAAAATTAAAGTATTCACGTCCATTGTCTTTGGTAGTTTACTCTCAACTGAACACAATCACGAAACAACATGTGAACATCAATTCGGATATTTTGACGAATCGTGAAAAAACACGATTCCGTATTCAATGTGAACATCTATCCGTCAAGGCGAATCGTGTTTTATACCGAATCGTCAAAGACGTATCCCGTGTGAATGCGCCCTAAGGGCATATCTTACAAACTGCAATTCGATGAAGAATACCGTCTGTTACCACAAAGACCAAAAAATATAGACCTTGCTCACGCTGAATTTAAAAAATTACATTCTGCTCCTTTGTCAGTTACCGAGAGGAAGTTTAAAGATTTACAAGAGATTAAAAATGTGATCCCCAGGGATTGTTGGCCATATTACGAGTCTCTACCCCATCGTAATTAAAAAAAGTTACTTAAATTAGATTGAATTTAATTGTATTCATATTAATTCATTAATAATAAAATTAATTACTTAAAAAAATATTGTTTTATTTCTATGTATGAGTAACCTTGTCTACATTAATTCCATCAATTTAGTTACTGCATTTCCATGTAAGTGAATTATTTAATTTGCTTTTGCAACTCAAATCCTTATTTATAACATGGCTATAAAATAAATAAACGAATAATGTGAAAAAAGTTGTATTTAATTGTTCGCATCGCTTTTTAAAAAGTTTATATCGTCTACTGTACAAAATACTTTTTTGCATTTATAAGGTCCTACACTGACGCCGACGATATACTCATTTCTTCATATGTAGGTATACGTAATGAACTTTTGGCATCAATTATATTTTAAACCCTCTTTGCACCACCTCAATGCACCCCTGGCAAAATTGATTGAAAACATCATTTTTCTTAGTACACCTCAACGTACTAAGAAAAATATACACTTCAATTTTATTTAATTCTTATTGCTTTGTTAGGCATATTGACAGTTTGTATATTCAACCAAGAGCGCTTACTTTGTTTCTGAAAATATTAGTTATGTTGTTTATTATTTGTAGGCCACGCGGGCGAAGCCGCGGGCAGAAGCTAGTATGTATATTGCCGTATAAGTGGGCGAAAGTTTAATGAAAAAACAAATTAACGAAATTCCCCAAAAATCAATTAGAAATAATTTAATTAAAAATACTTGCGGCCATATTTGATAGGCAATTTACCCGATTTTTGTAAAATGATATTAGTTAAGTGATTTTACACACTATTTCAATTCAAAATGAGAAAAATATGTTGATTGAAATTGTCAACATTATTGTGGAAAAGATTAAAACTTGGCTTAAATATCTTGATACAACTTTAAAATGGTATTGAATGAAATTGTTTAGGAAATTCAACTCACAGAATTAACAAATAAGTATTACCATCTTGTCTTAGGCCTTAGGATTGAGACCACCGCAGTAGACAATCAACTGATTAAGCCTAATCGTTCTCACTGTACTGATAACTTCAGTGAGGTGAGAGCCAGCCCAGCCCAACCATTTGCCCAGCAGGGGGACATTACACGCTACATTTTTTATTCATTCTCACTGCACTGATAACTTCAGTGAGGTGAGAGCCAACCCAGCCCAGCAGGGAGACATTACACGCTACATTTTTATTCCTTCTCACTACTGATAACTTCAGTGAGGTGAGAGCCAACCCAGCCCAGCAGGGAGACATTACACGCTACATTTTTATTCCTTCTCACTACTGATAACTTCAGTGAGGTGAGAGCCAACCCAGCCCAGCAGGGAGACATTACACGCTACATTTTTATTCCTTCTCACTACTGATAACTTCAGTGAGGTGAGTGCCAACCCAGCCCAGCAGGGAGACATTACACACTACATTTTTTATTCCTTCTCACTGCAATAATAACTTCAGTAAGGTGAGAGCCAACCCAGCCCTTTGTCCAACAGAGGGACATTACAAAGAACATTTTTTAGAATACAATTCGTTTAAAACCGACCAACAACCAACAAGACAACAGAAATCTTGAAATTTTTTTTTTATCAGTTTCATCTTCGATCAACAATACACAACTAATGTTGATCGAAGAGTTTCATGGGCTTTAAACTTTTTTAGCCAACATTAGTGATTATAACTTCTGAGATAGATCTTTCTTTTGATTATTCAACGATTTTTACACACAAATAAGACCATGTTTGTTTGGACAAAACCTTGTTACCGAGACACCCTTCAATGAACAGAAATACACGCGGCTCGCGGTATTTCCGCCATAGACAGGTGAAACAAACCTAATACAAACATCGAAAACTCTATAACACTATCGATTGCAAAATTGAACACCAATTCATTTCTCTCAGAATCCATTTACGTCTAGAATTTCCATGACAGCCCTTGTTCAGTGACGAGTTAACAAACAAACCAACGAGAAACGAATAATCAGACAAACAAACCAAATTCGACGACGACAAACGATTATATTAATTTAAATATAACAGCAGACAAACAAATCGTGTATAAATTGTGAACAAAACCACAACAAAATGAATTACAAATGCAAGTTTTTGTCAAACGCACAAACGCACGCCATTGTTTTTTAAAAGAATGGAAATAAATGGAATGAATGAATGGCAGTGTTGCCAACTGCTACCGAAGGCCTGTTGCTAGGAATATTACAGTAAGTTGCTAGATTGAGTTATTTGTTCGTCCTGAAAAGTAGCCAGATAATAGCTAAATTTCTCAGTAAATTAAATACCGTTTACATGATGACAGAAATCACACAGCTATCTTTTATTAAAGGTTTTAATATTTATTGCATTTAAAATGTAATTAACAAAATAAAACACTAATAAATTATAGTAGTAATAATGTACTTTAATTTTATATTTTTTTTCTTTTGATATTATATAAATAATCAATTGAAAATTTAAAAAAGAAACAATACTCAATTAATTATTACAGGAAGATGTAGAAGGTTGTGAACACTGGGAAACTGAATCAGCTCGTCCACTTGATTTTAAATATTTTTCTACAGTACCCATTTTGTTTTCCTGAGCGAATCTCTTATACAGAGAATAGAATTAAGAGTTATTAAACTCATTCTATTCCTTTGTTTATTTTTTATTAAATTAAATTCATTTGGGAGAATAATCTTTCTAGGGTAGTAACAAAAGAGTATTAGCTAGTGATGTGAGTGCATAACAAAATAGAGATGACTATATTAGCTTAATTTAGTTTCCTTCTATGCTTTAGTACTTGTTCTGAGGGATTCCCAGCCTACAACCAAAAGTTGCTAGACAAAGTAGCTAAAAATTTTAGCTACAAGTGTCAAAAAATTGTAGCTGCCTGACATCAAAAAAATGCTAAATCTAGCTATAAAGTAGCTAAGTTGGCAACACTGATGAATGGAAGAAAGGGAGGGAACGTTGACGGGCGGGAAGGAATCGATCGAATCGAGAGCAGATCACAGAGCAATCAAGACATCAAAGCGATGAGAACGAACGAACAAATAAATGAGTGAATGAGATTTACCATGGAATAGGAAATGTGCTTGAGGCCGATTTACAAATATAAAGGCTGGTTTACACGTATTAAATTTATAAGTAGGTAAGTAAATTTTAACTTAATTTTAAGTGATTAATTGCGTGTTAAGCCCGATTTACACATCCATAAATACAGTAGCAAGTAAGTAGGTAGTTACCGAGTTAACTTACTACTTAATCGACAAGTAGTAAGTATCGTCCAAACAGCGGAGTTTAGTTATCGATTAAGTAGTAAGTGAAGTAGCGGCGTGAACACCGTGTGCTATGGTGAATCAACTCGCACTTACTACTTAACTCGCCAGTCGCCGAGCGTGTGCCGTCCACACGGTCGGCGAGTTGAGTTGGCGGGGAGAGGGAGACGTAGTTGGAGGGTTACTCGCTACTTAACTGTCCAAAAAATAGAATCGAATTCTATTTGCGTCAACTTACTACTTAACTCGCCGATCGGCGTCCAAACGATCATTTGTACTTAACTTGCAATCCTCGCAAGTTAACTCGCTATGTACTTATGGATGTGTAAATCGGCCTTTACGGAACCGTGGTCCCAGAAGACGTATTTATTTATTGTTTGCAACTTGTTTTACTGCCAGTCAAGTGTCAATTTCGTTTCCATACATAAATATAACCCGTACCCTTAGAATATATTTCTAAGCCCGTACCTAAGTTTTTAAGCTATTGCATAGCTTCTATCGCGGGCCTTGAGCGCGGGGACCGAATCCAGAAATTCCGTAACGAAAAAACCTCACGCTCCCCACTAACGCCATCTAGTGATAGAAAAAAAACCTAACGCTCCCCACTAACGCCATCTAGTGATAGAAAAAATAACTATGCAATAGCTTTACCGCGGCAGTCCCCGAGCGAGTGCCACACGTCTTTTTTTTTGTATTACGTTAATTACTGATTGATTACATAACGGGCGTTATAATTTAACTGAATTAAAACCCGGTCCGGTCCGTTTTCTCGTGTAGTTCTCCGGGCACTGTAGGTACGTGTACCCGTTCCCGTGGGAATTTCAGGATCACTAATCCTACTAATATTATAAATGCGAAAGTTTGTGAGGATATTTGCATGTGTGTTTGTTACCCTTTCACGCAAAAACTACTGGACAGATTTGGATGAAACTTTACAGTAATGTAGGTTATACATCAGAATAACACATAGGATACATTTTTTACCAAAATTCCCGCGGGAACGGGTATAGCGCGGGTGAAACACCGAGGCGGTTTGCTAGTTTCGTATATAAGTAGGAATTAAATACAGTAAAGAACAAGGGAAAATAAAAGCTACTTAATTACTAAACAATTTTTTTATTATTTTATTTTGTACATATTAATAATAACGATTACATATTTAAAATGTATTCGAGAAAAACAGTATAAAACATTAACAATATAGGTATTTACGATTACATTACTTTTAATCATAAGGTATTTCTGTGATCTTCATACATCTATAGGTGAGACAAGACAAGAGATGTTATGCATACTATTATGATAATTCGGATATGGATTGGATATGAATATAGGAATGATATATTATGTAGCATTTTTGAATAATTTTTGACTTTAATTATACATCATTCATCAAACTTGTATTTATTAAAATTGACAGCTGTCAATGGCATGTGAAGTTCCGTCAAAGATACTACTATAGTTATTTCATCACACGAGCCTTGGGTCATACTTGTAGTAGTAATACAAGTATAGACACCCGTCTTTCTTTGTGTGCGTGTCAGTACCGTCGTGCGTCGCGTCGACAAGATCATCACTACATAGTATAAAACAAAGTCGCTTCCCGCTTTCTGTCTGTCTCTATGTATGCTTAGATCTTTAAAACTACGCAATGTATTCTGACGCGGTTTTAAAAAATACCTAGAGCGATTCAAGAGGAAGGTTATATATGCATAAAAAATCCCGAAATTCCCATTGGAACGGGCACAACGCGGGTAACACCGCGGGGCGCTGCTAGTCGTTTATATTCATTTGACAAAAAGATGACGTGATAAAAAGATGTTAATAGAAAGAATTAAAGAAAGCTATGAAATACCATAATACCTATAACACAAGTACGGCTAAGGGGCGCTCGTGAGATACGAATTTTCTAATTTATTATTTGACATAGAACTTGTTGAAATGTGATTTGATTTACTAACGGTACACTTTCGACGAAAGAGCCTGAACTGACAGCTTAAGTTCTTTTTGAATTGAAACTACGTTTACGAATACACTTCGCTTTTATTTTACACTAGCTGTGCCCCGCGGTTTCACCCGCAGCGCCCCCGTTCCCGTGGGAATTTTGAGATTTTTATTCCCTATAAACCTCACGGAGCCCGAGACCTTTCCAACGAATGCAAAACCGTGGAAATCCAGCCATTCACGCGTGATGCCTTGACCAAGGAAAACGGGTTTCATTTTTATACATATAGATTTTTATCTGACGTTTCGGTTTTACAGGAACCATGGTCACAGAAGACCGAGATGTTTGGAAACCAGTAGCTATAAGTTAGGTACAAATGTAACATTTTTATACGCCATTCCAATCAAGAAATATTTTTGAAACAAGAGTGACATTATGATAACAAAACAACAAAAAAATGGAATTAAATTCTTGTTAATATAAATTCGAAGATTTCTTACTGATTTACAATCTTAAAGCAAGCATTGGGGTTCTTTTAGTATGTAGGTGCTCGCTATAAAGGGATTTTGAGAAATTCAACCCTTAACGGGGTGAAATGGACACCTCCATTCACCCTAAGCGAGGGCCACTAGTATTGCAATATCTATACGATTTCATAGTCGATGATAAACGTCCTGATCTGTTTCGCATTCAATACAATTTTAAAGTTTTCATCCCTTAATTCACTTTGTCTTTTATTGCAAACATTATCTACTGAATTAGTATCCCAATACCATTTTTCATATTTATTCAACCACTGGTTGCCAGAAAGTACAGTCTCTTTGTAACTGTTCACTTTAACATTCACAAAAAGATTGTTTAAATCAATCTCCTTGGAGGAATCATCGGATTTTTTTAGATAATTTTCTAGGCGTAATAATAGTTGGTCATTCCATGGTTCTAATGTTAACAAGTGCACGCCTACAGGCAAAGGAGTTTTTAACCAACTGAAGCAATTTTTGGTTTTCAGCCAATCTTCTAGTTCTAAATTATTAGCTTCTGAGACAAAAATTATCGGCTGCAAGTCCATGTTGATTACAGATTTCAATTGTTCTTGATCGTTGTTCGAATAGAGGTGTAGTCTATGGGTCCCTTTCACTACCAACCCTTTGCCGTTAACTGTTTCATTCAATGCTTCATCTACACCAAACGCATCATCGTGTAACAACCTCCGATGTAACATCAGTTCTACCTCTCCTTCCGCCAAAGAGCTACCCCCTTGAGATCTATCAGTGGCCACCGAGAAGATTTTAATATCATTTTTAATAAAAATATTATTATTTATCGGATAGTAATTCCCTCCAACCGGCTCAGCTAACGTAACGTTAAATTCAGGTCTGTAATTTAACTTACGTTTAATAATTTGTCGTCCGTTAGAATCGGTATAAAACTCGCCGTTGTTAATTATATCTGTACCATATTTGATTATGTACTCTTTGCCTACACCATCTTCTACGTCTATGGGTCCAACTATGTAGTCTATTTCTAAATAGTCTATGGCGTCATAGAGTCTCATAGACACGTGAACGTTGTGTTCGAATGACATTGACATTTGTTTGACAACTTTGCCGGTGACAACTTTATAATCTGTTCTGTCGATCTTAATGGGGTGGATGGTTGTTGGTCTGAAGATATAGGCGCCGGAAGAACGGTTGGCTGGTTCCCCGTTGTTACCAACATAACCGGGGTAGTAGTAAAAGCCAATTGTCAAATTAGTACTTCTGTTAGGATTTCGGATAGATTTTATTTCGCCAGATGCGTTGTCGAAATTGATCTGCATTTTCTGAAAAGAAAAATTATTTGTTAGCTGTGAGCCAAAATTTAATCTGTGTGGCGCGCGGGGACAGCGAGGCGACGTCGCGGCAGACCGCGCAGACGCTGGTGAGATGAACTGGACGCCTACAAGAGGGACTGGCAATTGGGGGCCCAAAATCGAGAAGAGTGGTGGGAATGGGGGGCTCTTTGCCCACCAGTGGGACAATACGGGCTAAAAAACAGTAATAGTAAGTTAATAAGTTCAAGGGTTAGTGGTGGACACTGGTGTCGGAGTATTTAGACCGTCTAAAGGCCTCCGACATGGTCTTACGATTGATACAACCGGTACCGATAATTTAACGTGCCCTCCGAAGCACAGCAGCGAAGCAGTTTATATACTCACATCATTACTGATGCTGAAAAAGTCTTCCAATCTCTCTATGACCGACGGATCGTCCGATAGCATCCTCAGGTTGTCAACGTTCTGTCTATAAAATACATCTTCACTCTTCCCTTGTCTATGCGTACTGTCCCTAATATCCTTTATCATTTTAACCAACTCATTCACATGTTCATCAAAGTTCGAATTTTCTTTCTTAAAATTTTTATTACTATTTGTAGGTATAACGTTCTCGCTCTCCCGTTCAAATCTGTCAAGAACGGGACCTTTGTTTTCAGAATCTGTGGTCTCATAGTTTGATCTGTGGAATCGTTCGTTCTTTCTGTTTGTCATTCGTTCTTGACGTTGGCTGTCAACTTTTTTGACGTAAAATGATTTTATCATGAGCGGGTGTAGGTAGGCGATGAAATTTAGCTCGTGTGTGGCTCTTGATACTCGATTCGGTAAATTTAAGATTTGCTGCGGAATTTCCAGCAATTGGGAGTCTATTTTGTCACCTGAAAAACAATAAAAGAAATTTTTAAAACCCGTGTTTATTTTAAATATGTTTTTACTAGCAGCGCCCCGCGGTTTTACCGGCGTGGTGCTCGTTCCCGTGGGAATTTCGGGAATTTTTATACAATAAACTTTCCTCTTGAATAACTTTATAAATTTTAAAAAACCCCGTCAAAATCCGTTGCGTAGTTTTAAAGATCTATGCATACATAGGACAGACATACCACCTCACTGTACTGATATCTTCGGTGGGACGAGAGGCCTTGCCCAGCAGTGGGATTAATTAGTTACTCACTGTTAGGCGCGTAAACTTCGTATACTCCGTCGACTACCGGAATCCTCACTGGGTGGTCCACATCCCACGCGAGAGGGTTATACAGGGTTACCTACAACAGGAAAACATATCGAAATATAAATTAAATTGGACTGTTTGTATATTTTTTTTACTATATGCATATGAATATATATAGGGTACATATACCAAAATAATCGGTAATCTCTGAAATGGCTGGACCGATTTTGATGGGACTTTTACTGTCAGGTATAGATTAGAATTGTAGCGATCATGGCGTATTTCGACTAAGCGATGTAAACTTAGTTCATTGCGGTTGTTAAGCAATGCGTGCAGCTCGACCCCTACTTGGATGGGTGGCCTATAGTGCATTTCTTTATGAGCGCTACCGTGCTTCGGAGGTGGCGTAAAGACCATGTCGTCACCTTTGGGCGGTTCAAAAACTCCGATACCAGGGATGACCACTGACCTACTTGAACTGAATGAATGAACAAATGAAGTGAATGAATGAATGAATGAATAAACGAATTAACGAAAGAATGAATCAATTTATGACCGCATGAACGAATGAATGAAAGACTGTGAATCGTGTCACCTGAAAATGTCGACTATTCTCGGAGGCGTCACAGCTGGACTCGTTCAGGCGACAGATGTCATATCTGTACAGCGAGGCCGCCTCGCCGCGGATCGTCTTACTGTAAATATTAACATATTATGTATGTTATGACAATATGACATATTAATACGTTTTGTGAAAACAGACGCTAAATCTTTTAAAATACCGATTATAATTTTGAAAATCAGTTGGAAGAAGGATATATGATAAATCTTAATAAAAAACCATTGATTGTTTATGTTCAATCATAGCGAAGATCAGAACAGTCCCTAAGTAAGAAACATTAAATAATAAACGCCGCAGAAACTCTGATTTAACCTTCGATCAAGAATACACAACTAGATGTCGGGTCGGCGCAAAAAATACGTCTCGGTGAATAACGCCTCATTTGAAAAGTGAGCTCTTATTTTATTCAAAGATTTGCGTCTTTATTGCTAGGTGTCATGGTTGTAATTAGGTTGAACTTCGTACTGTTTTAAAACTTTTGTTTCAGTTCGGTAGTAAACAAAGTAAGCTGTCACACGTCATCCACGCGGACAGTATTTAGCTTTGATTTTGTACGTGACCCGATATCTAGTTGTGTATTGTTGATCGAAGGATTTAATACAATCCGCTCTGTTTGCGTTAGATTTATTAAACTAGGAGACAAACTCACACACGCAAAATCCACGCACTCATATGCACGCACGCACGTAGTCACTCACTCACAACACACACGTGAACTCGCTCTCTCTGTCTCTCCCACAAACACACACAAATGAAGGCTTCTCTCTCGATGACGGCGGCGTCCTGTACAGCCTATGAGAGTATCCGCTCCTAGCCTGTACTATACTAAAAATTTTAATTAGATTCCAGATTTGACAATTTCAGTGTTGCAACATTATGACAAATACTAAATAGTGACGTTGCGAAATTATTCGGTATGGAAATGGAATATTTCCGGATCGATTCTTCTCGTTTATAATTTTACTCTCGTAAACTAAGTATATCAGGAAATGAAATATTTCTGAACCGATAATTTAGTTTTGACGATTAATTAACGATCTGAGACTTTTCTTTTATAATTGTGTGTGAAATAAATAAAAAAATGTGATCATGAAGGAACATGACAAATAAAACAGAAAAAAAAACGTTGTTTGTTTTGGTTAATGTGCTAGACTGTTCATTCCAAGTAATTATATATGGGTGTCAAAAAAAAGCTTATGTAATCTAGTTTAATAATAAGTAAAAAACAATGAGAAAATACATCGGATACATCTCGGATACAAAATATCGATTCGCAATGAAATAAGATATTCGTATCACTACACTACACTATTATATGTGGTATCATTATTTCACAAAATGACAGTAGCTAATGTCAAATCTGGAATCTAATAAAAATTCCGAGTATAGTGTCTCACTGCACTGTAGTCAACCTCACCTGAAGGCCTGTCTCGCGATGATGGCGGCGTCCTGTACGGCCTGTGAGAGTATCCGCTCGTAGTCTCGCGTCACGTGCTGTTTCTCGGTGCCAGTGATGGCGTCGTGATGCTGCATCACGCCTGCGATACGGTAGGGAGTAAGATATGACAACTATATTTAATTTTGTCTTGATTGTTCCAAAATGTGGACCAATGTTGCTCCTGAAGAGGAAAAAGGTTTAGAGATAGGGTAACAATGAAATGAGATCACTAAACCTTTTCCTCTTCAGGAGCAATCGTTTTCGGCTGGAAAATTGACGAATTTGGTTCACATGTTAAGACAAGTAAGAAAAAATGTAGTATTATCAATTCATTAGTAACTAATACTTTGAAGGGGTAAAGTTTCTAGCTTTGTTTGTTTGGGCTAATCTCAGGAACTACCAATCCGATTTGAATAATTATTTTTGTAATGGATAGCCACATTCAACGGGAAGGTTATAGTTAGGTTAGGTACAAAAGTACAACAGTGTTACCCGCGTTGTACAGTCGGCCAAGAATTTCGAACAAGAATTTCGGGATAAAATGTATCCCATGTGTTATTCTGATGTATAACCTATATTACTGTAAAGTTTCGTTCAAATCCGTGCAGTAGTTTTTGCGTGAAAGAGTAACAAACATTCATACAACAAATACATCCATGCTCACAAACTTTCGCATTTATAATATTAGTAGGACTAATTAAGTATGTATCTAACTGTTTTTGGCTTGAAATAAATCATTTATTTGACAAGCCCGTTGGCACAGTGGCAGTGAGAGCGCTTTCTGTGTCGGGGGTTGCGGGTTCGATTCCCGCCCGGAGTCAACAATATGTGAAGACATAATTGTGGGCAACGACGTCTGAGTGTCAATTATATATTGTTATAAAGTATTTGTGTATGTATATGTAGTAGTATCAGTTAGCCAGGTTCCGTATTACAAGCTTAGAGCTTACTTTGGGTCTAATTAACTGTGAGTGAATTTGTCCGGGTATACCTATATATAATTAAGTATGTATCTAACTGTTTTTGGCTTGAAATAAATAATTTATTACCCATAGCGCTCTTCAGCTGGTTCAATACAAATATGTTATGTTTCTCCAGGTCAGCAAGCACTTGTAGTTGTTTCACCATCTGGAATTGTTAAAGTAATTATCCTTTTATGTCCCACAGCTGGGCAAAGGCCGCTTCGCAGGGGTAAAAAAATCGTTACTTAATGTCCGAGCAAAAACTCGGCGCATGACGCAGTGCGCCGAGTTTTTGTTCAGCTTTAGTGGCCGCCATCATGTCTGAGTGAATAGTTATGGCCAGTGCGCCGAGTTTGCGTACAAGCGACATTGAACACTTAAACAAGTGACATAACGTCTACATTCGAGTGTCATTGCAAACGATATAATGGTCGGTGCTCGGACATTTTGCGAGTGTTGTCAACTATAGATTGTGACTATAGGATTCTCAATGGGTAAATCCCAACATTACCTGAAGGAACATATTGCCCTGTCTCTCGAAGTATTTCGTGGTAGGCCGCGAGGTGAAGTACCCCGTCCAATAGGAGTTAGGGTCGCTGGCGTAGGGGAAGAAATCGTCCGTTTTCATCGGCAGAATAGGGCTGGAACGCAACACGTAATGTTATAATATAAAAATGAATCGCTGAATCTGTTGCTAAGCGCATAACTTCAGAACGACTGCACCAAATTGGATGATTATTTTATTATTTATTTATTATTTTTAATGTGTTCCTTATTGTCAGGACAAGGTTTTTATATAAGAAAAATGAGGAATAAAAATCTCAAAAATCCCACGGGAACGGGGGCGCTGCGGGTGAAACCGCGGGGCGCAGCTAGTAAAGGATACATCTATACAAATAAATGAAATTGAAGTGTCTGTTTGTAATATTAAAATAACCGCTTTTTACTAAGTGCATATAGATTTACACACGATATTATATACAAAAACATTTTTTAAAATTTTGTCTGTCTGTTTGTTACGGCTAATCTTTAAAATGGCTGGCCCGATTTTGACGGGACTTTCACTGGCAGATAACTGATGTAACCAGGAGTAACTTAGTTATAATAAAGAAATAAATTTTCTAACTTTGTTTGTAATTTATAATCTCATAAACTACATATCCGATTAGAATAATTATTTTTGTAATGGATAGCCACATTCAACGGGAAGGTTATAGGCTATTTTCCATCCCGAAATTCCCATGGGAACAGGCACAACGCGGGTAAAACCGCGGGGCGCTGCTATTGTTAAATAAATACTTACTTCGACTCTTTCACCGACTTCAAATAACAGTTAGGAGTTGAGTAATACAGTTTAATATTCAATTGATCCTTCCCAGCTTTCAAATTAGTGTATCTGAAAAAGTGTTAAAAATATTTCTTATTTGATACCTTTTGATCGCGATGGTTAAGCAACGTGCAGTACGACCGCTGTTTAGATGGGTGGCCGATAGTGATATTTCAGTTTACTCCCACCTGTTCTGTTGAGTAGTTCTGTTGACAGAACTACTGGGACTTTTTTACCATTAGTTTTGTCCACAAAACAATTGGGAATAAAATTCTCACTTGTTCTGTTGACAATACTAACTATTCGGTAGGTTAGGGTTATTTTTTTTTACTAGATAAAAGTCAGGTGTAAAGCATAGTCTATTAAATCACAGAACTAATGGTAAAAAAAGTTCCAGTAGTTCTGTCAACAGAACAGGTGGGAGTAAACGGATATTTCGGTCTAAGCGCTACCGTGCTTCGGAGAGCATGCTGAACCGTCGGTTCCGGTTGTTTAAATTGTTTTCCATGTCAATGGTCTTTAGGCGGTCTAAAAAGGCGGTCTTTGACACCAGACTTTTGGCCAATAATCTACTATAACTTACTTTAGCTACCTGCCTTATTTACATACGCTCTATAACTAAAACCCTGTTTAAAAGTGTTTTGTCTCTTTCGCTCTTTGGTAAATAGCGTATGTCGGAAAGGGAGAAACCATTTGATAGCATTTGATGTTAACAAGAGTTTACGAATAAGGCCTGTAGGCTAAAACTAATATTTTTAGTTCATGCATTTAAAACATGCAACAATTAGTTACACACCCAAATCTTATGTAGTAGTATCAGTGAGTTAGATTCCATAATACAAGCTTAGAGCTTACTTTGGATCTCATTAACCGTGAGTGAATTTGTCCGGGTATATACTAATATTATAAAGAGGTATTTGTAAGTTTATTTGTTTGTTATTTTTGTATTACGAGGTAAATTATCGCTAGTTTTTATTTTACACAAATGACATTTATTTTTACCCTAAAATTGTATAATTGGGTAAATTATAGCACCATATCTTACCCTATAAGTTTATCCAAATTCGTGTACCACATTCTCGCATCTTGATATGTGAAATCTCCACCCATAGTTATAAGAACATTGTTCGTTGTATAGGACTTAGCTTGGTGCATTACGTAGGACAGGAACAAATCGATCTAGAGAAAAACACGTCATTTCTTCGTGAATTATGTGAGCCTGGTACTTTGAAGTAGTATAAATAGACCCCACTGCACTAAAGTCTATGAGAACATCATCTCTTGGTGAGTTATGTGAGCCTGGTACTTTGGAGTAGTATAAGTATCGTCCTATAAGACTCCACTGCACTCAACTATATGAGAGCATCATCTCTTGGTGAGTTATGTGAGCCTGGTACTTTGGAGTAGTATAAGTATCGTCCTATAAGACCCCACTGCACTCAACTATATGAGAGCATCATCTCTTGGTGAGTTATGTGAGCCTGGTACTTTGGAGTAGTATAAGTATCGTCCTATAAGACCCCACTGCACTCAACTATATGAGAGCATCATCTCTTGGTGAGTTATGTGAGCCTGGTACTTTGGAGTAGTATAAGTATCGTCCTATAAGACCCCACTGCACTCAACTATATGAGAGCATCATCTCTTGGTGAGTTATGTGAGCCTGGTACTTTGGAGTAGTATAAGTATCGTCCTATAAGACCCCACTGCACTCAACTATATGAGAGCATCATCTCTTGGTGAGTTATGTGAGCCTGGTACTTTGGAGTTGTATAAGTATCGTCCTGTAAGACCCCACTGCACTGAACTATATGAGAGCATCATCTCTTGGTGAGTTATGTGAGCCTGGTACTTTGGAGTAGTATAAGTATCGTCCTATAAGACCCCACTGCACTGAACTATATGAGAGCATCATCTCTTGGTGAGTTATGTGAGCCTGGTACTTTGGAGTAGTATAAGTATCGTCCTATAAGACTCCACTGCACTCAACTATATGAGAGCATCATCTCTTGGTGAGTTATGTGAGCCTGGTACTTTGGAGTAGTATAAGTATCGTCCTATAAGACCCCACTGCACTCAACTATATGAGAGCATCATCTCTTGGTGAGTTATGTGAGCCTGGTACTTTGGAGTAGTATAAGTATCATCCTTTAAGACCCCACTGCACTGGACTATATGAGAGCATAACTCCTGGAGATTTATGTGAGCTTTATAAGTAGTTCCAAGTTGCAGAGCATAGATGGCGTTGTTAGTTATTAGTTTAACAATAATTAATTAGTCGCAAATAAAACAGGAAATAATAATAAATATTATACAAAAGTAAACTCTAATATTGTTTATACACAGATAAAGGTTATCAGTTACGAAGTGGTCACGGAACGGCATCGGGACGGCCAATCAAATTGCTTTAAATCTTTTGGAGCACTGTGATTGGCTGATACGCCGCTGAGTTCTTTAGTGATTCCTAAGACAATTAGTATAGACAAAGTAACTAATGTGGTACATAGTTTTTAGATAAACTTATAAAGTGAAAATATATATAGGTTGCCAACAGGACAATATAGATACAATTCCCGTAGGTTAACGAATGATTCTACGTTATTAAAAGAAAATTATTGTTCCCGGTTGTTTCAATCGTTAGATCCAGTCAAAGGCCTTTGGGCGGTCTAAAGTCACCGATATTAGGGTTAGCTATTTCACCTATACGAGCTTACTTTAAACAGGAATTGAAGTAAAGACATACTGCCTTATACATAAACGCTCTCAAACTGAAACACTGTTAGTGCATGTTTTGTCTCTTTTGCTCTTTGGAAAATAGCGTAAGTCGGAAAGGGACAAACCATTTGATAGCTAAAATGCTGCTCGTAAGTTTTTATGAATAGGGCCAATAATATATAAATTGTTTAGTATTTTAATTTCAATTTTGTTTTAAACTATTTCATTTGTATGAAATTAATTGCCGCTTAAGGGTAAAAAAAAAACTTACTCTATCAATTTATCCAAATTCGTAAACCACATCCTCGCGTCCATGTATTGAAAATCGTCCCCCATTGTAATCAAAATGTTGTTAGTTCTATAAGAGGTGGCCATTTTGTGACAAATGTCAATAAACTGCGCCACCTATACGATGAGATACAAAAAAGTAATTTAAACTTCGAATTAGTTCGAGTGTCGTTGTATAGATGGCGCTGATTTTAATTTTGTTTTAGAAAAGAAAGTACTTTCATGAGTTGTGTGTTTGTTTTTGTTGTTCTATTTTTTTTTGTTTGTTTTAAGAATTTATTTGTTGATTTCAAAATAATAAATAATTTTAATTAACACGGTTTCGCGTATGTTTTTGTAATCAACTTTATCACTACATAGTATAAAACAAAGTCGCTTTCCGCTGTCTGTCCCTATGTATGCTTAGATCTTTAAAACTACGCAATGAATTTTGGTGCAGTTTTTAAATAGATAGAGTGATTCAAGAGGAAGGTATATAAGTATAAAAATTCCCGAAATTCCCACGGGAACGGGCACAACGCGGGTAAAACCGCGGGGCGCTGATAGTTTCGAATAAATGATTCTTTATTTATTTGTGTTTTTCACAAAACTTGCATAATTATGCTGAAAAGACATATCTTTAACCATGCACATGCATCATGCATGCATATCTTAGCAGACACGCATCTTATGTATTGCGATTGTTAAGCAACGTGCAGCTCGGGCCCTACTTGGATGGGTGTCCGATAGTGGCATTTCTATCTGAGCGCTACCGTAATTCGGAGGGCCACTGACCTTCTCGAACTTACTTTATTTAACGCATGCTATAACTGTTGAACTATGTAAAGTATTGTCGCGGAGCAGGAAGAATGTCGTCCATTGAACTTTATATCTATCTGTCTCTTTCACTCCTACACAATAGTATTGCCGTTTCACGACGGCGAACTCATTGTGCGAGTGAGACAGTGATATTATTGAGTAAGAGTGACCGAGATAGATAGATAAAGGTCAATGGACGGAATTCTTCCTGCTGAGCGACCGTACGTAAGTCAACTCACTGGATGAGCTTGTCTAAGTTCGTGTACCACATCGCCGCGTCTTGGTATTGAAAGTCTTCGCCCATCGTGATCAATATGTTGTTAGTTTTATACGCTTTAGAAATATTTCTAGATATTTCTATGAACCTGTCTACCTAGACAGAAAATAGGACTTTTTTAAACTTCCAACGGAAATGTTAGATGAAAAATCTAGACTAATATTATTAAGAGGTAAAATTTGTAACTTGTGTGTTCGAGCTAATCTCGGGAATCACCTGTCCGATTTGAATAATTCTTTTTGTAATAGATAGCTACTTTCAACGGGAAGGACATAGGCAATTTTTCATCCCGATATTCCCACGGGTACGGGCACAACGCGGGTAAAACCGCGGGGCGCTGCTAGTGTAAAATAAATGCGAATTATTGGATACACTTCGCTCTTATTTTCAATCTTTCATTCAAAATGAATGAATGAATGAATGAATGAATGATCTTACCAACGGTTACACACAAAAACACATGTCAAATACATTACAACTACAAGTATGGCTAGTGAGACAAACACACACTTTTATAAAATAAATTAGTATAAACATAGTACACATAATACTTCTTATCTACAAATCTATACTCTATACAAATAAATAAAATTGAAGTGTCTGTTTGTAATATTAAAATATACAAGCTTAGAGCTTAGTTTGGGTCTAATTAACCGTCAGTGAATTTGTCCGGGTATATTATAATATATTACTAGCTGACTTGCCATATAATAATTAAGGGGTGGAAATTAACATTTAGGGGGATGAAAAATATATGTTTTCCGATTCTCAGACCTACCCGATATAGACACAAAATTTCATGAGAATCGGTCAGGCCGTTTCGGAAGAGTTTAACTACAAACACCGTGACACGAGAATTTTATATATTAGAAGAAGATTATATTATTATATATCAACGCCATCTATGCAGGGACACTCGGAAACAATTAAAAGCTCCTGTCATTTGTTAAGTACCTAATACCTCTTATTCATAAACGCTTAACTACTAAAACTAAAACACTGTTAAAAAGTGTTTTCTCTCTTTTGCTCTTCGGAAAATAGCGAATGTCAGAACGGGACAAACCATTTGATAGCTAAAATGCTGCTAGTAAGCGTATATGAATAAAGCCCTTATGTCCAAAGGCCTCTCATCTCACTGAAGATCAGTACAGTGAGGTGAATTAGCGGAAAGAATGACAGCTGTAAGATATTAAAATCAACGAATTTATGTACAGAAATTTTCACTACATAGTACAAAACAAAGTCGCTTTCCGCTGTCTGTCCCTAAGTATGCTTAGATCTTTAATCACTATCACTACATAGTATAAAACAAAGTCTCTTTCCGCTGTCTGTCCCTATGTATGCTTAGATCTTTAATCACTATCACTACATAGTATAAAACAAAGTCGCTTTCCGCTGTCTGTCCCTATGTATGCTTAGATCTTTAAAACTTCTCGACGGATTTGGATGAAACTTTACAGTAATATAGGTTATACATCAGTATAACACATGGGATACATTTTATCCCAAAATTCCCGCGGGAACGGGTACTGCTTGCGCAAAACCGCAGGACACGGCTAGTATATCAAACATAGTATCAGTCAGTTATACTTCATAATTAGAGCTATGTTTAGGTCTAAACCGTGTGTGAATTTGTCCCATAAAATTGCTGAATTGTTACCTTCTCATCCACATTGAACATGGGTGAATCTGGGTCATCTACAATGGGCTCGTCGCTGCACAGGACGTCGAAACAAAATCCGGGCGGGGGCGAGTATGTGTTGTACAGGATCCCCGTGAAGATATCGGAGGCGGAACCTACAACACATTGTATTCGTTTCTACACTTAACACATCAGTGAGTTGTATATGTAGTAGTATCAGTGAGTCTTCTTCATCGAGTGGATGGTCAACTTGACTTATCCTGGTTTCAGAGTTATAGGGCCGCCAAAGGCCTATGACATGGCTCATGTAACGACTACTATCCGTAGAGAGTAACCGGGACCGACGGCTTAACGTGCCCTCCGAAGCACGGAATCGTCTTTATATTTTCTATAATTACCTACCGCCCGGCCGAGCGGTCTCGGGCCCTCTGGGGCCCAATTCAGTGTGGTTGCCGCAAGCGAAGCGTACCCACGTTGTACCCTATTAATTGTTTTATTCATTCGTTTGCGTACCTACGATGCCCTGCCCTTGTTTCCCAAAACAATATCTAATAAAACTTTTTATTAGATTCAGAATTTTTGCAACACTAAAATTTAACAACAGAGAATTTAGAAAGGGCAAGAAATTTATAAAAATAAAACACATGTAACTTTTAAAGACTTTTTTATTTTACCTACACACTGACCTCTATAATTATTATTTATCTGCACAGTCAGCATTTTATAAATTGGTGCTGACTCAGCACAAATTTATAAAAAAATTAAAAACTAAAATAAAATATCTTTTGTTTTCATTCGATACAAAACTCATGCTCACCCTACCATCAAACGTAGGTTTATTTCTACCTGTGACCAAATTGCACATAAAAGTATGCAAAAATGTATTTACAAATAACTGTGACTAATTTGCACTCATACGGTGTGACCAAATTGCACGGTAACCAAATTACACCAACCTCGAAAAAAATATATAGGTAGGTACCTACAAGCAGCAAGCAACGCTCTGTTTTAGAATATTAGTTTAGCGATGCGTCGCCAATTTAATTTTATCGAAGAGGCAGCCCTGCGATTGCTGTGGGATCGCGCGGTGCGAAGCAATCACAACTGTACGCTTGAGCATTTAGGCACATTTTAGCGTGCAGCGGTTGCTGAAGCGACGGAGTAGGCAATTATAGCAGTAGGTATTGAACATTTTCTACAGAGTGAAGTATCTGTTACGTAGTAACTATTTAGTAATCTGTGGCCGGGCGCTCAAACCACAAGACCACGAAGGCTAAATCAGTGTGTTAGATTCCATAACACAAGCTTAGAGCTTACTTTTGGTCTGATTAACCATGAGAGTTTAATGATTTTATTTCATTCTAACCCTATCTCTAAACCTTTTTCCTCTTCAGGAGCAATCCCCTTCGGCTGAAATTGGTCCACATTTTGGGACAATCAAGAAAAAATATAGTATGGACCACCGAGGCACCATGCCACACGAAAACATATACTAGACTTACCCAAATCATCGTCCCCTCTCCAGACCATCTCCATCGTGCGGTCCCGGAGCCGCGCCCTCTTATCCTGGTAGTCGATCCGGCCCAGGAACAACCCGTCGTATCCCATCGCCGCGAGCAGGGACGCGAATTCCCGGGAATGGCCGAACGGGTCGATCTGCCAGCCGACCTTCGGCAACGCGCACGGGCCGAAAGTCTCGTTTATTTTGCTGAGGGACATAATGTGGGTAAGTGAAGTGAGTGAAGTGAGTAAGTGAGTGAAGTGAGTGAAGTGAGTGGAGTGCGTGGAGTGAGTGGAGTGAGTGAGTAAGTGAGTAAGTAAAGTGAGTGAAGTCAATATCCATGATCATCCAGTATGATATCCAGTATCATGAAAATTAACCGATCGACTCTCTAGAGAACGAATTTAAGTGAATGAGTGACTGCGTGGTGAGTGTGTAAATGAGATAGTGAGTGAGTGAGAGTAAGATTGAGTGAGTAAGTGAGTGAGTAAGTAAGTGAGTACGTGAGTGAGTGAATGAGTGAGTGAGTGAGTAAGTGAGTGTTTGAGTGAGTGAGTAAGTAAGTGAGTGTTTGAGTGAGTGAATGAGTGTTTGAGTAAGTGAGTGGGTGAGCAAGTGAGTGAGTGAGTAAGTGAGTGAGTGAGTAAGTGAGTGAGTCACCTGAGCCCCCAGGTGAACTGGTCCACAGTGCTGTGGTAGTGCGCGGCCGCCTCGTCGTTCATGCTCCACGCGCCGCCCACGAACTGCAGCCGGCCGTCCCTCACCAGGCGCTGCACGCGGGTCTGCTTCTCTATGGACTGCCGCATCCACCATTTCCAAAAGAACGCAGTCTCCACGTAGATGAACCTAGGGAAGGAAGAGAAGGTCACTGGCCAACCCTGGTGTCGGAGTTTTTAGACCGCCTAAAGACGACATGGTCTGACGATTGAAACAACCGGGACCGACTGCTTGTAGTGTCTGAAGCTCGGTAGCGCTCAGATAGAAATGCCAGTATCTGCCACCCATCCAAGTGAGGTCTGAGCTGCCGTTGCTTAACAATCGCAAACATTGTTTGTTCAACAGGATGGTAATAGGCTATTTTACATCCCGAAATTCCCACGGGAACGGGCACAACGCGGGTTAAACTGTAAGGCACTGCTAGTGTTAATATACTTACTTCCTCCGTGGGTCCTCCCATAGCTCGCTGACAACGGAGTCAATAATGTACTGGACTCCAGCCTTTTGGATGTTGTTGCGGCCTGAAACATGTTGCAACAAGATGTTTTACATCCTCCATAATAGAGAATTTGACAGTGTTTTTTAGGGTTCCGTAGCCAAATGGCAAAAACGGAACCCTTATAGATTCGTCATGTCTGTCTGTCTGTCCGTCCGTCTGTCCGTCTGTCTGTCCGTATGTCACAGCCTTTTTTCTCCGAAACTATAAGAGCTATGTTGTTGAAACTTAGTGTGTAGATGTATTCTGTGAACCGCATTAATATTTTCACACTAAAATAGAAAAAAAATAAAATTTTAGGGGGGTCTCCCATACATAGAAATGAAAAAAATATTTCTTTTTTCATCAAACCCATACGTGTGGGGTATCTATGGGTAGGTCTTCAAAAATGGTATTGAGGTTTCTAATATCATTTTTTTCTAAACTGAATAGTTTGCGCGAGAGACTCTTCCAAAGTGGTAAAATGTGTGTCCCCCCCCCCTGTAACTTCTAAAATAAGAGAATGATAAAACTAAAAAAAATATATGATGTACATAACAATGTAATCTAACACCGAAAATTGGTTTGAACGAGGTCTAGTTAGTAGTTTTTTTTTTACGACATAAATCGTAAACCGCAAAAAAATACTGATTATTCATTCAATAACTCAAATGTAAATAAAAAAACATTTATTTCAAGAACTTCTTTATTATGTTACTCGCTGCTACGGAACCCTTCATGGGCGAGTCCGACTCGCACTTGGCCGCTTTTTTATTCATTCTATTACTCACGCGGTGGAGACTAAAAACGTTAGCCTTTGGTGGCTCAATAACTCTGACACCAGGATTGGTCAGGTTGACCATCCACTCGGTGAAGAAGAAGAAGTACCAGGCACTTATAAACAGGCGAGAGGTACTCACTGCCGTAGTAGTACTGATCTACGGTCTTGAGCCAGCCGACGTCATCGTGAGTGTGGGGCACGATGTGAACGTTCAGTACGTTCGGATCGGTTTTCGGACAACCCTGGAACAACACTAGTGTTAAGGTGACGTGAGTCCAGCAACTCGCAAAACGCGGTTTTTCCATCCAACTATTTTCATATAAATTGTCACAATTTTGATTCTAAAAAACTATAATATTAAAGTTGAGGATATATTCTAGTGGCAAAGGTATTTCAGTACACGATTAGATTAATTTCCCTCGATAGAAAAAAATCACAAAGTTGCCTCTTTTATTAATTTAAAAATAATTATTTGGCTAAAATAAACAGATTTTTCCCAAAGAAAAACAACTATAATATAGGTCGTAGCATGAGCTAGGGCATTAGGTATTTTTTTGTAACCTTTCATTACATTCTTAAACACAATTTCAAAATACCTAATAAATTTCGAGAATTTGCCGTGTTGCGGGTGACGCGGGGCGTGATCAGTCGCGCTCAAGCGCTTGTGGAGGACGGACCTATGCCAAATATTGCTGGAGCGCGGAGATGCAAAATTTTAAACTTTTTTCGCAGTAATAAATTTGAACTATGACGGTTGCGTGAAAATAAGGTTTTAATATACATAAGAACTGTCTGAATAATAATCCGGTCAATTTAAACCAAAAATTTAGAGTGATGTTACATAAAGTCCCAACAAGCTGAAAATCAGAAAAATTGTTCAAAACATAATTATAAACAATGTCTAAAAGTTCCCCATCATTCCCGTGTATGGAATTTTTTTTATTCAAGGTCAAAGGTAAAAAAAATGAGTTTTTCGCGATTTTCAGCAAAACGGTAAGTTTGATCATAAAAGTACCAGAGAAAATAAAAAAGCTTATAAAATTCTCTATAACTTTAATTCTATCCACTTTTTCCATATTCCAACCGTTATTGAACTACACGCTCCAGAAATGTAAAAATTAAGGACCTCGGGCAGGTAACTATGGAGCCTGCCCCAATGCTCAACAGTGACATGACCTATGTCATTTGAAAGGTATTAAAGAGTTGTACGGTAACGGTTTGGAATATGGAAAAAGTGTATAGAATTAAAGTTATAGAGAATTTTATAAGCTTTTTTATTTTCTCAGGTACTTTTATGATAAATCTTACCGTTTTGCTGAAAATTGCGAAAAACACTTTTTTTTTACCTTTGACCTTGAATAAAAAAAATTCCATACACGGGAATGATGGGGAACTTTTAGACATTGTTTATAATTATATTTTGAACAATTTTCCTGATTTTCAGCTTGTTTGGACTTTATGTAACCTCGAATGTCTAAATTGACCGGAGTATTATAGATTTAGTAGATTATTGCTTTGAAAAAAAAACAAAAAAATATGTTGTGTCACAGTATAAGAATATCAGCAGATCAACTATACAGCTGCAATGTTGGTAGTGGGGATACCTAGGACAAGACGTCTTGTCTCCTCTTGTCGATGCGGAGGTGGGAGTTTGCAACGATGCAGAGATTGCTACGATAAACAAATGTTTTAAACGATCTATAACGAAACTTAAAGCGGCAAACTAAATTCCACGCGAGCGAAGCCGCGGGCAAAAGCTAGTATTATTATAATTATTAAGTATATTATCACAAACCGGCCGGTGGAAATTTATATTATCTGCCTAGTCCTAAATAAAAGGAGTGAAATAAGAGGTATGATACAATATATTTATTTGTTTTTACTTTTGAAGGTGGCGCCACTGAAACCTAACAATACGTAGATATTCATATTTTTCAGTTATGTGTACTTTACTGTTGTTTGTTAAAACGTGTATGAACACCGCCACTTTAAAATATTTCTGCTCGTAATATTAGACAATAAAAATGATTTCACCCAGGGTTAAGACCGTTATTTTTTTTTAAACCTTTTATCTCTTTTTAGTTATTTTTCCCAAGGCTACCTACAATATAATACCTTCGTAATATCTACGATTAGTTTTGCTTGATAGGCTTTTTTTACTGTAGTCACTACACTGTGGCATCTCAATGAGTGACATATTCAAACTTAGCGCGCAAACTACGCGCGAGCGGGAGATCGCCCGCGGTCGGACCGCAGGCCCCGCACCTTACCCCCTCTGTAGTAGGTAAGCGCTGGACTCACGTCACCTTAAGGATATTTAGTTTTACTAGCAGCACCACACGGTTTTACCCGCCCGTTCCCGTGGGAATTTCGGGATGAAAAATTCTAACTAATATTATAAATGCGAAGTAACTCTGTCTGTCTGTTACGCTTTCACGCCAAAACTACTGAACCGATTTGAATGAAATTTGGTCCACAGTTAGTCCAGAGCCTGAGAAAGGACATAGGCTACTTTTTATCGCGAAATTCCTGCGGGAATGGGTAAAACGCGGGTGAAACCGCGGGGCGCTGCTAGTATAGATCGCACGGTACTAAGTACCAGGCTTACATAACATAGAAGGAGTTATACTTACAACATAACCGCATTGTTCTTTCTCAGTCAGTGGTACTGAGTACACCATCCCACAGACGAGAAGGAAATATAGTAAATACGCCATCTGGAAGGTAAATAAAAAAATAAATAAAATACAATTTAATAAGTACCAAAAAAAATTTGTTTACGCTACGCAAAGCTGCTAGTTACATATTTAGAACTAGCCGTGCACCGCGATTTTACCCGCGTTATGCTCGTTCTCATGAGAATTCCGGGTTTGCAAATAGCCTATAATCTCCCCGTTGAATGTGGCTATCTACGAGTATTCCAAAAAGAATTATTCAAACCGGACAGATAATTCTCGAGATTAGCTCGAACATACATACATACAAACAAACAAACAAACAAACTTGAAAATTTTACCTCTATAAAATCTACTTATATAAATAAAAATGAATTGCTGTTCGTTAGTCTGCTTAAAGCTCGAAAACGGCTGAACCGATTTGGCTAATTTTGGTCTTGAAATATTTATGAAAGTCCAGGGAAAGTTTAAACGGTAAGCATTGACTGAATAAATGCGGGAGAAACCGCAGGGCACAAGTAGTCTATAATATAAAAATGAATCGCTGTATCTGTTGCTAAGCGTATAACAGAACGACTGCACCAAATTGGATGATTCTTTTTTTAATGTGTTTCTTATTGTCAGGACAAGGTTTTTATACAAGAAAAATGAGGAATAAAAATCACAAAATACCCACGGGAACGGGGGCGCTGCGGGTGAAACCGCGGGGCGCAGCTAGTATTAGTATAGATAGGGGAAAAGCATCAAATGCTAAGTAGACCGCAAGTTAATTGCCACTGCATTACACGCATTACTGTGGCCGATAACTTAATGAACTTAAGTACTATTTAAGTGTCCGTTATCTAAGTACATACTTAACAAACATACTTGTCCATGTTTACACGATCGTCAGTTATTAGTAAGATTGTAGCAAGGTCGTTAACCTAATACTTATTGTTTTTAAAACCATTTTAGGCAAGTTACGATGTTCGAATCTATCTCCACATATTATGTCCCCGGCCGCGTCTGTCCATCTGTCCGCGATAAACTTAAATACTGCTGCACAGATTTTTACGTGGTTTTTTTAAATAGATAGAGTGATTCAAAATGAAGGTTAATATGTATAAAAATTCCCGAAATTCCCACGGGAACGGGCTCAACGCGGGTAAAACCGAGGGGCGCTTCTAGTCTATACTAATATTATCGGCGCCTCGACGATTGACCTGCGTAGTACCCGTTCCCGTGCGAATTTCAGGATCAAATTAGCCCATAACCTTCCCGTTGAATGTGGCTATCCATTACAAAAAGAATTATTCAAATCGGATTTGTAATTTTTTCGTGAAAGAGTAACAAACATACATACATACATCCTCACAAACTTTCGCATTTATAATATTATTAGGATACATAAAGATAGTAGTATTCAGTGAGTGACTTTGATCTGCAATAGAGTCTATATAGAACTATTCTCTCTATGGCAACTAGCTCATGATGTTGTCAAATGATTGAGCTGATAAAACCCACTTCAATCGAGATAAATTCAAGATACAGTCATATCTAAATTATATTTATTACTAGCAGCGCCCCGCGGTTTTACCCGCGTTGTGCCCGTTCCCGTGGGAATTTCGGGATTTTTTTTACATAAAAACCTTCCTCTTGAATCACTCTACCTATTACAAAAAACCGCATCAAAATCCGTTGCGTAATTTTAAAGATTTAAGCATACAGACAAACAGACAAACAGACACGAAACAGAGACGACTTTATTTTATACTATGTAGTGATTCTCTCGATGGCAACTAGCTCATGATGTTGTCAAATCATTGAGCTGATAAAACCCACTTCAATCGAGATAAATTCAAGATACAGTCATATCTAAATTATATTCATTATTCCATCTGTAGATATCTTCTGAAGGGGTATATTGAAAAGGTTAAACTGCATCCCTACTCACAATCACTATCACTACATAGCATAAAACAAAGTCGCTTTCCGCTGTCTGTCCCTATGTATGCTTAGATCTTTAAAACTACACAACGGATTTTGATGCAGTTTTTTTATATTAGATAGTGTGATTCAAGAGGAAGGTTATAAAAATTCCCTAAATTCCCACGGGAATGGGCACTACGTGGGTAAAACCGCGGGGCGCTGCTAGTACTATTATAATGAAGCTGATGTGTTTGTCTTTTTGATTTCTTTAAACGCGCTAATCTCAGAATATACCAGTCCGATTTGAATAATTATTTTTGTAATAGATAGCCACATTCAACGGAAAAGTTAACCTTAATTTAGGGGGAAAAAACAGATGTCCGATTCTCAGACCTACTCGATATGCACACAAAATTTCATGAGAATCGGTCGAGCCGTTTCAGAGGAGTTCAACCACGCACCCCGACACGAGAATTTTATATATTAGACTAGAAAAGATAGATAGACCAGCGGATAGATAATATAATAAACATTTAAACAAAACAATGAAAAGCGAAGCTATTTGTAAATATTCGATTCACTCAAGAATGCATTATATTTAATTGTGTTACTAGTGATGTAATGAACCAATAAGCGAATTCCTGGCTTGTCCGCTTTTAGAAGGAGATAGATAGAGGATAGAGGGAGAGGAGAAGAATGGATACTGTCCTATAGTATAACTAGCCACGCCCCACGGTGTTTCCCGCGGGAATTTGGGGATAAAAGTAGCCTAAGTTACTCCTTGTTACATCAGTTATCTGCCAGTGAAAGTCCCGTCAAAATCGGCCCAACCATATCAAAGTTTAGCCGGAACAAACACACAGACCATTTTTTTATTAAAATGTTTTGGTATATGTATCGTGTGTATAACTAAGCACTTACTAAAAAGCAGTTATTTTAATATCACAAACAGACACTTCAATTTTATTTATTTGTACATGTATTTGTGTGTATGTGTATAGAGTATAGATGTATAGATATGGATGATGGAATGTATTTATAATCCAGGGCAAGGTAGCTTTTTACGGTTCCGTACCAAAAGGGTAAAAACGGGACCCTATTACTGAGACTTCGCTGTCCGTCTGTCACCAGGCTGTATCTCAAGAACGGTGATAGCTAGACAGTTGACATTTTCACAGATGATGTATTTCTATTGCCGCTATAACAACAAATACTAAAAATATTATAAAACAAATATTCAAGGGGGGTCCCATACAACAAACGTGTTTTTTTTACAGATTTTAAAGATTAGGTTACCATGGAATCCTTTGAAATTCCCACGGGAATGGGCACAACGCGGGTAAAACCGCGGGGCGCTGCTAATAGCTTATATTTATATGATGCTGTTTTAAGTTTAAATCGGACTTCTACCGATAACTGCAAACGGCTTTACAAACACTGGTACTTAGTACCAGGAACGCATAAATCCAAAGAAATGTACACAGCAGGAAACGAATGCTTGAACTTGAGTAAAAAATGTATGTCAGTCAACCTGTTCGGATTGATGCTATCCTGGTAGCTGGACTTAATGCCACATACTGTTGTCGTGGAAAGTAAGTAAAATCAATCTTGAATTCGTGTCTAAACGAGTTTCTATTCAATAATAAATTAATAATTTATCTATACTAATACTAGCTGTGCCCCGCGGTTTCACCCGCAGCGCCCCCGTTCCCATGGGAATTTTGAGATTTTTATTCCCTATAAACCTGACGGAGCCCGAGACCTTTCCAACGAATGCAAAACCGTGAAAATCGATTCGTGCGTTCTGGAGTTATAGCGTCAGGGAGGAAAACCCGACTTATTTTTATATAGTAGATTATAAAGAGGTAAAATTTGTAAGTTTGTTTGTTTGTATGTTCGAGGTAAGTAATCTCAGGAATTATCAGTCCAATTCGAATAATTATATTAGTAATGGCTAGTGAAACGCCTCGGTGGTCTAGTGGTATGTGCACTCGACAAGATTGAGGTCTCGGGTTCAATTACCGGGTCGAGCGAAAACATGTTACCTACTTTTCAAACATGGCTCGGGTTTAAGATCGCCAACCCGCAGCAAGCGTGGTGATTACGACATCCTCCTCACTGTACTGATATCTGAGGTGAGATGTGGATCAATAGTGGACCATTACAGGCTAATACTTTTACTTTTTCTAGCCAAATTCAACGGTGAGGATATAGGCTATTTTTCATCCCGAAATTCCCATAGGAATGGGCATATAGCGGGTAAAACCGGAGAGCGCTATCACTACATATTATAAAACAAAGTCCCCGGCCGCGTCTGTCTGTTCGCGATAAACTCAAATAGCAATGCACGGATTTTGACGCGGTTTTTTTAAATAAATAGTGATTCAAGAGTAAGGTATATATGTATAAAAGCTCCCGAAATTTCCACAAGAACGGGCACAACGTGGGTAAAACCGCAGGGCGCTGCTAATAACAAGATATTTAATTATGACATAGGTAATTGATATATAAATAAAAAATATAATACACTCATGTAAGTCACAGTAACATGAAAATATATTCAAAATGGGTATACATAACTCACATCTATTATATAATAAAATATATATTATAATGAATAGGAATGTAAACAGATATTTCATGATTATTTATCTATACTATAATAATATTATATAAAGAGGTAAAATTTGTAAGTTTTTTTGTTTGTATGTTCGAGGTAATCTCAGGAAATATCAATCCGATTTGAATAATTATTTTGGTAATAGATAGCCACATTCAACGGGAAGGTTATAAGGCTACTTTTCATCCTGAAATTCCCACGGGAAAACAACGCGGGTAAAACCGCGGGGTGCTGCTAGTTAATAATTTAACTTATTAACAAACTAGACGCGGCCCGCGGTGTTACCCGCGTTGTACCCGTTCCCGCGGGACCTTCGGGATAAAATGTGTCCCATCCAAACCAGGGTGGTGATTATCCTAAAATATTATCAAAAAAGTCTCCCTCCTCTATTCATGATAAACTCGAATAATATTCAACAAATTTTCATGCCGTTTTCACCGATAGACCAAGTGATTCACAAGTAACATTTTCAGGTACTTATCATCCCAAAATTCCTACAGGAACGGGTACAACGCGGGTAAAACCGTGAGGCGCTGATAGTTATATATAATTATCTGAGTAAGTGTTACAAGTGACAGAAAGTATGCAAGATAAAAAATATACATCTACCTTATGTATGCATTTCAAATGTAAGAAAGGACACTGAATATTAAAATACATAACTACGTGTTATTTATTATTACATGCCATACAAAGGTATGTAATAATAACTACATTAGTAAAAAACAATGTCGCATTCCGCTGTCTGTCTGTCCCTATTTATGCTTAGATCTTTAAAACTACACAACGGATTTTGATGCGATTTTTAATTATACATGGAGCGATTCAAGAGGAAGGTTTATATGTATAAAAAAATCTGTAATTCCCACGGGAACGGGCACAACGCAGGTAAAACCGCAGGGCGCTGCTAGTTTACATTATTTTTTTAACTAGATAAGGTTAACGGCACGGGTTTAAAATACGTTAATATACGTGTGTATCTGTGGTGTGTATATTCAACCAAGAATCCTGATTCCTGACCAACTAGATTGTATTTTTTTTTTAATATTTTCCTGTCTACAGGAAGTGTTTTGATAATTTTGAAGCCGGTTCAGAACACATAGTACATACGAAAACATCCCGAATTATTCAATAACAGCTTAAATATAATACTTTAGCACACTTCCCTCGAAGATTATTAAAAGAACTACATACCTGAATTAAATCGCGAACATGAACGCGTGTAGGAACACAATATTAATTTAAATAAATGTAAACAATCGGCTAAATTCAAACACGACTGCGCCGAGTTACCTGAACCAACCGAGTACCGACTGTTTTTTTTAATTTGATAAAAAAGTCTTCAATCAATTGATTTTTGATTTGACGTTGACAAAATATGGCAATTTTGACATCTATTATTAATTTACAATTGTCAAAGTCACTGTCACAACACAATTGTATAATCTGTCTCGGTTTTGTTTGTACATATATTAACCAAATCTTGGTCTGTGAACCAAATAATTATTTGTTTTCCTTTACTTACACATTATTTTCAAGAAATCACTACTTTACATGAATAAAAGCAACCATGTCCCACATCTGGACATTTTCACCATCATCTGAACTTCTACTACAACGTTGTAAAGAAGCCGCAACGCTAGTGAAAACCGAAAACAAATGGAATAAAAAGTTTGGAAAACAAACATCTATGATTAATGAAAAATCTCATGAAATTACACAAAATATAACTGAAATACCTTCTCCAGTCCAAAAGGAAGACAGCCACATATCAATTAACTACGAAGACTTATTTGAAACCATTGAAAACGATGCTAATATTCAGCTTGAAGTTATAGCAAATCAATGCAATAAAGACCCAAACTTATATCAAAAACTTGCTAGTAAACTGTCTGTACACACTGTAGAAAAGATATTTCAACTAATATTTAACGAAAATGAAGTAGAAAACAACTTTGTGCAACAGTTCATTATTAATTTCTATGTTTATTATGTAAAATATCAATATTCTGTACTTTGCATCGATTTATTAGCTAACATTAAATCTCACTCTCCTATATCTTACTTAAAACTTATACAATTGCTTATAAATGATACAGAAATCCCTTCTCAACTCTTACTTAGCCATGTTACTATGTTGAATGAAGAAAACATGACAAAATTTCTAGAAAATATTCATAAAATAAACATCACTGCTTGTGGTTTCGTTCATAACTTACAATCTATACTCAACGCCTACAAAGGTTCTATCAAAACTGATACTGTACAGAATCTTATCAAAAATTGTATAACATCTTTCAGTGAGATTTGTAAAACAGATCGTAACTATGGTAGACTGTTTTTGTTGTTCTTGCAAGCTGAAAAATCTTTAAATAGAAAAGTAAATGAAGAATCTTTAATAAAATGTTTAGATGTACATAATTCACCATTTAAAAGACCCTGTGTTAGTTTAATTAAGGAATTATGTGAGGAACAATAAATATATTAATTACAATTTAATTTGTTTATTTTGAAGTAGCAGCGCCTGCGGTTTTGTCTGCATTGTGCCGGTTCCCGTGGGAATTTCGGGAATTTTCATACATAGAAACCTTCCTCTTGAATCACTCTATCTATTAATAAAAACGCGTCAAAATCCGTTACGTAGTTTTTAGATCTAAGCATTAGAGATGAAACGGATATCCGGTAACTATCCGGTATCCGGCCTATCCGGCCTTGTTTTCACTATCCGGCCGGATACCGGATAGTAATACAGTATCCGGCCGAATTTCGGATATTAAAATAAAAATACATTACGTAGTTTACACAAAGCAAATGATACGACATATAGGATAAGAACAAGTTTTATTTATATAATTGCAAAGTAATTGGTTAAATATTAATTAGTTCGTTTAGTACTCAAAATTAACAAGTGGCAAATTGTGGTGAATGAATACAAAATTTTCCGCATTTGTTGGTAACAGGCGACTCCGCTTGGCTTCGTATACCAGACCCGCTTCTGAAAACAGCATTTCGCTATAAACGCTGCTGCCAGGTGCTGAAAGATAAATTCTGGCAAACCTTGACAACTGCGGGTACTGGTTCACATTAACTGACCACCAAATATATGGGTCGTGATTGCGATCGATACGAGCTGTCTTTAAGAAAAAATCAATCTCGTTAGCAATTGGATTTTGTTTTTCTTGATCGCGACAATCACTTCTATTATCCTTTGCTACTTCATTGAAACAATCCCAAAAAGTGTCATGAGCTTCACGTGTGAAGTTGGATCCAGTTTCATCTTCTTTAGCTCGTTTAGCAGGTGTTGAACACGGCGTAGATCTATTACTGTCAGATGAAGATTCGTCGTAAGAGTTTTTTATATAATCTATCAGAATTTTCTGGCGGGCTTTTTCAGTTTCAAGAACTCCTAAATAGTCTGATTTGAACCTTGGGTCCAGAAAAGTAGCAATTAAGGATTTAGGATTCTCTCTTAAGGATTTAAAACGACTTTCCAACTCAGATTTCAATTTCCGAAAAGGCCGAATATTCGGTGGCCGGATATCCGGCGCTCCGGCCTCGTAGCTTGCCGAATATCCGGTATCCGGTATCCGGCCAAACCACTATCCGTTTCATCTCTACTAAGCATACATAGGGACAGACAGCGGAAAGCGATTTTGTTTTATACTATGTAGTGATACAAAATTATATTGTTTTAGATTGTATAGATTGCTCTGCTCAAATAGCTAATCTAATAAATTGAATGAAGGCACTAATCTCAGGTACTACCAGTCAGATTCTGATAAATCTTTTTGCATTGACACTCAAGAGAAATATTTCAAACTACTTTTAAATCGAAATTGCTTTGGGAAAAAGGACAATATTAGTCACACTGTAGGGTTCTGGTAGGAGAATTAATATTATAAATGAGACAAAACTATTTATAAGTGTTTTTTAGTTAAATAATGTTTATAATGCAGTCTTCCTCTTCTTCTCGAAGCTTCTCGAAGAAGAAGAAGAAGAAGATAAGGCAGTAATTATCTGATAGCTGTTGAATTTATTGATCTATTTGAAAGTTCTTTTCGCTTTCTGTTCAGCCGCATCGCTCGCCTCTACAAACGTTCTCTTCAGTTTGTTCTTTCTGCTCTCCCGGTACTTCGCTGACACTTTCTCGGCTAATTTGGCTATCCTCTTCATGGTCTGAGGGGGATATCTGAAATTAAATTGTTTTATTTTTTAGGCAGGGCATTTTCTGAATTTTTTTACTTTAAATATTATAGATACACTTCGCTTTTATTATTCACTAGCAGCAACTTGCGGTTTTACTCGCGTTGAGCTCACTCTGGAGAGAATTTAGGATGAAAATAGTAAAGATCCAGTTTAATAATACTAAGTTTAATAAAACCAAGTTGAAACAAACTAAGTTATACATAAATCTACGTTACCTGCAACCTAAAAATTCGATGTTAGTAAATAGTTGAGCCAGCGTCACAAGTTCTGCTTCTTCGAAATCATCCTTGTGCTCGATCATGAAGCTCCTCCTCACCTCCCACTGCTCGTCAGACTCGTGCTCTGTACGCAGAGCATCTACATCTATCGCAGTCTTCATTTTAACTAAGTACTAACACAGTAACACTATTTTTCAAAAAACAAAGTTCAACAGACCAATTATATTTGGTGTTTGTAGTGTAATTGATGCACAGTGTAAGATGATTTGGGTTTTGTTTGATGAGTTTAAATATTTTTAAAATGGATTTGTTTGTTATAATTTCTTATGGTTGTTTATAATTTATTAAAGTTGAATTTTTTAATTTCAAAATAATACTGCGTATGTAATCCGAAGCGTGCACAACTAAAACTGACATTCATTGACTTGACAGATACAGTTACTGTCAAATGTGTGTCAAATATACAAATGATGGGAAATTACGTTTCATTCTTTACAAAAAATATTATTTATATTGAAAAAATATACATATAGGGGTAAACTGTATAATGATTGGCACTTTAAGCAAACTTCTGGCAACATGTGGCAAGTTCTCATTGAGAAAGAAACTTGACAATGCTATTAATTACTTTTTCGGGTAAATTGATTTCATGAGCTTAAATAACAAGTCGCATTAATTTAAAAAATAATCATTTATAAACTGGACCATCGAATTCTATGTATTTCTATGGAATGTTACAATCATTGGCACTTACGTATAATAATTGGCATATAAATTAAGTATAATCATTGGCACTGTAGGCAGTCTTAAAAATGATACCGTCTTACTTACTATTCTTCTTAGATTTAAGTTAAATTAATCTTCTTCTAATATTCTTAGTAGGTCTTCGTTCGACAAAGGTTTGGTTGGTCCACCATGTCTCTTACTCTCTTCTGGTACATTGTTTGATCTGTCTTTATTTCTAAAACTTTTCTTGTTTTCTCGACCTTTTGTGGAAGTTCTTTGTTCCTGTTCTATATTCATGTTCTGGCTCTCTATTTTCTCTATTAATTCTTCGTTTGTAGTAAAACCCTTGTTCTCTCGAAAAATTGTGGATAAAGGCTGCCGTATCTGTTCGTCCTTGTCCCTAATTGGTTGGTTATTGATAGTCACTTCGTGTTTTTCTTTTTCAATATTTCCTTTATCTGATTCTGAATTTGTTGTATTGGCAGGTTTTAGTAAAATATTTGAAAGTATCGTAATCTTAGAACTTTTAGCTCCATTTTTCTTGCTTAGATTTTCAATCTTTCCTTTCTTTTTGTTTTGGTTGTTCGTTTGTTTTTTAATTTTGGTTGAGCGATTTAATTCTGCTTTTTCTAATCTTGCTTTTCTCTTAGCTTCTTTTTGTTGAATGATATCCAATTTTTTTTGTTGTTTTTCCATCTCCGCATCTTCCCAATCTTTACTAGTTAAGACAAAAGTACGGTTTTGTGGCTGTGCACCTAGTTTTTGCTTTTTGATGCACAAAATGAAATTTGTTTCATCTCCATTATAGACTCGTGATGGATCGCCAAGAATTTCGAATAGCCCATTTTCTATTAGATAAATTTCGATTTGTCTGAACCAGTTTCGAATTTGGCTTTCCGACACTTTTGAGCTTGCTGAGGTTACAGCTTCAGAAGTTCTTATAGAAAGCTCCGGGTGCCTTTTTAAAAATAGCTTATACCAACCCTCCCCAGGAGTATTCTCTATGAAACTGTTTGGTCGGGGATTTTTAGTCAAAAAGAGATTGACCAGGTCGACTTTTTACAAAATCTTTAGATAACCGAAACTGCAAAGTTGCACGTGGAATATTGTATTTTCGCGCAGCAGTCTTTTTTCCCATCCCATTTTTTATATCTTTTAAAGCTTCTTCTAAATCTGCATTTGAATACCCTTTTGAATAGCTTTTGCCGCTCAGGACTTTCGGCATTCTTCAAATCTAAAATAATAAAAAGTTAAGGTATAACCATTGGCACTACTATAAGATATAATGATTGGCAGTGCTAAGAATTGATTTTGGATAAGAGAAGGCTTGAATTACTAAGGAACAAAGTTGAAAATCAATCAAAATATTGTTTGCTCAAGAATTTGACACGAGACAATCAAAAGTCAGAAAGTATAACGATTGGCATCATGGCCAATCATTATGTTGTCAAACAAATTAAAACATAGTCATTGGCACTAGTAAAAAAGTCGCCACATCTTCAATACAACTCCAAAATAAAGTTAAATGCGCTTTAATATCATAAATGGATTAAATATATAGAAAAAATACATAGCAACTTACCTAACAATCACTTTTTTCACACTAAATCCAGTCACTAAACCTACACTTTTCATTAAAATTTCACCAACTCGTCCAAACGCATTTTAAAAAAAGGCGGTTATGGAAAGACTTTTGACATTTGACATTTACATAGGTGTTGCCAGTATAATAAATTGAATATTCTACCAAATATTGTATTGCTATACCATAAAAAAAAGAAAACATTCTTATTATCCAGAAAAAACATGTGAAGTGCCAATCATTGAGGGGGTGCCAGCATTAGTACGGTTTACCTACATGGGTAGCTATTCTCAGATTACCCTTTATGTAATATCGATCATGCTTACATATAAAAGTCTCACTCAAGTTTGAGTAGGCCATCCTCAATACAGTATGTTTTTCAGACCGATAATGGCCTTGGACTTGGCTCAATTGATTGAAACTTTAATAATTTTCAAGTCATAATAAATAAATGATAAAGAAAACTAGATATAAGTTGGTGCTGGTAGCAATCAATTAAGCATAATATTAAAAATGGATATATAAATTTTAATTGGTGTTTATAATAAGTTTAATAACTGCGTTCAGACAAACGTAAATATGTAGTTCAAAGTGTTGCAATAGAATATAATTAGTTCATTCCAGTTCATTCGAGTTCATTGACCTTTTTCATGGCTCTTACATTGGCTCGACGAATTTACTGAATAAAATATCTTAATATGCAGACAATACGAAGATAAAAATATATTTTCCAAAAATGTGCAGACAGAAGTCCGTTTAAAGTTAAAACTTTTTAGTTTTGTAAAATAATTCGTATGATACAGCTGTTTTTATATGGCAGCACCCACTTAAGTCAAAAACTCCTTTGTATTGTTGTTGTTTCTTTGTGTTTCGATATATTTTCTCAATTTCTCTATAATTTGAAGGTATTTGTGAATTAAAAGAGTGATTTTAACTAAACAGTAGAGACAATGTGAAATATTTAAAGTGTTTCGAGCGTCGCTACCCTCGAATAAGGTAAGAAACGTCTATATTTTACAAATTAATTTATTCATTGTTTCATGTTCGCAAAACAATAAAAAGGTGCTTTATTTTATCTGCAGCGGTCTTGAAAAGCGTAAAGAAAGCTGCAGGAGATATTTCTCATCAGTGAAGACTACTAACCATCTCAATTATGGCGTTTTCGATCCGAAAAATTATATCAAACATTTCATATTTTTCAAAATCTGAAGATGGTGTTTCAGTTGAAAATGACTCTCAAAATGGAAGCTCGAGTGAAAGTCAACGAAAAAAATACTTTCCCTCCATTTCTGTAACCGAAAATATGGAATTTGACCGCGCTGAAGCGGATTCTACGACGAAATGTGCAAAAAGTCTTAATTTGCCATCCTCTGTGAAGAATTACTCCGTAAAAAAAGGTTCATTGTCCGACACCGATGTTCTTTCTATAAAAATCGATCCAGGACAAGAGCAGTCCAGAAAAAAATGCAAGAAGTTAAAACTAGATATCAACAAAGCTAATTCCAATCCAGATGACTTAAACACCTCTGAAGATAGCCCGGTGAATGTTGAGAACACTCCAAAACACAAGCTTTTGGAAAGTAGGAACTTGGAGCTGTTTAGAAACTTCAATTTTAACGAATCATTTGACATCTCAGACGTGGCCTCCAGTATCTCATCATACGATGACAATCTGGATATAGATCTGCTATCTGAACCATCTGATTCAGAATCTGCTGATACTGAAGATAGTAACATTAAGATGTGCAGAAAAGTGGAGCTGGAAACCCCATCAGAAGCGGTCCCCTCTGCCACTCCGGAGTCGTTTGCTGATGTTGAACTTGACAAAAATGAAGAAGAGAGAATGACCCAGCTGCTCAACTACCAACAGAAAGTTGACAAAATAGAATCGTTACTCACAAAAATGCTAACCGAATTTCAGTTCCATATTGAAGTGTCCAAAATATTCAATTCAAAATCTATTGTCTCTGCGTTGCCTGCTACAGACATGAGTGACATCTCCAAAGCTCTTGGAAGCTTACACAATGTTGATAACACACAAAGAGGTGTTAGCCCTGCAGGTTGGAATCTAATCATGGAAAAAGAGGATACAGCAACCAAATCTAAAATTAAAAACCAACTTGTCAATATAAGGGACAACATAGATCTCTTTATCGGACAATATCTAACTGAAAAACCTCGATTAGCTACACTTAGAAGTGATACTTTCAATTTACATAAAGGCTCTAGACAGCACAGGAGGAATCCAGTTACACAGAAGAAGAAAATCAAACACTACGACTTTCCCGACTTGCGAGATGCGATGGTCAACCTCTTTTCACCAACAGACTCAAACGACTCGTTCCAAGATGATACAGACAACGGAATCGCTGAACAATGTAAATGTTGCTGTCACTACGATACAGAATCCATGAAATCGGAATCAGAAACAAACAACACCATTTCATCTTCAATCGGCAACTTCACATTAGATTCCACTACCTTGACTGCATATTCCGAGTCGCTAGACTTGATTATAAGTTACAACAGCTTTCAAGACTCAAGTCTGTACAATACCTTACTTCAAAAAGCCGCGATTGAGCGTATTTCATTCTACATACAAGCACACAGCATACAACTGACGTCTGAACCTTCAAACAACTATCAGTCGAAGAGTAATATCACATTTTATTGTCCGGCTTGCTCGATTACAGAGTCTGAAGAGAACGGGCTTCTGAAACACATATTAAGTCAAAGCCACTGCGAGAAAATACATTTTCTTTACAAAACTGCTTATGTTAAGAAGTGCATTGCGACCGGCAAAGAAATTATGCCCAGTACTGTGTTGAACCCCATGACGATGTACAGAGATGATAATAAGATAGTTTGTTTTGGAGATGCAATATATGCTTGTTCATTGTGCTTTGAAAATATGATCGTGGGTGAGTCGGTGCTCATGGCTCATTGTATGGATGAAGAACATTTGAATAGAAGAGACAAAATGTTTGATATCATCGATTAATATGAGTGTAGGAGTACTGTACTGATATCATCAGTGAGCAAACTGTTTTTAAGGTATGAAATCATTAGCTTATGTAGTTGCTTGTTATGTGTATTCTTCTGTAGTAATCTTCAGGGTCTTATAGGACAATACTTATACTACTCCAAAGTACCAGGCTCACATAACTCACCAAGAGTTGATTCTCTCATATAGTTCAGTGCAGCGGGAAGACCCCGCTGCACGTCCTGTAAGATAAAGGACGATAATTATACTACTCCGAAGTACCAGGCTCACATAACTTAACAAGAGGTGATACTCTCATCAATAGTTCAATTAAAAAGCATGAATTTAGAATTAAGTCGAGCTTCCTTATTTTTAAGTTAAGTTTTCTAAATGATTTCCATTATTAAGACTGATTTTTGATATTTGTTATATATTATCATGTACTGGAGTTTTATTTTTGACACATTTTTTCGGGCTTTAAAAATGTAGTCCAAAGTAAAATTTATTTCCGTAATAAGACTGAATTGACTAGATTTCCTTTCTCTCTATGTGACAACTAAAATAACGAATTAATTTATGTATTTTACCCTTTAATTTTGTTAACTACTTATATACTTATATTTTCTTTATCCTATATCCGGTGCTAACATTGTATTTTTCTATTAAAACTTTTATTTCTTTTAATATTTTCAGTTTTTTATTTTTTTATGTTCACTAAGTACTTTTTATATAATAATGTATCCTTTAAATACCGCGGGCCTTATTCATGAACGCTTACTAACAGTACTTTAGCTATCAAATGGCTTGTCCCTTTCCGACATACGCTGTTTGTATTAGAGCGAAAGAGAAAAACACTTAAGGCCCATCGCAGACGACAGACTATCCGTGACGCACTTTTTAGTCTGTGAAAATAGAACCTATGTAATTATATGCAGTAACGCACATGACGCGCAAAAATTCTCGGCCGAATTTTTGTGCGCCGCAGACTCGATCGCACAAAAAGTCTGTCGTCTGCGATGGGCCTAAATCACTGTTTAAGTTAAAAATCGTTTATGAATAAGCGGTAATATTTGTAAAAGGCAAACCTGACTGACTCACTGACTGATATATCACCGCACACCCGACACTACTGTACCTACAAACTTGATATTTGGTACAGGAGTTCCTTGCATAATGTCAGTGAGCACTGAGACAGGATTTTGACATTCAACCCCTAACAGGGGGTGGCCCTTTCATCCAAAATGGCCGCTAGTATTTCATATATAAGAGAATCATGTGCTTAACATTTAACATAGCTTTAAAGTATATACATAGTATATAGGTCAAGGATAGGTATATGAGGGGAACGGGTGTGTTATGAAATTAAGTTAGCATTTAAGTAATTTTTTTTTTAAAAAGTTCGAAAATGTACTAATATCCATTGAGTACCTTTTCGGTTGAAGGTAACCGACTGCTTGCGTTCGTAGCTTTAATCACTACATATTATAAAACAAAGTCCCCGACCGCGTCTGTCTGATCGCGATAAACTCAAATACCTACTACTGCACGGATTTTCACGCGGTTTTCACTAATTGATAGAATGATTCTTCCGAAAGGTTTTATATGTATAAAAATTCCCGAAATTCCCACGGGAACGGGCACAACGTGCGTAAAACAATGAAAAAAAAAGAAAAATTGTGTTTAATATTAGTTAATAAGATTTTCGGAAAATGTATTATGTAAGAAATATTATTTGATAAAACATACAAAATAAATACTATTAAGTCAATTACAAAATATACGCAAGTTCGTCGATTACATTATGAAATTCAAAAATATTGATAATGCAATTAAATTGTTCTGTACAATGTCACAGGGTTTTTAAAGTAATATTTTGAAAAAATATCCGGTTAACAAAGGTTGGGAATATTTCATTTTAATTTTATTAGAGTATTTCATTGGTATTTTAATTATTTCTATTAATTCATCTTTTTAAGAGACTAAAATCCGTTTTTCTATATCGCCATTATTTCCAGAGTTACAGGCGGGCAAATTGATGATTAGACAGAGACAGCACTATACTGTGACGTCACAAGGTTGTAGCGCGCGTAGGCATCGCATACAAAAAATCATTTTGCAAGACAGGAGAGAATCTTTGAGAGCTTATAATTTCTTTATTTTTTAATAGATTTTGATTCTGATTTCAGTTGTGATCATAATTTTTGTTATTTTATAAAATTCATCTCTCAAATTGTACTTTTAATATCAGTGAAATACTCTATGAACTGTAGGTAAGTATCTATCTAAACACATGAACATAGTGCAAAAACGGTAAATGGATTTTCATATTCGGAAGTTTACTTGTACGAAAAGGTTGTATACCTACTTAGAATAGGTACATACAAATAAAAAAAAACTGATGAGTTTATTTCTTTAAGTTTGAACCTGCTAATTCCCGAAGCTACAATTCCGATTTGAATAATTATATTGTAACGGATAGTCACATTCAACGGGAAGGCTATTGGCTATTATTTTACCCGTAATTTCCACGGGAACGGGTACAACGAGGGTAAATCTGCGGGGCGATGTGCCTCACGAATATAAAAAAATGTTTTCTTCAAATATTTGCCAGCTTGAATACAAAAACTTGTTTTTGTATTTGTTAACGTTGTTTTCATTAAAATACGCTTTGGGATGTAAATTATGAAATTTATGAATCAGGGTCATATTGTTTTTTGACTTCAAATACATATTTCTTCTTTTTATATTGACTACTTCGATCAACAGTTCAGTTCAGTTCAACTTCGAGGTCAGTGTGTATTGTTGATACAAGTTTAACAATGTTAATGCGATGTTTTGACAATTTCAATGCGTCGTGATATCGTGATTGACCTCCGTTTGACTGGAAAAGTACCTTTAATATGAGCATTAATTCAAATCTGCCAATTAAATCATTGATGTAAGTATGTAGTAGAAATCAATGATTTAATTTTGACAGTTAGTATATTTTAGGCAGGTGTACATTTCATTCATTCATTCATTCATTTCGAGTAGGTCAGCGGCCAACCCTTGTCGGAGTTTTTAGACCACCTAAGGTTACGACATGGTCTGACGGTTAAAAAAACCGGGACTATGTAAACTTATTTGTCACTACTTAAAGTAAACAGGTGAATTTGTCATTGATAAGATGAAGTAGTCGCGTTTATAACATAATGCCAGTATTTATAATGCCAATTTAGGCATTTTTTTCATAACTGGGCTACTTTTTCGCAATTTGAGTATGGACCCCAATTCTTTTGTAATGATATAGATAGATGTTGTTAACACGTAATATGACTTTTTCTTCACCACAAGTCTAGTATAAGGTAACATAAGGTTTTTAATTATAAGTACATATATTAATTAGTAAACTAAGCTTCTTTAACTTACTGTCAAACGAAATTCTGCTATATAGACTATAAGTTAGAATATGTGTGTGTAATATGTTATGTACTTGCATTGTACTTGTTAGTTAGTAATATAAGCCAAAATGAATTATAGATAATAGATCTCATTCAATATTCAAGACTGAACCACTATACAGTAAATACTTTTTAAACCAAACTCATTTCGACTGTGATACTTCAAAAAAAGAGCACTTTTCATTCGTGTATGAAAAAAATCATTTGGGTATTCTTCCAATATGTCTGTAGGTAAACTGCGTTTTTATTTAGTGTTTGACGATTTTAAGAAAATGTTAATAACCGCCAATGTTCGCTCGAAACTGAAAAAAATACTTACATAAAACACAATTTCAATGAAGATATTAAAAACATACAATGACATTTCCAGCCGGTCACTAAATGAAAATGTTCATTCACACTGAACGAACGAAAGCTCGCTCAGATTTTATCAGAAACTAAGAAAAACGCAGCTTCAATAAAATTTCTGGAGAAAACTGTCATTTCTCGTATTATAATTTTACCTACATAACATGTTTTCTTGAAATGTTTCAAATTCAAATTTCTTCTACTTCTTCTTCTTCATTGAGTGGATGGTCACCCTGACCAATCTTGGTGTCAGAGTTATTGAGCCGCCAAAGGCCTCTGACATGGCAAACTAATATGGCCGATTTTCCAAAAGAGAAATTCTTCAATAGAGTATTTCACTGATATTAAAAATGACCGATTTGAGAGAAGAATTTGGTTAAAAAAATTAAATTATGATCAAAACTGAAATCAGAATCAAAATCGATAAAAAATAAATAAATTATATGCTCTGAAAGATTCTCTCCTGTTTGATTCTCTCTCTTTCTTGCAAAAAAGATTTTTTGTATGCGACGTCTACGGCGCTACAAGCTTACGACGTCACAGAGCTAGTAGTGCTGTCTCTGTCTAATCAGCAACTTTGACCGCCTGTAACTTTGGAAATAATAGCGATATAAAAAAACGGCTTTTAGTCTCTAACACGTGATAAAAAGATGAGTTAATAGAAGTTATTAAAAAAACCCAGTGAAATATCTATTGAGGTTCAGTAAGAAAGAATGAATGACAACCTTTTTTCTTCTGAATGGTCTTCGGCTGGGAAATCGAATTATTATTCCACATTTTAACTCTAGTAAAAAAAATGATTTTAGTGTATATGTACGTACCAAATAAAAATGTTTTTAAAAAACTGTATGTAGTAAATTAAATGTAACCCGTCCTTGGTCACATGTTTATGAAATTCCGTAGTGCCATCAAATTGTTAAATAGAAATTAAGCATTGGTGTTTTCTTGTACATTTCATAAAAATCTTTGAACTAATTCATATTGTTGTTGTTAGACCATAAACTATAGAATGAGTATTGATTCTGCTACATCAAAGATATGAAAGACGAAACAAAATGTAATTATGTTTTTTTGCCGCCATTTTAAGTTTAATTTCTCAAAATTGAAAAAACTTCAACTTTCAATGGCAACGAAAACTAAACATTGTATACGAAAAAAGTATGTACTGCCCAAAATAAATATTATATTACCTATTGTGGACTTTTCCAAAAGTAGTTTACGCAAAAATGTATTCGTCTGACAGGGACTTTCGATCGTGTGGGAGAATTAGTAAATATACCTAATTAATTAGATATAAGTTGTTTATTTCATTAGTTAATGATACGTTAATGGGTAATTAATGTTAATGTAATCGTGCCATGAAACATCACCCATATTATTAATTTTAACGGTCGATTGTTAACTTACTTAATATAGGGTAAAATGACCAGTAACTGGCCACTTGAGATACGTCTCAGTTTAATGTTATTAGGTATCTGTACCTTTCAGAAATAAAATGTAAACAAACACAACATTCATTAAATATGACGAAAAACATACATTTGAAGCAAAAAATTAACAATCAAATAAGAACATTGCAACTTTTTAGTTCACACAGAATCAATAAACAAATATTACTACTAAATTAATGACAAGTCAATTATATAAAACGGTACATAATAGTTAACGGAAAAAAATACTTCTCTTATTTCAAATCGATGAAGTACCAAGTGACCAGTTACTGGTCGTTTTCCCCTACTTGAATTCACACTGCGCTCAATATTAACACAACTTCGTAATCATAATTAATATTTTTCTAGATACATTATCTAGAGTGGGTCAAATACTACTGCAGGGATTTCCACGCGGTTTTCACCAATCCATAGAATAATTCTTCCGTAAGGTTTATATGTATAAAAAATCACGGTATTCCCACGGGAACGGGTACAATAAGTGTTATTAATTATTAAGGAAGTTAATAACCGATGTAGAATTAAGGGTTATTTTAGTACATATTAATCGTAGCTTTAAATTGTGTATTCCTTCGCTGTTAATATATAATATCTTGAGTGAAAGGTACTTAGCTAATTAGTACTTACATTTCCACCCCCGACGGAAGAGGGATGTTGTATTTTGACGTCGATGTTGTGTGTCTGTTTCTGGCATAGAATTTGTAGTTTTCAAACGGATGGACCGATTTTGATACGGTTTTTTAATTTCAAAGTCAGAAAAAAGTCCTTCCAGGGGTTGGTTTTTGTATGTTTGGTAAATTGGTCCATGCGTTTTTGTGTTAGGGTAATTAATTTTTAATTCCTATATTTAAGTAAGTACTTATTTAGAAATATTTAATCAAATAGTGCTCATTTAATTCCAAAAACTGTGATTTGAAACTGTTGATAAATACCCAAAATTGTTATTAAAATAGTTTATACCTAAGAGAGGTGTCCACACTTATATTATTTATAAATGCAGCATTAGATTTCCGTCGAAGCCGAGCTTAGTTCAATCCCCCAATCAGAACGCAGTACGACGACTTTGACAGTTACTATGCGTTGTGATTGGTCGTTAGAGCACAGCCCCGCTCCGCTTAAACGGAACGCACGCTTACGCTAAAAACGCACAGGCGACTTGGCGCTTAGCCTAGCAGCTTGCATCGTAAGCGACGCTCGCGAATTTCGACTTGCGGTCGCTTAACACATTCATTACCACTATGAATTCTAAGATGTTTTATGTGGTGCATACATTATACGATAAGACTCGCCGGGACTGCAATAACATTTGAATCGACTCGCTACGCAGGTTCACTGGCAATACGTGAGTTAACTAATCAAGCCTCTAATAGGCTCTAAGCGGCTAGGAACCCCCGTGCGTTCGTGGCCTTATTCAACTGACATTATTCAAGATATTGGCTATTTCAAACAGTTGTTTTTCAATACTTACAATGAGGGTTTTCACGAAAATGTCACTTTTGACAGATTTCTGGACCTCACGTCTCAGTGCTGCCGCCTAGCGGGTGTCATTTCAGAATACCCTCATTGACACTAATGCTGATTTAGTGTGGATAGGTACCTTGATTGTTTATTCGATTACGTTGTCATTTAGAACCAAAATCTGTGATTCCCGTAAAATTGTCATTTCATATCAATAAATGTGTTTTATCAATTTGTTTTTATTTTCACTTACCTTGTCTTGATGAAATAGATATATTAAGTACCTAGTTTGTTTTCGCCGCTGTTTTCATGTTTCCTACTTTTCAAACATGGCTCGGATTTCAGATCACCAACCCGCATTTAGCAAGCGTAGTGGTTATGTCTAATCCTCCTCCCTGTACTGATACCTATATTCAGTGAGATGAGAGGCTTTTGCCCAGCTGTGGGACATTACAGGCTCATACTTACTTTTTTCACCGCCGAGCAGTCCAGAGCGCCGCTGTAGCTCAGAGTAATAGACAAATACTAGCTGCGCCCCGCGGTTTCACCCGCGTTGTACCCGTTCCCGCGGGAATTTCGAGATGAAAAATAGATGTTGGCCAATTCTCAGACCTACTCAATATGCTCACAAAATTTCATGAGAATCGGTCGAGCCGTTTCCGAGGAGTACGCGAACGAACACTGTGACACGAGAATTTTATATATAAGAAGATATATGTGTGAATGTCTTTGTCGCAAGGAAGATGTAAGATTTGGTGATCGAATCAATCAGTTACTGAAACGAACCGATTGATCGCGATCGACATCTCTCGTCTCACTATAGTGGTAATACTCTGTAGTCTCAACTGACCCACTGAGCGGTCTTGAAGTAAAGCACAGGGGTCTAAGTAAGGGATCAAGTTACTGACCTCTATTATTTCTGACTTACAGAAACTTGCGCACGCCAGAGAGAGACAGACAGAGAAACATGCGCGAGAGAGACAGACAGAGAAACTTGCGCACGCCAGAAAGAGACAAACAGAAAAAATAGAGGTCACTGGAAACTGGACTGGCTGTTACCATACAAATAACAGCTAATTTTGTGTAGCAATTTGAAGCGCCCCTGCGAGTGTCCCTAGAACTAATTCTGACGTTCACTGCAAGCATATAGGAGTACCACAGTCGTGACCACAGTCGACTTAACATATCACTAATTTTAGTTCCATGGACATTCGTATCTGCCTACAGCGCCAAAATGGCGACACTCAAATGGGCACAAAATTATTGACTGCAGCCTGTCCAGTGTATACAGGGTGTAATCGTTAAGTGTGCACAGGCGATTATTCCGTAACTATTGCAGATATCAAAAAACTTTAAACTGATATCGAAAGTACTTTACCTAATGAGTAAAATGACATTAATAACTTTTTTAAAATAAAACGAGAAATATCCAAAAAAAATACATTAATCACTCCCATACATTTTATTTCTTAGTAAGTACAAAATTTTTTATTCAAAGCATATGTTCGAAGTGACGTCCTCCTTGTGCAATACAATGACGAGCTCTATTTACAGTTTCTAAATGAACTTTCCTTAACATTTGCGGAGTAATTAAAGCAATTGCACGACGTACACGATGCTGTAACTCTTCTAGGCTGTGTACTCTCTCAGCGTACACGTGGTCTTTAACAAATCCCCATAGGAAGAAATCACAAGGCGTGAGATCCGGGGATCTGGCAGGCCAAGGGGTTGCACTATTATTGGCTATTAAGCCATTAGAGCTCGTCATTGTATTGCACAAGGAGGACGTCACTTCGAACATATGCTTTGAATACAAAATTTTGTACTTACTAAGAAATAAAATGTATGGGAGTGATTAATGTATTTTTTTTGGATATTTCTCGTTTTATTTAAAAAAAGTTATTAATGTCATTTTACTCATTAGGTAAAGTACTTTCGATATCAGTTTAAAGTTTTTTGATATCTGCAATAGTTACGGAATAATCGCCTGTGCACACTTAACGATTACACCCTGTATAATAGGTCAGTGGTTCAAGTACAAAAATAAATAAAAAACTGTCCTTTTATTGATTTTCAATATAATTTGAGTACAACATAAAAAAGCTTTGAATACAAAAATAATTTCGCTTTATGATTTGCAATAGTAAATGCTTCTTCTCCATTTGTTTGCTTCTTTCATGACTTGAAATAATAAATAATCAATACAAGTACTCGCTCGTCCGTTTCAAGGAGATCGGAGACGTTTGAATCCGGGCGGAGCTCCTCCGACCAATCACAACTCGGAATCATTTCGACCGTGACAGTGCCTTGTTAACAGCCTCCGAGGTCTTGTGGTTTGACCCGGCTCACGATCCGGAGGTTCCGGGTTCGATTCCCGGTGGGGATATCTCATGAAAATCTCTTTGTGAGACTGTCCTCAGTTTGGTTAGGGCATTACAGGCTGAATCACCTGATTGCCCGAAAAGTAAGATGATTCCGTGCTTCGGAGGGCACGTTAAGCCGTCGGTCCCGGTTACTGTCTACGGATAGTAGTCGTTACATGAGCCATGTCAGAGGCCTTTGGCGGCTCAATAACTCCGACACCAGGTTTGATCAGGTTGACCATCAACCTGATCATCACTCGGTGAAGAAGAAGAAGTGCCTTGTGATTGGTCGGCTGAACTCCGCCCACCTCCGCTTCGCGTCAACAGGGTATTTCACCGTTTTTTTTAATTCTTTCTATGAAGTCATCTTTCTATCACGTGTTAGAGACTAAAATCCGTTTTTTTATATCGCTATTACTTCCAGAGTTACAGGCGGTCAAAGCAGCTGAATAGACAGAGACAGCACTACAGGCCTGTGACGTCACAAAGCTTGTAGCCCCGTAAAAATCGTTTTGCAAGAAAGGGACAGGAGAGATTCTTTTAGAGCTTGTAATTTCTTTATTTTTTCGTGTTTGATTCTGATTTCAGTTTTGATCATAATTTTAGTTATTTTACTAAACTCATCTCTCAAATTGTACACTTTTAATATCAGTCAAATAGCCTATTCAGAACGCAACAGAGCTGATATTATGAACAAACATCGCTTAACCAAAGTACGTCGCGATAAGCGAGACATGTATTTCATAACATCATGTTTTATCGCTTTCTATCATTCTTGTGCTAAGGGGACAGATACATTGTTCATCACAAGTACCAGGCTCACATAACTCACAAGAGATTATATTAATTTATTCACTATTTCAAGCCTATATAAGTCTTAAATTATCTGCCCAACTCCAAAAGGGCTCAAAATATATACACTATGTATACCAAGATTACTGTTAATCACGGAAATGATGGTGACAATTGCTTTACAATTCTTATCAAATAATTCGTGAGACTATTTATATTTTGCCCATGCTCGCGAAAGGGTTAATTGAAACGTACGTTGATTTTATTATTATTTGTTAGAACGGGAACTTGCGTACTCTGGAGTCTACTGTTGAGTTCCTCAACACGTGTCGGTCACGTCCGGTGACCTTCATCAGGAGGTGGGTGAAGCGAGAGCGACAGCGTCGCTAACAGTGCGGGGAGAGACGCTGTCGCGAGCGCTTCACCCACCTCCTGATGAAGGTCGCCGATCGTGTTGAGGAACTCTCAACAGTAGCCTCCGCGTACGTAAGTTCCCGTTTTAACAAATAATAATTCGTGAGACAATAAGATTTATATTTTGTACCGAAGTAGCAGCTGCCATTCCGATGAAGTAACAGTAATGTTAGTATAATATAATAAAGAGTTAGTTTGTAAGATATTGTTTATCGTCAATAACCATTAGAATCTAAAAATCCATCAATCATAGATTTTCAAAGTACTTAAACAATGGTTTATCCCGATTTTCCCAACTCCTCCCAAATGTTGATTAATTACAAATGTATAATCATCTTCAATTCATTTTTATATCTATAAATAAATTAAAATTACATAAAAAATAAGTCCGAGTGGGTCCGGGGCCCACCCTGAGTCGCAGACCGCCTGAGGACGACACGGGCCGAGGGGAAACAACCGGGGCCGACGAATCAACGTCTTATTGCAGTTGTTCGTCCTCCTCCCTCAGTAGTTCTCCCTCCTCCCTCAGTTGTTCACCCTCCTCCCTCAGTAGTTCCCCTCCTCCCTCAGTTGTCACCCTCCTCTCTGTTGTCACCCTCCTCCCTCAGTTGTTCTCTTCCTCCTTCAGTAGTGAGTGACGCCCGTCAGTCTCTCGTGCGCAGGCCCCACACTGACGTCCGCCGCGTGCCCACCGTGGGCCGGGAGATGGCGCTGCAACATAACACAACCCATTACTCATGTATTCTGTACATCTATACATATAAAAAAGGCAGCAGGCGGCATCTGAAAATCAGCGCTGCTCGGGGCCACCGTCCCGTACAGCACCAGCTGAGATGTAGCCTATTGCCTTGTAATATCTGTTTTTGTTTTTAAAGTGTTTAATTGTGGTCTTTTTGTTTTTTTTTTGTGGCAATAAATTTATTTTTTATTTATCTATTTATTTATAAATAAATACATTTGGAGTGTCTGTTTGTAATATTAAAGTTACCGCTATATGCATCTATATTATTATAAAGCTGGAGCCTCAACAGCCTCCGTAGTCTTGTGGTTTGAGCGCCCGGCTCACGACCCGGAGGTTCCGGGTTCGATTCCCGGTGGGGATATCTCACAAAAATCACTTTGTGAGACTGTCCTCAGTTTGGTTAGGGCATTGCAGGCTGAATCACCTGATTGCCCGAAAAGTAAGACGATTCCGTGCTTTGGAGGGCACGATAAGCCGTCGGTCCCGGTTACTCTCTACGGATAGTAGTCGTTACATGAGCCATGTCAGAGACTTGGCGGCTCAATAACTCTGACACCAGGGTTGGTCAGGTTGGCCGTCCACGCGATGAAGAAGATAAAGCTGCAGTTTGTTTGCTGCAGTACTGTAGTATATGAGACGCACCTGAACATGAACTGGTTGATGTGTATGGCGGGCAGCGCGGAGCGGAGCGCCGCCAGCGCCGACTGCTGCAGCATCCCGAACACGTCCAGGTACTGCAGCGACGACAGCGCGCCCAGCTGGCTGCGGCGGGAGATCATTACGATATACAACTCATTAGAAATGCTCATATTAAGTCATATTAAGCTCTCTAGATATTACATTTAATGCGTTTAGGTTAACAAAAGGTCTTAAAATGAACAACGTAAATAAAATAATGTTTTCAAAGTGCACTTTCAATGAGCTTAAACATGATCTCAGCTGTACAGACTGGCCGGTTTACTAAGTCATCGTAATGTTAATTTAGATGCATTTTATGAAATACTATTTAAGTCACTACATAGTATAAAACAAAGTCGCGTCTGTTTGTCTGTATGCTTAAATCTTTAAAATTACGCAACGGATTTTGATGCGGTTTTTAGTATGTAATAGGTAGAGTGATTCAAGAGGAAGGTTTTTATGTAAAAAAATCCCGAAATTCCCACGGGAACGGGCACAACGCGGGTAAAACCGCGGGGCGCTGCTAGTTATAAATATACTCCTGGTTTAGTAACCTCTTATAAATATCAATGAAGAGAAGAATAAATATCATAGCATAGACTATTCAAAAGTTATGGAAATCCCCGTCACGGCGACGCATTGTCTTTGCTCAGGGAAGGGTTTCATAGATTGGCTAATGATTGCTATAACTTTTACAGGTGGATTAGTTCATATTTGTGTAATAGAAACCGGTTAGTGGCGTTAAGAGGATATCTATCAACTCTAGTCGAAATTACCTCGGGCGTACCGCAAGGTTCGCATTTTGGCCCTCACTTTTTTGTTACATTCATCAATGACCTACTAAGACTCTTATCAAGTCATTGTCTACTATTTGCAGATGACCTAAAAATATTACTTAGGATCCTTGATGCGTCTGATAGTCTTATTTTGCTAAAGGACTTAAACACTTTATATAAATGGGGATTTGGATGAAACTTGACAGTAATATAGATTATACTATTAAATAACGAAGTATTATCATAGTAAATATTCGATGAACAATACACAACTAAATATCGGGTCGGCGCAAAAAATACGTCTCGGTGAATAACGCCACATTTGAAAAGTGAGGCGTTATTCTCACTTATTTTATTCATAAGATTTTCTACTTTATTGCTACGTGTCATGGTTGAAATTAGGTTGAACTTCGAACTGTTTTAAAACTTTTGTTTCAGTTCGGTAGTAAACAAAATAAGCTGTCACACGTCATCCACGCGGACAGTATTTAGCTTTGATTTTGTACGTGACCCGATATCTAGTTGTGTATTTTTGATCGAAGTAGTAAATGAAGTGTTGACTCACGCGAGCGCCGCGCACGGCATCAAATAGCAGCGGCTGAGCGCTAAGTGATGCAGCGGCCGCAGCGCGCGCAGCGCCGCCGCGGCGCCCGGCGACAGGCGCGAGCAGTCCGACAGGTCCAGCTCCTGCAGGCGCGCCGCGCGCTCGCACAGCCGGCATACCACTGGAATCATCATCAGCACAATGAAATCTATATATAAAAATGGAACCCGTTTTCCTTGGTCGCGGCATCACGCGTGAATGGCTGGACCGATTTCCACGGTTTTGCATTCGTTGGAAAGGTCTCGGGCTCCGTGAGGTTTATAGGGAATAAAAATCTCAAAATTCCCACGGGAACGGGGGCGCTGCGGGTGAAACCGCGGGGCACAGCTAGTTCAAAATAAAAGAAGTATACATACAGCTTTGTATATGTAACATCAAGTACAGAGAGTCAAAAAGACAAGACAAAAAACGGGCAATCAGTTTATGTATTAAAAAAACAGCATCAAAATACGATGCGTAGTTTTAAAGATACATACGGACAGTCAACAGACAGCGACAGTCGATTTTATAGTTTAGGCCCATCTCGTAGCCAGATTTGGTAGCTAGCTACGAAATGAGAAAAGTGTTTTCCCATCTTGTAGCTAGCTACTGAATGGGAACGATCTATTCGGTAGGTTAGGGTTATTTTTTTTTTACTGGTTAAAATCCTAAATCTTGGACTTTCGAATTCCTATTTCGTAGCCAGCTTCGAATCGGGATTATTTCTCCCATTTGGAAGCTAGCTACCAAATCTGGCTACGAGATGGGCCTAAACCGATTTTATTCGATTTTAAGTGATTAATTGATACGTACTGTCGTCTGTCAATATCCTGGCTCCGGCGAGGTTGAGACGCAACAGTTTCTGGGGCAGATTGTCCACTAAGATGCTGAGAGCGGCTTCGTCCAAATTACACCAAGATATGTTCAGGGATTGTAAACTGGAAATATGTAAGAAAAGTGAAGTATTAGGGGCTTGTTGATGAACGCTTATTAACAGTATTTTCGCTATCAAATCAAACTAGCTATGTAAACTAGCTGTGCCCTGCGGTTTCACCCGCATTTATTCAGTGACTGCTTACCGTCTAAACCTTCCCTGGACTACGACAAACATTTCAAAACCAAAGTCAGCTGAATCGGCCCAGCCGTTCTCGAGTTTTAAGCAGACTAACGAACAGCAATTCATTTTTATTTACATAGGTAGATGCGAAAGTTTGTGAGGAATGAATGTATGTTTGTTACTCTATCACGATAAAACTACTGGACGGATTTGGATGAAACTTTACAGAAATATATCTATACTAATATTATATATAAAGAGGTAAAATTTGTAAGTTTGTTTGTATGTTCGAGGTAATCTCAGGAATTGTCAGTCGGATTTGAATGATTCTTTTTGTAATAGATAGCCACATTTAACGGTAAGGATTTCAGCTATTTTTCATCCCGAAATTCCTACGGGAACGGGTACAACGCAGGTAAAACCGCGGGTTGCTGCTAGTAAGCTATATAGCCGCACCCCGCGGTGTTACCCACGTTTGTACCCGTTCCCGTGGGAATTTCGGGATAAAATGTATTCCATTTGTTATTCTGATGTATAATCTAGGGCTTTCGGGCACCCGGGCTTAACGCAGTTTCGGCCCTTAGTTACCTTTGACATCCTTCAAGTAAATATTGTAATCCTTCAGCTGTCAGTCCTTGCGCCATAGTTAGATTTAACGTTTCTAGTGCTTTGCATTCACCTGGAAAATAAATTATAATTAAGAATCAGTCCTGATACACTAAAAACCGGCCAAGTGCGAGTCGGACCCGCGCACTGAGGGTCCTATACATTAAAAAACGGCAAAAAATCACGTTTGTTGTATGGGAGCCCTTGAATATCTGTTTCATTTTATTTTTAGTATTTGTTGTTATAGCGGCAATAGAAATACAACATCTGTGAAAATTTCAACTGTCTAGCTATCACCATTCTTGAGATACAGCCTGGTGACAGACGGACGGACGGACATACTAATATGATAAAGCTGCAGAGTTTGTTTGTTTGAACGCGCTAATCTCAGGAACTACTGGTCCGATTTGAAAAATTCTTTCAGTGTTGGATAGTCCACTTATCGAGGAAAACTATAGGCTATTTTTCATCCCGAAATTCCTACGGGAAAAATATAAAACGTTACTCACCAATATTTTTACAAGTATCCACATCAACCTTTACGTTTTCTAAGCTTAGTTTCTTTAGTAACGGACACGAGTGGAGCAGGGCGTTCAGACTAGTTAAATCTATAGTGGCCATGCTGAGGTCTAGGTACTGAATACGAGAAGGGCTGGGGAGGGTGGTGGGTCGCCATTCGCCTATCTGTGAAGAATAAAAAATAAATAATAGTAATCTCCCACTGCTGCTCAAAGGCCTCTCATCTCACTAAAGATATCAGTACAGTGAGGAGGATGTCGTAATCACCACGCTTGCTGCGTGTTGGTGATATCAAACCAGAGCCATAGAATGTACGTTAGTTTGTTCTCTTTCAGGAAAAAACTACAAGACGGATTTGGATGAAACTTTACAGTAATATAGGTTATACATCAGAATAACACATGGGATACATTTTATCCCGATATTCCCGCGGGAACGGGTACAATGCGGGTGAAACCACGGCCATAGGCCCGTAGCTAGTAGTATATAATAGATTATGTTCTCACCTCTGAGCTAGCCAGTCGAACTATGATAGGTTTTCGCTCCAGTATTCTGCCTAGCGCATTCTTGGCCAGAGTCTTATTGCCTAAATCAAGTCTTTGCCACAGGGTTTCGTCGCAGGCAACTTGGTACCATCTGAAATATCACAAATAATTAAAAAACCTATACTAATATTAACTTCCAGTTAATCTCTAAAACGACAACATTAATTAGTGGTTTCTTAAGGTTAAGCAGTCTTCTGAGACCACAGTTCCAGTATAGGGGCCGAAACGTTAAATAGAAATCTATACTAGTATTAACTGGTAGATAATGGCTGGACAGATTTAGATGGGACTTTGACTGGCAGGTCTTAAAACTCCGACACTAGGGTTGGCCAACTAACCTACTCAAAATGAATGGCTGCCTGGCAAGTAACTGATTTGATAAAGAGTAAACATAGGCTACTTTTATTTTAGAAAAAGTCAAAAATTATAGGTGGAGAGCGTAACTCATTGAGATCAAAGTACCAGGCTCACATAACTCACCAAGAGATGAAGCTCTCATATAGTTCAGTGCAGTGGGGTCTTATAGGACGATACTTATACTACTGCAAAGTACCAGGCTCACATAACTCACCAAGAGATGATGCTCTCATATAGTTCAGTGCAGTGGGGTCTTATAGGACGATACTTATACTACTCCAAAGTACCAGGCTCACATAACTCACCGAGAGATGATGCTCTCATATAGTTCAGTGCAGCAGGGTCTTATAGGCCGATACTTATACTACTCCAAAGTACCAGGCTCACAAAACTCTTGAAGAGACATACCTCTTGCACACCATCATACAGTGAGCGAGGGTCCGTTTGGGGAGCCACCGGAATACGGACAGCATCACCTCGTCGGAGAGGGAGCGGAACGAGTCCGCCCCCACGGGGGTAGCGATTGGAGAGGGGGATGATAGCTCCGGCAGGGGGTCGGCTGTGGGGTGAGAAGTCAAAATCAATGAAATATCTTCACAAAATTTTTAAGCAGATGAATCAAACTATTATAAAGAGGTAAACTTACTAACTTTGTTGGTGCGGCTAGTAATATTATAAATGTGAAAGTTTGTGAGGATGGATTTATGGTTTGTTGCACTTTCACGCAAAAACTACTAAACAGATTTTGATGAAACTTTACAGTAATATAAGTTATACATCTGAATAACACATGGGATATATTTTACCCGGAAATTCCCGCGGGAACGGGTACAACGCGGGGCGCGGCTTGTCTATACTAATATTATAAAGAGGTAAAATTTGTAAGTTTGTTTGTATGTTCGGGGTAATCTCAGGAATTATCAGTCCGATTTGAATAATGATTTTTGTAATGGATAGCCACATTCAACGGGAAGGTTATATGCTATTTTTCATCCCGAAATTCCCACGGGAACGGGTACAACCCGGGTAAAACCGCGGGGCGCGGCTAGTATTATATAATTTAAATGAATCTTACATATAGAGATGTGTCGTTTTCCCACTGTGCTGGTGTACCCGGGCAGGTTGGCTGTCACCTGAGCGAGCGGCGTCTCCTCCTCAATCAGGTAGTCTGTTTGGATGGTGCAGTCCAACTGGGTCTCAGAAAGAGGCTTCACTGTAACATTATTACTATTACTTAGTGCGAAGCTTTAAAGAAAAGTAAAGTATTTCGTGGGAAGAAAAGTAATGTGCTACTCCCTTTTTACATAAACGATATTTAACTTAAACAGTGATTTAAAGTATTAATTTAAACGTACGTTATCAAATGGCTTGTCCCTTTCCGACATACGCTGTTTGTCAAAGAGCGAAAGAGACCAAACACTTTAAATCACTATTATTAGTTTAAACGGGAACTTACAGTGTGCAGGGAGAGACGCTGTCGCTCTCGCTTCACCCACCTCCTGATGGAGGTCGCCGGACGTGACCGAAACGTGTTGAGGAACACTCAACAGTAGCCTCCAGAGTACGTAAGTTCCCGTTTCAACAAATAATAATGATTTAAAGTGTTTGGTCTCTTTCGCTCTTTGACAAATAGCGTATGTCGGAAAGGGACAAACCATGAATGAGGCACTTAGATTGTAATGTCCCGCTGGGCAAAGGCCTCGCATCTCACTGAAGATATCAGTACAGTGAAGAGTATTAGGCAATCATTAATTAAGAATTAGGAAGACATCAGTACAGTGAGAGGATGTCGTTATCACCACGTTTGCTGCGGGTTGGTGATCTCGAACCCGAGCCATGTTTGAAAAGGAGGAAACATGTTTTTCTCGACCTGGGAATTGAACCCGGAACCTCAGTCTTGGCAGGCGAGTGCACATACTATAATAGAGGTGTAAACTTAACAAATATGTCATTTCTTTATTAACTCGGCGGGAAGCGCGCCCCATATACCAACACTGACTGTCGCTACTGGGTAAAAAATACCACAATAATATTCATTGTAAGAACTAGAGCTATTTTATGGGTAATTAAATAAACCAATTTTTATATTATATTGTGTTATATTTTCAATTAAACAAGAAAGTTGGAAACTAATTAATGCTTAGTATAATATGTTATATTTGAAATTTTAAAACACAGCCCAAAAGCTCAGCCATTTTGTGCACAAAACGAAAAATATTCTCTAAACTTATTAAAAAACAAAAAAATGAGATCAATTTTAAAAGAACATATATCTTGACAATATATCTTTACTTATAATTATAATCGAATCGAAAAATATTTTAATATGGCACTTTTTTGAAAAAAATCTACTGGGTAAAAATTACCCGTACGCACCTTTTACGTCCGTCGTGGTTCAACAACACGCGCTAACTGGCCCCTTATTCAAAATGGTGGACCGTGGAACATCTGTCGAAAGGTACCTAAAACGGCGCTGCACAAAATTACGCACAAAAATAAATATTTTCGAAAGTATGCACTATGTGGTAAATTTTACCCGGTAGCGCCTCCCGCCGAGTTAAATGATCGGGTTGTCATATTTATCAAACTGGCTCCAGGATACGTCTTCGTCTACTTCTTCACAAAATGATTATGTGCTTTTTTTTAAACCTATATTGTCCCACTGTTGGGCAAACGTCTCCCAAGCATCGCCAACCCTCCCTGTCCTTTGCGAGCACCCACCAATCGCTGTTAAAGGCGATTAGATCGTCCCGCCAACGCTTATTTAATTATCCCAGGTCCGTCTTCGTATATACTTGACGTACGTTTGTCGGCGCTTCTAGGGCTCCGCCCCCGGCTGGTCCCCGGCCCCGGGCTGCGCAGCTTGGCGCGGGGGCTCTTGCGAGGAGACGCGCAGTTCACATTCGGGTTCACATTCTCTATATTGTGTTTTCTCTTTACCGGGCGATGATGATGCTGGAATAAAACATACATTTTGAACTAAGTAGGTAAAGTCGACTCTCGTTAATTCGAAACTTGAGGGGCTCTTAAAATATTACGAATTATCGAATGTTTGAAATATCAAATGGTTCGTGTAATGTTGTTTGCCTCTGCAACTTTGAATTGTCGAGTGTTGGACGCCGATGAGTTCGAATTAACGCGTCGTTTTATTATATACAAGTTTGAACTTGTTGTAACAAATTTGAACTTGTCGCTCTTTCTCCCTGCAACTTTGAATTGTCGAGTGTTGGAGGCCGATGAGTTCGAATTAACGCGTCGTTTTATTATTATAACAATTATTTTTTCGTTCGAATTACCAAGTGCATAAAAATGTATTGATTTAGTTCGAAATATAAAGAGATTTTCTAGGGAACTCGTGATAATTTTGAATTATAGAGAGGTTCGAATTATCGCAGGTTGAATTAACGAGAGTCGACTGTATAGTTAGTAGGTTCGAGCAGGTCAGCGGCCAACCCTGGTGTCGGAGCTTTTACACCGCCTAAAGGTGACGACATGGTCTGACGATTGATACCACCGGGACCGAAAATTAAACGTGCGCTCCGAAACATAATACATTTTGACGTTAAAACTTTTTGAATTGAAACTACGGGTACACTTCGCTTTTATGTAACACAAGCCGCGCCGTGTTTCACTCGCGTTGTAGCCGTTCCCGCGGGAATTTCGGGATAAAATGTATCGTTATGTATACGGTTTATCCCGAAATTATTTATTATTATTTTAACCGTCGGTCTCGGTTGCTTTCTACAGATAGTAGTCGTTACATGAGCCGTGTCAGAGACCTTTGGCGGCTCAATAACTCTGACACCAGGATTGGTCAGGGTGACCATCCACTCGGTGAAGAAGAATCCCGAAATTCCCACTGATAGAATGCTAGTTTTTAGATCTCAAAATTCTTATGAAAACGGGCACAACGCGGCTAAAACCGCGGGGCGCTCCTAGTGTATAAATAAAAGCAAAATTAGCGATGTTTTGATGTCTGTTTAAAATTAAAACAATGCATTCAAGTATCACCCGACCTGGTTTAGTAAAAGTATTGAGAAATACTTAAATAAAATTGTTAATGCATCAGTTATTTAAGAAAGTATGGTACTTGGACATCGTAAGCAATTTAAACTAGGCCTTTTAGTAAGCAGATAATTAATTGCAATATAGCAATATTGCTAATGTTGCATAGCAATAATATATGAGCATTCTATCCTATCCTACTAGTTTTATAAATGCGAAAGTTTGTGAGGATGGATGTATGTATTTATGGATGGATATATGGATGTATGTTTGTTGCTCTTTCACGCAAAAACTACTGAATGTATTTGGATGAAACTTTACAGTCATGTAGGTTCTACATCAGAATAACATAAATAAATTTACCTTGTTTGACTTGGGGGAATTAGTAAGATATATCACATACCATAAGTCCTTCTTCGTTCGAAGCTTCTTCATCCATTTCTAGAATGCTCACGCCCATTTCTTGTAGCACCTAAGACAATAAAAGAAAGATAATGCATTAGCCTGTAATGCCTCACTGTTAAGCAAAGGCCTCTCATATCACTGACTATATTGGTACAGTGAGGGAGATAGTATTAACAAGCAGCGCCCTACGGTTTTACCCACATTGTGCCCGTTCCCATGTGAATTTGGGGAATTTGTATACAAACCTTCCCCTTGAATCTGTCCCCTGTCTGTCTGTACGCGATAAACTGAAATACTGCACGGATTTTAACGCGGTTTTTTTAATAGACAGAGTGATTCAAAAAGAAGGTTTATATGTATGAAAATTCCAGAAATTCCCACGGGAACGTGCACAACGCGGGTAAAATCGCGGGGTGTTGCTAGTCCTAAATAAACATGTCAGATATAAACATGTTTACCATCAAAGTCAATGTAACATTTTCATCAATACTAATATTGTAAAGCTGCAGAGTTTGTTTGAATACACCAATCTCAGGAACTACTGGTCCGATTTGAAAAATTCTTTCAGCGTTGGATAGTCCACTTATCGAGGAAGCTATAGGCTATTTTCCATCTCGAAATTCCTTCGGGAACGGGCACAACGCGGGTAAAACCGCGGGGCGCTGCTAGTCAGTAAAAATGCTGATGAAAATGTTACTTAAGTTATAATGTTACATACTCTTACCATAGTCACGCCAACTACATAGCCCACTAGTTACTTAATTACAGAAATACTAATATAAAGTCTGGTCTAGACTTAACTTAGAAGGAATAAAGTAGATTACATATCACTAGGAAGTAACTAAGGTCTTAAGGCGATAGTATTAATGCAATATCACTTTTTCAGGCTCCTTTTCAAATTATAACTCACATTTTAATAAGTGTATTTACTTTGAAGACTATGTACTTACAGATTTCAGATGAATTTCATGAAAACTCATAGAGGAACGACTTTTTTTGGAGGGGAATTTTGCAAACACTTTACCGCGTTTTCAATGTCCTTTAACGTGACTAATCAATTGGTTTAAGGGCGATCGTGACCATTAATAATGTATCTAACGATACAATAGAAAAGGGCGAGCGCAGGTAGTGTTTTTTTTTTGGTTAGCCAAAAAGAGGAGGGAAAAAAAAGCGGGAACATGTCAACCATACCTCATGATCCGTTCTTCTGTCAATTAAACTCCAACTTTTACGCGTAGAATTATCCATACGCATTCGTTTTCTGTAAAATCGCGTTAAATTACTTTAAATTTGTATAAATAACACCAAAATAACGTAAAGTAGTTTACCGCCATTTGACTTTCCCGCTAGCCGATCAGCTGTCAGCCAGCAACATACACGATTATAAAAATGACGTTATTTAACACAAATATACACTATTTACCGAGGACTCTCGATGTCTTCTGAACCTCTCAACGAGAGATGGTCATCGTCATTTTTATTTATACTCATTTTGATAATTTTCTGTTATTATTTTAATTTTTGTAACGTATCAGAGGACAGAGGGTCACTGAACTAACGTCATCAGCCGATTTATTTTGGCAAATAAATGAAAAGAATGAATGAAAGTGAAACAGACATAAATTAATGAATGAATGAGCGACATTGACATAATGGAATGAACGAAAAAACTAGTGAACTACCAGAGACAATGAAATCGAAAATTGTTAATTGCTAGAACAGAAAATGGAAAATATCGTGTCGTGTGTTGTAAAAGAACTCAAAAATCGGACTAATGTAGAAATAAATTTACTGAAAGTTATGTGAAACCCACGTGATAAGGAAGGAAACACAATACGGATTTCATGTACGAACTGAAGAAAGTTTGAATATAAAGAATCCTTGGATTTATTTCATTAGAAATAAATTTCAGAATTCAAAAAATTAATAATATTTAGAAATGGCAACATACTGCTAAAATATGACCAATGAAATAGAGAAATAATCAATGAAGCTCATCTATTGGTCAGCGTGACATCACGATAACCAATCAAATCTTTCAAGATACGCGATTTGTACGCCCCTCGCCAAAGCAACGGAGAAAAAACAAAACTGCGCAAAATCAAAAAGAAAACAAAGGCGATCGAGGCTGGTTGTGTTATACACATATTTATCTAAAAATACGTGTAATTACTCTAATTACAAACTAAAACTAAATAAATAAGTGAAGAAAATATCATTATTGACGCTTCTGAGTGCAGTGTTTGTAAAAAAACAAGATGACGACTCGAAAATTGAACACCATTGAAGATCTTAGTGGTAAGTAAACATAGCTTTCAAAACAACAACATAGGTAGTGCTTGCTTTGTTTGTGACGAACGAAACTCGTCTAACCCGTTTCTACTAAGGAAGCGCTACTCTTATGAAGAAATGTGTTCAAACTGCGCAGTACATAACATACGTAAATATCTATATAATTATCAATAAGTCGAGCAATGTAAATGCGTTATAAAATCTATTTTGCGTCTCATAAATCTCGTATCGTGGCCTACGTGATTCTTATTATAAGCCTACCAATTTGTATAGTACGTTTGATAGTGCGTAACGCATGCGTGCAACGTGTAATGTAAAATGGCCGAGTTATACCTGTGGAGACTTGAATCTCCTATAGTTTTATGCTATCCTGGTATTTTGCCTATCGATCAGTCGACATTTTGTTTACATTCTGTGTTTGTAAACACATATTTCATGTAATTTTCTTGTGCAATAAATTTGAAATTGACAGTAATATTTTACTGAACCAATTTTGATAAAAATGTGGTCGGATGTTCAAGTTGGTACCACTAGTTTCCTGCTACAGATGTCCTTGTAAATTAATGTTATACCTAGTTACATTCTAAAATTGAGGTCCTTTAAATTTTATCGGTAACATAAATTGTTATAATAATAATATTATTATTAGAATTGATTCTTAAAGATAATCTCACAAATTCAATTAATTTTAATTTTATTCATTGTAGAAAATAATAGGAATCTAAAGCATTGAAAACCTCCACTTTTTTTAAAGTTGGATATATAGGTAAGTACACTAGCAGTGCCCCGCGGTTTTACCCGCGTTGTGCCCGTTCCCGTGGGAATTTTGGGAATTTTATGCATATAAACCTTCCTCTTGAATCACTCTATCTATTTTAAAAAACTGCGTCAAAATCCGTGCTGTAGTACCTATTTGAGTTTATCGCGAATAGACAGACAGCCGCGGCCGGGGACTTTGTTTTTATAATATACTAGCAGAGCCCCGCGGTTTTACCCGCGTTGTGCCCGTTCCCGTGGGAATATCGGGAATTTTTATACATAAAAACCTTCCTCTTGAATCACTCTACCTATTACAAAAAACCGCGTCAAAATCCGTTGGGTATTTTAAAGATTTAAGCATACAGACAAACAAACAGACAAAAATAGCGACTTTGTTTTATAATAGGTACCTATGTGATGAGTGCTATAGTGATAACCATTTTCAAAAACTCCAATCTCTGATGAATAAAAAAACATTTGCCATATTTATTTAACCTAAATAGATAAATTAATCATAATACCCGTCCCCGCCGGAATTTCGGGATTAAATGTATCCCATGTGTTATTCTGATTTATCTATACTAATATTATAAAGCTGAAGAGTTTGTTTTGTTTGTTTGTTTGTTTGTTTAAACGCGCTAATCTCAGAAACTACTGAACCGATTTGAATAATTCTTTCACTGTTAGATAGTCTATTTATCGAGGAAGGCTATAGGCTACATTTTATCCCGAAATTCCCACGGGAACGGGCACAACGCGGGTAAAACCGCGGGGCGCTGCTAGTAACCTATATTACTGTAAAGTTTCATCCAAATCCTTTCGATAGATTTTGCGTAATAGTAACAAACATACATGCATCCATCTTCACAAACTTTCGCATTTATAATATTAGTCAGATTTTTCATTCCGACTGTACCACAGAAACGGGAGACCGCAGGGCAGGGCTAGTATGCAGTAAAGAGAGAAATATGAATAATCGGGTTTATGTACCTATATTGTACCATATGAAATTGTGTTTTTTGCGATAAACGCTACGTGCAAGGTTATATATTATCGCGTTAGGTTATCGTCCGTACTCACTAGTTTTGTTTCCGCATGATAATAGAACGTTCACATTTTCACAGGCCTCTCGTTCGATCTCCGATTAAGTTATGTTACCCTGGTACTTTTGGTCGAAAGAAGTTCAAAATACAGCTATAGGTATCTGACTTGACTCTGAGAGACGTTAATTAAATTAGTTAAATAATTTTATGGTAATTTTCAATTTATTAAACACTAGCAGCGCTCCGCGGTTTTACCCGCGTTGGGCCCTTTCCCGTGGCTATTTCGATGTAAAAAAAATAGCCTATAACCTTCCCGTTGAATGTGGCTATCCATTGGAAAAATAATTATTCAAATTGGGCTGGTAATTTCCGATATTAGCTCGAACATACAAACAAACTTACAAATTTTACCTCTTTATAATATTATTAGTATAATTATTACTGTAAACTTTCATTCAAATCCGTCCACTATTTTTTGCGTGAAAGAGTAACATACATACATCCATCCTCACAAACTTTCGCATTTATAATATTAGTAGGACATGCCAATTTGGCTGATACCCAAGTGTAACGGTCATTAGCTGTGATCAAGAAATCCGAAGGACTAGAATATAGCAATCCAACTATCTATCTATACTACACTAGATATTTTACTATTCTATATATTTAGAGTAGGACGTGAGGTTCGTGACGTCACGGACGTTGTCGTGTGTGAAGAGGTTCCGTGTTAAATAATCAATTTAATTTGTAAATAACAGTCTATTTAGTGATATATAGTGTTGTTCTGCTACTCGGTGATCGTATCTGTGGTTGACAGTGCAGTGTGCTTAACTTTATAACTATATTTGGTGTTTTTCTGAACAAAACACAGTGCTATAAACTTAATATAATAACAGTTCAATCTTTTATGTACCCACAAATTAACAGTGTTATAATCAACACCTCCGTGGAGAGATCCGGCTCTACGCTGAACTCTAGCTAGTGTTATTTTCTGAGTCGTGTTTACTGCTCTACTTCCGTTGAACACCGTAGCTTTACCATAAGAATACCATTGATGTGCTTGTGGGTGATACATGTAATGCCATCTATTGGTGATACCGCATACTAGTTTGAACTTTTACGAGTGCCCTCTGGTGGCGTTGTTTATTGATTTCTTTTAACGCCATCTAGTGGTGTGTGGCTGAACTATTTGAAGCGTAATCAAACTAAATAACTATGGTTCAATGTATGGCTTGCAAGAAGTTCATGAGCGCGAAAGATGGCGCTACTTGTCCTCAATGTAAAACTAAATGCCACTTTGCTTGCGTGGGATTACCTGCTGGGGCTATTGTTGCGCCTACGTGGAGATGTGGTGACTGCCAAATGAAGTTACCAAAAGGTAGAGATTCTGCAACACCGATTCGTGGACGATCAGATGACTACTCTATGCCCAGCCCCTCCCCGGTGTGCACAGTTAACGAAGCGGATGAAACGGAACTGCAGCTCCGTATGAGAATATTTAGAGAGGAGTTTCTAGCTGAATTCAGTGGTTTAAGAACATCTTTTACTGCCGATATGCGCCAATTAACAGAGGAAGTGAAAACTTTGTGCTCGGAAATGCGAGACCTTCGCTCTGAAATTTCGGATCTGAGAATGAGCCTTAACAGAAGTGATGAGAAGATAGTCCACATTGAGAAAAGACTGATTGCGTTAGAGGAGGCCCGCGGTAACACTTGTGATGTTGGTGAACATGGCTCTTTGGCCAAACTTGAAAGTACAGTGCAAACGCTTGCCATGGAGTTGAATGACCGCGATCAGTTTGGGCTTCTGAATGATGTGGAAATCACTGGCCTTCCTGAAAATCCTGGCGAAAACCCTATAAACATCGTGTCTCTCCTTGCTATTAAAATAGGGGTACCCCTTGAGGAGCGTGACATTGTGTCTGTGGAGAGAGTTGGTGTGGCTCCGACATCGCGGCGTAGTGAACATGAGGTTAGTCCTAAGGAGGCTACGCCGCCTGGCGTTGCCTGGTTACCACGAAGGCTGGTGGTGCGCTTTGCCCGTAGAGCGACGCGGGACATGTTCCTACGGGCGGTGCGTGTTCGTCGTGTCATTACCACAACAGACCTTGAGTTCCCAGGCCCACCTGTACGTATATATCTCAATGAGCGTCTGACCAGGATAAACAGACAGCTATTCGCCAAGGCAAGGGAGGCGTGCCGGAATAAGCAATGGAAATACTGCTGGACGAGGGATTGCCGTGTTTTAGTTAGGAGGGATCAGGTTTCACCTACGCATCGTATTCGGTCAATCAATGATTTAAATTTAATTTTTGGTGTAGGGACTGTTTGACCATACATTTAAATGTACTCGTAAAACCAATTCATGTTTTTCTTTCATTTATTTTAGTTATTTTTCTTTATATTTTAGTTCTCAGCATAATCATTATACGTATATCGAATACAAATGTCTTGTGTAATATAATAGTAAATAACTTCTTGCACTTAATTTGCCTATATGAACGCATTTATTCTATTCATAAGTACAATACGAGTATATTTTTAACGATAGTACATGTGATAACGATAGCTGTTTGTTTATATAATGTTATTACATATTTTCTATATATTCTAGTTCTCAGCATAATCATTATACGAATATCCAATACAAATGTCTTGTGTAATATAATAGTAAATAACTTCTTGCTCTTAAATTGCCTATATGAACGCATTTATTCTATTCATAAGTACAATATGAGTATATTTTTAACGATAGTAAATGTTATGACGATAACTGGATGTTTATATAATGTAATTACATGTTTGTGTTATGTGATAATCAATATTAGTAATGTTATGATAAGTATTTATTTTCGTAAGTATGTTACTTACTGCTATTTCAAGTTAAATTTCTATTTCAAAGTGAGCAGTGTCCCTAACACATATTTTACCATATACCTATTTATTGAAATTTTATCATTTTTTTACCATGTTTATAGATTATATTTATATTTGAAGATTAGGTCGATTATATTGGTTGTATTAACATGTATTAATTATTTCTGGCTTATTTATTTTGTGCTTTTAAATTTTTCTTATACTTTATTCAATACTCATGAATGGGCGTAAGTTTTTAAAGTTGGCTTTATATAATGCGGGCTCTTTAAACACCGGTCATGATGTTCTATTAGAAGCTGTAGATAAGCACCGTCCTGATATACTTGCGATAAACGAGTCGTGGTTGAGGAAAGGTGAAGAGTCGTGTGCGCCTGCGCCTCCCGGGTACAGGTTGCACCTCTGCCCGAGGCCTCAACATGTGCGTGGGGGGAGAGGTGGCGGGGTTGCCTTCTACACTAGCCGTAGCATTAATACTCGCATTTTGCGACAACATCCCGCTGCGGATTGTGTGGAGCAACTTTGGCTTACGCTCCGCCTTAATGGGTTTAGGGTTGCTATAGGTACAGCATATAGGCCGCAGTGGGTGGGAGTTGATCACTTTATTGATTCACTGACTGAAACAATTGCTTCTCTGTCAAATCATGATTATATAGTTTTAATGGGTGATTTTAACGTGAATTTGCTAGGGAGGGACACTTGTAACATAGATAAATTAAGACATTTCTTTCAATTGATAAATCTACAACAGTTCGTTGATAAGCCTACGCACTCCTCACTTGATGGTGAAACCTTAATAGACTTATTCTGCACAGATGCTAGGGTTCGTCAATTATCTGTTGACAAAATTAATTCGGGGAAATATGGACACTCTATGGTAATAGCTGAACTAAACCTTAGGAAATCAAAACCTTTAAAGAAAACATTTACATATAGGCCAATTAATAAAATTAATATTGATGACTTCAATGATGATTTAAACGCCATTGATTGGGAGTCTATATCTGATATGTCCAATGTTGATGAGATGGTTAATAGATTTAGTTTGTTGGTGTTGTCTTTGTTTGATAAACATGCACCTTCTACTACTGCTAAGACGAATCATCATAACAAATTACCTTGGGTAACCGACACTTGCAGATTAATGATGCAATTGCGTGATGAGGCTCGTGACAGATATAAACTGACAGGCCTTGACACCCATAAAACTTATTATAAGAACTTGAAGTTTGTCACTGACTTGGGAGTTTCCAATGAAAAGAAGGCATTTTTTAATAATCTTATAAATAACCAAATTAAGAATCCTAAGACGTTTTGGAAGAATTTAAAAGATAAAATTTTAGTGGACCCAAGTAAGGATCATTGTCTGCCTGATGGTTTAGGAGATGTCAATGGCATCAATGACCATTTTTTGAACGTTCCGCATGTTCAGGTTCCTTTGTCCCAGTTAACATATTATGAATTCCATCGCCATGATAATTTAAATTTTGATATACAACCAATCAATGAAAGGGATCTTCTAGCGTTTATTAAATCGATTAAGTCAAATTCAGTTGGCAGAGATGGCATAAGCAAAGATATGATTCTACTGACACTGCCTAGGACCTCAAAAATTCTTGTAGACATAATAAACACTTCCATCTCAACCTCTACTGTGCCCTTGCTGTGGAAGGAGGCATTCGTAACTCCTCTTCCTAAAGTTGATAATCCGTCTACGCTTAAGGATCTTAGACCTATTAGTATTCTTCCCTTCTTGTCTAAGTTGCTTGAAAGGGCTGTCTATGTTCAGCTTTATAGATATTTGGAAAATAATAAGCTTCTTCCGTCTCTTCAGTCAGGGTTTCGCAAGGGTGTTGGCACAACTACGGCACTTCTTGATGTTGTCGATAATATTTTAGCGGACATGGATAGGGGCTTTGGGAGTATTTTGGTATTATTGGACTTCTCCCGTGCCTTTGACAGCATTAATATTGATCTGCTTCTGTCAAAGTTGAGTTTTTACGGTGCGAGCACCGGTGCGTTAAAATGGTTTGACAGCTATCTCCGAGGACGTTCCCAAATAGTAAAGAAGCTGAAACTTGACGGCTCGTATGAATTTTCTGTGCCACGAACAATCAGCCATGGAGTGCCACAGGGCTCAATACTGGGTCCATTGTTATTTATTTTATATTTGGCTGATCTGGTTAATGCTATAGAGAACAGCAATTATCATTTTTATGCTGATGATGGCCAGCTTTATATTGCTAGTAATCCGAATAGGACTGATGTGTTTGATGCTACTGTGAGGATTAATGATGATTTGCGTAGAATTTCGGTGTGGTCAAAGAATAATTCTTTACTGCTTAATCCCAATAAGTCAAAGTTTATGGTTATTGGTACGGACACTCAAATATCTAAAATTTTGGCTGCTAAACCCATAATATCAATTGATGGAGTTGTGCTTGAGCGCGTTGATGAGGCGCGCAACTTGGGAGTGGTATTCGATAGCAAATTAAGATTTGAGACGCATGTGTTGAACATTACTCGTGGTTGTTTTAGCAGACTTAAAGTCCTTTATAAGATTAGACATTTGCTCAAAGTTGATGTGCGGTTGGCACTCTGTGAATCGCTGATATTGTCTAGATTGAATTATGGTGACCTCGTATTTGGACCCCGTCTGCTTGTAAAATCCAAGCGATTGATACAAAGAGTCCAGAATGCGTGCTGTCGATTCTGTTTTAATATTCCGCCTCGTACTCATGTGACCCCGTATATTAATAACTCGAATTTGTTGAATATGGTATCGCGTAGAAATTATCATTTTGCTTGCCTGTTGTTTGGTGTGATTAAAGACCGTAAGCCAGAATATCTCTTTGGCAAACTGAAATTTAGTGGTTCTCTTAACGATCGTGCTGTTCGAACCCAATTACGGTATCACTCTCACAAGCTTATTGCCTTCAGAGGAAGCTTCCGCTACCAGGCGACTAAGTGCTGGAATAATATTCCTCCACCCATACGCAATCTGCCTTCAATTCATACTTTCAGGAAGCGCTTCCATGCATATATACTGGAAGAGCAAAAAGTTGGTATTCCAGAACTTTACATTCGTCCCTGGTAGTCAAATTATTCTTATTTATATTATTCTAACTTACATTTTCACATTTTAAAAAAAAAAAAAAAATTATTTAAGTGTGTGCTTGTTTTGATTTGCCTACTTTGTATACGTACCAACCTTATTGTTTACCTATTTCAATTTAATTCTAAATTATATACTCAATGCTTTATTAATTTAATGAACTTCTCTCGCGCGTCCCGTCCGTGAAGTCACATTTGTGGGCGAGGCAGAATATCAGTGTTCTGTTCTTTGAACAGATGCTTCACTGAGCCGAACCCTTTTGTCTTGTTTAGGCACACTGCTCACTTTTTATTTTAATCATTTTCATTTTATTGTGCTAGTGTGTATGTTGGTTTTAAATGTATGTACCTACCATTATGTTTGTGTGTCTTTTCAAGCAATAAAGTGTATATCTATCTATCTATCTATCTATCTATCTATTCCTCTTCATCGAGTGGATGGTCAACCTGACCAATCCTGGTGTCAGAGTTATTGAGCCGCCAAAGGCCTCTGACATGGCTCACGTAACGACTACTATCTGTAGAAAGTAACCGGGACCGATGGCTTAACGTGCCCTCCAAAGCACTGAATCATCTTACTTTTCGGGCAATCAGGTGATTCAGCCTGCAATGCCCTAACCAAACTGAGGACAGTCTCACAAAGTGATTTTTGTGAGATATCCCCGCCGGGAAACGAACCCGGAACCTCCGGATCGTGAGCCGGGCGCTCAAAACACAAGACCACGGAGGATTTTACTATTAATTGAAACGTACGTTAATGTCATTATTATTTGTTTAAACGGGAACTTACGTACTCTGGAGGCTACTGTTGAGTTCCTCAACACGTTTCGGTCACGTCCGGTGACCTTCATCAGGAGGTGGGTGAAGCGCAACAGTAGCCTCCAGAGTACGTAAGTTCCCGTTTAAACAAATAATAACTACACTACATAGTTTAAAACAAAGTCGCTTTCCCCTGTCTGTCTGTCCCGATGTATGCTTAGCTCTTTATCGACGCAACGGATTTTGACGCAGTTTTTTAAATAGATAGAGTGATTCAAGAGGAAGGTTCATAAGTATATAAACATTCCCGAAATTCCCACGGAAACGGGCACAACGCGGGTAAAACCGCGGGCGCTGCTAGTTAAATATACAACCTCGAAATAGGGCCTTGGAGTGCCGATTTAATTACACACTCGGAGATATAAAGTTACTATATTTTTATTTATATTAGTACAATGGTTCGTATATCACTACATATTATAAAACAAAGTCCCCGGCCGCGTCCATCTGTCTGTCTGTCCGCGATAAACTCAAATATTACTGCACGGATTTTGACGCAGTTTTTTAAAATAGATAGAGTGATTCAAGAGGAAGGTTTATTTGTATAAAAAATCCCGAAATTTCCACAGAAACGGGCACAACGCGGGTAAAACCGCGGTGCGCTGCTAGTTTTCTATAAAATATGTTCGTAATAAATTGAAAGGATTCATATAAATATCTAAAGACAACGGTTTAATAACAGACAGGCAAGCAGATAAATGTACAGTACATGTACCGATACAAAGGCAATGACCCCAAACATCTTTTGTTTACAAAATCATTTCAATCAACCTTCATTGAAACATGTTATCCTGGTACTTTTGTGCGAAACTTCGGGTAATATCGAACAGTTTTTTTGTGTATTATACCGTTTTTCCTATAGTATAGAAGTGGATTTCCTATTCATTCTTTTATTATGCATTGATGTATTTGAGTTTATCGCGAACAGAAAGACAGACAGACGCGGCTGGGGACTTTGTTTTATAATATAATTTTTATTGAAATTAGGTAATACCTACTTTCAAAGTATGGATAAAATATTTTTGAAAATTAATTGCTATCGTCTAGAAAATAACTTGAACAGATTTAGTAAAGATAAAATTAAAAACGATTAATCAAAGTCGCATGACAAAGTTATGCTAATACAATTTGTATTACATGTTCAAAATCTCTGTTATTTTATGATGCCCTGGTAGAAATTGAAACGAATTTCAAGGTCTCTCACCCCCTGTAAAGGTTAAATGTGTTGACTAGACGTCTGACCGCCAAAGGTCGCCGACCTCTCTCATACCTAAAGACCTCTTCTCTTTTCATGTTAGCTTGGTACTTAGGATGCATTTTGCTGAGATTTTAGGTTTCATTTTTGCTTGAAAGAAAGGGGTGGGTGGCTCTTGAAGTTTGCGCTGACTTATTTATTAGTAGAACATCCTATTTGTTCATGTTTGCCTGGTACTTTAAAATATTGAGTCTGCGTTACTTTGTCCGAAATTAAATTAAAATATTTATGTACGCCCGGTGAGAGAACAAATCAGTCTTATTTACACAGATTTAGATCAAATTACTTCGCCAATCAATCAGTTTGGATTTCTTTGTAAATAAATCTGCGCAAAATAAAATGAACGCTTTAGTCATTTAACCTTGAAAAAATACGCTACATTTTAGCACAATCGCTCGACCGACGCGTCTCGGAACAAAAACATGTTTTGAAAGTTATTTGCGTGTTAGGTTTCAGTGTTTGTAAACAGATGCTCTTGTCATCTATGATAGCCTGGTACTTTATTTTGTATCACGAACTATTATTTGTTGAATTCAATAGTTTTGTTTGTTATTGTTAAACTAATTGATAAAACAAGGCGTAGTTTGACTAAACGATATTAACTAATAGCGATCGTTAAGCAACGTGCAGCACGGACACTACTGCATGGGTGGCCGATAGTGGCATTTCTATCTGAGCGCTACCGTGCACGTTAAATTGTCGATTGCAGTTGCTTCATCGTTAGACCATGAAACTCCGACACAAGGGTTGGCCGCTGACCTGCTCGAACTTTTCATTAAATATTTTATCCAATTTGAAGATCGCGACCAATTGGCGATAAGGAACCCAAAAACCGAATAATTTTAAATATGCATTAGGTTATTGTGTCAACTGTGTTGTGTGATGTGTCACCTTGACATAGGTGGCTATGTACACACACATGCCTAATTAATTAGTTTATACCTACTTCACTACATAGTATAAAACAAAATCGCTTTCCGCTCTGTCCCTATGTATGCTTATATATCTTTAAAACTACGCAACGGATTTTGACGCGGTTTTTTAAAATAGATAGAGCGATTTAAGGACGGAGGTTTACATGTATAAAATTTGCCGAAATTCCCACGGGAACGGGCACAACGCGGGTAAAACCGCGAGTCGCTGCTAGTATATTAAAGCTTAATTCGTGTTTTTTTTTTTGTACGCGCTAATCTCAAACTACCAATCCGCTTAGAATAATTCTATTTGTAATGGATAGCCAATTTCAAGATGAAGGTTTTTGGATATTTTTGTATCCTGAAATTCCCACGGGAGCGGCCACAAGGCGGGTTAAACCAGACAGTTGCTAGTTAATTTATATTTTAGGAAAATATGTATCTACTTATAATATCGAGAATAGGACAATAGCTTTTGTGTCTTTGTTCAGATATTAGTGCTTAGAAACTCTTGTGCAGTTATGATCGCCTGGTACTTTCAATGTAAAACAATTTTATGTTTTCCTGGTTCTTGTTAACCATGGCCAAAAAAAGGTGATTAGGGGCTGTCCAAAATAAGGCTCGAAAGGGGAGAGGGTCTATAAAAAATCACGAAATATCGCAAGGGGTGTAGAATACATCACGTGCATTTATTTTTCCGATTATTTTCGCGATTACGCCATCGAAAAGTTAAACGTAATAAAAAAATTGCGCGTAACTCCAAACCGAGTTAATCCATTATGCCTACCTAGATAATGTTATCAGAATTCTTATCGATGATGACCTTTATTTCATACACGTGTATTTTAATACTATACTAGGGATGTTATGGATATGATATTCCGGATATGGATTGGATACGGATACAGGAATTATTATTATACCGGACACGGATTCGGATACGGATATTGAATTATTTCGGATTATCCGTTAGTTCGGATAATTTCGGTTACGGATGTTAGATTTTTAAGGAATTTAACAGAAGAAAACAAACAATGCGTGCGGCTTGTATATGTCGACCAATCAAAACAACTTATCATAACGTGTCTCAATTAGGCTCCGCCCCTATCCTTTATTATCCGAAACTTGTATTTCGGATTCGGTTACGGATATTTTTTTATATCGGATATCCGATAGTTTCAGTTACGGTTACGGAGCTCCCCTAACATTCCAGACTATTACTAGCTCACCCGGGAAACGTCGGCCATATAAAAATTAAGGGGTGGACCTTAGCATTTAGGGGTATGAAAAATAAATCTTGATTCTCAGACCTACCCCATATCACTACATTTTATAAAACATAGTCCCCGGCCGCGTCTGTCTGTCTGTTCGCGATAAACTCAAATACTACTGCACGGATTTCGACGCGGTTTTTTTAAACAGATAGAGTGATTCAAGAGGAAGGTTTATATGTATAAAAATACCCGAAATTCCCACGGGACCAGCACAACGAGGGTCAAACCGCGAGGCGCTGCTAGTATATAATATGGTTTATAAATAACCTTTATATAAAAATAAATTGTTTATAGTATGTATAAGTAGCGGTCAGTACCCTGTCTGTATCAGAGTATGTAATCAATCAGTGACATCCTCTGTACCCAGAGATAAAATTGAGTCTTCATACATTGGTCATTACATTGTTCGGAACTAGGAGAGCTCCACGGTTTTACCAGCGTTGTGCCCGTTTTAGGGAGCCACATTCAACGGGAAGGTTATAGGCTATTTTTCATCCCGAAATTCCCGCAGGAACGGGTGCAACGCGGGTAAAACCGCGGGGCGCTGCTAGTTATAAATATACATAGTATTAGATAGTAAAGATTAGTTTAAATAAGGAATACATTCTATGTCAATGGCAAATTACAACAAAATTGGTCCAGCGCCTACCGACTTACAGACATCATTGTATAGATTTAAGTCATATGAACTTTAAACTGTTTGAATAATAGTTAATGCGCTTGGCCAATCGATTGGTCAGCCAAGGTTATCTTATATAGGACAATGCTTCGGGAACGAGCAAGGTCAGAAGTAGAATGTGTTAGCTCTTACAGTGTTATGTGATCCTGGTACTTTGAAACGCAAAATGATATAAAGTAGAAATTCGGGATAAAATTAGATTTCTTGCTTCATTACGCGGTTTTACCCGCGTTGTGCCCGTTCCTGTGGGAATTTCGGGAATTTATATATATATAAACTGTCCTCTTGAATTACTCTATCTATTAAAAAATCCGTTGCTTAGTTTAAAGATCTAAGCATACATAGGGACTGACAGACAGCGGAAAGCGACTTTGTTTTATACTATGTAGTGATGATTCCAAAGATTATGTACCTATGTATGTTTGTTACTCCTTCACGAAAAAACTATGAAACGGATTTGGATGAAACTTTACAGTAATATAGGATATACATCAGAATAACACATGGGATACATTTTTTCCTTTAATTCCCGCGGGACGGGTACACCGCGGGGCGCGCCTAGTATGAAGTTAGGATGTAGGTATGGAAACTAGTGCAGTCAGTGAACTGAGACGCCCATCACTATGATTGTTACAATTGGCTGTTCATTTAACGATGAGTTCAATTTTGAGGATGACTTCATGTTTGCTCTATTTTGAGCAATCGGTCAATTGATATAGGTATAAGAAATGGTTTTATTTAGTTGGTATGTAATAAAAATAGTAATAACTAGCAGCGCCCCGCGGTTTTACCCGCGTTGTGTCCATTCCTGTGAGAATATCGGGATAAAAAATATCCTATGTTACTCGTTGATAATGTAGCTTTCGAATGGTGAAAGAATTTTTAAAAACGGTCATGTAGTTTTTGAGCCTATTCATTACAACCAAACAAAGTTTTCCTCTTTATAATATTAGTGTAGATAACACGCCCGGACAAAATGCGCGCATGTGCGGCTGTGTGTGTGTGTGTGTGTGTGTGTGTGTGTGTGTGTGTGTGTGTGTGTGTGTGTGTGTGTGTGTGTGTGTGTGTGTGTGTGTGTGTGTGTGTGTGTGCGTGCGTGCGTGCGTGCGTGTGCGTGCGTGCGTGTGTGTGTGTGTGTGTGTGTGTGTGCGCGCGTGCGTGTGTGTGTGTCACACCACGTCCAATTGACCAATAACAATACATTACGAAAAGATTTATCAATTTCAATGGTTTGACAATGCGTTGTGATTAGTCAATGAGCTCCGCAGAGCTTTAATGAAAAACTCACGCTTAACCAGAATTTTCTACAGGGAAAAAAATGGCGGTTAAAATGCGATGCTCAATTATTTTGTATTCCTCTTCTTTGTTGTATATTTTCCGTTCACGGTCGTTCGGTGAACTTACAAGGTGAATACATGTTGTATCGCTGCAGCATTGAAATGTATGCGTAGGTAATTAACTGGTAGCGCCCCGCGGTTTTACCCGCGTTCCTGTGGGAATATTGGGATGAAAAGTACACCATAACCTTTCTCTTGAATGTGGCTATCCGTTGCAATAAGAATTATTCGAATCGGGTCGGCAGTTTCTGAGATTTGCGCGGTAAAACAAACAACAAATTTCAGCTTTATTGTATTGGTACCTGCGGCGCCCCGCGGGTTTATCCGTATCATAACCGGTCCTGTGGGAATTTCGGGATATAAAATAGCATAAAATCTTCTTCTTGAATGTGGCTATCCATTAAAAATAGAATTATTCAAATCGGATTGGTAATTTCTGAGATTAGCGCGTTCACACAAACAAACTCTTCAGCTTTATTAGGTACTAGCTGTGCCCCGCGGTTTCGCCCGCAGCGCCCGTTCCCGTGGGAATTTTGAGATGTTTATTCCTTATTTTTCTGATATAAAAACCTTATCCTGACAATAAGGAACACATTAAAAAAGAATCATCCAATTTGGTGCAGTCATTCTGAAGTTATGCGCTTACCAACACATTTTGCGATTCATTTTCATATTATACATAGATATTACCTTAGTATAGATTCGTAGACAGCATTACCTACTTTAGTACCCATTCAATGCAGCTATTTTTACCCAACATGAAAAAGGAGGAAGTTGTCAATATCAATTTGTGAATCTGTTTCTGTGACGTTAAGCTGAATCTAATTTTATGATTCAGTTGTTATCCAATAGATTTCACTTTAGAGATGCATGCAGATTTGAGTCTCAAAGTACTAGGAGAACATAACAATAGAGAAACTCTATTTGGTTAGTTAGTGTGAGTGAGTTAGTGGGTAACCCTTGTATCCGAGTTTTTAGACCGCCTAATGACCTCCAACGTGGTCAACAAGACCGAAAATTTTTCGTGCCCTCCAAAGCACGGTAGCGCTCATAATGCCACTATTGGCCACCCATCCCAGTAGGTACCGAGCCGCACGTTGCTTAACAATCACAATGAGCTAACAGCTTACCACGAGCAGTAAAAAAACGTAGGCTGCAAGCGGCAGCTGCAAACTGCACTGGTTTCAAAGAATTTATGAAATTCAGATGCATTCTGCACCCGGCAAGCATATTACTGAAACGTACGTCAGTCATTATTATTTTGTTTAAGCCCGGTTTCCACCGCAAGCGGAGCGGGCTCATTAATGACTCCGTTTGGCAGCCATTACGTGTTTTTGTTAATTCAATCTGATGCTTCAACAGAAACAAGTAACGCAATGGTAATTAAATAGAGTCATTAATGAGCCCGCCCCGCTTGCGGTGGAAACCGGGCTTTAAACGGGAACTTACGTACTCTGGAGGCTACTGTTGAGGTCCCTCAACACGTTTCGGTCACGTCCGGTGACCTTCATCAGGAGGTGGGTGAAGCGCAACAGTAGAACTCTCACTAGACCGCCGAGTCGTACTAAAATAATGATAAATGATCACGCCATACTGAGGTCACTTCTTCGAATATAATCTATATTTCAATATTATGACGTCAATCTGTCAAACACGTGTGAGCAAGTCCATGCATGGAAATTCTGGCCATCTTCCAGAAAATTGTGCAAGGAATTCTCAGCTTTATTTACTGAGCGTTAGGAGGTAGATCCGTGTGCAGGTTTTGAAGATACGGAGCGAAAGTCTTGCGACCTTGACAGGTATAGAAGTGGGGCATTCACTTTTTGAATTGTGGGTTAAAGGCTCTTGGTTGCTTATGTTTGCCTGGTACTTTGAGATGTGGATCAAAGGAAGGTGATGCAGTTTTGAACTTAATTACTGACAGTAGCAGCTCCCCGCGGTTTACCCACGATGTGCCTGTTCCCGAAGGAACATCGGGATGCAATAACCTTCCCGTTAAATGTGGCTATCCATTACAAAAAGAATTATTCAAATCGGTTTTTAAGTTTCTGAGATTTGCTCTTACAAATACAAAGTTGGAAACTTTACCTCATTTATTAGTATGGATTAATAACGATAAAGTGTTTGAGATCACCAACACGCAGCAAGCGTGGTGATTACGACACCCTCCTCACTGTACTGATATCTGAGATGAGATGAGAGGCCTTTGGCCAGCTGTGGGACATAACAGGCAGATTAGTGAAACTACGGCATAATAAGTAAGAAACCAAGGTCGACTAGGTTAGTGGCGAACCCTTGTGGCGGCTGGTAACCCTTAGGCCACCGGCAAGGTCTAACGATTGCTACAACCGGAACCGACAATTAAACGTGCCCTCAAGCACGGTAGCGCTCAGATAGAAATGCCACTATCGGCCACCCATCCAAGTAGGGGTCGAGCTGCACGTTGCTTAACAATAGCAATAAGGTATCGCTTGTGAAACTACGGTATCACTACATAGCATAAAACAAAGTCGCTTTCCGCTGTCTGTCCCTAATCCCTATGTTTGCTTAGATCTTTAAAACTACCTACGCAACAGATTTTAACGTGGTTTTTTTAAATAGGCAGAATGATTCAAGAGGAAGGTTTATATGTATAAAAATTTCCGAAATTCCCACGGAAACGGGCACAACGCGGGTAAAACCGCGGGGCGCTGCTAGTAATAGTGATGAACATTAGAAGCCATTATTTGCTACGTGACCACGCGCACACAGACACCTTGCGTTATTATATGAACTTTGTGACCCGAGTTCTTCGTCTTTGTTTATACTGTTACTTTGTTATGGTCTCCTGGTACTTTTTCTTGAACTAGGGGGTTGAAACTTGGACTTTTTATTATTATTTTTTGGTTTTTAACCCCCAACGTAGAAATAGAGGGGTGTGTCTGTGGTATCATAGCTCCGAAACGAAGGACCGATTTTAATGTGGTTTTTGTTATTTGAAAAGTGCTTACTTGGGGAGTGTTCTTAGCTGTGAAGTCCTACTGATTTTATAAAAGCGAAAGTTTGTGAGGATGTATGTATGTTTATTACTCTTTCACGAAAAAACTACTGGACGGATTTGTATGAAACTTCACAGGAATATAGGTACAACAGAATAACACATGGGATACATTTTATCCCGAAATTCCCGCGGGAACGGGTACAACGCTGGTAGCACCGCAGGGCTCGACTAGTATGTAGTAAAAATCTGTTCTCTTTTTACGTTCGGGGATATTTTGTAAGAAATTATACTGCTTTGGAAAATACGCGAAAATCCGTTTATAGTTTAACTAGCAGCGCCCCGCGGTTTAGCCCGCGTGTGCCAGTTCCCGTGGGAACTTCGGGAATTTTTATACACATAAACCTTCCTCTTGAATCATTCTATCTATTTAAAAAAACCCCGTCAAAATCCGTTGCGTAGTTTTAAAGATCTAAGCATACATAGGGACAGACAGCGGAAAGCGACTTTGTTTTATACTATGTAATTACATTATCATATATTGACCTTTCGAGTAATAACCTACATTATAATACGTTAAGTGCCTAGTTCAAAAAGTGATTAATCGGCTCGGATTTCTAGAAAATTCTCCTTGAGTAATATATAATTGACTCTTTGTGTTCATACTTGCCTGGTACTTCGGAACGAAAGTTATCGAGATTGGAACACAATTTATTTCTGCCACCCCAATTATTATGCTCTCCTGGTACCAATGATATAATTACTAACACCAAAACATTGTAAATTAATGATTTTAATGTAAAAACAAGCGGTTTTCCGTAAAATATACGATGTTTACCAAAGGAAATGTATTTTTAGTTTTATTGACAAACAAAAGGATTTTCTTCCTGTATGTTTTGAATATCTCCTTGTGTTTATTGTGCCCTGGTACATTAAGTCAACGGCCTTATTTTCAAAACATGTGTTTCGGCGATTTGGCACGCGTTTCAGGATGTTGTGTGTGAGCGAGACAGAATATGTGTGTGAGGGAGATGGAATGGCTATTTAATATGTTTAAGCATTGTATATACTCAGCGGTTTTGTCCGTATTGTAGGTACCCGTTTCCTGTGGGAATTTCGGGATGAAAATTAACCAATTACCTTCTTCTTTAATGTGGCTATTATATAAATTGCATTACCATATTAAACTTTATAATAAATACTAAAGATAATTCGTAAACATTTAATTAAGATGCTATTGGATGATTTAATATTATATTGGTTAGCTTATCTAGTGTTTATTTGGTCAGTACCTAGAATATCTCGATTAACACATAATAATGCTACTTTATATTGGTAAATTCCGACACCTGCAACGGAACCAACATTAGGACATCATGTCAACGTCTTTAATAACTGTTACAATACATCTGATACGCAATTAAAATGCAATAACTACTATAAAAGCAATATAAGTGCAATCGCATTTACTCATCTCATTGTCTCTGTGTGTTAATATTGTAAACAACTGCGCCCACGCAACTGAACACGCCACCGGTTTGTTTACTCGCGTTCTATATTTGAATCAGTTACGATCGTACTCTCGGCGCGGAAGCACGCGCCGGGCTCGCTCCCGAGTTTTTAATTGTTTAAAAATACTTGCAGTGATTGTTTTGTGATTTTGTTTTGAGATTTTCTTTCTGTTTTGGTGCAGTGAAGTGTTTTGTGCGTCAAAATGATGGAATCTACAAAGATTTTGTCGTTGGGAGAGGAGGAAATTGGTAGGTGTATGCGTGTAGGATTCTAATTAATAATGGATTTGTTGCGTGGGTTTTATACGGCCTGCCTAGTTGATAACATGTCTACATTTGGTTCAGTTTTAACGGCCGCTTTCAAAAAGGGAGGAGTTTTGTTTTGCTCGTTTAAAAAAATATATATTTGGACATGAATGCAAATGACAAAGGTTGTCTCACTGACTGTATTGCAAAATGACTGATAATATTATTCCTTTGTTCGAAACTGGTATAATTCTTATTGGTCCCTTATGAATAGGCTCAAGGTGAGCCCTGAGTAGTTGATTTAAAACAAAATTGTGTTGCTTTACTTGGTTTTTAGGGTTCTGTACCCAAAGGGTAAAAGCGGGACCCTATTACTGAGACTACGCTGTCCGTCCGTCCGTCCGTCTGTCAGCAGGCTGTATCTCAAGAACGGTGATAGCTAGACAGTTGAAATTTTCAAGGGTAAAAACGGGACCCTATTACTGAGACTTCGCTGTCCGTCCGTCCGTCCAACTGTTGTTATAGCGGCAATAGAAATACATCATCTGTGAAAATTTCAACTGTCTAGCTATCACCGTTCTTGAGATACAGCCTGGTGGCAGACGGACGGACGGACAGCGAAGTCTCAGTAATAGGGTCCCGTTTTTACCCTTTGGGTACGGAACCCTAAAAATGAAGTTGTATTACATAGCTAGTGCATACACACACTACCACTCCACTTCCCTTGACCTTTCGATGAATGTCAGACACTCTTTATAGGTACTGTAAATAAATTGTACATAAATATTTATACCGGTATGCGTTTAATTATCTTTACATTCTTGTGTAAGTGTATTATTTTATTACTTTAACTATCAGTGTATTGTAGATTTTCCTATTTTTACCCCTTTTTCTTGGGAATTTCGGGATAACTATCAGCTATCTATACTGACATTTTAAATAGACTAGCAGCGCCCCGCGGTTTTACGGGCGTTGTGCTCGTTCCCGTAGGAATTTTGGGATCAAAAATAGCCTGTAACCTTCCCGTTGAATGTGGCTATCTATTACAAAAAGAATTATTCAAATCGGTTTAGCAGTTTCTGAGATTAGACTTTACAAACAAAGTTAGAAACTTTACTTAATTAGTATGAAATGGAGTTTACTCAAATCAGAGTCATGTTATCGTCATAATTATATTAGGTTGAATTTGATAAAAATCTGCTGGTTTTTATGGTACAGCCACATCCGTTGATTACAATGTGCTATTGTTTATAATTGTGGCTTGTCATGGTTTTATTTATATAGGTTTTTGAAAAAACGTCACGATTTTACTAAGGCGATTGTCACACTGTCACGCATCACGCTGCCTGTTGCGTGTCGACGCATCTTCGAACGCGCGCGTAGATGCATTTTCTGTGTGTTGGACTGTGCGGGAATTTCGGGATAAAATGTATCCCATGTATTATTCTGATAACCTATATCACTGTAAAGTTTCATCCAAATCCGTTGAGTAGTTTTTGCGTGAATTCGTTAAAAATGTTTGGAACACTTTTTTCTGAATCGTCTTATTAATTGGGGTACCTGTGAGGTCCCTTTTTACTAAAAACCTCTAGAAAGTAAAAATATGCGCGTGAAATTAGCTTTGTCTAAAGAATTCCTATGGTATTGTTCCAGAATCATGGGTCGAGCTGAACTCCGGCGGAGGCCTGGCAGCCGTCGAGAATGAATACATCAGACTCCTGCGCGAGGCCCAGAGGGAGAGTCGAGACTCCTCGGTGAGGCACTCCCGCGCCTCCAGCGTCAAAGGCAGGTCAGTACATCCTCAGCCTAAAGGTGACGACATGGTTTGACGATTGAAACAATTGAACGTGCCCTCCGAAGCACGGTAGCGCCCAGATAGAAATGCCACTATCGGCCACCCATCCAAGTAGGGGTCGAGCTGCACGTTGCTTAACAATCGCAATGAACTAACATCGCTTGGTCAAACTACGCTTTACGCACGTTAACGCAGGCACGTTAAATTGTCGGTCCCGGTTGTTTCAATCGTTACACCCAAGTCGGAGGCCTTTAGGCGGTCTAAAAGTTCCGACACCAGGGTTGTCCACTGACCTACTCGAATTTACTTTAACGATTTCCGAAAAGATTTTGACAATGTCAATGAGTTGTATGACAATTTCAATGCGTTGTGATTGGTTGGTTGAGCTCCGCATAGCTCAGCTCCGGTTAGCTCCGCTCCGGTTAGCTCCGCTTCGTTTTAATTAAAACGCGATATCGCTCTTTTTGCCTCGCAGTTTGACAGACAATATAAAACTACATCTACACTAATATTATAAAGAGGAAAACTTTGTTTGTTTGTTTGTAATGAATAGGCTCAAAAACTACTGGACCGTTTTTAAAAATTCTATCACCATTCGAAAGCTACATTATCCACGAGTAACATAGGCTATTTTTCATCCCGAAATTCCCACAGGAATGGACACAACGCGGGCAAAGCCGCGGGGCGCTGCTAGTCGCACATACATTGACAAAGACGTTAAATGTCTTTTTATGACGTCATTGTATATCGGTTAGGTTAGTCATCCCCTCTCAGTGAACAAAGTCGAACAGCCCTTTGTGTCGGGGTATTCTTTGCAACGTTGAGTCACGGGGTCGACAGACTCCTGCACTTGTATGTTCTCTTGGTACTTTTGTATATTTGTAGTGTAACTGTGTCCTGCGGTTTCGCCCGCAACGCACATGTTCCTGTGGGAATTTCGTGATTTTTAGCACGTATTATCCTATTCCTGATCGAGATAAGTAATATGAAAAAAGAATCATTAAAATCGGTCCGGCCGATTTTGAATTATAAATGGTGTATGTAGATTTACTTTATTAATAACTAGCTGTGCCCCGCGGTTTCACCCACAGCGCACCCGTTCCCGTAGGAAATACGGGATATATAGTATCCTATATCCGTCTCTTGGTTCTAAGCTACCTCCCCACCAATTTTCAGCCAAATCGGTTCGGCCGTTCTCGAGTTATAAATAGTGTAACTAACACGACTTTCTTTTATATATATGTATGTACATATCTTATATATAAAATTCTCGTGTCACAGTGTTCGTTCGCGTACTCCTTCGAAACGGCTTGACCGATTCTCATGAAATTTTGTGAGCATTATAAAATTCTCGTGTCACAGTGTTCGTTCGCGTACTCCTCCGAAACAGCTTGACCGATTCTCATGAAATTTTGTGAGCATATTGAGTAGGTCTGATAATCGGCCAACATCTATTTTTCATCCCGAAATTCCCGCGGGAACGGGTACAACGCGGGTGAAACCGCGGGGCGCAGCTAGTATATATATAGATTAATGTTTATTCAAAATACGATTTTGGGGTGGATGGGTGGATGTTTGAAGCTGGATGAATGATAGATATTAATATAAAAATTAAAGGGGGGACCACCCTAATCACTATAAATTGAGATGTAAGATATCCTTTCAAGTTGGATCAAATTGCACGCGGTGTGCAAATCAAATTTTAAATCGGTTCTGTAGTTTAGGAGTCCATCGCAGATAAACAACGTGACACGTTATTTTTAAATATAAAGACTAGCAGCGCCCCGCGGTTTTACCCCAGCTATGCCCGTTCCCGTGGGAATTTCAAAAATCACTAAACCTATTTTGATGAAATTTGGCATGCTCAACCTCTTAGATGGTCCGTGGCTAATCTGCAACCCGAAATTCCCTCAGGAACGGGTAAAAATGGATAGAACAGGTAGTTATGCATTAATTAATGACCTAACTATAAATCTTTGAGCAAGGTTGCTCGCATAATTACATATTATATGACAATGCATAGGAAGCCACTAGAATTACATACTGAGCATAATTTATTTGTTGCTACACGCACTGACATAAAGCAATTAGTACTAGAAGCGCCCCGCGGTTTTATCCGCGTTGTGCCCGTTCCCGTGGGAATTTCGGGAAATTTTATACATACAAACCTTCCTCTTGAATCACTCTATCTATTTACAAAAAACCACGTCAAAATCCGAGCAGTAGTATTTGAGTTTATCGCGAACAGACAGACAGACGCGGCCGGGACCCTTTGTTTTATAATTTGTATTTGTACTAATAATATAAAGCTGCAGAGTTTGTTTGTTTGTCTCAGAAACTACCAACCTTATTTGAATAATTATTTTTGTAATAGATAGCCACAACGGGAAGGTTATAGGCACAACATGTGTAAAACCTCGGGGCGTTGCTAGTCTAAAGTACCAGGAAATCATAAAAGTTAAGTGATGCTAAATGTATTCATGTGAACGACAGTAAAGTTAAATGAACCGTCAAACATTACGTCAATATATGAAGTCTCTTCGCAGTACATAAACGCCTGGTACTTTTATATTACACTAGCTATGCCCGCAACTTCGTTCGCGTGGAATTTAACAAAAAAGAAGCCCAAGTTAGTTCTTATTACATCAGCTACCTGCCAGTCAAAGTCCCGTCAAAATCGGTCCAGCCATTTCAGAGATTAGCCGGAACAAACAGATAGACAAAAAATTAAAAACTATTTATTCTTCTTCTTCATCGAGTGGATGGTCAACTTGACCAATCCTGGTGTCAGAGTTATTGAGCCGCCAAAGGCCTCTGACATGGCCCATGTAACGACTACTATCCGTAGAAAGTATCCGGGACCGACGGCTTAACGTCGCTAAGCCGTCGTTCCCGGTTACCACCAGTTGACACCAGGTCCGGTTGACACCAGGATTGGTCAGGTTGACCAATCCACTCGATGAAAAAGAAGAAGACTCTATCTATTTAAAAAACTGCATCAAAATCCGTTGCGTTGTTTTAAAGATAAGCATACATAGGGACAGACAGACAGTCAGACAGCGGAAGGCGACTTTGTTTTACATATACTACGTAGTGATTCATATGAATGAAGTAAAAAGCGGTTATTTTAATATTAAAAACAAACATGACTAAATTCACCAATCACAGCGCATTGCGTTTGTCAAACAACGCATTACCATTGTCAAAATCTTTGCATTGTGATTGGTCAGTTGAGCACATGTCCGCTCCGCTTCATTAGAAACGCTTACAGGATAAAAACATCTCTGACCAATTTCTGCTCGCCTGGTACATAGTTCGGATTCCTAGTGTCTAAAATTAGACTTGATCTAGTCTAGGCCTAGGGCTTTCAAACAGGTCTATCTAGTTTTACTTCCCACAATGTCCGAGTTTAAACTAGGTAGACGTTGCGGGTTGTCTTGTGTTTTTTAATATTTTGTTTCTTTCTATCTATATAAATAAAATTGAATTGCTGTTCGTTAGTCTGCTTAAAACTCGAGAACAGCTGAACCGATTTGGCTAATTTTGGTCTTGAAATATTCATGAAAGTCCAGGGAAGGTTTTAACGGGAAGCAGTGAGGCAAAAAATGCGGGCAAAACCGCAGGGAACAGCTAGTATTATATATATTTTTCCGAAAATATAGTTCGAGTAGGTCTGTAGCCCTGGTATCGGAGTTTTTAAAATCGCAGGGCGGTGCTAGTTAAGTAAAATCTCAAGTGTGTTGGCTATTTTATTTACGAGGCCCTACAATCGCGGCGCCTGACTGCCGAGTGCCGACCGCATGTCATCTGATATACTTAATCCTTCAATACATGTCATGCGATCATTTAAATAAACATACTTTGAAACTGATTTTAATTTGTAATTTTATAACAGCTACCACCTTTTTGAAATCGGTAAATAAACATACTTTTTCATCCTACTATCCTAATTCCTACTAATATTATAAATGCGAAAGTTTTTGAGGATGGATGTATGTATGGATGTATGTTTGACTAGCACCGCCCTGCGGTGTTACCCGCATTGTATTGGTTCCCGTGGGATTTTCAGGATTTTTTTACATATATAAACCTTGCTTTTGAATCACTCTATTTATTTTTAAAAAACCGCGTCAAAATCCGTGCAGTAGTATTTGAGTTCATCGTGAACAGATAGACAGACGTGGCCGGGGACTTTGTTTTATAATATGTAGTGATTAGATTTTTTTAAATGACATTTATATCAGGCGATGTTTAACCAAAGTTTTTTTATTTAATTCCAGCCCCAAGTCACCCCCGAACAGCCCCAACCTGGAGCCCTCCACTGAAGACGAGCTGAAGGGCGTCTACATCAACTGTTGGCGGGTCGGTATATGTTCTATACACTCCTGATAACTTTTAATGCCCTGGTACTTCACGCTTACAGTTTACCTACGCTTTGTTCGTTCACGTCGGAATTTCGGGATCTTCTTCTTCTTCTTCACCGAGTGGAAGGTCAACCTGACCAATCCTGGTGTCAGAGTTATTGAGCCGCCAAAGGCCTCTGACATGACTCATGTAACGACTACTATTTCGGAATAAAAGAGTCGTTGCCGGGTTGGTTCATGGTCTGTAACACATCTTGTAACTTATGATGCCCTGGTACTTCATGCTCGCGGTTTTTTTATGTTCCCGTGGGAATTTCGGGATGAAAATAGCCTATATCCCTGCTTGTTGAATGTTGCTATTTATTATAGAAAATAATTAGTATTTAAATATCTGAGCTAAGATCTAAAATAAAACATAAAATCAAGCTCAGCTGTATTATTAAAATACCTTTCGAACAAAAAAAACCTTATTGAAATCTGTCCTTTCGTGTATGAGCTACAATGCCACAGAAAAAACGTATAACACCTCACTTTTTTAATCGGGGGTAAAATACTTTAATATCTTGAATCACTGATTGGTCAAAAAAGTAATGCCCCAATGCTGGACTAAGGCCTCTCATCTTACTGAAGATATCAGTACAGTTAGGATTCTCCTTTTGGTAAATACAGCATGAATATCCGTGAAAATCCGTTTAGTACTTTTGGAGTAAAGTACGAACTTTGATTTGGGAGCTGGTGAATAGCTCTGTCTCTTTTCTTGTATTATATGGTGTTTAACAAATGTATTTCTATCTCTTTCAGGAAGACTCGAACGACTGGGTGTGGGAGTGGAGCAGTCGCCCCGACCAGATGCCGCCCAAGTGAGTTCCATTTTTGAAATATTGCGCGAAAATATTCCTTTTGTTGTGATTTGTTTATATTTGACTTCTTCATTTGTTATGTTGCCCTGGTACTTGGAAAGCTTAGCCAGAGAGTTTCTAATATCAATTTTAAAATTTTAAAATATTTTGACTATTTTATCAGTTGTTATCAAGTATATTAGCCATTTTAAACAGATTAAAAAATTAATGTAGTTTTTAATTTACCAAAATTCAGTTATTCTTTAACTTTCCCATCACATCTACAAACTCATGCTACCCTGGTACTTCATCACATCTTTTTCATCCTTATTTCTGTCCGATTTTTTGACGTGTGCATACTATTGCAATCTATTTTCCTCCTACAAAAAGTCGATCACCGATTGTCGGACGTGGGCGGGCAGTTTCATTCTTCCCTTGTTATGGTACTCTAATACTTATTATGTTATGTTACCCTGGTACTTATTCCCTATATATTTTTATTCCCCAGGGACTGGCGCTTCAAGCACCCCCAGAGCGCCCGGGGACCTCCCTCCGCTACCTCCTCTATTGAAGTACTTGAACAGCAGCTGGCGGCGCCTGTTATGCAGCAAGTGAGTTACTACCCGCATGTAGAAAACTTCAGTTTTTATGACCAAATTAGAACACTTATATGCATAGCATAGCATATAAGCATAGCTTTGTATGAAGTATTAGAATTGGTGAGAGAGAGAGAGAGAGAGAACGAGAGAAAACATTACATGAGATAATAGAAAATAGGAGAGAGAAGGTGATAGGACATCTCATACGACATGACAGATACATAAATAACATCATGGAAGGTAAAGTTGAAGGAAAGCGAGGTAGGGGAAGACCTAGAATCAGTTACATGAGTCAGATTAAAGAAACAGTGTCTGTCATGTCGTATAGAGATGTGAAGGAACTTGCACTGAACAGGAGTAGATGGAAAAGTCTGCATCGGACTCACCGACAAGAGACGAGCTCTTAAATTTATGATGATCATAACATAGTGGTTTCTTAAGTATAAGCATTTTTAATCTACAGTCTTCTGTGACCATGGTTCCTGTAAAGGGGCCGAAACGTCAGATAAAAAACTTGAGAGGTGTCAAGGGACACCCGGATGGAACGAGGTTTATTTATGCGCGGCGCGCATGTTTCGGTCTGTCTCACTCTGGCTTGCGCAAGTTTCTCTGTCTGTCTCTCTCGCGCATGTTTCTCTGTCTGTCCCTCTCTGGCCTAAAAAGTGTTGTTACCTTTTTTTCCGTCTAGCCCCCTTTCGCAACGCGCGATAAGGAATTTCGTTCCTAAATGTAAAACAAAAGCGAAGTGTATCCGTGAACGTAGTTTCTATTCAAAATGATGATAACGTTTATGGTATGTGTTGTTCAAGAGCCACTGCCTGTCCGTGAGACGCTCGTGCCTGTTCAGTCGCGGCGCCATCGCCGCTGTGCTGGTCACCAACCTCGTGTCGCTTATACTTGGCGCCGGCATCGGGTGAGATATACAATCAATCAATCTTCTATATAATAAATAAAAAGACGTGTGGCACTCGGGGACTGCCGCGGTAAAGCTATTGCATAGTTATTTTTTGTATCACTAGATGGCGTTAGTGTGCTGAATGTCTGCATCGCGCTAACGTTGTGTTCTGGGCTTATATGTAGGCAATGTTTGAGGAACGTGAGGTTTTTTCGTTACGGAATTTCTGGATTCGGTCCCCGCGCTCAAGGCCCGCGATAGAAGCTATGCAATAGCTTAATAATAAATAGCTCTAGTGGCTTAGTTTGACGAAGCGATATCAGTTCATTGCGATTGTTAAGCAACGTGCAGCTCGACCCCTACTTGGATGGGTGGCCGATGGTGGCATTTCTGTCTGAGCGCTACCGTGCTTTGGAGGGGGCGTTGAGCAGTCGGTCCCGGTTGTTGCAATCGTCAGACCATGTCGGAGGCCTTTAGGCGGTGTAAAAACTTCGATGCCAGGGTTGGCTACTAACCTAGTCGACTTACTTAGGGTCTAGACAGACGGACTGCAATTCAACTGCAATCCGACTGCCAAATGGCAGTTCAGATGCAGTTTGAATGCAGTTGGCTCGACTGCAATCAAACTGCACGTCGACGGGCAGTTGGCGTGCAGTTGGATTGCAGTCTGAGTGCAGTTAGTCGTTGTAACTGCACTCAGACTGCAATCCAACTGCACGCCAACTGCCCGTCGACGTGCAGTTTGATTGCAGTCGAGCCAACTGCATTCAAACTGCATCTGAACTGCCATTTGGCAGTCGGATTGCAGTTGAATTGCAGTCCGTCTGTCTAGACCCTTACTTTCTTTATAATAATATACACCCACAAAGGACCAATTCACCCACGGTTAATTAGACCCAAAATAAGCTCTAAACTTGTATTATGGAATCTAACTCACTGATACTACTTCATATACATACGCAAATACATTATCTTATATATAAAATTCTCGTGTCACAGTGTTCGTTCGCGTACTCCTCCGAAACGGCTCGACCGATTCTCATGAAATTTTGTGAGCATATCGAGTAGGTCTGAGAATCGGCCAACATCTATTTTTCATCCCGAAATTCCCGCGGAAACGGGTACAAAGCGGGTGAAACCGCGGGGCGCAGCTAGTAATAATATACACCCGGACCAATTCACTCACGGTTATTTAGATCCAAAGTAAGCTCTAAGCTTGTATTGTATTATGGAATCTAACTCACTGATACTACTACATATACATACGCAAATACATTATAAGAATATATAATGAATACGCACCTGTGGTTCAGTGGTATGTGCACTCGCCTGCCAAGACTAAGGTCCCGGGTTCAATTCTCGGGTCGAGCGAAAACATGTTTCTTTTCAAACATGGCTCGGGTTTGAGATCACCAACCCGCATTTGACAAGCGTGGTGATTACGACATCCTCCTCACTGTACTGATATCTTCAGTGAGATGAGAGGCCTTTGACCAGCAGTGGGAGATTACAGGCTAATACTTAACTTTTATACAATACGACGGCTAATTGCTACATAAATTGTTGTTATTAACTAGCAACACCTTTTAATAGACAATATTGTTTTTTCAGAGTATGGCTGAGCAAGCGAGGCATGCTGCCTCCCAGACTAATAGTGATCAACTAAATCACACAAGACTGAACCGTATGTCCATATAGATAGGGGATATATTGCAACGCGTATTGTTGCTGCCGTAACAACAGAACTGTGGAGACTTCTTTACAAAAATAATTAATAATATATACCTTTAATAATATACACCCGGACAAATTCACACACGGTTTATTAGACCCAAAGTAAGCTCTAAGCTTGTATTATGGAATCTAACTCACTGATACTACTACATATACATACACAAATACTTTATAACAATATATAATTGACAACCAGAAATTGTTGATAAGTTGTCAAAAAAGCAAAAACAAATGCATCTGGTAGACATTTTTCAAAATACTTCTACATACTGGTAACAATAATAATGTACTTCTTGGAATTAAAATTGATTGAAAAATATATAATATAAAAGCTAAAATATAGTAACATACTACACTTTGTGGTTACGTCAAAACAAATTCAAAAATTTAAATCAATTTCAAGTGTTATTTTTGTATTCTTTCCTAGCCTATACCGACATCAAAGAGAAGTGATTACAATTCAACACACGTTATTTTCATAACATCTGACAAACAGCATCAATATGTTTGCATAAATACGTACAAATTGTTATTAAGTATGTTATTTAAAACAAATGTATAATTAATAACAATATGTAGGTATGAGAGACTGTCCTGATTGGAGTTTTTATTATAATTACGGTTAAAAAGTAGTGCGCGATTTGTATAGACAAATACATATATTAGTTGTGGTAATATTGACCAAGTGTGCAGAGAAAAGTGTCTGGAGATGGTGAAATTGACTATTTATACAGAAAAGGGGGTTTTTAGGTGGTAAAATTGACCATTTGTGTAAAAAGTTGATAACATTGACCATGCATGTTTTAGAGTGTAGATGTGGTAAAATTGACCATTTGTGCGGAGACAAGTGTCTGGAGATAGTAAAATTGACCATATATATAGATAGACAAATGGGGTAAAATTTACGATATATGGTGAGAAGTACGGTAGTATTAACGGATATATGTCCAGAAGTATGGTAATATTTTAAAATTTAACTTTAACATATTCAAAAGTCTGGAGATGGTAAATTTGACTATTCATATCAAGAACCTCCCCTCCCCCCTGAAATATGGTAAATCGACCTACTATGCATAGAAAAGTGATTTCTTAAAGACCCCATTGCACTAATATTTAAGGGACCATCATCTTTTGATGAGTTATGCTCGCCTGGTATAAGAAAAAGCCTGTAACATCCCATTACAGGATAAAGGCCAATCTGAGGGTGAGAATGACCTGAACGTTAGGTGTTAGTAACGGAGGTATATTTATTTGTCTATATAAGTTGTTTTTAGGATCTATTAGCAAGGTATACACCATTTTTGTATTTTCTTACACACTATCTCTTATAATTAGATTGGTTTTTCAAATTTATTTTAAAAAACAGCGCCCCGCGGTTTTACCCGCGTTATCCCCCTTTCCTCTAAGATTTTCAGAATGAAAAATAGCCTGTGACCGTCCCGTTGAATGTGGCTATCTATTACAAAAATAATTATTGTAATCGGACGGGCAACTCGAAACCGAAATTAGAATCATATTGAATTGCTCAAGAGGTATGTAATTTCTTATAAAATTGAAAAGCCAGTCTTAATTTTCTCATTCATTAAAACTAAGCTTTCATATAAAATAAAAAGCATAGATTAAGGTTTTTTACATAAAATAGGTATGTATCAATGTTTCTTCTTTGGCTTAGGTAGGTCATTTACATTTATTATTGTCTGTGGAAGTCAATGAATGAACATTTTTATCTATAATTTGGTGATTATCAATGGTTTTGATATGGTATGATATGCTAGCATTTTTTTCAAAACTACCTACACTTAAGAAATTGTAATACAATTTTAATTGAATTAAAAACTAAAAGTACAATTAATAGACAAAATATTCAATTACTTTTTTGGGTCCGTGGTGAAGATTGAATGATAAGAAAAACTTTTTTAAAACACCATTGATTTCACCAAATTCTCTAAATTAGTATAAAAACTTTTTATACCGCTAATAGAATTAACTAAATTTATTGAAAATATATCACTTTAGACTTAATACTAAGTATAATATCGTTTACATGCCAAAATGTCGTTTTTATGTTATTGAAGAAAAATTGTTTTTGTTCACGACATGTTAAATGGCCGAAGTATATTTTTAAAATTATCGCTTCTGTGATTTGTATATTTATTTTAAATATATTCGTATTGTGTAGGTTCGATTAATATATGTTATTTATGTATAAGCGAAGTTTATTCTTTAATATTCTTTTTATATTTATTAGAAAAAACAAGAGAAAAAAATATTTTGACAGATGTTAAAAAATGGCGGGCTGCCATCTTGGATTTTCTGTGAAGTCGTTGCTTTTATTTGTGTTGAATAATAATTGTTTTTGCTAATAAGTATAATGTGCGTCGATAAATATAAGAATGTTTGTACTAAGTAGTTTTTTTTAAAGTTTAAAATATGATTAAATGGCTAGAATTAATGTTTTGTTTTATTTCCTATATCCGATTTTATCACCCTACCCACAGCAGGCAAGCGTGGATATTTCGCCCATAACTCCTCGATGTACTGATATCTTCGATCAGAGACCTGTGCCTAGTTGTGGGATATTACAGGGTAAACCATACTATCTCACCTGTTAGAAATATACACACTAACCACACAATTATTATTGAATGCCCACAGAGCATAGAAGCACCGCCGCGCCGGTTCTATGCTCGTGTGCTTAACCGATTCAATGCGGAGGGCATTTTAGCAAACTTCTATGCCTGGCGGCTAACAACATTTTCGTGGCTCCTCAGAGGCGCCCAACGCCAGGAACTATGATGGCTCCTCTGGCTGGAGCGCCATCCGACATGAATAATACTTATCGTGTTTTCTTTTTATTTCTACGTGTGCCTAATCCTCCTCACTGTTATGTACTGATATCTTCAGTGAGATGAGAGGAATTTGCCCAGCAGTTGGACATTACAGGTTAATACTTTCTTACTTACTATTTCAGTAATATAAATACGATTATGCAAACATTTAAATTGGCGCTTTTTAATCCTCGGTTTTTACTTTGAAACTAATCTTAAAATTAATAATATTGAAATCTATTCTACCCATGGGTAAGATTAAAGTTAAAATAAAGCATTTACGGTTTTTTGTGAATTAGCGCCATCTAGTGGGAAGTAGTAATAACATTGACAAGTATGTCCCGTACCGTTACGATTATGTTACGATTTTACTAAAATAGTGTGGTATAAATAGATATTTTTTTATTATAAATAAAATATTTTTTATCTGTTCTCTCACAGTTTTCTAACCACAATTCGATCTGTCAAAATCAAATTTTAATCCTTCAATGGCGGACGACCCCACATCGTAACAAAACAAATTATAAATTACAATTTGAACATCGTAAATATTGTCATCAATACATGCCACGGGCATATTAGGACTAAAAACACCAAAACATGTCTACTGTTGTCTCAGACTGTTTCACAATTGGCAGTATAGTGGCCACCAAAACGTGTTATAATGAAGAAATAGAGGGCGAAGTGTTGGCTTTTGATCCCCAAACTAAGATGCTAATATTAAAGTGTCCTTCTTCTAGCGGCAATCCAAAGCGACACGACGTGAATATCGTGAACTTGTCGTTGGTTAGCGACGTTCAAATCAAGAAAGAAGTCACAACTGTCCCTGAGCCCCCTCAGTCTTTAAACTTACATAGACTTAATACAAGAGTGAGAAATTCCATTGAAAATAAACGCAGATTGGTGAGTCAATATTACCTAGTTACCTTTCTAAACTCTTTCCGATACTTTCCTAGAGACAAATGGTATGAAATAACAAAATATAGCCTCTTAATCAGCCTAGTATAGTTTTCCAACCCCGAGATGAAAGTAAAAGTTTTCCTAGTTAGATCCGAAATTCAGATTTCTTGATATTTACTACTCTTCTCTGTAATATGATCAATATGTTCTGTATTTAAAAACTAATCAAAGTTAAACTGCTTAGGAAGTATCCTTAAAACCTTTTTGCAGTAAGCATGGTTGTGCATAGCAAGCATAGTGATTTTGAAAAAAGTCATGCCATTAGACTAGATTAGATTGTCAACATGCTTGCAAACTATTAAAATGATTCTTTAGTCAATATTTTATAACCATTTTTTAAATTAAAGTTGTTTTCTAATCAGTAACTTTAATCAGCTGTAACTCTGGAAATAATAGCGATATAAAAAAACTGATTTTATTATTATTATTAACTGTGATAAAAAGATGAGTTAATAGAAAGAACAAAAAAAACTGAAATACCTTATTATTATTTTATAATTTACTCAAGTAATATTTTGTAAATGGCAGATGCATACTAATGGTCTGCCAAAATCAAAGTTCTGGGTTCAAAGGCTGACAGATGTATGCTTCGTATTTAAAATTTTAAACATGGCTCCAGTTTTGACTATTGTCTGTGGCACAATAAAAAGATAGGGTGTAACTTTTTCAAATGAAACCTGGTTTGATTACTGAGCATAGCTAGAACACTAAAAAAAATCATGAATTCCTTTTTACGGTTCCGTACCCAAAGGGTAAAAACGGGACCCTATTACTGAGACTTCCCTGTCCTTTCGTCTGTTCATCCATCGCCAGGCTGTATCTCAAGAACGGTGATAGCTAGACAGTTGAAATTTTGACAGAAGATGTATCTCTATTGCCGCTTTAACAACAAATAAAATAAAACAAATATTCAAGGGGACTCCCATACAACAAACGTGATTTTTTGCCGTTTTTTAAAGTACGGAACCTTCTGTGCGCGACTCCGACTCGTACTTGACCGGTTTTTATTTAGTGTTGAAGCTTGATGAGAAAAGATCCTAAATGAGAGAGTCATTCTGTGTGGTACTCACCAAGAGATGATGCTCTCATATAGTTCAGTGCAGTGGGGTCTTATAGGACGATACTTATACTACTCCAAAGTACCAGGCTCACATAACTCACCAAGAGTTGTTTCCTGTTGCAGGTGTCAGCGTTATCTGCTTGTTTGGACCCTGAGGGTCAGCGGCTGTTCCTGGCTATAGCGCGAGTGATCGACGACGTGTCCTGGGCGGGACAGAACATCCGGGTCTACAACGAGGTCATAATCACACCACCTTACAAGGTATGTAGTACCTCGATCATTTTAAAGTTATACCCAGTACCATATAGACAAGCCCGTTGTCCCAGTGGCAGTGAGAGCGCTTACTGTGTCGGGGGTTGCGGGGTCGGTCAACGGAGTAACAATATGTGAGACATAGTTGTTGACGACGTCTGGGTGTCAATTATATAATTATATTGTTATAAAGTATTTGTGTATGTATATGTAGTAGTATCAGTGAGTTAGATTCCATAATACAGCTTAGAGCTTACTTTGGGTCTAATTAACCGTGAGTTAATTTGTCCGGGTATATTATATATAATATAATACTCATTGCGATTGTTAAGCAACGTGCAGGTCGGCCTCTACTTGGATGGGTGGCCGATTGTGGCATTTCTATCTGAGCGCTACTGTGCTTCGGAGGGGGCGTTAAACTGTCGGTCCCGGTTGTTTCAATCGTCAGACCATGTCGTCACCTTTAGGCGGTCTAACTTACTTATTATTTTATTTTGCATGGTGATTACGACTTCCTCCTCACTGTACTGACATCTTCGGGGAGACGAGAGTCCTTTGCCCAACAGTGGGATATTACTGTACCTTACAATCATTGTTGCAGGTAGAGAACGTGATCGGCGACAAGGACTCGAAGCCGTACAACTATATTCGCAAGTTCGTCGAGCGGCACTGGCGCGACGCGCGGGAGAACGCGCTCAACCACCAATAGAGATATTATAACACCTTTATTTAAAACTTATATATATATTGTTATTGTACACAAGACTATGTTTCATTTGTTTATACCTTAGCTTACGTATAACTGTGTCTTATTGAATACTAACCGCGCCTCGTGGTTTTACCGGTGTGTATCGGTTCCCGCGGGAATTTCGGGATGAAATGTATCCCATGTGTTATTCTGATGTATAACCTATATTACTGTAAAATTTCATCCAAATCCGTTTAGTAGTTTTTGCGTGAAAGAGCAACAAACATACATCTATACATACATCCATTCTCACAAACTTTCGCATTTATAATATTAGTAGGATAGGATAGGACTAGCCACACCCCGTTGTTTACCCGCGTTGTACCTGGTCCCCTGAAAATAGGCTAATTTTCATCCTAGTATTGCATCCCTGTCAGAGGCCTTTGGTGGCTCAATAACTCTGACACCAGGATTGGTCAGGGTGACCATCCATTCGATGAAGAAGAAAAAGATCCCAGTATTTGATTATTTTTGAGTTAAATCTTATTTGCGCAAATCTATTGACATTTGGACCCTGTCTTAGCACACAAACATTACTGAAGTATCCAAATCTCCCTTTGATGACCTATAGATAAACAATAAGTCAAAAATTACAATATCTCGGAAACTATAGGAGTTAGCTCAAAAATAACGATATTTTCGAACCCCCTAGTTTTCCACACCCTCATGGTTTTTTGAGGGCACTGACCTTTTTACAATCTCTGTGAGGTCACCTTTCATGTTTCGTTTGCATTACGTCGATTTGATTTCATTAAGTTTTCTTCATGTCTCGTTTACATTAATTACGTCGATTGATTGATTTCATTAAGTTTTCTTGTGACGTTTGGGTTCACTCCTTTCAATTATGTCCCTCAAGCCTTTTAAAACAAATTTAACATCGCAAGAATTCCAAATGACAATGAAAAAGCAACCGATATTCGAGTCATGCAAAGTGAATGACCGCATAGAGTTGGATTTCACAGAAAATGTGCAAAGGTCACTGACCCAAAAAAAACCACCCCATGTGGTGGGAAGGGTAGTCTTACTGGGGGTGTAGACACCTAGGGGGGTCCGAAAATTAGGTTATTTTTGTGCTAACTCTTCTAGTTTTCGAGATATTTGCAATTTTTCTTACAAATAACGTGATTTTTAATGTACAGCTCATTTATGTATAAAAATATACTACATAAGGGTGTTAGATACCTTCAGTGATCTTTGTGCTAAGAGGGGGTCCAAATATTAATAGATCAAGAAGGGGAAGGGGGGTCCAAATATCAATAGTCAAAGAATTCTGCAAAATAGTTATCGCCAAAGTAATGACATTTTCGAACCCACTAGGTGTCTAGGTCTACACCCCCAGACAACCCTCTCCACATCTGGGGTGTCTTTTTTAGGTCACTGACCTTTGTACATTTTCTGTGAAATCCCAACCACTTCAATGTCGTTCGAAAATGTAAAATAAAAGCGAAGTGTATCCGTAAACGTAGTGTCAATTCAAAAAGATACAAGGTTTTAATGTATAAAATAATATCACCATTAAATTCTAGCCATTTATTTCTTGAACATGATTACATTTTGTACTACAAGTATTAAATAATAATAAATAATAATAATATAACATAGTTATAAGAAGATAACAATATTTACCACTACTTGTTAAAGCGATACAAGTACATTTCATTCCAAATGTCTTGTGTTGAAGACATTTTGTTAGCAGTCGCTTGTGATCTCACTGTACTGATATCTTCAGTGAGATGAGAGGCCTTAGCTCAGCAGTGGGATTACATGCGCATTACAGGCTAACTTGTATTTGATAAAACATTTAATATTTGAAAAGTATTTATTTAATAGAAATTAATAAAAATATTTATTGATTGTAACAAGAACGAACGCCTCGGTGGTCTAGTGGTATGTGCACTCGCCGGCCAAGACTGAGGTCCCGGGTTCAATTCACAGGTCGAGCGAAAACATGTTTCCTACTTTTCAAACATGGCTCGGGTTTGAGATCACCAACCCGCATTAGGCAAGCGTGGTGATTACGCCTGAAACCTCCTCACTGTACTGATATCTTCAGTGAGACGAGAGGCCTTTGCCCAACAGTGGGACATTACAGGCTAATACTTTACTTTTTGTAACAAGAAATATTTTAACGAGTAACTTTTTAAATGACTACTAAAGTCTAATAGTGATAAGCGTTAAGCTCCAATTGGTAATAAGGTGTCTTTCAACGTAGTAGCTGCGCCCTTCGGTGTTACCCGCGTTGTACCCGTTCCCGCGGGAATTTCGGGATAAAATATATCCCATGTGTTATTCTGATGTATAACCTATATTACTGTAAAGTTTCATCCCAATCCGCCTTGTATTTTTTTCGTGAAAGAGTAACAAACATACATACATCCTCACAAACTTTCGCATTTATAATATTAGTAGGTACAATCATCAAAGTACTATATGTATTATTATACGAGTAAGAAAGCTGACGAGTTATATTTTTGTTTGTTTGACCGCGCTAATCTCAGAAACTACCAACCCGATTTGAATAATTCTTTTTGTAATGGATAGCCACATTCAACGGAAAGGTTATAGGCTATTTTTCATCCCGAAATTCCCACGGGAACGGGCACTACGTGGGTAAAACTTCAGGGCGCTGCTATTCCATTTTAATTTGATTAAATTCAATCGATATTATCAGTGTACGAAAAGCCTGCACGTAGACTAATTTACTAAAAGCAGACTATAATCGAATTAGTACACATTTTAGTTATTAGCTGGCTAAATAATAAGTTGACTAACAGTGATTTTAGTCGACAGATTAATAAGTTGACTAAATTGTAATTTTAGTCGACTAATCCGCATTTAGTTGACTAATTTCGTGACGTAGTTGCTCGGGAACAGTCCAGACATGCCTCGAAGTTCTCCTGTAAAAGAGAATATATATTGAAGATTTTTTATAATTTCATATCCCGAAATTTCAATGGGAACTACATTATGTCAATCGTCATTCGTCAGTGTGTCAGTGACATTATGCCAATCCGTATGTGTCAGTTTGTCTGTCAGTCATTAGTCAGTCTTGACAAGCCCGTCGGCACAGTGGCAGTGAGAGCGCTTACTGTGTCGGGGGTTGCGGGTTCGATTCCCGCCCGGAGTCAACAATATGTAAAGACATAGTTGTTGACGACGTCTGGGTGTCGATTATATATTAATGTAAAGTATTTGTGTATGTATTATGTACTCGTAGTAGTATCAGTTAGTTAGATTCCATATTGCAAGCCTAGAGCTTAGTATGGGTCTAATTAACCTTGAAGAATTTGTCCGGATATATTTATTTAATCCGTTCAGTATGTCAGTATCGGTCTGTTAGTCCGTCAGTCTCTCAGTTGTCAGTGTTACAGTCCGTCAGTCCGTCAGTTGTCAGTGCTACAGTCCGTCAGTATGTCAGTGTGTCAGTGTGACTCACCCGTCCACCAGGCGGGGTCCAGGCTGCGCTCGGTGACGCTGATGATGTCGTCCTTTTCGAAGCTCAGCTCGTCAGCGTTCTGCGCGCGGTACGCGTACAGCGCGATCACCTGCCACATTCAACGGGAAGGTTATAGGCTGTTTTTCCTCCCGAAATTCCCACGGGAACGAGCACAACGCGGGTAAGACCGAGGGGCGATGCTAGTTTGTTTAGAGGCAAGATGACAGTAATGAAGTATCGCCTAAATATTTATCTGATCTAATGAAATAGGATTCAACGATTTTGAAAAATGTTTTTATTCTCTTACTAGCTGTGACCCGCAGTTTCACCCGCAGCGCCCCCGTTCCCGTGGGAATTTTGAGATTTTTATTCCTTATTTTTCTTATATAAAAACCTTGACAATAAGGAACACATAAAAAAAAGAATCATCCAATTTGGTGCAGTCGTTCTGAAGTTATGCGCTTACCAACAGATTCAGCGATTCATTTTTATAATAAAGATGAATGCCGACATTAATAATTTATTTGTTAAAATAAATCTACAAAATACAACGATCCGCTATGATAGCTTAAACATCAATCAGAGAAATTACGTATTGCACAAAAACTTTAATTTTCTACACAAATCTATACTAATAATAAGCTTATTTGTTTGTATGTTCGAGGTAATCTCAGGAATTATCCGTGCGATTTGAATAATTCTTTTTGTAATAGATAGCCTCATTCAACGGGAAGGTTATAGACTATTTTTCACCCCGCAATTCCAACGGGAACGGGCATAATGCGGGTAAAACAGCGGGGCGCTGCTAGTATGATATATTTTAGATACTTCCGAATATCATAGAAGATATTTTGAAAATTAGTCATCATGCATATTATATGTACCTTGTCAATGACGGTGTCAGCGGGCAGTGTATCCATTTTGGACAGCACGGGCGTCGTGCGGCCTGAAGTGCGCCCTGACGACTGCAGCAACTGCACAGGACGGGGAGTGTTACAGGTCGAGTTCATATATGGACGGGAGTTTATCTAACAGTACGTGTGAGGTATAACATAAAGGACGTGAGTTGTATATCGCACAGGACGTGTGTATTTTTTTAAACAGGTATTTTCCAAATCAGTCTACACTAGATTAAGGTAGTCCTGTAAATATACATTTATTTGTTTTGCAAAAACTAGACTTAGTGGGAGCTAGTGGAAAACCATCACTGCCGTCCTTTGGCCTGTAACTCTCCTCACGATATTTAAAAATCGTTCATACTAACATTATCTTGCTAACTAGTTGTCCTGTACTATAACATATACATTTATTAGTCTTACCTTGACATAGCTAGCGGGGAACCATCCCGTCTGCCGCTGCCGTCCTTTGGCCTGTAATTCGCCTTCCCACCAGCCGCTATCGGCCTTCTTACGAACGATCAAGAGCTGGCCTTTCTGCAGAGATAGCTGTTCAGGACTGGAAGGGATGAAGTAATTAATGTTACAGGCTTTTTTGCTAAGATAGCTGTTGGAAGGGAATTAAGTCATTAATGTTACAGGCTTTTTTGATAAGAAGGTGTTCAGGACTGGAAGGGAAATAAGGGAATTCAGTAATTAATGTTACAGGCTTTTTTACGGCCTGTATGGGCAAGTCTAAAACCACTTAACCGGTTTTTTCTTATTTATCTATATAATATAATAAAAATGAAAAGTTTCTGTTTGTTTGAAAGAAACTACCAGTCCGATTTGGATAATTCTTTTTGTAATAGATAGCCACATTTCACGGGAAGGTCATAGCTATATTGGCAAAGGGCACTAAGCGGTTATGTTGATGTAGTATGTACCTTGTAGCGGTATAGTTGGCGATGGCAGATGCCACCTCTGTCTTGCGACGTCCCGTGGCGGAGTCCCGGCCCGAGTCGCGGCGCGCGCCCGCGCCCGGGCCTGCGCCCCCGCGGGACTCCGTGATGGAGGCTACTTCACTTGATACAGGGGTTGCCGGTTTAGCCTCCGGTATCTAGGGAAGTTATCAATTAAATAAGCTATGCGTGTGTTGGTAAAAGATTGTATGTTGTGTCGAAAGTCGGAAAATAATGTCACAGTTAGAAAATGGTGTCGATGTTATGGAAATTTTGTGACATGGAAAAAAGACATTTGGAAATAAAAATATACATCGTTGTTAAAATTTTGTTCGTAAAAAAATCAAAATTTAATAAAAAAAACAAATTTAAAATACATTAGGAAATAAAAATATAAATCGTTTTTAAAATTGTGTTAGTAAAAAAATCAAAATTTAATAAAAAAAACAAATTTAAAATACATTAGGAAATAAAAATAGAAATCGTTTTTAAAATTGTGTTAGTAAAAAAAAATCAAAATTTAATTGAAAAAAAATACCAAATTTATTCACCAAACAATAAAAAAATAAAACACAAACGGTAATAAACAATTATTCAAAGTGAGAAGCCGTGACGACAAACGCCCCCAACACAGGGCGCTGTGGGTCTATTAATACTACTCAGGGCTTCCAATCTCGAAATGCCGAGATCTCGGTATTGCGGGATCCCGCGTCTTTTTCAAATCCCGTGTGATGCGGGATCACGGGCGCGGGATTTGCGGGACTGAAAAAAGCGTACTTTGGTTGATTTTCTTAATTTTTGTGTGCTCAGTATTTATTACTCTGTTTTTTCTGAAGGAAAAATGATTAATTCATAGTTGCATAGTTGTATAATATTTTCTATATGCCCACAAAAAACGAAATCCCGCGGGATTCAAAATACGTAACCCCGCGAATACCGAGATCGAATTCAGGCTGCGGGATTGGAAGCCCTAGCTATCTATAGTACTTACTTCGACCGGCTGCGGCGGGGGCTGCGGCTCGGGCTCGGGCTCCGGCGCGGGCTCGGGCGCCTCCGGGATGCAGGCTGTCCCGGGGGCCGTGGTCGCGTCTTTGGTCACGTAGTTAGACGGGAAGATACCGGTCCTGCGAAAAGGAAGTTGAAAATTAGATTATTTTGTCGGATTGGTTTCAGAAAAATATGTATTTTTGGGGAATTCTTTGCTGGTGCTAGTGTAAGGTTGCGTTCCCATTGCAGACAAAATCCGTGTCCGACCCATTAAATATCCCAAGCTTCTCTCTCCCATCTGCCCCGCGGCCCACCTGTCCCCCAGTCCCCACCCCCCTCTCTCCCACCTGTCCCCGCCCCTGCCGGTCCCCCAGTCCCCGCCCCCTTCTCCCCCACCTGTTCCCTCTCTCCGGCCTGCCCTGCGTCCCACCTGTCCCCCCTCCCCCGCCTGCCCCGCGGCGCACCTGTCCCCGCCCCTGCCGGTCCCCCAGTCCCCCCTCTCCCCCGGGCGCACCTGTTCCCGATCCTGCCGGTCCACCAGTCCCCGTCTCTCCGCACCACCTCGATCCTCTCCCCCGCCTCGAACGTGAGGTCTCCTTGCTCGCCCGATATGTACGGGTAGGCTGCTATGTAGTAGTCGCCGCCTTCTGTGAAAATATACTAGTGTTAATAGGAACACTTACTACAACATTGTATAGAAAATTGGCCTCTGTCCCAAAATTGTACCGGTATAACCCGTGGTCCAAATTTGGCCTAAATTTACCCGCGGCTCAAATATGGCACTGTTTGACCAATGGCCCAAAATTGGCCCAGTTTCGCCTGTGTTCCAAATATAGCTCAGATTCGCGTGTGGCCCAAATTTGGCCCAGTTTGACCCTTGCCCCAGAATTAACCCAAATTGACCTTAGGCTCAGAATTGTGTCAGTTTGACCCCTGGCCCAGAATCGGCCCAGTTTTCCTCTTAGCCCAGAACTGTAAAACTTTTGGGGCGAAACCGCTGTTTTTCAAAATTGTTTTATTTTTTAAAATAACTTACCCACTATGGGCATTGCACCTCCCAGATCATTAGTGATCTCTGCCTCCGGCACTTCCGCTATACCTGGTGAGAATAACATCGAAAATAGTTCAGCATCAACTAGTCAAATAGCAGTCTAATCGGTCGAGCGGTTCTTAAATTCCCACAGGAACGGGCACAACGCGGGTAAAACCGCGTGGCGCAGCTAGTATATTCAAAATAGACAAAATACTTTATAACGGTAGAAAAAAGCTGATAAAATTTCTTTAAATAATTAAAATTTACCCGGACAAATTCACACACGGTTAATTAGACCCAAACTAAGCTGGTAATATGGAATCTAACTCACTGATACTACATATACATACACAAATACTTTATAACAATACTAGCAGCGCCCCGCGGTTTTACCCGCGTTGTACCCGTTCCCGTAGGAATTTCGGGATGAAAAATAGCCTATAACCTTCCCGTTGAATGTGGCTATCTATTACAAAAAGAATTATTCAAATCGGTTCAGTAGTTTCTGAGATTAGCGCGTTTAAACAAACAAACAAACAAACAAACAAACAAACAAAACAAACTCTTCAGCTTTATAATATTAGTATAGATATAATCGTCACCCAGACGTCGTCAACAATTATGTCTTCACATATTGTTACTCCGTTGACCGACCCCGCAACCCCCGACACAGTAAACTCTCACTACCACTGTGCCAACAGGCTTGTCAACATTCTAAATGACAACTTACCTTCTAACTGTGTCTTAATTTCCATGGGTTCTATAGCTTCAGTGACATACGACACAGGAGCTGTCAGGTCTTCAACATACGACTCCGGGAACCATCCCGACACACCTACGGGATAAAGGCAGACATTAGCATTGTGAACCGCAAGCAGAGCGAGCTTAACTGACCAATCACAATTACGAAAAGATTTTGACAATGTAAATGCGGTGTTTGACAATCTTCTTCATCCAGCGGATGGTCAACCTGATCAATCCTGGTGTCAGAGTTATTGAGCCGCCAAAGGCCTCTGACATGGCTCATGTAACGACTACTATCCGTGGAAAGTAACCGGGACCGATGGCTTAACGTGCCCTCCGTAGCACGGAATCATCTTTCTTTTCGGGCAATCAGGTGATTCAGCCTGCAATGCCCTAACCGACCTGAGGACAGTCTCACAAAGAGATTTTTGTGAAATCCAACCCGGAGCCTCCGGATCGTACCACAAGACCACGGAGGCTGTATTTGGCCACTTAAAGTGGGTCAAAATGGCGCCCTAAGGAGTCAGTTACAAATATACAAGTGAAGCTTATATGTCGCCGCCGTCCCCCCGGGCCCGTGGTACTGACCGCGGCAGGAGCCCCAGAGCCAGCCGGGCTCGGCGGCGCGCGGCGCGGCCGCCGAGCCCACCAGGTCCCCGGGCTCCACGCTCAGCTCGTCGGCCGCGCGCCCCGCGAACGAGTACACGCAGCGCCACCGCGCCGCCGTCACCGCCGTCGCCGGGGCTGACGGGGCCGCCGGGGCCGACGGCACCGGCTCCGCCGCTAGAGAGGATAGATATATTATGGGGGGTATTGAAGATATTACATTACAATTGGTGAGAGAGAGTGGATCATTACTTGAGATAATAGAAAATAGGAAGGGAAGATGATAATATGATACCTCATACGACATGACAGATACATAAATAACATCATGGAAGGTAAAGTCGAAGGAAAGCGAGGTAGGGGAAGACCTAGAATCAGTTAAGAATAAGAATAAAATAAATTTATTGCCAAAAAATTTAAAATATGTACAGAGATAAAATTAAAATATAAGGGACTCGGCAAAAGGCTGCAACTCAGCTGTTGCTGTGCGGAACGAATCCCGCACGGCGCTGGTTTTCAGTTGCCGCCTGCTCCCTGAGGTGGAGGGCGGGAGCGTGTGACGGATAGATATTATGGCTAGCAAGTTGAGATCAAAAACATTAACATAATATAGGTACTCTTCAAACATAAAAAATAATAACAATAATACTAAAAAAAAGCGAAAAAATAAAAAGTTTGCACTGTGTGTGTGTGTGTGTGTGTGTGTGTGTGTGTGTGTGTGTGTGTGTGTGTGTGTGCGCGTTACATGAGTCAGATTAAAGAAACAGTGTCTGTCATGTCGTATAGAGATGTGAAGAAGCTTGCACTGAACAGGAATAGATGGAGAAGTCTGCATCGGACTCACCGACAAGAGACGAGCTCTTGAATTTATGCTGATGAAGATATTAAGGGTCTGAAGTGAGGACATTGATATTATGGGGGATACAATTTTTTTTTCCCAATATGGGAACTTGAATGAAAATATTAATGGGGACAAGAGACACTCAAAATAATTTTTAGTGTAGATGCTGATAGGTAGAAGTATTTCATATATTTTCACTCACGGTTAATTAGACCCAAACTAAGCTCTAAGCTAGTATTACGGAATCTAACTCACTGATACTACTACTTATACATACACAAATACTTTATAAGAATATATATAATCGTCACCCAGACGTCGTCACCAACTATGTCTCACATATTGTTACTCCGTTGACCGACCCCGCAACCCCCGACACAGTAAGCGCTCTCACTGCCACTGTGCCGACGGGCTTGTCGAATACATACCGGTAGTGGTGGGGGCATCACTCCACGCTTGTTCGGCGTCACCAGTATCGCCCCAAGCGTCCTCTGTGGTACCCCAGTCGGGTTCTGTACACAAATAACAAAATCTTACTTACCTATACTAATATTATAAGGAGGTAAAATTTGTAAGTTTGTATGTTCGAGCTAATCTCGGGAATTGCCGGTCCGATTTGAATAATTCTTTTTGTAATGGATGGACATTCAACGGGAAGGTTATAGGTTGATTTTATCCCGAAATTTTCACGGGAATGGGCTCAACGCGGGTATAACCGCGGGGCGTCGCTAGTAAAATTATAAATGCGAAAGTTTGTGGGGATGGATGTATGTATCTATGGATGTATGTTTGCTAATCTATCACGTAAAAACTACTGAACGGATTTAGATGAAACTTTACAGTAATATAGGTTATACATCAGAATAACACATGGGATACATTTTATCCCGAAATTCTAGCGAAACCGATACAACGCGGGTAACCGCGGGGCGTGGCTAGTATTAATATAATTTTAATATTTTATATTTTAAAAAATATTTCAAGTTGACTAAATTAAGAAATTCCATCGGCGATTCAAAAATTTTATGAGGTTTTTTTTAAATAACGCTGTCTACAAACGAGAATTCAAAACAAACTCTGCTATTTAAATATTAACTCTGCTTTTAACTGCGAGATTCAGCTATTTTATCCCGTAATTCTGCAATTTTACTATTAACCCTGCTAACTAACTATTATATAAATAAACTAACTCCGAAACTCTGCTACTTGAATCCTACCACTGCTGTTAAACTCCAAACATCTTCCACTCACCGGTATCAGCCCAGGCGCTCTCTGCCGGCGCAGTGCTCCTCTCCACATACTCTGCGCGTCTCTGCTCGTACAACTTCCACACCTGCTCGCATTTCTCGCTCAACTCCGAAACTCTGCTATTTAACTCTGAGAGCTGAGTCTTGTTCGTTTCTAAGTCTGCTTTCTTGGTTTCGACGATCGCTTTGGCTGCTTCTACCTGTTTGTTGTGGTTAGAGAAAATGTTGGTTGTGGTCTTCTTCTTCATCGAGTGGATGGTCAACTGACCAATCCTGGTGTCAGAGTTATTGAGCCGCCAAAGGCCTCTGACATGGCTCATGTAACGACTACTATCCGTAGAAAGTAACCGGGACCGACGGCTTAACGTGCCCTCCGAAGCACGGAATCATCTTACTTTTCGGGCAATCAGGTGATTCAGCCTGCAATACCCTAACCAAACTGAGGACAGTCTCACAAAGAGATTTTTTGTGAGAAATTGTCCCCACCGGGAATCGAACCCGGAACCTCCGGATCGTGAGCCGAGCGCTCAAACCACAAGTAATGGCTAGCAGCGGCGTTCCCATTGAATGTGGCTATTACAAAAATATTATTCAAACCTTAAAAAATCTTTTTCTAATGGATAGCACCATTCAATGGCAAGCTTATAGCCAATATTTCATCCCGTATTTCCTACGGGAACGGGCACAAAGCGGGTAAAACCGCGGGGCGCTGCTATTTAAGTAAATATCTATACATATAAAAGAAAGTCGTGTTAGTTACACTATTTAAAACTCGAGAACGGCTGAACCGATTTGGCTGAAAATTGGTGGGGAGGTAGCTTAGAACCAAGAGATGGAAATAGGACTATTTATCCCGTATTTCCTACGGGAACGGGTGCGCTTTGGGTGAAACCGCGGGGCACAGCTAGTATTGAATTAAATGCGTGTACCTTGTCTCTGAGCTGTTTGAGAGTGACTTCCATCATGTTCAGTTTCCCGTCTTCTCCCGCCGCACCGTCTGTCACTTTGGCCTGTAAAAATGTCATAAAAATAATAAGAAACATAATCATATTGATAAGTATTAGCCTGTAATGTCCCACTGCTGGGCAAAGGCTTCTCATCTCACTGAAGATATCAGTACGACCTTAGCGTCAAGTCACACACACACACACACACACACAATCGGAAATAAGGGTGGTATCCTATCCTATCCTACTAATATTATAAATGCGAAAGTTGTGAGGATGGATGTATGTATGTTCGTGATTGGTCAGGGATACCGACCTTAGCGTCGAGTCTCACACAATCACACACACACACACCCACCCACACCCCCACACACACACACGCCCCACCTTGATGTCTAGTTCCACACACACACACACACACACACACACACACACACACACACACACACACACACACACGCACGCACACGCACACACACACGCACACAGACACACCCCCACCTTGATGTCTAGTTCCGCACACACACACTCACACACACACACGCCCCCACCTTGATGTCTAGTTCCACACACACACACTCACACACACACACCCCCCCACCTTCGCGTCTAGCTCCACACACACACACACACACACACACACACACACACACACACACACACACTCACACACGCACACACCTTGGCGTCTAGTTCCGCCTTCTCCTTGTTGAGCGCGATCTGCTTCGCGTTCAGCTCCTTGACTCGGGCCTTCAGCTGCTGCATCTCGGACATGCTCAAGTCGCGCTCCGATCTATACAAATCAAAAGTATAGTGCAAGATCCTATCTTGCACTATATGGCTCATCTGGCTATAATACCATATAGTGTAAGATTATAGTCTAAGATCCTACCTCACCTCATCTATTGTACCACATAGTGCAAGATCTTACCTCATCGGGTCTATATTACTATATGTATAGTGTAAGATCCCACCTCATCTGGATATAGTACCATATAGTGTAAGATCCCACCTCATCTGGCTATAGTACCATATAGTGTAAGATCCCACCTCATCTGGCTATAGTACCATATAGTGTAAGATCCCACCTCATCTGGCTATAGTACCATATAGTGTAAGATCCCACCTCATCTGGCTATAGTACCATATAGTGTAAGATCCCACCTCATCTGGCTATAGTACCATATAGTGTAAGATCCCACCTCATCTAGCTATAGTACCATATAGTGTAAGATCCCACCTCATCTATAGTACCATATAGTGTAAGAGCGCACCTCATGTGGTCGATGGTGCACTTGGCGGCGGCGACGCTGGTGCGCGTGTCGCGGATGCTGGCGGCGAGTGCCTTCACGCGCGTGTCGGCGGCCGCGCGGCTCGACAGGGCGGACTGCAGGCGCCCTTTCAGCGACAGCACTTTGGATTGCTCTTCAGTACGAAGCAGTTCCAGCTCGCGACTCCTGGAAGACGGTTCAGGATAGAAAATTAATTAAATTATATTGTACAAACACGTTAAATTGAAACCGGAACCTCCGAATCGTGAGCTGGGCGCTCAAACCACAAGACCGCGGAGGCTGTTATATCTACCGACTCACCTCTTCTTCTCCCACTCCAGTTGACACTGTCTCTCCATCTCCTTCCTAGCTGCTTCTCTCTTTTCCTATAAAATAAACATTTTAGGTGACAATATCGTTGGCACAGATTATCAACGAGTCCTACTAATGTTATAAATGCGGTTTGTGACGATGTATGTTTGTTGCTCTTTCACGACAAAACTACTGAACAGATTTGGATGTAACTTTACAGTAATATCTATACTTCTATACTAATATTATAAAGAGGAAAGGTTTGATTTTTTGTTTGTTTGTTTGTCTCGAATAGGCTCTGAAACTACTGCACCGAATTAAAAAATTCTTTCACCATTCGAAAGCTACACTATCCCTGAGTGACATAGGCTATTTTTCACCGCCAAATTCCCACAGGAATGGGCACAACGCGGGTGAAACCGCGGGGCGCTGCTAGTAGGTTATATATCAGAATAGCACATGGCTAAGTTCGAGTAGGTCAGTGGTCAACCCTGGTGTCGGAGTGTTTAGACCGCCATGGCTGACGATTGACCGGCAGTTGAACGTATCCTCTAAAGCACGGTAGCGCTCAGATACAAACGCCACTATCGGCCCCCAACTACTACCCTCGTACCTGTTCCTCCTTCTGCTTCCTCATGTGTTCCTCCTGCTCCTTCTTCAGCGCCTCGAGGCGGATCTTCTCTCTCTTCTCCATTTCCTCTCTCTCCTTCCGTTCTCTTTCGGCCTGTAGAATTGTGTAATATTGAGTAAATTTAATAGTGAGGGAGATTAAAAAAATACACAGTAATCCAATCCAAAATATACAGTGTGTGTGCATGCGCTCGCGCGCTCGTGTGTGTGTGTGTGTGTGTGTGTGTGTGTAGGAGTGTGTGCGTGTGTGTGTTTGATCTAACATGCTTGCTATTAAAATAAAGTGCAAAGTTAGTTGGAAGGTGCTACACCTGTTTTTGTTTTAAGTGAATAATCGATAAACAAGATGGTCGCTACTGCAATTGGAATATCGTTATTGGTGATTTCATTGCTAAAATTGGCAATAAAAAAGACACCGATTTGTACAACAAGTTTTTAGGTCCTCAGGGCCTTGAAGAACGCAACGATCACGGTGCTCGCTTAATACAGTTCTCCTTTGGCCATTCTCTTAGTGTAGGGCCACATCTGCGGAACGTACGGCGCCGAACCTTCCGCTCTATGACACATCAGTCGAAATTACGCCGCGTACTGATGTGTCATAGATAACTTGAAATACACTACGAGCGTATTTAGCGGAAGGTTCGGCGCCGTACGTTCCGCAGATGTGGCGCTACACTTAGTATTGGCAATAGCTTCTTTAAAAAAAATCCCAATATAATGTGGACTTGGCGATCCCCAGACGATAGTTACAAAAATGAAATAGATTACATTATTTCATCTGACCCGAATATTGTTAAAAACATACAAGCTAGAGTCGAGTGTGACGTATATTATCACCGTATACATGCTTTTCTTAAATAATAAATTTCCATAGGGGGTCAATTCTACTCTTTAGTTGCAAGCCACACAAACACAAACCTCTACCACTCTATAATCTATTGATGCCTATGGCCAACAGTCTATAATCTATGGCTACACTTTACCTCCGCCTCCTATTCAGTGTGAAAAGATAAATATTCTATTAGAATAATTAATAATCCATACATACATCTTCGTTAATCAATATATCACTACTAGATATCTACACCAATATTATAACGAGGAAAATTTTGTTTGTTTGGTTGTAATGAAGGCTCAAAAACTACTGGACCTTTTTTTAAAATTCACCATTCGAAAGCTACATTATCCACGAGTAACATAGGCTGTTTTTCATCCCGAAATTTCCACAGGAATGGACACAACGCGGGTAAAACCGCGGGGCGCTGCTAGTGTAGTATAAAAAAAAGTCGCTTTCCGCTGTCTGTCTGTCTTTCCCTATGTATGCTTAGATCTTTAAAACTACGCAACGGATTCTGATGCGGTTTTTTAAATAGATAGAGTGATTCAAGAGGAAGTTTTATAAGTATAAAAATTCCCGCAATTCCCACGGGAACTGGCACAACGCGGGTAAAACCGCGGGGCGCTGCTAGTAATATAATAAAGCTGACGAGTTTGTTTCTTTGAACGCGTATATCAGAAACTGCCAGTCCGATTGGAATAATTATTTTTGCATTAGATAGCTATATTTAAAAGGGACGTGACAGGCTACTGTTCCGGCCTGTAAGCCTGTAACTGACATTCTCCATCACCATCTCTTACTAGTATTCGTTAAAACGCTTTTATCTCCAGACTAGCAGCGCCCCGCAGTTTTACCCGCGTTGTGCCCGTTCCCGTAGGAATTTCGGGATGAAAAATAGCCTATAACCTTCCCGTTGAATGTGACTATCTATTACAAAAAGAATTATTCAAATCGGTTCAGTAGTTTCTGAGATTAGCGCGTTTAAACAAACAAACAAAACAAACTCTTCAGCTTTATAATATTAGTATAGATGTACCGGTCCGATTTCCATAATTCTTTTTTTAATAGATAGCTACATTCAACAGGGACGTGGTTCCGGCCTGTAAGCCTGTAACTGACCTTCTCCTTGACCTGCGCGTCGTGCAGCTGCTCGCGGCGGCGCTCGAGCTCGGCCTGTCCCCGCGCCATGTTCTCCCGCCGTCTGTCCTCGTACGATTTAGCGCTGGAGTTGGATGTTATCGACTCGCGTCTGGAAGGGAGAGGTTTATGAGGGGTTACAGGACAAAGGCTTGTCTGAAGTTAGTGTTATATACTTTTTACGGTTCCGTACCCAAAGGGTAAAATTGGGACCCTATTAGTGAGACTTCGCTGTCCGTCCGTCCGTCTGTCACCAGGCTGTATCTCAAGAACGGTGATAGCTAGACAGTTGAAATTTTCACCGTTGATGTATTTCTATTGCCGCTATAACAACAAATACATACTAAAAATAACGGACGGACAGCGAAGTCTCAGTAATAGGGTCCTGTTCTTACCCTTTGGGTACGGAACCCTAAAAACCATTAGTGGAGAAAATTTTTCTCACCGGAAGGTGGGCGGGATCATCTCGGGGGGTAGTTTGGCGGGTGGCAGCTCCCCCTGCGTCGCCTTCTCGCACAGGTACATCGCCAGCACGAACTCCTCACACCCTGTACGAAATAATAATAATATTACACACCCGGACAAATTCACACACGATTAATCAGACCCAAAGTAAGCTCTAAGCTTGTATTATGTAATCTAACTCATTGATACTACTACATATACGTACACAAATACTTAATAGGAAGACGGAAAAACTTACGACGACAAGTTGTAACGACACTTTTTGCGTTAGAGAGAGACAAACAGAGAAACATGCGCACGCCAGAGAGAGGTAGACAGAGATACATGCGCCGTGCGAATGTTTCTCTGTCTGTCTCTCTCTCTCTTTTATAGTAAGCAAGCCAGATATTTTCGTTTCGTCTTTCTATTTCGCATTGAACAGTGTGGTGTCGCGACGATTATTTTTGGTGATAATAAATAAACTTCGTTCCATCCGGGTGTCCCTCGACACCTCTCAAGTTTATTTTTGTGATCTGTGGGTATACTATTTCACTCACCTAGTTTCCCGTCCGAGTCCAAGTCAGCCAGCGCCCATATCTGCGCGAGGGTCGGCTGCGGGAGACGGGACTGCAGCATGAGGGCGCGGGCCTGCGCGCCCGACACGGCACCCGCCTTCGCGCGGTCGGTCGCGTTGAACAGCTGCGTGTATCTGTGGGAAGATATCGCTGTACTGAGATATACAAAAAGATAGCAGCAAGCGTGGTGATTACGACATCCTCCTCACTGTACTGATGAGAGGCCTTTGACCAACAGTGGGACATTTACAGGGTAATAGTTACATTTACACTTATTTTAACAGCCTCCGTGGTCTTGTGGTTTGAGCGCTCGGCTCACGATCCGGAGATTCCGGATTCGATTCCCGGTGGGGACAATTTCTCACAAAAATGAGACTGTTCTAAGTTTGAATAGGGCATTGCAAGCTGAATCACCTGATTGCCCGAACAGTAAGTAGATTCCGTGCTTCGGAGGGTACGTTAAGCCGTCGGTCCCAGTTACTTTCTAATGATAGTAGTCGTTACATGAGTCATGTCAGAGGCCTTTGGCGGCTCAATAACTCTGACACCAGGATTGGTCAGGGTGACCTCCACTCGATGAAGAAGAAGATGAATTACATTACTGAAATCTTTAGCATCAGGGCTTCCCATTCTCTTTATTATTGAGACTAGCAGCGCCCCCGATTTTAGCCGCTCTGTGCCCTTTCCCTTGGGAATTTGGGGATGAAAAATATCCTAAAACCTTCCCACAGATAACCCCAGTCACCAGGCAACTTATAAACTATTTTTCATCCCGAAATTCCCACCAAAAACGGACACAACGCGTGTAAAATCGCGGGGCGCTGCTAGTCTCAATCATAAAGAGATTGGGAAGCCCTGATGCTAAAGATTTCAGTAATGTAAGTATTACCCTGTAAATGTCCATGAGGCCATCTCAGAGGCCTTTGGCGGCTGAATAACTCTGACACCAGGGTTGGTCAGGGTGACCATCCACTCGATGAAGAGAGAGAAGATTAATACTTACTTTAATTTCTGCGGCTGCGGTATGCCCCACTCCACCGGCGGGGGGGTCATCACCCCGAGCGGCGCGTCCGTCGGGCTCGTCACTACCGACCCAACCGCAGACGCGATTGCTGACCCTGAAATATAACTCTTGGTAAGTAAGTGAGTGAGTGAGTGAATGAGTGAGTGAGTGAATGAATGAGTGAGTGAGTGAGTGAGTGAGTGAGTGAGTAAGTTCTAGTAGGTCAGTGGCCAAGCCTGTTGTCAAAGTTTTTAGAACACCCAAAAGCGTCCTTTAAAAATATTTGTATGTTCGAGCTAATCTCGGGAAATACCATTCCGATTTGAATAATTCTTTTTGTAATAGATAGCCACATTCAACGGGAAGGTTATAGGCTATGTTTCATCCCGAAATTCGCATGGGAACGGGCACAACGCGGGTAAAACCGCGGGGCGCTGCTAGTCTTAAATTTTTATACTTTTTTTGAGGAAATCACTAACCTGGTTTCGACAGCGGTTCTTTAACTGCATTAATAGGCGTAGATGTGATAGGCTGGTTGAGAATCGAACCCGCTACCGGCTTGGGAGGACTGCTGATCAACGACGCTGTACCACTAGACACTTGCGGTGGAGAGGTAGGAATCAACGGCTGAGACACGCTTGGCGGAATTAGAGGCTGGTTTGGCGGAATTAGAGGCTGGGAAGGCGGAATTAGAGGCTGGGATGGCGGAATTAGAGGCTGGGATGGCGGAATTAGAGGCTGGCTTGGCGGAATTAGAGGCTGGGATGGTGGAATTAAAGGCTGGCTTGGCGGAATTAGAGGTTGGGATGGCGGAATTAGAGGCTGGGATGGCGGAATTAGAGGCTGGGATGGCGGAACCATAGGCTGAGGCATCTGATTAATCAACATAGATTGATTTCCCGTGGGCTGAGTATTAGATATCACACTTTGATTCAAAGTCATACCCGTTGTAGTGCCGCCCATGAGAGGCTGCGTATCAATCAGAGATTGGGCCGGCTTCACGCCTGAAATGAGATCTGGTACAGCGGGCATAGGAGGCCTTGTTATAGGTTGGGTTGGCGGGATCATGGGCTGAGATGACATCATGGGTTGAGATGACATCATAGGTTGAGCTGACATCATAGGTTGGGGTGGTATCATAGGTTGGGTTGACATCATAGTTTGAGTTGCTGACATCATGGGTTGAGCTGACATCATAGGCTGGGTTGGTTGAATCATGGGTTGAGCTGACATCATGGGTTGAGTTGGAGGAATCATGGGTTGAGCTGACATCATGGGTTGAGATGAACCGGTGCTGATTAACGGTTGATTGTTGAAGTCTCCTAATAGAGACTGGTTAGATTGTACGCCAGGGTAGTTGGTTTGTGCCGGCATAGGTGGGATCGGCGGTTTGGCCGGCGCGAATTGCTGAGCTTGCCCTGGAAAAAAGGAATAGTTCATCTATTAATACTAATATTATAAAGAGGTTTAGTTTCTAGCTTTGTTAGCAAGGGAAAATCTCAGAAGCTACCAATCCGATTTTAATAATTATTTTGTAATGGATAGCCACAATCAACGGGAAGGTTAAAGGCAATTTTTTATCCCATAATTCTCGCGGGCACGGGTACAACGCGAGTAACACCGCGGGACGCGGCTAGTACTACATATACATATGTATGGCTTGGACTGTATCATTTGGGTCTCAATATAAAACTTGAAAACGCCGTACTACACAAACCGTGTGTCATAGGTTGTAGACCGTTGTTAAACTGTTCTCAAAAGAGACGACAACACCTGAATGATTGCATTGAAGTTAGTTTAGCTCTAAACCGCCCCAACCCTAAAGACCCAAATGAGATTTGTAAAAACTTATTTTCGATTATATCGCGAAATGTTAACGCCGTGTTTCCAAAAAGACAGTTTACGGTTAAAGATAAAATCAGTTTTAGTGATTGGGCTACTGTAGGTATTAGGAAAAGTCGAGATGTTTTATTTGAATTATACTTTAAAAGGTCTTACACCAACGATGAAGCTTTTCATGCGTATGTTAGAAATTACTCAAAAATGTTTAAGAAAGTTTGTCTTTTAGCAAAAGCAAACCATACCGCTCGCAAAATAAAACAATCAAATAATAAAATAAAGACGATTTGGAAAACGGTTAACAAAGAGACTGGAAGAACTTCTTCCAAGGATACCCCTTGCACTTTGAAGTGCAATGACGGAACACTAATTACTGAACCTATTTCTGTGGCCAACCATTTTGATGTGTTTTTCAGTAGTATACCCAAAGAAACCACCAAGAATCTAGCTTCTTCTTCAGTTAAAGCTGAAATTCTTCTTAAGGAAAATTTTAAACGGTCAATTCCTGGATTTGGTTTTAAACCAGTCTCTATTTCGCAGCTTAAAAAAGCTTTTAAATCACTGAACATGAAAAACACGGAAGATCTATGGGGTATTTCTGTAAAAATGTTAGATTCTGTTATTAACACTATTGCTCCTGAACTTACGAATCTCTTCAATCTATGCCTAAAAGCAGGTACTTTTCCAGATCTAATGAAACATAGTAAAGTCACTCCAATTTTCAAATCCGGTAGTAAGGATGATCCCAATAATTATAGACCTATTTCAGTTCTTCCAGCTCTTAGCAAAATTTTTGAAAAATTAATCCTAGATCAGTTAATGTCCCATTTTGATGAGCATAAGATTCTACATAAAAATCAGTTCGGCTTTACAAAGGGTAAGTCAACCATAGATGCTGGGACTAAGTTAGTTTCTCATATTTTTGACGCCTGGGAAGGTTTGCAGGATGCTCTTGGAGTATTTTGTGATCTTTCCAAGGCTTTTGACTGTGTAGATTATTTAACGTTAATTTTGAAGTTAGAATGTTACGGCATCCGTGGTCCTGCCCTTGAACTCATGAAATCTTACTTAGGCGGTCGGCGACAAAAAGTAAACGTTAACGATAACCTTTCGGAAGGGTCTAATATTGAGTTAGGCGTGCCTCAGGGGTCAATTTTAGGTCCGTTTTTGTTTCTAGTCTACATAAATGACCTCTCGTATCTAATGGAAAGCCTATGCGACACGGTATTATTCGCCGATGATACCTCGTTAATTTTTAAAGTAGATAGGAAGGATAGGGACCTTGTGCAGGTTAACAAAGCTTTGGCTATTCTCCTAGATTGGTTTTCCACTAACAACCTACTTCTTAATGAGGCAAAAACTAAATGCATTAAATTTTCATTACCGAATGTCCCAGTAGTAGATTCTTGCGTCAAATTGGGGGGTACTCGATTAACTCTTGACAGTAGCACTAAATTCTTAGGATTAGACATAGATTCAAAATTACAATGGGGTTCTCATATAAATTCACTTTCGGGTAGGCTAAGCTCAGCATCTTTTGCGGTCCATAAGATTAGGCAAATAACGAATGAAGAAACGGCAAGAATTGTTTACTTTGCCTATTTTCATAGTATACTATCCTATGGTATACTATTGTGGGGAGGTGCCGCCGATGTTCAATCAATTTTTTTACTCCAAAAGAGAGCTTTTCGCGCGATTTATAAATTGGGGTCACGTGAGTCACTAAGGGAACGTTTTAAATCCAGTCGAATTCTTACCGTTCCTTCGTTATATATATTTGAAAATATAATGTATGCCCGCCGAAACTTGAGTAACCTTAAGGTGCGCGGAGATCACCACAGTTTTAATACGCGAAATAGAAATAAGCTTGCTGTTGTTAAGTCCAGGTTAGCGCGAACCGGGAAGTCTTTCATTGGTAGATGTATTCAATTTTATAATAAAATTCCCAAGGAGGTAACTGGGCTTAGTGAAGGTAAATTCAAATCATACGTTAAAGACGTTTTATTGACTAAAGCATACTATAGCGTTACTGATTACATTGAGGACAAATATGTCTGGAGTCAAATTCCTGCACCAGCAAGTCAAGCTGATTTTGACATGTAATCTATACTTATAAGTATTAAATTGTATTATACCTTGACTTAAAAAAAATAACCAGCAGAGTTTCTTGCCCATTCTTCTCTGCTGATGTTCTTCCGAATGGGTGGTACGTTCAAAAGAGCCTCTATGGGGCCAAAACTGAATAAAAATATTTGACTTTGACTTTGACTTTGACTGTCAAGCTGTTTCGGAGGAGTTTAACAATAACCACCGCGACCTACATTACTGTAAAGTTTAATCCAAATCTGTTCAGTAGTTTTTGCGTGAAAGAGCAACAAACATATATCCATACATACAAACTTTCGCATTTATAATATACTAGCAGCGACCCGCGGTTTTACCCGCGTTGTGTCCATTCGTGTGGGAATTTCGGGATGAAAAATAGCCTATGTTACTCGTGGATAATGTAGCTTTCGAATGGTGTAAGAATTTTTAAAAACGGTCCAGTTGTTTTTGAGCCTCTCCATTACAAACAAACAAAGTTTTCCTCTTTATAATATTAGTGTAGAAGTATGATAGGATAGGATTTACCCGTAGGGCTCAGTGATGCGATCAAAGAAGGGGGCAACACTTTCGGTACTTCGATTCCATGAAGTTTGAGGTTTATTATCTGCAACAAAACAACAAAAAAGGTTAAGTAAGAAACTGCTCTTATTTAAGCTGGCTGGTAAGATGACAGTCTTGTTTAAACTTGTTATTTAAATTTTCACGTTAAGCCGTCGGTCCCGGGTACTTTCTACGGATAGTAGTCGTTACCTGATCCATGTCAGAGGCCTTTGGCGGCTCAATAACTCTGACACCAGGATTGGTCAGGTTGACCATCCACTCGAGAAGAAGACAGCGAAAAAACCCTAATAAAGACGTTTTAGGAGCAATCGTCTTCGGTTGGAAAATTGACGACATTGGTCCACATTTTAAGACTAGTAAGAAAATATAGAGTGCATAGAATTGGATCTGTACATACCTTGCAAGCAATAGAGAACTCCTTCAAATCCAGTTTTCCATCAGCATTAGTGTCCGCTAGAGACCATATTTGACCCAAAATGGGTGGCGGCAGTTGACTCTGAAATAATATTATACATATATAAAATATTACCCGGACAAATTCACACACAGTTAATTATACCCAAAGTAAGCTCTAAGCTTATGTTATGGAATCTAAATCACTGATACGACTTCATATACATACACAAGTACTTTATAATAAGAATGTATAATGGACGCCCAGACGTCGTCAACCACTATGTCTCACATATTGTTACTCCGTTGACCAACCCCGCAACCCCCGACACAGTAAGCGCTCTCACTGCCACTGTGACAACGGGCTTATGTAAATAAACATGTTCTTATAGGATTATTTGTTTAACTAACAACAAACCTGCAACATAAACCTCTTTGCTTGCTCCCCAGTGAGCGTTCCATTCACCGGGCCGAGGTTCCGGAAGTGTTCCGAAAACTTGGCGTGCTCGTGTGGCTGAATGACCCATGGATCACCAGCCATCTTGCTGCTTAAAAAAAAACGTAGTTCCTGAGATTAACTCGAACATACAAACAAATAAACAATCTTACTTACTTTAACCTCTTTATAATATTAATATAGAGATAAAATTGTTAGTTTGTATGTTCCAGCTAATCTCGGGAATTACCAGTCCGATTTCAATAATTCTTTTTCCAATGGATAGCTGCTTTCAACGGGAAGGTTATATGCCATTTTTATTCCAAAATTCCCGAGGTACAGCGCGGGTAACACCGCGAGGCGCGGCTAGTGAAATATATTTTGAAGAAAGAAGGTTCTCATTGACAGTAAAAATATTTGTTTTGGAGCAGGAGAAAGGAGGCCCTATCTTTGAAATTATCAATTCTATAACACTAAATTTATAACTAATATGAAGAAAGAATATTTAAGAAGGACATAAGCTAGTTATAATCCTATTTCCATGTAGATATTTTGTATAAACTATACAATAAATGTTTTTGAAAATGGGCGTTACCTTTCTTACAAAACTCGTATTTGCAGCTAAAATTTCCTATTTAATAGCAAGATAATATAATAGATACCATTAAAACTTAGTCCTAGATGAATCTAGAAGGATTATTGTAAGGAAAATTTAGATTAAACAGGTATTTACCGTTGTTTATTTAGAGATTTGGCTAAATGAACTGAAGTGTTACTTACATTATGTCGGTTTCAGTGCTATTTCTCGATCCTTGTACGTTTTAGTCGCGAATAGTATAGTTTAATATGAACTGCGATACACTGCGGAGAAACTCTAGTCTGGTTATTGATCGAATTATTTACGAAAGTAGAGAAATTATAGATTTTGGTATAAATGTAGGTATATTTAACGAACGAACTGGGCTTAACTGGAATGACAGTCACAGTGACATGACACGAGACACTGACTGCAAATTTGTAACACAAATACTTCAAAACATTAGTTTTACATTAGTTTCGTCCAAAAATGTATGTAATGTCTAGAATTAAATTGTATAGTACCTATTTTTATTTTGGGATGGTACCTAGCCTCTTGTATGTTGAAACACCGGCTCCCGGTATAAACAAATTTTCGCCGCAACTGTTGACATACCGGGAGCCGGTATGGGTAAGATGGGCTAATGTCATTCAACATACGAAGGGTTATACATGTTGAAATCTCATAACATATTAGAGGCTAGATGGTAGCTATCTGTTTGCCTAGCAATGAGTTATAAAAAACAGTTCTTTGTGATGAATAAAAGCTGGTGGTTAAAATATTGTAAGTAGGTATTTGATAAAAAATAAACTTTTAAAATTAATAACGAAATCTGTATAGTAATTTCTAAACGAAAAAGTCATACATACGTATACATAACATCATTAAATGTCAGATGTCACTGTCCAACTGTCCATCCAACCCAACCAACCAAATCATTATGTTCTATTCTATTATTGTGATTGTTGTTGAATCGAATCGAATCTGACAAACATTTTACTGTAAAAACTTAAATAAAAAGCAAAAATGACTAAAATAGCCGACAACATCAACCCAAACGTGTACGACAAAGGCTCCGAACGTGAGATTACAGCTTCTGAACGAGACGAAGAATACGTTGACGAATTCGACGAACGGGAAATATTTGATTTGATACGCAATATAAATGACCCCGAACATCCCTTGACCCTGGAAGAACTAAGGGTGGTTGAGGAGAAGAATATAATCGTAAAAAATAAGACTAATGAGATTATTGTCAACTTTACTCCTACTATACCACATTGCAGTATGGCTACTTTAATTGGTAAGTCATTTTCTTAAAATACCATTGTTTTAGCGATGTTAACCTTAGTAGATTCGTTCCTGTAGGAATTTCGGGCCTTAAGATATTCCTAAAAATTACGTTCTAATCGGGGAAAACCTTGTCTAAATTGGCCCAGCCATTTTGGTGCTATAACTATAATTTTTATTTCATTGGTAGACACTAATAAATCAAATGTAGCTCATATTGGCTGAAAAAAACACCTTTAAGTACCAGGCTCACATAACTCACCAAGAGATGATGCTCTCATATAGTTCAGTGCAGTGGGGTCTTATAGGACGATACTTATACTACTCCAAAGTACCAGGCTCACATAACTCACCAAGAGATGATGCTCTCATATAGTTCAGTGCAGTGGGGTCTTATAGGACGATACTTATACTACTCCAAAGTACCAGGCTCACATAACTCACCAAGAGATGATGCTCTCATATAGTTCAGTGCAGTGGGGTCTTATAGGACGATACTTATACTACTGCAAAGTACCAGGCTCACATCACTCACCAAGAGATGATGCTCTCATATAGTTCAGTGAGTGGGGTCGTATAGGACGATACTTATACTACTTCAAAGTACCAGGCTCACATAACTCATTAAGGCATCTATTTTATTCCAGGTTTGTCTATTAGAGTGCAGTTACTCCGGGCATTACCGTCCCGGTTCAAAGTCACAGTGCAGGTGTCAGAAGGATCCCATGTCTCGGAGTCGGCTGTCAATAAGCAATTAGCTGATAAAGAACGGGTGGCTGCAGCGCTTGAGAATAATCATCTATGTATGATCATTAATCAGTGTGTTTTTGTTAAGTAATGTTACTGTTTTACTGTTAACTGAAATGTATATTAATACTAGCTGCGCCCCGCGGTTTCACCCGCTTTGTACCCTTTCCTACGGTAATTTCGGGATGAAAAATAGACGTTGTCCGATTCTCAGACCTATCTGATATGCTCACAAAATTTCATGAGAATCGGTCAAGCCTTTTCAGAGGAGTTTAAAAAACACGAGAATGTACGAGTAGGTATGTTAGATACTAACAGTGCTCCGCAATTCTTCCCACATTATGTCTGTTCCTGTAGGAATTTTAGGATGAATCTGTTTTCTTTATTAATTTAAAGATAGTTTTAAAATTTATATCTTTATTGTTAAGAAAATTATGTAATTTAATTGTGGATATAAAAGTGTATAAAATATAATATGCTTATACTTTTTATTGAATAAATTAGTTAATATGAATTGGCTGCTTTTGTTTCATTTTTCATGTCCTCGTATGATGTGAGGTTCTGTAAAAATAAATAAATAGTTTTGTTAGTTTTATGTGAATGAGGAACATATCTAATAAAATATCACATCCCACTAATATTCTACTATATATTCTTCTTAATTCTACTTCTACTAATACTCGTATTATAAATGCGAAAGTTTGTGAGGATGGATGTTACATGTATGATGTGTATTTGTTGCTCTTTCACGCAAAAACTACTGAAAGGATTTGGATGAAACTTTACAGTTATATAGGTTATACATCAGAATAACACATGGGATACATTTTATCTCGAAATTCCCGCAGGAACCGATATAACGCGGGTAACACCGCGGGGAGCGGCTACTATATAATAATACTGGCTCATAGTGATTTTACCCGCGTTGTACCCGTCCCCGCGAGAAATTCGGGATAAATGTATCCCATGTGTTATTCTAGAATTCTAGTTATATTATAAATACGAGTTTGTGAGGATGTATACGTACGAGTATGTACCTATGTTTGTTACTCTCACAAAAAAACTATTGGACGAATGAAACTTTACGTAAGTAATAATATCTTACTATAGGTTATACATCAGAATAACACATAAGATACATATTATCCCGAAATTCCCGCGGGAATGGGGACTTCGGGAACACCTTGGAGCGCAGCTAAGCAACCTATAACGTTTTATCCAAATCCGTTCAGTAGTTTGAGTCATACATAATATACATCCTCACAAACTTTCGCATTTATACTATCAGTCCCTCAGGATGCGTGTCCGTACCTCCCACATGTGGTCATCCCAGGCCGGGAAAAGCTTCTTGAAGACGTCGGGCTCCGCCCCCTGCCGCACCACCACAACCAGTGCGGACTCGTACGTGCGGTCCAGGCCGTCATCCTCGATGTATTTCTGAAAACAAATATTTGAAGACCCCCTTTTTTTACAATGATTTTTACAAATCTATGAACTAAGGGAAAAATACCGTTATATGTCCGAGTTAAGTCCCACTGTTAGGCAAAGGCCTTTCATCTCACTGATGATATCAGTACAGTGAGGAGAAATGAAGTTGCGAGTTCACCACCGACCACGAGTGGTGCAATCCACTCGAAACGGTCGGGAAATAAAAAGTAGGTCCTAGTTTTTACTTGCTTTAGAAAATTTTTACCGTGAAAAACACGTATGTTACGAGAAATCACTACATAGTATATAATAGTACCTATAAAACAAAGTCGCTTTCCGCTGTCTGTCCCTATGTATGCTTAGATCTTTACTACGCAACGGATTTTGATGCAGTTTTTTAAATAGGTACATAGAGTGATTCAAGAGGAAGGTTTGTAAGTATAAAAATTCCCGAAATACCCACGGGAACGGGTAAAACCGCGGGGCGCTAGTGAAGAATAAAAATGTAAATTTCTTTTTGTCTCTCGCCAAAAGACAATGACTGACCTGGAAAATGACGTAGAAGATGATGGTCATACATACTATTTGTCATGATGGTAAAAACTGACCTGTATGATACTTTCCCTGGCTTCCACAGCACGATGGTGAAGGTTGACTCCTTGCCAGAGGTAGAGCTCTTCTCCCGTGTCCAGGATGTAGACTCCATCATCAGATAGGTCCTGAAATGAAGGACATAACAAAATATCTTCTATATAAAAGAAAGTCGATAAATCCCGTATTTCCTACGGGAACGGGTGCGCTGTGGGTAAAACCGCGGTTAGGTGCTAGTTGGACTCGCGCACGAAGGGTTCCGTACCATATTCGATATGGCCATTATAATAATAAAATATTCATTTGGAGCAAAAATTAACACTTATGCGAAAGTTATATAAAAACTGTGTTGCAGTCTCTCTCTGGCGCTCTCTGCGCTCGCCTCAAAATTCTCAAAAATTTACTAAAGTTAATTAAATGTGTTGTTGCAAAAAGAAGTGTGTGTGTGTGTGTGTGTGTGTGTGTGTGTGTGTGTGTGTGTGTGTGTGTGTGTGTGTGTGTGTGTGTGTGTGTGTGTGTGTGTGTGTGTGCTTGCTTGCGTGCGTGTTCGTGTGTGAGTGCTAAATGTGACGACATGGTCTGTCGGTTGAAACAACCGGGACCGACTGCTTAACGTGCCCTCCGAAGCACGGTAGCGCTCAGATAGAAATGCCACTATCGGCTATTTTCCGACCATTGTTGTGCTATGCAAAATAATGGTCACCCATCCTTCATCCCTCAACCTCAACCGTAGCTTAACAAACCTGCTGGGTGTACGTCGAGTCCAGGTCTTCGAACAGGATCTTTCCCGAGTGTTTGACAGTGACATCTGTCAACGTCGTTGGTGTGTTGACGCGTCGACTGACAGCCAGGGTCCAGCCTGACGGGAATGATATGTCATCTGGGAGGGATCCTGGAAAAAAGTATTAGGACCTTGTTCATAATTGTTTACAGCATTATAACTATCAGATGGTTTGTCTCTTTCCGACGTACGACGCTTGATGATTACGACATCCTTACTGTACTGATATCTTCAGTGAGATGAAAGGCTTATGCCCACTGACCTCTATTATATACACTGGACAGGCTGCTGTCATAATAATTTTGGGCCTATTTGAGTGTCGCCATTTTGGCGCTGTAGGCCACTGTAGGCAGATACAAAAGTCCATGGAACTAAAATTAGTTATGACTTAAGTCGACTGTAGTACCCCTATTTGCTTGCAGTGAACGTCAGAATTAGTTCTCGGGACACTCGCAGGGGCGCTTCAAATTGCCACACAATATTAGCTGACATTTGTATGGTAACAGCCAGTCCAGTGTGTATATAATAGAGGTCAGTGCCTTTGCCCTTCAGTGGGACATTACAGACTACCTGTCTTATTCATACTCTTTAACTAAAAGGTCGTTATAAAGTGTTTTGTCTCTTTTGCTCTACGTATACGCATACGCCGTTTTTTAAAGAGCAAAAGAGATAACACACCTTATATACCATTGACAGTTAAAGAGCGGTTAATAGTTGTTGGAAAGAAGTTCCTTATCGCGGATTACGAAAGGGGGCTAGCCGGAAAATGGTAACGACATTTTTTAGGCCAGAAAGGGACAGACACAGAAACTTGCGCACGCCAGAGAGAGACAGACAGAGAAACATGCGCGAGAGAGACAGACAGAGAAACTTGCGCACGCCAGAAAGAGACAGATAGAAAAATGCGCGAGAGAGACAGACAGAGAAACATGTCTGTCTCTCTCTCTCTCTTATAGAAAGCAAGCTAGATATTTTCGTTTCGTCTTTCTATTTCACATTGAACAGTGTGGTGTCGCGACGATTATTTTTGTTGATAATAAATAAACTTCGTTCCATCCGGGTGTCCCTTGACACCTCTCAAGTTTTCTTTTATAAACTTTCTACCGCGAAATAACCAATGTGAATACGTTACTATTTACCCAATATCTCCCAGAACGCCTCCGGCTCTGATCCTTGGTCGATCACCTCCACACTCTTCTCATCACCAATAAGAGAGGCGGCGAAGATCTTTGCAGCCTCCAGTTCAATGTCACTGGATTCCTGAAATTACAAAAGCATGTGTGTGTGAGTGTGTGTGCATCCATGTGGCATCGCAACTCTTGAAAGGATGGACCGCCAAAAGACGAAAACCATTTTCCTTAGATGTTTTTGGCCGATTTAGTCGCTGTGGGCAGAGGTTTTTTTAATTTTTAATTTAACTTGTTTCCTTAACTCCTCTCTTGATGCTCTCGACCGAAGTCCTCTGAAATCATAGTTCTTTTCAACGTTTAAAAATATATAATTACACTGGAACAATCACAACATTACAACGCATTGAAATTGACAATTACGTGACATTGACATTGTCAAAATCTTTTCGTAACGCGTCGTGAATCGTGATTGGTCAATAATTGCACTCCGCTCAACTCCGCTTAAATCAAAAAGCACTAGAGTCTTAACTTTTCACTCACCGATCCATTCCTGATAAACACCACCTCTGCAGTCTCCAATATGAAGACGTCATCATTCTCCAAAACATCTGATCGCTCCGGGAGCTGTACTGCTCTCATATCAACATCCAATGCGGTGCCTTCCACCTGAGAAGAGAGCTCTTGTTGAGTTATGTGACTCTGGTACTTTAGTTAGAGTAGTATAAGTATCGTCCTATAAGACGCCACTGCACTGAACTATATGAGAGCATCATCTCTTGGTGAGTTATGTGAGCCTGGTACTTCGGAGTAGTATAAGTATCGTCCTATAAGACCCCACTGCACTGAACTATATGAGAGTGCCTCTTGGTGAGTTATGTGAGCCTGGTACTTTGCAGTAGTATAAGTATCGTCCTATAAGACCCCACTGCACTGAACTATATGAGAGCATCATCTCTTGGTGAGTTATGTGAGCCTGGTACTTCGGAGTAGTATAAGTATCGTCCTATAAGACCCCACTGCACTGAACTATATGAGAGTGCCTCTTGGTGAGTTATGTGAGCCTGGTACTTCGGAGTAGTATAAGTATCGTCCTATAAGACCCCACTGCACTGAACTATATAAGAGTGCCTCTTGGTGAGTTATGTGAGCCTGGTACTTCGGAGTAGTATAAGTATCATCCTATATGAACCCACTGCACTGAGAGCATCATCTCTTGTTGAGTTATGTGACTCTGGTACTTTGTGTTAGGGCTTCCAATCCCGCAGCCTGAATTCAATCTCGGTTTTTGCGGGGTTATGAGTTTACCCGCGGGATCTCAGAAGCAGTCGTTCCCGGTTATTTCAATCGTTAGACCATGTCGGAGGTCTTTAGGCGGTCTAAAAACTCCGACACTAGGGTTGGCCACTAACCTACTCGAAATTAATGAATATAAGTAAAAAAAAAGTAAAGTAAAAAATATAAGTATGAGTGTTTTTTATTTGGAATTAAGTTTTGGAACGAAGTTCCTTATCTCGCGTTGCGAAAGGGTCTCGACGGAAAAAAAGCGAACGACACTTTTTAGGCCAGAGAGGGACAGACAGAGAAACATGCGCACGCCAGAGAGAGACAGACAGAGAAACATGCGCGAGAGAGACAGACAGAGAAACATGTGCACGCCAGAGAGAGACAGACAGAGTCTCTCTATCTCTCTCTTATAGAAAGCAAGCCAGATATTTTCGTTTCGTCTTTCTATTTCGCATTGAACAGTGTGGTGTCGCGACGATTATTTTTGTTGATAATAGATAAACTTCGTTCCATCCGGGATTCCCTTGACACCTTACTACTTGTAGTACTTATTATTCTGTGACACCTCTCAAGTATTTTTTGCTATTTCGTTAAAGAGCAGTCAATAATTATTCTCTTACCCTGAATAGTCGTATGTTATTGTCGTCATAATTCCCGTTGAAGTTTTCTGGTTTGTACCCATCTTCCTTATTCCCACAGACAATTGCCAGGTGACCTGCAAGTAAGTAAGTATTCCAAGTAAGTAAGTAAGTAAGTAAGTAAGTAAGTAAGTAAGTAAGTAAGTAAGTAAGTAAGTAAGTAAGTAAGTAAGTAAGTAAGTAAGTAAGTAAGTAAGTAAGTAAGTAAGTAAGTAAGTTAGTATAGCCTGTAATATCCCACAGCTGGGCAAAGGCCTCTAATCTCACTGAAGATATCAGTACAGTGAGGAGGATGTCGTAATCACCACGCTTGCCAAATGCTGGTTGGTGATCTCAAACCCGAGCCATGTTAGAAAAGTAGGAAACATGTTTTCCCTCGACCGTGGAATTGAACCCGGGAAAAAATCTTCAAAAGCACAGCATAGATGTAGTATAGATCATCACAGCATAGATGTAGTATCAGTTAGTTAGATTGCTTTGTGGCGTAAGCGATTAATTACCCGGACAAATTCACACACGGTTAATTATACCAAAAGTTAGCTCTAAGCCTGTCTAAGGAATCTAACTCACAGATACTACTACGTATAAGTACATACACAAATACTTTGTAAGAATATATAATCGTCACCCAGACATCAACAACTATGTCTCACATATTGTTACTCCGTTGACCGACCCCGCAACCCTCGACACAGTAAGCGCTCTCACTGCCACTGTGACAACGGGCGTGTCAACTTTACTTTTACTTTTCGCTACACTAGCTTCGTTACCTTTGAACAATTTCAAGAAGTGTTTCATTTCCTTTCCTTGGGGTATCTTCACTATAGTCAGATTAGTTGACACTTCATCTTCTATCTGCGAGACGAGTTGTCTTGCTGCCTCTCTGTCGTCGTCAGAGGATAAGGCTCCCTAGGGAAGAGAGGGAAGTTATGTTAAGAGGTCATCTTGGAAACTCGACAAAATATTTCACGTGACCAAACATCGAAACGTTCATGTTCTATCCCTTTCCAACTTACGCTATTTTGCAAAGAGCAAAAGAGACAAACTCTTTATAACAGTGATTAGTTGGTGAGCGTATATGAAGAAGGCCCTCAGTATATACTCCCTTTTACTATCTCTTTCCAACTTACGCTACTTTCCGAAGAGCAAAAGAGACAAACACTTTATAATAGCGTGAATAGGCCCTCAGTACTCACGGTCCAAGTGTACACCACCACCGCGTCCTCTCCGCTCCCGTTGGTGTACTGGTACTTCACGACGTACACCTCACTCTGGTACAACACTGATTGATCAGACACGTCTTCTTCATCTGACACCCTGGAATTAGAGAAGAAATTTCATTTTTCAAATCACTACATAGTATAAAACAAAGTCGCTTTCCGCTGTCTGTCCCTATGTATGCTTAGATCTTTAAAACTACGCAACGGATTTTGATGCAGTTTTTTAAATAGATAGAGTGATTCAAGAGGAAGGTTTATATGTATAAACATTCCCGAAATTCCCACGGGGACGGGCACAACGCGAGTAAAACCGCGGGGCGCTGCTAGTATCATATAAGAGATTTTAAAAATTAGTGATCATGTCTATCTACACTAACATTATAAAGAGGAAAACTTTGTTTGTTTGTAATGAATAGGCTCAAAAACTACTGGACCGTTTTTAAAAATTCTTTCACCATTCGAAAGCTACATTATATATATAACATAGGCTATTTTTCATCCCGAAATTCCCACAGGGATGGACACAACGCGGGTAAAACCGCGGGGCGCTGCTAGTTATTAGTATAGTGTCAGATCCCACCTCATCTGGGAATAGTACCATACAATACATTCATTAATTCATTTCGAGTGGGTCAGTGGCCGCTCTGGTGTCTGAGTTTTTAGACCGCCTAAAGGCCTACGATATGGTCTAACGCTGTGTTTACCTGATGGTGGACAGGCTTCCATCCCCAAGGTCTGGCATGTAGCCCCTGGCGGCTGCACTCTTCCCAATCAGCTTAGCGATAGCTGAAGTATCGTCGGAGCTGTATCCGGCATCTGGTGAAAAACAAAAGAAATTCTGTAATTCTGTAAAAAATATAATTTGATGTGCTAGATGTAACCATAGGGGGTTTTTATTTCTTTTCCAGGGTTCCGTACCATTCCCAACTAGCAAAATTGTCCTGGAATACGATTTTATAATGCTATTTGGACTTATATAGCTCCGTTAAAGGTTTTGGTATTTGCTATTGCGCTTTTAACAGCATTAATGAATACCGTTTTTACTTCAGTACGATTAATCCTATAATTTGAACTTATATCGGTATATAGGATCATATTTCGTGGCCACTTCTGGATTAAGACTCCTATAAAAGCTAGTAACAAAACTAATTGCACTCAGGAGTAATCAGTCTGGAAACTCAGACTTATATGCGCCTTTAAGATAACATCTTAGGAGCATTTAAAGCTTAAGACTCCTCGAGGAGCATCTACCAGGAATATATACACTGAGGCGCAATCACTCTTGTTATTTATACTTATAACCTCATCTAGGCTATTTTTTTATGGCCAATATAAGTAAATTTAAGTTAAACTACTGAAAAGCATTTAAACTTCTTATCTGGTTTTAACATTTATCTGGTTTAAACATTACCCTAGAAGTGTATTTTATATCCGCGTTTCAAATATGTATAATTAAATCACTAAGATTATAACAGCTCGCAGTAGGATAAAATGTTTTCTATATTGATTTATCGCATGCCATTATAAGCTTAGATACACTTATAAAGGCTTTCCATAATAGTGTTATAGTCTAAATAATCTCAAACAATCCTGGTCAAAACTCTTATAAGATCACTTTTGCTTGAAACGACCAATATAGGCTAAAACACGCTTTATATAGTTTCGCAAATTCTATTATAGGATTTGACATCAGCCACAGTGAGCACTGATGTATTAAATTTAATTGGTGAAGAGCGCATCGCGAATTCTGATGAGGGTTCCGGATAAGATAACTGTAGTACTTTAGATGGAGGAGGTTCAGACTACGAAAGTTATAGTGAAAAATCATTGAGCGATTCTGAAAGCGATAATGAGGCAGAACTTTCAGATTACAACAAAGATTTAGAACTGCGTTATTCTATTAAAAACTGGGCCCTAAACTTCAATATTTCTCACGCTGCATTAATCTCTTTATTTGAAGTTATAAATGTAAGAATAAACGATGTTTTGCCTTAAGTTGCACGAACACTACTAGATACAAATAAAGAAAAGCTACACATTACTATTCATTACTATTTCACCCCCAGGGCTCCAGGGTATCCAGGAATATCATCATACTTTTATTTCGATCGTTGGGAACCTGAATAAAATAATTAGATATTAAATAAAAACAATGTTTAAAATAATGTTTAACCTAGCACGCACAACAAACCCTTACAATATTCCTATAACATGCTAAGCTATGAACATCAATAGAGTTTGTTTTTATCTGACAATGTGGAACCCTAATTGGTTACAATATGGCGAATTCTTCGGTTTTAACACTGGCCAATATAGAACCAATATTACTTATATTGGTTCTAAGTCACACTTGGCAATGCTCACAAAAAAATGGTAACTTTTCATGATATTTTCATAATAAAATATTAAATATTAAAATGTAAATAAGTTAATTACAAGAGGCGCTTTAAAATTTTAATTAAAACCATGATAGAATTTTCGGAAAATTCACATTCCCCTACGAATATACACCAGACTAACAATAATAAGCTTTTGATTTCCTACTATGGTTGACATTCATTAATATTAAATTAAACTTAGTTATATTTACACAAACTATACCCTTAATCAAATAGTTAAAACAATTCCTGAACAGAATTCGAGTATTGCGAGGCGCGTATTCATCTCAAATTATCCTATAATTTACTTATATTGGCATTTGCAGGACTAATTGGATTGACGTAATTCTAATATAGGAGCAATATAGGCGTAAACGGCATTGAAGCGGTCTATTATAAACACGATATAAGTAAAAGTTTACTTATAAAATGGGCCCTTTCCCGGACTTATTAGCGGATATAAGTCTCTTATAGTCCTACGGAATAGTGCTCCTGGAGATAGTAATGAAACCACTTTTTGCTAGTTGGGTTATATATTAAAAATTATTAGTATCGAGCAAGAAACAGTAAAAAAATCACGTTTTTTGTATGGGAGCCCCCCTTGAATATTTGTTTTATTTTATTTTTAGTATTTGTTGTAGCGGCAATAGAAATACATCATCTGTGAAAATTTCAACTGTCTAGCTATCACCGTTCTTGAGATACACCCTGGTGACAGACGGACGGACGGACGGATGGACGGACGGATGGATGGACAGACGGACAGCGAGGTCTCAGTAATAGGGTCCTGTTTGTACCCATTGGGTACGGGACCCTAAAAAGGACTTCTAAATGCACAGCAGTTATGCCAGCCCTGTTACATAATATGTACATAATTTACATCTGTTACATAGTTATAATATAACCAAGGCATATAGCCGTTCAACCAAACGACGAAATTCTTCCTGCTTTGCGACCGTACTTTATGTAGGTATAGCAACGCCCTGCGGTTTTACCCGCGTTGTGTCCATTTCTGTGGGAATTTCGGGATGAAAAATAGCCTACGTTACTCGTGGGTAATGTAGCTTTCGAATGGTGAAATAATTTTTAAAAACGGTCCAGTAGTTTTTGAGCCTATTCATTACAAACAAACAAACAAAGTTTTCCTCTTTATAATATTAGTGTAGACAAACGGAGGCGATAAATCGAAACTAAATTAACCGGCGCCTCACCAATCTCGTTGGAGAATGCCTTGATGGTGTCCTGAGGTAATGTCTCCCAGTCGTGGAAGTACTGCTTGAACGTGGCGCTCTCGGAGTGCTGGTACATCTTCGTTATGTTCACCTGAAATAACAATGTTTATCTTAAAAAAAGGGCCAAGTGCGAGTCGGACTCGCAGACGAAAGGTTCCGACCGTTATCTATTAAAATTATTAGTATCGAGCGAGAAATGGTAAAATATCATGTTTGTTGTATGGGATGGGAGCCCCCCTTGAATATCTGTTTTATTTTATTTTTAGTATTTATTATTTTAGCGGCAATAGAAATACATCATCTGTGAAAATTTCAACTGTCTAGCTATCACCGTTCTTGAGATACAGCCTGGTGACAGACGGACGGACGGACAACGAAGTCTCAGTAATAAGGTCCCGTTTTTACCCTTTAGGTATGGAACCCTAAAAAGCAGTATACTCACCCAATTAGGATATGATTTGACATCAAGGTATTGGTTAATGATATTCATATAGTTCTTGTTAATTTCTTGCGCCACGTTGCTCCCGATCCAGATATATATTCCCGAGTCAGGAGTGTCCAGGATATAAACTTCCTGTGAAAAAATAATTATCACTACATAGTATAAAACAAAGTCGGTTTCCGCTGTCTGTCCCTATGTATGCTTAGATCTTTAAAACTACGCAACGGATTTTGATGCAGTTTATTAAATAGTTAGTGATTCAAGAGGAAGGTTTATATGTATAAAAATTCCCGAGATTCCCACGGGAATGGGCATTTGATTTCAAAAAGTAAAGTATTATCTTGTAATATTCTACTCCTGCGCAGATGTCTCTCACCACACCTCAGATGTCAGTATAATGGGGAGGATGACGTAATCACCACGCCTGCGACGGGTTGGCGATCTCAAACCCGAGCCATGTTTGAAAAGTAGGAAACATGCTTCACTCGACCCGGGAATTGAACCCGGGACCTCTGTATTGACACGAGTGCACATACCACTAGATCACAAACTACGTTTAAACCAAAGACTTTCTTTTTTCTTTTTAATCGAGTGGCATGGTCACCCTGAACAATCCTGGTGTCAGAGTTATTGAGCCGCCAAAGGCCTCTGACATGGCTCATGTAACGACTACTATCCGTAGAAAGTAACCGGGACCGATGGCTTAACGTGCCCTCCGAAGCACGGGATCATCTTACTTTTCGGGCAATCAGGTGAAGACTTTCTTAGGAAGGGGTGCAATGGTTACTTACATCATCAGTGAGATGGTTTTGTTTGTAAGGCTTGCTCAGGTCTACGAAGCTTAGGTCATCTCCGAACACCACCCTGGATAGGTACACAGCACATATATCGTCCCTGTAGTGCGTCTGAAAGTAAACATTATAATTTACTAACCGACCCCTGTTGTACCCGTTCCCGCGGGAATTTCGGGATTAAAATGTATCCCATGTGTTATTCTGATGTATTGCAAACTACTACTAATATTATAAATGAGAAAGTTTGTGAGGATGGATGAGGATTTTTAATAGATAGAGTGATTCAAGATGAAGTTTTATATCTATACTAATATTATAAAGAGGTAAAATTATGTAAGTTTGTTTGTTTGAATGTTCGAGCTAATCTCAGGAGTTATCAATCCGATTTTAATAATTCTTTTTGTAATAGACAGCCACATTCAACGGGAAGGTTATACGCTATTTTTCATCCCAAAATTCCTACGGGAACGGGCACCACGCGAGTAAAACCGCGAGGCGTTGCTAGTAATTGATAATTCTCAGTTAACTGAGATATATTTGTTGAGCCAGGCACTCACCTCTGCGACCTCTCCATCCACGAGCTCGTCCCTGGACCCTGATCCGAGGGTCCCGAAGAACAGCTCGAAATCTTCATCAGGGGAAAATTCATCTGAAAACGATATAATGGAACTGTGAGTAAATTAAATATAAGCGACTATCCTATTAATATTATAAATGCGGTAGTTTGTGAGGATGTATGTTTGTTTGTAAACTTACCTATAATTTCAATAGTCGCTCTTCCATTATGGTAATCATCTCTCAGAGAGTTGGCGACACTAATGATCTTGCGTCTATGAGTGGCTTTGGCATCATCAGGCATTAGGACAAAGATATCATGTTCATTCTCCAGGATAAAGCAGTGGTTTTTGGAAAGAGATGATGCATCAGCTGGGACCTGGAAGACAAAAACTTCTACTGTACTAAACTGTATGAGAGCATCATCTCTTGGTGAGTTATGTGAGCCTGGTACTTTGGAGTAGTATAAGTATCGTCCTATAAGACCCCACTGCACTGAACTATATGAGAGCATCATCTCTTGGTGAGTTATGTGAGCCTGGTACTTTGCAGTAGTATAAGTATCGTCCTATAAGACCCCACTGCACTGAACTATATGAGAGCATCATCTCTTGGTGAGTTATGTGAGCCTGGTACTTTGCAGTAGTATAAGTATCGTCCTATAAGACCCCACTGCACTGAACTATATGAGAGCATCATCTCTTGGTGAGTTATGTGAGCCTGGTACTTTGGAGTAGTATAAGTATCGTCCTATAAGACTCCACTGCACTGAACTATATGAGAGCATCATCTCTTGGTGAGTTATGTGAGCCTGGTACTTTGGAGTAGTATAAGTATCGTCCTATAAGACCCCACTGCACTGAACTATATGAGAGCATCATCTCTTGGTGAGTTATGTGAGCCTGGTACTTTGGAGTAGTATAAGTATCGTCCTATAAGACTCCACTGCACTGAACTATATGAGAGCATCATCTCTTGGTGAGTTATGTGAGCCTGGTACTTTGGAGTAGTATAAGTATCGTCCTGTAAGACTCCACTGCACTGAACTATATGAGACCATCATCTCTTGGTGAGTTATGTGAGCCTGGTACTTTGGAATACTACAGAACATTTGATCGAAAATTAATAATTTAAGGCGAATTACTTTTATCAGTTACAAATCAAATTTCTGATAAGATTAATATTTATTTTTATTATTTCTTTTAAATAAATATAGTTATAAAAATACTGTCATATCAATGATTATAATCAGTGAGCTATGCAGTGAGCTATGCATGATGCATGATGTTACATTTGTGTTTAGTTAGGTTCTCTAAAAATGTATCCTGTACTTAAACTCCAACCAAAGTACCAGGCAAGCATAACTCACCAAGAGATGATGCTCTCACATAGTTCAGTGCAGTGGGGTCTTATACGACGATACTTCTACTACTCCAAAGTACCAGGCTCGCATAACTCACCAAGAGATGATGCTCTCATATAGTTCAGTGCAGTGGGGTCTTATAGGACGATACTTATACTACTGCAAAGTACCAGGCTCACATAACTCACCAAGAGATGATGCTCTCATTATGTTCAGTGCAGTGGGGTCTTATAGGACGATACTTATACTACTCCAAAGTACCAGGCTCACATAACTCACCAAGAGATGATGCTCTCATATGTTCAGTGCAGTGGGGTCTTATACGACGATACTTATACTACTCCAAAGTACCAGGCTCACATAACACTGTAAGAGATGCCATACCTCCTCGATCCTCATGTTGTCACATCCAGACAGCTTCAGCAGTCGTTTCTCCGCGCCAGCGTTAATCTCTACTTCTGTGAAACCGGACTCATTGCCACCTTCCATGTATCTTATTGCTGGAAGAAAAAATAAGTTTTAATGTTATTCTTCTTCATGGAGTCACCTTCACCGTCTTCATCGGTTACCCTGACCAATCCTGGTGTCAGAGTTATTGAGCCACCAAAGGCCTCTGACATGGCTCATGTAACGACTACTATCCGTAGAGAATAACCGGGACCGATGGCTTAACGTGACCTCCGAAGCACGGAATCGTCTTACTTTTCGGGCAATCAGGTGATTCAGCCTACAATGCCCTAATCAAACTGAGGGCAGTCTTACAAATATATTTTAGTGAGATATTGTCCCCCCTACCGGGAATCGAACTCGGAACCTCCGGATCGTGAGCCGAGCGCTAAAACCACAAGACCAGGAGGCTGTTAAAAGTTGAAAAAAAAGTTTTAATTAAATATTATGACTCTCCTAAAGTAAGGCCACTGACCTCCTAAAGAATAAATAAGTTTACAAAATTGTTCATTCGCGCAGAACTAACTCAGTACGTATCACATCTGCGAGGACTTACCAGGCTTAAAATAACCCAAAAAGGCGGGGCTTTCGTACCCCTGCGGTTCCCGGTGATGCACAGCTCTCCCTGACAAATGGTCGTCCAGGGTGACTGTCCATATAGCTGCCGCGCCTCGCTTGTCCTGGGAACTCTTGCTCCCGAGCCAGAAGTGGGCGTCGTATGACATGCCAGTGTTGGAGTCGCCGGTGGTCTAGAATAAAACTCTTGGTTAGTTATGGGCGCCTGGTACTTCAAAAGGTTTTCTTAGAAACTAACGCCTCGGTGGTGTAGTGGTATGTGCACTCGCCTGTCAAGACTGAGATCTCGGGTGCAATCCCCGGGTCGTGTGAAGCATGTTTATTGCTTTTCAAACATGGCTCGGGTTTGAAATGACCAATCTGCAGCAAGCGTGGTGATTACGACATCCTCCTCACTGTACTGATATCTTCAGTGAGATGAGAGGCCTTTGACCAGCAGTGGGAGATTACAGGCTTACTGGACTTACCTTGAGCACGATGTAAGTGTCCCCGTTGTAAAACTTTCCATATTTACTTGTATTAACTACAACTGGTTCGAATTGCTGAAAGAAAATACTTTATCAGTAAATATTTTTTATATTAATATTATAAAGCTGAAGAGTTTGTTTTGTTTGTTTGTTTGTTTGTTTGTTTGTTTGTTTGTTTGTTTGTTTAAACGCGCTAATCTCAGAAACTACTGAACCGATTTGAAAAATTCTTTTTGTAATGGATAGCCACATTCAACGGGAAGGTTATAGGCTATTTTTTTATCCCGAAATTCCCACGGGAACGGGCACAGCGCGGGTAAAACCGCGGGGCGCCGCTAGTCAGTAAATATTAAGAGACCTTATTCATAAATGACTAGCTGTGCCCGCGGTTTCACCCGCAGCGCCCCCGTTCCCGTGGGAATTTTGAGATTTTTATTCCTTATTTTTCTTCTATAAAAACCTTGTCCTGACAATAAGGAACACATTAAAAAAAGAATCATCCAATTTGGTGCAGTCGTTCTGAAGTTATGCGCTTAGCAACAGATTCAGCGGTTCATTTTTATATTATAGACTAGCAGCGCCCCGCGGTTTTACCCGCGTTGTGCCCGTTCCCGTGGGAATTTCGGGATAAAATGTAGCCTATAGCCTTCCTCGATAAATAGACTATTAACAGTGAAAGAATTATTCAAATCGGTTCAGTAGTTTCTGAGATTAGCGCGTTTAAACAAACAAACAAACAAACAAACAAAACAAACTCTTCAGCTTTATAATATTAGTATAGATTATTAACAGCTAATTTTTGCTATCAAACGGTTTGTCCCTTTCCGACATTCGCTATTTTCCGAAGAGCAAAAGAGACAAAACACTTTTTAACAGTGTTTTAGTTATAGAGCGTCTATGAATAAGGGGGTTAATATGGGGTCACAAAGCCAGGGAGAGAGAGAGAGATAGACAGAGAAAGAGAGAGGAAGTTTATAATACCTATACCAACGATATTGCATCGAAAATAATAATGATAATTGACGTATCCTACTAATCTTATAATATATATATAAAAATGAAACCCGTTTTTTGTTGTCGTCGCATCACGCGTGAATGGCTGGACCGATTTCCACGGTTTTGCATTCGTTGGAAAGGTCTCGGGCTCCGTGAGGTTTATAGGGAATAAAAATCTCAAAATTCCCACGGGAACGGGGGCGCTGCGGGTGAAACCGCAGGGCACAGCTAGTCCTTACTAATATTATAATACCTAAATGCGAAAGTTTGTGAGGATGTATGTATGTATGTTTGTTACTCTTTCACGTAAAAACTACTGAACGGATTTGCATGAAACTTTACAGTAATATAGGTTATACATTAGAATAACACATGGGATATATTTTATCCTGAAATTCCTGCGGGAACCGATACAACGCGGATAACACCGCGGGGCGCGGCTATTATTATAAATGCGAAAGTTTGTGAGGATGAATGCAGAAGACTTATGTTTGTTCCTCTTTCCCGCAAAAACAGGTTTTACATCAGAATAACATCTATACTAATATTATAAAGCTGAAGAGTTTGTTTTGTTTGTTTGTTTGTTTAAACGCGCTAATCTCAGAAACTACTGAACCGATTTGAAAAATTCTTTTTATAATGGATAGCCACATTCAACGGGAAGGTTATAGGCTACTTTTCATTCCGAAATTCCCACGGGAACGGGAACAACGCGGGTAATACCGCGGGGCGCTGCTAATATGGGATAATGATTGAATTACTAGCCTCACCCCGCGGTCTTACCCGCGTTGTATCCGTTCCCGCAGGAATTTAGGGATTCATACTTTATCAGCACCCCGCGGTTTTACCCGCGTTATGCCCGTTCCCGTGAGAATTACGGGAATTTTTATACATATAAACCATCCTTTTGAATCACTCTATCTATTTAAAAAAACCGCGTCAAAATCCGTGCAGTAGTAATTGAGTTTATCGAGGAAACACAGACGCGGCCGGGGACTTTTTTTTATAATATGTAGTGATCTCGGTTAAGTAAAGAAGTGAAGTGGTAATTAGTATTGAACTTACTTCAATAGTCCAGATTTCGATTCCCGGCTCGGTGCCGGCATTTTCAAAAGCCTCCATGTTCGTAACACAACAACAGAACTCGCACTGGACTGATTTCGATGCAATTATACATCGTTGATATTTATAGTGACAGAGTAGGTATCAATTAAGTTTGGTAAGTTATGAGGGCGCCACTGTCGCACTTTTGAAAGAGAAAAGAATAGGAAGGAAAAGCGAGAGAGAGGAAATCTAATTTTAATCTGGATTTAAGTTAAGGTATAAAAACTAGCAGCGTCTCGCGGTTTTACCCGCGTTAGGTATGCCTATGTCCGTCAGATCACCAACCCGCATTTGGCAAGCGTGGTGATACTGCCTGATCCTCCTCACTGTACTGATATCTTCAGTGAGATGAGAGGCCTTTCCCCAGCAGTGGGACATTATAGGCTAATACTTTTTTTACTACTTTTATTTTAGTTTAAACTAAAATTGGTTCCAATTTCGACCGCTTGCAAAGTTGTTGGATGCGTTGCCCTAATCTTATCAGTGCGCGATTGATAAAGACAATATCGATTATTTTATTAAGATAAAATAACTTTATCTATTTCTTTCACCTCTGTATATAACACTAGCTAGCAGCGTTCCGTGGTTTTACCCGCCCTATGCCCGTTCCCGTGGGAATTTCGGGACGAAAAATAGCCTATACCTTCCTGTTGAATGTGGCTATCCATTACAAAAAGAATTATTCAAATCGGACTGGTAGTTTCTGAGATTAGCGCGTTCAAACAAACTCTTCAGGTGTTAATATAAATCTATGATTCATACCTAGGTAGGTATTATTTTAAGATTTAGAAAACCGATTATAATATTTTTAATTTTGGATAATTACTTTGAGTCATTTTTAGGGTTCCGTACCCAAAGGGTAAAAACGGGACCCTATTACTGAGACTTTGCTGCCCGTCCGTCCGACCAACTGTCACCAGGCTGTATCTCAAGAACGGTGATAGCTAGACAGTTGAAATTTCATGGTCAGGGTCAACACTGCGTTAAGCATGCGCACGCCGCGGTTCCATACAAAAGTGAACCGTCGCGGACGCCAGCGGCGTGCGCACGCCGCGTGTGGCTTCATACAAAGGGAACCGTCGCGTGCGGTGTCATACAAAAGTGAACCACGCTTAACGCATTGTTAACCCTTAAGGTTTCTACCCATTACACCGTATCATACCATGACCGTGCTATGAACGTGTCAGCACCGGCAAAATATTAGGTGAGAATAGTCGACGTTGTTGGTTGGTGACGGAACGGTCTAGTGAGCATAGTCTCATACTTTTCAATACAAAGAATACTTTTTTGCCTGACACGTTCATAGCACGGTCATGGTATGATACGGTGTAATGGGTGGAGGCCTTTATAGATATTAAATAAAAAGTCTGCATAAACACAAGAATTTAATAATATTATCAGTCTTAATACAACGCAGTATGGACTATTGTAGCTAATAAGATGAACAAAACGTTAGCTTGCACTGAAGACCCCTGTGAACGAAGCAAAGAATCATTTTAGAACAAACATTTTCAAAATATAATTCAAACCAGGTTTTTATAATAACCCGAAATCGGTTTTTCTTCTGCAAACTCCTTTCATATGTTTTCTACTTACCGCCCCGCGGTGTTACCCACGTTGTACCCGTCCCCGCGGAAATTTCGGGATAAAATGTATCCCATGTGTTATTCTAATGTATAACCTATATTACTGTAAAGTTTCATCCAAATCGGTTCAGTAGTTTTTCCGTGAAAGAGTAACAAACTTACATCCATACCCACAAACTTTCGCATCATCATTACATTTCCTACTAATATTATAAATGCGAAAGTTTGTGAGGATGGATGTATGTATGGATGTTTGTTGCTCTTTCACGCAAAAATTACTGAACGGATTTGGATGAAACTTTACACCGGGACCGACGGCTTAACGTGCCCTACGAAGCACGGATGTGTAACAGTAAACACAGCGTAAAGGTACTGCCAGACGTGCTCATTACTAGCACATAAGCATGCTTTTATTGAGAAAGTGCTCATTAGTAGCACGTGTGTAATGTAATGAGCATGCTTATTTAGAGCACGTTTGATTTTCGAGCATGCTACCTGAGGCGCGGGTAGGGAGGGGGGCGTGATCCGAACACGTCTGATAAATTAATTGATGTAATTAATTAAAACAAGCATGCTTATTAGCATGGTTTTTTTGAGCACGTCTGTCAGTACCTTAACAGGTGTTTTAGTTACACCGCTTTTATTAACAAGGCGCCTGGAGTCACCAAGAAGAAGAGAAGAAGAAGAATAAGAAGAAGAAGTTAGTAGGATTCACTAACAGCATCAACATTTCTGACTTCTCCACTGAGTCTCTGAGTGACTCTCTTGTCACAGCTGATCTCGTCCACGGAGGTGCGGAACTTTTCGATCTCGGCTTTATTGGCGGAGTCTGGCTGGAATTTGAAGCTGCGAGAAGGCAAAGAGAAAAGTGGAAACATCTCCATTGACAAGAGACCAGCTCTTATCTATACTAATACTAGCTGTGCCCTGCGGTTTTACCCGCATTTATTCAGTCAATGCTTACCGTTTAAACCTTCCCCTTTCATGAATATTTCAAGACCAAAATTAGCCAAATCGGTTCAGCCGTTCTCGAGTTTTAAGCAGACTAACGAACAGTTCATTTTTATATATAAGAAGATTATAAAGCTGCAGAGTTTGTTTGTTTGTTTGAACGCGATAATCTCAGGAATTGCTGGTCCGATTTGGAAAATTATTTTTGCAATGGATAGCCACATTCAACGGGAAGTAAGACCTTCCCGTTGCTTCTTTTCATCCCAAAAAAAGTACTGGACGGATTTTCGTGAAATAGTAACAGACATACATCCAATATTAGTAGGATAGGATACGTACTTGGACTTCAGCCGCAGCGCAGGTTTAGCCTCGCTGACTCCAGTGGTGGTCACTTGGCTTGATTCCTTCAGTTCTTCCGCCACCTCCGTCTCGGACTTGTAATCTACGCAATAAGTTTTATACTAGATTCTTAACACGTTACCTGTCCGGTGTATATGGTTGTGGTAGCCTTGACGTCCAATTCGTCCAAGGAAAAATGCCTCAGAAGCGTTAAAAATTAAAAAAAAAAATGTTTTATCTATACTAATATTATAAAGCTGAAGAGTTTGTTTTGTTTGTTTGTTTGTTTGTTTGTTTAAACGCGCTGATCTCAGAAACTACTGAACCGATTTGAATAATTCTTTTTGTAATGGATAACTACATTCAACGGGAAGGTTATAGGCTATTTTTTTATCCCGAAATTCCCACGGGAACGGGCACAGCGCGGGTAAAACCGCGGGGCGCCGCTAGTCATCTCTAAATTGTTTTCCTATTCATACGTCCGCAAAATATTATAAAGTTGTAGCTCCTACGTCCAATTTACAAATCCCCATTTAAAAAGTATTGGCTCATCTATACTAATATTATAAAGCTGAAGAGTTTGTTTTGTTTGTTTGTTTGTTTGTTTGTTTAAACGCGCTAATCTCAGAAACTACTGAACCGATTTGAATAATTCTTTCACTGTTAGATAGTCTATTTATCGAGGAAGGCTATAGGCTACATTTTATCCCGAAATTCCCACGGGAACGGGCACAACGCGGGTAAAACCGCGGGGCGCTGCTAGTGCATTATATAATTGCAAGGACGTCACCACTGGACCCAAAAATGCATTAATAATAATGCACGGACAGGCAACGTGTTAAGTTTAAACGAACACCACTAATTTTGAATTGAGACTTCGTTTACGGATACACTTCGCTTTTATTTAACACTAGCAGCGGCCCGCGGTTTCACCCGCAGCGCCCCCGTTCCCGTGGGAATTATGAGATTTTTATTCCTTATTTTTCTTATATAAAAACCTTGTCCTGACAATAAGGAACACATTAAAAGAATCATCCAATTTGGTGCAGTCGTTCTCCGATTCGAGTAATTCTTTTCATAATGGATAGCCACATTCAACAGAAAGGTTATAGGCTATTTTTCATCCCGAAATTCCTACGGGAACGGGCATAATATGCGTAAAACCGCGGGGCACTGCTAGTAGAAATAATTATGAAGGAATAAAGTATCAAATATGGTTGGTACCGGTGTCTTTGTATATGTCTGCGAATTCCTTCTCAATCTTCATTTCTTCTTCTTCACTGTTAGTGTCCTCCTTGGGGGGGTCGGGCTTCTTTTCAGTAGGTTTCAGCTGAAATTTTAATAAATAAATATGCATGATAGTGTTACCGTTGATCGCGAATCGAACCCGCAACCAAGGCCCCTAGGAAGAGGCACTGCAGTCAGGTCAAGACGATTGCTTCTGAAGAGGAAAAAGGTTTAGTGATTTCATTTCATTCTTATCCTATCTCTAAACCTTTTTCCTCTTCAAGAGAAATCGTCTTCGACTGGAAAATTGACGACATTGGTCCACATTTTGGGACAAACTAGAGTATATTAATATAATAATATAATATACACCCGGACAAATTAACACACGGTTAATTAGACCCAAACTAAGCTCTAAGCTTGTGTTATGGAATCTAACTCACTGATACTACTACATATACATACACACATACTTAATAAGAATATATATTAACACCCAGACGTCGTCGCCAACAACTATGTCTTCACATATCGTTACTCCGTTGAACCGAACCCGCAGCCCCCGACACAGTAAGCGCTCTCACTGCCACTGTGCCGACGGGCTTGTCTTATATTCGTGTGTATTAAACTTCGATCAACAATACACAACTAGATGTCGGGTCGACGCAAAAAATACGTCTCGGTGTATAAGGCCTCATTTGAAAAGTGAGCTCTTATTTTATTCATAAGATTTGCTACTTTATTGCTAGGTGTCATGGTTGTTATTAGGTTGAACTTTGAACTGTTTCAAAACTTTTGTTTCAGTTCGGTAGTAAACAAAATAAGCTGTCACACGTCATCCCCGCGGACAGTAATTAGCTTTGATTTTGTACGTGACCCGATATCTAGTTGTGTATTGTTGATCGAAAGTATTCAATAATATTTCGTACGGTTACTGTAGACATTCTCTTGCTCTCTCTCTTGGTGGTCAATGGAATAGGGCGCTGCGTCTTCTCTTCGACGTCGTGTTGAGGTTCCTCTTCGACTCCTGGCGGCAGATCTGAGAACACCTCTTCATTTGTCATGTTGTCCTGGTACTTAATGTAAGAACTATGCCGCGTACTCAGAGTCGTCAAATGCTTACTTAGTAGAGATTTAATTAAAAATTGTACTTCTATCTATCTCCTATCTATCTATCTACTATCTTCTATCTACTTCTATCTATTAATGCAAAAGTTTATGAGGATGGATGTATGTATCCTATTCCTATTTCTACTAATAATTATAAATGCGAAAGTTTGTGAGGATGGATGTATGGATGTTTGTTGCTCTTTCACGCAAAAACTACTGAACGGATTTGGATGAAACTTTACAGTAATATAGGTTATACATCAGAATAACACATGGGATACATTTCATCCCAAAATTCCCACGGGAACGGGTACAATGTGGGTGAAACCGCGGGGCGCAGCTAGTCTAATATATATTTTAAAGTTCTGTGATGAAATAAAATGGATACCCTTCTCTTGAGCACCTATTTCGATAATTTCTTGCCCCATAGTGTCCGTCAAGGACTTTATATTATTTTTACAACGTGCCCCGTAGAATAACAAAGTAATTAATATTATTTTTAAGAACATTTTTAAGCAGATAATTTTATCGTTACGTTTCGAAGCCAACTGGATTTAATATTTCAGTTCTAGATGGTTGTATTAATACATTTTTGATAAAAAGTTTTTAATGTTTGGAATGCAGTTTTTTACCTAGATCAAATCATAGTAGAGGAAGCTTGAATTGCCTATAACCTTCCCGTTGAATTTGGCTATCTATTACAAAAAGAATTACTCAAATCGGATTGGTAGTTCCTGAGATTAGCGCGTTCAAACAAACAAAAAACAAACTCTTCAGCTTTATTGAATTAGTTATGATGCCATATACATTCTCATGGGAATTCTGGGATAAAATGTATCCCATATATTATTCTGTATAACCTATATTACTGTAAAGATTCATCCAAATCTGTCCAGTAGTGTTTTCGTGAAAGAGTAACAAACATTCATCCACCCTCACAAACTTTCACATCATCACTAGTATAAAACAAAGTCGCTTTCCGCTGTCTGTCCCTATGTATGCTTAGATCTTTAAAACTACGCAACGGATTTTTTAAATACATAGAGTGATTCAAGAGGAAGGTTTATATGTATATAATAAAATTCAAAGTCCTGACTGACTGATAATCAACGCACAGCTTCAACCGCTACACCTAGAAACATGAAATTTGGCAGGAAGGTTCTTCAAGTGACGTAAGTGCACACTAAGAAAGGATTTTAGAAAATTCCTACGGGAACGGGCTAAACGCGGGCAAAGCCGCGGGGCGTTGCTAGTATGTATATAAAATTCCGAAATTCCCACGGGGACGGGCACAACGCTGGTATAACCGCGGGGCGTTACTAGTTTATAATATTAGTATCATATAGTATTAGCATACCACACAGATTTGCCGCCTGTACCTTAGGTTTCTCACATTGCCTAACAATTGGCCCTAGGTTACCTGAAATCTAGGTCTTGTTCCACTTTCTCCTGCTAAATGGGCCATAGATTATAGTGCCAAGATAAACGTCAGTTAACTTTTAACTGTGGTCAGTGTTAGAAGAAAGGTGAGAGACATTTTCATAGATAACCTACCATCCCCGCGGGTTTACCCGTGATGTACCCGTTCCGGGGGAATTGCGGGGTTTTTATCACAAATTTCCCAAAGTTTTTTTTTTTTACATTTTTCCATCAATCTATATGTCAAATTTCATCTAAAACCGTTCAGGAGTGTTTGCGGGAATTATAACGAATTTCCTTTCTACGGATAGTAGTCGTTACATGAGCCATGTCAGAGGCCTTTGGCGGCTCGATAACTCTGACACCAGGATTGGTCAGGACCATCCACTCGGTGAAGAAGATTGTAAATGATCATTTAATTGTATAGATGGAGCTGGACGTGCATCTAACCCGTGAAGAAGAGGAGCCCTGGGGCTTCGAGTTCGCCGGCGGGGAGGACGGCGCTCTTCTGATGATACACAAGGTACAATTGTACAATCATTGAACGTAGAGTTAAGCTATTTTACTATTAATTGAAACGTACGTTAATGTCATTATTATTTGTTCAAACGGGAACTTGCGTACGACGGAGGCTAATATTGAGAGTTCCTCAACACGTCGACACTGCGTTAAGCGTGCGCACGCCGCGGTTCCATACAAAAGTGAACCGTTGCGGACGCCCGCGGCGTTCGACCGCCGCGTGTGGCTTCATACAAAAGTGAACCGACGCTATCACCGTTCTTGAGATACAGCCTGGTGACAGACGGACGGACGGACAGCGAAGTCTCAGTAATAGGGTCCCGTTTTTACCCTTTGGGTTTGGAACCCTAAAAACTCAGTACAAACAGATTTTGACAATATCAATGCCGTTTGACAGTTTCAATCCGCACAGCTTCCCTTCAATCAAAACGCACCATAACTTTTCTCGCAGTTGGGTAAAAAGTTAGCCAACCTTTTTGAACTTAATGACGAGCATACAAGCGAGGACGCGTCTAAATCAATTTGATTGAACTATTGACATTGGTCTCTATTTCTGTCCATGCAAATCGTCTATAGTCTGTACTCTGTATTGACAGCTTGGCAGTGCGTCGATAATGAATTTGATGCGAAGGCATTGATCTAAATTGCGGTCAGCGGTTGAGAATGTTGACTAGCTTTCGAGAGTGGGTTTGCTTGGAATTTTAGCATATATATGTACTGGGCTAGTTTCAAAGTAGACAGTGTATAAAATATCTGATTGTCATTAAAAACTTAATTAATACGGGCCATACATATTTTTTTGGATCAAAACGGGACATCGATTTTTTGTCCATTCCCGTGGGAATTCTGGGATGGGAATAGCTTATTACCTTCCCGTTGAATGTGGCTATCCATTACAAAAAGAATTATTCGAATAGGATTGGTAGTTTCTATAACGCGTTCAAACAAACAAAAAAACAATTTTCAGCTATATTATATCAGACAAGCAGCGACCCGCGGTTTTACCCACGTAGTGCCTGTCCCCTTTGGAATTTTCAGATAAAAATTAGCCTATAACCTTCCCATTAAAAGTGGCTATCCATTACAGAGAGAATTATTCAAATCGGCTTGGTAGTTTCATAGATAATAGCGTTCAAACAAACAAACTCTTCAGCTTTATTATATCACTAGCTGTGCCCCGCGGTTTCACCCGCAGCGCCCCCGTTCCCGTGGAAATTTTGAGATTTTTATTCCCTATAAACCTCACGGAGCCTGAGACCTTTCCAACGAATGTAAAACCGTGGAAATCAGTCCAGCCATTCACGCGTGATGCCGTGACCAAGGAAAACGGGTTTCATTTTTATATATATAGATAGATAGGACCTACGTACTCTATTTCTTCAACAGGTGTACCCCTCGTCTCCCGCTGATCTCAGCGGGCTGCAACCAGGCGATATAGTCGCCCGCATCGGCGACAAGTTGACGACTGAGTTGTCACTGGAGTCGGCGACGCGACTGGTTGCGGACGCGGTGGGAAGCTTGGCCTTCGGAATTTGCCGGTGAGTGAGAGTTGCTTAGTTTTTAAGAGGTTTTACTTAGATTTCTGTAACCTTTACCGATGTTTGTAATCGTAAGTGAGCAAGTTGAATTTGTAATTCTGATGTGTAACCTATATTACTGTAAAGTTTTATCCAAATCAATTCAGTAGTTTTTGCGTGAAAGAGCAACAAACATACATCCATACATACAAACTTTCGCATTTATAATATTAGTAGGTAGGATGCGAAAGTTTGTGAGTATATGAATCCATGTTTGTTACTCTTTCACGAAAAAAGTACAAGACGGATTTGGATGAAACTTTACAGTAATATAGGTTATACATCAGAATAACACATGGGATACATTTTATCCCAAAATTCCCGCGGGAACGGGTACAACGCGGGTAACACCGCGGGTGCGGCTGGTAGATTTAAGCGTTTTGTGTAATCTGCCTAAGATTCTTTGCGCAAGCTGCCCTTAGGATTGAAATAATGCGAAGTATAACCTGATATTATTTAACATACCTACAATAAATTAGAGGCACCATAAACTAGCTTATTTAAGTGCTAGTAATTAATATCGAGTAGGTCAGTGGTCAACCCTGCTGTCGGAGTTTTTAGACCGCCTAAAGACGACATGGTCTGACGATTGAAACAACCGGGACCGACTATTTAACGTGCCCTCCGAAGCGCTCAGACAGTAATGCTACTATCGTTCACCCATCCAAGTAGATGCCGAGCAGCACGTTGCTTAACAATTGGGAGAAGCTAACATCGGTTAGTCAAACTACATCTCGAGCGCTACGAAGCTAAAAATACACATCACTACATGGTATAAAACAAAGTCGCTTTCCGCTGTCTGTCCCTATGTATGCTTAAATCTTTAAAACTACGCAACGGATTTTGATGCGGTTTTCTTTAATCGATAGAGTGATTCAAGAGGAAGGTTTACATGTATAAAACGTCCCGAAATACCCACGGGAAGGGGCACAATTTGGGTAAAACCGCAGGGCACTGCTAGTTTATTTTATAAATCAGAGTTAAAAATAGCTTATAACCTTTTAGGTGCTAATTATTCATGGTTAATCTAGTTGGCATTATAATGTTTTCATTCGCCATTCGAAATTAAAAGTTAACAGTGCTGGGTCTGTGAAATGAGGTTTTATTTAGTATATAAAAATCAGTAAGTGTTTAAAAAGATTGGAATAATAGTGTTGTTGAATTTTGTTCGAAAAATAAAAGTTATTTTGACGTATACTTTAGTGTTACTAGTGATAAAAATATAATAGTACTACATATTTAGAAAAACATGATAAATTAAAAACTTAATAAAACCTTTGTGAATTGAATTAAAATCATTTGAATTTTGCGTTAATTTACGTCATTGTTGTTTTTTCCGAAAAGTGAACCTAAAATAGTTTTTTTTTCTTCAACCTATATCGTCGGCAAAGGCCTCTGCCAAATTGATTAGGACTTTTTAACGAAACATAATGGACTGGCAGTTGCTTATTAAATATTGTATTGTTTTCTGAATATAAATAATATTATATTTTTCCTTACACTTTTGAGTTCAAAAAAACCTTTTGTGTAAGAAATAAAAAAAAAATTTTTTCAAAATCATTTTTTTTTCAAAAAAATCTTTTTTTTTTCAAATAAATCCTTTTTTTAGTTAGTAATTGAAAATGAGTGGTGAAAATAAAAGCGAAGTGTCTTTATTAGCGTTAATAATATGGAAATTTCATCGGAATTACGTAAATATTTTTATTGTTTTTATTTCTTTTCTTTTGCTTAGTTGCTCAATTTAAGTAGCTTTATCAAATTGCTTTAGATCATGCTTATTTCATTCAATACTTTTTTTTTTTATTATTTCTTGCTTATAAAATTGCTTCAAAAATTTTCATTAAATATATTCTACATTTTTAATAAACTTTGATTATTGCATCATGCCACTATAAGTATTTTAATTTGATGATGAAAACATATTGATGACATATTGATGCGCTATAGATGAAAAAAAATCAAAAGGAGATTCGTTCATGACAATAATAATTAAAAAAAAAAAATATCCAATCTACACTAATATTATAAAGAGGAAAACTTTGTTTGTTTGTTTGTAATGAATAGGCTCAAAAACTACTGGACCGTTTTAAAAATTAATTCTTTCATCATTCGAAAGCTACATTATCCACGAGTAACATAGGCTATTTTTCATCCCGAAATTCCCACATAAATGGACACAATGTGGGTAAAACCGCGGGGCGCTGCTAGTCAATCAAATATAGCTATAAACACACTTGAATGCAGGATTAAATTATACGCTTCATTCAATAAATGTTTACGTGTCATGCTTGGGTAGTGAACCGAAGTGAATTAGGTAAACCGCGGTTCCATACAAAAGTGAACCGTCGCGGGCGCCCGCGGCGTGTAGCTTCATACAAAAGTGAACCGTCGCGGACGCCCGCGGCGTGTGGCTTCATACAAAAGTGAACCGTAGCGTGCGCCCGTAGCGTGCGGTGTCATACAAAAGTGAACCGTAGAGTGCGCCCGTCGCGTGCGGTGTCATACAAAAGTGAACCGACGCGTGCGCCCGCCGCGTGCGCACTCGACGGTCGCACGCTTAACGCAGTGTTGACCCTTAGAGCTTATAATATATACATAATGCTACATCAATATGCACTAATGTCGAATAACGCGTCAGCTTTTCATTGCTAGACTATGCAAAGTATACATTGATTTGTGAATTAAAAATAAACATTTATTATACAAAATAAAAAAACTTGTAATTTTTTTTACTTAATTTTTTTTTTCTTTTTCCAGTGGACTCTACGACCCAGTGCTGGACGATTACGACCCGATATACGAAACAGACCCTGGCGATTTAGACCGGCAATCAGCGACTGAGGTACAACCCCAAGACGACCCTTATCCCACCGATAATCACCCTTATCCCGACCCTTACGGACATCCTACTGACCCCAACGCCAATCCCCTTTGTAACGGACAAAGTTATCCCAATGGAAACGTATCCTATCCTACTAATATCAATGAAAATTTAAATTATGTCAACGGATCTTATCAAAGTGTACCGCCAAATGCATATGAACAACATGACGGTAGGTTTACAAGGAATTTGCAAACTCCCATAGATGAAATATCTCAATTCCAACGATCTTTGACGTCCTCACCGCTCCTGAAACCTTATAGACCATTCTCCACAGAACCTTTAGAAGTGAAACGAGTTGAAAATCCTATAATACTGAACCCTAAGTATAAAGATAAGTTCAGCGTTACTGGTGAAACAGGAGGAGTTAATCTAGATGATTTGCTAGGAGATGTAGCTGAAAAACTAGGTGTTAGCAAATATATTGAAAGTAAATTTAAGCTACCGATTTCCAAACAATATGACCCTAATTACGGCAAAAAAGTTGGAGAAATCCTCGAAAATATTACCAAAGAGGAAGAAATTAAAACGGATTCAGTTGCTACTGAAATAGCTTCACTTGAAGAGAAGGCTAGCTTGATAACTGAAGTGGATATGAAAACTGAGTTAAGTGTATCTAAAGAAGTTAATTTCAAAGAAGAGAAAAAGTTAGAAGAAGAATTGTGTGATATTGAGTCGATGAAGTATAAAACAGAGACTGAGGTTGAGAGTGTAGAGAAAACTGCACTGAATATTGTGGAAGAGAGTATTGAAAGAGCTGTCTCTGTTACTGAAGAGATACATAGAGAGGTAGAAGAAGAGTTAAGAGCATCTCAGACTCGAGAAGAAAGTGAAACAGTCAAGGAAAGTAAGGAAGTGATTACACAAAGTCAACTCAAAGAAGAATGTGTAGAGGTAAGAAAGAGTACCAGAGAAGAATTAGCAGAAGTAGGATTAACTGAAACTGCTCAATCTGACAAGAAAATAGTTGTAGAAGAAGAAAGTTATACACAAGTAAAAGCAGAGTCCCGAAAATCAGGAAAAGTTATTGATGAATCAGCTACTATTGAAGATCTGTCTTCGGAAGTAACTTTTAAAGCATATAATGAAGATGAAAAAAGAGAAACTGAAGTTTTTAAAGAAGAAATGAGAGAGATGCAGAGTAATGGCAATATAAGTGCTAACTATTATGAAGAAAGTGACTCTAGTACTACAGAAAAAGCTTTTAAGATTGGATTACAAACAATACCCAATATCAGAGGTATGGTACAATCATCGCATCACTTCGATTTGCTATTACGCACCTTTTTCATACACCTGACAGATGTCATGGTAGCTTTATCCAGATTTATACTAACGCAGCCAATCACACAACTAGATGCAAAGTCTGAAAAAGTAATCAAAGAAAAACTCGTGTCTATGGGACAGAAGGTAGACAAACGTGAAGTTAAAACCAGTGATATTAAGAAAACAGATCGCGACGTCAAACAAAGTCAAGTGGCTAAATCTGATATGAGAATAAAAGAACACGATGACAAAGTAACTCAAAAGGTATCTGTAGCAAAATCAGAAGAGTTTAATAAGAAACAAGTCATCAAAAACTATGTACAAGAAGAAACAAGAAGAGAAGAGAATAAACAAAGAGATTTACAAAAGCAAGAGATAAAGATAGAAGAATATGACGGAGAAGAATACGATAAAAGGAGAATATCTGGAGCTGAAATGTCTCAAAGAACTCAACGTAAATCCAAAGATCTAACTGACAAAATGGAAGCAGTTATCACAGAATTTGAAAAGAAAAGTGGACTTGAAGAAGAAACTATTAGAAGGAGATCTAGAAGCAGAAGCAGATTAGAAGAAGAAATAACAGAAAGAACAGAAGTAACAGAAACGAGAGAAGAATATGAGAGAAAACAGAGAAGTGTTACAGAAGAATATAATAACATTCAAAGTACTGACGGTAAACAAATGTACGTAGCAATAGTAGAGTCTCACGTTTACACTAACAAGGATGCTATAATTTCTGAAATGACAAAAACAGCTGAAGAAAAGACAGCAGAAGTTGAAACTGTAGCTACTGAAGCTATATGTACTGCTGCCAAAGCTATAGAAGCTAAATCAAGCATTGAAAAAGCTGAACTAGCTACAGTTACAGCTAAGAGTGAAGCTACTGTACAAAAAACGGAAGAAGTTAAGCTTGATAGTAGCAAAGAGTTTAATGAGGTTAAAATGGAAAAACGTGAAGCCACGGTAAAGCAAGAAATGCTAACAAACATTGCCAGTGAAAGCACAGAAACCACATCTATTTCTGATGTCAAAACTTTTGAGTCAAAACAAGTCATAGACAACAAAGCAGTAGTTATTTCAGAAGAAACAATTAAAGAAGCTGCTTTAGAGTCTATGGAAGTTGCTTTGGAATCAACACAAGAAGTTACTGAAAGCAAAATGTCTATGCGAGAAGCATCAGTTTCTAATCAAGAGTTGTTAACTTCTGTAGCTTCAGAAAAGACAGAAGTGGTAGTAGATGATTCAAAAGTAAAGTCATTTGAAGCGTTTGAAGCTACTTCTAAGTCCCTTAAGCTGGCAACAGAGGCGACTTACAAAGCAACTGCTGTGCAGAGCACTAATGTATTTATAGAAGAAGCCAAAGAAGAAATAACAGAGCTTAAGATGAACAAACAACAAGCTAGTGCTAAAGTTGAGCAGTTAGCTATAGCTTCAGCTGAATCAACAAACATAGTAGCAGATGATTCAGAAATTAAGCTGTTAGATATAAAAGATGTAGCATCTAAGAAAGCAGTTATAAAATCAGAAGAGACCTACAAAACTGCTGCTATTGAAACTACTGATATAGCATTTGAAGTAGCTGAAGAAGAGCATGCTATTAGCTTAGAAAAAGAAGCTATTGTGAGAGAAGACAACAGACATTTAGCTGTAGCAGGTATCATTGAAGCTAAAGTAGAAGAATGTAAGGTTAAACAGCAAACTTATGACGAAGAAAATGCCGCTCTAAAAATTGTAAAACATGAGATTGTTGACGTAGAAAACGTCGTTCAAGTAAACGAAGAATCATTAGACGTTCGTGAAAGTTTAGAAGTGACTAACATAGTAGAACCTAACACATCAATAAGTCAAAAAACAAGCGAAATTTCCAAAGAATCCAGACTAAAAAGCATTGAAAAATCTAACCTGAAACTTGTGACTGATGAAATGGTTTTATCTGAAAAATCTAGTTCTAATATAATTAAATCTAATTCCAACGGAGATCTAATTGACACTCCAATTCCCAGCACAGTCCCTCCTACCCCACTAACCGACGAATACGTGTTCAAACTCCAAATCCCTTTACCAAAGAGTCGTTCCTCCACACCATTTATTCACGAAGAAGACCAAAAATGTACCGACGAAGACCCACATATAGTAAAAAAGAAACTGATCCCTCATATTGAGGCCGAAATTGAGGAACAAATTATCTATGACCCGCCATTGCCGACTCCGCCTGTGGGTAAAACGTTACCAGAGTACACTAAACCAGGATTGAGAGGTGGATGCCAAACTTTTTTGTGGTATGTCTTATTTATGTGGATTTGATTGAATGCCATTTCACTTTGACATTTGTAAGAAAAATTAAAGAGAAAATCTGTTTGTTTTATACACTGACCTCTATATATTATATGGACTGGCTGTTACCATACAAATGACAGCTTAATTTTGTGTGGCAATTTGAAGCGCCCCTGCGAGTGTCTCGAGAACTAATTCTGACGTTCACTGCGTGCAAATAGGGGTACACCTAAGGGGTACACAGTCGACTTATGACATAACTAATTTTAGTTCCATGGAATTTCGTATCTGCCTACAGTGGCCTACAGCGCCAAAATGGCGACACTCAAATAGGCACAAAATTATTATGACAGCAGCCTGTCCAGTGTATATAGAGGTTTTATATCACATTTTCGATATCCTTTAAGGTACTCTGTAAGGAGTTTTAATCATTAGATTTCATGATAGACGGGTAAAAGTGCGTTTTCAATCATGAGAATTAACAATGACAATACCTTGTTTGACTATTTTAGTGCGTTGTGATTGGTCAATTCAGTTCTGCACAGTTCGGTTAGGTTGCAATGGAAACGCACCCTCAAGAAAAAAATGATGTTGTCCGATTCTCAGACAAATATGCACACAAAATTTCATCAGAATCGGTCGAGCCGTTTCGGAGGACATTAACTACAAACACTGCGACACTAGAATTTTATATATTACTAGCTGCGCCCCGCGGTTTCACCCGCGTTGTACCCGTTCCCGCGGGAATTTCGGGATGAAAAATAGACGTTGGCCGATTCTCAGACCTACTCAATATGCTCACAAAATTTCATGAGAATCGGTCGAGCCGTTTCGGAGGAGTACGCGAACGAACACTGTGACACGAGAATTTTATATATAAGATAGCCGACTCTGCGTTAAGCGTGCGCACGCCGCGGTTCCATGCAAAAGTACGCCGCGTGCGCCCGCCGCGTGCTGTGTCATACAAAAGTGAACCGTCGCGTGCGCCCGTCGCGTGTGGCTTCATACAAAAGTGAACCGTCGCGTGCGCATGCTTAATGCAGTGTTGACCCTTAGATATAAAGCGAAATCTTTGAATACCATCCCATGTTATTTTTAAGTACCTAATTAATAATATTATGTATTTTTTTCAGATGCTAATAAACATAGTTTTAAAATTTCTGATATTTGTATTTTTCTGCTTAGGTTTCCAAGCTATCTATTATGGAATTATGCTACAACAAAATTTTTATGAATTTCAACCTTTTACTACACTTTTTGTCGTACTCAAAAGCGTAATTAAATCAACACTTAACTAAATGACGTAATCTTTCAATAAATTACTAGTCAAAATCATTATATCTCTACTAAGGAAGTATTTGACGTACTCTGAGTACGGGTTTTTCTGGTCTAAATATTCTCAAAAGAACTCACCATAATCCTTTATTCCCACAGGAATATATACGGGAAATTGAAAGAAAGTCGTCGCTACTAGCTTCAGCCATAGACGAAACCATAAAGTCTATAGAGGAGTACAAAGAAGAAGTTGGCATAGACAGAGACCCCTCTATAGTTAAAAGAGATGTAGTTAGGAAAGTAAAAGAAGAACCTCAAATTAGTCCTGAAGAAGAAGAATTGAAAGCAGAAATAAGCAAAGCTGAAGAGGAATTACTTGGATTCCGAACTGTTCCATTTAATCCTGCAGGAAAGGAATCTACTGTAATTCAGAATGTTCAAGTAAGTATTTACATTAAAGTACCAGGCTCACATAACTCACCAAGAGATGATGCTCTCATATAGTTCAGTGCAGTGGAGTCTTATAGGACGATACTTATACTACTCCAAAGTACCAGGCTCACATAACTCACCAAGAGATGATGCTCTCATATAGTTTAGTGCAGTAGGGTCTTATAGTACGATAGTATACTTTTTCCCTATGTTTTATTGGTATATTTCTGATATGTTTTAGGTACCAGAGGAGGGCCGTGAGAGCAAAATGTACACTGATGATAGGGGGGAGCTGATAGGAACTGTTCAGGGTATTGTGGATGGGTTGGAAGAAGCTACAGTAGATGATGACGTAGCGAGTAAGTGTTCCATCGGTATTTTTTAAGCAACGTGCAGCTCGACCCCTACTTGGATGGGTGGCCGATAGTGGCATTTCTATCTAAGCGCTACTGTGCTTCGGAAGGCACGTTAAGCGATCCTGGTTGTTTCAATCGTCAGGCCATGTCGGAGGCCTATAGGCGGTCTAAAAACTCCGATACCAGGGTTGGCCACACCCCTATTCGTAATTCAATGAATGGGGACATGCTTCATAAGAATCTAAGATGGTCTATCTTGCATATACTATTATCTTTTTAACACGCTTTTATTAGCTTGGCCTGTATGTACGTACGTACGTACGTACGAACGTGTGTAATGGAATCTTTGAACATCATTTTCACCAACTTCCAGAAGTCTGATTAATTTGAAACTTTGCATACGTACCAAGGACCGATGACAATGCAATAATTTAATAACAGTTTCCCATTATCCTTAATGGATTTGCCAGATTTACTAAAAAATAAAAAATAAAATTATAGTTTAAAAAACTAAAAAACATGCTTTTATTGCAAATTGAACTAAAAACTAGAAAATAATTTTTCACCTCAAATCAAAATTATAATAAAATTTAAGTTATTAACACAATGATTCAATTCAGAGTAAAAAAGCGTGTTTTTTAGTTTTTTTAAACTATAATTTTTATAATTTGTCTTCATTACAAACGAAAAACGCCTCGGTGGTCTAGTATGTGCACTCGCCTGCCAAGACTGAGGTCCCGGTTGATTCAAGAGGAAGGTTTAAATGTGTAAAAAATCCCGAAGTACCCACGGAAACGGGCATAACGCGGGTAAAACTGCGGGCCGCTGCTAGTATGTAATGGAAGTAAGCTTGTATGGATGAAGACTTATTTATTTTATTACTCTTTGCAGAAGAGCTGGGCAGACCAGGAATGACCGAGGAGAATATGTCGAAATTAATAACAGGAGAATCAGATATGATGCGAGAAGCGCATGTAATGGGGTAAGTTAAACGTTCCCGTAAGAATGTTGGGATAAAGGTAGCCTATGTGTTTTTTCCATGGATGTATGCCAATTTTCATCTAAATCGGTTTTCTTTCTACGGATAGTAGTCGTTACATTATCCATGTCAGAGGCCTTTGGCGGCTCAATAACTCTGACACCAGGATTGGTCAGGGTGACCATCCACTAAGTCACTGATACTACTAGATATACATACACCTTGCTGACGTACTTTTTAAACTCACACGATTTGCACTCATTATACTAAATGAAACGGGTCTGTATCGCGTTAGATAATTAAACGTATTTACTAAAATACGTACCCGACGTTTCGAGCGGATTACACCGCTCGTGGTCACGGGATACACCGTGTTCTTCCTTTCAAACACTGACTGTACACACCAAAATATGATTCATTCAACAGCTTGAAGCGAGTGATAACGTCTCACATGCACCGTCCTGAGGATGAGGAGGAATATCAGAAGATCAAGCCGCTCGTACCCTCACTGAAGAACTCGGAAGTCATCAAGCTGTTGAATGACGAACTGAAAGAAGAGGAACAGAAGAAGGTACAGGACTTTCAGGAAAATCCAGCATCGTTAGTAGGTATAAAGTGAGATGATTCCGTGCTTCGGAGGGCACGTTAAGCCGTCGGTCTCGGTTACTTTCTACGGATAGTAGTCGTTACATGAGCCATGTCAGAGGCCTTTGACGGCTAAATAACTCAGACACCAGGATTGGTCAGGGTGACCATTCACTCCATGAAGAAGAAGAAGGTATACGTAAATTGTCGGTCCCGGTAAAGATCACACACTTATAGGACGATACTTATACATACTACTCCAAAGTACCAGGCTCACATAACTCACCAAGAGATGATGCTCTCATATAGTTCAGTGCAGTGGGGTCTTATAGAACGATACTTATACTACTCCAAAGTACCAGGCTCACATAACTCACCAAGAGATGATGCTCTCACTCATATAGTTCAGTGCAGTGGGGTCTTATAGGACGATACTTATAAGTACTACTCCAAAGTACCAGGCTCACATAACTCACCAAAAGATGATGCTCTCATATAGTTCGGTGCAGTGGGGTCTTACAGGACGATACTTATACTACTCCAAAGTACCAGGCTCACATAACTCACCAAAAGATGATGCTCACTAAGAGTCGACAATTTTCGTTGTTAAACTAACTTAGGCAATATTTTTTCTTAGGCTGAAGACAAGAAATGGACAACGTTCTTGCAGAAACCTAAGAGGCCAGTTCCGAAGACCACCTTCGGATATCACGGCTACATCACACAGAATACTGAAGAAGAGGAAGTAAGTAGTGTAACTAAAACACTGTTACCAGCCTCCGTGGTCTTGTGGTTTGAGCGCTCGGCTCACGATCCGGAGGTTCCGGGTTCGATTCCCGGTGGGGACAATGCCTCAGAAAAATCTCTTTGTGAGACTGTCCTCAGTTTGGTTAGGGCATTGCAGGCTGAATCATCTGATTGCCCGAAAAGCAAGACGATTCCGTGCTTCGGAGGGCACGTTAAGCTGTCGGTCCCGGTTACTTTCTACGGACAGTAGTCGTTACATGAGCGATGTCAGAGGCCTTTGGCGGCTCAATAACTCTGACACCAGGATTGGTCAGGTTGACCATCCACGCGATGAAGAAGAAGACTGTTACAATGTGTTTTGTCTCTTTTGCTCTTCGTAAAATTGCGTATGTCAGAAAGTGACAAACCATTTGATAGATAAACTGTTCTTGATACGCGTGTGGCGGCTGCAGAGTTTGTTTGTTTAAACGCGCTAATCTCAGAAACTACTGAACCGATTTGAATAATTCTTTTTGTAATAGATAGCCACATTCAACGGGAAGGTTATAGGCTATTTTTCATCCCGAAATTCCTACGGGAACGGGTACAACGCGGGTAAAACCGCGGGGCGCTGCTAGTACTTATATAAAAATCAATGCCACTTATCGTTGTAATTTTATAACTCACTAGCAGCGCACCGCGGTTTTACCCGCGTTGTGTCCATTCCTGTGGGATGAAAAATTGCCTATGTTTTTCGTGGATAATGTAGCTTTCGAATGGTGAAAGAATTTTTAAAAACGGTTCAATAGTTAATAGCCTATTCATTACAACCAAACAAACAAAGTTTTCCTCTTTATAATATTAGTGTAGAAGAACGGGCTCACCTATCCAAACCAAATGTTTAGGCTTTGTTCTGACTATTTAGTAGATGGTTTATGTGGAGTTTGCACAAATCGGTCGAGCGGTTCTTAAATAAATAAGATCTTAAATGAACGGTCACAACGCGGGTAAAACCGCGGGGCGCAGCTAGTATTAGTATATAGATTGATGAAGTGACATTCATATTGTCTGATGGCTGTCTGCCAATCCTAAGATTACTGAATATGTAATTTATGAGTATTGAAACTTTGAACTAGTGAGATATTAAGTACGTAAGTACCTAAAGCGAAGCTGAAAAGTTTATTTTTAAGCTATTGCATAGCTTATATCGCGGGCCTTGAGCGCGGGGACCGAATCCAGAAATTCCGTAACGAAAAAACCTCACGCTCCCCACTAACGCCATCTAGTGATACAAAAAATAACTATGCAATAGCTTTACCGCGGCAGTCCCCGAGTGCCACACGTCTTTTTTTGTTTCTTTGAAAGCCCTAATCTCAGAAACAACGAACTCGATTTTGTAACTACCAATTCGTTTTGTAATGGATAGCTACATTCATCGGGAAGGTTATAAGCTATACCGAGGTTCCCACGGGAACAGGCACAGTGCGGATAAAACCGCAGGGGGCTACTGATAGTTCAGGAAGTGAAGGAAATAAATACTTCAGTCTTGCGTTACGCGATCCAATATGGCGGCTACGTTTCTGACTGACCAATCACAATACAATGAACAATGAATCCAATAACAATTAGCAGTCTCCGTGGTCTTGTGGTTTGAGCGCCCGGCTCACGATCCGGAGGTTCCGGGTTCGATCTCGGTGGGGACACCTCACAAAAATCTCTTTGTGATACTGTCCTCGGATCGGTCAGGGCATTGCAGGCTGAATCACCTGATTGCCCGAAAGTAAGACGATTCCGTGCTTTGGAGGGCACGGTAAGCCATCGGTCCCAGTTACTTTCTACGGATAGTAGTCCTTACATGAGCCATGTCAAAGGCCTTTGGCGGGTCAACTCTGACACCAGGATTGGTCAGGTTGACCATCCACTCGATGAAGAAGAAGCATCTTATCACAATGAACCGCTACAATGGACCCCCCCCCTCCCTATTCGTAGCCAAATGACCCGTATAAGAAGATAACATTGTGCATGAATCACGGAAGAAATCAACAATAGATTGACATGCAACATTTTGATCCCAACCTTGAAGAATCTATTTATTGTGTATAAATAATAGTTGGCTGTCTTTCAAGGAGTATTTATTGATTTGATTTGATATTGGCAAGCATCACTGTCTTGTTATCAATTTAGTTTTTATTGTGAATCCGGCGTGTGCTGTCGTTTGAAGGTAGGTTGGTTGTTAGCACAAATTCTAATCTTATATATAAAATTCTCGTGTCACAATGTTCGTTCGCGTACTCCTCCGAAACGGCTTGACCGATTCTCATGAAATTTTGTGAGCATATTGAGTAGGTCTGAGAATCGGCTAACATCTATTTTTCATCCCGAAATTCCCGCGGGAACGGGTACAACGCGAGTGAAACCGCGGGGCACAGCTAGTCTTATATATAAAACTTGGAGTGCCCCGCGGTTTCACTCGCTTTGTTTCCGTTCCCGTGGGAATTTCGGGATGAAAATAGCCTGTAACCTTCCTGTTGAATGTGGCTATCCATTACTAAAATAATTATTCAAATCGATTCAGTAGTTTCTGAGATTAGCGCGTTTAAACAAACAAACAAACAAAACAAACTCTTCAGCTTTATAATATTAGTATAGATTCTTGTGTCACAATGTTAGTTGCCATGCTCCTCCGAAACGGCTCGACCGATTTTTATTTAATTTTATATACATATTCAATAAGTCTGAGAATCGGTCAACATCTATTTTTCATGCCCCTAAAACTAAGGGTGATCCGCCGTCCACCCCATAATTTTTAAGGATTCCGTATCCAAAGGGTAAAAACGGGACCTTATTAGACTTCGCTGTCTGTCCGTCCGTCTGTCACCAGGCTGTATCTCAAGAACGGTGATAGCTAGACAGTTGAAATTTTCACAGATGATGTATTTCTATTGCCGCTATAACAACAAATACTAAAAATAAAATAAAACAGGTATTCAAAGGGGGCTCCCATACAACAGACTTGATTATTAACCGTTGCTTGCTCGATACTAATAATTATTAACCTTTTGTTTGCCGGGATACCAGAAACAATAGTGTCTGGCTTGGATCCGCGTTCCGGCATATGAGGGGTTAATAGATAATGATACGGTACCCTTCGTCTGCGAGCCCGACTCGCACTTGGCCGGTTTTTTATTTTAATGATTATTTTAATGTTTCCTAACGATTATTTTTAATTTAATGATTATTTTAATGTTTCTTAACGATTATTTTTATTTTAATGATTATTTTAATGTTGTTCCAGAAACCGTATACAGTAAAGATAGTGAAACAGCCGAAGCCTAAAGTAGCACCAGACTACAAACCAGAGGTAAATAATCCAATTTTCACGCAAAAACTACTCAACGGATTTGGATGAAACTTTACAGAAATATAGGTTATACATCAGAATAACACTGGGGGAAATTTTATCCCGAAATTCCCGCGGGGACGTGGGTGAAACCATGAGGCGCGGCTAGTATATAATAAAGCAGAAGTGCTTGCTTTTTTGTTTGTTTGAACGCGCTAATCTCAGAAACTACTAAGACCTACACACGGTTAATTAGACTCAAACTAAGCTCTAAGCTTGTGTTATGGAATCCAATTCACTGATACTACTACTTATACATACACAAATACTTTATAAGAATATATAATCGACACCCAGACGTCGTCAACAACTATGTCTCACATATTGTTACTCCGTTGAATCGACCCCGCAATCCCCGACACAGTAAGCGCTCTCACTGCCACTGTGACAACGGGCTTATATTACTTCCAGGATTTCGATACTGGTCCTCTCCCGTGGGAAGAAAGAGCTCTGACGGAACCAGCTCCATCGCCAGTTGCTTTAGAAGACCCTATCCTGGTCCCTGAAGAAATACCAGAATTCCTGGAAGCTGTAGACCCTTTGCCGGAATCAGAAGTTCCTGATTTGGAAGATACAGGTGGGTGGGGATCTCTTGAAGAGTTATGTGAGCCTGGTACTTTGGTATCACTACATATTATAAAACAAAGTACATACGAACAGACAGACATACGCGGCCGGGGCGTATGTCTGTCTGTTCGCTATAAATTCAAATACTACTGCACGGATTTCGACGCGGTTTTTTTAAATAGATAGAGATTCAAGAAGAAGGTATAAAAATTTCCGATATTCCCACGGGTATGGGCACAACGCGGGTAAAACCGCGGGGCGCTGCTAGTCTATACTAATATTATAAAGAGCTGGTAAGTTTGTTTGTATGTTCGAGCTAATCTCAGGAATTATCAGTCTGTTTCGAATAATTCCTTTTGTTATATAAATCTCTGTGTCACTTTTAGCAAGCTTCAAATAATAAAAACATAGCATCATTAATTTCGATTTATAGCAAAACTAGCAGCGCCCCGCGGTTTTACCCGCGTTGTGCCCATACCCGTGGGAATATCGGAAATTTTTATACCTTCTTACTCTCACCTATTACAAAAAACCGCATCAAAATCCGTTGCGTAATTTTAAAGATTTAAGCATACAGACAAACAGACGAACAGACACGAAACAGAGACGACTTTATTTTATACTATGTAGTGAAATACATCCCATTCCCTAACGTAATTTTTAAATAGCTACAAACATTCTATAAATAAATATATACCTCATTAGAACGCCTCCGTCGGTGGTCTAATGGTATGTGCACTCGCCTGCCAAGACTGAGGTCCCGGGTTCAATGCCCGGGTCGAGCGACAACATGTTTCCTACTTTTCAATCATGGCTCGGGTTTGAGATCACCAACCCGCAGCAAGCGTGGTGATTACGACATCCTCCTCACTGTAGTGATATCTTCAGTGAGATGAGAGGCCTTTGACAGCAGTGGGACATTATTAATACTTTACTTTTATACCCCATTAGGTATACCCCTGCCACCACCAATAAAAATAGTCACCCTAGAAGTGGTAGAAGAATCCGAACCAGCTGAAGAGGAGGAGGAACCTCAAGCCGAAGATATTCCCGAAGAAGTCCTAGAGGAAGAAGACCCTGAAGACATGGATATGAGCGTGGAAAAGAAGGCTGAGAAGCTGGTGGAAAGCGTCAAGAGTATGGTTGGTAAGTGGAGATCTCTTGGTGGGTTATGGGAGCCTGGTACATCGATACTAATATAAAAAAGACGTGTGGCACTCGGGGACTGCCGCGGTAAAGCTATTGCATACTTATTTTTTGTATCACTAGATGGCGTTAGTGGGGAGCGTGAGGTTTTTTCGTTACGGAATTTCTGGATTCGGTCCCCGCGCTCAAGGCCCGCGATAGAAGCTATGCAATAGCTTAATAAAGCTGAAGAGTTTGTTTGTTCGAAAATCTCAGAAACTACCAATCCGATTTGAATAATTCTTGTAATGGATGTTAAATTTTGTAATGGATAGCCACATTCAACGGGAAGGTTTTAGGCTACTTTTCATCCCGAAATTCTTACGGGAACGGGCACAACGCCGGCAAAACCGCGGGGCGCTGCTAGTAAATAAGTATACCCACAATAAGTATAGTATATAAGTACCTGGTATGTTTCCCTGGTAAGGTGTTAAAATCTTTCTATATTCTTTTTATGGTTCCGTACCCAAAGGGTAAAAACGGGACCCTGTTACTGGAACTTCGCTGTCCGTCCGTCACCAGGATGTATCTCAACGGTAAAAGCTCTATTGCCGCTATAACAACAAATACTAAAAATAGAATAAAACAAATATTCAAGGGGGGCATCCATACAACAAACGTGATTTTTTGCCGTTTTTTAAAGTACGGAACCCTCCGTGCGCGAGTCCGCCTCGCACTTGGCCAGTTTTTTAATTCAAGGTCTTGTTATTTTAACTATATCTAGTGCTTTATAGTTAGGCATAGACAGATACTGAACTTAACTCTTGATCACTTATGTTCGCCTAGTACCTTTGTCCATTTTCTAAAATTTACGTACTTAATGTTTTTTCACAGATCCGTCCGCGCCAATCGACCAACAATTGGCCCAAATGCGAGCCCAACTCGCGGCGTTGGCCCAGCTGCCGTGCGTCATACAACAATCATTGGAGAGCTTGACCAAACATTTGTCGGTGATGGGCCAGCAGCATATGGTGAGTAACATTCAGGATATTTAGAAAAATACACACATGCGACAGACACGTGAATAGTTTACATCATCACAACATAGTATAAAACAAAGTCGCTTTCCGCTGTCTGTCCCTATCTTTAAAACTACGCAACGGATTTTGACGCGGTTTTTTTTAAATAGATAGAGTGATTCAAGAGGAAGGTTTACATGTATAAAAATTCCCGAAATTCCCACGGGAACAGGCACAACGCGGGTAACGCCGCGAGGCGGTGTTTTTATAAATGTAGAAAAAATATTAAAAACTTCGATGCCTGGGCCAACTCGTTAGACCATGTCGGCGGCCTATAGGCGGTCTAAACTCAGACACCAGGGTTGGGCACACTCAGACACTCAGACACAATATATTTCGACATAAATAATATTCTTCTTATCGAGTGGATGGTCACCCTGACCAATCCTGGTGTCAGAGTTATTGAGCCGCCAAAGGCCTCTGACATGGCTCATGTAACGACTACTATCCGTAGAAAGTAACCGGGACCGACGGCTTAACGTGCCCTCCGAAGCACGGAATCATAATAATAAATAATATTGATATTGAAGAACCACTGTTATTTGAAGTTGGTAAAATCTTAATCTAAACACAGAGTCATTTGTTTGTCTTTGCATTCCTCTTTTTATCGCTGACATTAATGTTATTATTTTGGCAGTAATATCAATGAAGTGGCTTGCCAAATACTTTTTGGCCCTTCGCCTCTTACTTAGATTTATGAAAAACTAGCTGCGCCCCGCGGTTTCACCCACGTTGTACCCGTTCCCGCGGGAATTTCGGGATAAAGTGTATCCCATGTGTTATTCTGATGTGTAACTTATATTACTGTAAAGTTTCATCCAAATCCGTCCAGTAGTTTTTTCGTGAAAGAGCAACAAACATACATCCATACATCCATCCTCACAAACTTTCGCATTTATAATATTAAGTAGGAAGTAGGAAGTAGGAAGTAGAATGTTATTTAAGAACTTAATTTATTTGGGGTCTTAATTTGCTTATTTTAAATTATTATAAACTAGCCCCGCCTCACGGTTTTACCCACGTTGTACCCGTTCCCGCAGGAATTTCGGGATTAAATGTATCCCATGTGTTACTCTGATGTATAACCTATATTACTGTAAAGTTTCATCCAAATCCGTCCTGTAGTTTTTTCGTGAAAGAGTAACAAACATACATACATACATATAGGACGAACCCACTAAATCTGGGAAAATTACGTAAGCACTTTCTATAAAATATTCACACTAGCGACATCTATTGGATCGCGGCTAAAATAAAGATAGTAGCCAAAAATAGAAATTAGAATCATTTTCTTGTTCAACAGGAATCTTTTCCTATCTTTCTCTCCTATCTTTTCTATGTCTTTTCTACCTTTATCTTTTACTTGTTCAACAGGAATCAATGCAAATGCAAGTTTCCAACGAATGCCAAATGATGGAAGAGTCATACGAACAGACAGAAAGTAAGTAGAGTAATTATTTCAATACCAACCATTACTAATTTATACTCCATTTTTTTTACTAAAATTATGTGTGAATTTGTCCGGGTATATTATATTATACTAGCAGCGCCCTGCGGTTTCACCCGCGTTGTACCCGTTCCCGCGGGAATTTCGCGATAAAAAGTAGCCTATGTCCTTTTTCAGGCTCTGGACTAACTGTGTACTAAATTTCGTTCAAATCGGTTCAGTTGTTTTGGCGTCAAAGCGTGACACACAGACAGAGTTACTTTCGCATTTATAATATTAGGATTATCTATAGTCTAATTAAACTTTTCTTTCAGCAACATACACTGAGAACACGGAAGCGGTAGAAGAGGATAGCCAACTGGTGATTGAAGAAATGCTCTCTCCCATTGAGGAAACGAGAGAGGAGATGCCCCCGACTGAAGAACAGATAGAGGAAGAAAGACGGAGACAGGCGATGATCGAAGAAGAGAAGGCTAATGAGAAACAGAGAAAGGTATAGCTTTTTGTCCTTATATTTAGGGTGTTATTCATAAATGTTTATGTAAGACGATTCCGTGCTTCGGAGGGCACGTTAAGCCGTCGGTCCCGGTTACTCTCTACGGATAGTAGTCGTTACATGAGCCATGTCAGAGGCCTTTGGCGGCTCAATAACTCTGACACCAGGATTGGTCAGGGTGACCATCCACTCGGTGAAGAAGTGACCAACCCTGGTGTCAGAATTTTAGATCGCCTAAATGCCTCCGAATCAACTTGAACCTATTACGTGTCTTCCGAAGCACGATTACCACTCAGATAGATACACCACTACCAGCCACCCATACTCCGTAGTTTGTAATTTGAGTACTCGACTCACGATCCGGACGTGCCGGGTTCGATTCCTGGTGGAGACAATCTCACAAAAATTATCTTTGTGAGACTGCCCTCAGTTTGGTTAGGGCATTGCAGGCTGAATCACCTGATTGCCCGAAAAGTAACATGATTCCGTGCTTCGGAGGGCACGTTAAGCCGTCGGTCCCGGTTACTTTCTACGGATAGTAGTCGTTACATGAGCCATGTCAGAGGCCTTTGGCGGGTCAATAACTCTGACACTAGGATTAGTCAGGTTGACCATCCACTCGAAGAAGCCACCCACCCAAATTATTATTAAACCCCTACCTTCCACCTAGCTTCAAGAAGCATCGTCAAAGTTAGAACAGGAGGCCCGACAGATCAAGCAACGTCCCACCCCAAGGGTTGGGAAGCCTAAACGCATGTTCGGCCCCCAAAACCCTGAGGAGAGACCCTTAGTTCTACCTGGGGGTCGGCGTTGGAGAGGACCCCAAGATGCCTTTGACGAACAAACGTTTGCAGAGACGGTGCAGGCCCAATCGGAATTGATACAGGGAAAAGCTATGGGGTATAATGAGGTTTTATAATGTGTTGGTTGTTTGTTGTCTGTGGGTCTTGAGATGGTGGTTTGATCCCTCAGATGGTGCTTTACGATACATCCGAAAACACAATTCGGTTTTTTAAATCAAAACTTTTAATTTTTATTTTATTGTGCCCCTTCCTGTGAGAATTTCGCGAATTTTTATACTTATTAACCTTCCTCTTGAATCACTCTATTTATTTAAAAAAACCTGCGTCAAAATACGTTGCGTAGTTTTAAAGATCTAAGCATACATAGTGTGCGGCCACAGTGAATGCGCGGTGGCTTACGCGGTGACTTACGCGGTGGCTTACGCGGCGGCGGCGGCGGAGGTGGCCACACTGAGGCGCGAGCTCTAGTAGCGATCAGACGTATATCAGGGGTTGCAAACAATTTTCGATCAACAATACACAACTAGATTTCGGGTTTCGGGTCACGTACAAAATCAAAGCTAAAAAATGTCCTCGTGAATTACGTGTGACAGCTTATTTTGTTTACTACCGAACTGACCAAAAAGTTTTAAAACAGTTCGAAGTTCAACCTAATTACAACCATGACACCTAGCAAATCTTCAAATATTTAAAATTACTACTGTCACTTAGAAACGAAAAGACAACATTTAGTGTGAAATCAACCTTAACGACCTACAAATAAAGTATTTTATTCCCGTGTTTACCTTCCTTTCGTTTCGTTTCTTTTAGAAGAACTACAGATGGAATGGAGTCGTGTTGAACACTTAAATAATTTGTAATATGCATGCACGTAAAAGTTTACTTAAAATTATTTATGTTTTGGGCTATCTAGGTTTGATAGTATACATACTTGTTTTCATTACGATTTTTTTGATAAACTTGATAGTATAACTCTGCAAATATAGATCCTAGCGTATATATTAAATAATAATGATCAAACTTACTGTCATTTTTGCTCTAGAGTTGAAAATTAACGAGTTATTTCAGAAAAACTAAAAAAAAATGAACTTAAAACAAGATGGCGGCGAATACTCTACCGTGATTAGTTACAAAATCGAAATTTATAAGTCCAACCACCCCCCCACGACATAAAAAAAAAATCGCCCCCCGGATAAATGAATTATTACTACAAAACAAATCTACTCCATGTTTCTGCTGTTCTGTTTCACAAAATTTGCGCCAACGTTGGCCAAACATTTGTAGCGGTGACTTCAAATCAGTATTTTTTTTCAAAATTTGATATTATTTTGTTTAAAAGCTTAAAATATAACTTATTCTACATGTACTCACAGAAAGTAAGACACTCCGGCCGTTAAATTGTTTTTCCGGCCATTATTTTTGCAACTTTTTTGGCTGTGGTTCGAGGGAACTAAATAAAAGAGTGGCTCACTTTTCAAATGAGACCCTAAGCACCCAGACGTATTATTTGCGCTGACCCGAAATCTAGTGTGTATTGTTGATCGAAGCCATTTTACGTCAAAACGCCGAGCGGTAAGACCACTGGTTTGATACACCTGCCACCCGCTTGCAGTGTTGCCGTTCTAGAGACTTTGTCGCTGGATCTAGCGGAATTCATAAGTGGTTAGCGGCAAAAAAAAATGAGCTAGCGACAAAAATATATTTAGAGACTTCTAGCGGATTTTGAGCCGTTGTAAATGTGACTTTTTTTTCGAAAATATATGAAGAATAATGTGTTTTTTAAGACCACCACTACACCTTAACAACCATAAACATCCGTTCTGGCACAAAATATTCTATTTCAACCCCACAATGTGTCTCGTTCACAATCTTTTTCTAAATAGATAATATACCTGGTTTAATACTTATTCATATTAAGCTATTGCATAGCTTCTATCGCGGGCCTTGAGCGCGGGGACCGAATCCAGAAATTCCGTAACGAAAAAACCTCACGCTCCCCAATAACGCCATCTAGTGATAAAAAAAATAACTATGCAATAGCTTTACCGCGGCAGTCCCCGAGTGCCACACCCACGTCTCTTTTTTTTAGCTGATTTTCAAATGTCCTGCTGGCAACATCCACGTAAAATGATACTAAACGAGAATTCCCCTGTTGTGATTTTTTGAATAAATGTGTTGATTTTATTTTTTTGTTATTTTTTGTGAAAAATGAAAATATTTGCCAAAATTAAACGATCGGCGCCCTCTCAAAACCCCAATTTATAAGGCGCGAACTTCGAGATTAGACTTGAACGTCAGCGATAAGATTTAGCGACTTCTAGCGGATTAAAAAAAATATATTTACCAATATTTAGCGGAATTTTTCATATTACTAGGGACTTTTAATTTTGTAGAACGGCAACACTGCCCGCTTGTTAAGTCGCTCGCCGCCTAGGCCCGCACTGTGGACACAACGCGCGGATCGGTGCGTTTGAAATCACCGCGCGCGGAGTCGCTCGGTCTTGTCGCGCTAGGCTTCCGCCTAGTCACTTCAGTATGGACACTTACACGCGTTTCATACGTTTGATATTTCGCGCCCGCCGTCGCCACCGCGCTAGGCCCGCAGTATGGACGCACACATAGGGACAGACAGCGGAAAAACGACTTTGTGATCTAGATCAGTCTAGATGTGATAATTTGACTAAAGCGCCATCTTGAGGATTAGACATGCTATCTTATAACCAACAGCACAGTAACAAAAATGTGATATTCATTATTTTCTTGTTGTTTTTTTGTTGTTGAAGTCATACATTTTACATTAATTTTCATACATTTTTAGGTGCCTATACGAAGGTCGTGAAAAGAGGTCAGTTATGTAAAAATATGTAAAAAAATGTAAAGCAATGTAAATAGGAGTAGGTACTTATTTTAATACTTATTATTTTGTATAATTTTAAGCTCAAAGACTTTTTTAAAATGTTAAAGTACCATTTAAATTATTGTATGGTGCAATTTATTTTTTTTAAAAGCTTTGATTCTCGCTTACGATGCTATAGTAATTCATTTATGTCGCTTAGGCTCGCTTAAGTTGCTACAACTTTATTCAATAGTTCGATTGGGCAGGCTTTTTTAGTTTAGTTTATTACAAAATTAGCTTATAATTTCGCTCAAAAAGTATTAATGTTATGATTATTT